>OY282607.1:88233269-90633269 GCA_958298945.1 Atherix ibis
AACTTTTTGCGAATGATATGCAAAAACGTGTTGTATGGCTTGTGACGCCATCTTATTGAAAAAACATATGGTCCAGAATCAAATGTTCAAGTTCAGACCAAAAAGTAAATCGGTTATTATAAGGTCATAGCGCTCATATCCTACTAAATTTCGGAAGAAATACGAATCAATGACCCTTTCAGACTCAAATGCAGAGCAGACAGTCACTTTTTGAGGAAACAATGGCTTCTCCACAGTTACTTGTGAGTTTTCAGAGCACCATATATGTCTATTTAGCTTATTGACTAAAAATCATCATCAAAGGCCTAGTGTCAGTTAAGTAAAATGGCAAACTTTATAATAAACAAGTATTACCTCGAATGACATATAGGTTTGACAGCTGTCAAATGATAGGGCTGTATTTTACCCGAAATACAGAATGGATAATCCTTTATGAATTACTATACATATTAACCGTTCTTATTAAAAATCATTACTTTTTGTTTCAATTACTAAAAACAAGTTTATTAAAATATTAAAAAATTAATTTTAAATTTGATAATTGGCAATAAAAAAAAATGCAGAAGATCCTTTTCAATGGACCCCATTCTATGGTAGTTATGAGCACAATTACAAGTTTTCCAATTTGGGAATCACCGCTCAAGTATCTAATACAATAATTAATTTGTTTTGAACAGTTTTATCTTTAAATATAAAAGTTTTCTTACAAAATAACTTTGCGCTTAATTGTAAAAATATATATATATATATTGTTTTGTATACTTCCATATAATTATCAAATGAAAATAAATAGAAAATTAGTAGTTTTTATTAAGTTTTGTTTTCTGAGAAGATTTCAAATGTATATAAATATTTCTAAAAAACTTAAGTTTCATATAATAAACATAGTATAAATTATTAAAATACATTTAATTTTATTGTTATTCTTTTCAATTTTGGTAAGCTTTTAATATTCCACGATATTACTTGGAACTCCTACAGACTATTGATCTTACAGGTTACCAATTTCCATCAATTTTAATTAGGCGATATTCTACCATTGGATTCCACCATTACTTTTTGAGCAGTCAAGGTTCAGGCCATAGAGAATAAGCAACTTTCTTTTAGATAAAATGGCTGACAGTACAAATCGAAATGCCAGTATTTGATTAAAATCAACTAAACAATATGTGCAGGGGGCTTGGTTTCCATTTTGCAAGAAACTTCGACAATCTTACGCGTTTATTCTTTTGTAATAAAAAAACCAATTATGTTTATTGAACTTAATTTATTTTTTCTTTTTTAACTTTATACTAATAAACGTAATTTTAAACTTATTTTATGTAATTAATCTACAGGTGAAAAAATAATATTTTAGGTCAAATTTTCTCAGTTCAGGCATATTTTATTGTTTTTTTTTAATGGGACTTACAGTGTCTCTCGATTTAATAATTATAAAAATTATCGACTGTTTAGGAAACAATAAAATGACAATGAACATAAAGATTATCTCAAAATAAATTCAAATAATCATACTGTCCAGGGAGTCTATAAATTTACATATATATGTTTCAGTTTTGAGAATAAAACATGCGAAAGACAAGGGCTAATGGAAACGACTTCGATAGTGATAGAGACGGTATCTGTACGAACTACTTCCAGATGCAGTTGCGATCCGATTAGAACGGCCACGACCAATACGGGATCCACGAATGTTGATAATGTCTCTAGAAATTTTATTATAACCAGTCGGTCCAGTAGGTTGAGCGCCACAAGTCTCCAATGCAAGAAAATCATCGACGTGTAACGATGGTGGCCGTGATGTGTTCGGAGGACGTGATCGAAACAGATCACTACGCGAAGGTGGAGTTCGTGTGAATCCTCTACCCCGCATCGGTGTTACAAAGATTTTTTTCTCGGGTCGACCAGTTGTTGGTTCAACTTCGACACGACGTGTCCGGAAACAAGGTGTCGCAGTGGTTCGTTCACGATTTGATTGCGGTGATGCGGACAAGTGCAAGATCCTTTTGCACTCAGAAGTCAAATTTGTATCGGATGGCAAATAAGTGTCCGCCATGCCAATTAAATCGCAAGAAATTCGTTCTATTTTTGCCACATCTTGCTCAGTATACGAATTGACCGCACCACATGATTCTAACCAATAGTTAACACTGAAATGGGCGCTATCATTCGAATCGAATAAAACGTAAATAGGTCGTGATAGAAACTGCGTTACAATTCCTTCTGCCTGTGGTAATTCAGGTTCAGTAATATTTTTCACCACTTCAGCCTGTCCAGAATCACAATTGTCAAAACAAGCCTGAACTGTTAATATATCTTCAATAAGATTACGTTTCTGTTCACTTTCGCCTTTTAACGATTCGCGTAGACGTTTTAACATTTGAACACAGTCATCGTCCGTATTCAAACCGAGAATCGAGCCCAACTCCTTAGCATTTAGCTTTATCGTTCTGCTTGGAAGACTTCCGTCAGAACCCGAGTTATCTATAACAATCATGGCTCGCAAGAACACCACAACAGCTGCTACCAATTCCACATTTGTCTCCCGCAAACTACCATCTTCCGTTATAAATTTATGAAACCATTCTTGGAATTGAACCTTTTTCTCTTCCAATGTATTGCGCAAATGAAAAATTGTAATGCTGAAATTAAGAAAAATTAGTTTTTGCATAATCACTATAAGCGTTAAAACTTACTCATGCTCCGTTAAAATAATTAAATTTCGTGAGGCTGCCATCGCAACTGGTCCAGACACATCGGCCTTAATGAGATTGAGTAAAATCGCACTCGCTATCTCTCCAATCAATTCCTTCGACGGCAATGCACAAGCAAGATTCAATTCAGGATTACCGGACAAACTTGGCACAATCATTGATACTTCCGAGTCCAGAAGACTTTCATAAATGTGATGAATGTTTTCCTGACATTTCAAATGGTGTGTTGATGTGTCGGTTGAGTTATTTAGAATTTGTATAAAAATTTCATGTAATCGACCGGGATATATTGATAGTGTAGAAGTCTTTATGGGTCCATATGCAGTTAATTGACCAAGAAATTTAAGAAGTCTTGCCAGTGCAGCTGTTCCAATACCTAAAGCTGGTGCATCGTCAACAATAGCATCACATATCGACTTCGAAACCAATAAAGTTATATTCGGAGCCAAATCGGCCAGCTGCAAACAGGTACGAACAATAAGATCATTTAGCTGCGGATACGAAGTTGGCATAATTGCTTGAATAAGTTCAGTTAGTAGAGCACCTTGCGGATGAAGGTGTGCAGACCATAACTTTCGTTCTGTTATAAGCCTCTGACTCTCCATCTCCGTCAGCGGATGCAGCGAATGTATCGGCAATGGTAATGGGAGAAGCTCTATGAACACTTGCAACCCCGGCACAAACGTGTACGGAGCTCTTAGAACGAATTTTATTACTTCACGGATCATCTGTGTCCACAGACTTTTGTGCATATTGTCTTGCTCTTCAGGATTCGGTTGTGTGTATGCTAACAAAATGTTCACTATTTCAGTTTTTATCTTTTGTGCATCACCATATGCAGGACTAAGTTCTGGAACATAGTGCATCAAACAATATGATTTCAATAAATGTTCAACTGCAGTCAAATCTTTGAATTTTGTGTCCCTGCACTCTATGGCGTATGTTAATATCTCCCGCAAAATCGACAAGCTAGGCAATACTATCTGACATGCACTGACTGCTTGTGAACTCATTAATGTTGCAGTATGCAAGCCGGGCTGTTCGAAATATGTGTTCAGCTTCTCTAAAATTTTCAATAAAGTAATAACACCATCTGCAGAATAGAACTGCAAAATCACGTAACGATACTTTAATTCAGTTTCCTTATTTTGCTCATCAACTCCCAGATAACATAGCATGCGTAATGCCATTATCAGATCTCCAGGAAATGTCGTTACAAACTCGACGTTCCTTTTGATTATATCAAACAAAGGCGATACATCGTGATATGAAAAGTTGTTAATTGCTTCGACCGGTTTTAAATATACTGCCATCTCTTGCAGCACTGTCGAAATGGCTTGCTCGAATACTTCATGACTTTTTACTAGATCCAACAACGAATTACAGTGCTCCTCCAGATACTGAAGATTGTTACAGTACCGAACGCAACAATCGATTAAATCGACTGCGTAACTCAGTACTGGCGACTTACACTTAACTATTGTTGGAGAGCCTTGCTGCCGTTGACATTGAAACTTTCTCTCCTTTTCCACAAGGTCTATGAATGTTAGGATATTGTTGTTCATACCAATCACGTCTGCTGTGTACACTCGCGTAGAATAATCGCACGTTTGGCTAAATAGAATATGCAAATGGTCATTAAGTTTTTCGTCATCTTTTACATAACTCAGCGTATCGATATGATATCGACCTTGAACCTAAAAATTTTTAATTAGAATTAAAGAGAGTTTATTTTTAATAACAGATTACTAAAAACAATGTACTCAAATAATGTATTTACCGTATAAGCTAATTTTAATCCAAGATTTTTTGCTCTAGTATTCGATTTTAAACTTTCGATCTTTTTCTTGCCACTTGGTAAGGAATCTTCTTCGTTTTTCCCTTCCGTTTCAGTTAATTCCGTGTCATCGAATCCTACACCGAGCAAACATTTTACTATCAACTGGGTTGTATCGAAACAATCCTCGCTAAGATAATCAATTCCCACTGTGGACTCAAGCAGTAATTCGATAATATCCAAAGTCATCTCGATTAATATTAATGGAACCGTATCTTGATTGCTGATAATCAAGAGCAAAGATTCGGCAAAAGTATGAATTTTAAAATACGATCGTAGCATATGCTCCCAACCCTTCTGTGCAGGTAAGTCTTTAACAACCTCGAATTTTTTCGAAACTGGAAGAAATATCCGTGGCTGTTGGTATTCATTTGCGTTTGTGCTAATGGCTTTTTTCACTTCTGCAAGGCAAAATTCCAAACTCTGGAAGGGATTCTCAAGATAATGATTAGTCAAGACAAAGTACTTGGTCACCAGATCCTGAATGGTTTCAAGTGACTCATAGAAGTTCAACTTCCTAATTATTGACCTAATAGCGAATTTGATTCTAGTCAGTGGATCTTCACGCAACATTGCTAAAAGCCGCTGGTAACCATTGAATTTGTTCAAAAATAATTTTACGCCGTACTTTGTATCCAAAATCGTATAAATCGCCTTAAATATAGACAGCTTTATGGATAATGACATGTTATCTTTTTCGTAGATATCAAAGAGATTTTTGAACGGATCACATTCCTCAACATTGACCAAATACTCCATAAATTCTGTTGAAGCAGAAAGCAATTCAGTTACTCTCGTCGCAATTTTTATATGACGCAACATATGCAGACATTGGGGTTGAGAAAATGCGCACTCAAAATCCAGAGCAATTCTTACTGCGCGAGCCATAAAACTAAGTCCACCTGGTGCGTTTTGATTATATTTAACAATTTTCTTCAGCGCATAATTATACCGCAATAGTGAATAATTAATTTTTTGTAAATGATTAATTAGCTTCTCAGATATATGTAAAAAAGTCTCCTTGTCACTTGCGGACGACTCTATAAAAGCTTCTTTAGTTTGTACCCGAAGCTGTATTTCGCTAAAGATTTCTACTAAAATATCAAAATCTCGAGCACAAATCCAATCCATATCAATTTCGAATTTATTCAGTGGCATTTTATATGGATCAAAAACGGTGAAAACTTCTTCAAAGTCATTTTCCTCCATTTCAATGTCATCCATTTCATTATCGTCTCCAATTTCATCATCACTTAAAATTGGTTCGAATGGCTCGTCCTGAGACATTGTGTCTTCATCAATATTGGTCGGTGTTGCAATGTCGTCTATAGGTTCGGTTGCTGGGAAACTTTCAGGTGGAACTTCCACACCAGTTCGAGGAGGAACTTCATTTGACAGTGGCAACTTTTGTCGATATTTATAATCTACATCCTGCTTAGCATTTGCAAAATGTTCTGGACTTCTAGGTTTACGTGGTGACACTGCTACTATCGATGAAGGTGGTGTTCTTGGCCTCTTATGTTCACGGTCAGTGTGCTCAATTTCGCGAGACCTATCTCGACGAGGACGTCGTGATCTTCTATACTCTGGGCTTCGTGACCATTCCCGCTTTTGACGCACTGAATTGTATTCCCTGTCATTACTATCCGAGCGGGAATAAGTTCTATTTCTCGACATTGATCGTGATTTTCGCCTTTCCGGTCGTTTCTCAGAATCTTTACTATTACTGTGAGCTGGCGATTGATAAAAACACTCCTCATTGTATGGCGCTTGTTCAAACGGCTCCTCAAATGATGTTTCCTTATAAACTTTCTCATCGTAAATTGTAGTTTCAGGTGCTGGATTCGGGTTTCTAACCACTTCGGGCCTCCACTCCGTTGGTATTTCTTGAGCAATTAATTCTGTTGCCGGTACTTGTACCGGTATTATACTCACTTCTTCGGCAATTGGCTCAGTAGCAAGTGGTGGACTGGCAATTTGTTCCGAAATATTTTTTGTAAGAGTGCCATAAATTGCCAATGTTATTGTTGTATACCATCCTCTCAGAACAAGTCCGTCCGTGGGAATTTTGTCATATTGACATTCCAAGTGAATGCAATCATTTTGATTGTATTCGAATTTGCCCAAAATCTCAAATGCTGAAGCACCCGGTTTTCCCAAATCGTTTACAAACAATTCTATTCCAAATTTCGAAGGATTTGTTGCACCTAAACGTACACCACCCGGAAAATCAGCTTGTACCCGTGCACCGAGCGGTATAATACGCACCTCGGTTATAAACACTGGTTTCGGAAACTGTACTAAATCTAAATTAAGATCCTATTTACAAAATGATAAAACTTTTGATTAAATGCATCCTAATTTAGTATTTCTATTCTTTATCACCTCATTTATCTCATGCGAAAATGTATCAAAAAATAATAATTCAACTGTATCATCACAATCCGCCATCCCTTATTATCACTCTTTCAAAATATACTATTAACAATTCATTCAACAAAACTACACTTGGATTATGGTATGTAATCTAAAAAACTATGTAATTTTTGACAACTACAACAATAGTCTTACCATGTTCGAAGTCCGATTTACATTGACAACTGAACTCCGAATTTTTAAAAACAAAATTCATTCAAAACAGCATTTGAACGGTTTTGAGATATTACATTTGAATGTATTGCAATAAAAATAGATATTATTCTTTATAATTTTACATGACTATTGTCTAGTGAATATAGAAAATATTTTTCTTTTAATAACAATTATTAATGGTTAAATTTGTTAATTAGTTTTCTAATAAATTCTTAATATAAAAATCTTTTCTAAGATTTTATGCAGTTTAATTACTCAATGAATACTATCAGACATTTAATATTTAGGAATAATTTTATGAAAATGTTCGACCAGCATTTATATTTACAGGTTTTTGAGATTAATTATAAATTTAATGTAACTTATGAATTTGTAATAAATAACATATATTTTTACGGATAAATTATTTTAAACGTCAGCTTAAATGGATAAAATAATTTATTTTTATAAATAAATTATTATCAAATAGTAAAATAATAATTATTGAATAAATTCAAATAATATTAACGAGAATTAATTCAATTCAAATGGTAATCAACAAACTGACATTTAACTTGTATTCGCTATGGCAGCACAATTCCTGAAGTACAGTATCCATGTCCGAAATGACGTAAATGGACGCGGAGTCGACCAATCAACTTCAATGGCTGCCAGAGAAGCATTCCTATTCGACAATCGACTTTGAATAATTTGAAGTGCGGGGTTATGTATTTTGAGTTGTTTTGTTGATCACTAGTGTTTTGGCATGTACGAAAAAGAGCAATTGTAAGACTGCATGACCATTTCGATTTAATATATTCGCGAACGGTAACATTTTTCTATTTTATTAACCAACAATGAGATAAAGAAAATGTGATTAATGTCATATCAATTGCAATATTTGACACATTCTATTAACCGACATTCTGGTAAATAATAAAATAAGTTCAAAACACTACCATGGTATTTACTAACAAATGCGACAGTGAATTTCATAACATTCAATTCTAATTACTGATTATTTCGGTTCCGTTTTTTTTTATAGAAAGCATAGTTTCAGTGGATAATAAGAAACCTTGAAAATTACTCCAAAAATTTCGGTTCGTGATTTACTTTACTTTAAATGTAAGAATAGCAACAGTTTTGATGTATCTTCTCATAATGATTTTTTATGATATTTGACAATATTTCTTTGGAAAAAATATTTATTGGGTTTTATTTGTAATGATTATAGGGAGGAGAAAACAGATTTTGAAGCAGATTCGACAAAATTAAAAGAAAGAAATGTAAAAACAACAGAAGCCGAACAGAATTTAGATGCGTTTTGGCCAACTGTTCAAGAGGATGTGAAAAGAATAAAGCAAGTGGATGCAAGAAATCAAGTTTTGCCATTGGCAAGAATTAAAAAAATTATGAAGCTAGATGAGAACGCTAAGATGATAGCGGCGGAAGCGCCTCTACTCTTTGCTAAAGCAGCCGAGATATTTATACAAGAGCTAACACTTCGTGCCTGGATACATACGGAAAATTTTAAAAGACGAACTTTACAGAAGAATGATATCGCAATGGCGATAACAAAATGTGATCAGTTCGATTTTCTTATTGACATAGTGCCGCGCGAGGAAGTCAAGCCACATATGAAGAAAGAGCAAGAGCCGGCAAAAACGGTCGTTGCAACTGATCAGGTGCAATATTACTTACATCTAGCCCAACAACATCAACAGTCTTTACAGAATACAGCGCAAACAACCAATGTAATCAACTCAAGTATACCAATAGTAAATAATACAGTGCAGTCGAACGTTAATCTTTCTGGTCCGCAAAATATTCTTTTCACCACAAACCAAGCAGGGAATTCATCAGCGACTGTCAATAGTATACAAAATCAACAAATTCAAATAATGCAACAAGTTGTAACGCCCACCGCCGAAGTAGCACATATGCCAGTATATACTCAATTTATTTATAATAAAATATGAACATTTGGAAAAATTTATTTTTGATTAACATTTATTTTGGTCAATTTCAGATGACAATATCACAAAATCAACTTAATTTGCTACGAATTCATATGTCCGGAAACGCGGGAAATAGTGGTCAGCAACAAGTATTAATTCCTACTCTTCAAACACAACAAGGATCGATAGTGCAAGTAAATACAAACCAACAGAATGGACCAGGATCAATTTATCTAAATACAACACAAACAACGGTTGATCTAGACGATAAAACAAACGCTACAAATGCGTTTCAAACAAATTGCTAAAATTAAAATAATTATGTATATATATATGTAAATGTATATATATATATATATTTATAATTAGTTCTTCATACTATAAATCATTTTAACATAAAGAAGAAAATGTAAATATTATTATTTTAAGAATATAAAAGTTGTTTTAATATATTATATTTTATAAATAATTTTTTATTAAAATCAGCCATCACACACATTTCATATAAAATAGTCCTTTTAGTTATTACTCTACTTAGTATTACCTTTTCACCATTTGCGTACGTACAAGTCTACGAGGTCTGTTCAAAGAGTATCGCTAATTCCAAATTTCCGCGGGTTACTATATTCGATTTTTTGCGGCGTTATGTTGGTACACGTGTGTCTCACTTATGCCGATGAGTTCGGTCATTTTGAATTTTCAGTTAATTTTTGACAGCTGCTTGGCTTGCACCTGTTTTGGCTTGTCTTCGATTTTTGCCCATTCCAAAAAATGGATCAAAGAATCTGTTTCGGGAACAAGAAAAAGTCACAGGGTTCCAGATCTGGAGAATACGGTGGCTGCGGCATTATTAGTGTGTGTTTTTGGCCAAAAATTCGCGCACAAGCAACGATGCGTGAGCAGGGGCGTTATCATGGAGCAAAAGCCCATTTTTGTTCTTCCGCATAACTTGCAGGTTATATTCCTTATTGACCGTTCTACCCTGTGGCAAGAACTCGTGATGCACCACGCCCCTGCAATCGAAGAAAACTGTAAGCAAAACCTTCACATTCAACCGAACTTGGCGCGCTTTTTTCAGTCTTGGCTCGTGCGGTAGCTTCCATTGTGATGATTGAGCTTTGGTTTTCACGTCATAACCATAAACCCATGATTCGTCATCAGTTATGACCCTGTAGAGCAAATTTGGGTCGGCGCGGACAGAGTCCAACAGCATAATTCGATAATGTTTTTGGTCGAAATTAAGCAATTTTGGTACGAATTTCGCGGCGACCCGTCTCACGACTAAATCATTGGTAAAAATCGAATGGCACGAGCCAATCGATACGTTTAAGTCCTCAGCAACTTCTCTAACGGTGATTCGACGATTGGCCAATACTATTTTCTTCACTTCATCAATGTTTTCGTCTGTTGACGTGCTCGGACGTCCGGCATGCTTTTCGTCGTTCACATCTCGGATGTTTTGAGAATATTTTGTACCACCGATAAACGTTGCTTCGGTCCAAGGTAGCTTAACCATATGCCACAGATCCATTTTTTGGAATGGGCAAAAATCGAAGACGAGCCAAAACACGTGCAAGCAAAGCAGCTGTCCAAAATTAACTGAACATTCAAAATGTTTGAGCTTGTCGGTATAAGTGAGAAACATGAGTCCTAACATAACGCCACGAAAAATCGAAAATCGAATATACGTAACCCGCGGAAATTCAAAATTCCCTATACTTTTTGAACAAACCTCGTATATATAAAATACTGAAAAGAAATTTAATCTTTCTTTGATGCTAAACGTATGGATTTTAATAATCACAAGTTCGGCAAAATATTTTTTATAAAACTTGGATGTAAATAATTTGGAAAATTGTCGATGACAATTAGCTTTACAGTCACATCCACCTCCGAATTCAAACTACAATCCAGTTAAGATGTCATATCGGAAATTGAAGAAGTTGCGACACAGCTCTAGGTATATGAAAAATTAGGTTATTGAATCTCCACGTACTCGTACCATACTCAGAGGAACAACTCAAACTAGCTCACATAACTCTTGTTACATTCAGGCCAAGGTCATCGATCTTAGCACTATGCAAATTAATCAGGTCCTTAGTCTAGGCTATTGATTTTAGTTTCAATCTAAATAAATGACTTCACAATTTACCATAACAAATTCAGAAGCCAATTTGGGCCAATAATGTTATTGACCTATCACATGTAAATACTTAAATACAAGTCGAAGTCATTAGCTTTATCTGGTATGCAACCAAATAAGGTCATTGACATTAGTTCAATTGTAAACAAAAAGTGTCCTTGAGCTTAGTTCAATTATAAACGAATAAAGTCATTAATCTCAGCCTTATTGTAAACAAATTAGATCGTTGACCTTAGCTCAATTGTAAACAAATAAGGTCATTGACCTTAGTTCAATTGTAAACAAATAAAGTCATTGGCCTTAGCTCAACAGTAAACAAATAAAGTCGTGGACCTTAGCTCAATTGTAACAAATAAAGTCATTGGCCTTAGCTAATTTGTAAACAAATAAAGTCATTGGCCTTAGTTCACTTGTAAGCAAATGAGGTCGTTGACCTTAGTTCAATTGTAAACAAATAAAGTCGTTGACCTTAGTTCAATTGTAAGCAAATAAAGTCATTGACCTTAGTTCTATTGTAAGCAAATAAAGTCATTGACCTGAGCTCAATTTTAAACAAATAAAGTCTTTGACCTTAGCTCAATTGTAAACAAATAAAGTCGTTGACCTTAGTTCAATTGTAAACAAATAAAGTCGTTGACCTTAGCTCAATTGTAAGCAAATAAGGTCATTGACCTTAGCTTAATTGTCAACAAATAAAGTCGGTGACCTTAGCTCAATTGTAAACAAATAAGGTCATTGACCTCAGTTCAATTGTAAGCAAATAAAGTCGTGGACCTCAGCTCAATTGTAACAAATAAAGTCATTGGCCTTAGCTAATTTGTAATCAAATAAAGTCGTTGACCTTAGCTCAACTGTAAACAAATAAAGTCACTGACCTTATTTCTATTGTAAACAAATAAAGTCAATTGACCTTAGTTCTATTATAAACAAATAAAGTCATTGACCTTAGTTCTATTGTAAACAAATAAAGTCATTGGCCTTAGCTCAATTGTAAACAAATAAAGTCATTGACCTTAGCTTAATTGTAAACAAATAAAGTCGTGGACCTTAGCTCAATTGTAACAAATAAAGTCATTGGCCTTAGTTCAATTGTAAACAAATGAGGTCGTTGACCTTAGTTCAATTATAAACAAATAAAGTCGTTGACTTTAGCTCAACTGTAAACAAATAAATTCATTGGCCTTAGTTCAATTGTAAACAAATGAGGTCATTGGCCTTAGTTCAATTGTAAACAAATAAAGTCGTGGACCTTAGCTCAATTGTAACAAGTAAAGTCATTGGCCTTAGCTAATTTGTAATCAAATAAAGTCGTTGACCTTAGCTCAACTGTAAACAAATAAAGTCACTGACCTTACTTCTATTGTAAACAAATAAAGTCAGTGGCCTTAGCTCAATTGTAAACAAAAAAAGTTATTGACCTTAGTCTATTGTAAACAAATAAAGTCATTGACCTTAGTTCTATTATAAGCAAATAAGGTCATTGACCTTAGTTCAATTGTAAACAAAAAAAGTCATTGGCCTTAGCTCAATTGTAAGCAAATAAAGTCGTGGACCTCAGCTCAATTGTAACAAATAAAGTCATTGGCCTTAGCTAATTTGTAATCAAATAAAGTCGTTGACCTTAGCTCAACTGTAAACAAATAAAGTCACTGACCTTATTTCTATTGTAAACAAATAAAGTCAATTGACCTTAGTTCTATTATAAACAAATAAAGTCATTGGCCTTAGTTCAATTGTAAACAAAAAAAGTCATTGACCTTAGTTCTATTATAAACAAATAAAGTCATTGACCTTAGTTCTATTGTAAACAAATAAAGTCATTGGCCTTAGCTCAATTGTAAACAAATAAAGTCATTGACCTTAGCTTAATTGTAAACAAATAAAGTCGTGGACCTTAGCTCAATTGTAACAAATAAAGTCATTGGCCTTAGTTCAATTGTAAACAAATGAGGTCGTTGACCTTAGTTCAATTATAAACAAATAAAGTCGTTGACCTTAGCTCAACTGTAAACAAATAAATTCATTGGCCTTAGTTCAATTGTAAACAAATGAGGTCATTGGCCTTAGCTCAATTGTAACAAATAAAGTCATTGGCCTTAGCTAATTTGTAATCAAATAAAGTCGTTGACCTTAGCTCAACTGTAAACAAATAAAGTCACTGACCTTACTTCTATTGTAAACAAATAAAGTCAGTGGCCTTAGCTCAATTGTAAACAAAAAAAGTTATTGACCTTAGTCTATTGTAAACAAATAAAGTCATTGACATTAGTTCTATTATAAGCAAATAAGGTCATTGACCTTAGTTCAATTGTAAACAAAAAAAGTCATTGGCCTTAGCTCAATTGTAAACAAATAAAGTCGTTGACCTTAGCTTAATTGTAAACAATTAAAGTCGTTGACCTTAGCTCAATTTTAAACAAATAAGGTCATTGACCTTAGTTCAATTATAAACAAAAGAGGTCGTTGACCTTAGTTCAATTATAAACAAATAAAGTCATTGGCCTTAGCCCTATTTTAAACAAATGAGGTGGTTGATATCTATTTTAACTGTCAGCTATACAAATACTAAAGTTTAGATGTCAATAACCTAATTTGCTTGCAATTGAAATGACGTTAACGAGCAAATCTATTGTTTTTTTTTGCTCGTTGACCTCATATCAATTACAAACAAATTATACTGGATAAATAAATTACGATGGTGCTTATATGAGTTTGTACGTATTATTATTTGATATAAAATTGTTAACATAGTAAAATAAACAGCACTTGAACATAGTTTTAAATTTAATTCAAAAAAAATATATACTAACCGCTTATCTTCCCCCATAGTTGTTTTTACTCTTTTTTTATAAACATAACAATTTATGTAAAATAATTTGCATTTGAACTTTTTTTCCATTAAAAAAAAATTGAGTTTATATTAATGATAAAACTGTCTACTCGATTTTGTATCGGAAATGGTTTTTTGTTAAAAATAACACATTATATCTTGTAAAACGTCTGTACTAGGAGTTTTTATTTTCTAGAATATAGCTTAGTATCTATTTTCTTACAACTATTATTATGTATTACGTTAATTAGGATTTGTGAGAATTATCTACGAAGCATAGAAAAGAAACGCAACAGAAAAAGGGAAGAAATACGTTTCCACGGCAACATTTCTGATATTATTGATCAAATAATTCCGCTGAACATAAAATCAAATTTTTTCTATACTCTATTTGAGAAAGAACAAAGTATTTATTAAATAAATTTACTTTTAAAATGCTTTTTAAAAAATGTCGAAGGAAGAAATCAGAAACTAAACCTGGTGCCATATTAGATCAAGTGATTTCTCAGTCATCTTCGAGTGCTAACAAGTGTTTGCTTTATAAACTAGCGAATTATAAAAGAGGTATTATAAATGTTTATCCTTGTTTGGAAGTAGATGTTTTGGTAAAATATTAATTAAAAACTAACTTAAACAAGTTATTTATAATGGAAAAAGATATTTTAAATTGCATCAAGATTTGGATTTGCGTTGTTAGCTGATATTAAAAAAATAAAAACGCAAATTTCAATTACGCAACACGAAATAGTATTGGATGGGCAACTAAGTGATTGCGGATTTTAAATAAGAAGAAAAATTCAAAATTAAATATAACTTTATTCAATTAGGTCGTTTTTATCGATGACCCTTTGCTATCTTTTAGGCAGTGTCATAATTCCGTGTTCGTAAAGCTTATTACTTTTGCTAGCAAAAAAACTGAATTGAATGCGATTTTATATCATCAGCGTCATTAAAAATTGTACCTTTTAAGGAGTTCTGCATGGAACGAAATAAATGGTAATCTGAAGGCGCTACGTCAGGGCTATATGGTGGATGTGACAACATATCCCAACCTAATTCCAATAATTTTTGGCGAGTGATCAAAGATGTGTCTGGAAAACAACACTCTTACGATTTGCCAATTCTGGCCGCCTTTCTTGAACTGCATTGCTCAGTTTGACGAGTTGTTGAACGTACTCGATGGAATTAATCGTTTGGTTTTTTGGTAAAAGTTCAAAGTGCAGAATTACTTTATAATCTCACTAAACTGACAGCATAATCTTCTTTTTGGCGCATCTCAGCTTTTGATGTCCACTGAGGTGGTTCGTCTCGCATCACCCATGATCGTTTCCGAGTAATGTCGCCAGTTATCAGTCCTTTCATAAATGGATCCGTTTCGTTGCGTTTCAGAAGCGAATCGCAGATGCTAATGCTTTGCATCAAATGAATTTCGTCAAGCTGATGAGGAATCGATAAATCGAGTTTGTTAACATAGCCAAGCTGTTGGTAATTTTTCTTCAATACATGCATGCGATACATTGAGCTTCTCTGCAATCTCACGTGTTGTGCCAGACAATCTGAATCGATAATGGCCTTGATATGGGTCTCATCAACTTCAACCCGATGCGCATTTTTTAGTGAAAAATCACCAGAACGAAATTTAGCGAACCAATTTTGACGCTGCCATCCTTTCAAGGCTTCATTCCCATATACGACACATAACTTCTTGTGTACCTGCGATACGTTCTTGCCTTTTCGGAAATAATACAATAAAATATGTCTAAAATGCACATCTTCTCCTTCCATTTTTAAATTTGGATGAAAATAAAACTAAATAGCAAAACGATACAATTTTTTACTAAATTAAAGGCGGACATCCAAACAACAAGAAAACAATATAGGTTAGGTGCTTTGAACACGTTGACATAACAAAAGAATGAGCTAATACCATCTATTGACAAAATCCGCAATCAATCTTTTTTAGAATTTCCCAACTATTATTTTTTATATTGTATTTATAATATATAAAAATTAGCCCACCTCTCGATTAAATTTATGAATAATTCAGGATGAAAAACGTTCCTAGGTGGTGATCTTATCGATGCTATTCAAACCGGGGGGCAAATTGCTGTAGAACAGCTTGTAAGAGAACAATTTGGTATTTTTATGTACAATAATGGCAAAGGTCAGATAATCAATCGAGCTGAATTTTTACGTTGGAAATATCGAGACAATAATGAGGTTGTAATTCCGATTGAAGCGTCGCTATCGCAAAATGATCCTCTTGGGAAATGGATGGACCATAAAGCTTGTTGGGAAATGCAGTATAGAGGATCGTTGGGCGAAAGTTTATTGCACGTTTTGATTATTTGTGATACGAAAATCCATACGAAATTAGCACGAATTCTGTTGCGGGTGTTTCCAATGCTGGCATTAGATGTGATGGAGGGCGAGGAATACTTGGGAGCTAGTGCTTTGCATTTGGCGATCGCATACAGTAACAATGAGTTGGTAGCTGATTTAATAGAAGCTGGTGCTGATGTTAACCAAAGAGCAGGTGGCAGTTTTTTCCTCCCTCATGATCAGCAAGGATCACGACCATCGAAGAATACCGATTATGAGGGTCTGGCATATTTGGGAGAATATCCTTTGGCCTGGGCAGCATGCTGTGCCAACGAGAGTGTTTATAATTTATTGCTCGATAATGGCGCTGATCCTGATCTTCAAGATTCCTTTGGGAATATGATCCTGCATATGGTTGTTGTGTGTGATAAATTGGTAAAAAAAAAGTTTACACTTTTATCTAATTTTTTAAACGAGTATCTTCAAATTTTTGCTGTATTGCCTTATAGGATATGTTCGGTTATGCTCTGCGACATCCGAAAATCCCAGCTCGAAATGGAATGGTAAATAACAGTGGACTTACTCCTTTAACTTTAGCTTGCAAGCTTGGACGTGCCGAAGTGTTTCGTGAAATGTTGGAACTATCTTCTCGTGAGTTTTGGAGGTACAGCAATATCACATGCTCAGGATACCCACTAAACGCACTTGACACACTTCTTCCGGATGGCAGAACAAGTAATTTTTATTTAAAAAAGAAAGTATGTTACATAAAGAAACTTTATGGTTTTTTTTTTAAATAATAATCAGATTGGAATTCAGCTTTGTTTATCATTCTAAACGGTACTAAAGAAGAGCATTTAGACATGTTGGATGGAGGAATTATCCAAAGGCTTCTTGAGGAGAAATGGAAGACATTTGCACGAAATCAATTTTTGAAAAGACTTATGATTTTATTCGCACATCTATTTTGTTTATCATTATCGGTTTATATGCGACCATCATCATCACCACATGACGACGATAATAATCAAAACCGAACTGGAGAGTCCAATGTCTCAAAAAGCACGGATATAAGAACAATCATTCGATATTGTTGCGAACTGGCGACAATAGCTGGTGTTCTCAGCTATGTTATTTTCCAACAGGGCGATGAAGTGAAAAATCAAGGTCTATCGGCATTTTTAAAACAATTGGCAAGTATTTGCCTTATAATCAATTAATTTTATTCAATAGTTTTTTTTTATAATTTCCCGTAATGATTATTTTAAAGACGCATGCACCGGCAAAGGCAATTTTCTTGGTATCGAATTTGTTAATTTTGGCATGCATACCATTCCGAATAATGGGTGATAATAGCACTGAAGAGGCGATTTTAGGATTTGCTGTACCCGGCAGTTGGTTTCTACTAATGTTCTTTGCTGGGTACAATAAATAAAAGTTTTTTGTTGTTGTTGTTGTTTATATAAATTTTTTTTATATCCTCTATCAACAGCGCCGTTCGATTAACAGGTCCTTTTGTTACGATGGTTTATTCTATGCTTACAGGTGATATGTTCACATTTGGCATTATTTATACAATTGTACTCTTTGGATTTTCACAAGCATTTTATTTTTTATATAAAGGTAAAGAAAATTTCTTAATTTTTACCTAAATTTTCAAATTTTCCAGAAATGCGACCAAAATATTTTGTTGGAATTTGTTTTTCAGGTCATGCCCAAGTACAAACTACACTTTTCCATTCATATCCCAGTACATGGATGGCACTTTTTCAAACAACCCTTGGTGACTATAATGTTAGTATGCTACAATGCCTCTATTTAAAAAAAAAATTGATCGTTTAATATAATATTTTTAGTATCCCGATTTGAATAGTACTTCATATCCGAATTTAGCAAAAACTGTTTTTGTAATATTTATGATATTCGTACCGATACTCTTGCTGAACATGTTAATAGCTATGATGGGTAATACCTATGCTCACGTTATTGAACAATCGGAAAAGGAATGGATGAAGCAAGTAAGGAGGATTTGCTTTTTTTTTAAAATAAAATATGAAATTTTCTTTTCGATTGGACTCTTTTTATTGGTGAGAAACACTACATTTGTTTTTCAGTGGGCAAAAATTGTAGTCACCTTAGAGCGTGCTGTACCTCAATCTGATGCTCAAAAATATTTAGAAGCATACTCAATTCCATTAGGTCCATCCGATGATTCAGGATTTGAACAGCGTGGAGTTATGGTTATAAAGAGTAAGAGTAAGACCCGAGCTAAACAACGAAAAGGTGCTGTTTCTAATTGGAAGGTAGACCGTTTGTTATTTTGAAAATGGATTAAAAAAATATTTTGATTATATAGCGAGTAGGACGGGTAACTTTGAACGAATTGAAACGGCGTGGTATGACTGGTGAGCAGCTCAGACGTATTATGTGGGGTCGTGCATCTATAACAAGTCCAACCAAAGTTCTAAAAAAGTATGTAAATATTTTTTTTTTTTCAAAAATAAAATTCTACTTGTTCTTTTCAAATTTAACTCTAAAAATTTGTCTTTTTTTTATATTATATAAATTATATGATAGAAAACCTAAAGATCCATATAGTGTATTTGTTGAATCGAATAGTGCACTTGGAGCTGCTGTTGATATAATGTCTTTTACACATGATATTGTATTGTGTGCTGAAGGGACAGAGGATCCTGACATATTTATGAACGCTGCTAATCCGAAAGCTAAAGGAAAAACTGGTAACAAAACTGTACCAGCGATAGTGAAAAATCCAAATGCGAACGATTTGAATAATAGCATAAATGTAAGCGATCCCCTTCGGGAATTGGTCCTAATATCCGAGAATACAGATGCCATAAATCAATCGAACATTGAACAATTAGCATTTCAAGCATTAGATATTGGTGAAACATCGACAAGTATAGTCGGATCGACAGAGCCATCAAAATCTAGTTTGAATATTGCTGCACCTGAGCAAACATCACCGGGAATTCAAAATATTTCGGCAATTTTTCAAGATCCAAATGATATTGTTGATCCAGAAAAGGAGAGGGAATTTCATAAGAGACTTGAAGCACTTTACGACACTGACGATAGCGATGGATTTCTGGAACGTCCTGTATTGGGGAAAATTTCTCTAATACGTCGAGCAAAATCTGCTGCTTCTAGGAATTCAGCAAAAAAAACCAATGAGCGGACACCTCTGTTTACTTTGGCTTGGGCAGAAGCTGTAATTATGAATTAATAAGTTTATTTTTACCGTTTATTTTGCAGTATTTTTTTTAAAAACAAATTCGTAAAAAAAATCTCTTTTTTATTTGTCTAATTGGCAATTAAAAAAGAAAGAAATCTGAACCGTTCGGAACGCTAATAAACGGTTCAGAATATTGTCATCGTTACTTATTTATTGAACTTATTTCAAGCTATTTTATTTCATATTTTCTATTTTTTTTAATTACAAAAATAATGTGAAACACACTAAAATTCGATTAAATTTATATTTCATTATACAGATGCCATTAGATGATCAGCCAAATTGGCAGACGTCAGCCAAAACACCATAGCCCAAATTTGTGACGTTGGCTGACTTGGCTGACCAGGCAACCGACTAATTTCGGCAAATGAATTTTGGCTGATCATCTAATGGCATGATTGTAACTTTTATCTTACGTCTGACACATTTTCGTTCGTCAGCCAATCCGTCAGTCACAGTCTCACGTCAGCCACATCTGTAATACAATTTTTTCGCTGTATCGGCTATAGAAACCACGTTATTAATGATTTGTTTAAAAAAAATGTCAGCACCTCATTTAGGGGAAATTTATTTGTAAATTGCTTTGAATTATTTTATAAAATCCTTATTTTTTATATAGAACATACGTTTTTTAAGGTAGGATTTTTGTTATTTAATTATTCATCAGCTTTTTATTACAAATACTTGGTTTAATTTAATATATTTGTGTAGAGAAAAATGTTAATGTGATAATCGTTTTTCGAGAGTTTGTATCAAAAGTAGATGGGCATCTGTAAATGTGTCAAACTTGAATATGGCTGACTAGCTGATTTGGATGATGGCTGAGTACTGGCTGACGGTTTGATATGAGGGCATACAACTTTTCTGTTAAAAATTTGAATTTTTTTTTTTTGCAATGAGCAAACTAACCCTTTGCGTTAGTCATCAGCCCACTTTTTTTAAGAGACGTCACCTTGCCCGATACCTGACAATTTCGCTGATTGTGTAATAGCACCTTATGGCTTGGACCTTGCCATTATGCGTGGAATATAAAATGTCAGCTTCAAACGTTTTTTTCATGTCAGCTTCAAACTAAAATTTTTAGTTACACTATTTTTCTTAATCTACTATTTATGGTCATTTTAGTTCAACAAACTTCTTCCAACACAATTTCCTGTGTGTCTTTGGAAAAGTTGGTCCATCATGGGAATCTTATCATGGGAATTGCACGTTCGTTCGTTCAAAAAAAAAATTAGTAATGAGTGGATAAAACGATATTATGAAAGGACAAAATGACGCAAATATAGTAGGTGCCTACGCATGCTCCAAAAATTTTTCTTTTATCAGCATCAATTTTTCTTTTCAAATTTTCAAAAAAAACAACAGAAAAATGCAAAAGTGTATGAAATTTGAATCGATAAAATAATATTGGCCATTTACTTCTTTAAAGATTATTTAATGTAAATGTTGGTCACGACTACTTTTTAAGTGATCCATGCGAGAGATCAAATTTTAAACCACTTTTTCGAGCATCTCGGCTGGTATCTCGCTAATAATACGTGTTATGTTCCAAGACCTGCAAGTGATGCTGGTTTATCGGCATAGGTGTCAAATCGCGCGATCTTTAGTAAAAATAAATTGCTCACCGAACTCATTTCTCAATATGTCCATTGTTTCACGGGCTGTGTGGCATGTAGCCCCGTATTGTTGAAACCACATGTCGACCAGATGCAGATATCTGACAATTTCGCTGATCGTGTAATAGCTATTTATGGCTTGGACTTTGCCATTATATATGTATGAAAGCTATCAAATGACACGGCTGTATTTTTCCGATGCACGAAATGGATAACCCTTTATTGTTGATTTTAATACTTTTATTATTTGACTAGGAAGATGAGATTAAACTTAATGCTGTACCTCCGAAACCTGATACTATCCAAATTGATATGGAAATTTGTGAAAACGATGACGATCAAGAAATTGTAACTGTCGAAGAGGCAAAACGTAAAATGGAAGAATTCCACTTAAGACCTAGACGATGTAAGACCGGTGGTCCACGTATTCGTCGTAATGGAAGACAGAACAACAAGTTGAGTTCATCACATATATAGTTGGACTACTTTTGAGATTATTGAAATTTTGATTTTATTTTTGGTTAATTTTAGAGTTTCACCAAAAGATTGTACAGATTTTCTTGAAGCGGAACGTAGAAGTTCTGCAAAAATTTATCGATCATCGAAAATCGATACTACTGATAGTAATGCTATACAAGATCCTTTGGAACCATGGAGCACCAGAGAATTAATCAATATAAATAAAATATTAGAATCTTAAATATATATTCAACCTTAATTTGTTATTACTAATATTAAAGGAAAAATATGCGCAGAAAATTTGTAATAATGAATTTGGTATAAAAATTTTAAAAAAAATGTAGACAATTTCAAAAAATAATGAAATAAATAATTATTCTTGCACATGTCATTCAGCAATGGAAATATTGTTTTAAATTTTTTGTAATGGCATAATTAGACCAAAATCCATACCAGGCAGTCACGTTTCGCGGATTCAAAGCCCCAGTCAGTCGTGCGTTTTTAAATCTCCAGCAAAATTGTGTGTTTTCAAAACCACAGTCAGTCGTGGGTTTTGAAATTTCCAGCAAAATTGTGTGTTTTCAAAGCCCCAGTCACTGGTGGGTTTTCAAATCACCAGCAAAATTGTGGGTTTTCAAAGCCTCAGTCACTGGTGGTTTTACAAATCTCCAGCAAAATTGTGGGTTTTCAAAGCCTCAGTCACTGGTGGGTTTTCAAATCTCCATAAAAATTGTGGGTTTTCAAAGCCTCAGTCACTGGTGGGTTTACAAATCTCTAGCAAAATTGCGGGTTTTCAAAGCCTATGTCACTGGTGGGTTTTCAAATCTCTAGCAAAATTGTGGGTTTTCAAAGCCTATGTCACTGGTGGGTTTTCAAATCTCTAGCAAAATTGTGGGTTTTCAAAGCCTCACTCACTGGTAAGTTTACAAATCTCTAGCAAAATTGTGTGATTTCAAAGCCTCAGTCACTGGTGGGTTTTCAAATCTCCAGCAAAATTGTGGGTTTTCAAAGCCTCAGTCACTGGTTGGTTTTCGAATCTCTAGCAAAATTGTGGGTTTTCAAAGCTTCAGTCACTGGTGGGTTTTGAAATCTCCAGCAAAATTGTGGATTTTCATAGCCTCAGTCACTGATGGGTTTTCAAATCTCCAGCAAAATTGAGGTTTTCAAAGCCCCAGTCGTGCGGTCTCAAATCTCCAGCAAAATTGTGGGTTTTCAAAGCCCCAGTCAGTCGTTGGTTTTCGAATCTCCAGCAAAATTGTGTGTTTTCAAAGCCTCAGTCACTGGTGGGTTTTCAAATCTCCAGCAAAATTGTGGGTTTTTAAATCTCCAGCAAAATTGCTTTTTGGGCAATTATTTTATATATACTTAATATGTGTTTTAGTCGATTTTGATTTATTAAATATTTCAATATTTGCATTTTGAAAAATTCTAGAAATTGAAAGAGAAAATGAAAGGGTGTTCCCAAAACTTCGCGCAAAAAGTAATTTTGATTTGTTTGTTCCTCGGGCTGTATGGCATGTAGCACCGTCTTGTTGAAACCACAAATGTCTTCCGCATCCATACTATGCAATTAAGGCACAAAAAACTGGATTTTTTTCGAAAAAGAATGGTACGATGGTGCGTACAGGCCAAAATTTGCATTAAACACTAACAATTTGTGGATGCATTTCTTTTTTAACAATTAGTCGTGGATTTTCTGAACCCCAAATGCGATAATTTTGTCGATTAACCAAGCTATCAAGATGAAAATGAGCCTCATCGCTAAAGATGATTTTGTTTGAAATATCAGCATCCATTTGGTGTTGTTCTATAATCCATTCGCTGTGCGTGATCAGTAGGCTTCAGTTCTTGGACGGTTCGAGAGACCTTCTCGAACCGTCCAATTAAGAAATGTTCTAATTATTTTTTTCACAAAATGCTGAAGCTAGCTGACATCATTTTGTGAAAAAATTAATACGTACAAACCATGTGTTCGATAATATCAAATCGGGATTTAAATTTTTTTTAATTGGCGATATTTTCATCTACAAAAATTTTGTTCTACGTTCGAACTCTTTACATATTAAAAGGCTATTTATTATTTAAATAATTCATCCTTTTAAATCTTACAAAAAACCACCATTCCCTCCCCTTTCCCTTCAAAAATCGATATATGAAATAATTTTCCAACCAATACACTTTTTTGTTGTTTTATTTTTTTTCTTTCTTATTTATTTCATGAAAAATATACATTTTTATATTAATAATGATAAAAGAAAAAAAAAATCTTCTAAATTTATTCTTCTCTTGTGTTATCAATATTTTTTCCATCTTTGTTAAATTTTTATATTAATTTTCATTTTATTTATCTATATTAATATACATTAGTTTTAATAAATCAGAATTTTCAATAATTAATATATTCAAAATAAATTTATTTTTTACTTTTGTTCTTCATAAAGTTAACTTATAAATAATATAAATTAGTAGGCATGTAATTAGAAATTTTTGTCTTTTCCTATATATACTATTTTATCTTCCATATAACATTTTTTTTTTTATAATAATTAGGAAATTCCATTTTTATATTTATATAATTTAATTGGTTTTGTTTTGTTGTTTTTTTTTTTTAAATATTTTATTAATACATATTTATTAATATTTTAGTTATGCGCAAGTAATGATCATTAGTAGTAAGTAAACAGCAAATTGTAATATATATTCTCAGGTTGCATTTTTAGATTATACAATTTTTTTTCCTATTTTGATTTCTTTAGTTTTTTTAAATATATATTTTTGTTATTTTAGAAAGAAACACACAAAATGTATAAACAGTTTACCATTTTAAGACAGCGTGTGCGAGATTGAGTACATTTTTTAATTTCTGTTTTTTAATATTTTGTTTTTAATGCATTTGAGTTAAAAAAAAAACTTTAATTAACAAAAAAAAACACTAAAGGAATACATACACCTCTCCATCTCATCGAAAGTTTATATTATTACTATTTCGTTCTATAATAAAAAGAATAGGCGACTATCTTTAATTTCTAATTCTAAATTCTTTAGCTAGTAAAAAATCAATAATCGAATGAAATCAAATTAATAATAATAATAATAATAATAAGATAAGGAACATAAATTTAACTGTATTTAGTAAAAAGTTGAATTATGTCCCATACCGAATGGTCGTTAATAGAAGAGGTTTTAGGCTTTTTTTTTGTTGTTGTTAAACCTTATTTATGATTGTAGGTGTAAAATTAATTTCGATAGCATGATCGAAATTAATCATATATATTTGTTCGTAATTTGTGTTACCCAATATAAAAAAGTTTTTTCTTCCATAAAACGGCAACTTTTATAGGCTCACAGACACTGACCGATATTAGAGCTAAGGGTAAAAAATTAATCAACCTTTTAACTTGGTAAAAAAAAAAACAAATTATATACCCCTATACTACCAAGTGATAAAAAATGTTAGAAACTTTAGAAATTTTTTATTGAAACAAAAAACATAAAATATACCCTCTGATATCGATACTTAAGAAGAAAAACGACAGATAGCGCTAAAAAAAACTACAATTTTAGAAAATAAAACAAATAAAAAAAAACTATATAAAAACAAACAGTAAAATTTGTCTAGTTATTTTAATGTTTTTTTTCTTTCTTTTTAATAATTAATAATTGAATGATTTTTTTTTCTTTAATTTTTCTCATATATTTATATTAAAATAAAATTTTTTTAAAAAATTATATAATAGTAATTAATAATAGTTATAATAATAATAGTTAAATATAATAAATATATATATCTATATGTGTGTGTAAAAGTTCACAAAGTAAAAAATAAAAATAAAACAAACAAAATAGAATAATAATTTTTTGTAAAATAACAATCAATCAAATTATAGAGAGAATTTTATAAAATATATATTTTTTTTGTTATTGTTAGTAGCATGTTGAGTTATTAAATATTGTTGTTTTTTTTGTTACCTTATAATTAAATTTTAATTCTCTCTGAGTTACTAAATAAAAATATTCTTTTTTTTGAATATATTTATTTAGTATATAATAAATTAGAAGAAATTCTTTTTTTGTGTATATATTTAAAACAACAAAATGCGCTCAACTCTTAAGAGATGGCTTTTAAGCTTTTGCATTATCAATAAAAAACCAAAAAATTTAATAGATAAAAAAAAATTGTTTAACACAAAAATGTTATTCGTGTGTCTTTTTTCTTTTTTATAAATTATAGTTTAAAAAAAAAGTACGAAATCTTTGCTTTATCGATGATGATATAGATGATGATAATATGTGTGTTGTAGAAATGAAATCCTTCGTTTTTGTTTATAATTTATAATGGAATTATTTATTTGTAAACATAAAATTTGCTTTTTCTTCATTTCTTTTATGAATATTATCAAAAATTTTAATTAAAACTTATTTTTTTCTGTGAATAGAACACAATCAATTTATAAATAATGCTTCATTTTCTTAAGTTCTCTATTGCTATTTTTTTTTTTTGAAAATTTTATAAATTCATATTTTGACCATTTTTTAACAATATGTCTTCACACAGTTTGTTTTCTTAAACTCTTGTTTTTTTCTACTTGGTTTTTGGTTAGGCTTGCACATAGGCATTTTAGTTTCTTAAATTTTTTTTTATCCAGTTTTTCTAATAAATAATATAGTTTTTTTTGTATTTTTTTTTATTTTTATTTTATAATTAATTAATATAAATTTAATTATTTGATAATTTTGTTCCATTTGTATTTATTTAACTGGTGATTTTTATTTTGTTGTTTTTTTCTCGAAATAATTTCACATAATTTTATTTTTTTATTTTTCAGAAAGTATAAATGCTTGTTTCTCTTTTGCTTTTATTTTTATAACTAAGAATGTGTTTTTTTTTCTTCAATTAATTTTCAATAGTATTTTTCCAGGGTTTCTTCTCTTTTGTAGATATTTTTTGTTTTGTTTTAAATAAATTCTTTAATATCATTAAATATTTTTTTATTTTTATTAATTAATAAATAATTTCTCTGGGGGAGGGGAGGGGGAGTTATATTATTATTTTTATTATTAATTGATTTTGTTTATTATTATTATTATTATTATATGAATATTATTGTTATTTATTATTAGTTTCCATTGTTATTGTTGTTGTTTTTGGAGTTTTTAACGTTTTAAGGGTACAACTGTATGTGATAACAATTCTTCTTTGGCTAATTTACCCCGGAAATCAGCCATGGAATCTCGGCACGCTGTTGCAAATTCGGCTAATTGTGTAAACATCTCTTCACCGCGTTTACAATAGGCTAAAAAAAAAGAAAGCCAAAAAATGTTGAGAGGTATTATAAGTGTTAAAAATGAAATAAAAAATTTATATTTACCATCTTGATCGTAATCGACATAATTTGTTAAATTATAAAGTTCGCGACTTTCAGGAAGAAACTGTGCTAAAAATTCATTCATGGCCTTGTGTTGATCAACAACAACCTCTTCTGCCTGCTGCAGATCCGAAATGGCTGCGTGCTGATTAAAAAGTTCATCTGACATATCCTGTTCCTGTTTTTTTTTTAAAAACAAAATTAAAAAACAACATATTTATTTTTGTAAATGAAAAAAAAAATACTCTTAAATGTGGAAAAAAAATCCTACTCACACTTAGTGATCTCAGATGTGCTAATTCATTTTCTGATAGTTGACCATTTTTCTGATCATCGCTTTCCATTTGTTCGATATCGTCATTTCGCATATCGGAGAGATCCTTTACGACCAATTCCTTGACTCGATCGGCATAGCGTAATGTGTTCAGGGTATGTTCGCATGAGCTTAAGCCCGGCGATATCATCGCAATCATGCAGGTTTTACTCTTTTCACCAATGAACGAGTCCCGCAGAACTTGCGTCAATTTCGATACACGGAATGGTAAATGCGCACTCTGTTTGCCCAACGCCCGTATGCACTCCTTTAAGGCAAGGAGGGATTTGTTAATTTCGGCGCCCTCCATTCGTGTTTGTCGATTCGCCGATGATGTGTCAGCACCCCGTTCGTTGCCCGCCAAATCGATAAATGAAAATTTCCCATGGATTCGGCTCGAGCCCGGAGGTCGTAGAACTATTTGAAAGACAGCATGTGACCGTGATGAATTTGAGTTTGCTGATGTCTGCCCTGATGTCCTCGCAGTATTTCCGTGTTGAATTAATTTTAATACCTCCTCGACACTATCAACAACCTTTTCTGTAAGGCCAACTACTTGTACTTGTTGCTTTCCATCTTCAAGGACACGTAATTTTTGTTTATCCGAAAGTAAATCAAAAACCTAAAAAAAAAAACCAAAGAAAGAAATTTAAATTAACCATTCAATATGAATTTACAATTTTTCTTCATAATTAATTAAGTTTTAAAAAAAAAAGTTCCCAACTAACCTTTCCACTATAAATTTCAAAGAAACTAGCTGACACAACCAAATTCAAGTAATTATAACGTGAGCTATTCAAAAATGCAAAAACGTCTTTTGCCGCCATTGCATAGATGCCATTTTTACAGTCTTGTACTTTGCCATTGAATTCACCGCCCATTGTGTGTGTTTTACCAGATCCGGTCTGTCCATAAGCAAAGCATGTTGCCATTCCACCCTCAAATATTGTCTGCACCAGCGGTTTTGCTGTATATCTGCTCATTGAGAGATAAAGAGTTTAAACGATTTAATAGAAAATTTTCATTATGAATTGAAAGAAAATTAACTATTAAGACCAAATATACGCACTTGTAAACCATTTCATTGTTGCAATTATCATCGAATGCAAAGTCGAATCGGAATCGATGATTCTCGAGAAATTTCGTTAAGTCAACTTTGTTTCTAGGCTCATGCACAATAAGCTGATCCTTGCTAGGCACTGATATCACATCAATTTCTTTTCGCATTACCTCCTTCCGGCTGACCGGTCGTTTGCGTACACAAACTGTAATTTGATGATCTTCAACCGCTTGACCATCGCATAATGGCCGAAATTCGATAGTGTTTTGATATTCTCTTTAAAAATTTATAAATAAAAAATAAAAAAATATATTCAAGGATACTACTTTTTATTATTTTAAATTTTATTTTAAAAAAGTTTATTGCAAGGACTATCTATCTAACCTGATCATGGCGGCTGTTTCCCAATTCGGATTACCAGGATCCATATTCATAAGAGCATTTTTCTCCTCTTTGAGTTCTGCTTGTCGGGCACGTCTTTTTTCTCGATTCTCCTTCAGTCGTTCAACTTCTTTGACAACATAAGAACGCCTCGGACCAGCGTTTGTTGATGTCACCGCTCCTCCCGTTACAGACATTTTTGAAGTCGGAACTCTTGACTTGGCAACCGGTAATCCTGTGGTAGCTGAACTTGGTGGCGGTGGTGGAATATTTTCGACGTGCTCACCTTGACCGTTATGTGAATTAACAGAACTAACCACACTAGTAGCTCGATTTGTACGATGTCCTATTAATTTATTCAAAAAATAATTTGTTTTTTTTTTTTTATTATTTTAAAATACTTAAAAATTAATTTAGAAAAAAAAAAACTTAATTATTGGTTTAAAGAGAAATTGTTAATAAAATTAAATTAAAAACGAAAAGAAAGAGAGAGAAAAACAAAACAAAACAGGACAAAATAGAAGGTCTTTTCTATTGTAATAAAAAAAAAGAACAGGATAAAAAGAAAATTATAAATTAAAGTGTCATAAACAAAATTGACACTATTCAATGTCATTTTTTTTTAAATAATTTCATAGCAAACTAATAATAAATAATGTACACATGCGAGTGATCCCCGTATGCCCCAGAGCCCTTCTTCTTTGGGACAAATTTAAATATGGTTGGGACATTTATTTTATATACGTGATATTTGTCTGTTTATTGATTTTCTTTTCCTACTATTTTACTGTACCCTACAATACATTGTATTTTAGAAATTATCCTTCTGGGCAATTGAGAATGAACTCAAATTATACCATACGGCTACGCTAGGGGACAAAATTAATAACATTTACTAATTTGACTTCCGAAAGTACGACGAGTTGATAAATTTCTACCTTTAACGTCGTTTTGATTGAGCTTCTGCTGGAAGTTTAGGTTTTTTTTTATTATACAACACGCAATATCCTTGGAAAGGGTCAGTGTTATTGCGTCGTACAGGTGGTGGTAGTATAGTATAAACAAAGTCAATTTGCAATTATGAGACTAGTTACGAGGGAAAAAAAAATAAGTCATAATAAAATAAAATAAAATGTCTACAGTCTGGCATGACTATTCGACATACCATATTAGTTTCTATATTAAATGCCAATCATAAAAATGTTATACTAATTTTTTTCCTAGATAGCACTTTCGAAAAATTGATTAAATTCTCATTCGAATCGACTTAATAAATAAATATACGACAGAAAAAGTAAAACATTTTAAAATTTGTTTTTTTTCCTTCTTTTTTTTGTTTAATAAAAAATATTTTGTACAAAATCAAGGCTATTTTTTATTTAATTTACCTAATTGTTACCATTGTTTTGGTTTTTTTTAAATGTCAGTAATCATAATAGTTATGAATAATGATTTTTTTTGTTTCAAACTCTTGTTAATATTAGAAATTAATTTAAAGAAAAAATCAAAAAATAACATCAAGTTTATTATTATTAATATCAGATTAGTTAATAAATTGCTGTTGTAAGGTTTGAAAGGCATGTGAGAGGAAATTAAATAAAAACAAGGCGAATAGGGTATATATAAGAAACATATCATAATAGAATGGAGAGAGAAAAAAAGCTGTCATGCTCTTTGATTTTTGCTCACTTTTCCTTCGTTAATTCGGATTTATTTGGAATTTTTGGTAAGAGCACAATTCCGACGACAACTGACTGAAAACGAAGTGTACTTCTCGCTGTTGCAAAATTTTAAAACATTCACAATCTTATTAGAATACACAGTATTCCGACAACTGCAAAACTTTTTTATCATCGAATTAGATCTGGTTTTAATTTTATTGTTATCGCTGAAGTACTGCCATACAACACAGTGTTTTTTGTTGAGGTAGGATTGTTGTTGGACAGTTGGAATTGCAATAAAATAGTAGTTGTTGTCGGAATTTTGTTTTCCTAACTTTTAATTGCAATTTTCACGAAATTAATTATGTTACTCAGTAAATATTTTACTTTTAGTAAATACTGAATTACTCAGTAAATAAGTTTATTTAATAAACAATTTCAGGTTAATTTTCATTATTATCCTTTTTTTTTGTTGTAACAAATTTTCGAACGATTGTTAAAATACAATTTTTTTTTGCCTCTAGACAAACTACAAAATATTAAATGTGGAGATTTATCAAAAAACCGTTGATGTGACTCTAAGAAAATCGTGCGATTTGACGCCGTTAAACTCTTTCTTGTGAGGCTACATAAAAAAACACGTTTTACAGCTCAAATGTGTGAAAATTTGATAAAAAATGAAGAGAAATCATCTCAAAATTGATGGAATTCATTCCTAAAATAATAGTAGACTATTCAAAAAAAAAAACAATTTCCAAACCTATTTTAAAATATTAAAAATTATGAAAAAAAAATTAGTAAAAAAAAACCGAAACAAATTTATTCCAAAAAAAATTGTAAAATTTATTTCAGAAAAATAGGTTAAAAATTTATTTTAAAATAATGAAAATTCTTCAATAAAAAAAATTGTATTTTTTATGCCAAATATTAAAAATTATAATAAAAAAAAATGGCGGTTTTTTTACAAAATCAAACCTAAACAAATTTATTCCAAAAAAAATTGTGAAATTTATTCCAGAAAAAAATGGGGAAAAATTTATTTTCAAATAATGAAATTTCTTTAACAAAAAAAAAGGGATTTTTTCTCCCAAAAAAAATTACGGAATTTCTACTTTTACGTAAAAAAATATTACATAAAATTTACCTTTTATGAATATGTCAAATTTACTTTGGAAATAAAGAATTGTAATTTTATTTTATGAAAAAAGAGGAATTCTTATACAAAAAAATTAAATGGAATTTATTAATAAAAAAAACCACAACAAAACTTTGCGAGATTTTTTTTACAATCAACCTTTTATAACTAGCATAATCTATCATTTATTGATTAATTAATTTTAATTGCAGTTCCAAATAGTAACCTTAATAAGAACATTAATCACTTACTTAAAAACGAAGTTTTTTTATCTGTTTCTGTTAATTTATAAATTATGTTTTCTTTCTTTGTTATTGTAAATAATAATTTACAATAACAAAGAAAGAAAACATAATTTATAAATTAACAGAAACAGATAAAATTGTTTTAAAAATGTAAAAGACAATAATAAAAACAGAATTTATTTTTTAAGTTTAAAAAAAAAAATAACTTGAAATTATTAAAATTTTTTAAATTTAATTGTCTTAATTTTTAAAAGAATTTCATCAAAATAATCCTGAGATATTAAGTTAAAACCAACAACAAGACCAAATTTCAGCTCAGACATTTGACAACAGCCATTCACAGTACGAGGTCTGATCAAAAAGTGTCGCGAATTTTGAATTTCCGCGGGTTACGTATAATCGATTTTCGATCTTTTTGTGGCGTTATGTTGGTACTCATGTCTCTCACTTATGTCGACAAGTTCGGCTAATAATGCCGCAGCCACCGTATTCCCCAGATCTGGAAGAGCCCAATGAAAGGACGACTCTACGCTACGATTGAGGAGATAAAGACGGCATCAAAAGAGGAGCTGAACAAGATCACAAAAAATAATTTTTTGAAGTGCTTCGAGGATTGGAAAAAACGTTGACACAAGTGTATAATATCTGGAGGTGATTACTTTGATGGGGGCAAAATAGATATTCATGATAAAAATATATAAATTTTGAAAAAACACAAGAATCGCGATACTTTTTGAACAGACTTCGTATTTTTAAACTCAGTATTACGAGTACTACATTTACTACAGCAGGCAATTTTTAGAATTTGCAAAAACAATTATAATTTTTTTTTTCTTCTATACAATAAAATTTTGTTAATAACAATAATACCGGCTTATCGATTTCGTTGTTTGAAAAGTACCAGTTTTCTAATTTGACAGCTGTCAATGTGGCGTTTGTTTAGACTAAGATTTGCCATTTTACATTATGAATCGTTTAATCAACGAACAACCTGTTTAAATTGCACCGATTGGATGCTGGGAAAATATAATTTGGATGCTGATTTTCAAAACAAAATTTTCTTCATCGATGAGGATCATATTCTCATATGTCAATAATCTACTTTGCTGTATTTGGGGCTTTGAAAACCACACATGACATTGAAGAAATCATTGTATCCCCGACAAATGACTGTCTGATGTGAATTTTGGTTTAATTGCGCGAAAAAGTTCCCAAGACACATAATTTCGAGATTTGGTGATGTTAAAGGGTCTCCAAGAAGATCGTGCGATTTGACGCTGTTGGACTTCTTTTTCTGAGGCTACAAAAAAAAAACGTTTTACAGCCCAAAAGTGTGAAAAAGTCATCAATAATTATCTCAAAAGTATGAAGTCCTGGCAAAGTTTTGTTGTGACTATTTGTATTATGATGTTATAATGGCAATGTCCAAGCAATATAATAAAATCAAAATCTAAGTTTAAAGTGCGTTATATTAAACTTTACTTTCCGAAGCATACTTTGCATAGCCTTTTTATTATTGAATTATTATTAAATGGTTATTGCGAAAATTGACCTGTTGGGAAAAAAAACTTCACAGATTTGGGGGTTTAAAATCTTATTTTATGAAAATTTATTATGATTACGGACAAACATAAATACATTCAAAGATTTTTCTAATAGTACTTATCTAGTTAAAATAATTTTTGAATATGGTTTTTTTTTGTACAAATAGTTTGCAGAAAAAATCAAAACTTTATTATAGAAAGAAAGTTTTCTACAATTTTGCGTTAGATTAAATTTGATGATAAACAAAACAATAATAATATTCGATCGATAATATATTGAAAATAAAATATTATTCTTTGTGTTTGTTTATTTTCTGATATATATTGTAATAACGTAGTAGTTAAATACTTTCTATTATAGTTTGTAATATTTTCTATCGATGATTAGTATTATTATTACAGAAACGAATGAAAATCAAGGTCTTATTTGCAATTTTACCTTTTTATAAACAAAGAAACACTTGAAATTTCCTTTGTAATTATCGATACTTATAAGTAAACTATTTGTGAATAATACAATAATTAATATTTTCGCCCCAAGTATACAAAAAAAATCACAGTCGGCACTTTATTTTTATCTTTGTCCACTCACTCTAGAGGATATCTTTTTCTAATAAAAAAAAATTCTTTTTAATTAAAATTTAGTAAACACGCTACGCTACTAAGAGTTTTACATTTTACTAATTAGATAAAATCACAACTAACCTGATAAATTTTAAAGATGAACTTTTACAACTAATTTACACTCTTTAAGAATTGAAATTTTTTACTAATTTTTTATTAAAAAAAAAAACAACATAAAAACTTTCAACAATAAATTGTTATGACTTTTTAGTATTTTCAAAATTTCCCAATTGAAAATGAAGTTTAAAAACTAAAAACGGATAACTTTTTAATATGGTATCCTGTCTGTCATATTATATGTTAATGCCAACGAATTCGGAAATAAACACTTTACGAAAAAAAACTTTCCACTATAAATACGAATTTATTTGCCCATTGAGAATACCATCATATTAGTGGTAATAATATAAACTATATACAATACAAGAAAGAAAGTACTTTATTCACAGCCGATAGACGCTTTTGTACTGAAATAAAATTCTTTACTGCAATTTGTTTATGGTCAAGCTTTTAAGTTGTCTATGGCGGGTTTCTGTACAAAACCCCTCCAAACTCACCAAAATGGGACATTAATGTTATTAAGTTCGACTGTATACGATTTGAGTATATTTTGTTTGTATTTGGATTAGACTTAATACAACAGTATAAGTGGTAGTGTTTATACTGGTAATTTTTATATTTGATTATAGAATAATGGAGCCGAAGGGGAATAGAAAAGAAAGAATGAACAGAAATAAATGCAACACATTGATATTAAATTCGGGCGTCCTTATTTCGTATACATAGAATCTAAAGGTAGACAATTGTAATACTACAGAAAACTGTTCGAATTTTTATATGGTATTTCCCCGCGATAACTATCTTAAACGGTCAGGAGGAGGACACGACAAGTAAACCATACCATACGTATGGGGGATATGGAGTGAATCGCGTTAAGCCAGTTGACCGTAGCAACACATTCAATCAAAACAAAAATGATATTAAAAGAATTTTTCGGAATATCAAACACTCTGACTAACATAAGTAATATTATTTGTTTACCAGAGACGGAGCAATCAAGAATCGTGACACATTTAGTACGAAATCAAGAAAACTAAACTTTCACGGTAACGATAAGAGTCAGGATATTCTGTTCGAAAAATTGATAGTACGAGTATGGGCGCAATACAAAATAGTAGGTAGGCAGGATAATTTTATTATGTTATTCGAATTTAATAACTTACCTGAAAATTACATGAACAACAACAGTGGAAAAAAAGGAAAAAACTATCAACAATAGAGAATTTTGTAAATAAATATGAAGAAAAATATATAATAATTTCCTTTCGACACAGATCGAATTCCAACTTAAAAAGTAGTTTTTCTATGAACTCAATTTAGGATTCATTGATCATTAGTATCGATAAGGATAATACGTACATGGAAAAGAACTTTCACAGAAGAAGATGAATATTAGATCAATTATTTTATTTATGGGAATTCTACCAAAAAAAAAAAAAAAAAATTCGCCATAATTTCCAAATTTGAAATGATTTCTCATCCAAAAACACGTTTCTTATTCATTCATTATTGGGGCAAGTCACCTTCGCAGAGATTTTTTTTCTAACAAAAAAAAACTTTTTCTCTAAAATCGGAGCTTAATTGAAATTAAAAATATTCTATTTAAAAATAATAACAAAAACCTTTGATTTGATTTAAATTAACTCATTATATTATTTGGTTTTATAAAAATTTAAAAATAGAAATAAAAATAAACAAAAACCAATCATGAACTGCATTTGGTTTTAATGCATCCAGAAAAAGGCATGAACTTGGAATGTAGTACAGCCTCGATTTCTGTAATTATCTGAATTAAACCAAAAAAAAACAAACCATTCAAACATTTGCAAAAGTAGACATTTTTTTCTCTCTCGAATTCTATGTAAAATGGAGCTTTTTATATATGGCCTTGTGCACTAAACTTGAAGCTATATAACAAGTGGCACTTTGCTCACTTCATGGAAATAATTAAAGTGCTTTTCTTGTAATTTCGAAGAAACTTTTTGCAATACTTAAAAAGCTGTGCACTGCTTTGAAAAAGCTTTGCCAGGCAAATATAAAAGTTAAAGAGAAACTTTTCATAATTAACATTATAAATTGCTTTTTTAAAATTTTTATAATCATGAATAGATTATTTTTAAAAAAATTATATTAAATAGAAATCGGTATCTATGGTAAAAATTAAATTTTATTTTTTTTTGAATTTCACAAAATATGGCGGCTATTTCCTGGTGGATGGTTGGTCTTAAATTCGTCTAGAGTCCTTGACTTATTGATATCAAATCAGGCGAACGCGGTAATAAGAGGTCTGTTTAAAAAGTGCGCGGGATACGTATATTCGATTTTCGATTTTTTGTGGCGTTATGTTGGTACTCATATCTCTCACTTATGCCGACAAGTTCGGCCATTTTGAATGTTCAGTTATTTTTTGACAGCTGCTTTGCGTGGACGTTTTTTGGCTCGTCTTCGATTTTTGCCCATTCCAAAAAATGGATCGAAGAATCTGTTTGGGAAACAAGAAAAAGTCACAGGGGGCCAGATCTGCCGAATACGGTGGCTGCGGCATTATTAGTGTGTTGTTTTTGGACAAAAATGGCAAAAGCCAATTTTTATTCTTCCACAAATCCGGGCGTTTCTGGCAGATTGTTTAGCGCATAACTTGCAGGTAATATTCCTTATTGACCGTTCTACTCTGTGGCAAGAACTCATGATGCATCACGCCCCTGCAATCAAAGAAAACTGTAATCAAAACCTTCACATTCGACCGAACTTGGCGCGCTTTTTTCGGTCTTGGCTCGTGCGGCAGCTTCCTTTCCACGTCATAACCATAAACCCATGATTCGTCACTAGTTATGACCCGCTCTAAGACAGTGCGTACGACCGAGACTATTGCCGCCGTTGTTGAAAATGTCCGTGATCATCCATCAAAATCAATTTGTTACCGTTCTCAGGAATTGAACATTTCTCGCACTTCTCTGTTAAGAATTTTGCACAAAAACCTCGGTATGAAAGCTTACAAAGTTCAATTAGTCCAACAGCTAAAGCCGCTAACCATCCGATGAGTTTTCGGTTTGCCCAATGGGCTCAAGATCAAGTGGATGAGCATTTTTACCGAAAAATCATCTTTTCGGAAGAGGCCTATTTCCACCTCGGTGGGTATGTCAACAAAAAAAATTGTCGCATCTGGGGCTCAGAAAATCCATACGTCACCATGGAAAAGCCGATGCATCCACAACGAGTCACGGTTTGGTGCGGATTTTGGAGTGGACGCATCATTGGCCCGTTTTTCTTCGAAAACGATGAAGGAGCCGCCGTTACGGTCAATGGTGAGCGCTATCGTAGCATGCTCAACGAATTTTTGTTTCCAAAAGTTGAAGAGAATGGCATGGACGACATTCGGTTTCAACAGGACGGGGCCACTTGCCACACAGCCAACGTAAAAATCCAACTTTTGGGCACTGCTTTAGAAACCGAATAATCAGCCGAAATTCTGATGTCAATTGGCCGCCTCGGAGCTGTGATTTGAGCTCGTTGGATGATTTTCTGTGGGGAGCCGTTAAGGATAAATGTTACGCAAGCCATCCAGAGACAATTGAGGCCTTGAAACACGAAATCAAAATTGCCATTGAAGAGATACAGGCCCAGAAGATCGAAAATGTACTGACAAATTGGGTCGAGCGAATGAGGTACTGTAAGGCCAGCCGTGGCAGTCATTTAAATGATGTTGTGTTTCATTCTTAAATTTCAAGGTTCAATCTTTTTAATAAAACCGGAAATTTGAAAAAAAACATAACTAGTTTTTTTTTATTTACTTTTTAAAATGGAACTTCTAAATGGTCCACCCTATACGAGTATTTATACAAATGTGAAAAGAAAATTTGGACTGTCTCTAATTACAATAAAAACTCTTCAAAATGAAGAGGCCCATGAATTTTCATAAACAAAACCCTACACAGTCTGTGCATCCACCTATGAATATACAATGAAAGGTAATACAAGAACGAGTATGTGAGTATTGACAAGGAGAATTTCATTTTAAGCAATTAGAGTAGCTAATAAATCATCTAGTGGCCGTTCCGGTAGCACAGTAGTTACCGGACTGGACTACCATCCAAAGGGTCGTGGGTTTAAATCCCACTGAGGCATCATGGCCTACGCTATTTCCCAAAAAAACTAGTTTACCTTTCCATTAATACTTTTACTTGCTTATTCCGATATCCTTGTCGCCAAATTGCCTTTATTATCGTGGCGAGTAGAATATACATTGCAGTACTAATGTTACTTGAAATGATAATTAAAAGAAAAAAATCAATTATCTACGATGAAAATGTATTCAATTGTTCAATGGATTTTGTAGCGGTACGTAAAGATCAATGAAATTTTCACACAACAGGAATTTATATTTAAATCATACAACATGCAGCGCCATCTATTGAAAATAGATTAAAAAGATACAATGGCAGCATTAAAAAGATACATTCATCTTCTTTCAAACGCATCTAAGTTCTTGTGAATCGGATGACAGATGTGAAAGTTACAGCCATTTCAATAAAAGAAAAAGTGTGGTAATGTTACAAAACAAACAAGAGCCAATATAAAATTTTGTGTTCAACTTGACAAAAAAAACCGCTGAGACACACGAATTGATGAAAAAAGTTTATGGTGATGATTGTATGAGTCGTACTTAAGTTTATACGTGGTTTACACGATTTCAAAATGGTCGTGAAGATTTAAATGACAACCTAAGGGACCAGGTCGTCCAGAAGCTAGTAATTCTGCTGAATTGGTGGAAAAAGTCCTTGAAATCATTGGTAGCGATACAAAATTTTACAACGAGAATGTTGGCTGAGGAATTAAATACGAGTAAAAACACTATTTGGAGAATTTTAACTGAAGATTTGGGTAAAAGAAAGGTCTGTGCGCGTTTTGTTCCACATGAATTAAATGAAGACCAAAAAAGTGAACGAATTTTTGATGAAAAAACGGATTTCTCTCATCAACCACCCTCCGTATTCGTTTGATCTATCACCATGTGACTATTTTCTATATCCAAAACTGAAAACCAAGATGAAAGGAGCATTTTGTGATGATATCCCAGTCATTTTTGTTTTGTAACATGAGCACACTTTTTCTTTTATTGAAATGGCTGTATACAACATGCAGCGCCATATATTGAAAATTTACAACAGTAAAAAGATACAAGAGAAAATGTATCTTTTTAATGCTACAAATTTTCAATAGATGGCGCAGCATATTGTATGATTTAAATATAATATCCTGTTAATTTTAGGACACACCGTGTACATACAGTATAGGCCAAAAGTATGCGATCACCATATTCTCTAGAAATTTTTGATTAAAATCTTAATAAATCGAAAATATATTTTTTTCTTTGGACATAACAGGCCAAGTACAATTACCAAGTTTCAGTCCCTGTTTGTAGCAGATGCTGTATTGGGAAGTGCAAGAATTTCACTCTATGAAAATGCCCTAAACATTATCCCTGCATAGATATGAAAGGATTTATTTGATCCTCTTTTTTTTAAATATTCATCTAAAGTTGAAGTTCTTAAATTCTATTGAAACAAATTTATTAAAAATATTGAGAAAACTAGTGAAATGAGTGCTGAAGTGCGCTCTTCTATTGTTAATTTATTTGATGAAGATAGGAGTAAATCGGAGCGTTTAATAGCGGCTAAGTTTAAAATTCACAAAAATATGCGTTCATAGAACATGTGGTGGACTGAAAATTACTAGTTTCAGGGAGGAGTTTTTAATTTACGCTCCTAGAACGGAATCGGAGTAATCGGAGGCCTATATCACCGCAAATTCGGTTGCGAATTAAATAAAAGCCGTGCCAAACCAGCCGTGTCCCTTACAACGGTGAAAAGGCAATTGAGAGCTGGTGGTCTATTTGGATTCGCAACGATAAGTGCTAAGTCTTCAAAATAAATAAAAATATTCGATTCCATCAAAAAGTGGACTGATGATGTCTTTATAAATACACTCTGGACAGATGGGTCAATTGTTCCCAGCTGGTTCGGTACGCAAGAAGAATCTAAAGGGTTTTCGAATAAGAGTGATGTGATTTCTTTTTTTAAAAAAACCACACTAATTGTTAAGGAAATTCATATGTTTTTTATTTAATGTGAAGTACAATCGATACAATTAAGTTCTGAATGAAACGTCATTCAAATGGCCTCCACGAATTCTTTTGCAAGAACGAATTCGATGAACCCAATTTTCGAGCACTTTTTCCATAAAAATCAGGTTGTATGTCATGAATGGCAAGTTCAATATTGACTTCTAAAGCTTGAAGAGAGTCTGGTTTATTGCTAAAGACCAATGACTTCAAATAACCTCACAAGAAATAGTCTAATCTAATGGTGTTAAATCACAACTTCTTGGAGGCCATTCAATGTCACAATTCCTTGAAATAATCGAATCTCCAAACATTTCTCGCAATAATTCGGTTGTTGCACATGCTGTGTGGCACGTTGCCCCGTCTTTTTGGAACCAGATGTTGTCAAGATCAACTTCTTCCAATTTCGGGCATAAAAAGTTGGTTATCATCGATATATACCGCTCTCCATTGACAGTAACGGTATTACCAGCTTCATTTCGAAAGAAGTACGGACCGATGAATCCACCAGACCAAAAACCACACCAAACTGTCAATTTAGGTGAATGTAATGGGTGTTCATGAATAATTTGTGGATTTTCTTCGCACCAGAATCGACAGTTTTGTTTATTTACCGCACCACTCAGATGAAAGTGAGCCTCAAGTTGTTCCAAGACAAAATCAATAAATTCACGACGTTTACGGTGGTCCAATGGCTTCAGTTCTTGAGTGATAACAATTTTATACGGATGCAAGCCCAAATCCTTGAGAAGGTCTTGGAATCGACAAATTGCGGTCTTCAGCAACACTTGCCTGAACGGCAGTAATATTTTCATTACTTCGAGCGGTTCTTTGTCTTATTGGCACTTGAACGAAATGTACGCTCGAAATTTTTGACAATTCGACGAATAGCGAGCACAGTTGGACGATTATTACGACCATAAAATGGCAAAAGCGCACGAAAAGTTGTAATTGGAGAACGATTATTTTGATAATAAAATTGAATAATTTGTCAACGTTGTTCTTGCATAATACTCTTCATGATGAAATTGTAAACATTACTGAATACAATGAAAGTCATGACAGATCATGACATATTACAAATGGCCTAAACGTCACTTAGAAATCATATCACTCTTATTGGAAAACCCTATAGATGCATCGCAGTGCTGAAGAAGAAAATGTTGCCGAAAGCTGTGGTGCCCAATCGTTAAGCAAAGCGGTGACTCGATTATGATTTGGGGTTGCTTCTCTTAGAATGGAATAGGCAACTTAGTACAAATTGAAGGAATTTAAAAATAAAAGAGAATTTTTTTTCACAATTTGAGCCCATTTTTATTTTATTGTATTTTTAATTTGATAATAATTAATGCATTAAAAAATCCCAATTTTTTAATATATTGTAGTTTTAAAATAAGAAATACCATTTTTTTCGCTTGTTCATTTTAATTTTAGAGATTTATTTAACTTTCCCTCTGAAACCAAAGTGGTCGCACACTTTTGACCTGCAGTGTACATACATACATTTTTGAGTACTTAATAATAATTGTACGAATGAAATTTTAACACTCTTTCGTCGCTTACTCTTATATGCCACCCTTAAAACATAGGGGGTTATCAAACATAAATAAGTCTACTAATCCCATTCAACAACAACAAAAAATTTGGTAGAATTAATAATGAAAAAAAAAACATGAAAGATCTAATATTTTGTTGCTACTTACAAGGGAAAAAAATATTTTACTCACCATTTTGAACATTTGTGCTATTAATTTTGTTCATCACTCTGATTGCACCTTGTGTTGCATTCTGAAATAAATAATTTGAAAAGAAAAAATTGTTTTTTTTATTAAAATTTATTTTTACCGCACTTATTAATTGTATTGTATATGCATTTTATGTATATACACACATTTTATATATGTACATAAAAAAATAGGTTTGTGCAAAAAAATTTCAATAACAACAAAAAATTCAAAAGAAAATACCGTTTTTTTTTGTATAAACACCAAAATGATTAATAACTTGAATAATATTGTATTTAACAATAAGTAATTATGAAAAATCATCAACAACAACAATAATAATAATAATAATAATAATAATAATAATAATAAAAACCACATTAATAATAAAATAGAAAAATAAATTAATTTAAAAAAATCATAAAACTTGTAGCAGAAATAAAAGTATTCGCAATAATATTTTCAAAGAATACACAATATTGAAAAAATTCACAATAAAACAAATTTTAAAAAAAAAACACCAAAAGTGTGTACGTGTGTGTATAAAACAATGTGTTTAATTGGCTGAAAATTTTAAAATATAATATACAATGAGTATTTATAAATACTTCTTTATAATTAATAGTAAATTCGTAAAAATCTGTATAGAAAATAAAAGCAATAAAAAAAAAAACAATAATTATTGTTGCACTTTATTCATAATAAACATAATCGCCTCTCCAGTGTATTTTTTATCATTTGTTGTGTATTTCTTTAATGATTCCAAATTTATTTGGTATAAAAATTAGATTAATACTGGTATAAAGGGTAAAAAATTAAAAAAAAAATTGAACAATAACAATTTCAATTATTAAAGGCATTTAAGAAGGTGTGGTGTTTTTTTTGTTTTTCTTTTTCTATTTCCTTTGTTCATTGTTAAAAAATAATAGGTTTTTGTTATACAACAATATTTTTAATTATTAAAGTATACAAATTAAAAAATAAATTCAAAAAATAAGGATTGTTTATACCCTTTTTTATTTGATGGAATAAAAACAAATGGAACAATTCAAATTTGTATTATTCGAAAAAATGATATCACTTTCGTGATTTGGAAAGAACGGCGCTGTTATTTGACAGTTGTTAAAGAAAAATGTCATCCAAGATAGGGTTTGTTTAGTTAAAGTGTATGTCTTTTTGTTTTATAAAGATATGCTGATATTTAGAATAGGATGCAAGAACAATCGGTTTTTGGATGCTGATTTTTTCAACAAAATAAGCAACATTATATCATATATGAGGCTCCAAAACACCCCACCTGACTATAAAAATACATTATATTCATGAAAAGTGATTCTCTGGTGTGTATTTTGGTCTGAAGATGCCCGTATTTCTTTTAAAATGAAAAAGGACAGATGGTTATCGTCAATTCTGAACGCTATGGCCGTATAATTAGCCGAATTTCCGAATTGCAGTCTGAAATGTGATAAAAACTCATTTAAAATTACCTCAGAATATTCGAGTTGATTTGAAAGATGTTAAGCTACCATAAGACTCCATAGCAAGATGCCATGTGTATAACTATTTTTTACTTAGCTCAAATATCTGCCATACGACAGCAAGTCATGAGGCTTATATACCTTCTTACACTATATTGCACAATTGCCCTATTTTCATATGGTAGCAAACAATGGCATGCAACTACGTGCCATGGAAATGGATTATCATATCATGCTGGTTGCCAATTTCTGCTATGCAAAAAGAAGACTTATCTTCATATGTGAATCTGACAGCATATGAGAGTGTCCATTTATTTTTTGCGCTTTGCAATGCTTTAAAGCAGATGTCGTAATTTTACATGGCAAAAAAAATTGATTACTTTTTATTTATTGTATTTTTAATTTGATAATAATAATTAATCATATTATGCTGGTCACCAATATATGCTATGTTAAAAAAAAGACTTATTTCATATCTTCATATATGATTCTGATAGCACATGGCAGGCCAGTTTTTTTGCGCTTAAAGCAGCTACCGCAATTTTACATGACATAAAAATTGCCCACTATTATTTATTGCATTTTTAAATTGATAATAGTAATTAATCATCTTATGCTGGTCGCCAATTTCTGCTATGTAAAAAAATGACTTATCTTCATATCTTCATATGTGAATGTGACAACACATGACAGGGTCCTTGCGCATGGCAAGGCAGTTTTTTGAGCTTTTTGCAATGCCTAAAAAGTGATGCCGTAATTTTACATGGCAAAAAATATCGCCCATTATTATTTATTGTATTTTTAATTTGATAATAATAATTAATCATATTATGGTGGTCGCCAATTTCTGCTAGATACAAAAATGACTTATCTTCATATCCTCATATGTGAATGATTGACAGCACATGGCAGTGTCCAGTTTTTTTGCGCTTTGCAATGCTTTAAAGCAGATGCCGTAATTTTACATGGCAGCCAAACGTAAGCCTTATTACACTGAATGGAAAAATGTAGTGTTCGCAAGGCAATACGACACATACTATACGCATGGCAGAAAAAAAAGATATGGACAAAGCATCATGGCATGCAAAAATTGCAAGGTGTAAGCAATATTAATGAAATAGAGGTTCATCGGCTAGCTACCATAAAACTACATTTTTTATTTTATTTTACTTTACCGATAATCTTGTATTGTATAATATTTAAGTAAATATAATTAATTAATTAATTTAAGCTTAGAGCTTCCTAAATATATTCGCAAATAATTGTAGAAATTTACTGGTCGAATTCACGTAGCTTTTCTTGAAAGTATTTAAAGGAAAAATTTTCTTTTTTTAAAAACAAAAATCAAATAATTGTACGGGAAAGCAGTACATTTTTATGAAAAATGAATTCAAATGTACAGAAATCTAAATTTTAAAGAGAACTATTTTTTCGAGTATTTATAAAACTACAATAGTAAAACACATAAAATTGACTAAATTACTTTGCATAAAAAAAGATTATATCGTTAAAAAAAAAGTTGAAATTATCTAAAACTGACCGTAGAGATCAGATCTTAAGTTGATGGGTTAACAATGAGAACCAGCCGTTAGGCTGATTGCAGACCTCGACGGAAATATTTATAAAAAACTCCATCTTTTTTGCTGTTGTAAGAAAGCGCCAGTTTTATTTGTGAATTAGTTTTCTTTTCAAACTGTTTATTTATTTTTTTTAGAAAAAGGAGCTTTTGGTTTCTAAAAAAATGTTTTTTTTTCTAAAAATAAAAAAATTGTTTCCCCTGGAAGATAACTTTGTTCTTGTAATAAAAAATTTTTATATTTAACTCTATATTTATAATTATTCAGAAAGAAAAATCTATTTTAGATGTATTAAAATGTTTAAATTTTGAAAGAAATATTTTTTTTAACTGGTATAAACCTTATAAGGATTTTTGGTATGCTGCAAGAGAAAAACGGCAGCAAAACATTAGATAAACGCACAAATAAAATATTTAGTAATCGCTTTTAAATAACAGCTCAATATTATATGTTAGTTCAAATAATTTTAGCAATTGCATATATTCTTAATATGATCAGCATATATTTACTAAAAACTTTTGTACGAGGACTGTTCAAAAAGTATCGCGAATTTTGAATTTTCGCGGGTTACGTATATTCGATTTTTTTGTGGCACTCATATTGGTGCTCATATCTCTTACTTATGCCGACAAGTTTGGTCTTTTTGAATGTTCAGTTATTTTTTGACAGCTGCTTTGCTTGCCCGTGTTTTGGCTCGTCTTCGATTTTTGCTCAATTTCGACCGAAAACAGCATAGCATTAACATTGCTAAGGAGCTGTTGGACTCTGTCTGCGACGACCCAAATTTGCTCCAGAGGGTCATAACTGGTTTATGGTTATGACGTGGAAACCAAAGCTCAATCATCCCAATGGAAGATGCCGCACGAGCCAAGACAGTTTTTGCTTACAGTTTTCTTTTTTGAAGGTTTTGCTTAGTTTTCTTTGATTGCAGGGGCGTGATGCATCATGAGTTCTTGCCACAGGGTAGAACTGTCAATAAGGAATAATACCTGGAAGTTATGCGCAAGTTGCGCGAAGCAATCCGCCAAAAACGACCGGATTTGTGGAAGGACAAAAATTGACTTTTGCCATTTCTCACCAAAAACAATATACTAATAATGCCGCAGCCATCGTATTCCCCAGATCTGGCCCTCTGTGACTTTTTCTTGTTCTCGAAACTGAAGAGCCCTATGAAAGGACGACGGTTTTTTGAAGTGCTTCGAGGATTGGAAAAAAACGTTGGCACAAGTGTATAATATATGGTGGGGATTACCTTGAAGGTGACAAAATAGATATTCATGATAAAAATAAATAAATTTTGAAAAAAAAACATAAAATTCGCGATACTTTTTGAACAGACCTTGTACATTCAGTTACATAAACTGTTATACATTCAGTTACTTCAATAAAAACTAAGCCATTTAAAAAAAAAAGAACAAATCCACTATAAATATTGCAAAAATATATACGAATAGTAATTATACATTTAAAAATAATATTCAGTGTATTTATATGGATATATCATAATTTTATGGTGTGCAAAATTTTATGGTGATTTCTGTGAATATAAGAAAAAAGAGACGAACGAAAACTAATTAAAATAATCAAAAATATTGCATTTAATGTATGTACATCACTCTAACATGTTATGTCCATTTTTTATTTTTTATTAGTTGCACATTTTTAATTATCTAATATCAAATATATATGTGTGCTCGCTTTAATATTTATATATATACACTTGCGGACAGATAATTAGAAACGACAAGTTTTTTTTAGTAAATCCTTCGTAAAATCTGAATGACTTCACGGAAATTGAAAAACAAAGACTTTTTAATTTAATAAATTAATATTTAATAATAATGATTAATAAAACAAATTTTTTTCAAAAAAATGTATTGCGCTATTGATATAAAACAAAAATGGCGCTTCATTGCCTGGTCATATAATTAGAAACTTAATATTAAAAGTGTATTATACATATGAATTAGATAAAAAAATAAAATTTTAAATAAGGATATCTATTGCAAATTACTAATATTTTGTTGGATATCCTTTATTTTTTATAACTGCCAAACAACGCCTTGGCATACTGTAAATTAGCTGTTGCACTCTGCTAATGGGGATGTTATCCCATATATCCTTTATATTGTTAAAAAGGTCGGTTGCGTTCTTGGAAGTCCTGGTCCTTAATCCTCTCTTAACATCCCCCCACAGATTTTCGATAGGATTAAGGTCAGGACTTTGCGCTGGCCACTCCATTACGTCTACTTTTTCGTCCATAAACCAACTCTTCACTAGGCGTGAAGTGTGTTTAGGATCATTATCCTGTTGAAACGTATACGTAATGGGCATATTTTCAAACGCGTAAGGCTCCATAACATTTACCAATATATTTTTGTACACATGTTGGTCCATGCGTCCATCAATACGGTGTAGTGGACCAACGCCATACCACGAAAACGCTCCCCAAACCATAACACTACCACCCCCATGTTTAATTGTTTTTTGTGTGTAGTTGGGGTTTATTTCTTGGTTTTTGGGGCGACGGACATAAACCTTACCATCGGACCCAAACATGCAAAACTTGGATTCATCGCTCCACAACACTTTTTTCCAAAATCCAATCGGTTTGTCCTTGTGAGTTTTGGCGAAGCATAATCTGCGCTTTTTATTTATCGCCGAAACAAGTGGCTTTTTCTTAGCCACGCACCCACGCAAACCAGATTCACCCAGTCGACGTCTAACGGTCCTGTCCGACAATTTATTTGTCAATTGACTTGACAAGGACTCCTTAATTTTGTTGGCCGTCAAAAATGGGTCAGCTTTACTCGCCCGCAAAATCAACCTATCTTCTCTTTTGGTTGTTTTTCGACTCCGTTTTCTCCTAATTTTGTTGTTGCATGAGCCAGTGCTGGTATACGTTTTTATAGCTGTAAAAACCATTTTTTTTGAACATCCCAAGTCCTTCGCAACAGTTGCCATTGAGGAATTTTTCATCGCATATTTATTTATTATTAGTTGCCTAAATTCTGGTGTGCAGCTTCTTCGTTTTCCCATTATTTACCTAATTTTACATAATTTCGAATGAGTTTGTAGCATAATATAACATAACTTTATTACATAATAAAAATTCAAAAATATTACACTTAATTCAAAACACTGGTTCTAATTATACGTCCACACTCTATGGCAAAGTATTAAGAATGAAATTAATATCATTCCAATAATTACCGTTGCATACATTATATAAAAAAAATTTCATCAAATTCTATTTATAGAACAATGCAGAATATTACAGCAAAAAAAAACCGTACTATTTTGCTGCAATTTTATACCCGAAAATCTGATACGAATTCCAAAAAAAATAATTTTTGAATCGTTTCTAATTATCTGTCCGCAAGTGTATATATGGTATATATGCATGAATGTACATATTTATATGTAGAATATGCATGTTCATAGAAAAATATAATTGGTATTTTTTGTATAAAAAAAAATCAGTTAAAAAAATAATAATAATAAGCTCATAATAACTTAACGTTCATTTTCAATACATTTGTACATATGTACACACATATATACTAGTTTTTATTAAATGTATATAATCAAAGATTAAAAAAATATGTATAGTAAATATAACTGTTTAGTGCTTTTTTTTAGTTTAGAGCAGAAAAAAAACCAATATAAATAAAACATTCCTTTAGACTAACTGTCAAAAATGTAAAAAAAAAAATTGCGTTTTTTTTTAAAACTGAAGCTGGGGATAGAAATAATAATATTTCTTTTTTGTTTTTTTTTTTGTACAAAAAAATTGCATTAGTTGTAAATAAATTAAAATCAAAATCAATAAAAGTGAACTAAAAAAAAAAAAAAAAATTGCCAAAGAAAAAAACCAAATTTAACGTTAATAGCACAGCATTTTTATATATGTAGTATATACCCCCGCAGATCTAGAACTGGCACTGCTTTGTCTAATCGGTAGTGTATTACCACCGCCACCTCCGCTACTGCCTGTACTGGTGGACATAACGCCCGGTCCTGATCCGTGCTGGGAATTTTGATGGTGACCAACACCACCGGCACTACCACCGCGGCCACTAATCACATTTGCATTATTGGTTGTTGTACTGATGCCGCAATGCACTCCGAATCCGTTTGCTTCGTCATCGTCATCACCAAGCAGCCCATCGTCATCTTCATCATCGTCATCATCACCTTCATCCTCCTCTTCAATCGATGAATGTGATGGCTCCTGTGTGTGTATACGTACGTACATACATCATAATTTGGTCATCATCAAAGCTAATCATCAATGTTACAACATCATATCGATCGATGTCGATATTTTTTTTTTTATAGACTATATATCTCTACCTATCTTGTTTTTATTTTATTAATTCAGTATCTATTCATTCATTTTTTCTCTGTTACATTGTATACTCCGTAATGAGATAGTGTCAACATTTAAGAGGTGTGTGTGTTTTATCTCTTATTTCAAAAATTTTCTTACCAACCGCTTTTTTCTCTTATTATACTCTTACTACAAAAATATTAAATTCTCATAAAAGATTAAGAACAAAAGAAAATTTTGTTGATGCTTTAGGATAATCCATAAAGAGTGCATATGGTGGTGGTGGTGCTTACTTTTATTTCTTACTCTTATGAGTGCATGAATTTTAGGGTATTGTTTTTTTTTATTGATTTTACATTTTAATCTTATAAAAGGACTTTTTGAAAGAGTAAAAATCTGAATAAAAACCGTACAATTGTTGGTTAGAAATATTTTCATATTTATAAAGAAATGCTAAATTTGTTTGTTTGCATCTAAGTTTTCTATAATATGAGCCAGGGGCTGTGGTAACAATGTCATGATTATGAGGTCATATAGGGCTGGATCTGCAAGTGTCTCGATTAGACGAAATTGGTATTTAGGTATTTGGTTGGGCTTGTTTTACCAGGGGTATAAGCTTAAATCCGTGTTTGGTCATAGATGGCGTGAGTGAGCGTGTTAAGCTACCATGGGCACGCCATACTTTTTTTATGAGTTTGACATCTGTCAACATTAATCAGTGCACATTCTCAGCAATTTCGTACAATAACATACATTTTTCCTTTGGTCAGTAATCAAGTCTAGTTTTGTGCCAGAAAAAGAGCATATGCGGAAAGCTTTGCTTTTCTACTTCAATTTGAAGAAATCGGCTGCCGAATCGCATTGAATGCTTATGGAGGCCTATGGTGACAGTGCTTTATGGGAAACAACGTGCCGAGATTGGTTTCGTCGGTTTAAAGACGGCAATTTTGACTTGTGGGACGAGAATCGTGAAAATTGGCCTAGGAAGGTTGAGGACAATCAATTGCAGGCTCTTTGGACGAAGACAATACTCAATCGCAAAAAATGCTCGTGGAGCAATTGGGTGTTACTCAACCAGCCATTTCCATGCGTCTGCGTGCCATGGGGAAGATTGAAAAAATCGGAAAATGGTTGTCGCATGAATTGAAAGATAGGCGACTCCAAAACACATGCAAAATATTGCTCGTCAGACAAAAAATAAAGTCGTTCCTGCATCGGATTTTGACAGGCGATGAAAAGTGGATATATTTCGAGAATCTAAAAAATCGTGTGTTTATCCCGACCAACCATCAACATCTTCCCCAAGACCAAATCAGCAGGGCATCGTCTACTATGAGATGTTAAAACCTGCTGAAACTGTCAATGCCCACCGCTACCACCAACAATTGATCAAATTGCACTGTGCTCTGCGTGAAAAAAGGATGGATTATCAACAAAGACATGACAAGCTGATTTTCCTCCACGACAACGCACCATCGCACACGTCAAAAATGGTCCGAAACTACTTGGAGACACTCAACTGGGAGGTGCTACCCCATCCCGCTTATTCACCAGACCTGGCCCCTTCCGACTATCACCTGTTTTCGTCGATGGTCGAAAATGGCTTGATGAGTGGTTTGCCTCGAAAGAGAAAGAATTTTTTTGGTGTGGTATCTACAAATTGCCCGAGAGATGAGAAAAATGTGTAGCTAGCGAGGGCAAGTACTTTGAATAATTAAGTTTTTACTTTCTCTGGAAAAAAAACCGTTTTTTCAAATAAAAACAGCAGATTTAAGCTTATACACCTGGTAGAAGTGGAAAGATTTTGTAAAGAATAATTTTTATTTTTTTAGAAAAACGAGTAGTTGGAAAGGGTATTGAGGGATATAAAAGCTCTACAATGGAGTAAATTTTATAAAAAAAAGAAATTTTAGGTAAGGTCTGTTAGAAGACGAATTATAGGGGTGAGTTGAACGTTACAGAATGGGCAGATATGGAAACAGGGTGGCTTCCATCAAAGAAATTATGGGTGAGAGCAGAATTAGACCCTAAAATTTTAGGTTAAGGTTAACGAGTAGCTTCTTTGACTATCAGTTTGTGTGTCTACCAATTAGAAACGCTTAGTTTCGAGAATGTTTTTGCAATATCTTTCTAGAATTTATTTAATTGTAATTTTTGCCATTCAATTACTCATAAGAATATCCTTTTTTTAAAACCACAAAGAATTTTATCTTTTTTCAATATTTAAAAATTTTAAATTACCAGTGCAATTATGATCGTTTTCTCTCACTGTTTAGATTTGTTGGTTTTGAGATAATTTTTTACAAGGATTAAGCATGTTCAAACAATTTGAAAATATAAGTGCGTTTTCCCTAAAAATATTGTATGCTATTTGAAATATTATCAAAAAATCATTTTTAATAAAGTAACGATAATTTTGTATTTTGTTTTTTGTTTTTTTTTTGGTTTAAAATAAAAACTTTCTCTTTATGATAGGATGGAATCACACGTGAAAATACACTAGAAAATGTGAGACATTATTTAGTAAAGGCAGAAAATAAAACCGAACATATTTGATACTAAAATGACACACAAATTGACAAACACATGAATAACTGGGTAGTAATATAATAACACACATTAAACTTACCAAACTTAACGACACAAACATTGTGAACATTTTTTTTTTTGAATATTTTTTAAAATTGAGTCCTTTAAAATTATATTTAACACTAATTGGTATAATACTAATTAACTGAATTAATGATAATTTTTTTTCTTTAATAAATAATGTACTAATCGTAATGAAGGATGCTAAAACAAAATATTTATTTGAAAATGACACAGAAAAACACAACACTTGATGGTGTTTCATTTGCGTAACAAAATTTATTTTAGAATCGACAATATTATCGTTACGAGAGTCGTTCATTGGCCTTTTCTTATAATAAGTTACACACTCCATAGTGAATCTAACCGGATGTGTCTATGGTAACCAAAAAAAAACTGTTTAGTCAATAATTTACTACTAGGCATTGGACTAATATTCCTGATTTGGATCCTTTAATTCTGCTGCACAATTAGTTCCGGCATACAAGTACAGAACCCAAATAAACGAAAGGACTTTGATTGGGGTGAAAAATTCTCCATAAATGACTACAATAGAATTTAATATCTTTAACCGTTGTTAAAAATAATTCCTCCATTTTAGGAAATTATTAAAAGTGAGTTTTGTTTATTAAACAATTTTTAATTTAATTTTCTACTGCAAGAAAATTTAAAGGACTTTAATTTATTGTTTTAGGAAAAACTGAGTTTTTAAAAACTTGTGTAATACGAAAATTATTTTATTTTAAAAAAATCGAACGTGATACATATATGAACCTAATTTTTATTTTATATACATTGGATTGTCATCATATCCTTAGATATGCTCATAATAAGGAGAGCTGTAAGTGTTTTTAAAGTTGAATTGGAAAAAGAACTTCTTTTACGAAGAAGAACTTTATTTATTTTCTTCCATTGCGAATAGTGCTTTTTTTTATTTGTTAATGAAGAAAATCTTTTATTTTAAAAGTTTTCCAAAATTGGAAAGTTAAGTGTTCTTAAGATTCTTAATAGAAAAAAACTGCTTATAAAAATTCTATTTATTTTTTACAAGCTTAGTTTTATAAAAAAAAGTAAACAGAAAAACATGTTTTTTTTATTATTGCAATATTAGTATTTTAGGATTATTCTTAAATAAGAAGTCACAAGGATACTCTGTGCTCTTAAGTATAAATTCGATAAATGTCATATCTTTTAGTTAGAAGAGCAAATTTTCTTTTTTAATTTATTTTGAAAATAAAAGTTCTAGTTTAGATAAAAATTTTGACACAGAAAAACTATTTTGAAAATCTCCATTGAAAATATAAAATTTCTAAATATCGTCTATATTCATCATATTTTATGCAAAAATAATGTTAAAATAATCTATGAAAATTGAGCGAATATATATAAAAAGATTGTCCATTTTGTGGTTCGGAAAGTGGCGCCCTGTCTCATTTGACAGCTGTCAAACATAAAACGGCTTTGTTTGGTTTGAAGTTTGCCATTTTACATTATGGATCTTTTAATTAACCATGGAACGCACACAAGATACGCTCATTTGGATGCTGATATTTCGAACAATAAGTTATCAATTATTTTATGAGATGGCGTTGCTCTCAGTAGAAGGGTATTTTTTTTTAAATTTCTTTGAGGTTATTTGTAAATATCTATTTTGTTTGAAGAAATTTTTCTCTTCAGAATAATGGCTCATTTTTTGCTCGATGAATGCGTCAATAAACTAAATTATCCGTATATGGGGCTCTAAAAACCCACAAGTAACTGTGGAAAAGTCATTGTATCCGGAAAAAGTGATTTTTTTCTGACTGGTGTGCATTTTGATCTTTATTTAAAAATAATGAAGATACCATTGCCGTCAATTCTGAGCGCTCTGGTCATATGGCAGTCGAATTTAGTTTGGCTAAATTACCGTATATGTGGTTCTGAAAAACCACAACTCACTGTGGCGAAGCCATTGTATATAAGAAACTTGACTGTTTGATGTGTATTTCGGTCTAAAGGTATCAATGACCCATATATCTTTGAAAATACATCAATAAGCAACATGTTGGTATATGAGGCTTCAAAAAACCCCACATGAATATGAAAATATCATTGAATCCACGAAAGGTGATACTCTGGTGTGCATTTTGGTCTGAAATTTTCTTTGAAAATGAAAATAGGACAGTCGGTAACCGTCAATTCTGAGCGCTACGACCATATAACAGCCGATTTATATTCGACTTGAACTAGATTTTTATTTTGACCATATGTGGTTTTACACGATACGACAAATTTTTGCTTTATTGCACAAAAAGTCCCCAAAACGGATAACTTCATGATTTGATGATCTCAATTGGCTTCTAAGACCGTGCAATTTGACGCTGTTTATATACAAAAAGTCGGTCTTAACTCAAATTTTCGACCATTTAAAAAAAATATCCGTCAAGTAATGCCTGAATTATAGCCCGAAATGTGTGAAAAAGTCACCATAAATTACCATATAAAAATCGAGTCCTGAAACAAGTCTTGTGATATAGCGCATATTGGCAAGATCCACCCCAATATAATGAAATAAAAATATCAATTTTAAGCGTATTTTATTTAAGTTAACTTTCCGTAACACAAATTGTTTAACCTTTTACAATCTATAAAATTTGAGTTGAAATAATTATAAATAAATATATATATTTATAAATACATGGCAATTAGCAAAACATGGAATTTATTATCAAAGTTAAGATTAAATAGACTGTAAAAAAAAATATTTTTGAGTTCAAAAAAAAATGGACTTTGAAGGATCACACAAGATCAAAAGAAATGGATTTTGGTTTCGTATTACATGTCACGTTCTTTGTAGCATAGAATGACATTTTTAAGTTCAATAAAATATTTCTACACAAATGAACTTACTGACTTTCTTACTGTTGGTATAAAAAATTTAATTAAATCAAATATTTTTCATAAAAATACCAATTTTACACTCTAATAACAAAGATATTCAATTTGTAACCACTTGAAAAAGTCAAGTTAATGTTACTTTTGGCAAAATTCCAATAGCAAGAGTTTCTGAGAATTATCATATCTACAATAGTTTTTTTCCCTTTCAAGATATTCTAATGAATTTTTTTTTAAGTCGAACTTACACTTCTGTGCATTTTGCTCAAAGAAAGATCTATTTAGTAATAAGAACCTTAAAATCAATACACCAACAAAAAATAAATAAACCAATTAATCTATGGAACGTTTCGATGGAAATAAACATAAAATCTAGAAAAACATGTCCGAAAATCATTAATTTTGTAGTTAAAAATTGTTCTTTTTTTACGAATTCTAGTCATAAAAATTAAGTCAATCGACTTCATCTTTATAGCACTGGAAACGAAAGATATTCTCTTCTTCGGACGATCAATATTTCGAGTTCATTGGCCAAAAATATTAATCAGATCGAATCCAATCGGTGCACAGTTGATTTGAAAAGTAAATATTTTTTTTTTTGGGATTCAAAATGAAAATGAAAAAAATAATAAACAAAATTAGTATTAGACATTGTATCTGTATCATTAAGTCTGATTCGATGGAGAAGTTAAATAAGTTGTTTACACTATTGCGCTCCAAATTGATGGTTCGTCTTTTGTAAACAATCGTTGATTTACTTCACTGTTTGCAGTTGTAAATTTAAATTTAATCAAAATAAATTAACTTTACCAGTTAAGTAAAAGTAAACTGAAAAAAAATTAAATTAAATCAAATAAGACTTTGCTAATAAAATTCTTATAAAGTTTCTACTAAAGTAATTTTGAAATTATTTTTGAAGAGCATGTTTTTTTCTTAAATTTTATTTATATTTTTATTAAAGTAAACAGATTTAATACCATTAAAATGGAAGTGTACGAAAATTTTATTTTTACTTCAATTTTTAAAGGAGCAAAGGTTTTTTCTTTTTAAAATTAAACTTATTTTAACATGAAGTTAAGAATATTTTCTTCTTATTGAACTCCAACGAAATATTCAAATCTTTGTTATAAATGATGTTTTTTTTATGGCGTTATTGTTAAGAATTTTATGGAGTTATTCACTTCGCGGTTTGGAAAGTACATGGCTATCATTGGGCAGCTGTCAAAAAAAAATATGTTATTGAATATTGCAATTATTCATATTGAGTAACGGACTAAAATTATAAAAATCTACTACAAAAACAATTTCGAGTTTGAAGAGATTGTTTTCTTTAGCATTTAGGGATAATTTAACGCTCGGTGGACTCATCAATAAGCAAAATTGCCACATACGGGGCTCTGAAAACTCACACGTGACTGCAGAAAAGCTATTGTATCCGGAAAAAGTTACTGACTGTCTGGGGCAAAAGTGGGCAATGACAACATCGGCGGATACGTCAATAAGAAAAAGTGACGTATATGGGGCTTTGAAAACTCACACGTGACTGTAGAAAAGCTATTGTATCCGGAAAAAGTAACTGACTGTCTGAGCAATAGTGGCCAATGATAACATCGGCTAATACCCGTAGGCACTTCCTGGCATAGTATCCAATGTGTACCAGCCATTGTATCCGCGAAAAGTATCTCTCTGGTGTGCATTTTGGCCAAACGGTGCCATTGATCTAATTTTTTTGGTCTGAACTTAAAGATTTTAATAAGGATCATATGTGGTCTCCACAAGATGGCGTTGCAATTCATACAAAATTACAAAAATTTTGGGTTTATTGTACAAAACGTTGCCAAGGCGTGTAACTTCGAGATTTTCTGACGTCAATAAGCTTCCAAGATGGCGCAATTTGACTAAAATTATTAAAATCTACTAAAAAAAAAATTTCGAGTTTTAAGAGATTATTTTGTATGGCATTTAGTGGTAATTTAACGCTTAGTGGATCATTAATAAACAAAATTGCCGTATACGGGGCTCTCAAAACCCACAAGTAAATGTGTAGCGGCCATTGTATCTACGAAAAGTGTGCATTTTGACGTGATGGTGTAATTGGTCCTACATTTTTGGTCTGAACTTAAAGATTTTAATCCGGGCCATATGTGGTCTCAACAAGATGGCGCCACAAGCTACACAAATTGACAAAATTTGGATTTATTGTGCAAAAAGTTCCCAAGGCGTATAACTTCGAGATTTTCTGATGTCAATGAGCCTCCAATATGACGAAAAGTGCGAAAATCATTACAAAATTATATCTTGCAAAAAAGTATCTTGTCGACCATTAAAATTTTATATTTCTTGATGAAATGGCAACGCCCACGCAAATTTAATAAAAACCTACATTTGAGGTGTGTTTTATTTAACTATACTTTCCAAACCGCAAATTGGATAACCTTTAAAATTGTTCGACCCATTGAGGTAGGTAGAAATAGGAGCCAGTTTGTAAAATTCAGAATGACATTTTGACAAAGTAAAAAACTTTTCCAAAATAATTGCATATAAAAATAAAATGTTATTAAAGAAAATCAATATTAATCAACAAAAAAAAACCATTAAGAATAACCATTTTTTCTATAATTTATATAAATATTAAGATTTAATCATAATAAGCTCGTCTCTCTTTAATGGAATAGTCGGCATACTTTCTAAGTTGTTATTACGTTTTTTACCTATTATTTTTTTTTTATAAAAAAAAGTGCATGATTTGTTCTAAAGTGTTTCCAACTACTAACAAAATATAGAGCACAATAATTGCACTTAAAGTTGTATTGCACAAAATAAGTGGTCAGAAAAGATATTTTGCCAAGTAAATGTCTTTTTTTTAATGGCACACTCGTTCCTAATTTCGACTAATTTCAAATTTGCAAAACAACCATTTTTAAAAATATGGTGCATTTTTTTTAAACGAAATATTAAATTGGTTGTGCAAAAGGCGTTTTTTTATTAAAAAAAAAAATTCTATAAAAAATAATCAAATAGGAGAAATTATGTTCAGAAAATTTTGATATGAAGTTTAAGGAATTTAACCAAACTGAGGAGAATTAAAATAATAAAAATAATTCAATTAAAATAACAACGAAAGAATGGATTACGATGTTGTGTTAGTTTGAAAATTCGCGCTTAATTTTCTGCATGAAGAAAATTTATTTGGCTTAAATTTGGCAGCACTGTTTGCCAGGAAAAAAAACTGCCAATATTATTGGAAAGCTGTCAATTTATAGATAAACTTTTCTTTTCATACAATGCATAAATGGCATAAATAAATTTATTTATTGATTTTTCCTTAATTTATTTAAAACTTGACCATTTTGCTTATGCAAGTATTTTTATCATATAATATATGAACTGAAGAAAACTTGGAAAATTGGCAATGTGCCAATGATCATTTCATTTGCCAATAATAATTTGCGAAAACTTTCCCGCCAATTTTTTTTTTTCATCAATGAAGTTTCAGTTTGTGTATAACGCAGAATAAATGTGTTTAACCTTCAGATATTGTTTATGTTAGCAATAACTATAAAAATAAAATGAGCACATTTTTCGAAGAAAAATTGGCAAAAATAATTCAAAATTGACAAATTCAATGCATTTATGGGGAGTGGTATAAGCTCTTGAAAATGCCACCAATCTCCATATTTAAAGATTTAAGTATCAAATGCAATTTATTGACATGAAAAATATTAATGGAACGATATTTTGGTTCTTTTTTTGATCGATTTAAGATTTAAAGATTTTCCGGTCAACTTATCTTGAAAAAAGTTTGCATAAATTAGGTTATGTCAATTGTTTCTTTGGGGAAAATATTTAAAAAAATCAATTTTATATTTTAGGATGAGCTTTGTATACAGAATTGTTAACATAATTTTACATATGAATGACTAAGTATATCGGGTTATCCATTTTTGTGCTCTGGAAAATATAGCATCGTTATTTGACAGATGTCAAAAATATGTGTCATCTAATTAGCTCAACGTTAGCAATTTTCGATTATTGGATTCGTTAAAATTGTAAAAACTTTCTACAAAATTACCATATATGGGGCTCTAAAAAACCACAAGTAACTGTGGAAAACCCATTGTATCCGCGAAAAGTATCTCTCTAGTATGAATTTTGCCATGACGGTGTAATTGGTCTGAACTTAAAGATTATAATCTAAATCATATGTTGTGCTAACAAGATGGCGCCACAAGCCGCACAAAATGACAAAGTTTGGGTTTATTGTGCGAAACGTTCCCAAAGCGCTTAACTTCGAGATTTTCTGCTGTCAATGGACCTCAAAGATGGCGCAATTTGACAAAAATTATAAAAATATACTACAAAAAAAATGGTATTTTCTACAGTATTTAGGGGTAATTTAACGCTCGGTGGACTCATTAATAAGCAAAATTGCCGTATACGGGGCTCTCAAAACCCACAAGTACATGTGTAGCAGCCATTGCATTCACGAAAAGTGTGTATTTTGGCCTGACGGTGTAATTGGTCTGACCCCAAAGATTTTATTCCGTATCATATGTGGTCTCAATACAATGGCGCTAAAATCTATACAAAATGATCTAAAGGTGACCCGTATAGCTTTGAAACTGAAGAAGAAGATACCGTTCCCATCATGTCTGAGTATGTGTATGACATCAGATTTTTTTTATAGTCTTAATTTGCTAATTTTGATCTGAACTTTATCTGGTTTCAACAAAATGGCGCTACAGGTCACACATAACGTGACAAATTTTTTTAATTTATTGCCTCAAAAGTTCCCACTTCACGTAATTTTTAGACTTTGTAATATCAATTGAGGTCAAATATCGTACGATTTGATGGCTAAATTATATTGCCTCAAATGTGTGAAAAAGTCATTAAAAAATTACTTCACAAATATTAAAGAAGTCACATAGCGGCCATTTAAATGATTGTTATATTCAGTGCATAATGGAAAGATGATAAAAATGTCATCAAAATCTGCATTTTGAATGTGTTTTATTTAACCATATTTTAGATAGTAATGCTTTCCACTAGAACTTTGGTCAATTGGCGAAGATTACGTAGGGACTATCTATAAAATAAAAAAACAAGATAGCATTTTGAAAAATATAGCATGGTCAACGGCATAGAAATTTTAGGAGATTAATTAAAAGAAGACCGCAAAAAATGCAATGAAATACAAACAATTTTTTTAAAGCTTTTTAATATGCACAAGAACAAAAGCCATCTTCAAATATGGAAGGAATTTTTAATCGCACTCTTTTATAAACAGATCTGACAATATCATATACAAAAACCCCTATTATGCAAACTGCGCCATCTATCAACTATTGTAGTATGGCAAATTCGAATGCAAATCAGAATGTGGTATTTTATTAAACTTTATTTTAAAGGAGTAATACTTTTCCACTAGGACTTTTGGTCAATTTGTGAAGTTTCTGTAGAGACTATCTATAAAATAAAAAACCAGATAGCATTTTGGAAAATATGCCATGGTCAGGTCAACCCCATAGAAATTTTATGAGAGTAACTAAAAAGAAGACCGCGAAAGCAGCACCGTCCATCTTTCATGGAAGACTTTCGTGGAATATCTTTTTGTAATTCTGGGACAGTATTTAAATGCTAGAACAGTATTTTAAATGCCTAGAATCGTACAAGTTACGAGTATCATCAAACGTAAAGTAGACTTTTATTCGAAAATCTAAATTTAAAATGAATTTCATTTAACTTTACTTTCCGAAGCACAGATTGGATAACCCTTGACTATCTATTGTTTCATTAGATCAATATTTTTCTTAAAGACTATTTAAGAAAGAAACTATAAGAAAATCGATCAAATAATTGGAAATTCGGAATAATAACAACAAATAAAAAATTAAAAATAAAAATCTTTGAATAAAATTAACTAACCAATAATAATATTTTAAACGAGCATTATTTTTTGTTGTGTGAATTGCTTTTGAAATTTTTAGCATATTTGATTAATTTTTAATAGAAATTATATTAGGCAGTGGTAGCTAGTAGTAGTAGTAAAATATGGTAATTAAATATGTTATGTACGTGTAGTAATAATAATAATAATTATTATTTTTTATAATTATGATTATATTATTGTTACTACTTTTTGGTGATGAAAATAAATATTTTCTTAATTTATCCCTAATTAAATGAATTCGAAAAGAAAATATGCACAATTTTCTTTATTTCAATACTCAAAATACTGTAAAAAAATATAACGCCTAATTTATTTATTTTTTTGTATATATTTTCCTATCAATATTATTTTAAAGAATATAGCAAATTTAATTAGATCACAAATTAATGATGAATTAGATTATTGGAGAAATTTCAATCTTACCCGTGACAAGTTCATGGGGGTTGTTGCCTGTTTTTTTGGTTCTGGGGCGGCATGTTGTTCCTGATATAGATTAGTATTCAACTGTAAGATGGCATCCAATTCGACTTCTTTGCCTTTCGTCTCACCCCGTTCATACCATTCAACTGTGACAGATCGTGAATTCTGATTTATCTTAGATACAACAGCTGAATGAACGCGGCCTGAAAATATATTTAAATAAAAATTTCATTTTAATCAATAAATTCAATGAGAAATATCAAATTAGCATCATTTTATTTTTTTCCACAAATACAATTAATTAAAAATTATCATATATAATTTACATGCGAATGATTTAGCTTGTTTTTTTTTTTTAATTTTTTATTATTTAATAATGATTAACTATTGAGAAAAAATACAAATACGATTATTAATATAATGGCACTAAGACCCCATGTGTACATGTGTATTCCCTCTTCTATCCCGTAAATTGGTATTTTTTTTTAAAATTAAACTAAATCAAAAAATTCTTAAATATACCAAAAAAAAAGTCCTTGGCAATATTTAGAGAAAGAAAAAAAATTTCACAAAATAATAATAAGTTATCAATTATTTCATGAGATGGCGTTGCTATCACTAGAAGGGTATTTTTCTTCCACATGTGGTCTCAAAAAGATGGCACCACAAGCTACAAATGACAAAATTTGGGTTTATTTTGCAAAACGTTCCCAAGACGCGTAGCTTCGAGATTTTCTAATGTCAATGGGCCTACAAGATGGCGCAATTTGACTAAAATTATAAAAATCTACTACAAAAGTAATTTCGAGTTTTGAGATTATTTTCTTTAGCATTTAGAGGTAATTTAATACTCGATGGACTCATTAATAAGCAAAATTGCCGTATATGGGGCTCTCAAAACCCACAAACAAATGTGTAGCAGCCATTGTATCCGCGAAAAGTATCTCTCTGGTGTGCGGTTGGGCAGAGCGGTGTCATTGGTCAGACTTTTTTGGTATGAACTTAAAGATTTTGATCCGGACCACATGTGGTCTCAAAAAGATGGCACCACAAGCTACAAATGACAAAATTTGGGTTTATTGTGCAAAACGTTCCCAAGACGCGTAGCTTCGAGATTTTCTAATGTCAATGAGCCTGCAAGATGGCGCAATTTGACTAAAATTATAAAAATCTACTACAAAAGTAATTTCGAGTTTTGAGATTATTTTCTTTAGCATTTAGAGGTAATTTAACGCTTTTGGCTATATTGAACAGAAGATTCCCAAGCGGCGTAATTTCAAAATTTTGGTGACGTCAATTTGCCTTCAAGATCATGTAATTTGACGCTGTTGGAATTTTTCAATTTGTCTTTATTCGTAGACAATTTTCAAACTTTAGAGTATTTAAAAACCAACAATAGTCAGGAAAAAAAATCATAAAGTATTTTCTGAAAACGAACGGATCCTAACAGACGTTTCGTAGCAGCTATTTCTATGAAGTTATATTCCAAAATAAAGGCAAAAGCAAAATCCATGCTAATTTAATGAAATCAAAAATTACATCAAAATCTAAACTTTAAGTTTATTTTATTGAACTTTACTTTCAGAAGCATCAATTCGATAACCCTTTACTTATTAAATTTTATATGAAATTATATTAAAGAAAATTCATATTTTTTTTAAATAATTTAAATAAATTGCAAGCAATGGAAATACTAATCAAATAGACAAAGTTGAGTGAATTTTGTTGATCTCCGTTCCAATGGATGATACCAATGCTCATTAAAAAAATTATTTATTCATTCATTAATTCGTTTGGAAGAATTTTTTCCCCAATGGAAGTATCTATGTAAAAATATTCAATTTTATTTTTGTATATGTAGAAAAATTATAATCACTAATAAAAAAAATTTCAATATGATAATCATAAAATTCCAAAATATATCCAAATTAGTACAGAACCAACCAACTAACTCCAATGCTGGTAGTTTTTTATATGTTTTAGTTCATGATCGAAGCGTATATTCAAATTGCATTCAAACACTTTACGATTTTCTCTTTCGAAATATGCTCTAACAAAAGCCAGCTAATTTATTTTGATGAAAAGTTATCGATCAACAGTAACGGTGGATAAAAGCATTGCATTCCATCTATACACACATATGCACTTAAATATGTACAAAACATTAGAGTTTCATTGATATTCAATTGCATTCCAATTCAATTCAGAAATGGGTGAATAATTACTTTTCCATAGATTGTTACGCTTCGAAAAGATTTAGTTTTACCTTGCATGAAAAATTGAAATAATTTGAAATGAAATACAAGACTTTTTTTTTAAAGCTTTTAATATGCACAAGGACAAAAGCAGACTTCAAATATGGAAGGAATTTTTATCACACTCTATTATTAACAGAGCTGACAGTATCATATACAAAAACCCCTATTACGCAAACTACGCCATCTACCAAATAGCATGGGAAATTCGAATGCAAAATTCAGAATGTGGTACTTAGTAAAGCATACAATATTTAAAAATGCACAAAAATCTTCTGAGTAAGGATTATATACAAAAACCTCTACTATACAAACTACGCCATCTAACAACTAGCATGGGAAATTCGAATGCAAATCAGAATGTGGTATGATATATTGCCATTATCTTGTACAAATTCCTGATATCTGCTTCCAAATATAATAATAAAAGGAATGCTGAGTGAGAATCCAAATATTGGTTCTGAACTATGAAATTTTTTTGTTGCTATCGAGGTACTACTTACCTTATAGGTAAATGATCACCTTACCCAATGTCTTAGTATGGCCTTCCGCCTTTTAGCTAATTTTTTTGAAAAATAATATTAACATTAAAAAAACTAAAAATTAGTAAATTTTTTTTTAATCCACATTAGACACTGAACATTTGATTACTCAAACTTAAATCGGATGAAGTTTTGGTTCATTTCACTTCAAATTTATAAATTTTCCTATAGTGAATGGTTTACTTTAGTTTCCAATCCGTAATGGAAATTTTATAAACTTTGATGTTGGTGTAAACATGTGTATTGACCGCGAAAATTGACCTTCATGAATGATTGATTTTAAATAGAAAATATTTGATTGCAATTAGGAATTTAAAAATAGCAGATGGTGCCACCAATTCAAAACAATTTTGTAGTTTCCTATCGATTTTGGTATTTTAATAAAACTTAATTAAAATTAAATATAATAAAATAATGTGTTTTATTAATACGACATCGGACTTATTTAGATTTCCTCGAGAAAGGTAATAATACCTTTTACTTATTAAGACTAAAGATCAGTCGAAGTTTAAGTAAAAGGTGATCCAATTGTGCTTCAGAAAGTAAAGTGAAATAACACATAATTTTAGTTTAGATATGAATGCAATTTTTATTTAATTATATTGATTGAATGTTGCCATTATTAATGGAATATAACATTAAAATTACAGACACGTAACTTTCTACAGGATTTGATCCTTTACAGGTAATTTGTGATGACTATAATTCCGCCATTACTTAATGGATGTTGGTTATTTAAATACTTGAAAATTTTGAGGATTATCAAGAAAATGTCCAACAGTGTCAAATCGTACGATCTTGTAGGCCAATTAATATCAACAAAATTTCAAAATCACGCATCCTCAGTATTTTTCGCAAAATAAAGCCGAAGTTTTTTCTGTTTTTTTTTTTTTTTTTTTCGTTTTTTAGGTCTGTTTTTATCAAGCCACATATAAGTCCAGATTAAAATCATCAAGTTCAGACCAAAAAAAAAATGTATATCAGTCATAGCGCTCAGACTTTATAATAACGGCTTCTCTTTTTTTCTTTAGACCAATGACACTGTCAGACAAAAGCGCACATCAGAAAGTCCCTTTTCGCGGATACAATGGCTTCTCATCAGTAACTTGTGGATTTTCACAGCACATCTCACAGGATTTTCACACATAAAATGTTCCCTTAATTTTTCATGTCAATAATTGTATTTGATACTTAAGGCTTTAAAAACGGAGATTGGTGGAATTTTCAGAAGGTGATACCACTCCCCATAAACCCATTGAATTTGTCAATTTTGAATAGTTTTTGTCAATGTGGTCATTTTATTTTTATATTTATATTAAACATAAACAATATCTGAAGATTAACTATATTTATTCTGCGTTATATACAAACTGAAACTTTAGAAAGAAAAAAAATTGTTTATCACACGTCAGCAGTGATCATAATTGATGATAATCTGTTCTTCATTTCAAACAAATATGGGGCCAACGGTCTAAAATGCACTTCAGTCCAGACAGTCACAACTCGCGGATACAATGTTTTCCTTACAGTCACGTGTGGATTTTCAGAGCCCCATATACGGCGACAATTGTGCTTATTGATATGTCAACCCAGCGAGAAGTGAACCTCAACGGAGAAGAAAATTTTGTTTAAAAAAAAAGACTATCCAAAGTCTGTGGTTCCAGCACCCAATCGACGTTGTTCTTCTGCGTATTCTTCGGTGGTTAAGCGATATATAATGCAAAATGAGAAAACTTAAACTAAACAAAGCCCTCTTGGACGATAGAAATGTTTGACAGCTGTCAAATGACAGGACTATATTTTTCGATGCACGAAATGGGTAACCCTTTATTGTTGATTTTAATAGGAAGACGAGGTTAAACTTAATGCTGTACCTCCGAAGCTTGATACTATCCAAATTGATATGGAAATTTGTGACAATGACAGGGTTTGAAATGTATAACCCTATATACGAGGTTTGTTCAAAAAGTATCGCGAATTTTGAATTTCCGCGGGTTACGTATATTTGATTTTCAACTTTTTGTGGCGTTGTGTTGGTACTCATGTCCCTCAATTATGCCGACAAAGTCGGCTATTTTAAATGTTCAGTTAATTTTTGACAGCTGCTTTGCTTATACGTGTTTTGGCTCGTCTTCGATTTTTGCACAATTTCGACCAAAAACAGCATCGCATTAACATTGCTAAGGAGCTGTTGGACTCTGTCCGCGATGACACAAATTTGCTCCAGAGGGTCATAACTGGTGACGAATCATGGGTTTATGGTTATGACGTGGAAACCAAAGCTCAATCATCCCAATGGAAGCTGCCGCACGGGCCAAGACCAAAAAAAGTCGAATGTGAAGGTTTTGCTTACAGTTTTCTTCGATTGCATGGGCGTGGTGCATCATGAGTTCTTACCACAGGGTAGATCGGTCAATAAGGAATATGACCTGCAAGTTATGAGTAAGTTGCGCGAAGAAATCCGCCAGAAACGCCCGGATTTGTGGAAGAACAAAAATTGGCTGTTGCCATTTTTGGCCAAAAACAACACACTAATAATGCCGCAGCCACTGTATTCCCCATATCTGGCCTCCTCTGATTTTTTCTTGTTCCCAAAACTGAAGAGCCCCATGAAAGGACGACGCTACGCTACAATTGAGGAGATAAAGACGGCATCGAAGAAGGAGCTGAACAAGATTACAAAAAATGATTTTATGAAGTGCTTCGAGGATTGGAAAAAACGTTGGCACAAGTGTATAATATCTGGTGGGGATTACTTTGAAGGGGACAAAATAGATATTCATGAATCTATTTTGTCTCCCTTCAAAGTAATCGCCACCAGATATTATACACTTGTGCCAACGTTTTTTTTTCGATCTTCGTGAAATTTATTTTGTCAAACGAATTTTGGTAATGCCATATTAGAAACAACATTTTGACATAATAAAATCTAGTATTTTAAGTACGTTTGACATGTGAATATAAAAAAAATTGCTAATGAAAACTGTGTGATTAGGTTTGACGTAATGCCATATTAGATTTTGGTAATACCATATTAGAATTTTCCCCACTTAGTATTGCACAATATTTTAACTTAATAAAATCTAGTATTTTAAGTACGTTTGACAAGTGAATATAAAAAAAAACTGCTAATGAAAACTGTGTGATTATGTTTGACATTGTCACACTATTACTGGAATATCAATTGTGAACAGTCGACTGAAAAATGAATCGATCCACATAACCTTCTATCTAGAGAACGAAAAAAATTATCCAATCTCTTAAAACTACAAATTTATTTACATTTAAATAAAAAGCATTTGATTTTTTTTTAAATATTTTGTACACATTTTATAAATACCTACAATTTTAAACTTAAAAAAATTATAAATTTGGAAAAAGATGCCTTTTTTTTAAAAGCAGAAAAAGAATAAGATTTTCTAATTATATTATTTTAAAATTTTTTGTAAATTCTCTTACGTTTAGCAATGTTAAATATTATATGCTCAGCTAGAGATAACGAAGACTGTATGTACAACATAGAGTGAAACTGAATTTTTTATTATAACTTTGAATTTTTTATTCTATTCCAAATATTCAAAATTATATTCCCAAGTGATTATTATTATGGAGATGAACAGTAAAATATGAAAATATGAATATTCTAATTATGTACATGGCAATATAATAAGGATTTTTTCTTTAAAGAATCAAAACACATTTTTTGGGGTCAAAATATTCTTCTCTTCAACATGAATTGTGTATTTTCTTTGATATAAAAATAAATAAGAATTAATATGAAGTAGGACGTATAATATTGTCTATTTTGAATAAAGAAAAAATTTAATTTCGCATAATATTATAAGAATATTGCATGTTTGTATATTTTTAAAAGATGAAATTAAGAAAATTCTTTTCTTTGTATTTCTATCTGCTGATCTAAAAATATCGCGTTCACTTTGCAAAAAAAAAAAGTTTTCTTGTTTTAGAAAAAAAATACTATCTAAGATAATTTTCGTATAGAATATGCTAGAAAAAATCATATCTAACAGAATAGATCAAAGTAAGAAAATCACATCTTAAGAAATGATGATATTCATTGTTCATATTTTATACATAATATAAAATTGCATTTAGCTTGTCATCAATGTCAAATTATTAAATTAAATTTCATTTGGAAAGTATGAAAGCTGGAATAATAGAAGAAAGCTGATTTCCATTTCCGTCGACAATCATTACTTATATCTAGTCATTCTGTTTATTTGGAAATTTTTATCATTTTCAGTACATATCATCAAAATAGAAGATAAAAATTATTAACAGAATTGTGTGAATTTGCGAAAACAGTAAGAAGAAAATATTATAATTTAAAATGAATTTTTTATAAGAATCATCATACCACGTACACATGTTCAGGAATGAAGAAAAAATCAGAAATAATTTATAAAAGCGAAAAGGGGGTTTAGGAGTTTACTAACGGCAGCAATCATCCATCTAATCCATCCACTTGGCACTGAGGAAACAAACTCAACGTTTCACTCTCAAGATCAACAACATTTTGACCGTAATTTAATTTGTTTTTTTGTTTTTGGGGAAAATATTTGTGAATTTTTCATCGATCAATTTTCATCAGTAAGTGTACAGTTGGCCTTATTTACGGACTATCAATCCATGAAATTGAATTAAGGATGTGAACAAGGATTCTTAAGAGTAATAGGAATAAATTCTTCTGAATTGAACAGGCGTTTGCGTAAGATAAGATTATTTTTTTTGTAGATAAAAATAACAATTTTTCAACAAGTTTTTTCATTTTATTCTGAAGATTAAATGATTGATTAGAATTTTTTCATACAATATAGATTGTTTAACAACCGAACAACGAGCATGTAAAAGATACGCCGTTTAGATTCTGGAGCACATGGCTTTGAATACTGATTTTTTTGTTGTTGTAAGGACTCTGAGGCAAAAGTCTAGGACTATACGGGCCATTTGGCCACATCATGACTTAGGATGCTAACTTTTCGAACAAAGCTTTCCGCAGCATGGGACTTATCAGTGGATACATCAATAAGCGAAATTGCCTTATATGGGGCTCTGAAAACCCACACGTGACTGCAGAAAAGCCACTGTATCCGGGAAAAGTAACTGCCTGTCTGGGGCAATAGTGGTCCATGGGACTTATCGGTGGATGCGTCAATAAGCGAAATTGCCATATATGGGGCTCTGAAAACCCCACGTGACTTCAGAAAAGCCATTGTATCCGGAAAAGGCAACTGACTGTTTGGGGCAATAGTGGCCAATGACAACATCGGTGGATACGTCAATAAGCGAAATTAACCTATATGGGGCTCAGAAAACCCACACGGGACTGTAGAAAAGCCATTGTATCCGGAAAAAGTAACTGACAGTCTGGGGTAATAGTGGCCAATGACACCGTCGGCTAATACCCGTAGGCACTTCCTCACATAGTGTCCTATGATCACTCAACAGAAAGCGCCTCCAATGCGGTAAGCAGATATATTCTGCTGGCCTAGCTCATGCCCACAGTAGAATATACTGTGCCCGATCGAGGTGAGGCGCCATTTGGCAGCAACGTGGTGGTTGTGGTTAATACCCATGTCGCGGGTACGGTCTTCGGATCGCAGGTGTGAGGTAACTGGCAAATGTAGCAATGCATTGCACTTATCTCGGGCACTGTCACTGCTTATGACAGTAGAGGTTTAGATAGTCCTCGCCACCAGCAGGTGGAGAGTCAGCTTGTAACTGATTCTATCTGTTAACTGCCAGTAATGGTGGTGCGTTGATCGAGCGTATCTCGATTCCTATAGTCGTAGGCGACTCGTGGTCTTGGGGTTTGGACAACTAGGTCACGTTAAATAACAATTTCTCACTGGCCTAGCTCATGACGCGGGTACGCTCATATCAGTAGACACTTCTGGCGTATTCTTTGTGGATCATTCTCCCAGAAAAAGCCACCTGTACGGAAAATGACGTCATATGTGATATATCTACAAGGTCACACGATGAATTAAAGTATCAATTTCCCTAGATATATCTACAAAGTGACACGATGAATTAAAGTATCAATTGTTCATTCAATTTCCCCTTCTCTATGATGTTTATTAGCAAAAATTGCGCGTCCGCGCACAAAAATCGTGTACTTATACGATTAGTGTAATTGTTTGTAGAATTAAACGATTTGACAGCGAATAATTTGCAAGAGAAAATCGTGCATTAAACGCACGTTGTATTAAAAAATTCATAGTGCGTATTATATGGCCAAAAAATTTAATCTTCAGTTGAAAATATCTTATTTTAAGCTTGGAAAACCTATAAAAATAGCTTTTCAGAATAAAACAAGACTACTAGAAGAATTGTTTGATGGCAATAGAAGCTTATACATTACCAATAAATATATTAGATCCTACTAGACTGGGCATAGATTATTTTATTTTTAGATTGCATACATTTAAATATTCTATCGAAATAATCAATTATTACAAAAACAAAATATGAAACCTTGTCTAACCTTGTCTAGTGAAAGAATAATCAATTTCTCTAATAACCACTTAACCAAATCGATTTAATTAAAAAAAAAAAACCTACAACTCCATATAGACACTTGCACTTATCTCACCTTTAGTTTGATTATTACACTCATCAGTAGATGTTTCTTCGATACTACAACTTGCCTGTTCACTACTAATCTTTCCACTATCACCGAAATTATCTTTTCCAAATGTTCCCGATGAATTTTGTTCACAATCATTAGATTCATTATCATTGTCATATTTGGTTTTATTTTTTGTCTTTTTTTTACTTGGTGTCATAACATCACTAAATTCTCGTCTTAAACAACTAAAATGCCTCTTAAACCACGAAGGCATTATTTTGAGCTAATATAATTCTTATACAAAACGAACCAAAAACAAAAATCACGAAATCTTAAAAGTATTTATAACAAAAATTCGATAGTTTTTATATATAAAAATTCGATAGTTTTTAGTTTAAAAGTAATTAACCGAATTACATGTAAAAAAAAATTTCATATTATTTATTAGAATTTATTACTCAGGAACACTTGAATTTATTTATTTTTTTAATAAGACTCCAAACAATTCGTTAAAATATCAACAATTTTAGTAAAAAAATTGCATACAAGTAAGTCTAGTCAATCTCAATTCGAATAAGATAAATTTCAGGAAGGAAATTTATTAAATATGCATGTTGGCAATAAAATGGTTAATTAGATGAATAGGGGGGTAAGTCAACTGAGTCAGTCCAATCAGCGATGCATAGAAACTTGATGGACCACGAAAAACAAAGAAAAAAAAATTCACATTGCACAAAAAATACACTCACAAGACGGTACTCATAGTACACGAAAGAATAAAACACACGCCACACCGAATAATATCACAGACTGAAAGTAATGAATATAAAATAAGTGATTCTCATCAAGTTTTTATATCTTATAGTTGGGTTGGGGCACGATTTTGTATCTAACCACAATTGAAGCACTGTTGGGACATGGTTCACACGAAAATTGACAGAACAATGGAAACGAAAGAAATTACATCAGTAGTCAAGTCAAGTCTGATCTAGTTACGGGAATTCTATCGCACACAAACACACGAACACACAAAATCACAATTGTATCTAAGTATCTTTTTGGTTATTTTTCCTAAAGAAAACGTCAAATGTTTAGAATAAAAATAACGCCAAAGTTCACTTCACTTCATTGCCGTTGATGCTATATAACAACAAGAAATCAAGTCCGATGATGGTGGTTGAAATCGATTCGAATCGATACGATTTACCACCGAAGCAAAATTTACACTGCACAAACTCCGGTAAAAAAAAAAAAATTCGAAAAATGGGGAAAAAAAACCCGCACACCATATACCTACCTGACTTTACCGAAAAATTACTGTTTGATCGATAAGACCAATAATAAAGGAATCGTGCAGAAATGCCAGAAAAACGAACACTACCTAAACTAGGTTAGTACAGTACGGCGACTATCGCGTGTATATTTACTTCATCGAACCCCAATAACGATTGAACCAATTTTGAAGAAATTCATTATTGTTGAGGAGAGGCTTCTACACGTATCACTATCACACCACAAAGCCACCAATATTTTTTTTTGTACAGTCACTTCCAGTCCTGCTGATGCACTTTGTTGTATTTCTCAATTTGTCTCAAAAGAAAAGAGAAGATTTTTTCCAAATTCCTTTACAAATTTGTTCCTTCTTCTTCTTCTTCTTTAAAAAAAAAAAAACTAGTACAAAAACGGTTTATTACTTCAATAATTTTCTATAAATTTTTTTTCTATATTTGTTCCTACTGGAGTACTAAAGCTAATCTGACTATACTGGGAGTAACCACCACCACATCATATTCAAGATATCAAACCGAAATAAGTCTAGAGAATTGAGAACACTAGAAGTAAAATAAACCTTCGAGAACAAAGCTTAGTCTATTAGTTAGTCAGGTTAGCTTTGTTGCCTGATTTGGTAATCGATTGTATTGTAACTCACACGACCCCCAAAGGCAAAACAAAACAAAAACCAAAAGAGCTACAACTAAAATATATAGCCCCCACCAAACCATACCACAAATATATTAAATGAATAGTGACTACTTCAGGTCATTTAAACTTACTGCCGTACACAGTTGACCAATCGACGCTAAAATGACTGCACAAAATTGTGTAAATGATTCTTTTCGTAGCTTTAGTCTTTGTTGTCTCTGTCTCTGGAAAGCTTACTCCCCCTTAACAAACTTCCGGCTACGTATATACAATTTTCGATTTACCAACTAACCAAATGTTCATAAAATTCACAAAACTAAATTTAATAAAATCAGTTTAATTGTGTATCTGTGTGTCTCCTCCCAAAATGTGAAATAAAAAAAAATAACATGAACAGAAAAAAAATTCACCCCAATTATTGTTGGGGTCAACAAACATTTTATTCCAATTCCGGCCTTTACAGATTTTCACTTTCTTTTCTTATTCATAATTTCGATGGAGCACAACCGATAATTATTCATAATTTCAATGGAGATTATTTATATTGATATTTTCGGGGGTAAGCACACAAGTAAAACTAAATTTTATTGGAAAAATCATATCGACCAGCTACCTCCCCCCTTAACACACCACCATATAAGATATAAACCTTGTTCGAATATGTAAAAGCAAACTTCATTTAATTATAGAACAATATAAGAACATACATAGTTGGTGATTGGGTTCAAAATTCTCTCATTAAGCATTAATATTTTAGTATATAAACTTTGTGATAAAATAATATCTAAATATTGTGGGGGTGGAAAGTTTTATGTCGCGCGGATAGTACGTTTTTGGTCATATTTCTATCGCAGATAAGTACAACTTTTTATGTAATTTTTTTTTATAAATATTATTAACATTTTTAGATTGTTTATTTATTTCTAAAAAAATCTCTTTTTTTTACTCTATTTAAGTTGGCACCACACAGAGGGGTAAGGAGAATCAACAAGCGCAGAGTTAAAACTTCAAGAAGACTCGGGGGGAAAAAACAACGGACAATCATATCCGTTACAAAAAGAGACCAACTTAAAATGAAAGTTGAACGAACTTTAATTACCTTTGCGCAAAAATTGAAATAACAAGAAAAAAATATACTGAAATATATAAAAAATGTGTATATATTTATATATTTTACTCAATATACATAGAAATTTTTTTTCTAATGATATGTCAGTACTTTAAATTTTTGTATCTAATTTGTACGATTTTAGAGAAAATAGAAAAGTTATTTGGAAAAAACGGAAACAATCTCAGATAATCAATTTCTTTTTAATTAGAAAGATTTGTAGACGATGATCCACAACAACAAAAAAAATTATAATTATTAAAAAGTGCTTCGGATTTTATAATATTGTATATCAAATAAATAATAGGTAAACCGGATTAGACACCTTTACCATCTAGGTGGTCTAAGATGTGTTAAGGAATAAGGGAAGGTCTAAAAAGTGTGTACTTCAGAAAGGAAATTTTGTTCAATTATTTTACAACTCTTATTCTAGATAACATTTTGCTTTAAACTATTTCCAACTATCATTCCTACCCCACAAAAAAAGTCCAACGACGTCAAATCGCACAATCTTTGAAGGCCAATTTACATCACTAAATTTAGAAATGACGCATTCTAGGAACATTCTACGCAAATAAAGCCAAAATTTGTCGTGTTTTTTAGCGTTGTGGTGCCATTTTGTTATAACCACCTATCGTCCAGATTAAAATGTTCAAGTTCAGGCCGAAAAGAATGTCGGTTATCTAACGGCTATAGCGCTCAGATTGGTCGGTGACAGTCTCTTATACTTCATTTTCAAAGTCATATGCGGCAATGAGACCTTTGTGCGTTGTGGTGCCGTTTTGTTATAACCACCAGGCCGAAAAGAATGTCGTTTTGTTAAACATTCAGGCCAAAAGAATGTCGGTTATCTCACGGTTATAGCGCTCAGAATTGTCGGTGACAGTCTCTTATTCTTTATTTTCAAAGTCATATGCGGCAATGACACCTTTGTGCGTTGTGGTGCCATTTTGTTGTAACTACCTATGTATTGTCCAGATTAAGATATTCAAGTTCAGGCCGAAAAGAATATCGGTTATCTCACGGTTATAGCGCTTAGAATTATCGGTGACAGCCTCTTATTCTTTATTTTCAAAGTTATATGCGTCAATGACGTCTTCATATCAAAATGTATACCATATAGTCGGCTTTCGCGGATACAATGAATAAAATACATTGAAGATTGAGTTTGAAAGCAAATTTCTTATTTGATTATATTGCATAGATCACCTTTCCATTATGCATGACATATAACATAGTTTAAATAGCTGCCATGAGCCTTATTGATTTTTAAAACATTTCAAATATGAGGATTATTTGCGTTAACATGATTTTTTTAATAATCTTATAAGGAGGAATTGAACGGCGTCAAACCGCACGATCATGGAAAGAGAACCCAATTGACATCAGTGACTCTTGAAATTACACGTCCTGGAAACTTTTCCAGCTAAAAATCCCAAATATGTCGTGCTGTGCGGCTTGTGAAGTCACACTTTCAGACAAAAATTCACCCCAGGCAGTCAGTTACTTTTTCAGGATACAATGGCTTTTCTGTAGTCACGTGTGGGTTTTCAGAGCCCGTTTTACAGAAAATTTGCTTATTGACGTATCGGCCGATGTTGTCATTGGCCACTATTGCCCCAGACAGTCAATCCCTTTTTTCGGATACAATGGCTTTCCTGCAGTCATGTGTGAGTTTTTAGGGCTCCATATACGACAATTTTGCTTACTGACGTATCCGACAATATTGTCATTTGCCAGTATTGCCCCAGTCAGTCAGTAACTTTTTCCGGATACAATGGCGTTTCTGCAGTCACTTGTGGGTTTTCAGAGCCCCATATACGATAATTTACCTTATTGACGTATCCGCCGATGTTGTCATTTGCCGCTATTGCCCCAGACAGTATGTCACTTTTTCCGTATACAATAACTTTTATGCTGTCACTTGTGGATTGTCAGAGCCCCATTTACGACAATTTTGCTTATTGACGTATCCGCCGATGTTGTCATTAGCCACTATTGCCCCAGACAATCTGTCGCTTTTTCCGGATACAATAACTTTTATGCAGTCACTTGTGGATTTTCAGAGCCCCATTTACGACAATTTTGCTTATTGACGCATCCGGCGATAAAACCCATGCTGCAGAAAGTATTGTTCGAAAAGTTAGCATTACAGAATGACTCTTAGCTTTTGTCTCAGAGACTTCTTCGTATTCCATGGCAATTTTTCGTTGATTAACCAAGCTATAATGCTAAAGGCGAATTCTAAACTTAATAAATGCCACCTTCGAAGAAATACGGGATATACTTTCTAAACTACGAAACGGAAACTCTTTATTAGTAGTTATAAGAATTTTATCGATCAGTTATATATTATTGAACATAATCAATAAAGAACCAACAAAAACTGTACATAATTTCCTCATAATTTATAAGAAATCTTAATAAGCAAAAATAAAAACATGAAAGTTTTACTGTGAAGAAATTGGAAAAGTTACTAGAAGAAAAAGAAGAAAAAGAAAGTAGAATTTGTACAAATTGAATAGATTCCAGTTTTATGTCATGAAATAGTTTGATGAACCCTGATCTCTATTACGAATACGAAAGGTAATAACCATTTGTGCAGTGATTTAATTAAATAAAATCGATGGAATTTGAATATACATATTTTTGCATCAATGTGCCCTAAATGCAGGGTTTTGGTATCCGTGTCCATTTTCATCCGGTACTAGTCTACAATAAATGCATAGCAGTCAACCAACCGATGGGGTATTACCTCCTTCCGCCTCCCATAGAATCGGAACAGAAATCAACGTAAACGGTATATAATCGTGTGGCAGGATGTACATTATTACTAGTATTGCTGTTCCAATTACATGCTAATAAGTCGGCCTCTCTATGCTGGCAAAAACAAACCTACTTCTTGGGTTATTTAATGCGGTTCTGTGGTAAAAAGAAATCAATAAAAACCAAATGGCTTAGTAGCTATTGTAATTTGTACGTACCATATTTTATTGGCCTGATTACCAATACCTGGGCTTTTCTGGACTATTGGACAAAACAATAAAATTACGCAGAAAAAGATCAATTCAGGTGTTTAGAAAAGGAATATTTTCCCCATGAAGCTTTTTTTTTTCTTCTCTAAAACTCTTAAACAACTGAACATAATAATCGGAAATTTACAATTAAAATAATCGTCGATGTTAATATTAGGAAAAGAAATTTATTTACTATTCAAAATTATTCAAATTTTACCAAAATTATTATCGAGAAAATTTTTCGTTTTACATTCAAAAATCGTATACATTAGAAAATTAATGTTAGATAATTTATTATAAAATGATTCGATAGGAAAAGCAACAACCTTAAAAAAAATCTATTAAAAATAATTTCGATTTTATGAAATTGTTCACTTTCACGTTAATTGCTTGTAATCATCTTGTTTAATAGAAGTTAGCTTTCACTAAATTATACATGAAGTTTTTTTTATCTTACAAGTTGGATTAAAATAAAATTGAAAAAGTGAAAAATATAAGAAAAAACTACATAAAAATTTTGTAAAAATATCGTTGAACTTCCTTCCGAAAGCCTGTAATAGACATGGTGATCGAGGCCATTTGTAGCTCATCAGTTGATCGTTTCTTAACTGCATTAGATATTAGTTGGTGGACAAGAGAAAATATTGAATGGCATTTAATATCTTTAATTACACCTGGACAAACAAACTGGAGCAACGATGGACGATATCTTTTCCCACATTGGCCAAACATCGCAAAGTCAGTCTTACTCAAAAACAATTCTAAAATTCTTCATGCCATATCTGTGGTATATAACTTACTATACAATGGCTTTTCTGCAGTCACGTGTGGGTTTTCAGAGCCCCATATATGTCAATTTTGCTTATTGACGTATCTGCCGATGTTGTCATTGGCCACTATTGCCCCAGATAGTCACTTACTTTTTCCGGATAGTGGCTTTTCTGCAGTCACGTGTGGGTTTTCGGAGCCCCATATGTTAAAATTAAATCAAATATTTGTCTATAATATTATGAAGGGACCTGTCAAAGAAAATAAAACTAAGTTGGTAACACTATGATTAAAATCAAAACAGAGTTGGCGGTTTATTGGGAACTATTTTCTAGTTCTAATTAACCTCAAAAATATACCTTAGAAAGAAAAGTCCACGTGAGATGTGCTTCGAATTTGTACCCAATTAATATTGAAAGAAAATTGTCAATCTACGACAAAAGTTTGTTGAGTTTTGCTTGTCAAAACAAGCTGCTCTGAAAGAACAAAAATACTGATCTACAATTCAGTATTGAATACTGATCTACAATCCCAACACCATATAAGACAATTTTATATATATATTGAAATACTGATCTACAATCCCAACACCATATAAGACAATTTTGTTGATTGACATATCCGCAAATGTTGTCATTGGCCAGTATTTCACCAGACAGTCAGTCACTTTTTCCGAATACAATGACTTTTCTGCTTTCACGTGTGGATTTTTAGAGCCCCATATACGACAATTTTGCTTATTGACGTATCGGCCGATATTGTCATTGGCCACTATTGCCCCAGACAGTTACTCATTTTACCGGATACAATGGCTTTTCTGCAGTCACGCAAAGTCAATCTTACTCAAAAACTATTCTGAAATTCTTCCATTTCTGTGGTGTCTTTCAATCTCTCATATTCTAAACAAATGCCATCTAATACAGAATTTTCCTTTTTTCAAAATGGACTCCTTCCATTGTGGTGCCCCTGGATCCAACAACTCCTTCCACAAAATTTTATCAATTCTTATAACTTCCTCCAGCTAAATATTGATCAGTTTTATTAGGCAATGCCAAACCACACTTAACATAAATTCACCAAATGACCTCATCTCCGTGGCGTTACAAAATAACCTATGACTCATGTCTTAGAGACCTCTTTACATACAAGAACATCAACATGACCATCGACTATTTGGTATTTAAGAGTTAGTTTGGCATAAAATTTTAACTTAAAAATTACAAAACCAACTTTTATTAGGTGACTAATTTGTCACGTGACTATTTTAAATTGGTACCGAAATCACTACCCAAAAAGTCCTTCTTTGATATTGGAATCCATTTTACATTCCTAAATCAATAACTATTCCATAAATGACTCATAAGTGCGAAAACAAAAAAACATATTCGAAAGCTTAGAGGGACCGCAATCAGTAACAAAGCTGCCTTAGAGGTAGCAGAGTTGATTTGCAATTACAGATGAAGGTGTGAAAAGATGTCAACAACGAATTTTTGTTAAAGCATCTTAAAACCATCTACCATATCGTCCTGTAACATCTAAAAAATTTATGTTTATCATATGCATCAAATCACCCAATTTTTGGAACTTTCTTAAAAAGTTAATCATTTGGCATATTTAAGAGATTAACAAAAATTAATTCAAAAGAAGCGTGTCAACAGATTATACAATCGACAAGGGTATGACTGAATGAAATCATAAGAATGGAGGAGGGATGATGCGGTATTACAGTACTCTTGGGTGTAAATAGCTGTTGCTAGTAATTGTTAGTAACTCAGTTCCGTCAGACAGAATGAATCGATACCATTGGATCAGGGAGCCCCAAGTGTATATTTTTGCTCTTTCTTTGATGTGTAGTGTTTGCGCACTCATAGTGTGGTATGTATTGTAATTCCACTGGCAATGATTAGCTAGGATTACATTCCACTGGTAATGTAAGAAGTGCGTGCGATATTCCTAAAATATCAAAATCCACACTCATCGATAAGGGAGAAGGGAGTATATTTTAGGATGACAATATTATGGCCTAGATTTCTCCAACTTTCGTAATTCGCAAAGCATTAATCATCAAAAATTCCAGTGCATTTAGTTCTTACCAAATTATTATCGTAAAAAATTATCACATTCAAACAATCTCACAGTGTGTCATATGAAAAGTCAATAAAAAACACTATTTACTTACTGTGTAACTTTTTCGTTCTATTTTGTATTTTCGTTCCGAAAATTTTCCAACTAATAATTTTCATTATTTAAAGATTCACGATAACATCATCATCAATGAATCTACCATACCGCCATTACCAACCCGCCCCCCTCCCTTATAAGAAAAGGTACGCACCACCTGACAATGTGTCACCAGATCAGTGAATTTTGTATTCTCGTAAAGAAGTGCTGATGATAACAAGTCGGCATTTCAATAGAAGGGCAATGACTTCTAAGATCTCGACTGAAATTTGCATGTGAAATTGTTTATCAAATTCAAGCAATAAAGTTCTTGGAGAAAAGTATAAGGTCTGTTCAAAAAGTCTCGCGAATTTTTAATTTCCGCCGGTTACGTATATTCGATTTTCGATTTTTTGTGGCGTTATGTTGGTATTAATGTCTCTCACTTATGCTGACAAGTTCGGCCATTTTGAATGTTCAGTTAATTTATGACAGCTGCTTTGCTTGCACGTGTTTTGGCTCGTCTTCGATTTTTGCCCATTCCAAAAAATGGATCAAAGAATCTGTTTCGGGAACAAGAAAAAGTCACAGGGGGCAGATTTGGGAAATACGGTGGCTGCGGCATTATAAGTGTGTTGTTTTTGTCCAAAAAATCGTGCACAAGCAACGATGCGTGAGCAGGGGCGTTATGATGGTGCAAAAGCCAATTTTTGTTCTTCCACAAATCCGGGCGTTTCTGACGGACTGCTTCGAGCAACTTGCGCATAACTTGCAGGTAATATTCCTTATTGACCGTTCTACCCGGTGGCAAGAACTCATGATGCACCGCGCCCCTGCAATCGAAGAAAACTGAAAGCAAAACCTTCACATTCGACCGAACTTGGCGCGCTTTTTTCGGTCTTGGCTTTTGCGGCAGCTTCCATTGGGATGATTGATCTTTGATTGCCACGTCATAACTATAAACCCATGATTCGTCGCCAGTTATGGCCCTCTGGAGCAAATTTGGGTAATCGCGGACAGAGTCCAACAGCGCTCCTTAGCAATGTTAATGCGACGCTGTTTTTGGTCGAAAATGGGCAAAAATCGAAGACAAGCCAAAACACGTGCAAGCATAGCAGCTGTCAAAAATTAACTGAACATTCAAAATGACCGAACTTGTTGGCATAAGTGAGGGACATGAGTACCAACATAACGCCACAAAAATATCGAAAAGCGATCATACGTAAGCCGCGGAAATTAAAAATTCGCGATACTTTTTGAACAGACCTCGTACTCTTTGCACCCTTTTCCTTTCGACTGTCATTCTATTCATGAATGATTACATGAAATGTCAATTACATAACAAAGTATATAGAATAACGGCTAAAGGCCCGAACACAGCTCCGACGAGAAACGATCTTATCGCTGTCAAAATTTTTAAATTTAAATCGCATAGAGCAAAGAGAAAGTGTATCGATTAAATTGTCGGTTATGTTCGCAGCATTATTGATATTGAAATCAAAATCAGCATAAATAAGTATTAGAAGGCTCAAATATAAATAAATAAACTGATCAAATGAAATTTATTTAATCGTTGCAATTGTTTCAGTTATCATTACTCGTTCTCGTCGGAATTGTGTTCGGATCCTTAAATTAAATTGATCTAAATTGTTCTTCTCCTAAATTGAGTAAAACGCGTTCATTTCCATATAATTGATTATTTGTCTGTCACTTTTCCTCCTCTCTTTAGTAATGTTTAGAGCGAACACCTCTTTTGAGTGGAGATTCTTTAGGGCAACTACTGACAGAATCATTAGTCTTTACTTTAGTCGTACAACATTCCCGCGCACGCCATCATATTGACTAATTGGAAAAATCTTTTTCTTTTACTTTTAAAGTAGTTTTTTTGTGACATTTTGTGACTTTATTAATATTCGTTGGACATTCCCCTCCATTTTCAAACAATTAATTCTAATTCGAAAAACAAAAATGCATTAACACTCCTACGACTATTTATACACAACACACTCATTATATTGATCGATTCCGTTTAAAAAGAGTACAAAAATATTTCTCTTTCGAAAACAATACAATTTATTTGTTAATTCCCCCACCACCAACACTTCCTAAAACAAGTTAATTAATTTATGAACCATACTGGAAACTTCCATTATACGAGCCCGAAAATAACTTTTTTATTTATTTTTTTCTAATCCAAATATTAGAGTGAACCATTGTTGATGTTAAATTAGAAGACTTACTACCATAGCCATTTATTACGCTTTATTTTAATGAAATACTCGTAGTTTCATTATAGTTACCTACACATTAAATTACTTTACATTAAGTACTCTTCTACTACTTAATGGAACTTGGAAAAGTCATTGTAGAATAAATCATAAAATATGAAATTATTACAAATCGTAGTAGTCATTTTATCAATCATAATAACTCTTCTGGCGCAGTCTTACATAACAAGGAAAGAAGCTCTTCTTATAGATACTTTGTACAATTATGATCTTTTCTAACCCAACGATCTTAATCTTAAAAGGATAGTAATAATCATGAATTTTAAAAAAAAAAACCAAACATTGTCATTTTATATTCATGATTATTATTATCCTTTTAATATTAAGATCTTTGCTGAATTAGATAATTTGTAAAATTGATTCCTTTTTTTTCCTTTCTTTTGTATAAAATTTTTTTAATCAGGTTCAATGAATTTTTGGCGTTATTTTGGACCACCAAATTAGAGTTAATGAATTTTTGGCGTTATTTTGTGGACGTGCAAAAGCCACAAAATAATCATTCCACTGAGCTTATACAATAATTGGCGGTGAATTTTACGTTGATATTGAGACCACAATAACAACAAGATTACAAAAGATTGTGATAGGTTTTAACAATTAAAAATTAATCGAATTTCGGTGCTGTTCAATGACTTTTGAGATCAAACTTCTTTTCTTGAAAATCTTTAAGTTAAATAAGAAATTTTTATACTTTAGAAGATATTTTGTAACAAAAAAATAGCAAGTTTCTGTATTGGCAACTTTACAACAAAAAAAAAACCATAATTTAAACAGTACATGCCATTTAAAATATAAAAATAGTTTTAATTGTTATTATTGACTGTAATGAAACCTTTCTACAAGATCTAGAGAAACATCATATTAGTTCTTCATTTTGTGCTTCGGAACGTACAGCCCCTATCATTTGACAGCTGTCAAAAATATATGCCAGCGAAGGTGGTTCAGCATATTTGGACTTCTTCTTATGGGCCTATGTGATTGATAAGATTTGTTATGTTTTGTTGTCCCTTCTCTAAAAGATTGACTTTTTGGGTTGAAGATGTCATTGATTCGTATTTCTTTGAAAATGAAGATGGACAAACCGTTACAGTTAATTCTGAGCGCAATAGTCGTGTGATAACTGACTTTCTTTGGCCTAAACTTGAAGATATTAATTGGGTAGCATATGTGATTTCAACAAGATGGCGCACAGGGCTTACAACTCGATAAATTTGGGCTTTTGTGCGCGAAAAGTTCCTAGGACACGTAATCCCGGGATTTGATGATGTCAAGTTGCCTCAAAGATCGTTCGATTAGACACCGTTTAATGATTGTCTCTATGATCGTTCGATTTGACACCATTGCATTTTTTCGTGCGTGACTACGCGAAAGATCGTGTTTACACAGCCAAGCTCCGAGTTTTAGAGTATTTGAAAACTCTCAATCAATATGAGCGAAAAAAATCATTAAATTACTATCAATTTTAACAAACAGGCTAATTGTTTGATATTACATTCCATGCATAATGGCAACATGCAAGCAATATAATTGAATCAAATTTTCAATAAATATCTAAATTTTAAGTGCGTTTTGTTTAATTTTACTTTTCGACGCACAAATTGGAAAACCACTTACATTCTCTAATTTTTTGACACCATTGCTTGACTGATTATAGAAAAAAATTCTTTGCTATTTTCGATTAATAATCTCTACAAATTTGCTAAAATCTATTCTCAAACGAACATAATAGAAATGGAATGTTCAATATCAAAATATCTTTATTTTTTTTGTCATAATTTTTTATTTAAATTATAATCAATAAATCAAACCACTTTAATAATAAAAAAAAAATTAATTAGAAGCGAAAACCAGTATTACAACAGGTGAAAAAAATTCTAAATCTTAAAAATTATCTTACTATAAAAAGTCATTTTACTAGTTTTTTTTTATAAAAACTATAAATATTCCTTAATAAATACAAATAATTTTAGAATGGTTTCTCTTCCGTATATTTGAGTGAGTTGGCATTAAATATGGCTCAGACTGTTTTTACAATGGCAATTTGAATTGACTGTGTTTCACCGGTTTTTTTAAAAATATTTTTATCACATAATTTTTTTAAAAGATCAACTAAAAATAAAAAACTTTAGGATTTTTTAAAGAAAATTTTTTTTGTTATTAAATTAATTGCTAAACAACTGAAGACGAGTAATTCTAGAGTAGAATAGTTACAAACAAACTCGAAATTAGTTCATTATCGAAGAAAAAAAACAAAATCACACAAACTTGTATGACATTCAATATTCAAAGATGAATTCAAAATTATTTCTAATTAAATAAGTTTTGTTCAACAACAACAAAAAATGACGTAATATTGAATTTTGGTTACAAAAATATTTCGAAAAATTTCGTTGGAAAAAATATGAGAACAATGTTGAGAACTGGTATTTTTGCAAATATAAAATTCTCTACTGAATTCTAATAATTTCTTATATCCGATAATAGATATTACACTAATAATTAGTATTAAAAAAAACTGAACAGAAATAAAATTCGGATCTAATTAACAATTATTATAATTATTGTTTTGCTCTTGTGCAAAAATATTTCCATTACGAATTTGCTAAAATGCAATCCGTTTCAAAATAGTGGACATATCTTTGATATCATTTGCGTCGAATGTTTCTGGCCTTTGTTTATTACAAAGAAATAACAATAATCAACCCTCCTCTTCCCTCAAACCGCCCCCCTCCCCAACAAACACACACACACCCTAAATAAATAACAACAAAACATCAGCGATATTTGAGAAGCTATAAATAAATGCGTCATTCTAATGGAAGTCAATACGAACACAAGGGAGGTTATAATGACAACTACTACCGTCGTAGTTATTCTCACTGGACAAGAAGACCCCTTAAATATTGTGCAATTACTACCCCAAAAACAATTTTGCATACTCGTATTTATGAATCGAAAATCAAATTAGTATCGGGCAGAGGGGTATAATCTACTCTACAATGCTTTATTCTTTAACATTTCCCCGAACACAATCAACAATTCCAAAAATTCGTAGTTGCCCAATTCCTTTGTATGTAATTGCAATTTAAACGGTTGGGTTTTAATAAGTTCAGTAGCACTACAAAAATTCGTTGATACTTTGAGATGGATTCTTCTCTTTTATGAAATTGGATGAAGTCATCGCGGCTGTTTATGGACAATTTCCAAAATAAATGGCAGACATTCGATCAGCTAGGGGCCACCAATACTGAACGTTAGTTAAAGACAGTAAACTTTTTCTCATGACAGAAAAGAAGAATTCACGTGTGCGAAAATTATCCAAACAAATTTAAATTTACCATCCACGCTAATCGATTAGACACTACACGATGTACTCGTACTCAAAATGTGTAATAAGAGTCACCATAAATCCTCGTCACCATATGTATATATATATGCATGTATGTATGTACTCTCTCTCAGTAGTGCCATTTTCCAGTTGTACTCAAATTCTTATATGGAATGTACTGCCGGTTTAATGTCTTATGCATACAATTACGCCATGTTTAATCACTGGTTATACGGCTTTTACTTTCTTTGATTGTTTACTGTACATAAGTACATATCTGCACACAGACGCATATATATATATATATAGAAAATCGATGAATTTTGTAATTCGAACACTACGAATATGAACATGGTTCCTGATAGCAATCGGACTTATGACAACATCAGATCAGTTCACTGCAAAACGCTAGTTTGGGAGAGTTCGTTAGCGATGGCAAACGAGAGAATGTTGGACTTGACCACAGTCTATGCCGCTCTGGCTGCCTACCTCATCAAATGACTTGTCGAATACCCCAACAACCCGTTTAACAAGTGAATGACTCATGGTCAGTACCAGCGGTTTTTGTTCAGTGTTTTTTTTTTCTTTTTTCGCCAAACTATTCGCCAATAGAGCGAAGAAAAAGTGCTTCCATAACAAGAGTGAACAAGTTTTTCTTATATGGCATCTCGTATCTCTTAAAATTACTGGAATAGACAATGTTGCTTGTTGTTGTTGGCCGTTTCTTCTTTATGTCGTCGCAGTTTGCTTAGCTATATATTAATTTTGGGTACAGTTAAAGATAAAAGTTACTAATTTTTTATTTTCAATTCAGAAATTCTCCTTTTTTTTTAAGTGGAAAATATTTTTAAAAAAATATTCGTTGAAAATGGCAAGTCTTGAAAAAAAACAGTGCACTTTTTTTTTATAATTAAGAAATCCTAACTTACCCGCATTGTAAGTTAGGATTTCTTAATAAGAATGGTGATTAAGGTTTTGAGGGAAATTGAGAGGTGCTCAAAGTAATGTGTTTAACACTTAGATTAAATAATACATGGATAGGCCCGTAGGTCAGATTTTCCTATATGTATACGCGAGAAATTGTAACGCTAAAGGGGTGAGAAATCGTAACGTTTGCATACTTTTTTGTAATTTTTTTTTATATAGACATGATACCAACTGACATCTAGTTTTCGGAAATAGAAATTTATTGAATTCCAAAAAAATAATTTATATTAATTTTAACTCAATTATTCCAAACAAAACAACGATAGGCGATTTTTATTTTTTGTACAATCTTTTTTTGATATGAAATGGAATTGTATTTTAAGTTTATTATTTATTTTGGAAATATCAATCAAATATCAAGTTCCTCAACGTTTGTAAACTTTCGGAGAGTTTTTAAACACGCCATTCTCCATGAAAGTGGTAGCACACCGAAATGCTTGCATACTTTTGTTGTTTTTAAGGTGGTTATTTTGGCATTTATCGAAAAGTGTAAGTGAAAGTGTGTTTTTTATCTTTTTTGAAGTATTTACGAAAAAGTTAGTATTTATATAAATAGTTTTATTGTTGATAACATTTAACAGATAGTTTTCATTTCATAAAATGAAGTGTTTTATAAAGATTTTTGCTGGTTATTCAATGGATTGAGGAAGCCGTGAATTTCTTTCTTTCCAAAAAGATTTATTTCGTCATTCAATAAATGTAAACAAATGTGATGTTGACATATCGATATTTACGACAAAATAATTCAGTGCCGGCGTACGTAAAGTGTGTGAAAGAAAATGTCAGGGAAATTAAGTGTAGAAGGGTTAAATAAATATTTTAAGTCACCATGATTATTTATTTAATTCATTTGCATTTAATGAATGTAATGAAAAAGTGGTGGAATACATATTAGGCTTTGTAGTTTTTTAGCTCGAAGATTGTCTTTCAGCTTTAGAATTAGAATTTCACATCAAACAGTTTGACAGCGTACACGTTTTTTGGCGTCTTAAATGAACCCTTCTGAAAGTGTTGTGAAAAAAATAAATAATATTTGAAAATAGAATACTGTGTTTTATTGAAAATTTCCAAAACTATTACATCAAACAAAAAAACCCGAAATATTAAAAAAAATCTAAAATTGGCCCCCACTGATTTACGCCGTTTCTGTTAGTTTGCATGTGTGTGCGTTCTTACGAATGTATTGCCAACGAAATTTGAACCGAATTTTTTTTCATGGTTTGGAAAATACGGCTGTTATTTGACAGCTGTCAAATACACATACATATATACAGTGTCGGACATAACTAAAGCACGGAGGTTGTTTTGCTTGCATTTCATTTTCTCTTCTTCTATTAAATTGATATTTTTTATTGAATGTGTACACATTTTGTGTTTTTTTTATAGAAAAACGTCATTTATTATAAATAATAAAAATAAAAAAAATATTTATTAACAACAACAAAATATAACAAGATTATTAACAACGTATAAAAAATAGACTGCGACAAAACTAAAGCACCATGTGTGAAAAAAAGCAATATAGGACCACCAGTCACAAGATCCTTAATATTTAATGGGGTAGCCTTTATTTTTGATTACCGATGCACACCTTCTGGGCATCGAACCAATTAAATTAGCAATAATTGTAGTGGGCATATTTTCCCATGCTATTTTTAACTGATCAAATAGAGTGTCCTTCTTTCCTGAAGAAGGACACTCTAGATCCCGTTTAATCCTTCGGTCTACAAGTTCCCATAGATTTTCTATGGGATTGAGATCTGGTGACTGTGCTGGCCACTTTAAAACATCAATTTTTTTCTCCTGAATCCATGTTTTAACGACTTTTGCGGTATGCTTTGGATCGTTGTCATGTTGAAATCTCCACTTTAGAGGCATTTCATCATCAGCATAAGGCAGCATAACATTTTCTAGTATGTTTTTGTAGCCGTATCGGTCCATTATTCCATTGACTCTATGAATCGGACCAACTCCTTGCCCGGAAAAACATCCCCAAACCATAATGTTTCCGCCACCATGTTTTACTGTGCCTTTCAAAAACTTTGAATTGAGTCGCTGTCCTTTTGGCCTCCGCACTCGTTGATTTCCGTCCGATCCCTTCAAATTAAATTTGGATTCGTCAGAAAATAAAACTGTTCTCCATTTTGAAATGGGCCAGTCAATATGTTCCGTCGCAAATTGAAGCCTCGCCTTCCTATTTTTGGCACTAATAAAGGGCTTTTTGGCAATTCGGTATGCACACAATCCATTGTCTACAGCACGCCTTTGGATTGACCGGACAGATAAATTCAAGCCTAAATTTTCTTGAATTTGTCTCGCTGATAAAAATGGATCAATTTTCAACATCCTAATTATGCCATTGTCCTGCCGTTTTGAAGATTTCCTTGGCCTCCCACCGTTATGAATTGTTTTCACCGAACCAGCCGACCGATAACGGGTTATACACCGTGATATAACGGAATGACAAATGCCATATTTTTTAGCAATAGTTCCGACACTATCACCACCTTTGAAATTGTCTATTATTTTTTCCTTAAATGCATCAGGATATTTATTTCTGGCCATGTTAATAAAATAATAATTCGATGAGCAAAATAATCAACTGTCTTACTTTAAAAACTGCAATAGAATGAACTATCGATACTGTCAGACAGTTTTTTTTCAATTTTATATTGTGTTCGAACAGTAAGAATTAAATTTAGAACCGTTAAATATCATTTCAGCTATAGCTAATACCTAACAATGTAAAACAATAACAAATTCTACACATGGTGCTTTAGTTTTGTCGCAGTCTATTTTTTATACGTTGTTAATAATCTTGTTATATTTTGTTGTTGTTAATAAATATTTTTTTTTTTTTTTTATTTATAATAAATGACGTTTTTCTATAAAAAAAACACAAAATGTGTACACATTCAATAAAAAATATCAATTTAATAGAAGAAGAGAAAATGAAATGCAAGCAAAATAACCTCCGTGCTTTAGTTATGTCCGACACTGTATATGTCATCCAAGTCGCCAGTTTTGGATTGTTTAACCACTGATAGCATCCGCAAAAGAACAAAGGTCCAAACATTTTTTTTGATCGGTGGATATGTCAATGAGCAAAATTACCGTATGATGGGCTATGAAGTGACTGTGGAGAAGCAATTGTATTCGTGAAAAGTCACTATCACATGTGGATTTTGATCTGAAGGTGTCATTGACGCGTACTTCTTTGAAAAAGAAGAAGGAAAGACCGTTACAGTAATTCTAAGTGCTATGACCGAACTTTTTGGCCTGCACTTGAAGATTTTGATCTAGATCATGTGTGGTTTTAACAAGCCATATAAACACCGCAAATTTTGTATTGCTATTAAATATGAGGCTATTGAACTTTCTCTTCTGAGACTACGCAAAAAAACCGCTAAATAATGGCCTAATTTCAATTTAAAATCTATTCAAAACTTTTGGCAGGATCATATTTTAAATCTCTTTTTTCAATTTAAAATATGATCCTGCCAAAAGTCTAGTAGCAGCCATTAAATTTATGTTATATTTCATGCATAAAGCCAAGATACAAGTAATATAATTAAATAAAAGTTTCACCGAAATCTGAATTTTAAATGTATTTAATTTAATTTTACTTTCCGAAGCACAAATTGAATAAACCCGTTTATTTATATTTTTTATCTTTATATATATTTCTTCATTTTTAATCCATTTGTCATCACGAGCATTTATAATACATAAAAAAAATTAAATATGTCAACAACTCTAGCATAAAATAAACAAAAAAATACTATTTATATAAATTTCTTATAGTTTAATCGCTCGGTCATAAAACGACTATAAACATAAACCGAATTCTAATAGAAAAACACAAAGCTCGCCTGAATTTTTATCATTTTCGCATAGGAACATTTTCTAACTGATATGAAATAACTTTTGACACCAACTGTACACATGATGATGTGATGATTGCATATTCGTCTACACATGCTTCTCTACAGTCGCATTGGCGGCTACCTATCTATCGCTTGATTATGATCTATTTTGGATCAATAACTGTGGGCGCGCAGAAGCAAATAACTTCAAATCATTTCGTAGTGCACTACTTTATTTTTTCATTTAAAAATCCAAAACCAGCTTTTAACTCCAACCAGTTTAGGTTGATCAATGATGCCATCATAATCCACTGTTACACTTATACAAAAACTATAATTGATATTATTGATTTTTACTATTATTATCGATCGAAAATAAAAACACCTGTTCAAACACATTAAATATTCAGTTGTTTTTTTCTCTTTCTACCACAATCATTAATTTTATTGCATAAATGCAGCGTTGACAAAGTAGCAAGAGTTAGAGTGAGTGTTAAAAGATCCATCGATCAATATAGTAGAAGTAAAGTGATCTATTTTGGTATTATTTTTTATCTATTTTGGTATTAACCATTTAATTTTTAAAGATGGCGATGATCAAAAAACGCGTTGATTTCTTTTTTTATAAATGTCAATTTTTTATAGCAACTTTCATGTAGCTACAATAGAAATTACATCAATATGGTGCCATAACGAACTGAAAAGCCATTATCAACTGACTCTCCTCAATTGGACAGTGTAGATTTTGAATATTTTTTTTTTTTGGGTATAATTGTACAGAGCATGTCTTTCCCAGGTTTCCGTAATAAGGCCACCACTTTTACTAGTATTAAAATTTACCACCATGAAATGAATCGTTTCACCATTTTCAGACAGAACTGTAATATATCTCCCCTCCCCCCTGCACTCCCTAACCTTTACATTCTATGCCTAATATGTATGTATGTTACAAATGTTTATATGCTGCGAGCCGGATCTTTTCCGGTCCCAATAATATGGTAATGATTACATTAATTTGTATTCATATTATTGCATTTGTACTGTTCTTTTGCTACATCTAGCATAGATATACGATTAAAAACCCTCAAAGTAGTTGTAATAATAATGCCCCACACTTCTTGATTGCCATATAAAATTACAAATTTCGATACTGCTTTTTCCTATCTGTTTTTACCAATCTAATCTTTTACCTCTAATATTTCTTCTTCTTCTATCTATCGTTCAGCCATGTACGGTTCTAAATTTTTAATTCCATAATTTTGCTAATAAAATTTTCGCTTATTTAAAATGTAAATTAATGTAAACCAACTGAAGAAATTTCCATTTTTCTTTTTTATTACAATTTTAACATAGATACAACTTTACACAAGTAAATAAGTAATGTAAAAATTATATATGAAAAATTAAAAATAACTATTAAAATTTCCAATTACGATTATTATATATTAGTTTTAGAAGATATGATGTCAGTTTTTCTACATATCCGGTTTGGGTCAAGGGAAAAAAGTCCATTCACATTCAATAAGATTTTGTTATATTTTTTACGTTAATTTTTCTGTGTGGTTTTTATTCTTTTCATTCTGAAATATGATATTTACACTATGAGCTATACCCAACCAACATAAAGCAAATAAACCAAACCAACCTGCTATTTGACTCACGAATCATTTTTTAATCAATAACTTAATTAGAAATATCTAAAAATAAAATAAAAACTACTGATTTCGAAAGGTTCTGATTGATTTTCTGTCTTTCTTGCTCGAATGACCATAAGTGCGTTATCAATAATTAAAATCCTAAATTTAAAAAAAAACTGTAAGTGTACACAAATTTTGCAAATATATATATTTGTTTAAATATATTTTATTATTTACTACTATATATATTTGAGAATTTCGAATTATCTATCTACTCCTCTTCCTATTATTCGACCACAAGAAAATAGGTGAAATAATAATTCTGGAATATTTTTTCTATATCCTAAAAATTCTTGAATACTTTAAGAAGTTTTTCTAAAATAAATTTTTTATTCATTCAACAACCTTATAGCAAATGGAATTTATCATAAATTAATGTTGTCATCCAAACAAAAGTAAATATGGGCATTTTCGCACTAGTATTGATTAGTCGAAAAAGTTCGTGGTGTTTTTTTTTATAAAATAGAAACGCTTAAATTAGAGTCTTAAAATCAATTTATTCAAACCAAATATTCTTTATTATTATAGACATAGTTTCGTCATTTTTCAGGCAGAGCCACAATTCCATCAGTATAGAACTTCTGTGGTTGCTGATTGAAGAACAAAACTGAATCAAGTGGTTTTCACAGTCATCTGTTGGGTTCCATTAAGAGATTTGTGCAGAGTTTTGACTCTTCTTAAGGTATGAGGGTGCTATAACTGGGCTATACGGAACATGTATTAATTTTTGGTGAGTTATCAAAGATGTGTGTCTGGTCGAGCGTTATTGTGGTTGAAGACCGACACTTTTACTATTAATCAGTCTTGGCCGTTATCTCTCACTCGCTTGGCATAATCTACCGAGTTGCTCACAGCATAACACAGAGTTAACATTTTGACTGAACAGCAGTACTTCTCACAATACACACACTGGCCATCACTCCTGGCTTTGAAATTGTTTGTGATCGGCCATCTTTTTTTTGTATGATCTCTTTTAAACGATATTTTCGTATTTTACTCATTTTTCATAGTCATTTATAATTCAATATAGAAATAACTCGATTTCATTCCGCTTCAGCAGTGTTTTGCAGCTGTTAAGACTTGTCTCTTAGAGTCAAGTCATGAGGCACCCGAAAAGTGTGTGTTTTTTTTAAACCCAGCCTTTTGGAAATGGTTTAAAATCGTTTGATGATATGTCATAAGCTATGTCATTACTACTGATATGCCTCCGGTCTTACTCATATTTTTTGAAAATTTGATCACATTTTTGAGTAATTGGCCGATTAGAAAATAGAAATTTCCAGAACGAAAGTGAACGAACCATTTGCGTACTGCTAATTTTCATACAGCACCTTTGAACTTGAATAACTTTTGATATACTTAAAGTTTCAATAAAATTTTGCTCTTCACAAATTTTTAAGTATCATCACCTTCCAAACGCGAGTCTAGCGATTACTGTGTTATTTGCATCTAACTCCAATCTGTCGAAAAACGCCATGAACTTTTTCGACTAACTAATATTTATATTAATGTCAGTACTTACCGTTTCACTCCTTTTCTAAACATTTTCGAGTAAAAAATATTTTAGAGTAGGGAGCTTTTAGGTGAGCGCGGGTGTAGAATAGGAGTGAGACGACAAGTCTTTATGTTAACATAAATACTAGTGTACAAATGCTCTATAAATAAATATCTTATCACATATAAATTTAAACTTGAACTTATTTATAAAATAAATATTTACAACAAAAAAATGAATCTTTTCCATGCATAAATAACAAGGTACCATTTTAGGCATGAAAAGGTTTTTTTCTTCAAAAAGTCAAAAGGGAAGCATGTCGAAATGTTATACGTTAATGTACAAGACATTTCTTGATAAAAGTGATTTTTTTTTTTTGCAAAGCTACACCACACATGTAGTGACAATGTCCTTGCCCACATAAGATTCAATGTACTCTAATCTGTGTATGCACTATTAATTAGCATGTAGGCAGGCAGGTTACTATACATATATATTAATGCATAAAGATAAATATTCATTTATATGTAAAGGTAAAAATATTTTAGTATAAAGTACGAGTATATACAAAGGAATATAATAAAAAAAAATTTACACGCATTCTGCTCCAACGCATAGAAACTGAAGTCAGTTTTAACTATCACGTACACCCCAACAAACAAATTTTTTAAATAAAATTCAAACTCTTTAAAGTGTATTTATTTATTATGCTCAGCAAACATTTACTTTAGGGTGATTCAAATTCCCTTATTTTTTCCACAATTCCAATTGGACATTTCAATCGAATTCATCTTGCTTCCCAATCTCCCACTTACTTTTTCTCTCTCCCTCTCTCTGTCTTCCACTACACCCTTGAAGAGATAGGATAAAATTTGTTGAATTTAATTTTTTTCACCCCAAATCCGCTTAAAATTTTCAAACAATAAAAACCAATACTGCCACCACATTTCCACTGGATACAAGTATAATGCATAAAATAATATAAGAGTAAATGGTTTTTTTTCTTCAACTAATACAATTTTCAATTTGTTGCTATCTTTCTTTCTCTTCTTGTCGAAATAGAGTAATCATCAAGTGCAACATAAAATATAAAAAAAAACAATTGAAATTTCTATACAGTAATAGAAGTACTACTATTACAAAACAATAGCCACTCATAGTAGTAGACAGATATTACCGACTCTAGTTATCTATACTATACACTATATAAAGGGAAAGAGACAAATTCATAGGTGAACTTGTTGCCAAAATAGAATAAAATGTGTGTTAGTATGAAAAAGAAGAAACAATCGTGAAACGGAGGCAAAAAATAGGCGATTTTTAACCTTATGGAAACGGGTCGACATTGAGCATGGGCGTTTCGTATCCAAATAAGGTGATAACTTCTTACTGCATCTACTCGTATTTGTTGTTCCTCGGAATTTTTTTCGTTGATAGTTTTTCTTTTTGTTCCAAATCTCCTTAAGGTAATAGAGTTTTTTTCCTTTCTTTTTGTATGTGAATATAGTTGTAGGTTCATATAAAATTTAGCATTTATCTACCTTGGGGCTTGGATTGGTTGAAAATAACAGGAAATATTTCACATCAAGTAAAGGTTATAATAAATAGATAATTTTTTTTTGGTTTGAATTATTTATAGAATAATTGTCATTGTTTGTAAGAAAATTCTAATTTCTTAGATAAAACTAAACATATATAACAAAAAATATCGTATAATGCACAGAAATTTGATTGAATTAAAAACTTTTCCATATAAAACTGTTTTGATTATATTTAGAATTTCAATAATTAATTTTTGGACTAACAAATAATTTCTAAGTTAATAATTTATTAATATTCCAATATAATGTACACCTATAATAATACAAATGGAGACAATTAATCCAAATATATGTACACACATGCATACAAAAAGAAAAAAAAACCAAAAAAAAAATGTCCGATTAAATCGAAATTTTCTGAGTGAAATTCATTCAAACAAAATCTTTTTATGTCATGTTTTCATTTCAGTCTTTAACCAAAAATGGTGGAGACTGAAGGAAGCATCGATCAAATAAATGTGGCTTAAACAATTCGAATCCAAAACCATCACCCCCCTCCCCCCTTCCCCATCGAAAAGCAACTTATAGAAAATCAATATTATTAAATATAACTACAAAGATGCGACTGACTGATTGTATTTGTCACCACAATCATATGTGCATACATACCAACAAACTGTGCTCACATATATATACGTCTGTCTCTAAATTGATTACTCTGTAAGATCAGTCAGTGTTAGAAAAACCCACGCTTTCTAAGCCATGTTAACTATTATTAAAAATGAGTTTAGCTTTCGATTGAATACCACACAATCAACTAGATTTCAATAAGTACAAATAAAGACATTTTTTGATGAAAATTTTTTTTAGCGTATTAGAGAGTAAGTATGTGACGTATTTTAAAGGTATTTTTAAAAATGACGTATTTTAAAGGTATCAATTTTGATTTGAGTATTTTCGAAACAAACACAATCAACTAGATTTCAATAAGTACAAATAAAGACATTTTTTGATGAAAATTATAAGAACTTCATTGGAACAAAAAAACAATGTCAACCAAAAAAATAAAAAAAAATTTCGATTATATTAAAACAAAGAAATTTTTTATTTAATTAGATTGTAGGAGGAACAAAAATTATCAAATCTTAAATTGATTTGACAGAATATTAAAAATTTAAATTGGAAACAAAAAAAAAACAAAATTTTTATTATAAATTAAGAACGATGACAAAACATGTATGACAGACATGTTTTTGTACAAGCCCAAGTCTGTCATACATATTTGATATGTATGACCTTTAAAATTTTTGATGAGGCGCAAACGGTTCACATATTTTTTTCCTCATAGAAAATTCCAATATTGAATTTTAAGAATTGTTTTTCTAAAACAAAAAAAAACCTATATAATTATTATTTGATTAATGAAGAACATAAAAGAGTAAATATAACGAAACATTTTAACTTTTATATAATTGGAGCCAAATCTCTTAAATTTACAAAACTTCAATGTAAAACTAAAATTTTAATATGTGCATATTAATTTCCCTATAAATTCAACATAAATAAACATTACTTTTCTGCCACACATCGTAAAAAAAACACCCCCTGACAAAATTCAATATAAAGCCACGTGGTTATAAAAATAAAAATGAAGACTTCATTTTATGGCGATTAAAATAAAAAATCAACCGATTTTATGGGATTTTTTAAAAATCAAAAATAAAAATAAAAAACTGTTCTTTTTTATGGTGAATTGTTTTTGAAAAGTTCAGATGGGGTGGTTCTGTGCCAACTAATGCCCTCTGCATACGACGCTTGTTTTCCCTCCTGACAAAATAATGTTTTTTAATTGGTTCTCAATAAAACAAAACAGCAAAACTAGCACGAAAAAAATAGAAATCTAGCTTAGAAAAATTTCAGCACCCCAGCCTGCACACGGTAGCCAGCAAAAAAAACAAGCAGGAAAACAAAAAAGTTCTTGTGAATCGGGGTTAATTTTTGAATTATTTGCACTGCAGAATGTAAAGTAGCATAAATTTATATATCGATAAAATCTTTATTTGACAAAATCAAAATTTATATATCGATAAAATCTTTATTTGACGAATGTTTGTTAATAAAAGCTATAAACTTTAAGGATTATTTGCGTAAACATGATATTTTCCATAGTCCGACAACAAAAAATCCAACAGCGTCCAAATTACACAATCTTGAAAACTATGTTGACCACAGCAAACATAGAAATTACAAATCCTGGTAACTTTTCATGCAATAATGACCAAATTGACGGTAACGGTCTCTCCTGTTGTCAATTAGTTTCCAAGACCGTCTAATTTGACGCTGTTGTTTATGGAAATAATCCTCAAACTTAGAGATTTTATAATAGGGGGCCAGGTCAATAAGACACTCACAGAATAAAAGGGTACAGCCACTTTCTTCCCGAATACAACAATGGCTTATCCACATTCACTTATGGGTTTTTCGAGGTCTCATATATGACAATTTTAATAATTGACATATGCATCGGGCGAAAATTTAAAAACAATTTTATTCGAAAAAAAAAATGTGAAACTTGGTTACGACAGAACCACCAATTTTGTAGATAGTCTTTACAATTTTAACGCATTCTTCGGTAGTTAAACCACCGGTAATGTAAAATGGCAAACCTTATTCTAAACAATGGCTGCCATTGATGAAATATACAAAATTTGTTCGATAACTGGCAAAATAGTAATTCACAAAAAATTGTAATTAACAAAACCAGCTAAAAAAACTTTATACCAAAAAACATACGAGGTCTGTTCAAAAAGTATCGCGAATTTTGAATTGGTAACGTATATTCGATTTTCGATTTTTTTGTGGCGTTATGTTGGTACTCATGTCTCTCACTTATGTCGACAAGTTCGGCCATTTTGAAAGTTCAGTTAGTTTTTGACAGCTGCTTTGCTTGCACGTGTTTTGGCTCGTCTTCGATTTTTGCCCATTTTTTGACCAAAAACAGCATCGCATTAACATTGCTAAGGACCGGTTGGACTCTGTCCGCGACTACCCAAATTTACTCCACAGGGTCATAACTGGTGATGAATCATGGGTCTATGGTTATGGCGTGGAAACCAAATCTCAATCATCTCAATGGAAGCTACCGCACGGGCCAAGATCGAAAAAAGCGCCAAGTTCGGTCGAATGTGAAGGTTTTCCTTACAGTTTTCTTCGATTGCTGGGGCGTGGTGCATCATAAGTTCTTGCCACAGGGTAGAACGGTCAATAATGAATATTACCTGCAAGTTATGAGTAAGTTGCGCGAAGAAATCCGCCAGAAACGCCAGATCCGCCAAAAAGAACACACTAATAATACCGCAGGCACCATATTCCCCAGATCTGGCCCCCTATGACTTTTTCTTGTTTCCAAAACTGAAGAGCCCCATGAAAGGACGACGCTACGCTACAATTGAGGAGATAAAGACGGCATCGAAGGAGGAGCTGAATAAGATCACAAAAAATTATTTTTTGACGTGCTTCGAGGATTGGAAAAAACGTTGGCACAAGTGTATAATATCTGGTGGGGATTACTTTGAAGGGGACCAAATAGATATTCATGAATAAATAAATAATTTTTGAAAAAATCCTTTAAAAATTGTAATTTTATATATAAGAAAACTTTATACCAAAAAAAAACATGCATTAAATGCCTTAAAAAAAATAAAAATTAATATGAAAATTATCTAAAAACAAAATGAATTTTCTATGCTCAAAACAAACAAAAAATAAAGAAAAATAATCTTTTATCTAAATAGAAACAGTTTCTAAAATGAAAATCCGAAAAGCCCTAAACATTGTCAGTTATTTAAAGTTGATTAGAAAAACGAATTAACAGAAGGTGTTCTTTCTGAATGAACAGAAGCTAAAATTTCGAGATATAATAATAAAAAAAAAACATCTGAATTGGATAAGATACTCGTGGTTTCCGTTTTGAGAACAAAATAAAATCTTTTAACCTTACCATAGTGTATCGACGATATCCATAAATAGAAAACCAAGACGATTTCTAACATCGGAATCCACACATTCAACTGTGCCGCTTTAGGCTTGACGCAGCTTATTCTACTGCGTTTTACGAGATACCTCGGCTTCGGTGAAGAATTCCCGTTCAATGTCGAACTAGTGAAAACGCTACAAAACTGATCAACCAGATCCATCCATCTAATTAAAGGTTGTAATTTCTTGTTGTTATTTTTTTTTTAAATACGTTTCCACTATCAGACACTTAATTTTATTGAACAAAATCCACTTGAACAAACCATAAACCAACACAGCTGATCGATACTTGATAGAATTTTTCCCTTCTACGTTTCACCGAACTTTTATAATAATTGAAATGTTATACAGTCTATGATGTACAACCATTAAATCATAATCCTATAAACACTTTACTTTTTATCGAGAGCAAAGAAGCAATTATCATATTTTACTCTATTTTGATTAGAATTGGTGCTATTCACGTTCACATTAGAATTTAAACTGCTAACAGAAGGCGGCCCCCCGAGTTTTATGTTCAAATGTACTTGAAGACTATCTACTTCGTATCTTATGGCTAGAGAGATTCAGAGTACAAAAATTTAAAACGAAATACACTATGAATATTTAATTGAAGATTTGTCTCTGCCTTCTTTGGTCTGTTTTATAACAATCTATTCTTCTGCTTTTGGTACAGTATTATTTTGGTGCATAGTCTAGGCCGTTTGTTGACTCCATTCACCGTGAGTGAAGTTGAACCAGAAGGCAAAACACACGAATATCTCTACTACGGGGCACATCACTGTACTGTGTACTCTCAAATTCTCGTAGAAAATATCTTAAAATAGCAAAGGGAAAATATCTTAGCTAATATTTCAGTTTTTATTACAATACAATAACATAATTTTGATATGCAATTTGCTGTTGGGAAAAATTTAAATTATATGGAAGAAAAAAAAAACATTCATTTTATAATAAAAAAAAGTTTTTTATTATAAAAAAAAATCCTAGAAAGACTCAAAAAAAAAAGGATGCTTCGTGTCAGATGTTAGAACATTGTCTCTAATTACAAAGTCTCACGTTCAATGGTCATTTCCGTTAACTAGTTTTTGTCGGAAAAAATGATTCCTGTAATTCACTAATACCAAAAAAATACTTGAAAAGATGTAACTTTGATGCATGAAAATGAAATAAAATGATTTGGTAGGGTGGGAGGGGTGTTGATGTTGTTGAATTAGTCTCATTACTTTTCTGCCACACCTCGTAGAAAATGCACCCCCTCAAAAAAATATTCGATAAGAATTAAGACCATTTTATGGCGATTAAAATTAAAAATTAACCAGCAATTAATTTATTTATTTAAAAAAATAGTAGAATTAATATTAGCAAATTTTACTATAAATTAGAAATATTTTATCATAAAAATTTTTATGGGATTTTTTAAAATCAAAAATTGATTAAAATAATTTTTATGGTGAATTGTTTTCGAAAAGTCAGGTAGTGATTGTAAATCAGTCTCGTTACTTTTGTGCTACACATCGTAGAAAATACACCACTTGACATAATTCTATAAGAAGCCACGTTTTTAAAAAAATGAAGACTTCATTTTATGGCGCTTAAAATCAAAAATCAACCCATTTTATAGGATTTTTTTTAATCAAAAATAAAAAAAAGTATTTTTTTATGATGAATTATTGATGCTAATCCAAGAAAACTATTTTTTAGAGGATAATATTGATGCATCAAAATAAAATGTAGAATAAATGGTGGGGGGGGGGGGGGTATGTGTGGTTTTTTGGTTTAAATGGGATTTTTTTATTAAAAATTAAAAAAACTATTTTTTTATGGTGAATTGTTTTTGAAAAGTTTAGATGTGGTGGTTCTGTGCCAACTAATGCCCTCTGTATACGACGCTTCTATACGTGCTTGTTTGCCAGCTGAATTCGGTGCTTGTTTTCAAACTGGTTGATTTTGTGATCGTTTTTATGCGTGTTGGCTTCATACGATGTCTAGCTGGTTTTGACCCTTGGGCACTGATTTGGACGCATGCGTCATTTGCTCTTGTAGACCATTCATTTTATGTTGGATACTAATTTTTTTGGGTATATATTTATTTTAATAATTTTACCGCAACCTCCGATAGACCCATTTCGTGGTTCGTAAAGTACAGATCTCGCATTTAATAACTAATTATTATTATATATATCGTCCAAGGTAACCTTCGTTTCGGATAAGGTTTGCCATATTACACTGTGGATCATTTAACTGACTATGGGAATGCGCAGAAGTTCCACCGATTAGCTGCTAAAACAACAGCTTTTCGATGCTGATTTTTTTGTTGTGTAGTCTCTGAGACAAAAGCTAAGAGCCATTCTGTAATACTAAGTTTTCGAACAATCTTTCTGCAGCATGGATTTCATCGGCGGATACATCAATAAGCAAAATGGTCATATATGGGGTTCTGAAAATCCACACGTGACTGTAGAAAATCCATTGTATCCGTAAAAAGTAACCGACTGTCTCGGGCAATAGTGGCCGATGACAACATCGGCGAATACGTCAATAAGCTAAATTGCCGTATATGGGGCTCTGAAAACGCACACGTGACTGTAGAAAAGCCATTGTATCTGTGAAAAGTGACTGACTTTCTAGGGTGAATTTTAAACTGAGTTGTCATTGGCCACTACTTCTTTAAAAGTGAAGATGCAGATACGATATTGAAAATTTTAATATACACCATATGTGGTTTTAATAAAACGGCTCCACAAGCCCCACAGCACGACATATTTGGGATTTATTGCTAAAAACGTTTCCAGGACGTTTAATTTCGAGATGCACTGATGCCAATTGGCCTCTCTCTCCATGATCGTGTGGTTTGACGCCGTTCTATTTCTCCTTGTAAGACTATGCAAAAAATCATGTTAACGCAGACAATCCTCAAATTTGAGATATTTTAAAAATCAACAAGGCTCATAACATATTATGTTATATGTCATGCATAATGACAAGGTGGTCTTGTCATGCATAATGACAAGGTGGTCTACGCAATATAATCAATTAAAAATTTTCTTTAAATCTCAATCTTCAATGTATTTTAATAACTTTATTTTATGTGGGATACTTAAAAATATGACGAAACACATCCTTTTTTATCTTCTTCTTTTTTAAAATATATTTTGTCAATTTTTTTTTAAAACATATTTTTGTCAATTTTAGATGCCGAAACAATATTTGATCCGTCAATAAGTACATTTGCCGAATATGGGGCTCTGAAAAACCACAAATGACTGTGGAGAAGATATTGTATCCGCGAAAAGTGACTACAGGGTGTGCATTTTAGTTTGAAAATGATGGAGAGAACGTTATCGTTAATTCTAAGCGCTATGACCATATTGATTACCAAATTTTTTCGCCTGAACTGGAATATTATAATCTGGAGCTTATGTGGTTCCACACAAGAACACGTAATTTCGAGATTGGTTGATGTCAATCGTTTAACCGATTTTAGATTGCTTAGAAGATACGCCGAACAAAAGGCTTTGAATGCTAACTATACAAAACAAAATTTTCTTCAGCGATGAGGCTCAATTACTCTTTCAGTTTATACATCAATAAGTAAAATCTGCAACATATTGGGTTACAAAAAACCACATGTCACTGTGGAGAAGCCATTGTATCAACAACACGTGACTCTTTGGTGTTGAAATTTGTCCTTACAGTGCCATTGTCCTATATTTCTTTGACAGTAAAGAAGAACCTTGAAAATTTTAATCCAAACCCAAAATGCGCATTTTTGAGATTTGCTGATGCCAATTGACATCCAAGTTAGTGCAATTTGACGCCGTCATTGTCGTTTTCCTTGCAGAACTACGCGGAAGACATCATTTCAGGCACAACATCCGTCATGGTTGATATCAACCAAAGGAATTTAACTTAGGCGACCCAAGGAAACTATTTTTAAGAGGATAATCTTGAGAGGTGAGAGGGAGGGGGTTTGGAATCAGTCTCATTACTTTACTGTAATACATTGTAAAAAATGCACCCTTCGTCAAAATTCGTAAAAGAAGCCACGTGGTTAAAAAATGAAGATTTCATTTTATGGGAAATATTTTATCATAGAAACTTTTATAGCATTTTTTTTATATCAAAAATTGTTTAAAATAATTTTTATAGTGAATTGTTTTCGAAAATTTCAGATGTGCTAACTGTGGAGAAGCCATTGTATCAGCGACACGTGAATCTTTGGTGTGGAATTCGGCCTTACGGTGTCATTGAACTATATTTCTATGAAAATTCTAATCTAAACACAGAATCCGTATTTTTTAGTTAGTGCAATTTGACGCCGTCATTGTCGTTTTTCTTGCAGGACTATTTAAACTTTAAAGCATTTAAAACACAACATCCGAAAATTACATTCACAAATATTCGGAATGTAATTTGCAATGAAGTAATGTTTTCATGAAAATCTAAATTTTAAGTATTTTTTTCAATTTTACTTTTCAAAGCACAAACTGGATAACCCTCCAAAGGAAATTGCTCTTCCTTATTTATATAATTTATATTTACTCCATCAAATGTTTTTCTTTTTAAATTTCCATGTTTTCTATTTAAAAGCCCGTCCATTAATATTCTGAAATATCTCATTTATAAAACTGTCTTCATGCAATACGTACGACACGAACTGCAGATCATCATCCATTATTCTATCTAAATTTAATATACTATAAACTAAATTTATCATATTTTGGTTTTTATACGAGAATATTATAGTCCTATTAATAATATTCTTCTTTTACTTAAAATACAATCAATCATTTAATCGTAAATGTAATTTCCAGAAGATTTACCGCAAATATAACTTTACCCAAAAAAATCCTGATACAATTACTCGTACTTATGTGTATTATTATTTCGTTTTATTTATAGTAAAAATGGAAAAACCAAAATTTTGGTTACAGAAAGTTCTGACCACTTTCTTTTCGTTCTAATTATTCAACTTAAAAAATCTTTTTTCCCCTATTAGTCAATTCACCTACTTAAAAGAAATCCAGTCCATGTAAAAAATCAATTCAACTGATTTGATCGATGACTATTTACTAGTACACGTAAAAATATATACAAAATTCTGCTTAATATAAAAACTCACAGATAATCTATAATTATCTAGATAAAAATCAAGCATTTAGTAAATATTATTAATGGAACAAATAAAAACCACTACACACTATAGGTAGATATTATTTTCATAAGTTTACTTGTCCTTTATCGAAAAATATAACCAATTATCTATTAAATTACTTTTTTTTTGATTTTATACAAATCTCTTTTTAATATTAAACTTAATATTATTAAAAAAATATATAGAAAAATTTTAAGGAGTTTTACAAAAAAAAGGTGCAAAAAAACCCAAAATTTTTATGATTTTTACAACTTATGAGTTGAGGTCTTTACGTAAAATTAATCAATGAATATAGCGATTTTCGTTCCAATTGCATAGAAATTATGGAAAGTTATGCAAACATATTTTCATAATTTTTTTTAAACTGGGATTCGCTAAAAAAGAACCGTTATTACCATATTTTTTAATAAAGATTTTTTCTTTAAAATTGTTGTTAATTTTTTTTTTGCAATTAAAAAAAAAGAAGAAAAACACTACATGAAGATTTTAAATTACATTTACTCAAACTGTAATTTTTCGCAAATTATTCATTTATCACCGTCAACGCAAAAGAATATGCAATAAACTAGATATTTTGTAGCCTATTTCCATATAAGATGGTGGGGTAATGATACCACTTTCCATTCAAAATTTACAAATTTTCTAAAGATAATATCATACAAAAGAAAGATGCCTCAAATTTTGTATAGTAACAAAATATTAATAACCAAAAAAAAAGTGTTAAAAAACAGGTTAAGACCTAATTAAGTGTTTTCTTTAAAGATTCAATCAATTCTTTTAATGAATTTCTAATTGACAGAAAGGTAATTTCTTTTGGTAAAATCTTGAGAGTGATGACAATCGAAAAATATGTAAACACCAACAACAGTAGAGGTAACTAGAAATATTGCATATTGCGTGAGTCATTCCACTCACTGTTTTTACTCTTTGCAATGCAATATAAAGTCATTTCGCCGCACATACTGTCAGAATTACAAAATTGAGCTTGGATTTAGCGAAACTCATTCAGCCTTCCAGCGTGTCAAAGATAGTCAGCAGAAAGCCAAAACAGACTGGCATTATTCGCACACTGCTATTGAGAGACTTAGCTAGAGCAGAAAGACAATATTTCTCGACGTAATTTACTCAAAAATCTTTGCGTGTGTATAAAACTTATACTCGGTGACAGCACTACGCACACACGAATGTAACTACCTGTATGAGTGAGTGAATTCACCGCATTTATTCCTATACTTACCTATTACCAGAAAGAAAAAGGTAATCGAGAGAAGAGAAGAAGAAAAATACGTAAAGAAATAAAAATTGTGCAAGGGCCAGGAAAGAGAATTGCTTTGATGTCGTTGCACGTTCAAATATTTTTAAAACAAATTCAAAATCATTTTTCAATAAACTTAAAAATCATAAATCTGCATTCACAATCTTAATTCAACTATTTTAAATAAAATAAAAACAATTAAATTAATAAGAAACACTAAAACACAATATATTAAATAAACGTTGTTTGATAGAAAAAAATACAAAAAAAAATTCGAATGAGAGATGGTGCACTCAGAAAACTTACCGTCTGTTCGTTTAATGTTGACGCTTTGTCCAATTTCTATTAAATCCATTTTGTTCTATGTTGAAGTTGTTTCTGCTGCAATTTGAAAATGTTGCTTGTAGACAGGATGATAATTTTGACGATATTTTCTTTTTGGTTGTCAATTTTCAAAAAACAATATTGTAAAAAATTTTAACTGAACAAACACAAAATATATAATATACGATGAGGTTGACTGAACAAATCCGGAATAGTAAAAAAGATGAAGAAAAAAAAATGTTTCTTGCCTGCTGCTGCTGTTGCTGTTGTTGGTAGTTGTATTGTTGTTGCTATTGTTTTTGTTATGGCTGTTTCCAATTAAATGAATTTTTTAAACAAAAAATATGAATTGAAAATTAAAATTAGATGTTTTCTATACATAAAATAATCGAAAATTAAAGGAATTCATATAAAACCAAAACAAGTAATATGAGCGTTTCACAGAATATTCACGTCTGCCGTGTTTGTTTAAAAAAAAAAAATTTCTGTTGTTTTTCTACGTCCAACAACCGCCACACTGAAATCGATTCAGAGATGCATTAAAGTCACAAAAGAAGAAAACTAGCACGAAGCTCCGCAAAAACAAAAAACAACAAAACCAAAACTTTAGATTTAAACTAGCTGAACAAAATTATTTATATTATAACACTTTTTATTGAAAATGGACACATTTAATAATTATCATCGATTTCAATTAATTAATATGCTGTTTTTAGTTTTTGCCTAATTCAAGTTTGGTTTTTCGTATTTTTCATTAATCGCCGCCCGACGAAAATATAAGAGGATATTATTGAGCTATCGAGCCGACGTTCTTCTCCTCTTAATTCTGTTGTTTCTCGGTTTCTTAGTTTCTTGGTTTCTCGATTTCGACGACCGCAACCCACACCGTGCCAACTGTGAACGTTCGCTCGCTCACTTGCTCGCTCGCACGCTTCTCTTCTTTTTCCGTGTCGAGACGTTTTTCTTTTCGCACAACTATTCAACCAAACTTTCCGATACAATTTGAACGCAATGCGACAGAATGCAATGTCTGTATATAACAAAGAATTTCGAACTCATATATCTCTTTCACTCTTTTTTGCTAAGTGATAATGCAGTCCGATTTCAATTTCAATTTGACAGTTATTTGCTGCTTACCAGATTCAAGAAAAAGGGCTATTCAAATAACCCGGTAACGTTAAATAAAAAAAAATCATTCACCAATTTTAACACAATTAATTCACAAAAGTAATCTTTTCAACAATAATTTATTATAAAAACTATTCCGTAGAATATATAGAACTGTTTTTAGTTTATTAAAAGTTTATGTGTACTATTAATAATAAAAATAAAATAAAATAATCAAACGCATAACTCTATGTTATTATGAAAAAATAATTTATGCATGCAAAATAAATATAAAGTAAAAACTTACTCACCGAATTAATATAAATTATATAGGTTTTTAAGTTTAATTAAAAAAAGTTTCTTTTGAACCAATCAGGTCCATATATATATATACAATTGCTATTCGCAATACATCCGTCAGTAGGAATCTGCTTCTGTCAACAAGTTTGAATTCATTTTAGGGTTACCACCCGAATAAAAGATAATTTTTTTCTTCCCAATATTGCCTATACTGTTTATTCTCAATTAATTAATTGCAAAATAAATTTTGTTTTGGGTTTTCTTTTTGCTTCTTCTAATTTTTTAAATAAGAAATTTAAGTAAATTAAATTGTTTTTTTTTAAATAATTATATTAATTTACCCGAAACAGGTTAAGTTGGTGATGAAAATACTTTTTAAAAATATTACCAAACTTCTTGGTATTGCCGCATATACAAAATATAGTTATTTTCAAATGAAATTTTATTTTGCAATAACAACAATTCATGAAATTTGATTTAAAAAGATTAAATCAAAAATATATAATTTTTGACTTTTCAAAAATAGTTGAATAAAATTTTATGAATTTATTATATTGTATGTTTTTTGATATTGAAAAAAAAAATATTTCAAACTGAAAACTTCAAATTTTACGAATACACAACAGACTGACTGACGTTAAGAAACTCCTTCAAAACTGGTATTTTTAAAGTCGTTTTTTTTAAAGATAGTCAAATATTTGTCAATTTTTTGTTAAAAAAAAAACAGATTTATCTATAAAAAAAAAAAAAACTAAATAGGACTTTGTTCCCATATAATTGATAAGTGAAGGGAATTAGCTTTAAAAAAAAGGATATTTAATTTTCTCTAATTCCAAGTTACCTTAAAAGTATTTTAAGAGTTTTAAAACAAAATACCTGGCTTGGTTGACGGAAAATAGTCTATGGCATGGGCAATTTGGCTATAATGGCGTGAGTACTATGATTTCTATCTTAAAGGATGATATGCTTGCTTACAGTTAAAAAAAAATCGAAGAATATCAGAATAAAAGAAATGTAATAAATTAAAAAATGTATAAAAATAAAAAAAAAACATAAAAAGAAAATATTATAAATCGTTTTTACTTAAATTTATTTATTATTCATTATTGATATTACTCCTCTTGTACGGTTCACAAGAAGATTCCTTGTTATGCGGACGTATCATCATCCGTCTCGTCAATATTAACTAATTTTTCAATATTACAAAACATTTTTATCAACATATGAAAATTGATAGAATTATTTCTTGCTTTTTCCATTTTCATATTTTAAAATAATTGTTTAATTCTTGAATTATTATTTATGCTAAATATATATTTTTTTTAAATATAACTTGTTTTTATAAGTTTTTTTTTTTCGGTAATCGAAAGTACAAATATTTCTTTTTTTTATTTATTTACTTATTCAAGGCACAATCATTGATAAATAAATTTCATAATTACTCTTTTGATGATTAGAAAACATGTTTGGTTGGTTTTAAATTTATCTAAATGGAGATTTGATTTATATTAATTATCTTAATTGTATATAATCGTATAATCTTATTAATAAATTATCATTGGATTTCTGTAGTTTATAAAATCAATTGATGATTCATAGTTATTTATTTAATAAGATGATAAACATTTATCTTATAATAAAGTTGATTGAAATCGAATCTAGCTATCGGTGGTTAATAGAAACAATTAAAAGGTGTGTGTAATCGTTTTCTACAAATAAAAAAAAAATACATTTTTATTTCTTAAAATTTAAAATGAAGCATTTTATCTTAGTTAATACAAGAAAAAAGAATAAATTCTATTTTTTCTGTATAAAAAAAAAATTTATCGTCGGAATGTTAAATTATTTCAAGGAGCAAGTTTATCATTCCATATACATATTGAAAAAAAATAATTATTCCACCTTAACATTTGGCAATTTTTTTTTTTACACTATAACAATCGATCGCGTTGTGCGATTACAAACTTTTAACCATCCTAAATTTTTTCTACAAAACTTACTTTTATCAAAATTGCCTTCTTTTTCATTTATTGTCCACAAATAAGTTTTTCTTATACGTCACATATGTTTTTTTATTTATTAAATAACTTAATTTATATTAATTTCAGCTATTTTTTTTTTTTTTTTGAAAACTAACATACTATTATTACTATATTTTCAATAGATAAAAATATAACAAAACACAATTTGCATACTATTTTAGGAGAAAAAAAATAACTAATTCAACTACATATGATCGAAAACTTTGATACAAACATAATATTAGTTACGAAGAAAATAAGAAATTTACATAAGTTTTTTTTAAATAAATATTCTTATAATAATCTGCTTTATATCAAACTTTTGCTATCGTTTCTTTTTTTGTTTGTTTCTAATTAAATTTTGGTGGCATTCGAATCATACCTTTTTTTTAAAACGAAATAACACAACACAATATAATTTTTAAGCAAAATAAAAAATTTCGATTTTGATCACGAGCCCGACATCATATTTCCGCCTTCCATGCGACGTTTCTTCTTCTTTTTTGCTGTTAAACTTTCTTGGCCACTGTCCGTATTTGAATTACTTCCATCAGTATCACTAGAACTAGACGATGATGATGATGAGCTGGAGTTACTTGAACTATCGGATGCGACACCAGTGCTTTGTTCAATATTAATACCTTCAGCAATTTTAGCCAGTTCGGGTTGTTTCTCCTGAAAATCATATTTATTTTTTGTAATCGAGAGAAATATAAAAGAAAATTTTGGATACTCTTTAAAAAAAAATTATATCAAACCTGTAATGTTTTTAGCCATTTTCGTGATAGTTTGGGTCGTCCTCGTACAGTTTTATGCCAAACGACAGGAAAGTTAGTGCGGCTGCAAAAATTTTGTGTAACAGCAACTGTATCGTCTAAATTAAGAACGACATGCCACCAACCGCCCGGTACAAATACTGTTTCGCCAGGTTTTTGTAAAATTTCCAACTAAAAAAAAAAATATATATAAAAATGTCATAATTTTTTTTTTGGAAATTATCTCAATACAAATAATACTTACTGGTTTACAATCAGCTGGCCAATCGATCATTTTCGTTTTAGGATATATAACACTAAACCATGTTATGGCTTCGTCTCTTTGTTTACCGCCAATTAGTCCGGTAACTTTGAGCAATTCTTTGGGAGTGTGTGTTGGAAACAGGCACCATCTTTTATGTCCATATACTAAAGCGTTCCATGCACTCGTCCCCAAAGGATCAATATGGATACCAGTACCAGATCGGCCTGGTCCCGTCACAAACCAACGATATGGTGGTCTTCTCTCTTCACCAGCATATTTGAATAAATCATCTTGAAAATATTTTGGAATTGTATAGTCTTCTAGTAGTTTCTTTCTACGGTGATGCTGTAAAAAAAAACACGTTTTTTCTTTAGAAATTCGCTAAATACACATCTACTGATAATTATTTTGTAATCTGTAGTGTTAAAAGATATAAAAAAAAAAAAAAGACCATGAAAAAATTTTCAAACCCAAAAAAATTATATCACTTTTAAGTTAATATAAAAATGCTATACCATGCATGCAACAGGGTCACACTTCGCTAGTAAACAATTGTACATACCTCGCCGAAACTACTGTCAAAAATATAAAGTGGGCTATCGTCCTTCGTTGTCCTCATATACTCTACATAATACTTCATTTTCATTTTTACACTATACCCCTCGTTGTCCTCGCCACATTTGAATTTTTGATTCCGATACTTTTTTGCCAGACGATCCAGTGTCCATTTTTGAACGGCCTTCCAACCTTCTTGAGCCCCTTGTATAACTACCGGCTTATAAATCCTCTCATAACTATCGATGAATGCCTGACAGTCGAAATCTTTTACATGAATTCGTTCTACATTATCCGTAAATGCCTTAAACTCGTCGAAACGATCAACATATTTCAGCGAAGTCCAAGAATCTTTGTCATTCAATTCTACGAAATTGAGAAAAATAAAAATTCAAATAAAAAAAAAACGGCCAATAGTCATCGTTTTGACATTTGTTTGACTCTCTTCGTCATTCATATATTTGTTGAGGTTACGTTGCAAAATTTTGATATGTAATTTCTTACCAGGACGCGCTTTCCTTTTTACTTCACGGACTCTTTTTCGCGATTTATGAGGCAATTTAAACTCCTCCGCCATCGCCGCTATTCAATTCTTCTAAAATCACTTTAGAAACTATTAAATTCGTCTTGTTTAACACAATAGAATCTTCGTCCCCGACAACATCAACCAATTAACACTACAGTGCAAATCTGCGCGACTACTAAAATAAGAGAGAACGTTGACTGACTTGTGCGTGCAAAACGTTTGATTACTAATGGCTGAAAATTAGTGCTGTCATATATGTAATTTTATTTGAGTTAAAGTTTTTATTGCTTAATCAAAATGAAGGACACATTATAAAAGTTGTAAAACTTTTATTTTATGGTTTTTTTGTTTCAATTCTTTTTCTTATTACAAAAATTGTTAAATTTCATAGGCAAATTAAAAAAAAAAATTACAAAAAAAGAGCTTATAAATTTCTTATATTTTCTAAGCAATCTTGAAAGAATAAATTCACGAATGGGTTCTTATTCAATCTCGAAGAATAATTCCAGAAGAAATTGTTTTTTAATTAAATTAATTCTTTGTCGTTGAACTTTTTTTTCATCTTTCAAAAAAAGTTATTTCCTTATAAAAGATTTTAATGAACAAAAAATCGAATTTTTGTCTTATTTTAAGAAATGAATCTGGTTTCGCCGCATTGTAGTCGTTGGTTGCCAAGAGTTGTAAATTTTATTTGAAAGACCAACAGAAAATTGTATATATAAGAAATTTAAATGGCGTTTTATAAATAATGTAATTGTTTTAGGGATATATATTTATAAATAAAATTTAGTGCAATTGAAGCTGGGGGGGGGGGGGGGAGGGTTTAACATTTAAAAATATTTGATGACGCTTTGCTTTGCGGCGAATTAAAATTGCATAAACTGTCACTTGTCAAATGTCTGATTTCGAGAGACAAGCAAGCAGCAGATAGGCACAAATTTGCAGTTTAATTGCATAGGAAAATTTTCACACAATCAATTAAAAGACGCGAAATGCTTTTAAAATTCGATTCTAGTGTTTGTCGAATATGTTTAAAACCTCAGGCAAACATTTCATTTTTAACAGAGAATAAAAATTATATTGAAGAATTTCATTTTTGTACACAAATTAAGGTGAGTTTAAAAATGTTACCATCACAAAATTGTATAATTTCAATATATTTAATTTAACAATACAAAGAAAAACTGAAAATTTTAATAAATATTCAACTTTTAATTTTTATAAAACGTTGAAGGAATTTCATAAAACAAATATATTTTTAGTGGATTCAAATCAAATTTTAATTATTATACTTTTTTTAAAAAATTGAAGAGATTTTATTGATTGCGCAAACCGAATTGATTGTTAATCTCGATGTGATATCAAGACAAAAGTTGACAGCCGTTTTTGACATCTACTTTTGAGTAAATCCACAAACCTTAGATTATGGATCTACAAAAATTTCAATCGTAGAGAAATTGTATTTTTCTATTTAAAAAGCTATAATAATCCTTTATTGAAGAGAATAAATAAACTGATGGTCAAAAATTTATTTTTAATAGGTCGCCGAAAATGATGGATTACCTCAAATGTTCTGTGATGAATGTTGTAAGCGATTTAAAATCGCAAATGAATTTAAAGCCCAGAGCCTCGCTTCAGATAAACATCTCCGAGAATTTTTATCAAAAATCAATCTTAATTTTGCCGAAGTGATGAAATTACAAAATGATGCAGAATGTATGGAGTACAAGGAAGTCGAAACGTTGTATACTGTGTTGGAATCAGATGAAGAATCGCCAATAGATTTGGGGAAGTCTCCTCCTGACGATATCAAACAGTCTGTAAGCCCCACTTTGGTGGTGATTGAGAAAGATGAACCGATCTCATTGATAGATGACGCTGAATTATATGAAGAAGATAAGATTGTGGTTGAAGAGAAGGAAGCGGAAGTAGTTGGTGCGACAAGCGATAATTCTACGGCTGACAATGATGAAGAGCAAGATGAATCGGAAAGTGAATATGATAATGTTGAATTTTTGGAAGCAACTGATTCGGATGGTACTGAACATGAATCATTTAATAAGTTCGAAGGAAAAACTAAATATTACACTGAACGATGCAGATCTGATAAATTGAAAAAGATTTTCGGATGTTCTATTTGTGGAAAAATGTACGCCTCCCGAGCGAGTGTTAGCCGCCACAATAGGAAACATCGTGAAATGGAAACGCATAAATGTTCTGTTTGCGGTAAAATTTATCTAACCGAAGATTCTCTACGCAATCATGAACGTTTGCATTCAGTCGATCGGCCACATTCTTGTAGTATTTGTTCGCAAAGTTTTACCAGAAAATATCTGCTCAGTATCCATATGCGTATTCATACAGGAGAGAAGCCTTTCGTCTGTCAAGATTGTGGAGAAGCATTCCAACATCGCGAACGATTGAAAGTAAGTGTTAGAAAAAAATACAAATTATTAAATTTAATTGTAAATTGTATTTTTTGATTTTAGCGTCATTTACGAAATGTCCATAGTAAAGTTTATACACCAATTTACACGTGCAAAATTTGTTTTGCAGTTTTTACAAACAGAACAGAATTGAGTTTACATGTAAAATTGCATAGTAACGATGAGAAACCTTTGCACGAATGTGATGAGTGTGGAAAGAAATTTTCTGCAAAATCCGCATTAAATTTACATATTCGAAAGAGACATACTGGTATGAAAAGAAATTTTTTACAAAATAACAAAAATGCCCGAAAGAATTCATTGTTTTTTTTTTTTATATATATAAAGAGAAGCGTGTCTACAATCCTGAAGAGGTTAAAAATAAAATGACAGAATTTTTGGAAGGTGTTATCCCATCTTTTAAGAGTGTAGCTTTTGAAGAACAATTTATATTGACTTGTACCGCAGTTGAAGTAAATATTTGAACATAAAAAATTATAGTAAAGTTCTAAATAATATTAATTGATTTTAATATTTTTTTTTTTAAAAACTAGCGTTTAGTAAATGCAGTTCATGAGAAATGGTATGAAACAAATTTAGTTGGACGTAAACGAATTCCTGTCGAGAAGGCGGTACTGCTGACTCTACACTGGTTAGCATCACAAGAGTGTTTCCGAAGTGTAGCTGCGCGATTTAAGATCCATAGAAGTGTGGTACACGTTAGTTTTTTGCGAATGTGTAAAATTATTTACTCAATAGCTTCAAAATATATTATCTGGCCGCGTGGTGATTATGCACGGCAAGCAGCTGATAAGTTGGATCAAATTTTCCCAGGTGCAATCGGTTGTATTGGTACGTTACATGTGAAAATTAAAAGACGTGCTACATCAGAAGCCTACCGCAATATGGCAGGACATTACACAATAGCAGTTCAAGGTACATGCGATGCTGATTTGAAATTCACAAGCATTAGTGACGCATTTCCGGGTGGACAATCAGAAGAAAATATATTGCGCCAGTCATCCTTATACAAAGGTTTAACTACTTTTAAAGATTATATTTCGCCAAATCACCATTTAGTTGGTAATCAATGTTATCCGTTGGAAACATTTCTTATGGTACCCTATCCGTCTGGTAGCGATGTACCACTTACAGCTGTGCAATTAGAATACAATGAACGTATTTTACGTTCATTATCAATTGTTGAATATGCTTTTGAAGTTTTGCGAAAAAATTTCAAACGTCTTGAATATTTGGCTGGGCGATGTGATGAACATTACAATTATATAATTACAACAGCGTGTGTTTTGCACAATATCCGTTTAGAATGCCATCGAGATGATTATTATATTGATGATATTATTATTAAAAATCGACATAAAATCATAGCACCACGTTCGACGGAAGTTAGTGAAAATGCTACAGAAGCGGCACTGAATAAAAGAGATTTAATTTGTTGTGGTGGTAGTAAATTGACTAGATCAGTTTGTGAAATTAATGTATGATTATTTTTAAGAATTTTTACTTTTATTCTTGATGTTTTTAGAAGTATTTTTAATAAATGCTTTTTTTATAGGGTTTTTATTATTTTTTTAAAGAAAATAATTTTCCCAATACAAATATTTAAGTCACTTGTGGTTAATTTGCAGTTTGATAATCCGAAATTTATTCCTTGACATTTGGGCATCTACATCTCTTGGTTTGTTTACATTCTATCTGATTCAATGTACTTTTGACATTTACTGGTTAACGAATTAGCCCGCATATTTGTAATTTGCGCTTGCATTTAATGTAGAATAGATTTTCGCCGCGAACAAATCTGATTTCAGACTAGAATAATTTAATATCGTTGACATAAACCATTTCAGCTGAGACAATATGCTGGAAACTAGTACGCCACTGAACCAAAATCGTGGCGAATTATATTGACAACAACATCGATTGATAGGACATTTCCGAGTTTTCCATATTTTTATAGAAGCCAGGTTATTATGTCATATTGAAGAGTATACAATGAATTTTAAACTCGACATAAGTGTGTGCCGGGTTTGTTTAAAATCCGAAATTGGCACATCAATATTCGAGGATACGGAACTATTGGACAAATTCCAGTACTGTACACAACTAAAGGTGAGTATGTTCTATTACGACAAAAACATTAATTAAGAACGCCTCAGAATATAAACTACGATTTTGCCCTGAACTCTTCTACTCAATAAATTTTTTTTTTTGTTGTACGAATTGTGATCTCGTCTAGAGAGTGAGTAACTGGATATATATAAAAAAAAAAAAAGTTGACTTTTCAAAAATATATTGAAAGTTTGCAATTTTTCTTTGACTTTCAAAAAACGGTAAATTAGTTAAGTTTGTATTTTTGGTAACTGTTAAAAAAGTTGGTAGTTCCTTTGTGGAAGATATAAAGAAAATATTTGTGAATATTTTAGGTGAAAAAAAATGACGGTCTACCGGTGTTATTATGTAGCAGATGTATTGCACGACTACGGGTCGCCTATGATTTCCGAAAGCAGAGTGTCATTTCGGAAAATCATTTGAGGGCATTTATGAGTCGAGTAGCAAATCAATTTAAGGAAGTTGCTACGAATATGACTGAAGCGACAGGCAAAGATTTAGTGTTAACCAGTGATGATGAGGTGCAATTGCTTTTCGAAGCTGGATATAATAATGATCAAGGAATGGTGCAGGATGACAGAGGAACTATTATCAAAACGAAAATTGAGCGCGAAGATGAACAAGACCAAAACGATGATTTAGTCGATGAACACCATCTTGATCAGGATCACGAAAACGATCACGATCAAGAACAAGATCCAGAACAAGATGAAGAGCATAGCCGAGAACAGGACCACATCGACGAAGATTTGCTTGCTATTATTCAAGAAGATGGTGGAGATGATAACGATGATGTCATAGAGAATGACATGCATCAGGAAAGTCATGATGATGATGTGTGCGATAACGATATGGACATCTATGAGGGAAGTGCCATAGATGTGGAGGGTAATTGCAACAATGAGCACGATTTGGTTCAGGATCAGGATCCAGATAGCGATTCCAGGCATACACAAGTTGTTATAACACTAAATATGAATGGAGCTTTTGTAAATAGGCATGACGAAGTAGTCGATTTGGTTGATGATGAAGGGGATACCATGAACAGTGATTTACAACGTGATGATATCAATATGAATAATGACGAGAATTCGCAGGACATGAGCATTACACCTTCGGAACAGTTTATTATCAGTAATATGAGAACGTTAAGGAGCACCACAGAGAAACCGAAAAACGAGAATCGCTCGAACATTTGCATTAAGTGCGACAAGGATTTTAGTACAAAGACCAATTTAATGCGGCATATGATGACACACGAAGGCATTAAACGGTATCAGTGTAATGTTTGCGGGAATGGATTTACACAAAACGGATCATTAAAACAGCATATGCTCATTCATACGGGTGAACGGCCGCATAAATGTGATGTCTGCAATCGGGGATTCACTCAAGCAAAATCTCTAGTCTTTCATATGAGACGGCATACTGGCGAAAAGCCGTTTGCTTGCGATAAGTGCGGCTTGACTTTCCGTCAGAAGGACGGATTAAAACGGCATGTAAGCATGAAACACGAATGTACGCCCAATTCAATAAATACGCATGTATGTTCGATTTGTCAGCGTGTCCTCCGATCGAAATATTCCCTTAATTTGCACATGAAAAAGCACATTGATCCAAATGAAAATATTCACAAATGCGAAATCTGCGAGAAGAATTTCTCATCGAAATCGTCATTGGAGAACCATCATCGTCAACATACTGGCGAGAAGCCCTTCAAATGCGACACATGTGGTAGATCGTTTTCCCGAAAGGGATCACTGCTATCACATGAAAAAGTTCATCTGGAAGTAAAGCCATTCGTTTGCGAATTATGCGGCAAAGGATTTGTACAAAAACACCAAATAATAGCTCATATGGACACTCATCAAAATCAACCAACCAAAACCTTCCAATGCGGCAAATGTTACAAAAGCTTCTCGATAAAGTATGCATTATCATCTTTTACATATTTTATTTTTCTTTACTAATTAATTTTTGTATTTTTTTTTTTATAGACGAAATTTACTGCAACATTTACGAAATCATAATCGGGATTCGATGACAATTTATAAATGCGAGGATTGTGATGTTGCCTTCAGTACGAAACGTAGTCTTAAATTGCATCGTTTAAATGAACACAAAGAAAGTGTATCCGATTTGAACGAATGCGATATTTGCCACATTCCCTTTGTTGCTGTTGCCGATCTCAATCAGCATATGATCTCAGTTCATGATAATATCGATGAGAAATGTGAACTGTGTGATCAAAATTTCACATCGAAAAAACTTCTTGATGATCATCTATTAGAACATGAACTTTTGACTATTAATTAAGAAAATCTATTTTATTAGTAATAAGTATTAAAGAAAAATAATTTGTATCTTAAATTAAGAGGAGAAATTGTCATATTTTGAATAAAATAAATTTTTAATTATTTTCGGTCTTATTTTTTTTGGCTATTATTCATCAAGAAAATTAAGCTGTATTATTTAAATGTAGAGAAACAAATCATGTGAGTGAGCTTAACTAATGTTCGGCCGAGTATGACACCCTGAATTGCTGTGGAAGCTGCAGCGAGTCTTGCCCTTTGCTTATTTCCACATCCTAAAATCCTATCTCTCAGACCGATATTGTTAGGTAACTGAAAATATTGAGTATTCTGACATTTATCCTATATCCGTTATGGTCCCTAAAAATTTATCGAAGTTTTTTTACATCAAATGGATTAGAAACTATTTTTTGAAGCGTTCAGTGCAAGTTGTTTTAGATGGCTTCAAGTCTGCAGTCTACCAAATAAATGCTGATGTTCCCCAGGCTTTCTCCGAGCCTTTTTCTAATTTTCATAAATGGTCTTTTATCTGTCACTTCTAATTCAAACCACTCTTTCGATGATGAGAGAACGACAACGTATGTTAAACTCATTAAATTCCGATATAGACAGTATAATCCAAAACATAGAGCTGTCTCCTCCCTCTAGAGTGAAACCGAAATCTCCAGCCATTATCCGTAAATGGCACTAGCATAACTGAAAACTGAAAAACTTTCCATACCTGGTATTTGTATTAGAGACAGCCTCAGTGGTGAACACATATTTAATACTACCAAAAACGTTGCAAAATGTTTAGATTTCGTTAAGCGAGCAAGAAAGGTTCCGCTCCATCGGATCTAGCCAATATATATAAGGCATATATTTGCTCCAAGCTGTAATATAATTCCCATGCATGGGAAGGCGCTTCTAAAGCGTCATTGTACTTACTAGATGGGATACAAAATCAAGCGCTACAATTAATGGGAGACAAAAATATTATGGGATAATTAAGAGCGATATCTCACGCTTTATCCCTCATTATAAGGATATTTTTTCCTAGAATTAAATCTTCAGCTGACCCCGACAAATTCAACTGACCCCGACAGTACTTCAGCAGCAACCACAGTTTGTGTCGTCCGAATATCAACAAAAAAGTTCGAAAAATGTACAACAGAGTCAGTCGCATCCAGCGCAGTTCTACATAATCGCAAATTAGACGCCAATAGCAGTCCTTGTGCATATTCATGCAACCAGTTTGCCGGCCAATATTAACATTCAGAACAGTGTGTTGACAAATGTGATTCCACAGACGCAACCGCAGCAACAAGCTCAGCCTCAACCACAAACACAGGTTCAACAAACAAAAAGCAACAATTAGGATTTAATTAATATAATTTTGTTAGTCACTGTAATTACACTTCGGATTTAATTCACATGATTTTGTATGTCACTGTAATTATAAACAATATTTACACAACAGGCAGTATGCAACACGCAAGAGGACTTGTGCAGCGTCCGACGCGGAATCAAAGATGAAAGTGGCTTTACGGTCAGCGTCAAAATTGCAATTGGCGTTAAAGTTGCAGTTGGCATCAAAGTTGCAGTCGGCTTCAAAGTTGCAGTTGGCATCAAACTTGTAGTCGGTGTCAAAGTTGCAGTTGGCGTCAAAGTTGCAGTCGAGTTTGGTAAGTCATTGTAATTACAATGACTAACAAAATTATGTTAATTAAATTCTAGATGCATAATTTTGTTAGTCAGTGTAAATACAGTGACATACAAAGTTATGTTAATTTATTCCTAATTAGATAGTTTTGTTAGTCACTGTTAATACAGTGACATACAAAATTATGTTAATTTATTCCTAATTGGATAGTTTTGTTAGTCAGTGTAATTACAGTAACTAACAAAATTATGTTAACTAAATCCTAATTGAATAGTTTTGATAGTCACTGTAATTACAGTGACATACAAAATTATGGTAATTTAATCCTAATTGGATAGTTTTGTTAGTCAGTGTAATTACAGTGACCTACAAAATGAAATAAATTAAATCCTGCGATAATATTTCAATCTTTTGATAAAATAATCTTATTTCAAAAATTAAGTATGATTTTAATAATTTTATATGAAAATATTTGATTATTTTTCTTCTTTGGAATGTTATAAGATGTCCTTTTATGTGTTGACACTAACGGAAAAGATAAATATTTATTCTTTGAACTGGAACATAAAACGCACCCTTTAAATACTAAAAGTAAATATTTTTATTGCTAGAAAATGCTAAAATTTCACGTTTCTCTAATAATCAGATTTGGTATAAAAATTTGGAAATATCAATTTTTTGGATTTTGTTTTCAATTCTTTTCTCCTTTTTAGAAAAGTATCCTCAATTCAATCGAAAATTCCAAGCTCATCGAAACGTTTCAGGGAGTATTTCATAAATTCTTCGTAACGTCTCGATCCAAACATGACTTTACGCTTTTGTTTCGCACTTGTTTCATCGGCTAACACTTCCATACTATTGTCCTGGCAGCTCGATCGTTCCATCATGATAATTGGCGCAATGCAAACGGCAGAAATGAAACCGTAAAACTCCTTGGCATGAATCTCTTGTCGAATTAGTTGTTCTGTTGGGATTTGTCCATAGTTTAGATCCTTTAGAGTACTGACAAGGGACTTGTAGTATTCGTCGATAAGTTCATCGCGCTTGACTTGGAGAATCTCTAGCTGAAGGCTCGTATTAAGTATATAATTGATATCGATACCAGGACTCGTATAGAAGCTCATTTGATAGTCAACCTAAAAGAAAAAATTCAATTGAATTTTTCTTAAATATCCGTAAATTTACTTACAAACATCAGATCCTCCGGAAATTTATTATTCTCGTCTTCATATTTGAACAAAATGTTATTTACCCAAAAATCGCCATGATTTAAAACTTTTAGCTCATCCTCCTTTGGCGCTACATGCTCTAAGATGATTTGTGCAAAATTCCCATGAAGTCTTCGAAGTTTTGTGATAATATTTTCATAATTGGGCCATTGTTCGGCAATTTCTATAAAATGTCCCAAATTTCCTGCAATAATGGAAGTGTATATCGGCTCGTCTATGCAATGTTTTCCGAACAGGCCATGGTAAAATGTCTTCATTAACTTTGGTTTCTGGCATAAAAAATTTTTGTACAACTTTTGATTAATAATTCTTATCCATTTCTGTTTTTAAATTTTCTTTTTTAACTGAATAATTATTTACCCGTTCGGCGAGAATCATTGATGCGGCATGGAATTTACCCAATTTTTGCATACATAATTTTGCGTGAATTTCATCGAAGCCACGTTCACGACAGGCGGTTTTATATCCTCTCAATGATAAGTCATCTAATACAAGGGTTTGATGAGGCTCTGACGATGCCCAATAGCATCTAATCAATGCAAAATTAAATTTTAATAATTGATATGAAAATAAATTGATTTTTTGTTGTTGAAAATATGAAGAAAAGCTGTAAGGACAATAATTTTTTAAACTGTTTCACCGAAAATACAGACTGAGTAATTGGAGACTGTATAGGGTTGTCTATTATTTCATATAAGATCAACATTTACTAACATTTCGTTATAAATTCTTTAAAGAATAGTTACTAATACATTTTTTTTTTTTGCAATTTTTAAAATCTAAAATCTTTTTTTTGTTTATTTACGAGAAAATTCATGGACAACAAAATAGTATTTTCCCTGATTTTATGCTGCGTCATGAATTATTATTATATCTAGATTTTCTTTCAGTTAGTTTATTTCTTAAATACTTAAAAATAATTTTGAAAATTACTTAAAAATTACATTTTATCGTGGACGTTAGAGCACAAGGTTAGTTTGAGTAAGTACCGGAATATTCATTTTGTAATTTGGAAAATATAGCCCTGTGTTTTGACAACTGTCAAATATATATATCACTCAAGATATTGTTTATATAGAAAAAAATCCGCCATTTTATATAATTGTAAGCAAATGACATAAACAGGTAGAATTCTAACTTTAAAACCAGCCAAAGATCCAACTTTAAATATGCCAAACGCATCTAGAAATTTAACTTTAAAACAAGCATCGTATGAAGCCAACACGTATAAAACCTATCACAAAATCAAGTGCTACAGCCAGCTTGAAAATAAGCAACGAATCCAGCAGACAAACAAGCACGAAAACAAGTGTCGTTTGCAAAGAGCATTAGTTAGCGCAAAAGCACTTCTGAACTTTCCAAAAAGAATTCACCATAAAAACTATTCTAATCAATTTTTGATAAAAATATTTCTAATTTATAGTAAAATTTGCTGGATACTTCAATTATTAAAATTGCTATATATGAGGCTCTAAAATTCCGCAGGTTATTGTGGATAAGCCATTGTATCTGAGAATTTAGAACATTTAGGGTTTCATCCAAAACGTGGCTTTATTGAGCAAACAATTACCACCATGAGATTTGGTAATGTTGACTAACTTTCAAAATTGTTCGATTGGACGCCGTTTGATTTTTTCTTTTAGGATTACGGTTTACTTATGCAGATAATCTTCAGACGTTAGAGCATTTAAAAACTAACATCGGTCAAGTCATGGTTGGTTGAATAACAGCCCGAAATATGCAAAAAATTATTTAAAAAAAAAACCCAAAAGGATTGAGTTTTGCAAGAAGTTTTTTGATTAGGATTTAATTAACATAATTAATTAAATCCTAATCAAAAAAGTTCTTGCAAACTTTCAAAGTTGCAGTCGGCGTCAAAGTTACAGTCGGCGTCCAAGTTAGGACCTAGGACGGCTTCAAATTGTAGTTACAGTGGCATAGAAAATTATGTGAATTAAACCTAAATGCATAGTTTTGTTAATCAGTGCAATTACAGTAAACTTCAAAATTGTGTGAATTAAATCCTAATTGAATAGTTCTGTTAGTCAGTGTAATTACAGTGATCTAAAAAATTAAATAAATTAAATCCTGTGATAATATTTACAATCTTTTGATAAAATAATCTTAATTCAAATATTAAGTATGATTTTAATAATTTTATATGAAATTATTTGATTATTTTTCTTCTTTGGAATGTTATAAGATGTCCTTTTATGTGTTGACACTAACGGAAAAGATAAATATTTATTCATGAAATAATTGAGAAAACTTAAAAGGCATCCTGTAAATGCTAAAATTAGATATTTTTATTGCTAGATTTTAATTGTTTCATTCAAAACGTGCTTTATTGCGCTTAAATTTGCCATCACAAAATTTGGTAATGTCAATTAGCTTCCAAGATCATTCGATTTGACGCCGTTCGAGTTTTTCTTTTACGCCTACGTTGAAGATCCGATTTACTTATGCAGGCAATCTTCAGACTTTAGAGCATTTAAAAACCAGTATCTGGCAAGTTATAGTTGGTTGAATAATATCCCGAAATATGCAAAAGATTTTTTGAAAAATTACCCCAAAAGGATTTAGTTTTGCAAGAAATTGCATGGCGACTATTTCATTTAATGATAAACACAATAAAATTTTTACATACTATTGCCATTATGTAAAATTAACGAAATATATATATTTCATATAGTATACATAATGACAATATTTACGCAATATACAAAATTAAATACTTTATCCAAAACAGAATTTTAAATATATTTGATTTATCTTCACTTTCCGAAGCACATATTGGATAATACCTTATAATTATAAATTTAATTGACATAGAAGCACAGTCGAACCATTAAAAAAAGAATTTACTGTAAAAACTAATGTAATAAATTTTTGATAAAAAGAAAATTATGTTAAATAGTAAAATTTGATAATAATAATTCTACAATTTTTTAAAAGTTTTTTTTTTTTTAAATAAATAATTGCCGGTTGATTTCTGATTCCAATTGCTATAAAATGAAGTCCCTATTTTAATACCCACGTGGATTCTTATCGAATTTTTAATTTTATCTAATTAGATCTAACAGAAAAAATATAATAATTTTATAAAAACTGTGCTTATTCCAGAAATCTTGTTCATATCAATAAAAATAATATATAAATGTGGCTATAATTTGACATCAGCAATTTTATTTTTTAATTAGTAAAATATAAAAAAAATAAATAGTAATATATAAAATATAGTAAAAAATTATAAAATATAAAATATGGCAAGGTTTAAGCAATGCAATAAAGTAAACAATTTATTAAAATATCAATTTAAAGTATATTTTATTTATTTATGTTTTCTAAAGTGCAAATTGGATAATCTTTTACTTTGGAGGGAAGTACTTTTGACGTACAATATAAAAATCAGAGTCTGTGATACTTTTTAGCCACACCTCGTTATTGCACTCTCCAAACACAGGTACTGTCTTATAATTAAAATTTACGAGTATATAGCAAAAGAGTATAAAATCGGTAATTTGTATAAAAATTGGAATTTTTCATAAGAAAGAAATCATAAAAATCACGTGTTAAATGCAATTAAAAAGATTATAAACTAAAATGTTTAAATTCAAAGAAAAAAAAAAGAAATCAGATATGAACGGTTGTATGTTGGAAAAAATCAGGTATATTAATGAATCAGAAAATTTACTGTTTTTTTTTGGACAACCTCGAGAACAGGTGCGTATGTTTTTGGAATGAAGCGTAAATGACCTCATCGTCAGTTGTATATTTAATACAGAAAACTACAGTTCAAAAGTATGCCACCACCTTGATAATAATATACGAGTATTATCAACAAATCATCGGTTAAAATCTTAATAAATCGAAAACTTTATGATAATTTTTAACATTTATAATATTATTATAGTTTGGGGAAAAAGAAATCCATTATTTTTTTTCCCTAAATGACTGTCATCATGTATTATATATAACATAAAGTATTGATGAAACAAGTTTATAATTATGCTCGTTGAAAAAATGACATTCTTTACTAAAACAAAATTTCTTCTGAAGTTTATTGATTGTTGCCCAGGAGCTAAAGATCGATCACAAAACAGTTTCAAGCCATCTGCATAAAGCTGGAATCAAAAAGAAGATCGATATTAGGATGGCACACGAATTGACGCAAAAAACACGATGGATCGAATTTATCCGCCAAACAGAATGGATAGTGACTGGGTGCCCCAACTAGTACTAACAGGCAAGAATATTTTGCTGTGCATTTGATAGGACTGGAAAGGACTGATCTACTATGATCTGCTTCCATATAGCCGAACGCTAAATTCGGACCTCTACTGTCAACAATTGGACCGAGGTTTCTACATTGTACTCTGGATGGATAAGTCAAAGATCGGTGGTCCGGATCTGGAACCAAGCGATTACCATCTCTTTCTAATCATTGCAAAATTTTCTTAGTGATAATAAATTGGCATCAAAAGAAGATTACGAAAATCGGTTTGTCGAGTTTTTTGCCAATAGGAACCAGGGCTTCTATGGGAGAGGCATTATGAAGTTACTTTAAAACTGGCAACAAAATTACAAAACTTAAATCGGACTTAAATCGGACAATCCAAACCATAGTAAATAAAGTTATGAAATAATCCAAAATAATGGATTTCTTTTTCAATTATATACTCAAAAAAAAAGGTAAAGGAAATAATAAAATTACCAATTTTTCTCCACGTCCTTTTTTGTGCCAAAGATAATTTAATAAATTCCCAACAAAATTATTTTGCCAAACCCCTCTTAAAATGAGTTTACGTTAATATTGAAGATGCAAACATTATTCCCAATCACCAATTTGATTTCCCTTCAGAACACTCCACAATCTAACTTGAGTCTTCTCTTGAACAAAAATGATACTGAGCAGGCGTGTTTGGAAATTCAAGAGCTTCCTTTCTCCTATGTACTATCTTATTTCTAAATAATATCTCTTCCAACGTCACTTTCAAATAGCTATTAATACATAAATTTCTGAATAATGTACCCTATTATAGCTGGTATCCCTCAAGGGAGTATGCTTGGTCCACTCTTATAACAGTTCGGCTGAAAAGTTTATAAGATAAAACAGTAAAAATATTTTTTTTTGCAAAATTCATTTTTATTATTCAACATAGTTGCCTTCGAGGGCGATACAGCGATTATAGCGATCTTCCAACTTTTCGATACCATTTTTTTAGTACTCTTTCGGTTTTGCCTCAAAATAGGCCTCAGTTTCGGCAATCACTTCATCATCGGTCTTAAATTTCTTGCCAGCGAGCATTCTCTTGAGGTCTGCAAACAGGAAAAAGTCGCTGGGGGCCAGATCTGCAGAATACGGTGGATGGGGAAGCAATTCGTAGCCCAATTCATTGAGTTTGACCATCGTTTTCATCGACTTGTGACACGGTGCATTGTCTTGGTGAAACAACACTTTTTTCTTCTTCAAATGAGGCCGTTTCTTAGTGATTTCTTTCTTCAAACGATCCAATAACGCTATATAATAGTCGCTGTTGATCGTCTGTCCTTTCTGAAGATAGTCAATGAATATTATACCATGCGCATCCCAAAATACAGACGCCATCACCTTGCCAGCCGACTATTGCGTCTTTCCACGATTCGGTTCGTCGCTCGCTATCCACTCTGCCGACTGCCGATTGGACTCTGGAGTGTAGTGACGGAGCCATGTTTCATCCATTGTCACATATCGACGCAAATATTCGGGTTTATTGCGCTTGAACAGCTCCAAACACTGCTCAGAATCATCAACACGTTGTTGTTTTTGATCCACAGTGAGCTCACGCGGCACCCACTTTGCACACAGCTTTCGCATGCCCAAATATTCATGCACGATATGTCCAACATGCTCTTTCGATATCTTCAGAGTCTCAGCTATCTCGCTCAACTTCACTTTACGGTCATTTAAAATTATTTTGTGGATTTTTTTGATGTTTTCTGCCGTAACCACCTCTTCTGGGCGTCCACTGCGTTCTGCATCAACTGTGCTCGTACGACCAGTTCGAAATTGACGAAACCAATATTCCACAGTTGAAATAGCTGGAGCAGAGTCCGGATAACGTTTGTCAAACCATGCTTTGGTTTCCACTGTATTTTTTTTCATCAAAAAGCAATGCTTTATCAATACACGAAATTCGTCTTTATCCATTTTTTTTTCAATAACAAAAGTTGCTCCACTCAAAATGCTATATCTCACGAACCAATCGACCGATTGCTGTCAAATTTTGACAGGAATCATTTGAAGGATGATGCTTTGTGATAATTAAGTAGATTTTTGCAAGAGGCGCCATCTAGACAACCTTATAAACTTTTCAACCGAACTGTTACAATATTTACATATGTATATCTTTGATATCCCAACTAATTTCAAAACTTTGACTTCTACCTATGCGGATAATACGGCTATTCTTGCATTCTACTCCAACATACAAATAGCCTTAAAATACCTACAATTTCATATTAAAAATCTACAAGGCAGGTTTTAAAGGTGCAAACTGAAGGTAAATGAGCAGAAAAGTGTTTACCTTTGAAAAGATCTACCCATTCTTTTATACATTAATGGCAATATCATTCCATCAAAAGACAAAATATCGACTACTTCTTAAACTACTAGATAATAGATCAAAGCTGCCATTAAAAAATAAACTTGTCATTTACAACACAATTTTAGAAACGATCTGGTCAGACCTTCAATACAAAGTCCTCCAAAAAATCATTGACGCTCCATTCTACTCGGTTCGTAACAAAAGCATTCATCGTGTCCGAAAAGTTCCCTTTGTTCATAACTTATGTGTTTCTCGTTATAAAAAGTTTCATTCCTGATCATCGTACCACAATAATCCACTTCTCTCCTACCACAGTAAACTCCTCCTCTGTTGCTTTACCCATAAAAGCTCATCAGCATTTAAAAAGAAATTGGCCAATGGATTTCTTGAGCGTTTCCCTTTCAATTAAAGAGAAATTGGCCAATGGATTTCTTGAGGCATTAAAAGTGACTCATTAGGTAGAGAAACGCCAATAGATGTTTACTCTTATATATTCCTCTCCTGTCATTGGAATGTCTTTGTCATAATATCTGCTTGTTAAAATCTTTATGTAATTATAGATACCAAAAAAAATTTTTATGAAAACATCAGATATATTTCATATAGCCATGACTCAAGTGATTACTATGAGACTTTTGTAGGACTCGATAATTTTGAGGTAACTTTTGATGAATTTTTCACACATTAGCGGCTGTAATACGACTATTATTAATTGACGGATGTTGGTTTTTAAATAGTCTAGAAATTTAAGGATTCTCTGCGTAAATATGATATTTTGCATAGGCTTTGGAGAAAAATTCCACCTCTAAAACCAGACGACTTTGAAGGCCAATTAACATCAAGAAATTATGCATGCAAGGAACTTTTGCCGCAATAAATACAAAATTTGTCATGTTGTATGGATTGTGGTTCAATCTTATTAAAATCACATATGATATACAATAGATTAGAATCTTCAAATTCAGGCAAAAAAAGTCGGCCATGTCACTCAAAAAAATACAGGTCAATTACATCTTCCCACCAAATGCACACCAGATTGTCAATTTTAGCACGTACAATGGCTACTTCATAGTTACTATTGGGTTTTCAGAGCCTCATGTATGGCAATTTTGCTTCTTAACAAATCCACAAAACAAAAAATAGGCCTCATCGTTAAAAAATTTTTGGAACGAAACGTGGCTATGATAGAATCAAGCAGTGTTAATATAATATCACTCGTTAAATAGAGAAACGCCAATGGGCGTTTACCCTCACATACTCCTCTCCTGTTATTGGAATGGCTTTGTCATCAAATCAGCTTGTTAAAATTTTTATGTAGTTGTATACGAGTATAAAAAAAATAACAAAAAAATTATAATGAATTCTGATTTATTGATATTTTTCTTAAGGGTCCTCCCATCCTTTGTTACGGGTTTCAGGTCCAACATTCTAGCTTCTGTTATAACACGTGTTGAAAGAGATCATCGTCAAGTTAAAAGAGGTACTTCAAAATTATTTGACCGTGGATAACCAAAGGGCGGGTTGGGGAAAGGCCAGGTAGAGAAGAACCATCTAAGTTTCTCCCAGGAACGTCGACGATCCGCTTCAACTCCTTCTTCATCATAACCTTGCATTTTTCTTTGGCTATTAACATTTTTTTTCTCTTTTTGCTTTTACATATTTATGGAATGTTTTTCAAATTTTTCAAAAAAATTTTAACTTTTCTCCTCAATTTCGTATTTTTTCCCTTTGGCACGGATAGTTTTTTTTTTAGTAATTTCTTAATAATTTTCTATTATTTTTCAACGCTCTTTATTCTTTCTTTTCCTTCCCCACCCCTGAAGATAATTAACACCTTCGGCTGTCTTCATTATCCCCTATATGTTCTGGCATGATTTTTTTTTCTGGTTATAGTGAGTGTTGGAGCATAATTCCGCTGTAGAACTTACCATTCCAAAATAAATATTTTTTAAATAATAATATTGTAAAATATATTTTTTTCTCCATATTTTTTTTTTATTTTTATTTTTATTATTTTTATTTTTAAGAAGATTTACATAACATTTTAATTAACAATCTTCTGCATCATGAAGTGGGAGTAAACACCCATCGGCGTTTCTCCAACTAACGGAAGTTAGATTCCTCTAGAAAATCTCTAGGCCATTGGCTCTTAAGTCTCCGATGAGTGTTTCCGGGGAGGGCTGTACAAGATAATTCTCTCACAAGTGGATTATGATGATAGGGTAAACGGGAGTTTGATAGCGGGAAATGCACAGGTCACGAACAAAGGGAACATTTAGGTTACGATGCATTACAGTGTTACGAACATAAAAAGGGGCGTCAACAATTTTATCTTAGATTGTAAGGCCTGAACCCCAAAGTTCAATTCCATATGTCCAAATAGGTTTTATAATTGTATCATAGATTAGAAGTTTACTTTTAATTGTTAGTTTCGAGCGTTTGCCCAGTAGTCTAAGAAGTTGTAGGTAACGTCTATTAGCTTCAGCTCTTTTTAATGTAGTATGTGGGTTCCATGTTAGTCTCTTGTCCAGATAAAGTCCCAAATAACGCACTTTATCATATTGTGGTATCATGTTGCTATTAAGGTATAAAGGGGTAGGTTTTCCTTGACAAAGTGTGAAAGTTCTGTGAGCGCTCTTCTGTTCATTTACCCTCACCAGGAAATTGTTGGAAGCTATGTCAGGATTTGTATAGGTAGAAAGTATAGCCGTATCATCTGCATAAGTGGCATTTGATAGTATTAGGATCAGCTGGGATGTCATGCGTATAAATATTATATAAGATGGGACCAAGGATACTGCTTTGTGGGACTCCGGCTAGAATAGGATATATTTACGAGTATTCTGAGTTAATTGCAACTTGAAAATGTCATTGGGAGAGATATGAATTTATGATAAGGCTGTATGTTGAAGGAAGAAAGCTCCTGAGTTTCCAAAGGAGTCGAGCATGCCACACACGATCAAAAGCTTGGGAAATATCTAGAAATACTCCTGGACAATACTCTTTCCTCTCAAGAGGAAAATGCTTCTCCATATTTAAAATCAAAATTAATTTAATTTTTAAAAAAATTAACTATTTTTTTCGCTTGTATTTTTTTTCTAAATTTCCGAGTTTATTTAAAAATTTCGCCCTTAAAATTAAAATAGTTGCATACTTTTGACCAACAGTGTAAACACCTAATTCTCTTTTTACACGATAGATATGTTGCCAAAAAAAATTCGTGCAAAAAAAATTCGTGTAAAAAAAAATATTGGCTAAATGGAAGAATAGTAGATTGGTTCCAGACCTAAAAAAGATGTAGTATTAGGCGGAAGAAAACATAATTTGCACATTTGGGTGTTCCAAAAGAACTTTAAATTCTAGACATTTTGCATTCATGTACCGTCTAACTTTTGGGATGAAGTATTTCTGAAACCATTCTGTGAAGATTGTACTGGTCACCCAGACCTTTCTGTTTGCTGTCCAGTGAATTGACAATTTATTGATATTTACATCATTCATTAAGCATGGTCTTAAGGCGAGATTTACTAGCTGTGACTTTAACATACGTTCTCCTGAAGCATTGGAACAAAACAACAATGTTACACGGTCCTTTGCTACTTTAAAACCACCGACAGTTTTCTGCGATTTTGCAACATAAGTTTTCCTAGGCATTCTTTTCCAAAAAAGACCACTTTCATGTACATTCCAAACTTGATCTGGATACACATCTTCCATCTTCAATAATTTTTCTAAGTTTTTGAGGAAATTCTTTGGCAGCCAATTCATCTACAGACGCAGTTTCTCCCTTAATTTTTATATTATGGAGAGCATGTCGTTTAAGAAAACTTGTCATCTAACCTGTACTTGCAGAAAATTCAGGTTGTTTTGACTGAGATGAAGTGCCTGGCTCAACTTTTTTAATACGTTTATAGATTCTTAATACTGTTTTCTTGATAGTAATTCCATCTACTGGTATTCTTTTTGCGTGACTTATCTTCAATCCACATTACCAAAGCTTTTTCCATCTTCTCTTTGACAACATCTCTTATGTAAGACGATGCTTTAGCACTTATTTTTGTCACAGAACATATAGATTTTCTGATCGCAGTTTCATTTTATTTAATCGTTCTTATGGTACGAGGGTCGTTCAATAAGTCCTTAGAAAATCCGAGAAATTACGCTCGTAGTGTCGGTAACTACGAGCGTAATTTCTCGGATTTTCTAAGGACTTATTGAACGATCTTTGTACCATAAGAACGATTAAATAAATAGCGTAGGTCATTTTCTATCGTCGATTAAAGTTAACGACATTTATTTGTGCATAACAATGGAAAAAAGCGAGTTTAGGGCTGTCATCAAACATCTCCATTTGAAAGGCTTAAGCCCGAAAGAAATCAAAGCCGAGTTGGATGCAGTTCATGGCACATCTGCACCTGTGTTTGCGACGGTTTACAATTGGGTGAATGAATTTAAACGTGGCCGTTCTTCCACAAAAGACGAACATCGTTCAGGACGCCCAGTTGAGGTGTCTACTCCTGAAATGATCGACAAAATCCACGATCTGATTTTGAACGATCGGCGAATTAAAGTGCGCGAATTAGTTGAGGCCACGGGCATATCACAAGGTACAGTCTGTGAAAAAAATTTCGGCAAGATGGGTGCCGCGTTTGCTCTCAGAGGAGAATAAGCGCAATCGTGCAGTGGACTCTGAGGCTATGTTGGCACTCTTTCATCGCAATCCTGCCGAATTCCTTCGTCGATATGTCACTGTGGACGAAACCTGGATACACTACTACACTCCAGAAACGAAGAAACAGTCATCACAGTGGATTTTCAAGGGTGAACGGGCTCCGAAGAAGGCAAAAACTGTGCCATCGGCTGGCAAGGTGATGGTCACGGTCTTTTGGGATTCGCAAGGCATCATTTTTATCGACTACTTGGAAAAAGGAAAAACAATAACAGGAGCGTATTACGCGTCGTTATTGCAACGGTTGAGCGAGGAAATCAAAGAGAAACGCCCCCATCTGAAGAAGAAAAAAATCCTCTTGCATCAGGACAATGCGCGTGTGCACAACTGCGCTGTTTTCATGGCCAAAATTGTGGAATTGAGAAGGGAATTGTTGCAGCATCCCGCTTATTCACCAGATTTGGCCCCGAGTGACTATTTTCTTTTCCCCAATCTGAAGAAATGGCTTGGCGGACGACGGTTCACTTCCATTGCTCAAACGGATGAGTATTTTGCAGAACTTCCGAAATCCAATTTTTTGGACGGGATTAGAATTTTGGAAAAACGGTTGGACAAGTGTATAAGCTAAAAGGAGATTATGTTAAAAAATAAAATTTTTTTTTAAAAAACAGTTTTTTTCCATCTTTTTCTAAAAACTTATTCAACGACCCTCGTAGCTTCATGAATACCAAAATGCTTTCCGACAGCCGTTGCATCTTGTCCTGTTGCAAGTTGATCTAAAATTTTAATTTTAGTATCCAAGCTAATCGCCATCCTCTTCGTTTTTATTACAGGCAAATTATTTGACATTGTGTTAAGACTACCAATAATATTTTTTATATTAATAATGCAAAGATTTGAAAATTATTTAAAACTTACCTGTTATTGAGTTAATAAATCAACACGAGCACTAATTTTATTTTATGTATAACTTTTTAAATATCCACATCAACTAAACGTCTTTTCTTTTCAACTCTCATAAACTAAAATTAAATTGCGTAAAAAATACATTACGTCTTTACCCTAAGCATAATTCGGGGAATCCCACTCATATAATCGACATAATCTAACTGAACTGAATTGTGAAAAATTTAACGCGAAGATACAATGCATATTTGTGAGGAATGAGAATGAAATAAATTTATCAGAAAAATTCTCGGAAAAATTCATAAAAAAGTTCATAGAATATTGAAAATCTTATTAAAACAAAACAATTCGTGTAAAAAAAGAATTTTCTTTTTTGTTTTAACTCGTGTTAAAACAAATTTGTATAAAAAAAATTCGTGCAAAAAGAGAATTCGGTGTATTCGTATATTAAACAGAAATAAATAATTATCCTCTATTGGTATATAATATAATATAATAATTTAATATTAATTTTATTAGTTAGTTAAATTCATATTAATTGTTTTTTATTTAAGTGGAGCAATAACTTCACATGAGTAGTCGACTGAGATTGGCTGTTACTACGATACAAGCAATTGTGACAAGTTGCTCGTTTCCCTTGAATCTTTTCTACTGCTTCGTAGCAATATAAAAAAAAATCAAGGGAAAGTAGCAACACGTCACAACTGCCTGACCGCATTAACAAGCAATCTTAATCGACTGCTCGTGTGAAGATGTTAGTCAGACATAAGCAAAAGACAAATAATTTCTTATAAAAGAAAACAAATTATTTCAAGTCAATGCCTACGTGATGAACAAAAACTCAAAAAAAAACACACTACTTACTTCGGACCGATTTGAACATTTCCAAGTAATTTTTCTATAACTGGAAACACATCAAAATACATGGTTTGCTCCTTTTTGTAAAGTTCCATTCTTTCAACGAATTTCGGTTCACCATTTTCAGCATATTTTGTATATTTAATAATAAAATTATTCCGAAAATTTTCAATACTATCATTTGTATCGAACGATAATCGCGCACAATAAATTTCGCTACAATAATTTTCACCTGGAAAGCTGCCACGTTTAAATGTTAAACTTTTTATATTTATTGGAATATTATGATTAAGGAAATTCTTTTCAATAATATTCTTAAAAAAATCTGCATTCAAATGTCTTGGAATATCAATTAAACCATTTTCAATTTCCATATTATCCATAATTCACTAAATTTTTTTAATAAACAAAATTATCAATAATTAACAAAAAGTAAATATTTTCGGTTTTTTTTTTGATATTGTCTTAATTTTTTTTAATTTTCTATACTCTTTAGATATGATAATAGTTAAGTTCGATTCAAAATTGGTAGTTGACCTGTCGGTATGCAAAAATATACTAAGATTATTTTGTAAAGTTAAACGAATAAGTAACTCGTTGGCGATTATGTAACTGGTATTCTTCCCAAAAGATTAATTGCAATCTTTAGATAAGGTCCAACTTTTTACCATATTAAATATGAGTAAATTTTCATATTATATATTTGCTAGTTTATTTATGTTGACATTTTTTACGATAATGACCTTATAATTTTCAAAGATAGAATTACGTATGCGAATACTTACGATATTAACACTTTTGGTAGTGTGAGGTATTCTCACGCACGCATCAAGGTACTCGTAATCAAGAAGAAGAGAACTTTTCAATCAGAATACTTTGAACTTTTTTCTGTACGAGTATCTTTTTTATAATGAAAATATTGGTGATATTTTTAAATATTATATAAATACAGATAATTTTATGTGAGATGATGATGAGTTGTGATTTTTTTTCTACGAGTAAAATACACTTCAATCAAATTCCATGTAATAATATATAAATATTACCAATGGCAATGGCATATTCTAAGTATTTTATTTAAAAAAACTATATTTTTCGTTATTACTTTGATAGTTTATACCATATTTCTTTCAGGAGCAAGAAGATTTCTGGACAAATTTGCATACATTTTTTTCCAACAGCATTTCAAGTATCGGATAATTTTTTTTACTGTTTGGTTTTATATATTTTTATTTATAATAGATTAAATATGATACGTGATATGTATTAAAATTAAAAGTGCTCATTTAGTATTGCCATTTGATCATAAAAAGACTTATACTCGAAAACTAGTTAAAAATTATGAATTTTATTATTAAAGTTCGCGCTCTGTTTTATGGTCGTCATTCAAGCCATAGTGGCCAATTTTTGCAGCAATTTGACGCTATTCGACATCAAACAACGAACCCATATGTATACAGAAGAAAATATTGCTGCCGTAGCATCTAGTATTGGTGTAGACCGTGATTTATCCATCTGTTGCCATTCACAGCAATTGGAATTGTGTACCTCGACTATGTGGAAGATTTTATGCAAGGATCTTGGTCTAAAAGCCTATAAAATACAGTTGGCACGAGAACTGAATCCGGACGATCTACCTAAGCGTCGAGTTTTTGGTCAGTGGGCCTTAGACCAACTAAGAACATTGCATTCAACGACGAAGCCTATTTCTGGTTGAATGCGTTTGTGAATTATCAGAATTGTCGCATTTGGACTGATTAACAACCAATAAGCAGAATTGTTTCAACGTTACCGTCAATAGCACCCACTATGGCTCTATTATTTCGAACTTTTTTTGTCCAAAATGCAAGAACTGCCTCTGTTTGATATGTGGTTTCAACAAGATGGTACTGTATGCCATACAGCACGTGAAACAATTGATATATTGAGAGATGAGTTCGGTGAGCAATTTATCACTCCTTTTGGACCGGTTAGTTGGCCGCATAGATCGTGCGATTTGACGCCTCTAGACTATATTTTATTGGGCAACGTGTCTTAGAAGACAACATTACACGTGTAGTAGCGAGATACCAGCCGAGATGCTTAAAAAAGTCTCACTTAAAAAATGTCATGACCAACATTTACATGAAATAATCTTTAAAAAGTAAATGGCAAGCATTAATTTATCGATTTAAATAAAAATTTCATACAATTTTAGGTTCAAAACTGAACAATATCATTCAGCAAAAATTAGCCCCCCCCCCACCAACATGCATATAGGATCGGTTGAGGAACGCAGTTCTTTCTTTTTCACCTTGAGCACACCATGTATGACTGTGACAAGAATGGTCAATATGGCCAGGTTTGGAAAAAGCTTTTGACAGGATTTGCCATCATAGAGTGCTTCTTCAGCTGGCAGAGTGGCGTACCAATACCCACACTATCCATTTATTCGAGTCGTATCAAGCTGGCCGGACTCGGAAAGGATGCCATTAGCGGCTTGGGTGCCTCGATTACTGCAGGAGGCAAATGGGAGACAAACACCCTTTCTTGGAGGATGCCATTAGCGGCTTGGGTGATTCGATTTCCCGAGGAGGCAAATGGGAAATAAACATCTTCCTTTAGAGGATGCCATTAGCGGCTTGAGTATCTCGGTTACCGGAGGAAGCAAATGGGAAACAAACACCTTCCCTTAGAGGATGTCATTAGCGGCTTGGGTATCTCGGTTACCGGAGGAGACAAATGGGAAACAAACACCTTCCGTTAGAGGATGCCATTAACGGTCTGGGTGTCTGGATTAACGGAGGAGGTAAATGGGAAACAAACACCTTCCCTTAGAGGATGAAATTAGGGGTTTGGCTGTCTCCATTACCCGAGGACGCAAATGGGAAACAAACACCTTCCCTTAGAGAATACCATTAGCGGCCTGGGTGTCTCGATTACCCGAAGAGGTAAATGCGAATCGCAAACTAAATATAATGTTGATAGGGTTCTATCAATCGCTACCGGTTGGTTAGGGTTCTTCTTGGCACGAAAAGTAAGATCAGACGGAATGCAGCAATACCAGTAACTAACGCATTCTCGACGGCATCTTGATCTATTGCCTCACCCGGTGTGCCAAGATGTTTAAGGCATATCTCTACAAAATTGAGGTAGCGTTCAACCGCTGCATAAGGTCAGTCAATGGAGCTTATCGCAATTCATCTGGTGCATTTTTATTACATTTTATCCTCAACATCAGATAACAATTAATCTATGAAAACCTCTGCTACTCTGAATATCCCTCATACACTTTTGCAATTTTTTGATGTTTTTTCGCCGATCGTCATCTGGCCCCATCAGGGTTCGCCGATAGTTAGGCAAATCATCCATCCGAATAGGAGCATTTCTCACATCTAGCCAAGAGACGGAAAGGGAAATGGCTATTGATGATCACCACCACCTAATTACCACCATGGCTACCGATAGCTTCCTTTCTTCAGTACAGCGGCTTTCTTCTTTGTTGGGTCGTCGGTTTTTTTTAATATATCTAATTTTTTTTATAAATATATTTTTTGTGAATGATTATTTTTTCTCTTAACCTTATTTAACTATCCAAATTTTTGTATTCTCTTCCCCTCTCTTTTGTGTACGTTTATACCCCTTTTCCATGGGAAACATTTAATCTTCAGAGATTTACCAAGTAAAATAATAAGTCCTTAACTGGCATGATATGTGTATTTGTAATGTTCGGGTGCAAAGGCGAGAATGGCAAACATTTAAAAGGCAAACCCCCCTACCCTCTCTTACATTTACTACAAATGCTGACCAGCAAGCATGCTTGACCCGATGGAAGCAACAAAGATTGGTTTTTATCCCAAAAGAGAAGAAACCACTGGACGAGCCAGCTTCCTATCAACCACTTTGCATGCTGGATTCGGGCGGGAAGAACTTGGAGAGGATAATGGCTGACAGATTGGAGTAATACATCGATCCTCAACTTTCCGAATTTCAATTCGGTTTCAGGAAGGGGAGATCGACCATCGACGCGTTGGAACTCGTCACGAACATTGCAAAGGAAGCCATCTCAGGAAAGAGATGGAAAGGCGGTTCTAAAAAGTATTGCCTCATTGTCACCCTGGACATCAAGAACGCGTTTAACTCGGCCCGCTGGGATCGAATCTTGGAGGCCCTTGAGAACATGGGGGTGCCCTACTACCTACGGAGGATGGTCAGATCATACTTCAGTGATCGACTACTGCAATATGAGACCGAGGATGGACCAGTAGAGTATGGGGTCACGGGAGGGGTACCTCAGGGCTCTGTACTGAGGCCACTCTTGTGGAACGTCATGTACGACGGCCTACTCCATCTGCAATTACTGACGAATACAACACTCGTGGCTTTCGCGCACGACGTAGCGGTTGTCCTGGTAGCCAAACACCTAGAGGAATTGGAAGCCGCATTCTCCATCACCATCCGGAGCATAAGACAGTGGATGACATCGGCAGACCTATCTTTAGCGGAACATAAGACCGAGGCACTCCTTGTAAGTAGCCGGAAGAAAATGGAGACCATCATCATAAGAGTAGGCGATCACGACATCCGGTCGCTACTCTACATCCGGTATCTAGGAGTGGTCTTGGATGCCAGACTCAACTACAAGGAGCACATCTCCAGCGTCAGCAGGAAGGCATCAGCAGTACAGGGCGCACTTTCGCGGATAATGCCCAATATCGGAGGCCCCAGGCAAATCCGAAGGCGACTACTGGCAACTGTGGTTACCTCCGTCCTGCTATACGGAGCACCAGTGTGGGCGAAATCGCTAGAGCTAACAACATACCGCAAGACAATGACATCAGTCCAGCGGCTCTCAGCGATTAGAGTGGCGTCAGCATACCGAACGGTATCACCCGATGCGGTCAACATCGTGGCATCATGCCCACCCATCGACATCCTGGCAGGAGAGCGGGAACGCCAACATCGTAGGAAGAAGAAAGAGCGGCGAAAGGTCCTCTGTGAAGAGGAGAGACCCGAGAGTCTTCGTCTCTGGCAAGAGAGATGGGACAACTCGACGAAGGGTCGGTGGACTCATCGGCTGATCCCACATGTTACCAAATGGGTCACTCGCCTGCACGGGGAAGTCGGGTATTACATCACCCAACTCTTGACTGGGCATGGATGCTTTCGGGCCTGTACCTCATTAATCTAAACAGAAAAAAAAATGCTTGCCACTCCATTATTTTCCACATAGATAAGCTAGTCCTTTGGAACTTCACTCGGTTAGCAGGAAAACATAATATCTTTCGAGACGATAATTGAAGATATCACTACTTAAATAACGGCACAAGATTATTGCGTTCACATAAAAAAAACTTATTAAATATTTTTCAATATATTTTATTTATTTTCTAATTAAATTTTTATTACTTAACAAGACATACTTTTTTTTTTGCGAATTACCAAATTGATCAAATAATTAATTTTTTCACTGATCCAAAACCTTTAATTCATCGAATCTACGAAGACTATACTTCAGTGTATTTACAAGACGTTGCGATGAATATAAAAGTTTCATATTAACTTCTTGTAAATCTTTTCGTGTAATATCGAAGTCTTTTACAATTTCTGGATCTCTTATAATGAATGGGAAAATCCCAGCAACCATAATTAGACCGTAAAGTTCCCGTTCGTGAATTTCTTTTTTAATATCAGCTTCTGTTGGAATTTGGTCATATTTTAATTCTTGTAACATTCCCTTTAAAGACTTGTAATAAATTGAAATCAGTTCATCCCTTTTATACATAAGAATATCAAGTCTTAAGCTAGTACTAAAAAAATAATTAATATCAATTCCAGGACTTGAGTAAAATCCTAATTGGTAGTCGATCTGAAATAAGAAAAAACTATCAAATAAAAAGAAAAATATTAAAAATTAGTCAATTTATTACGAATAAGGCATCTTCTGGTATGGTAGGGTTATCAGGATTATATTTAAGCATAATATTATTAACCCAAAAATCACCATGATTAAGAACTTTAAGTCCATTTTCAGTTTCGGCAACACTTTGAATACATTTCGATCGTATATTTTCTGCCATTTTATTCAGTTTCTTTGCAATATCTTCATATCCTTCCCAATCGTTTACGGTTTTTGCCATAAATGTAAAATTATTTGGTATCAAATGCATTTTATCCATCCATTGTGGTGAGAAAAATCCTTCACGAAGCGTATCCATTATTTTTGGATACTACAAATATTCCCCAAAAAAAATACATTTTTATATTTTTGTATTGCAATAAATAAAAAAGTATTTGTTATTTTGTAAAATTTACCTTTTTATAAAGAATCATTGAGCCAGCATGAAATTTGGCAAGTTTTTGAAGGACTATTTTTGCTACATTAAAATCATATCCTTGGTGGCGATTTCCAATAACATATCCAGCAGGTTTAAGATCTTCAAGAACAATTATACGCGGTTGTTCATTAATTGAGTGAACAAATCTATGACAAAAAAAAGAAATAGGCAAAGATACATATTCAAATATTTTTAATTATTTATTTTATTTGTGGCATTCCAATAAAAATAGTAACTGCTCTTTTTTATTTTTATTTTTTAAAGGCAAATTATTTAAAAAAAATTGTTTTAAAACTAATTCAACTCATTAAAATTAAATCAAATTCTTTATTTTTAGTGAATAATTAAAGTTTATATCAATAATTTTATAGTTTATGCTTGGGATTCCCACTTTTCTAACAGTTGTAGGGATAAGCAATTATTCAGCTGTGCTCTTTCCTTAACTGAAAATGCCTCTACTCATACACTTTAAACTAACTAATTTCTCTTTTCGAATTTCACGATACATTAAAATCATTCAAGGGAACCTCTTTTGGTAAGGGCAAAGTATGTTGTAGGATGATTGAAGAAAATCCATCAATAATAAAGGAGATGATAAACTCCTCCTTTCCGAACATCTGGAAGGATGCGCTAGCGATACCAGTACCCAAACGGCACAACAATAACCACAGGCCCATATCCCTTTTACCATGTCTTTCCAAAATTTTCAAAAAAAATGTAATCTTCAAAACTGGACAATATCATTCAGCAAAAATTGGACCCCCACCAGCATGCAAATAGGACCGGTCGGGGCACGCAGTCTCTCCTTTTCCACCTTTAGCACGCCATGCATTACTGTGACAAGAATGGTCTACATATCCTGATTTTCTATCTAGATTTGGAAAAGGCTTTTGACAGGATTTGCTGTCACAGAGTGCTTGTCCAGCTGGCCGAGTGGCGCATCGATTTATTCGAGTCGTATTTAGTTGACAGTACTTTTACGGTTCGAGCAAAATGGCTACTACTCCAAATATCGTAATATGGAGAATGGCATTCCACAGGGATCATCTGCATTCTGTATTCTCCTCTTTGGCCAACATTCCTCACTTCATATACGCAGACAATATCTATGTATTGGAGGCTGAAAAAACCACAGTGAATGCTACCTCATAACTTCGTACCATACGCCAACGATAAACCATAGTGAATGCCGCCTCAAAACTGGGTACCACACGAAATCTATTATAGATTTTGACAAAGCGACCTATGTGTGTCACAGGAATGATTGCGATGCCACTGCGGTACCGCTTGATGGAGATAAACACCTTCCCTTAGAGGATGCCATTAACGGTTTGGGTGTTTCGATTACCGGAGGAGGCAAATGGAAAACAAACACCTTCTCTCAGAAGATGCCATTAGCAGTTTAGGTGTCTAGCTTACCGGAGGAGGTAAATGGGAAACAAACACCTTCCCTTAGAGGATGCCATTAGCAGTTTAGGTGTCTGGCTTACTTAAGAAGGCAAATGGAAAACAAACGCCTTCCGGTAGAGGATGCCATTAACGGTTTGTGTGCCTCCATTACTCGAGGAGGCAAATGGAAAACAAATACCTTTCCTTACAGGATGCCGTTAACGGTTTGGGTGCCTCCGTTACCCGAGGAGGCAAATGGGAGACAAACACCTTCCCTTAGAGGATGCCATAACGGTTTGGGTGTCTCGATTACCGAAGGAGGCAAATAGGAAACAAACGCCTTCCGTTAGAGGATGCCATTAACGGTTTGGGTATCTCGATTACCGGAGGGGTAAATGGGAAACAAACACCTTCCCTTAGGGAATACCATTAACGGCCTGGGTGTCTCGATTACCCGAGAAGGTAAATGGGACCCACAAACTTAACATACTGTTGATAGGGTTCTATCAATCTCTACCGGGTGGCAGGAAAGGTAAGGTCAGATAGAATGAAGCAATACCAGTGACTAACGCTCTTCTCGACGACAGCTTGTTCTATTGCTTCACCTAATGTGCCAAGATGTCCAAGGCATATCTCTACAAAATTGAGGTAGCGGTCTACAGCTAAATAAGGTTAGCCAGTGGAGCTCAACGTATTTCATCCAATGCATCTTTATTACTCTTTCTGCTCAACGTCAGATACCAATTGATTTATAGGAATCTCTGTTACTCTGAATATCCCTTGCACTTCTTGATTAAAAACATATTGAATAGTCCCATTCGGAAAAGAGGCTACCCCTCCCTGTCACTAATCCTGATCAAAATGGAAAGGAATTTCAACATTCCACTTTACAGCGTCCCAAATACCCGTCCAGACCCTGTATGAATACCTTGAAAAAAATGGCAACCAACCCAATATGCTTTCGTACATTGCTTAAGCATGAGCTGAGTGGGTTGGGTAATGCCACAAATTATTATACTGTTGCGGCAATTAATGACAATTTAACATCTTTTCCAGTTATTCAATAAGCGGGCAGTTGCTTTGAGAAGGTAAACTGTGGCATTTTTCATACAGTGTAGTAGCTTATTTTGCTGAACTCTGAGCAGTACGATCAGCAGAGGAACATGCGCTTAACAATTAACATAAAAATTGCCACGCTGCTGTTATTTTTAACGATAGCCTTGTTGCTCTAAATGCCATTCGTAGCTGGAGGATGAACGCGGTACTAAATAATATCAGACATTACCTAATAAACAATCTCTTTATTCAGTTGCGGTGGATGCCGGGCCATGTAGGAATTCCTGACAACGAATATGCTGAACGGCTTGCCAACGAATACGCTGAGTATTCGGTGCATTGCTTAATCTACTCATCTCGTGGCGACTAACAGCATCAACGTTCTAACAGCATCAATGCACAGAATTGGATAATATTGAAATCAAGTTTTTGGCAAACCGATCTACTCGACAACCAATCCGAAATGCTGGGCAAAAAAATTGCTCAAAATTCGTATTTTCATATCGCCGTCACCGACGACCTCCTACTCGGCAATCATGAACATCCTATCTGTCAATCCTGTGGCGTTCGTCTGACCATACCACACATACTGGCGGATTGTCACACAACAAGGAGCTTCTTTTCGAGTAGGCTTACCTCAATAACTGAGCTACCAAATTCAGCTACGCCCTTCCCCAGTCCTCAGTTTAACCTAATTAAACATACTAATCTACTACATAAAATATAATTATTATTTCTCTTCTATCTAAATTAAAATAAAAAATAAAAAAACGTTGACTAATTTTGTCTATTTGAACCTTTAAACCCTTATACCTAAGACGATTCATAGCCCTACGGTCGTGGTGCTTAGGTGTGGCCGCAGGCACATGTGTTTGGACCTTCCTCATAAACAAACAAATGATTTTACTGATTAATCAAGAAACAAGCAATTTGAATTATTTTCATACCATGCAATTGTTGTCTAATACCAAAATTACTTTAACCGTACAAATGCTACGAAAGAATGAATACGTCTTCACTTTATATTCAAACAAAATACTTTTCAATATTCTGATGATATTTCTCTAATATTTTTATATAATATCTAATAATTATTGATGTAATTAAATCTAATAACAATTATTTTGTATGGAAAAGTATAATTACAATATGCGATTAGAAATTGTACAAGTCATTAATGTATCTGTAATTATTGTTACATAGTTAATTATAAGTTTACGTTTGAAAATAAAGTTTTAGTGATACTCGTAATCTAAAGTACATGAAAGATTGATTAAATATAAAATTTAATAAAATAATTTGTTTATTATTGTTTCTGTTGTTACCCCATTTTTGTGTGTAGTCATTGTAGAACAAGAGCACAGATAACAAAGAGTCATCCAATTTGTGTTTTGGAAAGTAAAAATATATTAAAAATATTTGTATTATAGATTTTCCAACAAATATATTATTTTTGTATTAACTAAACCTTGCCATTATTTATTATATATAATATTATTTATATTGCTACCGTAAGACTTTTTCCATGACTCGATCTTTTAAAGGTAGTTTCTGATGAGTTTGTCATAGATTTGAGACTCTCATTCGGCCATTTGTTTTTTGCTGGATATTATTTTTGTTAATGCCTTTAAGTTTAATAAATATTTATGTTTATATAATATTTTAAATAGTCTTAAAAGAAAAATTTCAACAATGTCAAATCGCACAATCTTGAAGGATAACTGATATCATTATATCTCGAAATTAGGCGTTCTGGCAACTGCTGTGCAATAAAAATTAATATTTAGCATAATGTATAATTTATGATGCCATTACATGAATGCTACATATACTTTAGATAAAAATCTTTACTTTCGGATTAGAAATAGTCGGTTATCATATGACCATAGTGCTCAGAATCGACTGTAACGGTCTCTCCTTCCTTATTTTCAAAGAAATTAGGACCAAAATGCACCTCAGACAGTAACTTTTCATAAAAAAAAAATATTTCCAAAGTCTAATATATAATAATTATTCTTAATAGTTTATCGATCATATCAGAAATTAGCCTCATTACTGAAGAAAATTTCGTTCGACAAATCAACGAAACATGGCTATGACATAATCACGATTGTTTTTATAATATTTAAAATTTTTTAAATTATTATTTAGTTCATAATTTAAAATGGCAAACATAATACTATAAAATTTGTTATTTAATTTATTATTTTCTTAAATAATTTTTTAAATGACAATATTATACTTTCCAAATTATAAAATGAATAATTCTATATTATTTGTGATAAGACGTTATGAGTACTCAAATTGTTAAGTCTGCTTATAAATGTGAACGTATCAAAATGGTTGATAAATTTGCTAAATACTAAGTTAGCATAGAAAATGCTATTATGGGGTTCAGAACTTTGATATAAATTTGCTTGCGTTCAAGTTGGTGGGACTAAAAATTAGATATTTTTTAAAAAAATAATATTTTAGACCTTAGACAATTTATTGAATATTTTTCCTTTGAACAAGAAATTACAAAAAAAATATTATATGAATTAAAAATGTGAAATTTAAAAAAAAACTACATTTTCTTGTTGAAATATTTTAAGTTTTATGGCATATGGAAAAAAATGTCACATAAAAAGATGACAAACAAAATTTTCATTGACTGTATTTCGGTTAATGATTAGTATTACTCAAAAAAAAAATATAATCTATTAAATACATCCAAATAAGATAAGAAATTCTTCACTCACTTTGGACCAATTTTAACATTAACAATCCCTTCGATTAAAGGAATCATTTCGGAGCACATTTTAACTTCCTTATGGCATACATCAATCATGCTAATTAATTCATCAGAACGTAAACATTTAATAATTAACGATAGTCTTTCCGAAGATTTTTCACCTATTGAATATTTTATAGCTGCTCTATAAATTTCACTACAGTAATTATCACCAGGATTACTACCCATCGAAAATGAGATCGATTTAATGGTAACTTTCGGTTGTCGAAGATGATTACGTAAAATTAGTGTGAAAAAATTCACATCAAATCTTTTAGGAACATTGATATTATTTGTTTCTATACTCATTTTTATTTATTTTTTATTAAATTTATTAATCTATTACTTTGATTTTATTAATATTAAAATTTATTTGAAAATTGCAATTCTTCCACTTCCTATTGTAATCGCGTCTGAACAGCTTAAAGTCTTACATGAAACTGTTTGTTTTTGTAAAATCTTTTATCAATTATAATAATTTTAGATAAAAATTAATCAGTGAATGGATAAAAAATATTTACACAATGATTTGGTGATATGAAGAAATGTGAAGTTGTCACTTCATGCGAAATACTAAAAAAAGCGTCTTGGCATTGGTTTCTATTGTGGCAAGTTTGTATAGAATTAATCAACTTCTGTTCATTGTAATAATATATATTTTGATAAATATGTGTATTTAGTATAATAAGTATATAGCATTGCTTAAAAGCTTACTCTAAGACAATTTTCTTCGCTGACGTTATCTGTCGGCCTATGATTTGGTTGACATATAACGTCAGCGAAGAAATTTTTAAAATTAAATCTTGAATCGTTTGAATATTTAATAAATATTATAGTATTAATTTGGGTTTTTATTTGCTTTGAAATATTAAACAATAATGTTATGGACAAAAATTAATAAAGAATTGTGATGGAAAAGCATTGAGGCAACACTGCGAATTTTCAGTCCGAGAGAGATTTAGCAACATGTGCGCCTAATACACGATCTAAAGACGCAATTTCCGTTTTTTGCGCGTCTGACAGTGTAATATATCCGCAAATAAACGCGCACATTGCGCGTGATTTAGATGGTGTAGGTTCGCCGCGAACAAAGTTTGTGTATTCCACGATCAGTCTAATTATAGTGTAAGGCACAGAGTAATTATGGGAACTATCAAATGTGAAAATAAACGACGCGCAAATAATGGGCTCGCAACGAGCAACAGAAATATCCCCTTCTAAATTTTTGCCACGAGGAAAAGTTGCGTGCCTACGCACAATTATCGTGCACTTACACGATCAGTGTAATATATCGACGAACTTTTCATAGAGTGCAACTATTTAAAAGCGAACCATTGCTAAGAGAAAATCGTCTATTAGACGTACGGTGTAATCGAAGCTTAAGACTCTTCTAGACGTACAGTATAAGTTTCAAGCTCATCCTGCAGCAACGCGACCCAAAGAAGGTGTGATAAGTGAAGTTGTGGTTTTGTAGTACTAGAACTGCACAATTTTGAACAATCAAATTATCTATTAAGCTTGGTAGATATACAAGCTTGAGTTATGAAGTGTTATAACGAGCCTATGGAGAGTATTCCTTATTCAAAGCACAAAGTTTTCGGAGGAATTAAATATTTTCGATGGGTCCAGAAGCAGTGAAAGATAAATTTTGCTCAGGAAATCCTTCAAAATTAAAAACTAATAATAATTTGGAGTAAATGAGGGCTGTTGTGAAGTTGGATCATTCAGAATAAACTGTCAACCAAGTTTTTAATAAGGAAATCCCAGAAAGGCTCAGAAAATTTTTTCTTCCCATCAGATCTGACATTACAGACACTTCAATGCTCCACTATGACAATCGTACCCTAGCACAAGGCCATCTGCATTGAAGAGTTTTTGTCGGAAAAAGGGCTTCCTATGGTTCCTTAAAGTTTCCTCCTTCCTCTCCGCTGTTCTCCTTATCTAAGTCCATGTGGCATTTTTTTATTCCTCAAGATTAAAAGGACGTCATCGTGATACAGCCGAGGAACTGAAAACGATTCCAGTTGAAGCCTTTCAGCACTGCTACGAAGAGTGGAAATAAAGTCTCCACTGATTTAAAGTTTAATTACTTTTCTGTAATATTTTAAAAGTTTGAAAATATCTAAAAAAAATTTCAAATTAATAAAAATAAAAGAAAACTTTCCGAAATAATAATTTTTTTATTTAATTAATTTTTAATCTATTTAATCGAAAATTTTCAATTGATCGAACCTTAATAATGAATATTTCATTGTTTCCACAAATCGTTCCGATGAGAAGATATTAGCTTTGATTTTCTCGAATTTTCTCTCATCAATAATCGCATCGAAATTATAATCAAGATGTTCTGTATTCTTTGCTGATATTAATGGTAAAATACTAGAACATGCTACGAATCCATAGAACTCTTTTTTATGAATTTCATTTCGAACAGCCTCATACGTTGGTATTTTCGAATAGGATAATTGCTTGAGTGTAGTTGAAAACGAGTTGTAATAATTTTGAATTAGAACCTCTCGTTTACTTTTTAAGACATTAAGTTGAACACTTGTATTTAGAAAATAGTTTATATCAATACCTAAACTGCCATAAATACTGATTTGATAGTCGAGCTGAAAATAGAAAAAAATCAGTATTTTTAAAAGAGAATTTTATATTTTTCGGTCAATCATAACTAAAATACAGAAGATTACAGAAGATTCTAAAGTCGAGCAAAAGGATTTATTTAAAATAAAGGTGGCTAAAATAAAATGGAGAAGACTAAAATAAAATGGAGAAGTTTATAATTACGTAAGAGAATTCCCGAGGAAAACAAATTTTTAAATTAGGAAAAATTACGTTACTACAAATATTCAATTAGAATAATTCTCATAATGGAGTTAAAAAAAAATTACTAACAAAAAACTCGAAATATTTGCGTCAAAATAAAATAAGTAAAAAAAAAGAAGAAAACCTATATCGAGAATAGGGTTACTCAGATAAAAAAGGGAAAAATTACTAAATTCAAGGAGAAAATATAGAAAATAAGTTGCTCAAAATATCATAATATTGAATAAATCATAAATGAGAATAATTACTCATGTTAAAGTAGCACAGAAGATAGTGAAAAAGTTGCTTAAAATATATGTCAATAAAAATTTGTCAGAATAAATTGTTAGAAAAAATTGAAAAATTTGTCAGAATAATTTGTCAGGAAAATTTGTCAGTAAAAATTTGTCATTAAACATTTGTCAGTAAAAATTTTTCTGTAAGCATTTATTACAACAAAATGTGAGTAAAAATTTGTCAGTCAAAGTTTGTCAGAATAATTCGTTAGTAAAAATATGTCAGCAAATATTTGTCAGTAAAAATTTGTTAGTAAAAATTTGTCATTATAAATTTGTCATTTAAAATTTGTTAGTAAAAATTTGTCAGCAAATATTTGTCAGTAAAAATTTGGTAGTCAAAATTTGTCCTTTAAAATTTGTCATTTAAAATTTGTCAGTAAAACTTTGTCAGTAAAATTTTATCAGTAAAAATTTATTAGTAAAAATATGTCAGTAAAAATTTATCAATAAAAATTTGTTAGTAATAATATGTCAGTAAAACTATGTCAGTAAAAATGTTCAGTTAATATTATTCAGTAAAACTTGATCAGTAAAAATTTGTCACTAAAAATTGTCAATAAAAATTTGTCAGTTAAAATTCGTCGTTAAAAATTTGTCATTAAAAATTTGTCAGTAAAAATTTGTTAGTAAAAATTTGTCAGTAAAAATTTGTCATTAAAAATTTGTCAGCGAAAATTGTTCAGTAAAAATTGTTCAGTCAAAATTTGTCAATAAAAATATGTCATTAAAAATATGTCATAAAAAATTTGTCAGTAAAAAGTCGCCAGTAAAAATTTGTCAGAAAAAATATGTCAGCCAAAATTTGTCAGCAAAAAGGTTCAGTAAAAATTTGTCAGCAAAAACTTGTCAGTAAAAATATTCTGTTAAAATTGTTCAGTAAAAATTGTTCACCAAAAATTTGTCAGTAAAAATGTTCAGTAAACATTTTTGAGCAAAAATTTGTCAGAAAAAATTTGTCATTAAAAATTTCTTATGAAAAATTTGTCATTAAACTTTTGTCAGTAAACATTTGTCAGTAAAAATTTGTCAGTCAAAATTTATCAGAATAATTTGTTAGTAAAAATTGTTTAATAAACATTTGTCAGTAAAAGTTTTTTAGTAAAAAATTATCAGTAAAAATTTGTTATTAAAAATTTGTAAGTAAACATTTGTTAGTCAATATTTGTCAGTAAAAACTTGTCAGTAAAAATATTCCGTCAAAATTGTTCAGTAAAAATTGTTTACCAAAAATTTGTCAGCAAAAATTTATTACTAAAAATTTGTCAGTAAAAATTTGTCAGTAAAAATTGTTCAGTAAAAAATTGTCTTTAAAAATTTTTCAGTAAAATTTTGTCAGTAAAAATAGTTTAGTAAGGATTTGTCAGTAAACATTTGTCAGTAAACATTTTCAGTAAAAATTTATCATTAAACTTTTGTCAATAAACAATTATCAGTAAAAATTTATCAGTTAAAATTTGTCAGTAAAAATTTGTCAGTAAAAATTTGTCAATAAAAATGTGTCAATAAAAATTTGTCAATAAAAATTTTGCAGTAAAAATTTGTCAGTAAAAATAGTTCAGTAAGGATTTGTCAGTAAACATTTGTCAGTAAAAATTTGTCAGTAAACATTTTTAGTAAAAATTTGTCATTAAACTTTTGTCAATAAACAATTATCAGTAAAAATTTATCAGTTAAAATTTGTCAGTAAAAATTCGTCAGTAAAAATTTGTCAATAAAAATTTGTCAATAAAAATTTGTCAATAAAAATTTTGCAGTAAAAATTTGTCAGCAAAAATTTGTTAGTAAAAATTTGTCAGTAAGAATTTTTCATTCGAAATTTGTCAGTAAAAATTTGTCAGTAAAAATTGTCAGTAAGAAATTGTCTTTAAAACTTTTTCAGTAAAAATTGTTCAGTAAAAATTTGTCAGTAAAAGTTTTTAAGTAAAAATTTGTTATTAAAAGTTTGTCAGTAAACATTTGTCAGTAAAAATTTGTCAGTAAAAATTTGTCATTAAACTTTTGTCAATAAAAGTTTGTCAATAAAAATTTGCCAGCAAAAATTTGTCAGTAAAAATGTGTCAGTGAAAATTTGTTAGTAAAAATATGTCAGCAAAAATTTGTTACTAAAAATTTGTCAGTAAGAATTTTTCATTAGAAATTTGTCAGTAAAAATTTGTTAGTAAAAATTTTTCGGTAAAAATTTCTCAGTAAAATTATTAATTGTTAATATAAAAGTAGGATAGAATAGAGCAAGAAAGTTGCTCAAAATGGTGTTTATTTTAAAAAAGATATAAAAAGTTGCTCAAAATAAGGCTATAATAGATTGTTTTGTTACGAAAATTTAGAATTTTTTTTATTGTATTAAGGTTAATGGGATAATTTGGATTAATTACTTATTTTGAGGTAGCACAGAAGACAGCCGAAAAGTTGCTCAAAGTTGCTATACTTTGAATAATATGGAACAGTTACTCTAAAAAGGCTAGGCACAAATAGATTTTCATCAAAAATTTCTTAAATATAAGGCAAAGTATAATAATATCAAATAAAATACAAATACAATAAATTACTCACATTAGAATAACAGAAAAAATAGTAGTAAAAAATTGCTCAAAATTATCAACAATTTTCTTTAAAAATTTAGCAAAGTCTAATTTTGTTTATAAGAATTTATAAAATTTTCAAGGAGTACTGATGAATACTTACAAAAATAACATCCTCCAATTTATGCAAATCGTCCTTATCATATTTAAGGATAATATTATTAACCCAAAGATCTCCATGATTTAGAACACGAATTTCTCCAGAACTAAGGGCTACTATATCTAATAGTCGTTTTGTATAATTCGAGTGTACTTTTTGCAATTTTTGTGCAATTAACTCATAGCCAGGCCAATTTTCTATAACAATAATCAAATGCTCCAAACATCCATTAAATAATGATTTATATATTGGCCGGCTAAGAGATGTTGGTGAAAAAAATCCTATTTTAAAATAATCCATTACTTTGGGATTCTGAAAATGTAAAATTCAATTGCCATAATTAAAAAAGGTTTTTTTCTAATGATAAAGTTTGTTCGATAGGACCTGTTCACAGAGCAGCATTGAGCATGCATGCAGTTTGCCCAGTTTTGTTAGTACAAATTTTGCATAATTTTCATTAAATCCTTCGCATCGATTACCGTTTCGATATCCAAGAGCGCAAAGATCTTCAAAGACTATCGTTTGTAATGGTTTCGGTATTCCATAGTATGATCTGAAAATACCAAAAAAAATACCCATCAACATATGCAGTGGACATTACATTCATTGAAATTAATACCTTGGACCAAATTTGATATTTTGAATATAACTTTCGTACGCAGAAAGCACTTTACTGCAATAGAATTTCTCCTTTACGTACGTATTTAAATCATCCAATATAGCTAAACTTCCCGAAGTATTCATTGTTTTTATAATCACCGGAATTGTTTTTATTTCACTATTATTTTTTGTATAATCTATATGGACACGATATATAATACTAGTAAAATTATCACCAGCCGAACTACCCATTTCGAATTTAACACTTTCTATACGATAATCTGTACATTCTAGATTGGCATTCAAAACTTTTTTGAAAAAATTTATATCCAAAAAATTGGGCACATTTATTCCATTTGAGATGATGTGCATTTTAAACAAATTAAATTCCCTTTTGAAAAATTTTACTTAAAAATACCGAATTTAATTTTGCAATTTTATAATGTTTTTTTTCAATATCCTCTTTTCTTTTTTAAAAATATGGTATTTCCAAACAATTAGGTATAACGATTGCGATAATTTTCATTAAAATTTTTTTATAGAAATTTCATCTTTTATAGAGCATCTTATCTTATTCTGTACTTGTCATAAGATAACAGTTTCTTAACATTGTAAATATTCGAAAAGGAAAAAATTTATATTGTCAGAAGATAAAATAAAAAGACGATTTATTTAAATTTTGATAATAATTTAATTTATTATGTTATGTTTTTATTAATTTTGTTAAAAAAAATAAGATGCATTTTTTTCAGAATTTGCGAAAAATTCCCATTTTGTTGGGTTCATTTTCAGAATGTTCACGTTCATTTTTAAAGTTATTTTTGAAAAAAAAATTGATGTTTTTTCAAAAACTATTGTTTTTAACTTTTTAAAAATTAAAAATTTTAAAAATTTAGTAATAAAAATTCAAATTTTTTTACATAGTTTTTGTGTATTTTTTATTGGCCATCAATTTTTATTGAGAGAAGATTGCGCTAATATTTTGTATAAGCGTCGAAAAATAGCAAAAAATATCTTTTTAGAACTGAATTTTTGGATGGATCTGTAGATTAGGAACATTATTTATCCGGTATTGATGAGGTATTTGTGTCAGTATTTTTTTTTGTTAATTTTCTTTGTTATGATAGCCTTGGCGATAGTATTGATGATTTGTTCGTTACCTAAAATATAAAGAGGTGGCGCACAAATCAGCAAAATAATGCATGGAGTTTTCGGTCAGTTTTAATACCTCTGGCAGTACTACTTCCAGAAGAATGTTCATGATTTAATGATGCTCTGTCAAATTAAAGGCGAAACCGATCGAACATACGAAAGAGTGACCTCGTTAATATCATGTGTAATTTTTTAATATAATTTTTTTTTTATTATTACAAAACGCATAATATAAGGTGTAGTAAAAAGAAATCCATTATTTTTGCATTAAATTGAAGGTTTTATTTAGCATAGATAGAATGATACGATTTAGGTCAAATATGCACCGTTTTGTTCGATTACTTGTTGCCATTTTGGAGGTAATTTCATAATGCCTTTCTCATAGAAATCCTCGTCCCTATTGGCAAAAAACTGGGACAGTCAATTTTCACAATCTTCTCTTGAGGCGAATTTTTCACCTGCAAAATCATTCGTCATAGACAGGAAGAGTGGTAATCACTTGGTGCCAGGTTCGGACTATAAGATGGATGCATAAGAACATCCCAACCAAGGTCCCGGAACTTCTGGCGAGTCACTATGGATGTATGCGGCCTGGCGTTGTCCTGATTGAACACAATTCCTCTCCTATTGGCCAAAGCTGGCCGCTTCTGGGCGGTTGCTTCTTTCAGTATAGGTCCAATTGTTGACAGTATAGGTCCGAATTAGGAGTTTGGCCGTAGGAGAGCAGCTCATAGTAGATGATTCCCTGCCAGTCCCACCAAACACACAACAAAACCTTCCTGGCTGTCAATCCTGGCTTGACCACCGTTTGCGCCGGGTGTCCGCAATTTGACCACGACCGTTGTCGCTTGACGTTGTCGTAAGTGACCCACTTTTCATCATCAGTAACCATCCGCTTCAGAAATGGATCGATATTGTTGCGATTCAGCAGCGATTCGCAGATGGAAATTCGGTCCATGAGGTTTTTTTGCGATAATTCGTGTGGCACCCATACATCGAACTTCTTTTTGCATCCAGCCTTATTTAAGTGGTTCCAAACGGTTTTTTGTACAATGTTTAGCTCCTGGGCAATCGAAACAGTACTTACGAGACGGTCGGATTCGACGGTTTCCATTATTTTATCGACATTTTTGACAATTGGCCTTCCAGAGCGTGGTGCATCTTTGACATCAAAATTACCGGAACGGAATCGACGAAACCAAAATTGCCCGTAATTGACTGTTACAGTATCAGGACCATAAACACTATTCACATTTTCAGCTGCTTGGCTTGCGTTTTCGTCTTTATCGAAGAAAAACTGTAAAATATGGCGTATTTTCTCTTTGTTGGTGTCCATCTTTGACGCGTGCTAAAAAATACTGAGTCAAGTAATCACAAAACTGTATGAGAAATCTTATCTTTCTAACGCCATCTAGTGCAACTCGATCGCACTTTTAAAACGGGAGATACAGACTCCTAAAGCCATCTATTAGCAAAATAATGGATGACTTTTTATAACACCTAATACCATCCATCGATGATATTTACATTTTACTACAACTTATATTAAAATAAAAATTAACAGTTTTTAAATTAAAAATTATAAAAAAATTAAGAAATTGAAAAAATTCAATATTAAAGATGAACTGTTTTTTTAAAAATTAAATGTATGAATAAAAAAACTAAAAATTAAAATTATAATGAATTTTAACTAATTTAAATATTTTTATTTAAGATTCTTCCTTCCTTTCATAGGTACCCGGTCCTATATCCGCGACTACACGTAAGATGTAGAAATGGCGAGATCAACGTCAAAAGAAAAGGAGCACTGCAAAATTATTTCGCCGTAGAGTGCCGAGACGAGAATTTGGGGAAAGCCCAGAGAGAGAGTTACCAACTAATATCACGGGGGTTTTTTATGGTTTCAATTTTTTTTACTACAAAATGTTTTTATATCCTTCTCAAATTTTTATGCCTCACTCCTCATTTCAAATTAACTTTCTTTTGCCTGGATGGTATTTTTCCTTAAAGTAAATACATTTTTTTCTTTCTTTTCTGCAGTTCTTTTCTTTTTTCTTCTCCTCCTCCAGGTCCAACGGAGAAGTTAACACCTTTGGGTGTCTGCATTTTCCTTTCCGCAGGAAAAAACTTCTAGTATCCAGGATTCTGCCATTACTCAACTCCAGGCTTAAAACTGTATCTGCAATATAGGTGGCAACCACGGCCACCCACGTTTTAAGCTCCTTACCTTGACCGGGCACGGCGGACGAACCACTGTGGGGCTCCCAACCCGCATGGTACCAGTTTTTATAAGTTTAAAGCATATCTGGTGGGTACACTTCACTCTAAAGATATAGAGTAAGGAAATTTGTAATTTTATGGCATTGCTAGAATGTAGGCACAAGAAGCTGTAGAAGATGACTCCGATCGTCAATATGAAACGAGCAACGCTGAAACGATCAATATGTAATCGGTGGTGAATTGTCCACAAAATATTCTTGCACCGCCTTTCGGTAAGCACCATCCATCGATCGTTTTTGAAGCCATGGACGCGCCCATGAAGTATGTTCCTTTTGAAGCCATGGACGCACCCATGAAGTGTTACTTCTCTTTTACAATATCATCCTTTTCCTGCAGAAAATATGCACCAAATATGAATGCTAGATCATTTAATATATTTACGAACCAGTTCGTGCATACCAAAATCGTGCATTGCATAGATCTTATGATATGCTATACGAACAAGTTTGTGTACTTTTTAAAATTGAACGAACTTCGTACAAACTCGTTCGTGTAGTTTGACAGTGTGATCTGGGCTTAAAAGGTCTTCTGAGGTCAAACCATCGATTAATATTGGGGCTGATCAGTAAATAATTAAAATTTAATCGTTTTACTCTTCATCAGATGTTCAGTCAAGATTTGAGTTTTCGTCGAAAAAAGACGGTAGCAAGAGGCAGATAGTCTCAAAACTACTTAGACCAATAAGGTATTTTGTGGTGAATAACCCTAACCCAGATAATAGTAATATGAGGTTTTTTTGTAGGGATCCAAACAAAGAAACCGAAGTCCCTAGCAGGCTCCGCCATTTTATCCTCTTCGTCGTGTCAGACTTGCCAATCTTATTAAGATAATATCTTAATAGACAACGGCCAGGGAGCAGGAAAGTGATTAGTCTTAGATCTGCTTTGTTGAGTTTAAGGACATCTGCCGCCTATTTTTTAGAATAAGAGCAATACATTTTTTAGAGTGGTTCACGTGTTGGGAATTAAACTAGTAGAACCTTTTCATTGCACATTCCCTGGACTCTATAATACATCTCCGGTGACACATAAGATAGAGTGGTTCATGCCCGGAGAATTAAACTAATAGAAGCTTTTAAACCCGTATTCCCAGGACTCTATAATGGACTCCCGGTGACTCTTTGGATAGTGGAGGTCATGCCTGGAGAATTAAACCTATAGGAGCTTTTAACCCTGCATTCCCAGGACTATATAATGGACCCCCGGTGACCCTTTGAATAGAGTGGTTTGTGCGCGGGGAATTAAACCAGTAGCAGCTTTTAGCACGCATTCTCAGGACTCTATAATGGACCCCCGGTGACTCTTTGGATAGAGTGGTTCATGCCCGGGGAATTAAACCTGTAGGAGCTTTCAACCCTGCATTCTCAGGACTCTATAATGGACGCCCGGTGACCCTTTAGTTAGAGTGGTTTAAGCCCGGGGAATTAAACCAGTAGGAGCTTTTAACCCAGAATTTCCCTTGCTGACCCTTCGGATAGTACAGAAGGATTCTGGTCCAATGAACGGAGTATTTGCCCCTCTTTTGTGTGCTAGGTCATTGCTCTCAATACCCTCAAGATCTGACGCATCCACTAAAAACTTACTAGTCAGTTGATTTAGGACCATAAGGATATCCCAAACTAGCTTGGATTGGACACCAGATTACAGAAAAGCTTTTAATGCATTTTAACTGTCTGAGATGATGTAGATCTTTGCGTTACGTAGGTTCTTTATGATACCCTCTCTAGAATAAAGCTCTGTGGGATGTGTTTTTGCCTGACAAATAGATGGGGATTTACCAAGAGCCTTAGAGAGACGGTAATAAGGTCCAACTATACCCACTGCAGCATCCACATCTGTTATAGAATCATCGTTGTTAAAAAACGCCTTCTTCGAGTGACTAACCCCAACTCACCCCCCCTCCTTATGCAAGTGAGCACTACATTGAAGGATGGGGTTTAGTTAGGTTTCCTCGGTAGTGCATTCGAGATATAGCTGGCTTTCTGGAATTCTTTTAGGTTTAAAGATTTTAGAATATCCTAACCTGAGAGCCCTTTAGTCGCTTCTCTTTTAATACGCAAATTCAAAGGTAGCAGTTTTAAAAGAGCTTCAATGGTTGTTGCGGTACAAGGTCTTAGGAAATCGAAATTTAGCTTGAGCAGTATGTTGTTCAGCCTTAGGCTACCAAAGATGAGCCTGTTAGGTAATAATGGGTATCCAACTATTGCCAGATTTGACTACTGTAACATTTTTGGTTCCAGTCCCCAGTTTTTATCCAGGACCCTATGAAAAGCCCAAATGGCTCTAGTTGCTCTTTCAGTAATTCTGGGTACGGTATGAATTCCAGGTCAATTTTGGGCCCAGCTTGACCCCAGTAGAAAACTCAAGTTCAGTTGCATTTATCTTGACTTTTGCTTCTCAGTGAATGGAACTAAAACTGTTTCGTAAGGGTTTATATTGAGATCTGCTTCTAGTCACCACGTGTGCACTAGGTTTATTGCCCTCCACAATTGGCCCATAATTGTTTCTTCATATTTGTCCCTTATAATCACGACCAGGTCATTACTATAGCTGTGAACTTCAAATCCTGCTGCAGATAATTTGAGGAGAAGGTCGTCAATGACAAGTCACCAAAGTAAAGGTGAAGTGTCACACCAAATTTTACTCTTCATTTTATTCAAAATACAACATTTTATTTAATAAAATAAATCTATAATAAATATTTAAACAGAAATTAAAAATGAAGTAAAATAAAATATTCCCCATCATAACCAGTTTTGGGGTATTTTTTTATCTGTGATATTTTTTCATAAAAAAAGAAATCAATTAAAATCAAATGTCTTCGAAATAGTGAAAAAGAAAAGAATTTTTGTGAATTTCTAGTCGAAAATCTTCAAGTCATCGAGCCGCTTCAAGGTGTACTGCATGATGTCGATGAACTTTTTCGATGTAAACACAATTTCTTTGGCTTTTTGTGCAGCATCACCGTCGGAAAGTGTGTCTAGATTACTACCCTCAGACTGTTTCCGATCCAGAAGAATGATTGGAAGCATTCCGATAGCAGTTACAAAGCCATAGAATTCCTTCGCTCGGATTTCCGTTTGTATATCCTTCACTGTGGGAAGATTGTCATATCCTAGCTGCTCTAGGGTATCAGCTAGCGAATAGTAGTACGTCGATATGAGCTGTTCTCGTTTCGTTTTCAATACATCAAGGGCAACGCTGGTGTTAAGAAAGTAGTTAATATCAATTCCAGGACTCGAATAGAAACACATTTGATAGTCTACCTAAAAATAAACAAACAAAAATGATTATTTAAAATTTTCATTCTATTCTTTATTGTTGTGGATTTACTAACAAAAATGACGTCCTTTGGTACATTCGAATTGTGGTTATCATACGTAAACATGATGTTATTTATCCACAAGTCATCATGATTCAACACTTTCAGTTCACCTTGCCTGGATGCCACTTGTTGCAATACTCTTTCGGCAAAATCCACGTGAATGTGTTCAAGTTTTTTGGCAATTTTCTCATATCCGGACCATTTTTGTACAATTGGAATGAGTTGCTTTAACGTGGCCGGAAAAACCGTTTTGAAAAGATTACCTTTTACGGTTTTTGGTGAAAATAATCCAAAATCAAAAGAATTCATCAATTTAAGATCCTAGAAAGATTTTTTACTATTAAAAAAAAATACAAAAAAATACTGAATCACCTTAGCAGTTAATTATTGAAAATTTTCTTTGTTCGTTATCGTTGGTTGGTAGTAATAATTAAATTCTGAGTGGAGGAATATTTTTGGGATTTTTATATTTCTCTACCCCCCCCCCACTATATTATATAAGATAGGAAAAAACCTCTTTTTTTTATAGTACCATAAAATTATGGGAAGAAATTCAATGGAAAAGTGACTGACAACGAATAAGTCTGATTGATTTTGAAATATTAATTTTAATATTATTTATGTGAGATTGAAAATTTCGATGCTACGCATTTAATAAATAATAAATATGCCAATCATTTAAGAAATTTCATAAATAATTAATTATGATAAATATTTTTTCTATTGCTATTAAAGAAGAAGTTCTTTTTCCATTTAACAAAAAAAAATAGTTTTATTTTAGTTCGAATTTTAGATATTAAATGTAATTGAAAAAAATAAATTATTTTATAAAGAATTTTCTAATAAGAAATGCTAAAATATTATAGTTATGAAAATAGTTTGTGCAATAAGCAAAAAGGATTCAAAAAATCAAAATTTCTGATGAGTAGGCATTTTGAAGAGCTGCTATTCATTTTAAAGTTCAAAAAGTATATACTTGTGATTTTCTAACTATTAATTATATACATTATATAGTATAATATTTATTTAGCTTATAATATGGCATTTTTATTATAGATAATTTTTATAAAACAATACCACATGCCATATAACACAACATATTTTGGCTTAATTGCGAAAAAAATTGCCAGTACGCCTAATTTCAAGACTTTGTGATATCAATTGGCCATCAATATTGTGTGATTTAACGCCCGTTAATATTTTTTTTTTAGTAAATTTATATAAAAAATTATATTTATTTTTATAGATAAGTTTTAAATTTTAGTACATTTAAAATTGAACATCCATCAAATATTGACCGAATTATAGGCCGAACTGTGCGAAAAAATCATCGTTAATTGTCGCAAAAGGATTCAGTCCTACAAAAAGTCTCAAAGAAATTATTTAATTAATGTTATAATTTTTATATAATGGCAAAGCTATTTAAGTAAAAATATATAAAATTTTTAATAATAATTAAATTTTAAATATTTCAAATTTAATTTTACTTTCCAAAGTACAAATTGGATTATTCAAAAAAAAACCAAATAAATCAAATATTTAATTACAAAGAGTCTTCTTTAATTAAATTTTGAAAATTTATTTTTAAGATAAAATTATAAAGAGTATCTAAAATTCTGTTTTTTATTTGCTATCGATAAGAAGAAAATGTGGTTGCAGAAAATATTTAATTTTTTTTTGGAAAATTTCAATTTTTTTATTAATAAATTAATTTTTTCTTTGTATGAATTATTGAATTTATGTTATATTACCTTTTTGGCTAAGACCATAGATGCTGCATGAAATTTACCCAACTTATCTAGGACCATTTTACTGTGTATTTCATCGAATCCTTCTTGTCGTTTTCCCGTAACAAATCCGTACGTTTTGAGATCTTCAAAAACAATCGTTTGAATTGGTCTCTGAATGGCATAATAACATCTAAAATGGTAAAAATTAATTATTCCTTCTTATTAAATAAAATTTTTCACATCATTTAACCTCGAAGCTATTTTGGTATGTTTAAGAATTTTTTCAATTTTCGGAATCACTTTAAAATACATTTTAGTCTCTTTTTCGTATACAGCAAAATCATCTAAAACTGCTTTTTCACCGAAAGTTGGCATACTTTTAACAATTAACGATATTCGATTCCAATCTTTTTCGACTAATGAGAAAATTACCGCCACACGATAGATGTCACTACAATAGTTCTCTCCTGAACTACTTCCCATCGAAAATGAGATTGTCTTAATATTAATTTTAAATGAATCCATTTGTGTTTGAAGAATTTTCAAAAAGAACCCCTCATCCAAATAGTCAGGCACTTTAATATTATTTTTATTAATTAACATTTTTAATCTTAAATATTTTTTTTCCTTTCAGTTTTATTTTATTTTAAAGTAGTTTTGTTAATGATTTTATTTTACATAAATTTAAACCGAAAACCAAGTCGGTATATGCTTTTAAACAAATCACCAATGAATAAAATTACATTTTCTTTTGCTTGGATTTATAAATAAAATATTTACCCTTATTTATATATACGTAAAACCAGTAATTCGAAGAAAACTATTTTGCTCTACCCAAGAGCGTTATTAATTTAACTACGGATTTTTTCTTAATATTTTTTTCCTCAATAAATAATTACTTATCATCTTAACATACAAGTGTAAAAGTAGAAAAAAAACTATCAAGTATATAATTTCATTAATTTTTTCTATCATTTTTTTTTAATGTATATTAACTATTTTAATAAATAATAAATAATGATTGTCATGTGAAAGCAGATTTTTTTTCCGTATTATTATTAGTACGTGTTTTTTTTATTGAATTTTAGAATAAACAACTGGAATATATTTAAATCGTTACAGTAATTACCATGTAATATATTGTGATGACAAGTGAATTATCGAATTCACTTGAAACTTACTATTTTTAATTTACCAAAGTCAATTGAAAGCAATGCCAATAATCAATTTTCTTTTTGTTTTAAAAAATGCTATAATTAAAAGAAAAATTATAAATTTGTCGGTAGTAAATATTAAAAAAAAATAACTCATGATATTTATTATAATCGAATTTAATTGTTAATAATTTCTATATACAGTACATAAATATTCGGATATATAAGAGTTATTAAAAGTTTTCCGAAGAATATTAATTATTTCGGTTGAGTTTATTTATGGAAAATGCATGAACAATTTTTTTTTGCTCATGTTTATAGTATGGCAAATTTATCCGAATATGTTATTTATTTATATAACGTTAAGCTAAATAAATATTTAATTGTAAAATTTCATTTTTAGACAATTTCTTTTTGATTCAATTTGTGTTCATTAAACGGAAAATGACCTTCTTAAGACGATTGCTCTCTTTGCATTGTATTCGTTGTTGAGTGGGTCTAGAATAAGTAGTAGAAGAATATCTACTTGGTTTGTGCATGCGATATACGGAGTACGTGAACCAAACAAATACTGGAAGATGTGTACGTACTGTGGTTTATAAATTGGCTATGTGCATTGACTATGTGGAACGAGTTCTCGCAAAATGAGTATTGGCGGTTTGAGTTGCTCGTAAAATGTTCATAAAAAAATTGTGTGCTTTTTTTTTTAATGCTAATATTTTTTTTTTAAAAGAAATAAAATAATTTTATTTTAATGCATCTTATTTACCACCTTGATCAAAAAGTTAATTTATTTAGAAAATTAAAAAAAACAAGTTTAATCATCTAAATCAGAGTTTCCCAAACTTTTTTGTGTCGTAGACCCCTTGCCGTGTTTTTCGGTTTTTGGTAGACCCACTACTTACCTGATATTGATTTTTTGTAATTTTCTAACTGTAGTGAAGTTTAGTGTTGAATAACTTAAAGTAAAAACACATAAGTTAAGTTTTATACATTTATTAATTGAATTTAAATTAAAACTACTCAAAATAAAATTTTGTATCTGTTTACTATAAGCAATAAGTAATAGTTTTTAGTGGGAAGGATGAACCTGATGCTTTGATAATAAATTATCAACATTTGGCGTTAATTTTTGTAAATCTTCTCGGCTAATGATTTCCAGTCTGTTTCTTTTTTTCGTTAGGAGATTGGTAACAGCGCTGAACCCCCCCTTTCCACTAGGTATGACGATGGAAAGGAAATTAAAAATTTCTTCGATATATTCCATGATACTGGATAAGTAATGGGTATGTTTTTTTTGCAGTCAGAAGTGCTGATATCCGTGCTTAAACTGAACCTTAAGTTCTTCGTTTGTACTTGTTTCAGTCAGTTCCTTTTGTATTATGACATTCGTTTCTTCTATGTCACCATATGGGTTAATTATCCACGGTGGTATTACCATAGTCAAAACATCCTGAAACCTAGTTTCAAAATTTTTTATATTCGGTTTTCGGTATGTCCATCAGTGCTTCCTGCGATTTTTCCATTACTTCCTCTCGGCTGTTGAAACGCGTTCCCCGTAATGGTTTTTTAACTCGATAGAACAGAAAGAAGTTACAGGTAGCCAAATCAGGTGAATTCGGTGGTTGTTTGATGGTATTTGTTGCATTTTCGTCAAAAAATTACGAATAATGATGGCACTGTACGACGGTGCGTTATCATGGTGCAAAATCCACGAGTTTTCTGCCCACAATTCTGGCCTCTTTTGGCGAATTGCCTCACGCAAACGTCTCATAACGCCCAAATAATACTCTTTGTTTACTGTCCGGCCTTTTAGCAAAAATCATGATGCACTACACCGTTGCAATCCATGAAAACCGTGAGCATTGCCTTCTTTTTTGACTGAAAACGACGTGGTTTTTTCGACGTGAGGTATCGGCTTATTTGGTGAACGCCATTCACTTGCCTGATGTCTGGATTGCGTGTCGTACTCATAAGCCCACGTATCGTGTCGAGTAATGATTCTTTTGATGAATATGGGATCGGATGCAGCCTCGCAAATTATGTCTTTTGCGACGTCAACACGGTCTCTTTTTTGCATGAAATTGAGGTCTTTTGGCACCAACTTTGCTGCTGCACGACGGAAACCCAAATCATTAACCAAAATGTCTTGGACGGATCCATAGGCAATGTTCAAGTCCTCCGCTATCTCTCTGATGGTTAATTAGCGGTTATTGACCAGCATTTCTTTTACTTTATCAATGTTTTCTTTGGTTTTCGGAGTCGATGATCTGCAACTCCGTTCATCATCTTCGATTGACTCACGACCACTTTTGAACCGCTCGTGCCACTGCACACTTTTCCAATATTTCCAACGTTCGCGCACCATTAAATCCATTTTTTTTACAAAAAATTTAATACAAGTTCGTTGTTGCAAATTTAAATCCATTTCTAAAATTGTAAAAAATCGCCAACACACACAGAGATAGATGTACTCTTGGCTACGTAACTTTTGCAAATGTCGCTAAGATTTGGAGGGAATATCAACAACAGATGTACCAACTTAACAAAAAAAAACAGAACTCAAATCGGAACGATGGAAGCGTCACACTATATATTTATATAAACATTATTGATTTTTTTTTACTTTTTTTAAAAAGTGCATTAAGACAAAGTGTTGGATTTTAATGCACTAAAACCATCTTACTTGGTCATATTTTTATATCTGGCCACGGATCTGCCATCAGGCATAACTTAGGGGGGCAGGGATTGATCGAAATTACTACTCTGGTGAATTATTACTACCGTTTTCTTTTGAGCTCATCCAGACGTAGTCTTTTTAGGATTGTTGTCGCAAAGACCTCGACAGTCTATCAAGTTGTTCTAGAGTTCAAGATCAGAGCTAAGATATTCTCTGGCATCAGGGACCTGCGCACTTTGGAGTCTTTTCTCTTTTTGCATTGAATTGGGTGCAGTAAAAGAATACGTTCACCATGCTCTCCACCATCCCGTCCTAAAAAGGGCTCATCCATCTACCATCGGAGGCATTATTCCAACAATTTTACCACCTCTTCCTGGATTCATGTCTTTCCTCCGAACAAGCCTCGGATTGTGCCAAAGCCTCATACTGATCTCTTTGGCGGTACAGCCTCTGCCGCTCATCTGCCAATATTTCGATTAGTATCATTCTGGCCATAACACAAATAGCCTCGTATAACACTGCTCGGAATGCGCCTACGGTAGACTGAGACAACTCCACTCTAATCAACCCATCCGCAGAAATTGGCGCAGCATACAGAAAAATTGAGCCTACCACGGTCGCCGTCATGGTCCTGCTACTTTGCCAAGATTCCCAACGGTTCGGCATTAACTATCATTATCCCTGAAGCCTTCTCATTAACGTGTACAATAGGTATTCCTGAAACTGCAGCCTCATGTGGTGGTCCCGAAATCAACTTATGTTCGCCAATCCTAATGGTGATGCTCTCTTTACTCTTCCTGCCGGTGATAAGGACCGCGTCCGGTTTATGGTACGCAAGGCTAAGACCAGCTGCCAGGCGCCAACTTTGAGCTGAAGCAACAGTCTGATTACAGATCTGTTCTACCTCTTCCACACATTTTGCCACTATGACCACAGTAAAATCGTCAGCAAATGCGATGATTCTTGCCTGCCCTGGGATATTGAGCCTAAGAATACCATAATACATCATATTCCACAGCAGAGGGCTCAGAACCGTGCCCTGCGGAACTCCCCTAATGAGCCTGTATGATCTTGCTCCACTGCTCGTCCTGTTCAAAATAATTCGACTACTCATCTAGGTAGTATATTATCTATGTACTGCTATACCATTAACGCGATGGCAATGGAACTTTATACACTTTTTTAGTTCGGTGTGGAATAGGTAGCATTCGCGGTTCCTGAAAAAATTGCGAAAAATGCAAAAAGTGAAAAATGCTGTCAAAATAAAAATTGAAGCGCTCATGAGTTCACCAGTATATTGTCGTTTATCTGTATTGAGCCGGAGACTAGGATAGCCCTACGGAGTTTCCTGCCTGAAGTAAAAAAACTGGGACCACCCTAACCGCTTGAGTAGATAGTCTAGGCTGCAACTAGGCATTTCTTCACTCTTTCCTTATAACGACGCTTTTTGATTACTCCGGTTGCGTATTATGCTACCGCACTCAAGCATGACTGCTTGTGATACTATCATTTGGAACAGGCATTAATCGACGTTTTCTGCAAATTTCTTTTTCAATAAAGCGTGGTTGGAAGAAAAATATATGATGTGAGTGCAAACGCTATTAAAGTATGCCTTAAAGCATCCATTTCTCGTCAGAAATTGGTTCATATAGTGGTCGACTTTTTCATGACATCTTCCATTCCACGTGACATCTTTTTTTGATATCCCATGTGGCATCCCTTGCTGGTGTTGCGCCGATAAATTTTGTTTCTTTTCCACCATCGATCATAGACCATAGCCCTCTCATCCGCTAAAGCTTGATTGGCGGCATGTTTAAGTTTCCATAGATAGCGTCATATTAAGAAAGTATGGAATGTTCTCAAAGCTCGTCATCACTCGATGCTAGTACGATTCAGTTACTATAGCTTCTGACCAAATAAGGACTGCGTACAATAGAGCATAGAGCTGATAAGGGCGTATAGGAGCATGCAGCGTCCCTGTCTGTGGTCCTCCATTATCAGATATTTACCTTGGCAACCTACTTGTCTTGTCAGAATCACTTTTCAGATATTTGACAAAGTCCAACCTGACGTCTATTTGAACCCCGAGTTATTATAGCAATGGCTTCTGTTTTTTTGATTATCAAGCTATTAAGTTCCAGGCCCACTGATAAGAGTTAATACCAGATAATGTGGACTGCATATTTAAGGATTTGTGGGATCTTCTCTGGCAATTTACTAATAAGAGTCGCCAAAGACAGCTACATCTTTATAGCATTGAAGGTTTGAGCAGCGTGTCTTATATAATATTGCCACCTCTGATTTGTCATGGCACTAAGATCCTATATTTCTGCAAAAATATTATTAGATACGATGAAGAAAAAAATTACATATAAATATATTTATTTTAAGGTGGTTGATTACACACAAATCACTAATTGATTTGATCTATGGTAAAGTAGCTATAAAATTTTATAGCAGAAATGGACCTTCGTTATTTATGCAAATATATTAGATACATTATAAATTTTTCTTTATAATTTTTAATATATTCAATTGAATCGAAGAGAAATAACTGCATTTTTTTTTGTATAATATAAACTATTTCTATGTAAGTGTACCAATTTAACTATAATAAGCCATAAACCTAAGAGTACGATACGAGTATAGTCTCATATATAATAATTTAATCAATGCAAATTTTATTCAATTAGATTTTATTAATAATAAATAATTTCCTTGATTTAGCGGCACTGGAACATCTACGTCAAGTACACATCAGTTTTAAGTTCGAATCCAGTTAGTACAATAATATAGCCGGAGTGCCTTTAAGTTGTTGTCGCCAAATAGCCTGATTTGTCATGGCGCTAAGATCCTTTATTTCTGCAAAAATATTTTTAGATAAATGAACAAAAAAATGGCGTATAAATATATTTATTTTAATATGATTACACACAAATCACCATCGATTTGATCTATGGTAAAGTAGCTATAAAATTTTATAGCAGAAATGGACCTTCGCTATTTATGCAAATATATGAAATAAATTATTATTTTTTCTTTATTTTATAAATAAAAATATAATTGCTTTTAAATTTTTAATATATTCAATTGAATCGAAGAGAAATATCTGCATTTATTTTTGCATAATATAAACTATTTCTGTGTAAGTGTACCAATTTAACTATAATATGCCATAAACCTAAGAGTACGGTACGAGTATAGTCTCATAGAGTGCATATAATAATTTAATCAATTCTAATTTTATTCAATTAGATTTTATAAATAATAAATAAGCATATGTGAAAAAAATTTTATATGCAATTCGATTAGATGGATTAGTAATTAAATTATCTAATGATATGCATTTCGCTAAAATATCGACCATTAATTAATTAATGCTAACACTGACCGATGAATCGATTATAAATTCAAAACGCATTTATGCATAATATTCATTAAATAATAATATTATCTTATTTACCACGTTGATAGATTCCTTCCAATTAGTAGTGTATAGTTTTTAAATACTCCAACACATTTAAGTTTATGGTAAATAAAAATTATTTGCATTCCAAAATACTTAAATAAGTAATTGAAAATAAGATTTTTAACATTTCAAAATTATCAATTATCAGTTTAAAAAAATTCGGTAACATTTATAAATTATAACAAGTTTATAGCTTCGAAAATGTTTTCGTAATTTTGTACGTACAAGTTTGGTGTACTATAGCCACATGCATTTTATAATGAAAATTTCAAAATTTCACTTTGAGTTAGTAAATTTGTTAAATTTATAAAATGATTGTTTCTATTGCAAATTGGGGAATGCACTAAATTAAACATTAAATGAAAATTCTCTCCATAATCAAATGCCTGGCATGTGGTTATTATTATTTTAATGTAAAACAATTTATAATGTAAACTAACTGATCCAACTTTTCATGTATTCATAATAGTTGAATATGATACTAAACGAACTGTATGGAAAATAATATAATATAATATTAAAATAGAATGCAAATTAAATGTACTTATTTGAATGTTCAAAGCAATGAAAATCTACAAAATGTTCGTTATATTAATCAATAATTGAGTTTATTTGAAATTTAAACCAATATCAAATGAGATTTTTATCAGTAAATATTGATTGTATTGATTTTCTATTATTTTAAGAAGATTTTGTTTTTAATAATTTATAAATTGTATACTAATCTCTTTGATAGTAAAATGAGATTAGTTTTTCATTATAGTAATACATAAAATATAAGCACATTTTTCGAATAGGGTATCATTTTTTGGTGAATTTGTACGCAATTAGTCGTATATTCTTTTGGGAGTAAAATTGGAAAACCGCCGTTTTCCAATAGATGGCGCCAGAAGTAAATTCTAGTCCAAAACATTGGATCAGAAACGTCAAATCTTAAGCTTAGGCATCTGTCAATAGTTGTCTTCCATTAGGAAAATTTTGCTACTCACAAGTACTGACGGAAGTAAAATATAACCTCAAAATAGTCAACAACAATACTGACCTTATTCACACATAAAAAATACTGAGTAAACATGAATAATAAAAACAACAATGTAATACTTTAACATAATCAACGAACCCGTTAAGCCATCTATTTTCATTTTGGGAATTAAAATCCCCCTACCGTAAATTGTATGCGTAACTACTTATGCGATCTACTCATTTGTGTGAACAAGAGTAGCTGCAAGTAGCTAAAAGTACTTGTGAGTAGCAAAATTTTCCCAATAGAAGACAGCTAATAACTCCTCATCATAAGATTTCTTACTTTTTATCTGCGTTATATAATTTTTTTGGGCGTGAAAATGAAGAAATTTGAGCCAAATAAGCGTTATTTGCGGGAAGTTTTACTTTTTTTCTTCAATTTGGAAAATTCTACGTCTTCCGATCGATGACACGTGGCCTGGCTGAGCAGCCTTCAATTTGGAAAATTCTACTTCCAATAATAAAAACAAAATTTTTTTTATGGTCTTAGATTTTTTAATAAATTAATCGAGCAGAGTTAAAAAAATAAATATTTTATTTATTACATTCTTAAACTTACCAGCCGTTAAGGAGGAGGCAATTTACGTCCGGTCTGCTCAATCTTATTGCTGAATTTTATTTAAGATTTTCTTTTGTATTAAATTGGTTTTGTTGCTGAAATTAAAGATAATAGCTGCTTACAAAGAAGAAAAAGGAAAATACTATCAACAATGCCGATTTCAATTAGACGAGATTAATCAGTCGAAAATTGTCACCATAAAATTGAAGTATCTTCATTTGGCCTATCTGGCTATCCTGTGGAACTCAACTAACAATTTTTGTCTATTAAGTGAAAGCCAATTTATGCAAAATTTCTTTTCTTATACAAAAAAAAAATCCCTTTTTCCATTTTTAAGTACTCTTCTTAATAACAGGTAATTTTTTAGGTATTTGGTGTTAATTTTTCAAAAAAAAAAAACAATAAAAATAACGAAAATGTATAAATTTTTTTTGTTTAAATTGATAAACCAATTCTTGTTATTTACTTTTTAAAAATTATTTGATATAAATATTGGCCACCACTATGTATTAAGTGATCCATACAAGGATCACAATTTTGAAACACTTTTTTGAGCATCTCCAATACTTTTTCGAGCATTACTACTAACACGTGTAATGTTGTCTTTCAAGGCTGCAAGTGACGATGGTTTATCGGCATAGACAAGTGACTTCACGTAGTCCCATAAAAAATATTCTAGAGTCGTCAAATCGAATGATCTAGATGGTCAACTCACCGGTCTGAAGCGTGAGATAAACTGCTCACCGAACTCATCTCTCAATATGTCCATTATTTCACATACTGTGTGGCATGTAGTGCCGTCTTTTTGAAATCACATGCGGTTTAGATGTAGATCTTGTTTTTTTTTTTTGGGCAGAAAAGAGTCTGAAATCATCGAACGAAAGCGAGCGCCATAGACGGTTACATTACGGCCAGCGTCATCTTTAAAAAAATACGAACCGATGATTCCACCGGACCATAAACCGCACCAAACAGTGCATTTTTCTGGGTGCAATTGCAGTTCTTGTTTTGCCAGTAGTTGTTCATCAGACAAAATACGATAATTTTGCTTATTTACATACCCAATTAACCAGAAATAACCTTCGTCGCTGAACGCAATGTTTTGGTAAAAAAACTGATTTTCTCCAAATTGTTCTAAGGCTCACTCACCGAAAATTCGACATCAGGTGGCATACTTCTGGGACTACTCTTGTAAGCCGATATCTGATTTTAAGAAAAAGGCATAATGAAGAATTTTCGAATGTTTTAAAAAGTTGAACAGCTACCGGTAAAGTACGGGGAGGTTGACTATCCAGTCTAATGTAGCCTCAATTTTGTTGAGACCTTTTTTTGCAACCATGCTACACAGCGTGAGCTTATAGAGCAAACTGCCATTGAGAAGAGCGTTAGTTACTCGAATTGCTAGATCGCAACTTTCCTTGCACCGATTGCTGGCAAAACCTTTTGCTAATTCGTAAATTGCCTGTACTTTATCAACAGTATGTTAAATATGCGGTTTCTATTTACATCCGCAGGTAAGCAAGGCATCCAGCGCGCTTATAGTATCTACCTATGGAAGGTAATGCTTCTCATCAAGCGATTGATATTGTCTGTGATGATGAAATGATGAATATCAGATAATGCAGGGGATAGTGCATGTAGGTACACATACATTAAAAAAGTGGTTCATAATGGATATCCCTGGGGTGTACCATTCCCCATACTGTAATAAACTGAGTAGTAACTATTTGATCCAACGGCCACAGTTCTACCAATAAGATATGAGTAGAGTATAAGGGTAGGTTTGGGTATCAATACCGCACTCTGCAAATCTGATCAAAAACCTTCTCCAAATGTAAAGAAAGAAGCAGGCTATCCAAAAAATACAGTATTCGAACCAATTGTTTATGACGGCGTTATGTGAGGAATATTTTTAGTTATTTTAATATTTCACAATATTCCGCATTATTAATTACTCGAAAATATTAAAATAATTATTAAATATCAAAAAATGGAACTAATTTAAATTATTTTAAAAAAATTATAAAAATTGAACGTTTTTTTAAATAAAATTATAATTTTTCAAAATGTAATTTTTTTAAATAAAAATTGGTAGTAATTTTAAATAGGTAATAATTTTTGATCTTACCTTTTGGTATATGGGAATAATTTCGTGTAAGATGAAGTAGGGGACAAACGCTATTCAATTTATTTTCGTTGATTTTTTCTCTCTCTTTCGATGTGATGTATTAATGGAAACAATAATTATAAAAAATTGCAAGAGTTTTTTTTTCGAAATTTCAATTTTTTACATGCAAATAAATGTAACGATATGAAATCATTGCGTTTTTTTTGTGTTTCTAAGTAAAACTAGAGAAAGAAACGAGTCTATTACAGAATTGAGCTGAGTTAGAATGTTTGCGTTTTGTTTTTTGCAACAGTACCAGTTGTATAAGCTTAAATCCGCTGTTTGGTCATAGATGGCGTAAGTGAGCGTATTAAGTTACCATGGGCACGGCATACTTTTTTTTGTGAGTTTGACATCTGTCAACATTATTCAGTGCACATTGTCAGCAATTTCGTACAACAACATACATTTTTCCTTTGGTGATCATGTCAAGTTTTGTGCCAGAAAAAGAGCATATGCGGGAAGCTCTGCTTTTTTGCTATAATTGGAAGAAATCGTCTGCCGAATCGCATCGAATGCTTATGGATGCCTATTGTAACAGTGCTTTATCGGAAACAACATGTCGAGATTGGTTTCGTCGGTTCAAAGGCGGCAATTTTGACTTGTGGGACAAGAAGCGTGAAAATCGAGCTAGGAGGGATGAGGACCATCAATTGCAGTCTGTTTTGAACGAAGACGATACCCAATCGCAAAAAATGCTCGTGGAGCAATTGGGTGTTACTCAACCAGTGTGGAGATACTTAACTGGGAGGTGCTACCCCACCCCGCTTATACACCAGACCTGGCCCCTTCCGACTACCACCTGTTTTCGTCATTGGGCCACGCGCTCGCTGAGCAGCACTTCGATTCTTATGAAAACGTCTGAAAATGGCTTGATGAGTGATTTGCCTCGAAAGAGAAGGAATTTATTTGGCGTGGTATCCACAAATTGCCCAAGAGATGAAAAAAATGTGTAGCTAGCAAGGGCAAAACTTTGAATAAATTTGTTTTTGTTTTCTGTGAAAAAAAGCATGTGTTGCCGCACGAGCCAAGACCGAAAAAAGCGTGCCAAGTTCGGTCGAATGTGAAGGTTTTGCTTACAGTTTTCGTCGATTTCAGGGGCGTGGTGCATCATAAGTTCTTGCTTAGAACTTATGATAAAATAATTTAATAAATGTTATATAAAAATGCCTGTTGTATTGATACGAATAAATTTCTGAAATTAATTTGGGTAAAGTAAATCTTTCTTTATTAATAAATAATTTTAGTATAGTATAATATCAAAATTTGAGATTAATTTCTTTTGATGGCATGTTAATCAATCCTTTTAAAATTGGTCCATAAAATATTAAAAAATTAATTCTAAAACAGGTAATTTTCTAAATAATAAAAAAATTAGTACTAAATATGTGAAATCACTTCAATCAATACACGACTACTACTGTAAGACTCGGTTAAAATATTTAAAAAAAAATTAAATAAATAATAAAATAAATAAAAATGAAACATTTTTTAAACTGGATAGAAAAATTGTTATTTGTTTGCTAAGACAAATATGTGCGTTATTCTGAAAGATATATTTTTCAAAAATAAAGAAAATATAAGAACCAATCTTAAATAAAAATCCAGAAACTTGAAAAAAATAACCATCAACAATATAAGGTATTAAATATTAAATTTACCATGTCTTCAAATTTGGTAAAACAATAAAGTGTTGATGTTAAAGAAAAAAAATAAAGGAAATTCCAAAAATAAAAAGAATTGCGTGAATTGAACTTTTAAAATTATGTATGCATGTACATTGTAAATAATTCAGTAGAATTTGTTATGTAATACCGACTTCAAAAGAAAGCAAATCGTAATTCGGTGTAGTGCTTACAACAGAGCAACCAACAACATCAGAAGCATCCGAAGCATCGGAAATGTACTGGCACAGAAGAGTGGTGAAGGACCTTCGTAAGAATTTTCCTTAGACGAAAATAAATTGGTCCTGTCAGCAGATTTTCCCATCTTCGAATGGTGTATTTGTCCATAGGAGCGTGGAGCTGTGTACGGACGTTTCAAGGGTGGTGGTACAGAGTGCTGTTGAGCCGGCATAACAGTAAGTTAGGTGGTGGGTTGGTGAGTAGACATGGGACGTGATCTGATGTTCGTTAGCCGAAAATATGGTAAGTGGAGTTTTCTCGTTAATTTAAATTCCTCTTGAAATAAGGGATGAAGCAATGCCTAACAACTGACATCTTGATGTATACGAAACGCATACACAAAAACAAATCGCCTATCGTCTTAACGTCAGTAAATATTCGTACGTGTATTTACATGAAAACAAGGACTAAAGACTCTACTAAGTCAATGTAGGATTACCCAAAAATTTCAAAATTTTCATTTTTCCTTTTTTTAAAAAAAAAATTTTTCCTTGCTTCTCTTCTCTGAACAATATAAGAAAAAAGTCAAAGGCAAAAAAAAAACAAACAACTGTAAGGCTACAAAAGATTTCTTAATATACTCTTTACATATAAAACAATAAACTCATGTATCTTTTAAGAAATGTCCTTTTTGAATGTGTAAATTTAAAAAGGAAATTTTTTTTGAAAAACGATTATAATCTCTTATCTAGTTGTAGTCTACTTAATGAAATATTCTTCTATGAACGATAATTATCTGAGTTAAAGGCAATAACCCTTTTGAAAATATGAAAATATTTCCATTTTAAAAGGTGAAAAGTTCTCAAGTCATAAATTTTGTATATACTCGTAGTCATTTTTAGGAGATAAGAGTTTCTTTTTTTTAAGGACAAAATACTTGTAACAAGTAGCTATTGTAGATGAGCATTTCATCCTTGCTGAAGATACTAATATTTTTTGTCAATATTTAAGATTGTACATTTTCATCTTTAGTCGAAATATAAGAAATTTTAATTGTAGCTAAAAACAATAGATAGTTAAAGGATGAACGTTGAAAGCAGGTCATTCACAATGAATATTCTTAGAGTTTTAAAGTAGAAAAGTCGCATTGTTAGTTGCAGTAATTAAATAGACAATTCCTAAGTTCTCTAGGCAAAGAAATAGATAATGTATCTTATAGTTTTTGTAATGAACAATGACAAAAAAATATAAAATAATTTTCTTCTACAATTTCTCGAAACATGAAATTTTCCTAAATAGTTTTTCCTCTTCATCTTTGCTCTTTTCTCTGTCTTATTATTTCCATTATTTTGAAAATAATTTTAATTGCACTCAAAAATTATTTATTATATTTTTATTTATTTTTTTTTAGTTATATTTATTTCGTTATTTTGTAGTTTATATTAAAAAAAAAATATGTGCTGAAATAAAAATCGTAACCGAAAAAACAAAAGTTGGATAATTGTATGAGTTGAGTTATATAAAAACGATGATAAAATTTTATCAGGAATAGTACACCACTAAATGAAGGATATTCAGACCGCAGCTCTTGAAATTTTATAATCCATTCCGATATTAGAAAAATATCCTACTAGTTCATAAAAAAAATTATGTAGATTTTTATTGAAAATAATTTAGAATTATTAATATCCTCTAATGGCTTCTATAATATTTTAATATGGTTCCTTTTTAGAGTAGCTATAAACTATGCCAAATCATTGTTCTCGTTCTACTTTTGCAAATGAAATGATTTTCATAACAAAAATCCGTGCAAATAGTATATGGAAAAATAATTTTTACCTTTTATTTGGATTTATGTTAATGGTTCTATATGAGTTTTATATTTCAAGATCAAATCCATTTAAAAAATGAGAATATGTTGTCGATATTTAGTATAAATGGATTGCGAATAATCGTTTTATAATAAGTGCTTCACATTTATGCTGTTATATTTCAGTTAAGTAGTACAATAGTTACCTGTAGAAAAAATAGGGCAATAAAAAAATTATTTTTTTAAAGATATTTTTATTTTTTTTATTTTTAAATATATTTTTAAATAAACCAGGTGTATAAGCTTAAATCCGCTGTTTTTTAGTCAAAAAACATGTTTTTTTTCATAGAAAGTAAAAACAAATTTATTCAAAGTACTTTCTCTCACTAGCTCCACATTTTTTTCATCTCTCGGGCAGTTTGTGGATACCACGCCAAAAAACTTCGTTCTCTTTCGAGGCAAACCACTCATCAAGCCATTTTCAGACGTTTTCATAAGAATCGAAGTGCTGCTCAGCGGGTGCGTGGCCCATCGACGAAAACAGGTGATAGTCGCAAGGGGCCATGTCTGGTGAATAAGCGGGGTGGGGTGGCACCTCCCAGTTGAGTATCTCCAAGTAGTTTCGGACCATTTTTGACGTGTGCGATGCTGCGTTATCGTGGAGGAAAATCAGTTTGTCATGTCTTTGTTGATAATCCGTCCTTTTTTCACGCAGAGCACGGTGCAATTTGATCAGTTGTTGGTGGTAGCGGTGGGAATTGACAGTTTCCACAGGTTTCAACATTTCATAGTAGACAATACCCTGCTGATCCCACCAAACGCCTAGCATCGTCTTCCGTCCGAAGCAGTTTGGTTTTGGGGAAGATGTTGATGGTCGGACGGGATTAACTCATGATTTCTTACGTTTAGGATTCTTGAACTATAACCACTAGGTCCATTTTCATGCTTCTTGTCCTGCAAGTCAAAATTGCCGTCTTCGAACCGACGAAAACAATCTCGGCACGTTGTTTCCGATAAAGCACTGTCACCATAGGCCTCCATAAGCATTCAATGCGATTCGGCAGACGATTTCTTCAAATTGAAGCAGAAAAGCAGAGCTCTCCGCAAATGCTCTTTTTCTGGCACAAAACTAGACATGATTACCAAAGAAATTGCTGATAATGTGCACTGATTAATGTTGACAGATGTCAAACTCAGAAAAAAGAAATATGTAATGCCCATGGTAGCTTAATACGCTCACACACGCCATCTATGACCAAACAGCGGATTTAAACTTATACACCTGATATTTGTTTGAATAGTTATTTAAAAATAAGTCTTTGTTTAACCTATAAAAATTAGTTTAAAAAATCCTCGGATATTAATATTAAATTAAAAAAAATTTGGAAAATTTATTTGTAAAATCTTTCTTTATACTTTTTTTAAATTGTCTATTTAATAATATTATTTATATTAATAAACTTAATATTTATTAATTTTTATTTATAAAACAAATAAAATTGTAAATATGGTAGCCATATCATTCTTTTCAAAGATCCTTGCAGATTCGGCTATTGTATGAATGGTGGACACAATTAAGAAGTATGCTTAGGATAATTATCTAAATGGAGAATAAAACAGTTTTTCAAAATTCTTGCTCCTGAAGCAATAGTGTATATCTTAAACAAATCATTCTAGACCTTTTTTTATATTTTCCTATTATTAATAATAAAGTTTTCTTTCGATATATCTTATTACTATAATATTCCCACGTTTATATCTTAGAGTACCAACCATGCTGCTCTCCAGTATTCTTGCACCAACTGTAAGTTTTTTACACTCAGAATTTTCAAATTCAAACTTACTACACTAAAGGACCTGTAATATTCCCTCAATTATATCTTGCATTCCTAACGATCCAGCTTGTTATGGTAGCCTTGACGATAGTATTGATTATTTGGTCGTTATCTACAATTTAAATAGGTGGCGCACAAATCAACAATGAAGTTTTCGATCAGTTTTAATGCCTCTGGCAGCACTACTTCCAGAAAATTCCATAATTCGATGACGCTGAATCGAATCGCTGGTGAAACCGTTCGTAGGATCGTACATCCGAAGAGAGACGAAAACAAAACGAATGAACCGGCATCGTCATCATGAAATGAGTTATGCACGGCCATTCGGTATTAGTCAGCGGAGTCGAGTAAACGTACTAGAATTAAAGCTGATCATGTGTAGCACAAATAATTGCTTAATTATTTAAACGCATATGCCCTGTCATAGTTCAATATTAAAATTAGAACAAGTGAAGTTAATACACTTCATATGTATATTTATTAATATATTTTTTTGTTGATAATCCATTGTAAATCCTAATTATAAGAATATGTGAATTATAATAAATTGTAACTAATCCGATAATTTCATTTAAGCTTCTTCTTCCCTACAGGTACCTGGTTCTATATTCCGCGACTCCATTTAAGATGTTGGAAGTGGGAGATCATCGTCGCAATAAAAGCGGCACTACAAAATTATTTGGATGAGGAGTGCCAAAGGGAGGATTTGGGCTATTAATATAATAAGCCATTAATTTGTTTGTATTTGCTGTATTAATCATGAAATTTTCCGCTTTCAAAAAAAGTAGTTTCAATTTGGACAACAACAGCTCCAGTAGGTATTTTTTTGTTTGCAAATTAATTTAAAACAATCTCGAACTTATAACAAAAAAATAAAATTATTATTAAAAAAAAAATTACAAGTTATTTTTAAGGTTTTAAGTATAATTCTGGGTTTGTTTGTAAACTTTTTCAAAAATTCAGAAACTTTTTTTTGAGGTTAGCATCAGTTGGTGGTGGGTTTCTTTGATATAATTTTTTTCCAACCATTATTTTTAAATACAATTTGTACATATTTAAATGAATATTTTTCTGTTAGAATTTGTATAATTATTTGATAAACAAAGTAAACTGGAAAGTTGTTCGTGGTTATAGCAGCTTGAAAAGCCATTTGTGGTTAAAGTTTTTATTATAAAATTTATGGTTACGTAAAGGATTGTATTATGTATGAATTATTTTCAACAATCAAATTTAATTTCAAAGTAAATTTTTTCTGTTGCTATTATACAAAATATTCGTATTTAATAAATTTTTCTTTTGTTGAAAAGAGGTTTTCTATTTGGTTAAAATGTTCACAATAGATGTGAATTTATTGTATGGCAATATTAAAAATAAAGTTACAGTCTTACATAATTTATTATTATTATTATTATTAAGAAAGAATATTATATTAAAATAAGTTTGAAAAAATTGTTAAATAAAATATATTTAACAAAAAGGACTTAAAAGAAAATAAAAATGTTGTGGAAAAAAGCTACTTTTTTCTTACAATCTTAACAGATTGGTGTCTAACCTTATTTGTATACCACCTCATTTACATACCGCCTTATTGGTGTACGATCTTATTGCTTGGCGATATTATTGGTGTCCAATCTCATTGATGTTCAATATGTCGAAAGAAAATATATATTTAATTTCATTGGTGTTTTATTTCATTAATATCTGATCTCATTGGTATCCCTACTCAGTGATGTCCAGCCTACTTGGTATTTATCTTCGTTGGTGTTATCCTTCATGGTCAATTTTAAATGTGCCGATATTTTTTTTCTTCGTTGTTGTTCTCATACTTACACGTTGCTAATTTTTTTTCCGTTGGTGTCCAATTTCATTGGGATTCACATTTATTGGTGTATAAAAAAAATATTCTGTATTCGTTGGTGTTAAATTTGATTTGTTTCCGATCTCATTGATATACGATATAATGAGTAAAAAAATTAAATTAACGTTAAACCAATTCTTGCTTAGGTTAGGGTTTTTGTTTTCTAAATTATTTTTGTTTAATTTTAAAAATTATTAACAAAATTTAATAAAAATATAGTTTGTAAGAAAAAAAAAACTTTTTCTGCATTAACATTTTTTAAGATAAGAAAATTTGTAGTTTTTAAAATAAGAAATTTTTACTTATCAGTAAAAATAATGTCAATTTTAAATTTTACTTGCTAGCAAAAAATTTCTATAAAAAAAATTATTTAAAAACCGTCTGTAAAAAAACGAAGAAAAACTATAAAAATTTCTATCTGAAAATATTTGACTAAAAAAATATTGTGTAAAAATTCAAATTAAAAAATTAAAAAAATTTGTCTATTAAAAAAATTAATTAGGTGTATAAGCTTAAATCTGCTGTTTGGCCAGAGATGGCGTGATTGAGAGTATTAAGCTACCATGGGCGCGCCATACTTTTTTTTATGAGTTTGACATCTGTCAAAATTAATTAGTGCACATTGTCAGCAATTTTGGACAACACATATATTTTTTCTTTGGTAATCATGTCAAGTTTTGTGCCAGAAAAAGAGCATATGCGGGAAGCTCTGCTTTTCTGCTTCAATTTGAAGACATCGGCTGCCGAAACGCATCGAATGCTTATGGAGTGCTTTATCGGAAACAACGTGCCGAGATTGTTTTCGTCGGTTCGAAAACGGCAATTTTGACTTGCAGGACAAGAAGCGTGAAAATCGACCTAGGAAGGTTGAGGACTATCAATTGCAGGCTCTTTTGGATGGGTGTCACTCAACCAGCCATTTCCATGCATCTGCATGTCATGGGGAAGATTGAGAAGATCCGAAAATGGGTGCCGCATGAATTGAACGATAGGCAGATGGAGCGACGGCAAAACACATGCGAAATCTTGCTCGCCAGACAAGAAAGACAAGAAAGAAATTGCACTGTACTCTGCGTGAAAAAAGGATGGATTATAAACAAAGACATGACAAGCCAGACCTAGCGCCTTCCGACTACTACCTGTTTCCGTCGATGGGCCACGCACTCGCTGAGCAGCACTTCGATTCTTACGAAGACGTCTAAAAATGGCTTGATGAGTGGTTTGCCTCGAAAGAGAAGGAATTTTTTTGGCGTGGTATCCACAAATTGCCCGAGAAATGGGAAAAATGTGTAGCTATCGAGGGCAAGTACTTTTAATAAATTTGTTTTTGCTTTCTATAAAAAAAAGGTTTTTTTTTAAAAAAAAAACAGCGGATTTAAGCTTATACACCTGGTATTAATTAAAAACTCGATAGTATTTTTAAGGAAAATTCAACAAAAAAAATTTTTGTTAAAATGTTTCTTTAAAAAACTATACACTATTAAATACGTTAATAATAAATAAGATTCAGGAAAACATTAAAAATATTATTGTAGTTCATTAACAACTGATTAGAAGTTAAAGTATAGTTAAACTTTACTGAGTCCTTAAAGTGCGACGGCATATACTGTATTACCTAATAATGTATATAAATTTTTTTTCTTTTGGTGGCAAAATGTTTAAGTTCAGAAGTATTAGTATTAAAATTGTACTTAAATTATTTGAATTTCAAACTAGCTTAGAGCGTGTTTCTTTCAAAGTGAAAAAGACGTTGAACATGTCTCCCGTTTGCATATTCAGAAAGCATGAATTTTTATAGGGACAAGGAATGAAATTAGGATGAGCATATGTATTTTCGGAAGGATAAAAAGTATAATAAAATAAATGACGAACAGTACGAAGAACGAATATGGAATGGCTTTGTTTCTATGAAGAATGTTGGGGAGCTACGTATGTGTTTTTGTGTGTAGGTATAGATTTTCATTGTTGTAGGTCGTAGCGTACGTGAGCTTTTCGCGTTTAGCCATTTGTCTAAGGAAAATGGTTTTCTCTTTTCGGTTAGTTCGACGAAAAAAGTCATAGCAGTAAATTAAAAATATATTTTGTGATGTTATTCCCATTCGAAGCATGTACTTTGCAATGACAGGATGGTTCTCATATGTCTTGGCTTGCCCAAACATTCCAGAAATCCACCCTGCCCAGAAGATGGAACGTGTCCTATTCCTTCCGTACATGTACACGGGTGCACATATATTAACTTCGTTTACCTGTTCAGCATTAGTAAAATACCATGACTGACAAACACAAGGATCATGCCACATTTTTGGAAACGTATTTTGGAGTTTTTTCCATTTCAAGTCTGACAGACAAAAGAATTATGTCCGTACTCCTTTCTACTTGGACGACTTTTGTTTTATCCAAGATGTATGAACTCATATATTACAATAGTACGCGTATCTACATACGATTCTATACGTATTCGCGTGGACTTTTTATAGCTGCTTGCGAAATGTTAAGGTTCTGAAATAAAAACTACATAAACTAAATATATTTAGTATCTATACATGAAGGTGCTTTAAATATAAGAATTTGGATGGGAAAATATATTTCCACTAAGCCCGAACGTAGAGATAAACTCAACAAATACGATTAGAATTTTTTTCCAAATCTAAAGAATTGTAGAATTTGCTTCGTTCTATCTATATAATATTGTGATAAATTGAGTTTTTTAATATTTGAAGTTGGTTTTTTTTTTAAATTTGTAAAAAAATATTTTTCAGTTTAACGAAAATTTGATAAAATATAATAAAAGACGACTCAATTTGAATAATTTCTGTGGCATTTTTGAATTTTCAAAAAACAAACTTGTAAATTTTATTCATAAATTAGTTTTGATAATACGACCGACCTCAATAGTATGCGATCTTGTTGGTGTCCGTTTTTAATGCTGTACGAACATCAACTCATTGATGTTTTATCTGATTGGTGTTTTACCTTATTTGTGTCTCCTCCAGCTTTGTTGCTGTTTAAACTCGTTGGTGTCAGATCTCATTGGTGTTTGATTTATTGGTGAACATGTTCTCTTATTTAATCCTTATTAAATAACCGCAAAAAAATTTATCTAATTTCATTTATGTCCTATCTTATTAGTATTAGATTTTGTGACGGTTCGATTTCATTAGTGTTGGACTTCCTTGGTGTCCGTCTTCATTATTGATGTCCGCTATTTTTGGTGCCCGTTCGACTTCGTTGCTGCTTGACTTAATTGGTGTCCACCCTCATTTGTATAAGACCTCACTTGTGTATGCCCTAATTTTTGTATGCCCCGATTAGGATTCGAACTCATTTGGATCTTACCTTATTTGTGACTCATTGGTGTTAGACCTTAATAGATAACATTTCTTTTTACTTGCTCGTTTTCAGTATAACCAAGCAAAAAATATATTTTTCTTCATTGGTGTAAAATTTTATTGATGCCCAACTTCAATGGTGTCCGTCGTCATTGATGTCCAACTTCATTGGTGACAGCATTTTTTGATGTCCGACCTCATTAGTGTTCGACTTAATTGATATGGAATATTTTTGGTGTCCGTTCAACTTCATTGCTCCTTGACTTAATTGGTGTCCCCCCTCATTTGTATAAGACCTCATTTGTGTATTCCCCGATTGGGATCCGAACTCATTTGGGTCTTACCTTATTTGTGACTCATTGGTGTTCGACCTCAATCAATAACATTTCTTTTTACTTGCTCGTTTTCAGTATAACCAAGCAAAGAATATATTTTCTTTAATTGGTGTAAAATTTTATTGATGCCCAACTTCATTGGTGTCCGCTGTTATTGATGCACGACTTCATTGGTGTCAGCATTTTTTGATGTCCGACCTCATTGATATTCGATATTATTGATGTCCGATATTTTTGGTATCCGTTCGACTTCGTTACTGCTTGACTTCATTGGTGTCCGCCCTCATTTATGTAAGACCTCATTGGTGTATGCTTTTATTTCTGTATGCCCTAATTTGAATATGCCCCGATTGGGATCCGTACTCATTTGGGTTTTACCATATTTGTGACTCAATTTTATCCGACCTTAATGAATAAAATTTCTTCTTATTTATATTTTTTTTTCATTGGTGTAAAATTTTATTAATGTCCGACTTCATTAGTATTCGCTGTCATTATTGTTCGAACTCACTTCTATGCGACCGACCATTTTGAAGCACGAATTCATAATTTAATTTTTGCCACGCCTCATTGGTGTAAGATCTCATTTGTGTCCGTCATTATTAGTGTAGGTCCTGATTGGAGTTTGATCTCATTTGGGTCTTCTCTCATTTGTATCCCGTATCATATGTATTCTGACCTCATTAGTGACCACACTTACTTCATTGGATAAATGCTCCTCTTCAGCATAACGAAACAAAAAATATATTTACTTTCATTGGTGTGAAATTTCAATAATGACCGAGCTCATTGCAATTCGATCTTAATGGCGCTCGTCTTTGTTGGCGTCCGATCCCATTGGTGTACGGCCTCATTGGCGTTTATACTCATTGTTTTTTATCTCATTTCTGTGCGAATAACCATATTTAAATACGACCTTACAGAGTTTCCCATTACATTTGTGTCCCACTTCATTTTGTTCCGTCGCATTGGTGTAAGACCTCATTGGTATCCGACCTCATTAGGATCTAATCTCATTAGTATCCTCCTACTTCCTCCTGTTTAAAGTGCCAACTAAAAAATATCTTTTATTCACTGTATTCCAATCTTATTGGTGAAAAAATAATGTAGTCGTTTTCTAGATTTTAATTATGATCAGGCTTTTTGGTTTTTTTTACAGATTTCCTTAACATTTTATTGTAATAGTTCCTTAACATTTTTTATCTTTTATTTATTTTTTTAAAATTTCATTATTTATATAGTAACTTTTAATGATTTAATAATTTTCATTATCATATTTTCTCTTTTTTGATTGTTTTATTTAAATTTTTTTTTGTTAATTTTTTTCCTGGTTTTACGAGGAGTTCTTTTTAATGAATTATTTTTTTTTTCAATTTTTTATTAAACGGATTTTTAAAAATAAATTTTAACTTATTTTCTGTACTAATTTTCAAACATTTCTTTTTATCCAAATTCTATTATCATACAATATTTATAATTTTTATTAAAATATTTTCACTAATTTTATATGATTCCGTTGATTTTAAAAATAAATAAAAATCAATTTGTGTACAGATGTACTCAATATTGGAACTAGAATAAATGGTAAAACAGGCGAATTCATCGATTCATTTCGATATGTTTCGATTCGGTTTGATTCGCTTAGGTCGATTTTGGTTCGATTCAATTTGATTTTCTTAAGACGCAGACGCGAATGGTAGCTTGCACCTTAATTTTATTTTTATTTATTTTTACATGATTCGAAGTTTGTCACGATTTTTAAATAAATTAAGTTGTAAATTGTTGCATTTTGCTGTTTGTTACCGACCTCTAAGCATGTCTTCTTTGCCAGCTACTTGCACTCTGGTCTCTACGACTTTATTTGTGCATTTAATACCGGCACATTCATTCATATATATTCGAATAAATGCATTTTTTTTGCTGTTTTCCTTGTTTATATTATCGATTTTTATCGTTTTTGGTTCAAAAGTTGATTGCATTTTGCAGAAAGCGAATTTTTTCCCATTAAATTTGGTGGTTACCAGTTGCAAGTATACTATTCAAGAGGTAAGGAATTGTTTGATAAAAAATACTTGGCTTCACTCGCTGCTAACATCAGTTTTTAAGTCTGTAATATTCATTGGTTATGGCGTCAGCATCTCCTTGGGCAGCAGCATCCGTTTTAAATGTGACAAGGTTTTTTTTTTAAATTCAATGTGCAACGTTCGCCAAATGATGTAATCAAAAATCAATTTTCGAGAATTCAAATTCGTTTTCAGGAATGTAGTCTTCTTGGACGTACACGATCCGACTGCAGCGGTATTACCTCTTCCCCTTTATCTGGGGATGGTTGGGGTGGTTAGTCTGCCTAGACTGGCTTAGTGGATGTCAAAATCGTGCCAAACGTAAACGATGCAATTTAACAATTGCATCGCATCCCGATTGGATTATAAACGTTTTGGAGACTCAAAACATCGATAGGCGACTGAGTGTGGAGTGAGTATCGAACGTCGGGTCCAGTGTTATAGTTAACAGAACTGTCATATGCAATCATGATAAATCTTTTATTTTGCGATTTATTATATTTCCCCTTCTAGCAATTCAATATCAAAGACATTCGAACGGAAGATAATGGATTGTCGCGAGGCAACAATGGTTTCGAAGATAATTTTTGTTTAATAGAATTTAATATTAGTCTTGATAGTATTTTCCATTTAGTTTCTTTTTACTCTTTTACATTTATAGAAGTTCATTATTCATAGACTATACACATTATCTTGAATAATATTCACGATCTTTTAGAGTCAGATTTATTGATTATTTTAAATTTTCTACTATTTGACCGATTTTTTTTTGTCATGGAATTTTTTTTTTGATTTGGTTTTGGAATGTTATTTAAAACTTTATATTTTCATGAGAAATTCTTTGACTTTACCTTGTTTTGTTTTAAGTTTTTATATTTATTTTAATTTTAAATTTCTTTATGTTAATAGTTTTTATAAAAGTTTTTGAAAAATCAAACATTTTTCAGCTTTTAATTTTAGAATATTATTAAAATTTTAACTTTTTGTGCAAAAATGTAGGATTATTTTTCATAAATTCCCATTTAATATTAGTTAAGAAAAACTACATTTCCGAAATAGGAAAATTTTTATAATTATGAAAATAATTTACAATTTATTGAATAAAATTCGTTATATTCAATTAACTGGTACTTTAGTTTTTCCTTCAATGAAAACCAAATTAAGAAAAATTTTAAGAAAGGGACCTTTAAATATTTCAAAATAAGAATAAAGCTAATTATCTGCCTAATAAGAATCCGAAATTGTTAAATAAAACTCTGGTTGGTATCGTCTTCACCTTTATTAGCAAATTATTCTTTATATTTTTGGTAGACTCAAAATGTCTTCCAGAAAAAAGTAATTTCAGCTCGGTAAATCGAAAAAATATATCTTATTAAAATTGTGTTTGCTTGGTCATATTCGTTGAGTTTTTTGCCAAATATTCGTGTACAATAGTTGGTGTACGAGGGTCATTCAAGAAGTACTTAGCCTCACTGCCCGATGGAACTGCTGTCACAAAAAAAATTTACCATCTTGCAGTACTTCTTATAGTTTCAGTCGATTGCCTTCATTAGTTTTGCTTTGAGAGTCTTTGAAAGCGAGCATGTTGGTCGGTTGCAAAAAAATGGAAAAAGAACAATATCGTTCGGTGATTAGATTCTTGTTTTTGGAAGGGAAAACGCGCAGCAAAATCAAATATCGCTTGGATGCTGTCTATGGTGACTCTTCTCCTTCGATGGCGACCGTCAAGAATTGGTTCAACGAGTTTGTTCGTGGCCGCATGTCGGTTTTTGATGAGCCACGCCCAGGTGCCCCAAAAACGGCTGCTACGGAGGAAAACGTTAAGAAAGTCCACGATCTCGTGTTGGCAGACCGTCGATTGAAGGTTCACGAGATAGCTGAGACTGTGGGCTTCGCAGTAGGAATGGTGCATCATATTCTACACGAAGAACTGGACATGAGAAAGCTGTCGGTGCGATGGGTGCCGCGTTTGCTCACACCGGAAAACAAGCGCAACCGTAAGACCACACCGGCGACGTGTTTGGCGCTGTTTCAGCGCAATGCAGCGGAGTTCTTGCGTCGTTTCGTGACCGTCGACGAAACATGGATTCACTGGTACACACCAGAGACCAAGGAAAAATCGAAACAGTGGACTTTTCCGGAAAGGTGATGGCCACCGTTTTCTGGGATTCACAAGGTGAAACAGCCGGAAAGGTGATGGCCACCGTTTTCTGGGATTCACAAGGTGTGATCCACATCGATTACCTCGAGAAGGGTAAAACAATCACGAGGCGCTACTATGCTGACTTATTGGGCCGATTTGACGTCGAATTGAAGAAAAAAGCGGCCCGCTTTGCGAAGAAAAATGTGCTGTTCCACCACGACAACGCGCCGGCTCACACCTCCGCCGTCGCCATGGCCAAATTGGTCGAATTGCGCTACGAATTGCTGCCCCATCCACCGTACTCTCCAGATTTGGCCCCCTGTGACTACTTTTTGTTTCCAAACCTGAAAAAATCACTCGCCGGGAATAGATTTGGGTCGAATGAGGAGGTCATCGTCGCCACGAAGGTCTATTTTGCTTCCCTCGAGAAAATGTATTTTTTGGACGGGTTAAAAAAGTTAAAGCATCGCTGGGCCAAGTGTATCGAGCTTGAAGGAGATTATGTGGAAAAATAAATTGCCACCTTTCCAACATTTTCGTTTTTCTTTTGTAGGCTAAGTATTTGTTGAATGACCCTCGTAATTTCATAGTGCAAAATTCAGGAGCTGTGCTGCCACCCATCTATTTTTTTTCTGATTTTTAATCACCTCATAACTGTCAGATAATATTGATTTTTGACGTTTTGCCACTCCAAAATAAAAGCGGAATATATGACGATAACCAAAGGAAGCAGTCAACAACAATTTTATGTGCGAGCTATTTTTAAGTTTTGTTTTTCGGTTTTGGCATGTTATAAAAGTTCCCTTCCAAAGCATAAACCTGTGGTTTGCAATTCGTATTATACGTTTCATGAAAGTAGAGTCCAAATTAGCTCTTTATGTTAAAAATTAGATTTTATGAAACAAGTACAGATCATGAGCCATCTTTCTTAAGGCGATTTTCAATTAACATTATGCTTTCCACCACTCGAGTGCTTGTGTTTTCGATACAGCTGACATATCTTAAAGCTTGTTTAAATCTTCACAATCGAATGGAAGTGTACAAAATTGCGAAGAGCGATGGAGATGAGTAATAATATCCTTGTCAATTTAAGTCTGAAATTGCCATAGTCTAATTGTAGCAGCCTTTTTTAATTTACAGTTGAAATTAAAATCAAAAGAACGTTATTACAAAATGGTCAGCTGATCAAATGACGTTTTCTTGCTCGTTGCAACTGTGTCTATCTTTTGAATCGAAGAAATTTTTGAATGATTTTAATTATAGTTACTAGTAGCTGGTTGGAATTGTGTTCTTTTTCAATATTAGCAACGATCGACCACATAAAATTCATTGGCAATAAAATATTTCAGCTAAATTTTTTGTTTGATCATTTTTTCCATATGAAAAATCGCAGATAATTGACATCGACTAACAAAATCAACAGCTGTTCACCTTAGATTAAAGAAGAACTGGATAGGCCTCTACACAAGAATTCTGACCGAATTTTGTGAAAATACATTCGTAGAACGCACACACATGCAATACAACAGATACGGCGTAAATCATTGGGGGCCAATTGTAAAGTTCAGCATGCGATTGAAGCGGTTCGTTTAAAACCATTTTTCATATGTGATATCATTTATGCGTAAAGAAGCAGATTTTTTAATATTGCAGGTCTTGTTGTTTGATGGAATAAGTTTTGTAAATATACAATAAAACACAGTATTCTCTTTTTAAATATTTATTTATTTATTATGTATTTTCATTTTATTTATTTCACTATATATTATTTATTAAAACAATTATAAGGTGCAAGAGTATTTTAAAAATAGAAATTGCAAGTTATTGCCATGTCGTCGCATTCAGCGGAGCTATTAGGAACCTCTATTAAAACTTACGGTGTGACTCGTAGTATTAAAACTTACGGTGTGGCTCTTCCATATACCAAATATGGAAGGAATAGCATTTGTTTGTAATTTGCTCCGGCTCGCTCCTACTTTAATGTCTGCTCTATGAAAGTGAAGCGAGCACACAACGTCTCGATTCTTGGGAATACCGGCTGCTGCTGACACGATCCACTTTTCCCGCAACCATTTATTCTGTGGGAATCTGTTATATTAACATATAAATATACGATCCTTACATTTTTTTTTTTAATTAAGAATTAATATAAATTGAAGTATTTTTTGCACTAAATTGAAGTATTTTTTAAAATTGAAGAATATACGATCCTTACATTTTCTTTTTTAATTAAGAATTAATATAAATTGAAGTATTTTTTGCACTATAAATTGAAGTATTTTTTGCACTATTAAAAAAAATCTCTTCCCTTCAATTTTCTTGCACACATTTTATGTACGCCGGCACTGAACTACAATATTTTCGGGTAAACATTAAACTGTCAACATCACATTTGTTTACATTCATTAAATGCCGAAATTTCCACTTTTTAAACATTTTTTCGATCAAATAAATCATTCAAAACCATCTAAACACATTATAAACAAAATTTTTGTTAATTTCTGTAGTAAAAATGAAAATATCAACTTACCGAAAGAAAGAAATTCCCGGCTTCCTCATTCCTTCGGTTGAGCAGCAATTCTTAATAAAACACTCCATTTTCTGAAATAAAAAAATTGTATTAAGTTCTAACAACAATATAACTATTTATAAAAATACTTACTTTTTCGTAAAAACTTGAAAATAGATATAAACTACACTTTAAATTTCACTTTTTTATTTGACCAAATAACAATTTCAGAAATGACAAAGCTATCCCCTAAGTCTCCACTTTCATGGAGAATTAAAGTTTTAAAACTCTCCAAAAGTCTACAAAATTGAAGCGCTTTATATTTGATTGATATTTACGAAATGTATAATAAACCTCAAATAGAATTCCATTTCGTATCAAAAGATTGTGCAAAAAATTAAAATAACCTATCATTGTATTTAAATTGTATTTTTGTTTCCAATAAGTCAACTTGCAATTATAATAAATATAAAATATTTTTGACAGTCATATCTCCTTCGTAAAAATTCTTACACAAAATTGCGTATACATATACGGTAGGGGCCTATCCAGGTATTCTTTAAACTAAGCTGTTCACAAACTGGTTTGACAGATCGCGCCAAAACTCTACGTGATAATTATGCACACTGGCGCCAACTTCACAGCAAACATTTTTCATATATTTTATGCGGGCTTTTTAAATGAACAATTCAATTTGTTTTCGTGATAACTTTTATAATATTTTCATAAAATTAAACTTAACCGAATTGAATTTTATTGAAAACTAACCAGATTATTTTTGTTAATAAAAGTTCCATACCGTTACTGTATATTATTATATACTTTACGTTTAAATGCAATATTTACTTATTAAATTGAAATAAAATTTACCAAATACATAATGGCCTAGCCTCGTCCTTAGTCCTTAAGTGATATATTATTGCAGTGCACGTCATTAATTTTCGAAAAGTGTTGATATACTCACATTTTCATTTTGGGGAGACGTCTCAGTGTCTGAAGCAATAAATAATTCGAAATCCCCAGAGTGAATCGTACTTAAGACAATAGCAGTCTACGAAAATCGAAATCGACTGAAACGATAAGCAATCCCTACTTTCTTACCAACTATTCATGTACATATACGAACGTTTCTTATCTTTTTATATATAGATGAGTATTATTCATTTTTGTCATGTTGACGTCCATCATTGCAGTAGAAAATGCTGCAAAACTATCGTCAGCAATGCTTTAGCATTAACTTAGGGTTGAATGACTGATACGGTCTCTGATTAAGTTAATTTTCTTAAGACAAGGTAAAATACGTTACGACAACTGCAGGACTGATTAGGTAGACAAAAAAGTTGTGAACAATGTGAATTCGGATTGTTACGTATCTATGAGTGCGTTAGTAAGAATAATAATGACCATAATCGAAATTGTCTATAAATATAATATTAAGAATAACAAAAATAAGTATCTAATTGTGTAAATGTGAATGAGTGCATAAATTCTCCAAACGTGAATTGTTTCGTGTGCATTAGGCTACAACCGATGAAAATATCGAAGGGATGAAGAGTTGGTGGCTATTTATCCTGACACTCTGCACCAGTCTTTTCCTTCCGTGTACCTTATCCGATGCCATTAATAAATCGTGAAGAGTCTAATTTAATAAAACTCTATGCTTGGAGGCTAATTAATGGACCTTCGTTAGTTACGTGTTACATTGAAAAATAGGATTTTCAGCATTTTTGCTCCCCTACGTTATTCCTATGTACATCTACATATATTTTCTGATAGAGGGTGCTAATATCGAGAACTACAATTAATTACAATATTATTGTGTTCGGTATAGATAGACAGTTACATATGTACAAATATACTTATTCACTTCGAAGTTTGTCTGTTAATAGAAAAAAATTCATGATACTTTTTATCTTCGGAATATTTTTCTTATATCATTTATACAGGACTTTGTATGTTTTTTTTTGAAAGGATTATTTATAAGGGATGAAAAGTTTTCGTATAAAATTTTTGTATTATCAGTAAAGTAATTTATTTATGATAAGATGATTTTTTTTTCTTTTGGAAAATGTTTTTTTTTTGATAACTGCATTTTTTATAATAGGAAAAGATTGTGACCTAACAGATTATTCAATTTAAGGTTTTGAAAGTATGGCTCTATAATTAGATAATTGTTAATTATTCATATTACCAACGCTAAAATTTATTTAGATTTATATTTGCCATTTAATATTTGAGATAAATTAATTACTAAACAATACGTTAAAATTATGATGAAAAATTTCTACAAATGTGGTAATTTTTAAGATGAGATTTTTGATCGCCTATTCCTCGCTCAATGGATACGTCAGCAAGCAAAATTGCCTTGTACAAGGCTCTAAAAACCTACAAATAATAGTGAAAAACACATTGAATATGAAAAAAGTTACTATCTGGTATGCCTTGTGGTCTTAAGGTGGTAATTGGCCCATATATCTTTCCCACTGAAGAAGGAGAGCCCGTTAACGTCAATAATGGCAGTGTAATAACTGACCTTTTTTAACCAAAGTTTAGAGATATTAATTTGGACTACATGTGATTTTAATAAAATTATGCCACAAACAACACAACATGACAAATTTCACCTTTAATATATGTAATGACTGCAATGCTCTTATCCGTATTGTTAAATTTCTTCACGACCAAAAGATGAGGCAAAAATACTACAGTGACTCAGGGGTAGAAAACTGTTTTGGTCATTTTCAAAAGAATTAAAAATAAAATTATAATTGTCAGCTCAAAAGACAAGGTTAATTTATTTGCGGATCACTTTGCCGTATCTTCCTCTTTTCTGGATTATCCTTTAACTCCGCCTCTATTGGAGCGCGTTGAATTTTCTATAGAGAAAATTCATTTTTGCATTCAAATTGTTGGAAGAGTTCTTAGAGATCCACTGGGCTAGATGGTATATACCCCATAGTTCTTCTACATTGGCGAAACCACTTCGTAAGCTTTCCCCCCTATCCATTTCTTTTGAAATTTGTCTGGATAGATGTAAACCAGCACTCGTTCAACCAATTCACAGAAATGTAAAGTCCTCTTCCCCCTCTAATTGCCGACCCATTGTATTAATACATCTTCTTCTAAGGTCAGAGAAAAACTGGTAAACTATCAACTAATGAAATATCTTGAATCAAGGAAGCTCCTCAGTGACTGTTAGTATGTTTTTCGTTTCAATACGTCTATCGGTGATTTGATGGCATATCTAGCCGAAAAGTGGAACGACACACTCCATTTCTCTGGTGAGTGTAGGATTATTGCACTTCATATTTTAACGGCATTTGACAGAGTTTGGAACTAGGCTCTTTGGTCAAAAATACGTGTACGAGGTCTGTTCAAAAAGTATGGTAAATTTTGAATTTCCGCGGGTTACGTATATTCAATTTTCGATTTTTTGTAGCGTTATATTGGTACTAATGTCTCTCACTTATGCCGATAAGTTCGGCCATTTTGAATGTTCAGTTAATTTTCGACAGCTGCTTTGCTTGCACGTGTTTTGTCTCGTCTTCGATTTTTGCTCAATTTTGACCAAAAACATATCGCTTTAACATTGCTAAGGAGCTGTTGGTATCTGTTCGCGATGAACCAAATTTGCTCCAGGGGGTCATAACTGGTGACGAATCATGGAAACCAAAGCTCAATCATCCCAATGAAAGCAGCCCTACGCCAAGTTCAGTCGAATGTGAAAGTTTTGCTTACAGCTTTCTTCGATTGCAGGGGCGTGGTGCATCATGAGTTCTTGCCACAGGGTAGAACGGTCAATAAGGAATATTACCTGCAAGGTATGCGCAAGTTGCGCGAAGCGATCAGCCAGAAACGCCCTGATTTGTGGAAGAACAAAAATTGGCTTTTGCAAAATGATAAGGTCCCTGCTTACGCGTCGTTGCTTATGCGCGAATCGAGGATTGGAAAAAACGTTGGCACAAGTGTATAATATCTGGTGGGGATTACTTTGAAGGGGATAAAATAGATATTCATGAAAAAATAAATAATTTTTGAAAAAAACACAAAATTCGCGATACTTTTTTAACAGACCTCGTATTTTGTGTCGACGATTTCCTCCTCAAATGGATTGGAAACTGCCTTTCGAAGCGTTCAATGCAAGTTGTTTTAGATGGCTTCAAAACCGCAGTCCTAGAAAATAAATGCTGGCATTCCCCAGGGTTCGTTTCTATCTCCGAGCCTTTTTCTAATTTTTATAAATGATCTTTAATTATCTGTTATTTCGAATCCAATCCACTTTTTCACTGATGACAGGCTTCTTAGTTTTTGGAATTCTCACATATTTAATATTACCAAAAATGCTGTAAAATGTTTAGGTTTCCTTAAGAGGAGCTTGGAATATAATTCCCCTGCATGGGCGGGCGCTTTGAAAACGTTATTGCACTTACTAGATGAGATACAAAATCGAGTGATAAAATTAATAGGAGGCAAAAATATTATCGAGTCTTTAGACTCCTAATATTGTCTTTCCTTATTTGATCGTATTTTCCATAAACAGTGCTCCAGGGAATTGGACTATTTGAAAAAGTCATTAAAAATTATCTCAAAATAATCTAGTTCTGAAAGATGTCTCGTTGTAACTATTTAAATAATTTTAAAATTTATAAAAAATGGTAAAACTTATTTAATATAAAAAAATATAAATTTTATTAAAATCTTCATTTTAAAATTATTTTATTAAATATTACTTTTTAAACTACAAATTGAATATTAAATAAAAAAAATTACACTTTTAGGACTAAACAAAGCAAATTGTTTATTATTTAAAATGTTAAGAAGTAATTATATTCAATAATTACGAAAAGGTGTCGTTCTAATTTATATTTTCTTTTTGAATACGAAAAAAAACGAATACCTTACTTTGATGGACATTTTAAACATTATTTTTCCATAAAATCATGTCATGCAAACTCTTTATTCTGTCGGTCAAAAATTTGTATTTTTTAAAATTTTATTTGTGATTTTTTTTTTGACTAAGGTCCATCCAACTAACCAAATACTTAGTATCAAATTATGCAAAGAATATGCGTTTGGAGAGGAAGAATTCGGTAGAAAGATCTTAGCGGATTTGAGCTATTTTATCGTTCACTGAAGTAGAACAGAAAAATGCTCAAATTAAAATTCAAAATGTCGAGATTATTTTACCAAAAAACACGTAAACAGATTCCAAATTTTCACTGTTACAGTTGATTCTGTTATTGTTACAGTAACTTTTTAGAAGACGTTATGTGCTGAGATACCTTGTGTAAATTGTTTTAGGTTCAAATTTGTTGCATTTAAATTCTTTTGAAAATATGTTTGCATGAAAACAAAAGGAAAATTATATCAAATTTAAAATATTCAAAAAAAAAATTATTTAAAAAAAAAACGGAGAATCTGAAATATTTTAAAAAGTTAAAATTAAAAACAGAAGAAAAAAGCCCATCAAGTCACGAACACGAACATGTTTGAATTTTGAGTTTAAAGTAAAGAAACCATTTCGGGAGGGTCTTAGATGACACTAAAGAAACAAAAGAATTGCTCCACAATTGTTGGTTAGGATTTCAGTGAGAATTAACTGCAAGAAGATTCTCTTCGAATTTGGATACCGAAATAACAATACGCAGAAAGAAGATATGCAATTGAGTTAAGAGAGGAAATGCAAGAATTTTTATACTTTTATTATTTCAGATTGTATTCTACAAAACAGTTAATCTGTAGCAGAATTTGGCTTTAAAGAGGTCTGTTGGTATTTAACAGATGGCAATATGAGATTTAGAACGAGAGGATCGTGGCCATGGAAAAATTCATTGAGATCCCAATCTCATGACGGAGGAGTACATTCAATTCGGTTATGTTGCGTATTTGCGGTTACGAGTGCGTCTTAAATCCAGACACCACCCGGTTGTTGTCAGCCATATCCATAACCGTGTCTATACGTATCCTCATACGATATACTCGTGCCCGTTCCATCTTCTTAACCCTCTTCATATACCAGACCATCAGAAGTTGTATATATATTTTGTGTTCAGGCGGCGGCGGCGCCCTTCCCAATTCCATCGGTGATATTTTCTTCTTTTTCGCAATAATTATTCCCCATTGGAATTTTTTACAATTTTACTTTTATTTTTTCTGCAACAGAATTTTGCATTTTTCTCATTTTTGATCTTGTAGTTATTTATAATTATAAACTAATTAAGATGTACATTCGTTTGTGAAGTAATTTGGACTGAAGATACCAGATATGCTAGAGTGTATAGGAAATTCATCACCAACACGGTGTTTTTGGTACAAGTTTCCCTCGGTTGAATATGGACAGCTTGTTTGGATCTATTACAATTGGGGTTCAGCTATATTGCATACATTTATCTATATTTAAGTCCAGATAAAAATAGCAGAGAGACTTAGGAGAGAATTGTTCATTTGGAAATAGTTGAATCAAATTGAGTGGGAAGTATTATTTTTACAAAATTATTATTTTCTATTATTTTCTAAATTTATTATTAAGTAAAAAAAAAGTTCCTGCCAAAAAAGTAGAACTATTTATTTTAAAAAGGCTCTTAAAATGAATATTCTACTATGCGGCAATATCATCGCATGGCTGACTTCATTGCTTCCCTTACTTGAGGATGAAAAATACTGGGTTTTTCTGGAATCTTAATAAAATTCTTCCTACTGGATACTTTTTTATAATCAAATGTTACCTTTTGAAATTATATTTTAAAGTAGTTGAGAATGTCGAACGTTCCAGGATATCGTCTAGCCGAGCTAATATTCCTCAAGTATCCTTGGTCACCATTCCAATTAATAATAAAATTCTATAGACAACATATACCGATAATATTGCCACCCCAACTCATTACAAAAACCCTATAATAGCACCCACTATCCTGCAAACTCATAATAAGTCCCTTCAAAACTGGTTCAGGAATAAGAAGAGTGAATAGATACGAGTAGATTTTTAAACACAAGGTCTAAGCTGCAAAATCGGCAGGTAATTGCTACTATTTAATAGGGTGCTGTAGCCAATTTGAACACAGGAACTTCCATTTTGATCAAACTTTGAAATTTGAAGGCAATTTGGACTTACAGACGTAAATTTTTGTCAAACTTTGAACTTTAAAGCCAATTTAGACGTACGGACGTAAACTGTGGTCAAACTTTGCACTTTAAGCCAATTTGGACCTACAGACTTAAACGTCAATACCCATATTCTACGTGAACTATTCACAAACCATTACAAAAAAAAAATTAAAATTTTTTGTATTTATTTTAAGAGTTATGGCAGAGAAGTAATTTTTATGTTAAGCTTGCTGAATACGCAAAGGTTTGGCAAGCCTATGGATTATGTCCCATATCAAAAGCATACGGTTTTCGGTGGCCTAAAGGATTTATGAAAGACCAAAAAGGATTAGAATATGAACCTCACTCAGGGAGTGTTTCAACATCTAATGATGATGAAAATGTGGAGTGAGTAGGGTCTTATTAATTAGGTCGGACTATCGATTAATATCGATGGTATGAACTAATAAATAAGTCCCTACTGATGAGCAATGAGTAAAAGGAAAAGTATAGGAAAAAAGGATGCTCCATGACAACGACCCTCTGGAAACACGACCATCTCCATCAATGATATTTAGTTGAAAAAAAAGAGATTCCCATAATTTCCCAGCCCCAATATTTACCAAATCAAAGTTCATGTGAAATTTTTTTTGTTCCCTAAGATTTTAAAGTACTTGAAAGGACGTCATATTGGATCGTCGATTAATATTGAAGCCAATGCAAAGCTAAAAATAAGTGTTCCTTGCGTCCGATCGGATATTACAGATGCTGGGATATTCCATGACAATGCGTCTCTAGAAACACGACTATTTCCAGCAATGAGATTTTATAAAAAAAGGAGTTTTTGTGATTCCTTAGAGTATTTATCCCCCTCCCCGTCCCCGATTTACACGATCACAGTCTGTGTGACTTTTTTTATGTTCCCTAATATAAAAAAGCACTTGAAAGAATTGCATATTAGTGTGCCGATTAACATGAAAAGCTCAAAAATTATTGATCTTCGAGTCCGATCGGATATTGCAGATGCTTGAATGCTCCATCATGACAATTCTGCCGGTCGCACGGCCATCTCCATATACGAATTATTATAAAAAAAGGAATTTCTGTGGTTCCTTGTAGCAATCGACCCCCCCCCCCCCCCCCTTCTGCTATTCATCTCATCTAAGTCCATGTGACTGTCCCCCCAAACACACAAGATCAAAAGCTACTTGAAAGAATGGTATTATTAACCTGAACAGCCGATATGTAGCTATCCCACGGCTCTTTGAGGGGTATAACCTTCATATTTAAAAATAAACTAAAATTGTCGCAGCAAATAAACCAATCTTATTACTTTTCTGCAACAACTCGTATTATTAAATTTTCCATTTATTTACTCACTATGGAATTAAAAAATACTAAATAAAATAAAGTTGCAAAAAATCAAATTTAACCTTTTTTTAGGTTATGGTTTGAATCTCCGATACATTTTTGAGCAAACATGTTTTGAACATTTTACACATTAAATTTGGAATTTTTCTTCTTTAATTAAAAAAAATACCTTATTTTTATTTTAAAAATATCTAATAAATTTGTAGATAAATAAAAAATAATTGAGTATTTCGAGATATAAAAATTAAGTTAAAACAGAAATTGTCTCAAATTTTAATAAATTTTTTGCTAGTAGGTTTTTCTTTTTTTAATCAAAACTATAAGTGGAGCCAAAACCAAAAAAAATTTTTCTTATTATAAATAATTTTTCTAACAATTACGTTTGGGAGAAAAAAAAAAACCAAAATTAGCAGAAAATGTCATTTAGGAGGAACCATGAAAAAATACTACTGTGTTCATATAATTATTGTCAGTCTACCCCTCTCTTCCCTCCACAGTCATGATTAAAAATAATTTTCTTCTTTTAAATGGACAAATATTAAATTTAAACGAATTTTTATATAAAAGTAAAATTGTCTTTTCTTGGAAAGGGAAGACTGACTCGGTCTGTAAATTAGCCAACAAATTGTTTGATGTCGGAGAAAATTTCATGACCCAAAAGTTCAATTTAACTAAATACTCGAATAAGCCGGAAGAAAAAAAAATGAACAGAAACAGAAGAAATTTATGTGAATATTGTGAAGATGCTCCCCACGAAAAAGTCATGAAAAACTTAAGCTAATTACGTTAGGTAAACCGAGCACGACAGGCCGATTATAAATTTTTGTTGATTTTTCAAAAATTACTAAAATTTACCCATGTCTACTGAAATCGGAGTAAATATTTTCGGAGTAAGTTGAACATTTTGGAATCATTGCATTGAGATTATGTGAAGATTCGAAAGGTTTCCATTTACCAGAAGAGTGGCCGGCTAGGGGGATTTTTTTTCTTTTGATGTTTGAAATAAAAAAGTGAAAATTCCTGTAAATGACCGAACACGGAAATGTGCGTGCAAGTATTTTACTCGGAATCGGATAATTTGGTTCGACATAGCCTTACAGATTTGCGTGGATAGGAAGTTCTGTCCACTCGGGACGTACACATACAATAGCATTGTCATCGCACCAGAGATTCGATTCCATTACTCATTCCTTGAATGGTCACCACTGAAAACTTTTTCTTATCTGTCCTGTGCAGTTACTGTCGGATATTCAGTAGGTGCAAAAGGGGATCTGGAGCCTAAAAAGGTTACAATCGTGTCTCGTTGACTTGAAATTACAACTAAACTGTAGTCGGATAATACCGCAAAAGAATTGCCAAGTAAATTCTTTAATTCTAAGAGCCATGCCATAGGCGTTTCAATTGAATTCGAAATCGCACTTGTACAACGCCGTCAGCGATTGTATTGCATGTATCATCAGCTGGAATCTGATCTATTCTAATATATCCCATGAACTAGAATTCCCCTTAATGCTCGCAGCACTTGGAAAAAGTGGCGTAAATACAAAACAAGAACCTATTCGCTGGCTCTCCAAACTATGGTAAAAGACGGGCTAGAGTTCATGTCCAATTCCAATTGGACTTAATCGAATCTATTTTATTAGTCTCACCATCAATTTTTAGGGATTTCAACAATTCGGACAATTGGGGTTGTGTTCGTAATAAAATGTCCACCGCGGTGAGGTGTTTCCTTGAACATAGAAAATAAATTCCATTTGTCGCGCTCTTTCGTGCTAGGCATGTGCGTTTAGGATTCCGTAATTTAGCAAATACCAAAATTTAATAGTTTACCATGAATGGTTAACCATTCTTGGTTAGAGGTACGATAAGAGATTTGCTCATGTCTAGCGTTATTGTAAAATTGCAAATTGTTTTCAAACAAAAACGTGCAAATTTTCTAGATTCTCGGTAATTAAATGAAATCAAATCGCAATACAAAAGTAAATGGAAGAATTTTTTTAAATGCAAATATCATAATTTGTTCTTGCACACTCGTAGGCATTTAGAATGGATTGGCGTTTTTTCCTACAATAAATTTTTGTATGAATTTCTAAACAAAAATATCTTAGATATGGTAGAATTTAAATGAAATCTATTCGGGGAAAAAAAAATTCTTCAATATTTATAATATAAAAAGAGATTTTTTTAAATATTTTTAATTATCATAAAAAGAAACACCAAAAGCAAATTTTTTTAAAAATATTTTACGAATTTATTAATTTTTGGAGATTTTTCTTTCTTTCTTTTTTTATTGTTTAGAAATATTTCAAGTTTTTTTAAAAATTTTACTCATTAAAATCATGTCGAATAAAATATCCTTCAATATTTTACGAGGTGTGCCAGAAAAGCAATGCGATTGGGGCATCACAGATAATTAATCTGGCAACAATGCAATTTTCGTCCACCTAGTTTGTACGTTAATCTAACCTATAGATACGCAGCTCTCAAGAGTCTCATAATTGACGTTGTATTTTTGTAGTTGGTCCCGAAAAATGGGACAACCAAAATTTTTTTTTTTTAGGGAACTATTCCTATAAAGAGTATAAGTTTTTCGGTGGCAAAAAAGATTTTTTGAGAACTGATAAACATTGGCAGATTAACTTTGTTCAGAAAGTCCTTCAACATCAAAATCGAGAAAAATGAGTGAGGTCAGTTAGTCCAGAATTAACTGTAAACTTAGTTTTTAATAAAAAAGGTCTTGATTGTCGGCACTTGAATGCTGCGCCATGTAAGCCAACCCTCACACATGGTTATATCTAACAATGGCTTTTTATCGAAAAATAGGTTTTATGCGTTGCCGAAGCCCTCATATTCCATATATTTTTGTTTATTTCGCAAGATAAAAAATACTTGAAATGAAGTCAAATTTGGACGGTCGATTAATATTGAAGCTCAGAGAATGCGTTTTATAGAACGGGTGATTTTTTAGGCGTTTGGTTTTTAAATTTAAAAAAAAAATTCAAAACAAATGCAAAAGTGTATTTTTATTTGAGTCGATAAATTAATGCTTGACATTTACTTTTTGAAGATTATTTTATGTAAATGTTTGCCATGACTGGCTGTTTTAGGTGATCCTTGTAAGAGGTATATTTTTGGACCACTTTTTCGAGCATCTCATCTGGTATAAAACCATGCTGGTTTATCGGCATAGACAACTGACATCTTGTAGCATCATAAAAAATAGTCTAGCGGCATCAAATTGCACGATCTAGGCAGCCAACTCACCAGTCCGAAACGTGTGATAAATTACTCACTGAACTAATCTCTACATATGTCCATTGTTTCACATGCTGTGTGGCATGTATCACCGTTTTGTTGAAACCACATGTCGAACAGATACAGTTCTTGCATTTTGGGTAAAAAAAATTTCGAAACAATCGAATGATAGCGGGCGCCATTACAGATAACGTTGCGGCTAGCGTCATCTTTAAAGAAATACGGACCGATGATTCCACCGGCCCATTTTGATGGGTGTAATGGCAGTTCTTGTTTTACCTGTGGTTGTTCATTAGACTAAATATGACAATTTTGTTTATTCACAAACGCATTAAACCAAAAATTAGCTTCGTCGTTGAAGGCATTTTTTTGGTAAAAAAAACGGATTTTCCCCAAATGGTTCTAAGGCTCACTCACCGAAAATTCGATGCTTTGACAGGTTGTTCATCTTCAGTTCTTCCGCAAGCTTTATTTTATACGCTTTCAGACCTAGATCCTTGTGTAAAATCTTCCGCCGAGCAAGAAAATCCCAATTTCTGTGAACAGCAACGGATGGACAAATTGCGGGATTTGTTCGCCCAGTATTGGACGAACGCGTTGGTGGTTTGATGTCAAATAGCGTCAAATTGCTGCAAAATGTTGTCACTAAAGCATAAATTGCTTGCTGAGTAAGTCGATTATGACAACCATAAAACAGAGTACGAATTTTGATAGTAAAATTCATTAATTTAAAGGTTTTGTTCGAGTGTAAGTCCTTTTATGATAAAATGTCACTGCTAACTGAGCTCTTTTAACTTTGACACTCCTCACGTGTCACGTGTGATCTGTCAAAAATAAAAATATGAAAAACCAAACAGTAAAAAAATCATTCGATACTTGCATGACTCCATCTTGAAAACGCACCCTGCCATAACGGCCATCTACAACAACTTTATTGTTGTTGGTGGTGATTTTAGTTCGTGGAATTTTTTTTTAATTCCTTAAAATCTTCTGGCAATTTCATTACTTTTCTGCCATAATTTCTAAATATATTTTTTAACAAGTGCTCATAACTTCAAAGTTTAACGAATAATAATATTTTATTTAAAAAAAAGAAACTTGATTAAAATCGGCATTCGTTGGAGTTTAGAGTTCTTCCCGAAAAAGCTATATGATTTACAGAATATCCCAACTTTTGAGAATATTTCTTTTCTCTCATTTTGCAGACGAATCTGTAATGATTTCTCTTCAACAAATCATCTGTTATGATTTCTCTTCAGTCTCAGCTTGGGCGTCATTAAATGAGAACCACTACGAAAAGCTCTTTCTTTTTTAATGTGTAAAGAGACAAATTTATATTGTAGATAATTTCTCTTAAACCCGAACTCAATATTTACGGAGAAAAAAGTTTTACTGAGCAGAGCTTTTAAAGTTTCTGTTCAATAATTGCATATTTGGATAAGTGAGTGAGTATACATTCACTGGGTTTATTTTCACCAATTTTGGGTTTAGGGAAATTTTTGTTTTTATTTAACTTCTTTTTAAAAAAAATTAAATATTAACAAAAAAATAATAATATTAATAATGCTTTAAATTAGAAATTAATCAAGAAAAAACCAGAACCGAATTTATTATAAATTATTGCAAACTTTTTGGGATAAACAAATCTTATATAATATTGAGCAAGGTCAAAAATTAAATATTTTATTGAAAAAACTTTCCCCCTTTTCTTTTGTGTGTTAAAAAAAATCTATTTCCTTATTAATTTACTGGAAGTGAGATCGATAACTATTGGATTTGGTATTTTTACTGTGACCTTGACCTAAGATTGCTTTGGAAAAAGGGCTTTTTCTCCTCATTCTCTCCGTTTGTTCGTTGGCCATGTGCCAATGTTATTAGATTTCTATCTGTACAATCAGTTGGGAATACTCAGTAATTTATATTTTCGATTATAATAAAATGTAGACGATTCTCTATTTAGACTAAATTCCAGCTCTACTATGCACATATTTATTTAGTTGGGAAGGCTTATATTGTTAAACAATGATACTATATAAGAATTAAAGTATTAAAGCCGAGAAACATATTCTGTAATTTTCATGCATACATACTAATAAGAAAGAATTCAGTTCATCGAATACTTTCGAAATTTATACTACAATAAATTGGTTTGCCGATTTCTTTTTTTTTTGGTTTGTAATTATGAGCTCAAATTAAATAATTGTAAATAGTAGCAGTTAAGTGCTTAAGGAATGGGATTATTAAGAAACAAATTTAGATTTTTATGATAGTAGTTTTCTATGCATTAACAAATATTTAAATATATTTCATATAATAAATACTATATAGAAAGGAAAAAGAGATTCTAGAGGGGCACAGATAATTACGACTATAACTCAGACAATACAATTTGTATTGCTGATGGTAGGCGTTCATAAAAGCATTTTAGTAGAGATTAGAAAAAAGGGTATGATCGCTGAGGGGAGGGGGCGGATATTGGTGTGAGAATGGATTTGAAACTCGCAAAAAGAGGTTATCATTCCCAAAAAAAAAATTTGTGTACTGCTCCCAATTTTATTTGGGCACATCTGAAAGTGTAAGGTTCACTAAAGAGAGGAAATAATCCAAAAAAAGAAAAACAATTAGTAAATAAATAATTAAATTTATGGTAGTATGAACAGGAATTAAGGCTGGGCACAAAAATTTGGAGCTGAATAAAATTTGGAACCAAAAAAAAAAGAAATTTTTTGGTTAGATTGCACCTTTTATGCAGGCAGCAATAACAATAAACTTTTTCACGGCTCTCCCTGGTTCAAAAAAAAGCTAGGGTGACCAGGCCAGGAGCTCGTGTTGAGGAGGAACCTTAAACAAAAGACTTATTAACTACAATATAACAAGACGCAAAAAAACCCAATTTAATGTTCTTCTTAAATTTTGTTAAATTTACAAAAAAAAAATTGAATGTTTTTTGTAAGCAAATTATTTTCCTATTGAGATTAATTCTAGTTTTTTTTTTGTTATTTGAAAATGATTTTTGGATATTTTATTACCTTTCAAATCAATTAAATTATAAATTGAAATTTATTATTATGTGTACCGTGGGGTCTTGTTCTGTCAGTTTGAGTTTATTGGCAGTACTACGCTATGCAAAATCAACTAGAGCAACTACGTCGTATATTCCTTTGGAAAGGGATACTATGAGAATTTGTAAACATTTTTTTTTATCATTCCTAATCCTTACCATCACTGGTCTACTTGCTAATAAGCTGTTTCTAAAAAATACCAGGACCGCTTTACAACGGATTTTAAAAGGTTTTCGAATCAGAGTGATATGATTTTTTTTTTTAAAAAAACACACTAATTTTTAAGGAAATTCAAATATTTTTTATTTAATATGAAGTACAATCGATACACTTAAGTTCTGAATAAAACGTCATTCAAATGGCCTCCACAACTTCTTTTGCAGGACTAATTCGATGAACCCCATTTTAGAGAACTTTTTCCACTAAATCAAGCCGTATGTCATGAATTGCAAGTTCAATGTTGACTTCTAAAGCTTGAAGAGAGTCTGGTTTATTGCTAAAGACCAATGACTTCAAATAACTCCACAAGAAATAGTCTAATGGTGTTAAATCACAACTTCTTGGAGGCCATTCAATATCACAAAATTCTTGAAATAATCGAATCTCCAAACTTTTCCTGCAATAATTCGGTTGTTGCAAGTGCTGTGTGGCACGTAGCCCCGTCTTGTTGGAACCAGATGTTGTCAAGATCAACTTCTTCCAATTTCGGCCATAAAAAGTTGGTTATCATCGATCTATACCACTCTCCATTGATAGTAACGGTGTTACCAGCTTTATTTCGGAAGAAGTACGGACCGATGATTCCACCAGACCAAAAACCACACCAAACTGTCAATTAAGGTGAATGGAATGGGTGTTCATGAATAATTTGTGGATTTTCTTTGCACCAGAATCGACAGTTTTGTTTATTTACCGCACCACTTAGATGAAAGTTAGCCTCATCGGAGAAGATGATATTCTTAAAAAAATCGTTATCGTTTTCAAGTTGTTCCAAGAGAAAATCAGCAAATTCACGACGTTTACGGTTGTCCAATGGCTTCAGTTCTTGAGTGATAACAATTTTATATGGATACTAGCCCAAATCCTTTCTCAAAATCCGCCAGGTTGTGGTTTGAGACAGTCCGAATTCTTGAGAACGTCTTGGAATCGACAAATTGCGGTCTTCAGCAACACTTGCCTGAACGGTAGCAATATTTTCATTACTTCGAGCGGTTCTTTGTCTTATTGGTACTTGAACATTATGTAAAGAAAATGTACGCTCGAAATTTTTAACAATTTGACGAATAGCGAGCACAGTTGGACGATTATTACGACCATAAAAGTTGCAATTGGAGAACGATTATTTTGATAATAAAATTAAGTAATTTGTAAACGTTGTTCTTGCGGATAACTCTCAACTATAAAATTGTAAACAATACTAAATACAATGAAAAAAAAAAACTGATCATAATTACTCTTATTGGAAAACCCTATATAAGAGGATGTAGATATCATTTTGGGGTGCCTGTGCGATAGTCATAAGCATCCCAGCAAGGTTTTCTTTAAATTTTAAACCGCCCACGTACAAGGACATAATAAAAAATATACCATGACAAAATATGGTCAATAATTCATAATCCAAATTATTTATAAAATATTAATAATATTATTTAGATATTTTCAATTAAATTCGACTTCAAATCGTTTGCATATGAAAATAAAATTAGGTCAAAGTATGGTAATATGACTTAACAGAAGCAAATTCAATAGTTCCACCCAATACTGCCTATTGCAACTAAACATTTTAACGTTATTGAAGATTTTCCATTAATACACGCCAAATTGATGAGTTTTTACATATAAAATTGGGCTAAATTGAATGAATTACAAAATTCATTCAATCGATTGCTAATATGATTAGTTAAATTAAAAATCATTGAAACATACAGGATCGTATTGTAATTATAATTGCTGTGGAAGTGTTCATAAAATTTGTGGAAAATTTTATATACAATCGTTATGCATAATTACAAATTCAGTTAGCCTGATGAATTGCCAAATTGAATTTGGTATAAAATTATTAATTTATATAATATATAATAATTTTATGGTATGAACATTTGAATATATTGAATCTGAAAGTTGAAATAAAATTCTGGTTTTGATTTTGTTTATTAAAAATTTTATTTAAATACGACAATAAAATTATGCATTTTAAGGGTCTCTAGGCTATTTTAAAGCAAGTTTGTTGAATGGACTATTCATGGGAAAGAAATGTTTGGATAAGGTCAAATTCTGTTAGAAGTTGAGCGATAGTGAGTTTCAGTAAGATTATCGCGTAGACTTGTTAATAATAATAATATAAGACTATTCAGTTAATTTAGGACCATGAGGATATCCCAAACTAGTTTAGACTGGACACTAGAGAATACAAGAGCTTTCAATACAGCTTAACTGTCTGAGATAATATTATATATCATTCCGTTACATAGTTTCTTTCTAATACCCTCTTAAGCACAAAGCTTTATGGCATATATTTCTGCATGAAAAATGGATGGGTATTTACCAAGGGTCTGAGATAGACGGTAATAAGGTCCGACTACACTCGCCCTAATATACATAGCCCTTTTAGAACTGTCTGTAAAAAAGACAAGGGCTCCTTCTTCGAGGGACGGCCCCTCTCTTTTAAAGTTGTTCGCTCCGTGAGAAGTACTTTTGAAGACTGGTTTAGGTTAGGTTTCCTAGGCATTGCATCTGAGAGATAGTTGGCTTTCTAAAATTCCTTTTAATTAAAGTTGCCTGGTCCAAATAAATTGCCTGGTTTAAAGGTTTTGGAATGTCCTTACCAGTTCCTTTTTAATATGCAAATGCAAAAGTAGGAATTCTAAAAGAGCTTCAAGAGCGGTTGTGGGGGAAAGTTTTTAGGGCACCTGTAGTACCCGAGCATGCCAGTCTTTGAACTTTATGAAGGGTTCCTTGGATAGTTCAGTCTTAGGCTACCAAACGAGAGTCGCATACGTGATGATGTGCCTCTAACTATTACAACATTTGACCGCTGTCACATTTTTGGTTGTAGACTCTAGGTTTTACCAAAGAGCTTATGACAATCCCAAATGTCTCTAGTTTTTCTATCAGTGACACTTAGAATGTGTGAGTTTTTAAGTCAATTTTTAGACCAAAATGGTGCTTAGATATTTTACGTCAGTAGATAACTCAAGTTCAGTTCCATTCATCTTGGCCTTAGTAAGGTTCAACTTAGGTTAGGATTTATATTGAGATCTGCCTTTTGCAGGTAGATAAAGGTATTATTTATATATAAAAGGGAAATAGGTAGATAAAGATATTATTTACTATTTGGTCAGGAGGTGTGTCAAGTCAAGAAACGTTGTCATCACGAAGCGACCTAGAGTTTCCCCCGTCAGTTGATTGGCCTGCTCATTGCCCCTAGATTCAGTACCCCTATTATGTCATGTCAAATATTTTTGAGAACAGACACTCGATGAGTCACGAATAGCTTCCAAAGCTGCATGGCTGTCATTAAATAACATTGTTCGGAAACATTGAAAAGTTTATAAGGTTGACGTCTAGATGGCGCCTCTTCTTAATTACCACTAAGCACCATCCTTCAAATGATTCCTGTCAAAATTTGACAGCAATCTTCTTAATTATCACAAAGCACCATCCTTCAAATGATTCCTGTCAAAATTTGTTACAGCAATCGGTCGATTGGTTCGTAAGACATAGCATTTTGAGTGAAGCAACTTTTGTTATTGAAAAAAAAATGGATAAAGACGAATTTTGTGTATTGATAAAGCATTGCTTTTTGATGAAAAAAATACAGGGGAAACCAAAGCATGGTTTGACAAACGTTATCCGGACTCTGCTCCAGCTATTTCAACTGTGGAATATTGGTTTCGTCAATTTCGAACTGGTCGTACGAGCACAATTGATGCAGAACGCAGTGGACGCCCAAAAGAGGTGGTTACGGCAGAAAACATCAAAAAAATCCACAAAATAATTTTAAATGACCGTAAAGTGAAGTTGAGCGAGATAGCTGAAACTCTGAATATATCGAAAGAGCGTATTGGACATATCGTGCATGAATATTTGGGCATGCGAAAGCTGTGTGCAAAGTGGGTGCCGCGTGAGCTCACTGTGGACCAAAAACAACAACGTGTTGATGATTCTGAGCAGTGTTTGGAGCTGTTTAAGCGCAATAAAACCCGAATTTTTGCGTCTATATGTGACAATGGATGAAACATGGCTCCGTCACTACACTCCAGAGTCCAATTGGTAGTCGGCAGAGTCGAGAGTGAGCGACGAACCGAATCCAAAGCGTGGAAAGACGCAACAGTCGGCTGGCAAGGTGATGGCGTCTGTATTTTGGGATGCGCATGGTATAATATTCATTGACTATCTCCAGAAGGGACAGACGATCAACAGCGACTATTATATAGCGTTATTGGATCGTTTGAAGAAAGAAATCGCTAAGAAACGGCCTCATTTGAAGAAGAAAAAAGTGTTGTTTCACCAAGACAATGCGTGTCACAAGTCGATGAAAACGATGGTCAAACTCAATGAATTGGGCTACGAATTGCTTCCCCATCCACCGTATTCTCCAGATCTGGCCCCCAGCGACTTTTTCCTGTTTGCAGACCTCAAGAGAATGCTCGCTGGCAAGAAATTTAAGACCGATGATGAAGTGATTGCCGAAACTGAGACCTATTTTGAGGCAAAACCGAAAGAGTACTAAAAAAATGGTATCGAAAAGTTGGAAGATCGCTATAATCGCTGTATCGCCCTCGAAGGCAACTATGTTGAATAATAAAAATGAATTTTGCAAAAAAATAATATTTTTACTGTGTTACCTTATAAACTTTTCAGCCGAAGTTATAATGATCTTACGATGATTTGGAGTACACACTACCATTTCTACAACCATCTTGATTGCCTAGAGCTCACTACCATTTCTATAACCACTGCCTTTTATTAGGAATAATATTTTGTGTTGTTTATCAATTAATGCTGTTTGCCCGTCGTTTTAGTGCGAACAAATTTTTAGACTATTATATTATTCGACGTGTTAAATTTTCAAGTCTAAAAAACATTGGATTCGGTTTCATTAAAGAAACCGTCATCGAAAATATTTGACTCGAATATTTTTTTTTTTACATTTTATCTAATGTAATGGCACTGCAAAACGCAAAAAAGAACCCAGAATTAAAAATAAAAATAAAACAACTGTCAAATAGATGAAGAAAAAATGAGCAGCTCGAACAAATTCTGCCCGAACGAACTTTTAATCGAGCTCACTTATCATCATTGCTCGATTATTGTTTGTTAGTTCGAGCCACAATCGGGACATGAACGAATTTGAAACGATAATTTCGCTCGAATAATTCATACTATATATTATTTTGATATAATTTGAAATTTTGTTTACTCAGTTATACCACCTATAAATAAATTATAGTAAAATATTTGCTTATGAAATATATTTTAGAAACTATTCTTATAAATTATTAATTATTATAGAAATATTTAACAAAGCTGCTTACATAAAATAGTATTTAACTCAACTTTGCTCTGAACTATAATTTCTAGTCAGGATGAGGGACACAAGTTTGAAAGTTCAAGAACTTCTTTTAAGATGCATTTTCTTTTGTAAAGCGAAGAGTAGCCTGACCAACAAAGATTTTTATGTAATAAATTTGTACGGGATTTGATAAAAAAATTAAGGGGGATATATTTGTGACTAGATTTAATAAGTAATGACATCATTGTTGAACCTTGATGAGCTCCCCTAGCCAGTCTAATACAACAGTTGACTGCTGCCTCAACTACTTTAAGCCCTGCTCAACTATTATTATCATATGATTTCCATGGTAAAAAGAAGAAAAATCCAGTTAAATATTTTATTTGGATTTAAATTAAAGCAGCACCAACTAAAATATTTTAAATTAAAAATTCTACAATATTTGTAAGGACTGTAAAATTTCAAAATCTATACAAATATAAAATCTTAAATTCCTTTTTGGGAAAAATTTTCAGAATTTATATTAATATAAAAATTATTATTTAAAAAGATGTATTGGAAAAAAATTAACTTATTTTCAAAATATATTAAAAATAAAACAGAACTTAAATAAAATGAAGAAAGAAATCTTTTTTTCTCATATTTTATACCGAACCAAAAAATGCATAAAACAATTTTGTATAAGAAAGTAAGAAATTGTTTCTAGAAAGTCAAATAAAAGGGAAATTTTCAAAGGGAAGAAAACCAACAGAAATGAAATAAATACAATGAAGAGAATATATATTTACAAATAGTGAATAATTCAACAACAGGTCGATACATACATACATACAACAAAGAACCATCCCCCCTCTGCCCACCTGACAGATCTAAGATGGGAATAAAAGGGAAACCCGGAATAATTTAAATAAAGGTTAAGGCAAAAGGGTGTATTTTGGTTGTAACTGGCACCTTTTGAAATCCCAGAGCAGAATAGAGTCATGATGTGAAATTTGGAATGAGTTTACATTTACAACGTTTAACTTTACATAGTTCCAAGTCTATGTCATCACCAACAACAACGATGACTACGACAACGACTACGAAGGATATAATTTTCTTCAATTTCTCTGTGTATTTTGGTTTTTCTTTATAAAATTCTTTTCCTGTTGATTTTTTGTTTTAGCTTTTGAAGGATTTCAGAAAAGGACCTTTTCCGAATCCTTTTTCCGAATATTGTATTTTCGCCTTTTTTTTTATTGTCGGGTGACAAGGCAAGAGCCGACCGGGTTAAGGATTGAGACTAGCTCCTTTTTGTAGGTAAAGTTTTTTATTTATTTGATTAATTTCTACTTTATCCAAGCGGACTTGTGGCAATTGGAAATGGTGACGGACGGAGTAGAAGAAATAAGTCTTTGAAGAAAGTAGAAAATATCGATTTGGTCAGAGTGAATTTGTAATCTAGCGAATACGAAGTAAGAATACACACACCTTTTATTCGCTAGTCTTACCTGATTTTCTATAGAGTCAGCTTTTAGAAGGCACAGGTTTCATCATCTCCATATCATCGAATCGTATTTACTGACAATTGACCTCATCAGCATATAACCTGGCTATTCTCAAAAGAAATCAATCTACATTGGTTGAGGTAAAAAAAATTGAAATATTTTAAAATGCATAAAACGAATTTTTCTATGGTTAATTTTTTTTCTTCAGAATCTTAACATAAACGGTTTGAATTATTAGTTAAAGGACAAAATTCGTATTTATTGGGTATTATACACACGTGCAAAATTTACCATTGATAAGCACTTATACAAGTATTCAATATTGTCCTTTATCCTTGATATCACCTTTAAGATTAATATTAGTTTAACCCCTTAAATTTTGGTTTGCCCAGAAATTTTATTGATTTTTTTCTTAAAGAGATATTCTTCCACTTTTTTGTTAGGGGTTTCTTCTCTTATATATTTTTACATTGGTGGACATCTTTTGTATATTATTTTTATCTAAAAAAAAACCAAAATAGTCAAAAACTTAATCGTTGAAAAATTCTTCACTAAAAAAATTTTTGTTAAATTATTTAAAGTTAAGCCTTAAAATAATAGCGAATATTTTTTTTTTATTATGTTAAAGATTATTCAAAATTTAATCTTAAATAATTAAATTATTCTCTTTTTTTTATTGTATATTAATAATAAATTAATACTATCGCTTTTTATTAATATCAGCCTTTATTGATATCTTTTGTATAAATTTCATAGTTCGGTGTACACTTCAAGACTTTGTCAAATTTTCTGTTGATAGCCGACACTTTAAGTTCGGAATTGTATGGAACAAAAAAAAAAGAAAGAAAATTAACTAAAAGCCAAGTCATCACTAGTCATCAGTTTCCTCTTCTATAGCCACTTTTAGAATCGAAAAAAATCAAGTCAATTGACTGTCAAATAATTGAATTTCGCTACTCATGGCCGTCAGATATTTTTGCTAGTTTTTAATGTGCAACAGTAGTACGGGTTTGTAGCCATAGTTCAAAAGATCAAAGAAAGTGAAAAAAGATATAGTTGTCCATCGTAAAATAGTGAATTGACCTACAGTTTTTCTATTGGTGAAGAGTCATAAATAATTTACTATCGATAGTTTGATATGAAAGTGTATCAACGTTTCGAAAAAAGGTTATTTTAAAAAAAAATTCGATTTGGTGTTGAATAACATTCTCTTTATACTGTGAGTGGTATGAATAAAATTGATTCAGAAAAAGAAAATCGACAAAATTTTCATAGACAAGCTCTATAGAAAAATATTCTTGAATAATTCAGGGACCATTCACTTTTAAAACTGATTAAAAAAACTTTCAAATAATTTACCAAAAAAAAAAAAAATTGCAAATTTATATCGAATTATGGGAAAATAATTCTTTTATTTTCTTATTAAAGAATTTCATAAAAAAAAACCGACTTAAAAAAATATTTAGTAAAAATATAAGAAATAAAATTTTCCTTTTTCTTATTATTTAGATTAATTTGCTTTTTTTTTACAACTTTAATTTGCCGCCATTTTTGATAACTGTCATTATGTGCGTTGACATTTGACAATCATAGAAAAAGAACACACAAAACTTATTAAAGCTAAAGATGTCATTTATAAGTCTTTCTGGGGCCTACTGGCAATGCTGTTACGATATACGAGGACTGTTCAAAAAGTATCGCGAATTTTGAATTTCCGTTATGTTGGTACTCATATTTCTCACTTATACCGACAAGTTTTGCTATTTTGAATGTTCAGTTAATTTTTGACAGCTGCTTTGCTTGCACATGTTTTGGCTCGTCTTCGATTTTTGCCCATTCCAAAAAATTGATTAAAGAATCTGTTTCGGGGACAAGAAAAAGCCCGATCTGGGGAATACGGTGACTGCGGCATTATTAGTGTGTTATTTTTGGCCAAAAATTCGAGCACAAGCAACGATGCGTGAGCACGGGCGTTATCATGGTGTAAAAGCCAATTTTTTGTTATTCCATAAATTCGGGCGTCCCTGGCTGATTGCTTCGCACAACTTGCGCATAACTTGCAGATAATATTTCTTATTGACCGTTCTACCCTGTGGTCAGAACTCATGATGCACCACGCCCCTGCAATCGAAGAAAACTGTAAGCAAAACCTTCACATTCGACCGAACTTGGCGCGCTTTTTTCGGTCTTGGCTCGTGCGGCAGCTTCCATTTGGGATGATTGAGCTTTGGTTTCCACGGTCCATAACCATAAACCTATGATTCGTCACCAGTTATGACGAACTAACTCTGGAGCAAATTTGGGTCATCGCGGACAGAGTCCAACAGCTCCTTAGCAATGTTAATGCGATGCTGTTTTTGGTCGAAATTGAGCAATTTTGGTACGAATTTCGCGGCGACCCGTCTCACCGCAAAATCATTGGTAAAAATCGAATGGCACGAGCCAATTTCTCTAACGGTGATTCGACGATTGGCCAATATTATTTTCTTCACTTCATCAATGTTTTCGTCCGGCATGCTTTTCGTCGTTCACATCTTCTCGGCCCTCTGAGAACATTTTGTACCACCGATAAACGTTGCTTCAGTCCAAGATAGGTTACCCATATGCCACAGTCAATATTTAGAATGCGTCCGCGCAATTAAAATTTGTTCTTCACACAAAATTTGATAGAAATTCTTTGATCTATTTTTTGGAATGGGGCAAAAATTGAAGACGAGCCAAAACACGTGCAAGCAAAGCAGCTGTCAAAAATTAACTGAACATTCCAAATGACCAAACTTGTCGGCATAAGTGAGAGACATAAGTACCAACATAATGCCACCAAAAAATCGAAAATCGAATATACGTAACCCGTGGAAATTCAAAATTCGCGATACTTTTTGAACAGACCTCGTAGTATAGCAATTTTATATTTGGGATTCGAAATAATTGATGCTGAACAACATGTAGTTCCAACAATACGGCGCCACCTAACAAATTGAACGTGCTGCAATTAAAATATCGCAACCGGTATTTCCTTTCAAAAAGTTGTGATATTGACTGGTCCCCATGCTCCGTAGATTTAACTGTTGGCGATTTCTTCATGTGGGTTATGTCGAATGGAAATCTTAATCATCAAATTTATTCGCTTCCAATATTCTCTTGCGATGGTGTCAAAAAGTAGTGATATCAATTGATCCCTACGCTCTTAAGATATAATCGCTTTTTCCTGTGGGTGATATCCCAAATTTAACTGTTCTTGACTTTTTCTGTGATGATGTGGAAATTTGTCGGTAGATCTCTAAATTAAACTTCTACACATACCAGATTTAAACGCTATCGATTCCTTCCTGGGGTTGATATTGATTTAAGCCCTACTCCCGAACTTTTACCGCTCGAGTTTTTTTCCTGCAGCCTTCACTCTACCGATTTAATTTCGTTCAATTTCTTCCTATAATGATGTCCAAAATTGTTGTTGTCGATTGGAAGCCTTGATCCCTAGATTTAACTGCTCTCGACTTCTTTTGTGATGATATCGAAAGGTGGTTCTGTTAAGTGGGCTCCCAAAATTGGCGATGTCGATTCACTCCCATGCTCCAAAAATTGGATTGCTCCCAATTTCTTTCTCTAGGGGATGTTGGATGTAACCCTCGATCCCCATATTGAAATGAGCATGATTTCTTCGGTGATGATGTTGGAAAGTGGTGATGTCGGTTGAAAACATAAATCTCCGGATTTAACTGCTGCGGTTTGCTTACAACCACCGCCAACACACCTTAATGTGTGCTTCCGATTGTTTCCTTTGGGTTATGGCGATTGGCACCTACACACCCCAGAATTAAGCATGTTCTCCCGGTTTCGTCATTCGATAATGCCAAAAATTGTTGATGGCGATTGGCTTTCACACTCTACAGAATTAACTGTTCCCGATTTAGTCCTATGGATGATATCGGTCGAAACTCTAAATCCCTAGATTTATTCATTCCCGTTTTTTTTTCTGTAATGATATCTTAAAGTGGACGCTTACGATATTTAACCATATAATGAATCTAAAAAATATTATTTCTACAAAAAATGTTTGAATTATTTTTATGAATGTACGCGTGAACCTCTAATAGCACCAATCCAAAGTACTATGATTTGGACTATACCGAAAGAAGCTTCCTAGAAAGTTATTGGAGTTATTGAGATCATAAGTATATACTAAAATTCTGAACAGTTTGCAAGCTGCATAGTTAATTTTAAATACCCTAATTTCGTGACACTGGGGCATCTGCTTCTAGTACGCAGTGGTCTTGGGTTTCAATCCATAGCCACCGATCCTTAGTCTTCTAGCAGTTACCATATGACTGCTTTATTAAAAATGAGCTTAAAAATTTTATTTGTACATTTTTCTCTAATATTTTTGTGAATTTATATAAAATATGCAAGAAATTTTTTATTTTATATAATAATAATTGGTTGACTTTTTTTAAGGGATTCATTTGAAAAGAAAGCTTGTAAATTTTCAACTCTTATTTTCTTAAATTAAATAATTTAAAAAAAAAATAATGACATTATTTGATATTGGATAATACGAATGGCTGAAAGACCTAAATCATATTCAAAATTATCAATTTTTTTAGTTTATTGGAATTAAAAATACAAAATTCAATTTTTTAAATAATACCTTATAAATACTGCATTGTAGAAAGTGTATAAAAATATAGATAATAAAAACGGTAGTATTTTTACTTTGTTATAATAGATATGTCCTTTAAAACTAAACTGTAAGCCAAAAAGCTCAAGGCTAAAATATTAAATGCTCCAAGCAAGTTAACACACGACAGTTAGTAGATTTGTGCTATTTCTGGGTTGTCCTATTTAGCATTCACTATCCTGTTTGTACTGTCATATTCTTTTATTTCTATCTTATTTTAAACTATCCCCTAAGGCTGAAGATGACAAAAATGTTGATAATAAAAAAATGTCCTTTACATACAATGTTAACTATAAATTTAGATGAACAACTATGCTGCAATATTAACAAATTCTAGATTTTTTTTTGGATACTTCCTTCTTACTTTTTACTCAATGGATAATACTGTATTGTTCAAAAGGTGATTGTGATGTTACCCTAAACGCAACGAAAAAAATCAAAAGAAAACAAAACTTTACCAGATCTTAAATTATTTTATACTAAAAACAAAGTAAAATAATTCCCCCATCGTTCTATTTTCTTCCTTTTCAACATTTACTTTTCTTCTTTTGTTTTTAAGGAAATTTCCTTTTTGCAATAATGGGGGCTCTCTCAATATCTAGTTTTAGTTTTTATATTATCTTAAAAGGAGCAGAATATAAATAAATAAGAGACTGAGTATGAAAATAATTTAAAGACGAGAAAAGTAAATTCATGTCAGGGGTAAGTTTCGAAAGTGTTTTTACGAGTATCTTGAAATTCATCTAAAGAGTGTTACTATCTTAAATGAAATCTTTCCTATTTGGTCGCCTTATGAATATATTGTAATTTTTTTCCTTCTGTTATAATCTCGATTGCTATGATTAAATAGCAAAATATCAACGTTTGCCTTTTTTTGTTTGGAAATTTTTATTAATTAAAATGTAAATAGAAATTTTTAGAAAATTAACTCATGCAAAAATGCAAGCCTATCATCTACCATGGATTATAAAGAACATACGACGATGTGGTATAAGAAAAAAAGCTGTTATTCAGCGATGAGGCTCTAAAAAGCCACAAATGACTATTAAAAAGTCAATGTATCTTCAAAAAGCGACTGTTCATTAAGCATTTTGGTCTAAAGGTGTCATTGGCCCGTATTTATGGAGGTTGAAGAAATTAACAATATTAAGTCTGCCCAGATTTTAGTGTATGCCAACGATATCGACATTATCTATGAATCAGAGTTGTACGAGAGGTCATGAGTCAAGATTAGGCAAAAAAAATTTTGCGATGCATATAAATGGACTGCCTTTGTGTACGGACAATTAAACGGAGGCAGTCCTTTTTTTTTTTCTGTTTAGATTAATGAGGTACAGGGGGAAACCTTCAAAAGGTACTCGCCTGGAAGTTTTTCCTGCCAGGCAAGTTATGCGGGATTTTTACCTCGCTAAAACCTAACCTGCACCTCTGATCTTGCTCCCGGAACGATGGTTCCCCGGCGGCACTCTTTGTAAATACTACTTCGTCGGGGCGTTCTTGTTTGATGCTACTGCTGTCCCGATGTTATGACGCCTCGCGGCCTATTCTTCGTACGTTGTGTGGAGATCCTTGATAATGGATTCCGCGTACTCTGCAATTCTGTACCAAGCTGATTGGCTCTTCAGCATGCACTCCACTATATTTTCTGGACTGATGGAACGGTCCAGAGTTCTCTCCAGTTGGGTGATGTAATACCCGACTTCCCCGTGCAGGCGAGTGACCCATTTGGAAACATGTGGGATCAGCCGATGAGTCCACCGACGCTTCGTCGAGTTGTCCCATATCTCTTGCCAGAGGCAAAGACTCTCGGGTCTCTCCTCTTCACAGAGGACCTCTCGCCACTCTTCCTTCTTCCTACGATGTTGGCCAGGATGTCGATGGGTGGGCGTGATGCCACGATGTTGACCGCATCGTGTAATACCGTTCGGTATGCTGACGCCACTCTGATCGCTGAGATCCGCTGGACTGATGTCATTGTCTTGCGGTATGTTGTCAGCTCTAGCGATTTCGCCCACACTGGTGCTCCGTATAGCAGGACGGAGGTAACCACAGTTGCCAGTAGTCGCCTTCGGATTTGCCTGGGGCCTCCGATATTGGGCATTATCCGCGAAAGCGCGCCCTGTACTGCTGATGCCTTCCTGCTGACGCCGGAAATGTGCTCCTTGTAGTTGAGTCTGGCATACAACACCACTCCTAGATACCGGGTGTAGGGTAGCGACCGGATGTCGTGATCACCTACTTTTATGGTGATGGTCTCCATTTTTTCCGGCTACTCACAAGGAGTGCCTCGGTCTTATGTTCCGCCAAAGACAGGTCTGCCGATGTCATCCACTGTCTTATGCTCCGGATGGTGGTGGAGAATGCGGCTTCCAGTTCCTCTAGGTGTTTGGCTACCAGGACAACCGCTACGTCGTCCGCGAAAGTCACGAGAGTTGTGTTCGTCGGTAATTGCAGATGGAGTAGGCCGTCGTACATGACGTTCCACAAGGGTAGCCCCAGGACAGAGCCCTGAGGTACCCCTCCCATAACCCCATACTCTGCTGGTCCATCCTCGGTCTCGTATTGCAGTAGTCGATCACTGAAGTATGATCTGACCATCCTCAGTAGGTAGTAGGGCACCCCCATGTTCTCAAGAGCCTCCAAGATTCGATCCCAGCGGACCGAGTTAAACGCGTTCTTGATGTCCAGGGTGACAATGAGGCAATACTTTTTAGAACCGCCTTTTCATCTCTTTCCTGAGATGGCTTCCTTTGCAATGTTCGTGACGAGTTCCAACGCGTCGATGGTCGATCTCCCCTTTAGGAATTCAAATTGAAATTCGGAAAGTTGAGGATCGATGTATTGCTCCAATCTGTCGGCCACTATCCGCTCCAAGTTCTTGCCGCCCGAATCCAGCATGCAAAGTGGACGATAGGAAGCTGGCTCGTCCAGTGGTTTCTACCCTTTTGGGATAAGAACCAATCTTTGTTGCTCCCATCGGGTCGGAAATACGCCTTGTCGCAGGCATGCGTCGTACATGCTTATGAACAAGTCTGGCCTGGCGGCAATTGCACTCTTCAGTGCGATGTTGGGTATGCCGCTCGGTCCTGGTTCCTTGCCATTCTGCAATCTAGTGCAGGCCCTCGGGTGGATGCAGTCCTTATCACGAGCAGCAAGAGTATCACCGTTAGGATTGGCGAACATGAGGTGACCTCGGATCACCTCTAAAGTACCTAGAGGTGATGATTGACGCGAGGCTGCAGTTCCAGAAACACCTATTATACGTTTGTGGGAAGGCTGAGGGGAAAATGATGGCGCTGGCGTACGTCATTCCGAATCTTGGCCGACCCAGGCAGAGTAGCAGGATCTTGTTGGTGACCGTGGTCGAATCAATCCTGAAGCATGCTGCGCCAATTTGGGCACATGGGTTGATTAGGGTAGCCTACATACGTGAAGCTCATTGAGGGTGGTCTGCACATTCCGAACGGTGTCATACGAGGCTATTTGTGTTATGGCCGGAATGATACCAATCGAAATACTGATATCGCGATCCGAGGCTGGTACGGAAAAAAGAAATGACCCCACGGGGAGTAGGTAAAATCGTAGATATAGATATGTGACCAAGTAAGGTAATTTAGTGCCGCAATTTCAATTATTTTCACCCTACTATTATAAAAAAAAGCTTCAAAAGTATTCAATCATTTTTCTATTTAGTCAGTCAAGATTATTTCGCTCGAAAATTCTGATGATGACGCTGAAGCTTTTTGCTGTACAAGACAATAATCTTGCCAGTTTGGATATGTTCTTCGGAAATTTGGGTTCACAGCAATAACCATAGCGAAATTTTGTCCATATCCCACAATTTTGGAATATATTTAATGATGAGATCCTGAACACCTGTTTGTGAATAAAATTAAGCTCAATAGGATGCGGCGGGTTGGACACTTAATCTGTATGGATTAGGAATATTCTGCATGAAAAATCTACAGTAGCTCCATTTATAGTCGTATTAGGCCATGTTTTAAGTAGAGCGACAGTGGTAGCCAGGACGCCACAGACATGCTGGGAATGTCGAACTAGAAGACCATAACGCAAAGCCGGAATATATAGAGCTCTATGATTCAGCAGGTCTAAATCGGAATCCCGGTTGTCGTGCCATTGCTATTTATGATGAAGAAACAGGGACCATTAACTCCAATTTTGAGCACCATGGTCATAAGACAACCGACTTTTTTGGCCTGAACCTCAAAATTTTTGTCTGAACCACATGTGGTTTCGATAAGATGGCACTACAAGCTACATAAACATGATAAATTTTTCCAATAAAATAATGCAAAAAGAGGCATTTACGTGCAAAAGCTTACATCATAATTCGATAAAAAAACTATGAAAATACTAGGAAATCGGAAGTATTTTTGCTATGTTATGTATAGTGGATCGATGGGCTATAGTGTGTACTATTTTTAGTACGAAATTGAGACTATGATCGATGACGATTGTCATTTGACAACACCGGAGAATTGCTGAACTCCTAAGCATAAGTGACATTGTAGTTTAAATATTTTTAAAATATCTTAGATTGGTTAAAAACACTTTCAATATCGACAGAAAAAAGCTAAGAGTAGTCACCAAGAAGGGTGGAATCGACTCAAAGTGGCATTATGATAATACCAGACCATATGTTTCTTTATAGTCTCAATTTCGCTAATAAATTTTAAGAGTTCTATTATGTAACAAATAATTTTAAAAATAATAAAAAGAAAACAGGATCCAATGGAATTTCTTATGTAACTAAATGTAAAATTCATTTACAGATTTAATTGTTTTTCTTCGATCACATTACTACCTATATTTTTACTGAAGCTGTTTTTATTTATTTTTTTTTATTCCAAAGATACCAAATACAGAAAAACAGTATTCCTTAGAGAAAAGGGAATTTTTGTTGTTGTGGCCATTCCAACTTCAAGAAGATAACGTCTTGCCGAACATGATGATGATATCCGATATTGCCTTAGCTAAAAGGAGCATACTTCACGTTAGTTTTAGCTCGTAAACAACGAATATTTTATAGGAACGCGACAAAACAAAAGGTAAATAAATCTTATGCTCAGATAGAATGGTATTTCGGAAAGATTATATTCAAAAGAACTACTATGGGTAGGTCTAAGCAAAAGCTATGCTATTTATGCAATGGCGGCAATCGAAATGGAAATAGCAATCGAAGTAATAATAAAATGATGGTGAAGGTGAACAAAATACTGTCTAGATTAAGCCAGAAGTGAGTCAAAGGGCTTTGAGGCTCATGTTGAACAGTTCAGCAAAACTCTTCGGCCAAAAAAAAAAAATAAAAAATAAAAATGGTTCAGGCTTTAAAGTGTGTTTAACTTTAGGGAATTCAGATTTCTTCTTTAGAGCTTGAGGGCTTAGTCGGCATTCTAATAAAAGCGCTGAATTTTGTAAAGTTGAGATTTACAGAAATGTTCATATACGAATGTTTACTTTAAAATAATAAATAAGCGCAATGTCAGTGTACTAAGATAATGGTTAGGTGTAGAGGTTGAGGTGTTTTAGAGTATGCCGCCAAATGCCGCGAATGAAGCACATTACTTTGTTCGACCTTTTATATAAGGAATTTGTGTATGGAAATGATTTTGTCAAAGAGGACTGGGTCAAAGGTGAATTCTAACTAAAAATGTGATCTCTAGAACATGCCGAAACTATGGCAAATGGAAAATAATCAGTATTCATATGAGAATGTAATACGAACAATCGAGAGTGAGAGTCAGAACGAGAGTGAAATGTACTGCAAAGTCAACATAATATAATATTGTCGAAACATTCTGAATATGGGATTTGGCCTCTTTGAATTGGCATCAAGATTTTCGTATACATATACCAAGTACAATGGCAGAAGGTGATTATACGATTTCATTGTTCTCATTTCAAATTTCATGTTTATTGCCATAGAACGAAAGTGTTTATGTATGAATTCAGGCTAGCCCCCATCCCCATTCCTATGGGTATGACTATGCCGATGTTGTGAAAACATAATAATTTTTAATGCTTATCTAAATCCATGGCACTGATAGTTGCAAAGTTTTTGACTATCGACTCTATGCAGAGTTACAGTCTCATTGGACTGAATCGAATGGATGCTGGTTGTCGACATTGCTCTAATGGCCACCATGCAGCATAAGGAAAATGATGGCTAAATTTGGCCCTTAGGTTTAGTTTCAGGTTTTGCGTAAATGACAGATTCTGGTATATTTGTTGGTTTTGTATTTGTAGATTGTTAGGAAACAAGAAGAATGGAGCTCGAATAGTGTGGAGACGAACGTTATTAAGGGCTGGGATGAGGGCAAGGAGAAACATGAATACCCGAATGTAAATGAGGGCTTCTAGAGGTTTCAATATGAATCCCCAATAGTATCGTCAATTTATAAGATTTCATATACTTTTATTATCATGCGAGGATGCTCTTTACGACTGTATCCATCGTTAGCCGTTTATAGTCCATTGGGACTTTGTAGCTGCATTGCCCAAACTATGTGTGTACGCCGTTTAATACTGACTGAATATGAACTGCATTAAAATGGAGAAATTCTCTGTTACTAACTATGATGAGGCTAGCTAGTTTCTGGTTCATAAACGATATTTGAAGAAGTGATATAAAATTGAACATAGCCTCTATCTTTTATGGTTAACCAAATTATTGGCTATCAAACGCATAAGCATAGAGGGATGCGGCTAAAATTTTAGGATCAGTACTAAAAAAATCGTTATTAAAAAAAAAAATATTTTAAAAAAATAGTCTCACATGATTTAAAATTGATCATATTTTCATATAAAAATAATACTTTTGAAATGTTAGCATTTGGAATTTTGGCATTTTACTCATAGACACGATGTAAATAGAAGCGATAGGAACTTCCATCCATAAATTGCGTATAGTTTTTAATAAAAAAAATATATTCTCCACGATTTAAGTTCTTTTTTTACTAACAGTTTAAAATTATTCAAAAAAAAATTTTATTTATTTATTTGTTGATTTATAAAAAGAAATTATTCGAGAGTAAATCTGAGCAGTTTGGTAAATTTAATTTTTGCCACGAAAAATAAAGTTAATTAAAAATAAACTTTAAATTTAAATACTAAATTTTTTTCTCTTTTTTTATATTGGTTTTTTTTTGCCACTGTATCTTAAAATTTTTTACAGGACTCAATCCTTTTGAGATTGAGTTTCTTGATGATGATTTCGCATATTTAAAGCGGTAATTCGGAAATTACTTAATGGATCTTCATTTTTAAATGTTCTAAAAATATTAAAGTTTTGAGCAAAAAGGGTGACCATTTAAATAAATACAAGTCAATAAATAACACCTTCTGAACAAAATGGATACCAGGCAGGCAGTTTTTACTGGTAAAATAATTTCCCACAATGGATTGTGGATTTTCAAAGTCCTATATTTGACTTATGAACATATCTCACCGAGCAAGAAAAGAGCCTCATTGCTAACAAAAACTTCGTTTTAAAGTATGAAATGTGATTACGACAGATTTACCTATTTTGTAGGAGGTTTTTATAATTTTTACACAATGTCTAGCAGTTAAGAAATCCATAATAAAAAAATTTAAATTTTAGGCTAAATAAAAGATGTATTAAATTACATATTGTTACAATGTAAGATGGTATTTTAGAAGAGGGGTTTCGGAGGTTCAATTTCTGAATTGTCTAGAAGCGGACCGGAGCAAGCGAGTGATTTTCGATCTGAACAGCGATTCGGGAATGACTGTTTAATGTTCGTAGATCGAAAAATGAATAAAGCTGGCAAGTGTAAACGAAAAACGCTATTTAAGTGATCGTTAAATTAAATTAGATCACAAAAATATAGTGTGAAGTAGAAATACAACGAAAAGATTTAATTAGGATTTAAGCGGCCTAAGTAAACAAACACTTATGATCGATATGTGAAATACGTAACAATATTAACAGGGTTGCATAAAACTGGGCTGTATTTTCTGAACCACGATATGATCTGAACTACGATATACTTATAAGGCGCACATAGCTCCTATTGTCATAATAATTATAATAATAATAACAATAATAATAATATAAGGAGGGTAGCAAGAGGCATATAGTCTAAAAACCACTTCGACCAATAATGACTTTTGTGGTGAGTAACCTTAACTCAAGTAATGGTAATATTGAGGCTTTTAGCGAACCTCAATATTATATTGGTTACAGGAAATCTCGTAGGGATCAGGGAATTCCATGCCAAGATGCTGAAGTCTCTGGTGGGTAATGGCATTGCAATGGCCATGCTTCGATGATTCATTCTCTTCGGAGCAAAAACTACAGATTATTGTGTCAGATTTGCCCATTTTATTAACAAACAATAGCCAGTGAGTAGCCTTAGGTCCGGTTTGTTGAGTTTAAGGACTTCTGACGCCTTTTTTTTTAGAAAAGGCAATGCATTTTTTTTGGAGTGACTTATGCTCAGAGAATAATTCCAGTGTGAGATTTCAACCCGGCGTTCTCCCAGGACTATATAATGGACACCAAGTGGCCCTTTGGATGGCTACAGGTGGGTTTTCGTCCAATGAACGGAGTATTTCTTCCCCTTTTGGCAAGTTTGCCTGCTAATTCGTTGATCTGGCACATCCACAACAAACTTACCAGCTAGTTGATTTAGGACCGTGAGGATATCCCAAACTAGCTTAGATTGGACACCAGATGAGACAAGAACTTTCAATACAGCTTGATTGTCTGTCATGATGTAGACCCTTGCGTTACGTAGGTCCCTTCTAATACGCTCTCTAGTACTAAAGCTCTATGGCATGCATTTATGTATGAAAAATGAATGGGAATTTACTAAGGGCCCTAAATAGACGTTTGTGTAAAAGACCAGGGACCCTTCTTCGAGTGACGCCACTTCGCCACCCCCTCCTTTCAAGTTGGCCGCTTCGTGATGACTAATTTGAATGATTGGTTTGCCATAAAGCGCTTAGAAAATTTTATTGGAATTTTTAAAAATTCATTTGAATGAAAACTTTTCAAAAACTCAGCAATATTATTAGTAAAAGTAAAAATTTACTTCTTCTCACTAGCTTGTGCATGTAAATAGGTGATAATTTTCGATAATATTGTACGCATTAAGATATCTTTAACATTTCATATATTTTTAATAAATTTTTTTATACCTTGTAAGTATCTAGTCGAATATTTGTTATCATACATATTTAAATAACCATCATCCATGGTTAGATTCGAATCGGCTACATTTTCCCATAAATAATGTCAATCATTAAAAAAATCATAGAAACTAAATAGATACTTTCCGAATCTACATGCATATGTATGTGTATGTTATATATCCATAATAAATCGAAATATCTATAAAAAAGACTTCTATAAATAATTATCCATAAACCAAATGTACACAGCTACAATTTAATGGTGGTAAAAGGGATAATTTTTGCAAATGTTATACCCATAAATATTCCATTTAATTAATTGTAGTGGTTTCTCATCAGTCAAAGGTAACAAAAATTTAACCGAGTTCGAACATTTTGGGAATTGGGTCTGCCAACCAACAATTATATCGCTTGGTGGCCAATAATTCCATTGAGTATACAAAATTGTCATTCATCGATTCAGAAGAACCCTCACCACCCTTCCACTCCCAATACCACTTTCCAACAATATTAAGGATATTTTTACTCATTCTATTATAAGTACTTATTCTGAAAGCAAATTATCCTTTTTGGAGGAGAATGGGTAGTATAATATGTTGCCATATCAAAATGACACTATATCTGGATTTGGGTTTACACATATTTTGGTTTTTCGTTAAATTTATTATCCAAATCAATGTTTTAATGAGTTCCAATGTGTGGTATATGACCAAAAAAGAAATAAACAATAAAAAAGCGGACTTAATGGATCATTGTAGAACGCACTAACCTACCGGCTCTGTTAAAAATCAAATTGACATAATTTAATGCATTGGATCGATATAAAAGGTGTTTATTCTTTTTGTGGGTATTTATTCTCATTTTTAAATTTCTTATTAAATTATTTGAGGTTGAAATTTTTTACGCAAATTTAAAAGTTTTGAAATAGTTAGAATTTTTTTTCTATTGAAAAAAAAAATTGTATATATTAGAGGACGTTGCGCCGTATGAGTTGAGACTAGACCTCAAAAATATATGCAGGCATTGTTAGAATTTATTTTCATTTAGACTTTCTGGAAGTAGAAAAAAATTATATCCATAAAAAAACGTAAGGCGGCAATCCTTTAGGAGATGGATAATAGTAGCAAGGACTCTGCAGGGTATACATAAAATACTAGAAATATTACAAGAAAAGAGAGCCATGACCAATCATAATTGTGATCAAATTGCTCACCCAAAATTTATGAATAATTTTAGGATATATTGGCAGATTAGTGTGGTTATACAATATTTCGGAATTAGTTGTCAATAAGCTGAATATCAATAGAAGCTACTGCATTCGTATTGATAGCTATAGCAGAGAGTATTCAAGCCTATTCAGTTCGTACGGAAATAATATATTATACAGGAATGGGCAATTCTCCTTTTCCTGAACATGCTTAGTTCGACTGTAGTATTCAAAAACACATCTATCCACATACCGACGGCATTATCGATTCCTAATTCTTCCAAAATTATGCCAAAGTTTGCGTTATGACATGTTCATGATCAATAAAAAATTACACGATCATCGTTCTTTTAAAATATGGAGTACATAGACCCGGGGCCAACATCATACAAAACCATCGATTTATTGAAGATACAATTTGGCGACAGGATCATGCCATTTGACACCGCTTGATTGTTTCTTGCGAAGAAATATGCACTCATTGTTATTTGTTGGCAAATCAGTAATAATAGAAGCCTTTGAAGCCAATGTTGAGCAAGTTGAAGAGGAGTCCGAGCCAGATTTACTCCCGAATAATCGAGACAATCGGATGAGGTTTGTCAAGAACATCCAAGATACCTATACGCTCGACATCATTTATAGACGACAATAATGCTAAGAAATTATCTTTCGAATTGTTGGAGTGATAAAGTTCACTATTGGCTCAAAATCAAATGTTAGCAATCAAAGTTATGTCTTCTAGACTAAGATATCCGAGAAATGGCACTTCGTAAGCTCCTATTACGAGGTCTGTTCAAAAATATCGCAAATTTTGTGTTTTTTCAAAAGTTATTTTATTTTGTCATGAATATCTATTTTGTCCCCTTCAAAGTAATCCCCACCAGATATTATACACTTGTGCCAACGTTTTTTCCAATCCTCGAAACACTTCAAAAAATCTTTTTTTATGATCTTGTTCAGCTCCTCCTTCGATGTCGTCTCTATCTCCTCAATCGTAGCATCGTCCTTTCATGGGGCTCTTCAGTTTCGGGAACAAGAAAAAGTCACAAGGGGCCAGATCTGGGGAATACGGTGGCTGCGGCATTATTAGTGTGTTGTTTTTGGCCAAAAATTCGCGCACAAGCAACGATTCGTGAGCAGGGGAGTTATCATGGTGCAAAAGCCAATTTTAGTTTTTTCACAAATCCGGGCGTTTGTGCCGGATTGGTTTGCGCATAACTTGCAGGTAATATTCCTTATTGACCGTTCTACTTTGTGGCAAGAACTCGTGATGCACCACGACCCAGCAATCGAAGAAAACTGTAAGCATAACCTTCACACTCGACCGAACTTGGCGCGCTTTTTTCGGTCTTGGCTCGTGCGGCAGTTTCCATTTGGGATGATTGAGCTTTGGTTTCCACGGTTCACAACCATACACCATGATTGGTCACCAGTTATGACCCTTTGGAGCAAATTTGGGTCGTCGCGGACAGAGTCCAACAGCTCCTTAGCAATGTTAATGCGATACTGTTTTTGGTCAAAACTGAGCAATTTTGAGTCCTCAGCAACTTCTCTAACGGTGATTCGACGATTGGCCAATACTATTTTCTTTACTGCATCAATGTTTACGTCTGTTGTTGACGTGCGTCGGGCGTCCGGCACGCTTTTCGTCGTTCACATCTTCTCGGCCCTCTGAGAATATTTTTTACCACCGATAAACGTTGCTTCGGTCCAAGGTAGCTTCACCATATACCACAGTCAACATTCAGAATGCGTCCGCGCAAATAATTTTATTTTTCACACAAAATTTGAAAGAGATTCTTTGATACATTTTTTGGAATGGGCAAAATTCGAAGACGACCCAAAACACGTGCAAGCAAAGAAGCTGTCAAAAATTAATTGAACATTTAAAATGGCCGAACTTGCTGGCATTAGTGAGAGATATGAGTACCAACATAACGCCACAAAAATCGAAAATCGAATATACGTAACCCGCGGAAATTCTGAATTCGCGATACTTTTTCAACAGACCTCGTACTTCTGAAATGAGACCTGAGCTTGAATTACTGGATCATGATCCGCTATAACCTGCTCAACATTGGATTTAAAATTCACCATGTAAATTTATCAATCTACACATAATAAAAGTACTATTTGGCGGCATTTTTATTTGCTGCAAAGAAAAACATTTACCGGCTACCGAAATTGTGCTAATAGAAAACGCTCGATTGTTTTTTTAATAAATATATGTAGTTGTTGATATTTGCTGCCAAATCAGCGATAATTGAAATTATAAATGATTATTTCTTTAAAAAATGTCACGCGAAATCATCGATTTATTGAAGACACAAAGGATCTATCAATTGGCATTCAGTGGATCGTGCAATTTGACACCGCTTGATTAGTTTAACGCTTTTAAAGATAATGTTAACCAAGTTATAGTGAAGAAAAGGGGGTAATTATACGGATTGCAGGTGCTTTTATCAAGTACAGTTGAGCTGACCATATGCTGAAATTAATTTCATAAAATTTGTTTGTTTATTTTATATTTTTATAAAAATAACTTTTAATGCTTTAAAAAAATCATCTTATATTTATATTTTCATTATAGTTCTTATTTTTATAAATAATGTAAAATTATTTTCAGGTATCCAAAACTTATCTCCAAGCAAACCCCAAAATTCTTGTGGAGTATTAAATTTTTATCTGATTGCTAGTTTAGAGTATATTTTCCGAATATGGTAAGATCACCATATTCTATGGAAGCATTTTTATAAGGGAATATCCGTTCAGGTTATAATGCCGATTTACTTCTATAAATGCAATTGATAATAACAGTAGCACTTTTGTGCCAAATGCCGCAATTTAATGATTAGAAAACTCACTAAACCCGATTGCGTAAATACCGAAATAACAAGAAAAAATATCTGATCCTCAATTCTAGTCACGATTAACCTTTTTCCCGATCCAGTTTTAATATGGTTTGTCGCGTTCAATCAGTAAAAAATTGCCAAAGATTTTTTTACAAAAGGAAAATTTCAAGCAAAAGAAAACAAATTTTTTTAAATGATTCTCACTCAAAAAACCGTAAAATTACGACATTGTTGGTTAAATATCCAGTACAGATTCCTGTATTATTGTTAGTTATTTTTTGCAGTCTTGAATTTGACAAAAATGAGGTGATAAGAAAAAATTCCATTCTTCAAGCATGCAGTTTTGTATTGTTATAATCGCACTAAGGAAAAAATTCAAGACCAAATAGAACATTTTAAAGGTGCCGCCGTGTAATTGTTAGTCTGAATAAAAACAATTGGATTGGACAAAAACTATATGCATTTGATTGAAAAGGTAAAATTATAAAAACAGAAAAACAAATAATTGTAAGAAATCGGATTTCTTTGAAGATTATCCTTGACTACCACGAAAAATTTCTTCTGTAAGCCGCCTATTCGTGATCTCAAAAATTAATTTATAATTTAAAAAAGAAATTTTAGTTTTTATCATAAATTTATGTCTTTAATGAAAACTGTATAAAATATGTAAATTCTTTAAAATATTGACTCGTTGATTAACTAATTAATTACTTACCAAAAAAAAAAAACTCCTTAAGATGATCTCGTCAGCAAATCCGTTAAAATTTCGAGATTTATCATTTTTTTCGTTAATTAAAAATCTTTTGGGCTGATAATTTTCAAAATTATTACCATATATGCTCAATGGATTGAAGAAAAAAATATTAATTTATATTTTCAAGTCGATTACATTTATTTATGGTGGTAAGCCCATATCACAATGACTTTTTATGATAATCGCATGTGAGGGGCTGTTCAATAGGTATTATTTGACAGCCCACTTTATGACCTTTTAAATAATAACGCTTTTATTTTTATAAATTTGAGGTTTTATTTTCCTGTAGCCATAAAGAACTTCATACTTCAAGAACAAATCAACATGGTTAAATGCCACTAAATCGCAGATTAATTATTATTATTCAAATAACAACATTCAAATGGCCATAAGACTTCTTGTATAACTCGATGCTTTTGAGGTAATTTTTAATGACTTTTTAAAAAAAATTAAGGCTATAATTCGGCCACTACTTAAAAAATTTTGATTTTTAAAAAGTCTAAAATTTGAGGATTATCTTCATAAATACAATATTCTACGTAGATCTATAAGAAAAAGTCAACGGCGTCAAATTGCAGGATCTTAAAGGCCAATTGCCGTCATCAAATCTCAAATTTAACACATTCTAGTAACTAAACTTAAAATTTGTTGTGCTTTATAACTTCTGGTATTGTTTTATTAATTTCATATATAGTCCAGATTAAATTATCTAGGCCTAGACCATAGTTACAGAAATACGAACCAATGATAACTTTTGACCGGAACGCAAATCAGACAGTTACTTTTCTTGGATACAATTGCTTTTATATAGTTATTTGTGGGTTATCGCAGCCCCCTATGTGTGCTAATATAACTAATTCACATATCTACAGAGCGAGAAATTAGCCTCATCGCTGAAGAAAATTTTATTAATTAAAGTGTGAAACGTGGCTATAGTAGCCACTGTATCCATGTTTTACACTTTAAATAATCACAAAAAAAGTCTAAAGTAAATCGATTATCATATGGGCATAGCGCTCAGAATACGTACTCTCCTTCAAAGATATTCGAACCAATGACGACACTTTCAGATTAAAATGCTTACAAATGACACCTTAAGACAAAAACACTTTTAGACCACAAATGATAATTACACTTACTAGCATATTCAGCAACCCAGAAATAAGCCTCATCGCTGAAGAAAATTTTGTTAATTAAAGTGTAAAACGTGGCTATAATAGCCACTGTATCCATGTTTTACACTTTAAATAATCACAAAAAAAGGCTAAAAAAATCTATTATCATGTGGGCATAGCGCTCAGAATTGACAGTAACGTACTCTCCTTCAAAGAAATTTGAACCAATGACACTTTCAGACTAAAATGCTCACAAATGACACCTAGCCTCATCGCTAAAGAAAATTATTTTCTCTTAAAGCGCCAAATGTGGGTACTGCCGAATAATAAATTTTGTAAATTTTTTTTTTTACAATTTTTACGCAACAAAAATGAATTATTTAAGATAAAATATAAAATGGCAAATTATAATAAAATAAATTTTATTTTTAATAATATTTAAAAAAAATAAATTATCGCATAATACGAATTTTAATGACTTGTTATTTTGGTGTGAACGTGATAGATTATAGTGATGGCCATTTTACAGGTATCGTTGAGTCCTAAATAAGCAAATAGATTTATTTATTAATAATTATAATTATAACAAAAATTTAGAAGAAAAATAAATAGTCTTAAAAAAAAAAAAAATTTGCTTAGAAAATTCAAGTTCATATTTAAAAAGCATTTCCATCTTTAAGAAAATAAAATTTCCTGTGTGAATCGATAAAATACTTTTATATTTATTTTGATCAATATTTTATTGAATTGTAGAAATTAGTTAAATTTAGATACATATCAATATATTCCGATATAATATATTTATGTTCATTGGGGAAAAAATTACGATGCGTATTTGTATGGCGTGCACATTTACAATATTTTTAAAATGATACCTGAACGAAATGCGAAGAAATACGATTAATTTTAAATAAAAACGATCTAGAAGTATACCTTCGAATGTGATGATTATTCACACCTGTACCACTTAAGTATACAATATCTACGATACACGTATAATATCAGCGAGTATTTGCAGGTCTACAAATATCCAAGACTGAATAATGTTAATGGGAACACTTTTCTATGTCGACGCTAATCACGCGTGAAGAACATTTATTTTCAGTAACATGTTCTTGATGAGTTCTATTTATTTACCATTCTTCCCACTAATCGAGGATTAACAATAAAAAAAAAGTTTTCTTTCGAATTTTAAATAATCACATACACTTTCACATGAGATTTCTTTAAGTATAAATAAACTGTGCCAATAGATACGCTTTAGCAATTCTATTAACCCAATTTATCTGCCATAAGTGAAATTATCGTATGCACTTATCAGAAAAGTTAGAAAGTAAAATAATTTCATCTAAACACACTTTTATATTTGTGAATGTTTACTTAATATTTAACCACTTTTATTTTATAGATTTTAGTTTTAAAAAATTTATTAATTAACGATTAGATTATTTTATGAAAACTATTATTTTTTTTTCTTTATAAAATTTATAGAAAAGATAAAATTGAATTTATCAAAGGTGAAATTCCCCAGTGATAAAATTCCATTTAAAGAAATTATTTTCTTTTATAAAATAACCAAATTTAGTATCTTCCAATAAAGGACAAATTAAAACAAATCTTATCTTAAAAATTTAAATTTTTTTTAAAAAGAAAAAAAAATATAATATTGACTTTTGTAAGGATTTTTACTAAATATAATTGGCCAAATGCAAATCTTGAACAAATATTATAAATTTTTAAAATTTCCTTTAAAAATTCTGTTTTAACGCAAAATGAGATCGGAGATTGTGTTATTGCTAATGGGCAGTTTTACCGGGCCATTTAATGAAGGGTTTTCGAATAAGAGTGATATGATTCTTTTTCAAAAAAAACATACTAATTGTTAAGGAAATTCAAATGTTTTTTATTTTATATGAAGTACAATCAATACACTTAAGTTCTGAATAAAACGTCATTCAAATGGCCTCCACAACTTCTTTTGCAGGAACGAATTCGATGAACCCAATTTTCGAGCACTTTTTCCACTAAATCAAGTCGTATGTCATGAATAGCACATTCAATATTGACTTCTAAAGCTTGAAGAGAGTCTGGTTTATTGCTAAAGACCAATGACTTCAAATAACCCCTTAATAAATAGTCTAATGGTGTTAAATCACAACTTCTTGGAGGCCATTCAATGTCACAATTTCTTGAAATAATCGAATTTCCAAACTTTTCTCTCAATAATTCGGTTGTTGCACGTGCTGTGTGGAACGTAGCCCCGTCTTGTTGGAACCAGATGTTGTCAAGATCAACTTCTTCCAATTTCGGCCTTAAAAAGTTGGTTATCATCGATTTATACCGCTCTCCATTGACAGTAACGGTGTTACCCACTTCATTCCGACAGAAGTACGGACCGATGATTCCACCAGACCAAAAACCACACCAAACTGTCAATTTAGGTGAATGGAATGGGTGTTCATGAATAATTTGTGGATGTTCTTCGCACCAGAATCGACAGTTTTGTTTATTTACCGCACCACTAAGATGAAAGTTAGCCTCATCGGAGAAGATGATTTTCTTAAAAAAATCGTTATCGTTTTCAAGTTGTTCGAAGACAAAATCAGCAAATTCACGACGTTTACGGTGGTCCAATGGCTTCAGTTCTTGAGTGATAATAATTCTATATGGATGCAAGCCCAAATCTTTTCTCAAAATCCACCAAGTTGTGGTTTGACACAGTCCCAATTCTTGAGAACACCTGAAATCGACAAATTGCAGTCTTCATCTACACTTCCCTGAACGGCAGCAATATTTTGATTACTTCGAGCGGTTCTTTGTCTTATTGGTACTTGAACATTATGTAAAGAAAATGTACGCTCGAAATTTTTAACAATTCGACGAATTGCGAGCACAGTTTTACGATTATTACGACCATAAAATGGCAAAAGCGCACGAAAAGTTGCAATTGGAAAACGATTATTTCGATAATAAAATTAAATAATTTGTAAACGTTGTTCCTGCGTATTTCTTTCCATTATAAAATTGTAAACATGACTGAGTACAATGAAAATAAAGTGACAGATCATGACATATTACAAATGGCCGAAACGTCACTTAGAAATCATATCACTCTTATTGGAAAACCCTATATATAGTTCCAGTTGGGTAAACGATGCGAAAACATCGATTTATTTAAGACGTAAAGGATCGATTAATTGTCATTCAGGATCATATGTTTTGACAGAGCTCAATAATTATTAACCTCTTGATTAGGTGTTTTCTGGCACATCAGCAATAACGGACGTTTTAAAAGCCAATTCTCAATAAGTGAAAGAAGTGCTACAGATGAATTTACTGGAAATACGGTCAAAAATTAGGCCGATCAAAGGAAGTTTGGGAAGAACAACTAGCCAAGATAGTCGTATGCCGGAAATCGTTTTGAACACTAATGGCAATAAATTAAGTTTCGAATAGTTTGAGCGATTAAACTTATTTTTAGCTCAATGATGTTGACGGCATTGTATGGTCCTATTTCTTCCAAAATAATGCCAGAGGTCACTTTATGGTCAATATTACCGAGGAATAAATAGACGCGAACGACATTTTGTTGGATACATCACACGAAGCCATCGATTTATTGCAGACGCAAAGGACCTATCAATTGGTATTCAGAATCATGCAATTTGATTCCGTTGGATTAATTCTTATGGTATATGTTCAGCCACTGGTGTTTGCTAGCACATCAGCAACAACGGACGTCCTTAAAGCCAATTTTTAATAAATGAAAGAATAATTATAGATAAATTAGGCCGATTAAAGGAAGTTTGTAAAGAACAACCAGCCACGTTAGTTATATGCCAGAAATCGTTTTTGAACACTATTGGCAAAAAATTGTCTTTCGAATAGTTTGAGCGAAGCAGCAAAAATTATCTTGGCTTTTCGAATAGTTTGAGCGAAGCAGCAAAAATTATCTTGGCTTAATGGTATCGACGGCATTGTGAGTTCCTATTTGATCCAAAATTATGCCAGAGTTCACGTTACGGTCAATATTACCGGAGAATAAGGAGACTCGAACGACATGTGGTCGGATAGATCAAGCGAAGCTATCGATTTATTGAAGAAGCAAAGGACCTATCAATTGGCATTCAGGATCATACGATATAACAGCGCTTGATTCTTATGGGAATATATACAGTCCTTAGAGTTTGCTGGCACATAAGTAATAATTAACGCCGTTAAAGCCACCTTTGAGCTGTATATATTCCCATAAGTTTACTTGAAAAAGCGGTTAAAAAATTAGGCAGATCGTCAAGTACCATATTCCTGAAATCTTTTATTAAAAATTAATGATCTTTCGAATGATTTGAGTAATGAAGCTCATTTTTGAGTTAAAAGTTTTGCTAGCTAGCAAAATTAGAACTTTTGAAGTGAGAAATCGACAAAAAGGTACAGTTTAGTGTTGCTTAAACGCTGACGATGCCATGAGATCCTATTTCTTTGACAGCATTACCGGGCCATGATCAACGATTATTTCCTTCAAAATATGAGAATACATACGTGTAGTCATAGACAGCATATGGTACCAGCAGGATGACGTTATCAATTTATATTAAAAACAATATTCGATGACAATTTTATTTACCGCAAAAACCTCATTTCACGGCATCAAAAATCATGCCATTAAAACATCTACATTATATCCTTCGAAAACGTATACGATCGTTGATATTTGATGGCAGATTAGTAAAATTTGAAGTTTTTAAATAGCCAACATCAAATTAGTAATTAAAAATTGGGTCGATCGGATAAGGTTCGTAAAAAACAAACAACGTGGCCACATGCCGAATATCACTAATGGCAAAAATTATCTTTCAAAGCAAAAAAAATTGTTTTATTGTTTTTTTTTTTTTTTAAATTATACAATATAAAAAAAAGTATTACAAATTTGTTAGCGTAAATTTGTTATTAATTTAAGTTCTTAAAAAAAATTAATTTACGTGACTTATAGCACACTTGGAATTTTGGAATTTCTATTGGGAAATATTGTTTTATCATCAAACAATGTATACAAAAATATGAAATGTTTTGGAAAAATCTACAATTTTTTTTTCAACTCTCACAATTTTATTTACGTAAAATTGCCATGAAACGATAACATGTGAGAGTTGAAAAAAATTTAATTTTAAGAAAAAAATCATCTATTTTTTTATTGTCTACTGAACAATTGAATTGACAACTTATCAAACCAGGTGTTTGGCAATTCAATTATAGACTAGAATTCTCCTAGCAAATTAACATAAACAAATAAGAACGTTCTTTTAATTTTAATTGTTTGTGTTGACTTGGTATTGTTTGTTTTTAATTCATTTTATTAGTTTATGGCTACACGCGAAATTCATATTTTTTTATTTTTTTATTCAATTTCCAGTCAAAATTTTAATATAAAAACCCTCAGAAAATAAGTACTTTTAATTAGTCGTCAACGAAAAACTTAACTTAAAACATTCAATTTTACCATAGAGCAACTGTTCTCATATTCAGCAAAGTAAGTAATTTTAATTAAAAAAATAAATTGAATTTTATTCCATTTTATAAATTTGATTTTTTTTAGAAAATGTTTACGTTGAAGTTCATTTTAATTGCGCTTTTCTGCTTATTGTCACTCAGTATGGCAAACCGTTGTAATCCTGATTTAACGAAAGAAAAACGTCCAATATGCCATAAGCTAGTAGCAGACCTGAATCGACGTCTTGCCGAAAAAGGAAAGGGACCAGATGATCCTAACATTTTCAAAGGTTAAGATTAAAAAATTGATGATTTTTTAACTTGTGTATTAATTTTGCAAATAAAGTTTGACAAATAATTAATACCATATATAATATAGAAAATATGTTTTGATTTGATAGTAATTTCTATGCAAAAATGAATAATAATAATTGGTCACTTGTGAATAGTCCATGCCGAAAATAGATTTTATATGAAATTTAGTGAAATCAATTAAAATAAAATAATTCTTAGGAAGATTTTTTGTGAAGTTCTGTAATTGGATAGTAGGGGTGGTAACAGTAGGTTTGTGTAAAGTAAGGGTTGGTTTGACTTGCAGGTGGAACACTGGTTCGGCTAGGTTATCGGTCATTAAATAAACATAAATCGTCGATTGGAAATGTACAGCGTTATAGATGGACGAGTAAAAAGGCGTAGACGATTTTGGAGTGTAAAAACGTTCCGGAATAAACCAACACACCCATATTCCCGGTCAGCGGAAATGACACATCGCTGGGTAAATTACTGCCATGCACATAAATGATAAGGCAGACCACAGAATTTATTGCTTCTGTAATAATTATGTAATTATCGCCAATATACCATACGGCAGCCGCGATACTATAGCAAAACCGGCCATTATCGTAGCCAGACTATTCGAGTGGCTCATTACCAATGAGTCCAATGAGGAAATGGTCTTGATCAGAAGCGCATTGGTTATGGGTACAAGGGTATGGATGCGGTCATGACCATACTCGTGTTCCTATCTGTGGCAATGTCAGCGTTGGTTGTCGATGCCATTGCGAATAAAAGTGTAGCCGCGCATATAAGGTCACTATTAAGGCGACATCATTGAATTTTCATGGGCTGCGAAAAGAGGTGCCAAAAATACCATAATAACCGGAGAATAAATAAACGTACGAGGCAAAAAACTTATTAAACTCAATAAATTATATAAAAGCCACAAAAAACCAAGATGAATAGTAGCGATGCTGTCGATATTCGAACACTATAGTGTACAGTGTGTATACAACGAACGTTAATTTTGCTGTAGATACTTGAGTTGGGATGAAATATGCTTGTATAGGGAAGTGTCCAGCTATTGAACGAGTACAGATCGTCTGGCACATGGCATTGCACCAAGAATACGGAGGCAATCTCGGAACAGCTTTGGGATCTTTGGACAAACCAGACCTACAAGTCATCCTTATCAGCATCAGTCGTGTTAAATAACAAGGCAATGCTTTCCGTATCAGTTAATCGGCAATTAAATTATGTAAGAGTTTTGCAAAACCGTTTCGCGGCAGCAAGATACCAAGTTGTAAAGCTTTGCTCGTTTAGTTTTCATTGCCATCAGCTCGAGGATTTTTCTTTATTTTTACTTCTCCTTTTGTATTGGAACTTTTTTTCTCTCTCTGAGGTCTTGGGCTTGTTTAAAAGCATTACCGTCATCTGATTGGTGGGTAAACAATAATTCTCACACATAGTCTGGCACCTGATTCTTGTTGATAAATCTCTGTAGTAATTTTCTTGCCGGTTATTTAAGACCAATAATGCATAGTTTGGTTTTTATTGAATTCGGGTAGCAAATCTTTATTATTTATTATTGTTATTGGTTAGTTTTAACAAGAAATGGCAAATGCTCTATTAGCAATGTTAGCTAAAATTGGGTATTTGTTGAGGCTGAATTTGAAATAAATTAAGAACTATCCAATTTTTATTTGAGAAAGTAAAATTAAATCTTTAATAATATTCAAATAACTGTTATGAGATATCTTGACTTTTGAAATAATTTTTTAATATCATTTTCGCACATACCTGGCTATAATTCCGCTAATATGGTATTTGGTGACTACTCGTTTTTAAATGAAGACTAATTGACATCACCTCATCTGAAAATTGCTCGATTTGAAAATTTTTTGCGCATTAAAAACCAAAATTTGTTGCGTTTTGCAGCTTGTGGCTCTATTTTGTTAATATCACATGTGTTGTTATGGTTGGGAAAAAAAAATTCAAATGAATTTTTGGGCATTGGCAAGGAAGAGGAACGCATTGAAATTTGGATTGAAAATGAAAAATTTATGAACTTTAAGTTCCACAGGAGTATGGGTAGTGACGATCATACTCAGAGACGATAATACCCTCCTAGGCATGGTTGGCGCTACTTTTAATCGTAGATTGCTTGGTGTGGGGGGGGGGATGCTGGTTAGTCCAAAATGTTTGCAGAGTTGTTTTCCACACCCATCATAACCAGGAGAAAATTATGCCAGAACATATAGGGGATAATGGAGATACTCAAAGGTGTTAATTTATCCAAGTGAGGGGAAAAAAGGAGAACAGAAAAAAATTATAAAAAATAATAGAAGAAAAAAAAGTTACAAAAAAAATCAATAATTATCTCTGAAAAAAGGAAGTAATAGGAATTAAGGAGGAAGGTTATAAAAATTGGAGAGGTTAAAATTTATCGAAAATATATAAAAAAAATTTAAAAATATAATAAAATAATTTAAAAGCAAAAAAAAAAAATTAAATTGCCCAAGGTAACCAAAAGTCAATTATCAACGTTGATCTTCCTTCTCTTCTTGGCCTTTTCCCAAAATCACATTTTGGAACTCCACGACCAAATAATTTTCGAGTACCCCTTTAAATAAGATGACGATGATTTCTTTCACTGCATCCTTTAATTCAAGGAGCTGAACTTGCAAAACTGAGTACTATAGCAGAAGAAGCACTTTTGAATAAAAATATCCAAGCGACCATGGTTAAATGGTTTACAAAAATGCAGAGTCATCTCAACGAAAATGCAACAAAACTGAACGAAGATTCCATAGTCTTACTGATTTGTGTACCACCTCTTTAAATTTTAGGTAACGAACAAATCATCATTACTATTGACAGAGCTACCATAACAATGTTCGTTAAGTTAAAAAAAATCGTTAAGTTAAAAAAATTGTCTATCAGGTGCTCAGAATTAACGTTAACAGTTAGTCCTTCTTCGTTTTCAAGGACACTTTTAGATCAAAATACACACCAGACAGACAATCATTTTTCGCGGATACAATGGCTTTTCGATAATTAATAGTATCCACATTTTTTGTAGGTCCTAATAAGATCAGGACTTTAGGAAATTTTCAGTTTAAACTATTGACATTTAATAAGAAGAGTCCATTTATGCATTTTATTGAAGACTTTATGTTAGTCAGTCGATAGGGAGACTGAAAGTGTGGGCATGATGAATACTGTACACCTCTAAACATAAATCACTTATGCTAAGAGTAATAAATAACAAATTTTGTTCTAAATTTAAACGATAATTTTAAATTTTCTTTAAAAAAAAATTGACAAGACTAACTTTATAATTTGTTACTTAGAAAGTGTATAGTGGCTCCATTTACGGTATCTTTGTGGAGAACACCGAAACATGCTGGGAGTGTCGAACTGGAAGTTTTTTGATTCAGCAGGCCTAGACCAAGAAAGTGTTTAGTTGCTCCATTTATGATACCAGATAACGAGTTAGGTCCCCGTTAAAGTTTTTTGATTCAGCAGGCCAAGACCAAGAAAGTGTTTAGTGGCTCCATTTATGGTACCAGATAAGGAGGTAGGTCTTGGTGGAGGACACTGAAACATGCTGGGAGTGTCGAACTGGAAGTTCCCGGATTAAGCAGGCCTAAACCTAGAAAGTGTATAGTGGCTACATTTATTGTACTAGAAAACAAGGTAGATCTTGGTGGAGGATACCGAAACATGCTGGGACTGTCGAACTAGAGTTTTTTGATTCAGCAGGCCTAGACCTAGAAAGTGTATAGTGGCTACATTTATTGTAATAGAAAACAAGGTAGGTCTTGGTGGAGGACACCGAAACATACTGGGAGTGTCGAACTGGAAGTTTTATGATTCAGCAGGCCTAGTCCTAGAAAGTGTATAGTGGCTCTATTTATGGTATCAGATAATGAGTTAGGTCCTGGTAGAGGACGCTGGAAGTGTAGAACTGGAAGTTATCTGGTTCAGCAGGCCTATATCTAGAAAGTTTACAGTGGCTCCATTTATGGTTCCAGAAAAAAGGTAGGTCCTGATGGAGGACGCCAAAACATGCTGGGAGTATAAAACTGGAAGTTCTTTCATTCAACAGTCCTAGACGAGAGTCCTGGTTGTCGCACCGTTGATGGTGGTATTTACAAGAAATTTTTTTCGGTAAGTTCTATATGTTTGAAAAATACGCGTGATAAAAAGAAATTTTAAAGATGGTCGATAACCTTTTGCCATATTTCAGCGAACTTCATAATTGCTCGTTCATAGAAGAACCTGCCTTTATTGGCAAATGACTGAACAAGGTGCTGATTTACAGCCTCATCTTAATTGGCCGTCATATCATGCAAGTAGTTTTGAAGAGACCGTTTTGAAGAGTATGGTGGGTGTATCAACACATCCCATCCAGGCTCCAATATTTTTTGAAGGGTGATCAAACTTCTGGGTGGTCTTGCGTTGTCATAATGGAACGAAACTCTTTTATGATTAACTAGCTCTGGACGCACACTTCTGAATTTATTATTTGGTTCCTCGGTAGAAGCTCAAATAAAACGGTATTTTCCTTTTACGGATGTTTACTTTCATATCGTTTGAGAAGGACCATTACGTCAGGACTAAGATAGTTTTCATGAAGCATTATTGTAAATGATCTACTTTTGATCACCAGCTATCAATCGCTTAAAAAAAAAAATCGCTGTCCGCACGCTCAAGAGCACGTCGCAGATGTTTATGCGTGCCATGAAATGAACTTGCTTGAGTATATGAGGGACATTTTTATAGAATATTATCAACGTAAACTTCATGCAAATTTGCACAAGCTTTGAAAGCGTTCTTCCCTTTACGAAAGTAAAACAATAAAGTATGGAAAAAATTAAAAGTTTAAACTTTTGCATTTTGAACTTGTTGTAAAAGCCTTAAAAAAAAAGGATTAACTTTTAAAAAAAAACTAAAGCTTCAGCTATCAGCTTATAAATGATAATATAACAATAATAAGATAGATGCAAATAACTCTAATGCTTCCGAAAATGAAGAAACGCCATCTGTTGTAAAAATATGACAACCAAATACATTTTCAAAAAAATTACTACCAATTTTTATTTGAAATCTATTTTTGCTTTTAACCAAATATCCTTAAAAAAAGTGTTAACTAATAAATAAACTTAAAATTTTCACACGCTGTATAACCATCCCCTCGCCCCTTTGGGCTATGCTTAAAAATTTATCATTATTTTACTATCAAGAAAACCATAAAGACTGCAATGATTTTTATAAAAAGGGTCATAATTTTGTTAAAAAGATAGCAAAAATTTCACAAACATTTATTTATTTTAACATTTATGATATTTAAAAAATGGTGTTTATTATAAAAAAAAACTCTTTCTTTTTTAAAAAAAATTCAAATTAAGACTTTTGTAAAATTTAATAATTTCTATTCTTCTATTGTATATTAAATATAATTTGCTAAAAGAAAAAATTACATAAATACATATACTTTGTGAAAAAGTCCTTATATTAATTGGTAAAAGGATGAAAGAAAAAACAGTAGTAAAATTAAATAAAAATGGGCAAAAAGTAACGTACAAATTTGATATTTGACAAAAACTGACGTGCTAATTTGGTACTTAATGGAAATTTTTAAGCTGACAACTGAATTTATGGCTATGCCTACAGATTTGATTATAATTAAGGATGTTTGTGTTTAATATTTAGGATTTGAAATATATTGTAAGGATGGTTGGCTTTTCCCCTCTTCAAGTGGATGGAAAATTTTTGATAGGAAACGACGAATATTAGTTATTTTTTTACTATGTTTTCTAGGATGAAGCATTACTGACTGAATCTACTTAGGGTGAATAGATTTTTTTTATTTGAATAAACTACAAATAAAGATGAACGTTTCCACAGTTTTTTAAAATAAAGTGGAGATTTCAAACGAAGTTGACGGATTTTTTCTTTAAAATCACTTTTCGTATTTGACTTTTTGGATAAATTATTTTGAATAAAAGCGTTTATGAAAGGATTATAGTGCCTGTTTTTATTTGTACAGATTGTTTTGATAAATTTGTTGGTTACGTTTGTTTTATGGTGACGGTAACAATAACATTAAGGATGGCTGAGAGTGCAGCCATACTATAAAAATTTTGACTACTAAGCTTATAGTACCACCACATTTTGGTAGTCTACAAATTTTATGGTCGATTCAGAAATGTGTAATTATTTGAATTTTGATAAATTTATTATATTTCATACTTTTTATAGCTGTTTTAGGATTAATTTAACAAGTATACGATAGAATGAATAGAAAAATATTTAAGCATAAATTACTCGGAACTCGCTAAAAAAACCCAAAAAAAAAAAATTGATAAGAGGTGTGGAAAGCGTTTCTTTTACACTTTGTCATTTGTGAAATTTTGTCTATGAATTTTTGTTCCCCTAAAAATATGGAACGTTGAACAAATTTTTTTAAATTATAATGTTGTCTTTTTTTAAGTAATCTTAATAGTGAATATGAAAGCAGCAAAATAAAATTGGCTGCAAAATATTTTTTTGGCTGCTAACAATTAAACACTCTGAACACGGTAGATGACAATTGCCAATTCACTGAAGTGGCTCTGTCACAGTTTTTTCGAAAATTATTTTCTAAATTTGTGCATTTTTATATGAAATTTTAAGAAAATTTGATAAAAATTTTCGGTTTATATAATTATGTAAGACATTCTTAATAGCAAGATTTGCATTTTTCCAATACTCAGAGTAGTCGACAAATAGTGCATACGATTAAGTATTAAATTGAATATCATTTAACTATATCGAGTTGTCATATTGAAAGATAAAGATACCTGTTCGGTGTCAATAATAAATGTTGGATGCCTTCATAAATATGGGCATGTCCGGTAAATATGCTGTATTGGCATTATGGTCGTCTTGTTCGAGTATGCAGCTTCTTATGCAATTTTATTCCACTCTTACCTTATTAGTTGGAATTGCAATCATGTTCATGTAATCATGTTTTGAACGTGTATCGTATCATTTTATTATGGAATGCAGTTATTTGCCAGAAAAACAACCAATTTATATGAGAACAGCTGTATACGTGTAAGCAGACACCGTTTGTGTCCATTTGCTGTTTGTAGGAATATTGTCGTAATTGTCATTTGGCACGCACAGGAAATGATCGAAAGCTGATGGTACTCATATTGGTATACTATTTTAAAAATTTGATATTCGTAACTAGTTTATTTATAATAGGTCTACAAGTGTTCTATTTATGCAAGGCATTTTTAATTTTCTAGACTGAAAATTAGAAGTAAAGAGTTATCCATTTTATTATTTGGAAAGTAAAGCCCTGTTTTTGAATTGATATTTATCATATATATTAATTTACTATTAAATTTATTTAGAATAAAATTTGCCATTTTATATTAAAGTAGAAAAATTTTAAGTTTCATGACCGTAGGATGCGCAGAAGGTACGACAGAGGTACGACACTAGGCTTTTTTTTTTTTTTTTTTGTTATTTGACAGGTTTCATTTCTACATTATACATTATACACATAGTCATGAGACACAGTCGCTCCTATGGAGCATATAGCGGCACAGAGAATACACGTCTCTAATTGGTGGTAGATGGCTTCTTTATTGGCGTCATCCTCTACTTCAGTTGGGGCATAGATTTGCACGATGGTGATGTTTCGGAACTTCGAGTGGAGCCTGGCTGTCAGAAGGCGGCCGGAGACCGGTTTGTACCCCATGAGAGATCTCTTTGCGTTGGCCGATAGCCAGGTACCTATTCGGGATGTTCGGTGAAAGCCAAATGTCGTTTTGCCTGAGGTGTTGTCCGGTTGATTACTCTTGTGCTGTTTCATGATAAGATGTTTTCTTATGGCTTGCGGCTTATCAGGCCAGCGAAGCAACCCCCAGTGACGTTGGGGGACCCTACGGACTACATATGGAAGGCTTGTAGTCGGCCTCTCACCCCGGCACCAATGCCGAGATGGCGGCAGCGGGAATCGAACCCGCTAACCTACCTGCGACGCGCGGTTTACGAAGTGGTCACCCATCCGAGTACTAACCACGCCCAGTCCTGCTTAACTTCGGTGATCTTACGAGAGCCGGTGGATCCAGGATGGCACGGTCGCAGGTTGCGACTAGGCTTTGGATGCTAATTTTTCGAACAACAGTTTTGTCAGTGGTAGGCTCATTTTATGCTCAGTAGATTCGTTAATAAGTAAAATTATTTAAAAATACATAAATAATTATAAAAATCTTATTATATTTATTAAAAGTTACTGTTTGGTATAAAATTGTCATGGCTAATATTTTTTTGAAGCAGAGATCGTTTCTGTCACTTTTGAGCACTATGATAACTGATATATTTTTAATTAAAGTAAAATATTTAAATCTAAATTATATATTGTTTACGCAAAATATCCACTACAATTCATAAAATATAACTTATTTTATGTTTATTCCACAGAAAGTTTCCAGGACGCATAATTTTGATGTTTGATAATGCCAATTAGGCAGCTAGATTATATGATTTAATGGCATTGGACTTTTTCCAAAATAGAACTACATACAAAATCGTGTTTTTAATTTATTTAAAAATTTTTAACTTTAAAGATTTTAAAAATAACGTTCATCAAATAGTGGCTAAACTACATCCTGAAATGTGCAGAAAAGTCTTAAAAGATTACTTCAAAAAGATTGGATTCTTCAAGAAATGTTTAAGATTGAAATATATTTTTTTGTTGAATTTTTACAGATCGTTTAAAGCAGATTTTTATAATATTATTAATTAACATGAAGCATTATTTGAAGTAAATATACATCGAAGTTTCTTTTTCTAGTGGGTGCTTATGTTAAGCACACACAGTTTTAGTAAATCACGCGACCAGTGACTCTTAAGTCGTTGATAGGTGTTTTCAAAGAAAAAGTGGCAATTGTGACTAGATGCAGAGCATACTTTATCAACAGCGTATGTAGTAACGTAGGTATCAGGACAGATTAGAATATCGGCTGTATAAATGTTGTAGAAGATGGGTCCAACTACACTTCCTTGTGGAACACCAGCCAATATCGAAGAGATATTGGAGAGTTTATTGTAGTCGCTTATTTAGAAGTTTCGGTTAAAAAGGAATAATTTTAGGACTAGGAAATATAGTTCAGCAAGAAAAACTATTACTCTTTTGGGATAATTTAGATCAGATCATAGGGAGGGGTTTTTGTTTCTAGAAACGTGTTTGATTAAATTGGCAACTTCGAAAAGAGTGATTGCCTATGGAGGAAGACTTATTGGTAAGAGAATGGATAGTTTTGTCTCGATTTTAGTTGAATTACTCCAGGTTCCATTAGTTTCCATAAGAGATAAAATTTACCCTGCAGCTGTCTATGATATTGATTTTCTTTTTTATAAGTGATGAAATCGTTTTTATTTGAACTTTTTTTTCCCAAAGCATAAAATCGATAACTCTATAATTTTTTATTATATATTAATTAAAGAACCGATAGCTTTTTCTTTAAATAGAGCATTTTAAATGAGTTTTTTCAAACTTTTGGGTTGTACAAATTAGTGACGAAAGCTCTGATTCTAGATTGCTTTTTGCAGTCATAAAATGGCTGTATTTGCCTGATTGTCCTTATAGTGAAGCAGCTCAACATTTGGAAGTTGCTTGCATAGTATTATGAAGAGTTTTTTTTATTGAACTTCATAAAAACTAATTAAAAATTCATTTAATTGATAAATTTATTTTGAAACGGAAATTGGAGTATTTTGAACTCAAAAAACTAAAAGCCATAAGTCCAAATAGGTTACCAGACTGTTCATAAAACCAGAATTGATTTGAATATTTTCTCAATTAATTAAGACATTATTTATGCAAATACCTGCTAGTATTAATAAATTTATACATTATTTCTCCCATAAGAAACAGAAGTTTTATGTCAACAATTTTATGTTCTCCCAATCGATTTGAAACACAACCAGAACATCTATTTATTCTCTTTGTGCACATTACTTATTATTTATCTATATTGAAAAAGTTTTGATATTGTAGAATTGCAAACGTAATTAAAATGTGTTTGGTAGTTTTTAAATTTATTGCCATATAGGAATGACCACGTGTATGAGTAAGGGTAAATATTATCAAGATCGGTAAATAATTACAAAAATACACTATGAAGAGATGTTAGAGTCTAGCCTATATATTGGGTGTAAGGGAATATTCTATCGTATTTTTTCTGAAGTAAATAAAATTATTTTTTTAAACTTTCAATTTAAAATTCTATCCAGAATACAATTTACTTCGTTAGTTAAAACTATTTGCCAGCGTTTTGACAGCTTATCCAATCTCTTGGAGAACAAGTGTTCGCTTTTGGAGGCGAGATAGTCGTCCACTGCTATTTGGAACCCCTTAAAATATTCGTCCTCATTCCTATTAACAAAGTACAATATCAGGAGAATATGGGTCATGGGATAAAATTTACCAACAAAACTCTGCAAGCAATGAATGCTGCTAAACCGAACGTTTCTTTTTGAATAGAACTCCTTCAATTGTGTAGCTCCAGGATTCAACAGCTCCTTATCTAAGTCAAAATTTATTAATTTGCTACATAAAGTTTAATCATTCCCAATTAGTTTCTCTAACTAACTATCGGCCAGTTTAATTCGAGAAACTGGCAATGCCAACCTACGCGTAATATGAAGTCATAAAATGGCCTCATCGTCATGGCGCTATAGAATGGCCTCTGGCTCTTATCTCAGAAAGCTTATAATAACAAAAAAAAATACCTTCAGAGCTAATAATAAACTATCTGGTTGCCAATTTTTGACGGCAAAGACGACCCCATTTTTTAGTGCCAGAAGATGACAGATGAAAATATTGAATGCATTCGGCAGATTTGCAGGAAAATCCTTAAACATTGTTCGAATATCTATAATCGTAAGTGAATATATTCATTTTAAAATAAGAATAGTTTTAGATAATTTTTTCTTAAAGAAAAAACTTCAAATTGAATTTTTCTGTCTAAAAGAGCAATTAATATTTTCCTATGCAGAACGACTAATGTTAGTGTAGCCGGTAGCTTCCGCATTAGGATCTGTCACCGTTTAACATTTAATTAATGACAATTTTATTAAATTTTAATTAACTAAATTAGTAATTTACAGGTGTTGCATTAATAAATAATCAATGTTTGATTACAGGTTCAGCTACTGCAATGGTTACATTTTCGATTAACCTTAGAGTTTGTTGTAAAATGATTTAATGGCATGGTTGGAGTTAAAATGAGCAGAGGACGGGAATATATGGACATGCTTGTTGTTAGGGGAAAATTAAGCGTGTGCAATGGGGCAAATCACAGTTGGAGTTGGAAAATGTTGTCTGTCATAAGGAATAGTGTGCATAGTGTCTGTACAAAATACACCGATCGCAGCGAGTAACATGGTAGTCTAAATGCGATGTTTTATAACGATCGCGTGATCTTCATCAATTCGATGGTCTTAGATTCTCTACATCGTACATAAACGCTTATATACATACGTCTGTTGTGATTAATATAGACTTTCTGAACCTGTCTTACCCGTATTACGGTATCCATTCGATTTATTCTTATATTCCAGTACTAGTGTTAACAAAAAAAAAATTGTAGTAAAAATAACAACAATAAAACAAATGCTACATTTCTCGAATAACGAAATATTCTTGAATCGTTTTAATGTCATAGCGAGTAACATTGATTGCATGATCTCTAACTAAAATACGATATTAGAATAACTGAACAAAACGATGGTGTGAAGTTGATAAAGATCATAGCGTGACAAGGGGTTCTAGTATAAATGAGGAGATCCTTGGGAATAGCTACCAGGAAATATGTATCGTAGTTAATTCATTGATTGTAATTAAAAAAAAATGTTGAGATATGGTGACAGGTGGATAGCAAAAGAAGGAAATATTAAAATAAAACATCGCAAAATGCGATGTTTTTTTAACGCCTCGGAATATTTGACTTTTTTAACTACTATTATTTTTTTTTAGAACATAAAACCTTTAATTGTTATTTTTCTAAGAAATTTAACTATATTCTTATTTGTTGATGACCTTAAAAAAACAAGTTGCGGCAGAAAAGGAATAAGACGGGAATTTTAAAAAAGAATTATTTTTCAAAATTAATGTTAAATCCTTTAAATTAGTTAGTTCCTTTGCTATATATCACACTCTTTTGGATATTATCGACAATGACAACCCCCCCCCCCCTCCCCTTACGAGAGGTCACTTCTGGGTGAATGATCCAGCTTTAAGATTTATACCAGAAATGGCCTACGAGTTTTGGGGTTTGGGGGCGGGATTAAATGTCATGGTGAGTTGAAGGCTGCAAGGACAATCTACATGTTAGACCCCTCACCGCGGAGAATTTGACGGATGGAATGTTTGATTGCTTCTAACATAGAACAAATGGCAAATTTTATTTATAGAAGATGGTATAGTTGATAGCTGAATATACTTGCGATAAGAAAGATACAGAATGGGGCTCATGAGAAGGAATAGAGATGAAATGGCTTATAGGAAGGCAGGTTTTTTTAAATGATGAGAATGGTAGATTTCGAAGCCGAGTCCACTTGTTATTGAAGTGGTCTAAGAAATGTATCAAAGAAGAAATAGTGGAGCTGAAAAACCACATGAATACAGGGGCTGAAAAACCACAGGAATTCGTTTTCCGATAAAAATTCCTTGAGGCCCATGGAACCATCGTTGCCATGGTTGACCATCGAAGTGTTTTGAATGTCTGCTCTAATACGAATAGCTCTTTTTCTGAGCAATCAATTTTTCGGTGCTTCAAACATGATTCATGCTACCGAAAAGCTTATTTCCTATGGGCTTGTCGTTACAACTTTTTCTTACTTAAACTCACAAATTTCGCTATTCTATTTATCATAACACACTACTAAAAATGTAATAGGGATGAATAATTACCAGTACTCTTTTATATATTTTTAAAATATTTTTTTCTTTTTTTTTTTTTTTATAAATATTTAATTTTTTTTCATAAAGAATACAAAATATATAAGAATCCAATCAATTAAGAATTTTATACTGTTTTTTATGTCGTAAAACTTTTTGATCAAAAGAAATAATTTTCAATTTATTTTTAGTCAATAAGAAAGTACCAAAAATTGGAATAGGAGTAAAAAAAAATTTTGTTAACATATAAAATCTAACTTTAAAATTTTCATTAAGGATATTAAAAATTCCCATTCAGATTATTTGTTATATTTGATATTAAGTATGAGGATATGGTATATGGAACCTTTTGCAAAAGAAGTAATCTAATTAATCTAGGATGTAGTCTTTCTTTAGCCATATCCGACCGACATAGCTAACCGCTTTTTTAACTCATGCTATTGGAAATAGTAATATTTGAAATGATTAAAAAGTTACTTACTAGAAGTTCATCCTTTACTATTATAATATACTATAGTACGACTATAGTATAATTGATGAACATTTCAATAAAATATATCTTTTAGTATTTATATTTTTGCTGGAAAGTAAAATGCATTTTTTTCTTTCTTCCTATTTCCGGCTTGTTTCCATTGCAAATCATACGATAACATTTTAATCTCCTCCATTCATATAACTATATGCACGTTAGGATACTTTTAGAGAAAAAAGGATAATAATAATAATAATAAAGAAAAATAACAACAACCAAAAAGGAACTCATATTATGCATATTCATAAAAATGATAAAAAAATGAAAAAAAAACCGTGGCTCGTCGTCATCGGTTCAGTTGGTTAACATTTCGGTATGTCCTGCTCCTGTAAACCTGCCGTTAGTAAATAAAAGAAATTTTATTTTCATTTTATATATTGTATATTTTTTTTATAGTATGCACTTGTACGTATAAGAGTTCATCGTAATTTTTTATTAAATATTCATCATGGTATTCAATGTTTGCATACTATATATCTTGGCAGGATACGGATACATAATGTAGTAGGATGCTATGAACAGGAAAATGACGAAAAAGTTCACCTGCATGCAAAGTAAAAATTTTTCTATAAAATTGTGGGTTGATTTGGTTTTTGCTGCGAGCATGTTCGACTGAAGGGTTTTTTCGTTCTTTTTGTGGTGTTTCTGATATTCGACTGCGGCGCGTACCCATGCACCTTAGCATCCCGCGATAAACAAACTGATGGTTGCCAAATTTCATTGAATTTTATGCAAAATGTTTGAACATCAGGAATGGAATGTAGTGGGTGTTTAGCAATTGTGTGCACCTGAGGTTGTTAGCTAGAATCTTTTAAGCTTTACGAGTGTGTTGATATTAGCAGAGTTGTGATGGGATTTCGATGTTGATGGTTTTGAAAAATTCTTCGGGACAGCACCGGTTTAATGGGAAGTACTTTATATTAAATATAAAAAAAAAATTGAAAGGTATAACCAAAAGCAAACTAAACACATGATACGTATTGTACTGTAGACTTACTATCTGCAAAAGTGGGGGGAATAATCTAAAATGGAAAAGTATAGTCATCCTAGTAGAAACACAATACCATCTCGGCAAATATGATGTCACCCATTCCTTGGTTTACTATAAAATGCAATGGAAATAATACTGCTTTTTCTATTATTTTTATTAAATAATTAATAAATGCAGTATTTCTATATTTTTTCCATTGAGGTTGTTGTTAGTCTATCAGAGGTTATAATCACAATGAAGTCTTTCTATTCCCTAGACCGAAGAGTAGCAACATCCCTAAATGGAAAAATATAATATTTGCTTATATTTATAAATGAGAAAAATATATGCTCATTTAGAAATATAGGCAAATATTATACAATATATTTTTTTTCTTCTAAAAATATTATACAGGTTGTTTCAAACATTACGAAATATTTGAATTTTGCCGCCATTTGTAGGATGAAGTGTTGCCAATGAAAAAAAAGACAATGTGACAACTGACAGTTCAGTGTTATTAAAAATGAAGCATTGCTCGAAAGAACAGCGTGTTTGCATTATTGAGCAATATTTTAAAAATAATAATAGTTTGGCAGCTACCGTTCGCAATTTTCGTACAAAATATAGTCCATTCCGTAGACTTGAATTCATCAACTGTAAAAGAGATTAATTAAAAAATTTAGCGGAACTTTTGCTGAGAGTCCAGGAAACTTCAATTGATTCAAGAATTGAAGCCTACTGACCACGCAGATCGAATAGAGTTCGTCGAATGGATTATGAACCAATAACAAGTGGATGCTGATTTATCGAACAAAATCATCTTCAGCAATGAGGCTTATTATCGCATATGGGGTTCAGAAAATCCACGAGTGATTGTTGAAAAAAAAAATGCATCCACAACTTATTAATATTTTTTTTCGAAAATGTAGCTGGTCAAACAATAATTGTTAATGCTGCTCCTTTTGGCGTATAATTAGGGACATCCTTTAATTTTAACAATTTATTTATGATCTTTTAAAAACTAAAAGATTCAAATTTAATATTTTTTTTCTGGTATTTCATGAATATTTTATATTAAGAAAATATTTGATATTGGTTATATGATCATATGATAAAAAGAATCACAAAATGTCAAAGTTGAATAAAGACTTGTGAAAAAGTGAAATTATGGAAAATAATTCAAAAAAGTGCAGATGATGTTTTTGATGTATTATTAAAGTAACTTTAAGAAACTGATTTTTTTATGCACATAACTTTACATAAAATGTCCAGTATTAAAAAAACAGTTTATTAGGGTCACTTTGATAATATTTCTGAATAATTGCATACAAAAGAATATGTTCCCTTAGCGGAAATTCTAAAATGGCTTTTAAGGTTATTTAACAAATACTGTAATTTTTGTTAATTTAAAAAAAATTATATCGTACCTTGCTTTCCAATAGTTTAGACATAAACTTAAACACTTTAAGAGAGCCGAAAAGCAGTGGAAGACGAACCTCGCACAAGAATTAAAGCTAATGAGCAGTGGTTAATTTTTGTTTCGGTCTACCCTACATCAGATTTGGATACAAGATTTGGGATATGCCTAGAAGACCTGACTTCCTTCAGTCTGACAAATCTCCTCCACTAAGGAAAGCTTCAGTGAGCAAATTAGAAATCAAGTCCATGCTCACTTTTTATAGTAGAGGAACAATTGTTTAAAAGGAATTTATACTTCCAGGACTAATTGTTAACTAAGTTCTTTATAAAGAAGGTATTAGAAGGCTCAAAAAGGGAGTTTCTCGCGCCAGATCGGACTTTCCAGAAAATTGGGTGCTTCTCCATGACAACACCGCTTCATCAACGAGGTTTTTTCTTTATAAAAAGGAAATTATGTGATTTCGCAGCCCATTATTTATCTGATATAAGACAATGGGACTTTTTTTTATTCTTCAAGATAAAAAATACTTTATAAGACTTTATATTGGTACTGTTGGTAATATAGAAATCAAGAATTATTGCTTTCCTGCACACGTCGTATTCATCTGATAATATTTCGGTTTCATTTGGAATTTTTCTATATATACAAATATGTGAATAGCGAATGATAAAAATATAATGTAAACTTAACTAGACACAATATTAACAGAATTGTTGAAACATTAATGTTCAAATATATTCCAATCCAAATTAACCAAAACTGCAAATATTTGCTAAGAACTTTTAATAGTTTTTAAATAGAATTCTTGTAATTCTAAGAATTTCTATTAATTTTTAACCACTTATCAGACCTAGAAAGCTTTTTTATATAATACCAAAAATTTACTTTATTTACAATAGTAGCGATAAATAATTCTTACGTAACGAAACTTGATTAGCGTAAAAAAATGTAAAACTAAATATTTTAGACATCATTAAAAAAAATTTACTATCGAAAATAAATATATTAACAAAAGAAAATGAACCATTTTCTGTAAATCAAAAAAAAGGGAGATTTTAGTAAAAAGTTCCCTTTTTTTCTGCTCAGTCGTAAGCAGAATTTCGCGTGTTTTTTTTCAAACAAGTTTTTATTGAAAAATAAGTTTTATTTTAAAATTACACGATTTCATAACAAATAACGCCATATTGGGGTTTTTTCATAACCCCACTAAGATATATAATTTCCGCAAGATGGCGTTACCTATTATAATAATAATTGCCTTGTGAAAAATCGGCATTTGCTTATAGGTTCTTCAAGATCTTTTCATATAATTTTTAACTTTTAACCGCTTTTAACTAGAATTGTTGTAATTATAAGAATTTCTATTAATTTTTAACCAGTTATCAGACCTGAAAAGCTTTTTTTCTAATATAATATCAAAAATTTACTTTATTTACAATAGTGGCGAGAAATAATTCTTACGTAATCGAAACTTGATCAGCGTGAAAAAAATATAAAACTAAATATTTTATATTAACAAAAAAAAGGACTATTTTCAGTAAATCAAAAAAAAAGGAGATTTTAGTAAAAAGTTCCCGTTTTTCCTGCTCGGAAGGAGCTTGAAAGTTTTGTGTCGTCGAATTTAGATACGCGTGTTTTTTTTACAAAAAGTTTTAAGTGATAATTAGGTTTTAATTTAAAATTACACAATTTCATAACAAGTAACGCCATCTTGCCAGAAATCATATCCCACTAAGGGTTGTGATTTCCACAAGATGGCATTACCTGTTATGAAGATAATTGTTCTGTGAAAAATCGCCATATGCTTATAGATTCTTCAAGATCTTTTCATATAGTTGTTAAAGTTTTAATAGTTTTTAACTAGAATTCTTGTTTTTTTTCTGATATAACATTAAAAATTTGCATTATTTACAAAAGTAGCGACAAATAATTCTTACGTAATCGAAATTTGATCAGCATGGAAAAAATATTATACGTATCATTAAAAAAAATATACTATCGAAAATAAATATAATAACAATAAAAAAAAGGATCATTTTCAATCGAAAAAAAGGGAGATTTTAGTAAAATGTTCCATGTTTTCTTACTCAGTCGTAAGCAGAATTTTGCTTGAAAATTATCTGTCATCAAATTTAGATACTCACAAAAACGTTTTTATAGATAAATAGGTTTTATTTTAAAATTACACAATTTTATAACAAGTAACGCCATCTTGCTAAAATCATATCCCATTAAGAGTTATAATTTCCGCAAGATGGCATCACCTATTATAAAGATAATTGCCTTGTGAAAAATCTGAATTTGCTTATATGTTCTTCAAGATCTTTTCATATAGTTTTTATTTTATAAAAAATTTTTTTTTTAAAATAATTTATCTATTATATAAAAAAAACTTTATCTATTTAAAAAAAAAAAATAAAAATACGCTTAAATTAATGAGTAAAAATGTCAGTATTTATTATAGTAAATCGTATTTTACAACTTATTCTTTCCCAATTTTTATTCGTTAAATATGCAAAAATATAAAAAAGAAACAAATTATTTTTCACCTTTCTTAGTATTGCATTAAGAAGATTAATTACAAATCTTAACTAAGAGTGTGCGTATTTTTACCATAAAACATAATATATAAAATTAATGCTTTTATATAGTAAACTTTATGATAAAAGTTGACTTAAATTGTCTTTCATTTACGAGCAGCTATTTTATTATCCTTTGAGCTGAAAGTACTATTAAAATGTGTATCTTTAATTTAAGATAAAAGTAAGTATTTTCATCATAAGAACAGTATCGTTATTTTCACATTTGTTACAGTACACAAGGTAAAGTGGAAATTTCTGAAATAATAATCAATTTTCTTAAAGTAACTATTTTTCAATTCAAACTTTTGCAAAATATACACAGACTTTTTGGCAATATTTTCTTATCAATATTTAATTGCAATTTCAAAAATATTTTAAACAAACTCTTTAAAAATATGCATTAGTTTTGAAATATTTTTTTGTTTTTGTCGAAAAGGTCAAATTTGTAATTAAAATTATTTTTAGTAATTCCAAGGAGAAGTTTCCGAAATATTTGCATTTCATAGTATTTGTGCTCTTCATTATTGTGGATAGTAAGGGTAGTTACTAGGTGGGTGTATAGGAGGTTCGGATATGTCTAGAATAGTCAGGTTTGGTGTGTACAAAAAGATGGAATTGAAAGGAGCCCCTTTTCATTCTCTACAAGCTGGTTTTACTGTTGATGATAATGCTTCCTGACAATTTCCAAATCGAATGGTTCAGATGAATATGATAGGTTGGAAATGGTAGTAGTCCCAGCAGTATACGTCCTTTGGGATCAAAAGGAATCACTAAGTAGGGTGTCACTCATATTACTACACCTCGTCAGCTTTAACTTCTATAATTTGGAATGGAAAATATCGAAAAAAGCTTTGTAAGCGAGTCATTCTACCAAATTATGCAAATTTTGGACTTGAATTAATTTCGTATGCAAGTTGAGAGCTGATGCTCAGCGTGTCAGCATATACATACGTTTGAACGTACATATAACTTGGCAATGTCAAAATGATACGAAAGCGAATCGAATTCGTAAAATTTGAATTGAAATGACTGAAACGATATGGTGTTAGTAAGATAGCTTTGATAATACGAGAAGGACTGTAACAGGGATGAGGATAAGAAGACCGATGATGAGAGTGAAAACTGGCAGTTATGGTATTGGCATTAACTATGGCAAGGCAGTACAAAAGTATTGGAATGTTAACATAGCCCACCGAAAATGGTATTATAGAAACCACTGATGCTTCGAAAGGTGATAAACATTTCCGGTTTATTTCGAATACTTTTATATAAAAATTTTCCTATTCCATTTTATTTTTATGACCAAATTCGTATACACGTTGCTCGTTATATATGTCCTGGCCTATTCCATTCTACACTTTCTTCCGGTATGCTCATATATTCGTTATCCAAATTCTAAATATCTGAAAATACGTATACGACATGGAATGGAAATTTTTCTGCACCTATTTTTTTCCGCACTCTTCTTTCTTTTTTATAAAAAAAAAAAATTCAAAATGATATCCTTGGGAAAAATCAAACTTAACGAAGTTATATCGTCTTCGATTTCCGTTTGTAGTGCTCTATAGAGATTGTAATAGGCGATTCTGTGATGTTCATGTTATTTTATATGGCAACGAAATGAAAATTGTTTGCACACAAATACATCGAATATAACAATAACGATCTTATTTATAAAAAAATATTTATATTCAAAAATATTATTGTATATACTACTCATCCATATATACTATCATCCATAAAAGGAATAAAATTATATGGTAGATTTGCGGGAGAGCGGATACATACGAAAACATATCTGCCCATGAAAAATATTGTAAAATGTCTTAAATGGAAAATTTTACCTCTGAATTTTCAATATTGAATGTGTCAAGGTGAGGTTTATACTTAAAAGGAGTAATTTTACTATTTGGAGAAAAATAGCACATGGTAAAATTTGTTGAAATTTTTTATTTTTAAGATTGACGGCATTAGGGGATTGGTTATGACTAAATTTTTATAAGAATGTTTGGTTATTTTTTTTTACTAATCATATTAATATTTACTAAAAATAAATTAAATATTTTATTTGATACCACCCACTTTCATATTATATTGTAGCTATTTTTGACATTAACCAATTATCATTATTCACTTTTGCATAGAAATTTCTATCAAATCAAAACATATTTTCTATATTATATATCAATTATTTGTTTAACTTTATTTGCAAAATTAGTACACATAAGTTAAAAAATTATCAAATGTTATATTTTTTAATCTTAACCTTTAAGATTTTTTCGTGCCTTTGCTTTTGCGGCATTACGTCTATTCATATCCTCTACTATAAACTTTATTGAACGTGTTTTTCTCGTTAAATCAGTATTAAAAGGGTTTGCCATACTGAGTGACAATAAGCAGAAAAGCGCAATTAAAATAAACTTCAACGTTAACATTTTCTAAAATAAATCAAATTTATAAAATGGAATAAAATTTAATTTTTTTTTTTAAATAAAACTATTATACTTACTTTGTTGAATATGAGAACAGTTGCTCTATGATAAAATTGAATGTTTTAAGTTAAGTTTTTCGTTGACGACTAATTAAAAGTACTTATTTTCTGAGGGTTTTTATATTAAAATTTTGACTGAAAATTGAATAAAAAAATAAAGAAATATGAAAAGTGCGTTTATCCATAAACTAATAAAATGAATTAAAAACAAACAATAATTGGATTGAAAACACCTGGTTTGATAAATTGTCAATACAATTGTTCAGTAGATAATGAAAAAATTGATGATTTTTTTCTTAAAACTAAATTTTTGTCAACTTCCGCACGTAAAATGGCAATTTTAATTACGTATATTGTAGATTTTGCATTTCTTATTTTTGTATAAATTGTTTGACAACAAAAAAATATTTGCCAATAGAAATTCCAAAATTTCAGTTGTGCTATAAGTCACGTAAATTAATTTTTTTAAGAACTTAAATTAATAACAAATTTACGATAAAAATTTAAAATAATTTTTTTTATAATGTAGGGTTTTTTTTAAAAAAAAACGATACAACAAATTTTTTTTTTTGCTACGAAAAATAATTTTTGCCATTAGTGATTTTCGGCATGTCGCCATGTTGTGTGTTTTTAACGAACCTCATCCGGTCGACCCAATTTTTAATTACTGATTTGATGTTGGCTTTTTAAAAACTTCAATTTTTGCTGACTTGCCAGCAAATACCAATGATCGTATATGCTTGTGCACGAAATAATGGAGTTGTTTTTATGGCATGATTTTTGATGCCGCGAAATGAGGTTTTTTCGGTAAATGAAATTGTCATTAAATAGTGTTTTTGATAACGTCATCCTGCTGGTACCACATTCTATCGGTGTCTATGTATTCTTATATTTTGAAGAAAATAATCGTTAATCATGGTCCGGTAATGTTATCCATTGATTGTGACGTGAGCTCTGGCCATATTTCGAAAGAAATAGGAACTCACAATGCCGTCAGAGTATAAGCCACACTAAAATATGCCCTTTTGTCACTCTCGCTTCAAAAGTTCTAATTTTGCTAGCTACCAAAACGTTTGACTCAAAAATGAGTCTCATTACTCAAATTATTCAAAAGATTATTAATGTTTGATAAAAGATTTCAGGCATATGGTGACCTCTATAAAATTTATATATGATAATAAATAATATTTGTTTAGTTTAAGGTCTGTCATATAACATAATTATTTGTCTTATTCCTAAAAGTTTTTTAAATACGTAAAAATTGTACAAAATTTCTACAAAAAAGCGATGAGGCTCACTTATCGCTCGGTAGATACACTAATAGATAGGCAGCCCTAAAAACTCTCAAACAACTATAAAAAAAGCCGTTGTGATCTACAAAAAGTGGCTCTCTGGTATGCATTTTGGTCTGAAAAAGAAGAGGGAGAGACAGTTACTATCAATTCTGAGCGCTACGGCCGTATGATATAGTCAACTCGTTTTAGATTTCAAAAATGTGTCGCCATAAGGGCTTTATTGCGTGAAAAGTTCCCGGAACGCGTATTTTCAAGATTTGGTGATGTCAATTGGCATCAGAGATATCCCAAAAAGGGGAATATTTTTGGATATAGATCAGTAACATACACATAGGACTTGATGAATTCGCGGTTCTGAGCTGGTCTAGCAGTGTCAGGAAATTAAAAGTTTCTTTACTGTAGCTCTTTGAGTGAAGAGTACTCACTAGGTTTTTCTAAAAGTAGAACTGACTCGTATCAAGGGGATCGGAATCCCACGATGGTTCGTCCACCGTACCCGGGCAATGTAAGGGCCCTTTGGCTGTGGTTATCACCTACATTGCAGGTACAGTCTAAGGACTGGTGGTGAGAGAAGGCAGATGGAGAAAATGAAGAAGATAAAAAGATAAAAAAGTAGAAGAAGCTAAGAAAGAATTAAAAGAAGATGAAGAAGAGGAAGAAGATGAAAAAGCTGAAGGTGAATAATATGGAGACAATAAAGAAAATGAAAATAATATAGTAATTATTGTAATTCTATTATTCAGGTTAATAGAATTACAATAATTACTATAAATCAAAATAATCTTTGGTTAATTGGGTAAAATTGAATTCCTCGAAATTTTCTTAAATGATAAAATGGTAAAAATAAACGGGTGGACAAAATAGAGACAATAAACAAAATGAAAAAGATAAAAAGTAGAAGACTTTCAAGTTATGAAAGAATTAGAAGAAGACGAATAAGATGAAGAAGGTGAAGACGATGTAGAAAATAAAGAAACTGTAGAAGATGAATAAGGTGAAGAAGATGAAGAAGAAGAAAATGAAGAAGATGAAGAAGATGCAGAAACTGAAGAAGATGAAGAAGATGAAGAAGATGAGGAAGATGAAGAAGATGTAGAAGATGAAGAAGATGAAGAAGATGTAAAAGATGCAGAAGATGAAGAAGTTAAAGAAGTTAAAGAAGTTAAAGAAGAATTAGAATAAGAAGAAGAAGAAGATGAAGAAGATAAAGAAGATGAAGAAGATGAACGAGGTGAAGCAGATGAAGAAGGTGAGCAAATGAAGAAACTGAAGGAGATGAAGAAGATGAAGAAGCTAAAGAAGATGAAGAAGATGAAGAAGATGCAGAAGGTGAGGAAGATGAAGAAAAAGAAGAAGATGAAGAATATGAAGAAGATGAAGAAGATGAAGAAGATGGAGAAGATGAAGAAGATAAAGAAGATGAAGAAGATGAAGAAGATGAAGAAGATGAAGAAGATGAAGAAGATGAAGAAGATGAAGAAGGTGAAGAAGATGAACAAGATGAAGAAGATGAAGGAAATGAAGAAGATGAAGAAAATTAAGAAGATGAAGAAGATGAAGAAGATGAAGAAGTTAAAGAAGTAAAAGAAATTAAAGAAGAATTAGAAGAAAAAGAAGAAGAAGTAGAAGATGCAGAAGATGTAGAAGATGAAGAAGTTAAAGAAGTAAAAGAAATTAAAGAAGAATTAGAATAAAAAGAAAAGGAAGATGAAGAAGATAAAGAAGGTGGAGAAGATGGAGAAAATGAAAAGAAGATGAACAAGATGAAGAAGATAAAGAAGATGAAGAAGATGAATGAGGTGAAGCATATGAAGAAGATGAGCAAATGAAGAAACTGAAGAAGATGACGCAAATGAAGAAGGTGAAGAACAAAATGTGCAAACCATGGATGAAGTGGGAACCATGAATCTTTTTCTTTGATCTCTTGTTTGGGCCACTTTATGCATGGTTTGAGATGCGTGCAACTACTTGGATCTAATCAGCTGAGCTGGCGAAAGCTATGACTGGATAGATCTGTTTTGCTCGTTGATGGGGCGTATATCAAACCCAATGATCGTAGGTAACCCGTAGTATTATGCCTACCGATAGGCATGCCACGTTAAATAACATTACACTAAAGCCCTGCAAGATCGTGCGTTCCTTTTATGTATTCCTTTGACAGTCAATGACTGCCTTCTTCATAGTTCCTTTGACTTGACACTAGTAAATTTTTACTTACAAAGCTTTAGAAAAGTTTCTAAAAAATACTCCAAAAGGATCGAATCCTGCAAAATACCTCATGATAGTCATTTACAGTAATTTATATTGCATGCATAATTTCAATTTTGAATGTATTTTTTGATAGATTAATTTTTAAAAGTGTAAGTTGGATAGCTTTTCATAATATCTGACTTCGGATATCGTATAGAAAAATTTTAACTCATACTAAGTACTGTTTTTTACGAAATGATTGGAATTAGTCTAAATGAAAAATATCCAAAAGGGTCTCATTTTCAAGATGAATGTTATTTTTATTGATTGTAAGGAAAAAAATGCGGTTCACTTTAAAATTCGGTTAACTAATTGCAATGATGACATTGACGATGACACGATGGAATGTTGCGGTATTTTCTGTGTTTCAAATATCCAATCATGGTCGGATGGGGAAAATGTTGAAGGAACGCAGAAAAGGCAGTCGACGACAAAGAATTATGCGAACAATGATAAGAACTGAAAATATGACAGTGATCATTATCAAATTGATGGTGAAATGACGAGTTTGTTATTTTGAAGATGATTTTTGGCCGTCGCCAAAGACTTTGACGAAATTTTAAGATAATCAAGACTGAGTTCAGTTAGTATTTTGGTGGAGACATCACGATTTTTGGTATGGAACTCTAGACTCTGTCGGCAATCGAATAAGACCGGAAAAATGCACAGAAAATACCGAAATTCGTAGAATTTCTGCGGCGCCCATTAGATGATCTACGCGCCTGGCTGGTTTTTACTGATTGTCGGCTACCACACACACGTTTCGATGGATCGGAATATTTTGCACACCAAATTCCAAATCCCAGATGTCAAATTCATTTGGCTGTAATGCTTCTGTACCATTTGAATGGAGCTATTTACGAGTTCCTAGAATCAACCACTATTTGGGTGGCCAATATTATCCTCTTACCAGAGATAAAATTTGACCTCTTAATTACTGCCTTTCGCACGATTACTTCCATTCATCAACTTCGAACTATTCGGAACTGTTGATACTGAAAATGGCCAGTTGGTAATTATTTCTTTTTTTTTCTTTAAGAGTACGAGTTAATTAGTGAAAATTATTTTCTGTTATAAAAACAGAACGGCTATCTTAGCAAACTATAATGAGAAAAAGTTTGAAAAGCCTTATTAGCAACAGTACATATTGCTATTCAAAGTATTCCCAACTTTCATATCATAAGTTTTCAATAAACGAAAACAAACTTTTATATCGACAAAAGCCAATGTAATAGGGAAAAATCCTTATGGACTAAGGATCAACATTTTGGTATGCACATGATTCTATGAGTAGTTGCTATTGGAAATGTTGTGGTTTATTTTTAAGATTTTTTCTTTATTGGAAATATTTCAAACTTTTGGTGAAATGAAATTTGCTTCTGTACAGTTCAATAAGTTTCCCAAAACCATTAAAGGTTGAGAGAAAAAAAAATATGTTTTTTTTTCTTTTTCACTTTTTGTGTAGAAATTTAAAAGTTTTTCCATGTTTTAGGATATCTCATAGATATATTTTTTTCTTTTTCATTTATTTTTTAACGGATATAAATGAAAGTTTCTTTAGTTAAGTTTGAAAAATCTATAATAAAAATTTCAAAATTGAAGAGTCTTTTTCTTATATGAGTATAGTAGTTTTTTATATTTTAACTTTGAAATAATTTGAGTAAACTTTATTTTATTAAATATTCACTGAGAAAATTATCGTGGAATTCAACAAAAAAAACAGGATATTTTCTATACAGAAAATTCATAAAACTTCCATTTACAGTCGTCGATTTATTAATTTACATTACTTTTTATAGATTTTTAATATAAATTAAATTATGGTTTTTTTCTAACATATTTGAATTTCTTCCTTATCACATTTTTTATCTACAGAAGATTATGGAATCCTTTTCTTCGTTCAAAAAATTTAAATAGAATGAATAAATTACCATTGTTGCTGATATAGAAAGTTTGAGCATCAGTTATAAATTGAACTATTTTATGGGCCCTGGTAACAACACTAAAAACTTAGTCTTAAAAAGAGTTATTCAAATTGTGAGTTGAAAAGATTTTTTTAATTCGGATTTTGAGAAAATTTTTTTTATTTCTTAAAATGCATTAACTTTGGCAATTAAGTTTTCTGAGAGATCTTGTAGGACGCAATGCTTTTAAGGTCATTTTTTGCATATATCAGACAGTAATTCAATAATTACTTGACGATTGTTTTTACCACCGAAATATTTCTAGGGGAACTCTAAAATTATTAAGCCAAGGGGCGCCGGAGGTAGGATTTGGGGAATGATCAGGGAGAGACGTAACAGCCAAGTTTTTCACCCCTCTTTAAGTTTCTAAATGTATTTTTCTCCTTTTCAATTTTATGACCTTCCCCATATTTCCTATTCCTTTCTCCCCAGCTTGAATAGTTTTTTTTCTTTTCGTAATATATTTATAAGATATAATTTTCTTATTTGACCAGGTGCATAAGCTTAAATCCGCTGTTTTTAAGTAAAAAAACAATGTTTTTTTCATAGAAATCAAAAAGAAATTTATTGAAAGTTCTTGCCCTCGCTAGCTTCACATTTTTTCCATCTCTCGAGCAATTTGTGGATACCAAGCCAAAAAAATTCCTTCTATTTCGAGGCAAACCTCTTGTGAAGAATCAAAGTGCTGCTCAGCGAGCGCGTGGCCCATTGACGAAAAAAGGGCTGTAGTCGTAAGGGGCCAGGTATAGTGAATAAGCGAGGTGGGGTAACACCTCCCAGTTGAGTGTCTCGGACCATTTTTGACGTGTGCAAAGGTGCGTTGTCGTGAAGAAATCAACTTGTCATGTCTTTCTTGATAATCCGTCTTTTTTTCACGCAGAACACGGTGCAATTTGATCAGTTGTTAGTGGTAGTGGTGGGCATTGACAGTTTTACCAGGTTTCAACATCTCATAGTAGACGATACCCTGTTGATCCCACCAAACGCACAGCATCGTCTTCCGTCCGAAGAGATGTGGACTTGGGGAAGATGTTGATGGTTGGGTGGGATGAACCCACGAGTTCTTGCGTTTAGGATTCTCGAAATATATCCACTTTTCATCGCCTGTCATAATCCTATGCAGGCACTTTTCATCGCCTGTCACAATCCTATGCTTTTTTGTCTGCCATCGGTTTGGCGTCGCACCACCTGCCTATCGTTCAATTCATGCGGCACCCATTTTCCGATCTTTTCAATCTTCCCCATGGCACACATGGAAATTGCTAGTTGAGTAACACCCAATTGCTCCGCGAGCATTTTTTGCGATTAGGTATCGTCTTCATCCAAAAGAACCTGGAATTGATGGTTCTCAACCTTCCTAGGACGATTTTCACGCTTATTGTCGCTCCGCGAGCATTTTTTGCGATTAGGTATCGTCTTCATCCAAAAGAACCGATGAAACCAATCTCGGCATGTTATTTCCAATCAAGGACTGTCACCATAGGCCCCCATAAGCATTCGATGAGATTCGGTAGCCGATTTCTTCCAATTGAAGTAGAAAAGCAGAGCTTCCCGCATATACTCTTTTTCTGGCACAAAACTAGACTTGAGTACCAAAAGAAAAATGTATGTTGTTGTACAAAATTGCTGATAATGTGCACTGATTAATGTTGGCAGATGTCAAACTCATAAAAAACAAATATGGCGTGCCCATGTCAAACTTAATAGGCTCACTCATGCCATCTATAACCCACCAGCGGATTTAAGCTTCTACCCTTGGTAATCTCATTACTTTTATGCACTTTTTTTCCACAATCCATGGAGAAATTAACACATTTACATATCTCTATTTTTCTCTGTATATTCAGGTAAGATTTTTGTTTGTAATGGCAAGTATGAGAGCACCTCTTTGCATTAAACTTTGAACCGCTACTCAATCATCACTGGTTATACCCCTCTTCAAGTTCACGTTCTTAAAATTAAAAATTTGCATACCTTCCTATTCCAATCCAACTCTTAGGGAATAAATTTCATAAATCAACAATTCTCAATATAAATAAGTCTTGATAAAGTTCTCAGGCTTAAAAATCGCCTGTGTCAAACGGCGTCAAATTGTACGATCTTGGAGGATAATTTGGTATTACTAAATCTTAAAGTTACAGCTGCTGGAATTTTTTATGTAATAAAGCCAATACTTGTCGAGTTGTATGGCTTATGACATTGTTTTTTTTTTTATAATCATATGTAGTTAAGATGAGTAGTTTTAAGTTCAGGCGAAAAACAAAACGGTTATCATAAGAGGGTTTGGAATTGACGGTAACGATCTTTCCGAAGAAAAACAGGCCAATGAGACTTTTTAATAAAAATTGATATCAGACAGTTACTCAAAGCTCCATAGTCACTAAAACTCAATTAAATATTTTAATTATTATAAAATGCCATAATTTATTCTCAATAAATATTATTATAATTAATGAATAATAATAATTACTAATATATAAAAAAAACTATACTTTCCGTACAGCAAAATGGATATTTCTGTATTTTTTAAATATCTGCGTAAATTAGCAACTTTTATAATATAATTTTTTGACAAATACTTTAAAAAAAAAACAGTAATATAATTAAAATAATATCTAAATTTATTGACATTTTATTTTTTTATAAATATTTTTTTTAAAAACAAATCCTCATCGATGTTTATATATAAAACAATTCAGTTTTTAGAGCGACACAATTTTAAGGGCGATAAAAGCAGTGATATTAAAAGTGTACAATCAATTGGAAAAATGAATTCTTGCCAATTGAAATTTATTTATTTTACATAATTAAATTGGTATCTATTGGATCTGTTCGATATTGTCGAGGAAATGTTAACTTCAAGCTGACACATGTTATCCACAAACGGGACCGCAAACGTGATCTCGAACTGGAAAGTGACAGCAAAAGTGGTTGTCAATGCAATGCAACAGGTTACCCGGACTCGTATGTACTGTTTTAGTAGTAATAAAAACCTTCATTTAATTTGCAAACATTTTGTTAACAATTCCATGACTTTAAATCGTAATTAGAATTTGAAAAAAAAAATATTTTATTCAATGAATAATTAAGAAAGACTTTATACATTTTGGTTTTGGTTTATATTGTAAATTGCTTTGAAACTTTGCCATCAGGAATTTAAGAGTTGGAATTATTTAATCAGTCTTTTTTTAAGACTAAAGAATGATTTATTGATAATGCATATCTTTGACAGCAATTATTTTTGAGTTGTTAGGGCTTCATAAAAATGGTTGTTCTGCAAACAATGTATTTCGTGCACTGCATGACTTCTGCTGTCAACATTATCTAGGACAATAATGAGCTATTAAGTATAGAAATTTGAAAGAATCTTACAATATAGCTGTTATATAAGAAAATTTGATCAGATTCCGACAATCTCAAATCAACTTTATGCACAGCAAATGTACCTTTTCTGCAGCACCTGTCACCGAATTTTAATAAAAGAATTACTATAAACGTTTTATGGTCTTAATTGGATGACATGAGCTTGGACATAATGTGGTTGTTACATCACGATGCTACTTGGCTCACACTGTGTGTAACAGTGGCCATATTATGAGCGAAATTTTCATGACGCATAATCTTATTAAAGAGACGAGTTCAAATAACGTGCAAGATCTTGCGATTTGACACTATTGTACTTTTTTTTCTGAGGTTACGTAAAAAATCAAGCATATGCCAGTACGTCTGAGATAATCCCAGGACGAAATGACGAAATCATATGCCTTATAAATGAGATAAATACCGAATTATTACCAAAAGTCAAAGAAAATTTTGATACTCGCATCCTGTGTTGTATCCTAAAGTTTCCTTTCCTCAAGAAGCGAGCTACAATAGTCACACTTCAATGTTCTGCAATGATTTGGTTAGCTTTGCGGTGAACATTTAGCTAAAGCAAGGTTTCTGTGGTGCTGCCACAGTAATTTTGGGTGTGGCATGCCCACGTACTTTGCTGCTGTTAATTACAATTTACACATTAATCCATAACTTTTTGGCATCTTTCAGCGAGCTTCATGGTTCATAGAAGAACGTGTCTTTATCGGCAAAGAACTGAACAAGGTACCTCATCTGACTTGGAGGTCATTTAGAGCCTCATCTGAATTGGAGGATATCGCAGGGAAGGGTCTTTGAATATACCGAAAGAAGTAGATGTTTTGTGGCGTAAGCTCAGGGGAGTATGGTGAGTATCCCATCGGAGCTGTAATATTTTTTGACTGGTATTCAAAGTCTTGCCTTACAATTATGGAATACAACTCCTATACGATTAAGGAGCTCCGGACGTTTCTGGATGATAGATTCATTTGTCGATAGTACACTTCTGAATTGATGGTTTAGTTCCTTGATAGAAGCTCAAAAAGTACAACACTTTCAAAGTGCCATCACACTGAGAGCCTAACCTTCCTTTGATGAATGGATCATCCCATCGGGATTAAGACCATTTTCACGCCACATCACAAGTTATCAATCGCTTTGAACAAAGGATCGTTTTTCTCACGCTTAATAGGCACGTCGCAGATGTTTATACATGCTATCAAATGAACTTCTTTGAGTTCATGAAGAACTCAAACATCGAGATTGCTCATGTATCACAACTTCTTCAGATTTTTTTCCTGCAATCTCTAGTATCGTAAAACGCAGGTGTTACTCAATTTATGCATCTAACCAAGGACCATGGTTTTCCTTCCTGACCAAGGACCATGGTTGAGATCAAAGACACCAGCATGGAATTTTGTGAACCATCGGTGGTACTGACTCTCTTGCAGAACATTATTAATGTAAACTTTATGCGCGCGTTCTTTCATTTTCAATTTGTCATAAAATTTATAGAAAATTAATGAAATGAATAAATTTTTTTTAAATGAAGCTTAAACTATCAATTTTTAAATTACATAAGAATAAAATTGATGAGAATAAAGAAACGCCATTACAAGATAAGCTTAGGTATTTTTTTTAAACGTGAATGCCTTTTTTGACAATTCAATAGTTGCATTGCTTGCTCTGATGTGTGGTAGGGGCATCCCTCGTGGGAGCGTTGTGGTATTTTTGGGTTACCTATACGAGGTCTGTTCATAAAGTATCGGAAATTTTGAATTTTCGCGGGATACATATATGTTTTGTGGCGTTATGTTGGTACTCATGTCTCTCACTTATGCCGACAAGTTCGGCCATTTTGAATGTTCAGTTAATTTTTGACAGCTGCTTTGCTTGCACGTGTTTTGGCTCGTCTTTGATTTTTGCCCATTCCAAAAAATGAATGAAAGAATCTTTTTCGGGAACTTGAAAAAGTCACAAGGGGCCAGATCTACAGAATACGGTGGCTACGGCATTATTAGTGTGTTGTTTTTTTGGCCGTTATCATGGTGCAAAAGCCAATTTTCGTTCTTCAACAAATCCGGGCGTTTCTGGCGGATTGCTTTACGCAACTTGCGCATAACTTGCAGGTAATATTTCTTATTGAACGTTCTTCTCTGTGGTAAGAACTCATGATGCACCACGATCCTGTAATCGAAGAAAACTGTAAGCAAAACCTTCACATTCGACCGAACTTGGCGCGCTTCTTTCGGTCATGGCTCGTGGGGCAGCTTCCATTCGGATGGAACCAGTTATCGTCACCAATTATGACACTCTGGAGTAAATTTGGGTTGTCATGGACAGAGTCCTATAGCTCCTTAGCAATGTTAATGCGATGCTGTTTTTGGTCGAAAATGGGGACAAGTCGAAGAGGAGCCAAAACACGTACAAGCAAAGCAGCTGTTAAAAATTAACTAAACATTCAAAATGGCCGAACTTGTCGGTATAAGAGAGACATGAGTACCAACATAACGCCACAAAAAATCGAATATACGTAACCCGCGGAAATTCAAAATTCGCGTTAATTTTTGAACAGTCCTCGTATAGGTAACCCAAAAATACCACGACGAGGCATGCCTCGTAGCTAGGATCTTATTCAATTGGTAATGATTAGAACTTTTCCAATATTCCTGATACATTAGAGCTTACACCTTTGGGTTAGGAATAGGATTGGGTATGAGGCTTAGGTATTTATTAAAGGCGACAACACCAAGTAGACAAATGATAGGAGCACATAAACTTACAAAGAAAGAATTAAAATTATGTTTAGAATTAAAACTATGTTAATTATGAAAGAATTAAAAATTATGTTAAAAAATGGTTAGAATTTTATAGAGAAATACTCTCAAATACAAAATATAATTTCAAGTCACTTGTTTGTTTATAAATCAACATTTTTCTTTTCTGTTTAGTACTCAATCCAATTGGGTGTGGACTTTTGTTTGTGCAATAAATACGCAAGACTTTAGTAATATTCCAGAAAAGGATACATTTAGAAAAATTCTGCAAAAAGTAACTATATTTATATATATATGTATTTGTTAAGTTACTGTTAGGATAGAAATATCAGGAATAATAATACTGAAGTTGACGGAATCCGGACGAATGCAGATTCTTGATTGCAAAACTTTTGTAGTCGAATCGTTTACTATAGAAAAAGCTTTCTGTCTGTTGAATATAGAAGCGAATAGTTCTTTAGAAATTTAATATTGCCACAGGGTGAATGCTACTATTACTATGCAGTTAAATGAGAATTTTATAAAATAGTATGCATAACTGGGAGCTATTTAATCTAAAGTATTTCATTTTTATCGCCAAAGGTTAAAAAAAGTTTGAATTTGATTTTGTGTTAGTATACGAGAATGAATAACAATTGCTTGTGTCAGAAATAATTTTTTCATAAAAAGTATTGAAATTTCGATAATACTTTAATTAAAAAGTTTTTACTAAAACAACAGATTAAGATAAAAATTATTAAAAAATAACCTATTAATCGATGCTATCTTTTTATCAATAGTTTTAAGCATTTTGTAATTATAAAAATATAGTCCTATTGCTTTATAGTAGTTTTAAATAATATGCAAAAATATAAATTTTATTTAATTGAAAATACTTTCTACAAAATTGAATATGGTGAAGGTGAAACCATTACCATCAATTTTGAGCGCTATGGTAGAGGTTTAGATAATTTAATCTGGTCTATACATAGATGTAACAAAACGATACCATAAGTTACAAAACCTAAAAAAATTTTAGCTTTAGTTACCAGAACATTTAATTTCAAGATTTAATGATACTTAATTGGCCTTTAAGATCCTGCGATTTGACGCCGTTGACTTTTTCTTATGGAGCTTAACCCAAAAATTATATTCCAAACCATATGTGATTTCAGGAAAAGTACAGCATAAGCTATACTTCGGGAATTTTTTAAATTTATTAATCTAACATAGAACTCGTAATTTGCAAATTTGTAATGTTAATTGGCCTCTAAGATCTTGCGATATGATGGAGACTCGATAATCCTCAATATTTTTGACCATAGCTCAGGCTTTCGAGCGTGTATAACATTCTGTGACATCTTTGCAAGTTTAAGGGAATCCTTCCTACCCCATACTTGTTAATGCATATCTGAATGTCTTTCTAAAATTTTATATTTAATATTATTGAGCAGTGAATAATTAAGTTTATATATGTACAACATTTAATTTAAAAGAAGAAGAGAAAAACAACTAATATACAATAAGGCGATAGGACAAAATAAACATTGTTGATTTGAATGAGCAAAAAAAAAAAAATAGTCACATGAGATTACATATGAGTTCATCTCAGTACTTACACAAGTAATTATATTGAATTTCTAAAAAGTTTACATTTAATTAATAGATAAAAAACAATGCAAAAGAATGCAAGCATTATTTATTAGGTAAATTATTCCACAATTTCCGAAACCCTCGTAGTCAGTACAGTAGTTTTTGCTCAGAAACATTGCAGTACACTTTTATATATGACTTTGCAACTCAGAACAATTGGCATATTACATTTTTATATTTTATAGAATTTATTTTCATATTACTGATATCGAAGAAAGTATATTTACTTTGAAAATAGCTTAAAAACATTCACAAATATTCTTATTATTTTTTAATAATCAACAAATAATGACAATTGAAAAAATGGTATTTCACCACAGCATATTTCATGTGTGTTTACCATATTACTAAATTATGCTTTTACTGTTCAAATCTACAAATTAAGAATATATGCTCGTAGATATATTCCAAAATTAATATTATATTTAAATTAATTTTTACTTGTACAATAAAAAGATATTACAGCGATTTTCCTAAACTAAAAAAATTCTTAATCTCGCTGGAGATTTTGTTTTTAATTTTTTTAATACTGCTTGTTTTTAAGAAAAAAAATTATAATTAATCATTTTTAAAATCCAAAATTCATTGGTTAATTTCAGAAAGCCCAGAACCATAACAATTCAAAAGGACCAACAAGGTTTATGATTTAATATAGTCGGCGGTGAAGATGGTCAGGCTGGTGGTCTGGCTGATCTCGGTGGTGAATTAAAAAGAGGCGATCAACTTCTTAGTGTAAATGGCGTTAATTTGCGAAGTGCTACCCATGAGGAAGCTGCCCAAGCGTTAAAAGTTTGTATTCTAAAAATTAATTATATAAAAATAGAAAAATAATAATAATTTCATAATGTTTAGAATTCTGGTGGTATAGTCACATTAGTAGCTCAATATAGACCCGAAGACTATAATCTTTTTGAGGCGAGGATACATGAACTTAAACAGCAAGCAGCATTAAAGGCGGGCAGCGGTACACTATTGCGTACATCGCAGAAACGCTCTCTATACGTTCGGGCGCTGTGCGGCTATGATCCGAATCGAGACGATGGCTTGCCATCTCGTGGACTTCCGCTCAAGCACGGTGATATATTGCATGTGACAAACGCATCAGATGATGAATGGTGGCAAGCCAGAAGAGTTTTGGGCGATGGCGTTGAAGAAGGAATGGGAATTGTACCATCAAAACGAAGATGGGAACGAAAGATGAGATCACGTGATCGTAGTGTAAAGTTTCAAGGACACGCTGCAAATAACATAGACAAAGTACCAATCGATTCTTGTTTCCTGAATTTTTTCAGGCGAATTATAACATATTTAAAAAAAAAAGGACAATTTTAATCAAATTTCAATTAATAATTTCTTTTTGTTTATTATAGCAGTCAACACTGGATCGAAAGAAGAAAAACTTTACATTTTCGAGGAAGTTCCCATTTATGAAAAGCAAAAAAGATAAAAAGAATGAAGATGGCAGCGATCAAGAACGTAAGTAATTAAATACTTACAACTGATAAATATTTTGATTATACGTAAAAGCCACAAAAATTGATATTTTCAGTTGGTTGAAAATGTTGAATATTCTAAAATATTGCCTATCCGAGCAAGTGTCCCTCAAGATAGTATCTTTGGTCCTTTATTATATACGGTGTTTTTATGTTCCAGGTCGATTTTGCTGGTATTTCACAATCGTAAAGAATAATTTATAAGAATTTATTATAAAAAATTTAACATAAAAATAACGTTTTGAAAATATTAAAATATTTTATTTATATAATTGTTCAAGTGTAGCTTAACAGGACTATTAAGCCAACATACATCTTGAAAAGATTGATGCAGTCAGGCAGAGTGTTGCTGAATGTGCGGGTACCTCTCATCACAGTCTCATCGCCCCATCATGTTTGTTAAAAATTCTCAAAAAATATTTGTTTTTTTACTCGTATAAAATTCGATTAATATAATAGCTACAGGCAAATTACAGCCTCCATTTTTGAAAAACTTCCACTTAGCAGAATTGTATCAATTAGGCCTACAAAATATGTCGTTCCAACAATACAGTACCACATCACAAACAGCTCGTACTATGATGCACATTTTTTCAAGAAATTTTTCCCTGCCGAATAATGTCACAAAGTGGTGATATCGATTAACCCCCACGATCCCCTGATTTAAACCTCCCTATTTTTTCCTATGGGGTGCTTAAAAAAAGGGTGTTTATCTTCGAAAATATTCTGGAAATTTGCTCAAAAGATCTCGCCTTTGCGTTGCGGCCATAGTCGAGCATTTGACCGACATCATATTCCATACATAATACTAAAGATCATATAAACAATTAATCAAATGCAAATTATAAAATTATATTTATTTCAAAAGTTATTAAAAAAAAATTCGATATGGAAAAGAAAATCCACCCTTTACAACATCTACACTCATTATATTTTAACCAATTATAAAAACCTAATAGCACCATATGCTGATGATACTACCCATTTTAGCTCTTCACCAAAACCCTATCATACGATATTTAGTGCATCCACTCTTCCGCAAAACCCATATTTACTCCCTTCAAAAATGGTTCAAAAAGTGGTAACTGAAGATGAACGAATAAAAATGAGTACTTGTTACTTTTACTCTTTTTGAAGAACAATCTCTGTTCATAAGTTTGACAAACAATTAACGTGGAACGGACAAGAAAACTATAAAGAACTGAATTTAACGGATGATACAAGCCAATTCTAAGGTGCTAACAATCGACAACAAATTACTACTATGCAATATAATACTAAAGCCAATTTGGACGTATGGACTTGCACTCTGGGGTTCGATAAATCCTTCTAACTCTCTTCGAATCCAATGTGTCAGTGTCAAAAAATCTGCTTATTACAAAAATATATAATTGTAGATATGAGTATAGAAAAAAATGAATTATTATAAATTTACAAAAATATCACTTCTTTATTCCTGAATAATTTTTTAAGGGTATTACGCTAGAATAAAGAGAAAAATTACCTCACAACAAAAATAAAATAAAACAAACTATTTAAAATAGATACTTTCCTCCATACAATGGAACTTTTATCCCTAGAAATTTGACCAAAGCGAATCCTTATGATTTATGGACACATTTATGTCATTACATCAATGCACGCATGACATGAAATCGATTAAAATTTGGTCACCATACCTTCGGGCTATTTTAATATTTTTTTTACAAATATTCCACCTACTCTGAATTTTCTAAAAAAAAAAAAACAAAGAAGAAGAAAAATATATTTTTGACCCTCTACCAAAAATAAAAGTATTTCTTTTTTCCACTTCCATTTCCATTTTTATATTTATTACTTATAAAATAGATGGTCGCATTGTTTCCTTCGTAATGGCGACAATTCACACATGACTGACAATACAGTCCAGTCATAAAATTCGAGAAAATGGCCCGAACTTCCTGTTGTTGAATAGGTGTAGGCTGGGTCTCTAGGTGCGTTGCTGGATATTTATTTTGATGACCTGTAAATCGAATTCAATTACATCAGGAAGTTGTTAGATATGAAACTCTGAAATTCAATTTAGTCGAATTCAATTGAGTTTTTTCGTGGACGTCCACTGCTACAATGATTATATTCATTTCTATTGTTTCACCCTCTTTCGTATTTATTAATGTCTAATTATGACATTCGACGAGTACATCTCAGGTGACTAAAGGTGTGTTTTTCTGAAAAAAACTTCTGTTCTAACGCTTTGTAGTCGATGTTCTGTACATTAGTTACACATGGTTGAATATTTGGAAATTTTTAAGTTCTGCGGATTCCCTTTTGTATAATTTTCTATTACTGAAAACGATTATTATTCACTTAAAGGTCTCAAATAATTTATCACAATTTGAATTTCTTGTGAAATATTTTTATTATTATTATTATAATTTTTTATTTTAAATTTTCTTATGAATAAAATTTTTTTATTGTAAGTTGTATCATGAAAGGACTTTTTAAAGTTCACTTTCGGTGTTTTTTTTTTTAAACAAAAATTATATTTTTCCAATAATTATAATAAAAATCTAGGATTTATTATATTTTTAACAATTTAATTCTATATTAAAAAAATTTTAAAATTCAAAATATTTCTTATAACAATTTTTAAAAGAGATTAATCTTTAAGCCAAATTGGACTTAGAGATCAAGTTAGAAAATAAAATTTGACTTAGAGCGTCAACTAAAAATTGATTTTGGAATTAACCAAAAATTCTGGATTTAATTTTAAGCTAGCAACCAATTCGAACATTTATGAGGTATGGAGTAAAATAATAAGGTCCTCATTACTGGAAGCACGATCTGGCAACACTATGGACTTCTTCTGTAGATATCTTGTACGTTTGTCCCTCGTATGCCTCGTCTGATAAGTATGCGATTTTATAGGGGGTGATAAGAGAATCTGCTAGTTTGAATAATGAAAATTTGATAGTAAGCATTTTTGGAGGAATTATAAATAGTGAAAGATGAAACTCACTCCAGGAGGTCTTAAACTTTGAAAAGTGATGAAAATGTGGAATGAGTGAGAATTTTTTTGAGGTGAGACATTGAAGCTGATAAAAAGTTTTTATGACCCCTGTCACACGGTCATCACCATTAGAAAGTTTTTTTTTTATATATAAGGGCCATAGGAGATGAGTCAGAGGCCGTATTGTAGCGCCACGATAATGAGGCCATTTGTCGACCTGTAAGTGTGTGGGTTAGATGGAATCAGTCATTGATTGGGTGGATGTACCAGTTAGCGGTGGTTAGAATTTTTTAGAGCATGTTGGTTTACTTTAAGAAATTAAAAACAGGACTTGGAAAAAATATTGAGGCATCTTAAAGCTCCATTATAGAGGGAATCTCAGTAGAAAAAAAATATTGGGTAAGGTGAGATTCTAGTAGAAGATGATGGACAGTTAGTTGACTATTACAGGAACGGAAGCTGGAAAGAGGATGGTTTTCAGACAGAAAGCTACGTGTGAGAGTAGAATGTCTTATCCGAATTCAGAGCCATTTTCATTCCTAAAATTTTAATAAAGTTGTCGAGTAGACTGGTGATGGCGATGATTGGGCAATATTTCGAAAAACTGTTATATTATCTATAAGGAATGGTTTATATTATCTATAAAGGAATGGTTGAAAATGCTTATCCAGTCCGTGTGCCAATAAATGCAGGTGCAGCAACCTAGGAACTGCGGGGAATATTGGGCGAGAGATGGACGAGTTTTTGTTGAAAATGAATGACGGCTCTTGTGAGGTCATGCCCTCAGAAAACATTGATGGAGATATAAAAAGCGTGTTCTAAGATGATGCCTTAAAACTTTAGTATTGAACAGAAAGACAATAGGGAAAATTTGCGCCTTGACCTCCTTGACAGAATATAAACTATCTCCTTGAGCGCATAAAAAATGAACTTTATTTTTTTGATATTAGAGCGATTATTTATAAAGGATTTGGGCATCCAGGACTAACTGTAAGCTTAGCTTTTTTTTTTATAAAGAAGTCATTGAAAACCTCAGCAAAAGAGCTCCTTGCAACGGAATTGACATGCAGACGCTTGAGAACACCTGTAGCTCCTTGCGTCCACCAATGAGTTTTCATCAGAAGGAAGGATACCTGTAGTTCCTCAGCCCCCCCCCAAAAAAAAGATAAAAAAACACTTGATAAGACGTCATTTTTATACTGTCGATGACATCCCAAAGAGCTCCCAACTGAGCAAAAATTAAAAACATTTTTCAAAAATAATAATTTATTCTCAATTATTTTTAAATTGACCTTTTTTTTTAAAAAATAATAGTAAAAAATTGATATAAAAATATTTTTTATTATATCCTTTTAATAAATATCATTAATTGAAATCGAATTTATCATATTTTATCTTATCGACAATAATATAAGTTTTTTTTTTTCGTTGCCGAACAACACGGCAGGTATGACGGAAGAAAGAAATCGTAATAAAATGAATCCTTTTGTAATTATTTTCCAATATTGAAAAATATGTATTTAGAAAATTTTTTTTAGGAAGCCATTTTTATAATATCTTCCGAACAATGATGTAAATTTTTATCTGAACTTTGTTTTGTTAAGTGTTACATAAATTGAAGAAAAAAATTTTTTTTGTATAATTTGTTAGTAAGTATTTTGTGAAAATCCGAAGAAGATTTATAACAGAAAAGGTAAAATGATTTATGATGACCGACTTTCCTCATCTAATTGGGTAATTAATAGCACAATAATGTCTGTAAGAATAGTTCAAACCCCTTTTTTTGTATTGTGGTTCATAGTTTCAGTTGTATTTGAGATTATTTAGAATTTCTCTATTTTATGAATAGAAAGACTAGTTATACTATTGGTAAGAATATTGTCTGCAATTCAAAAAAGATGAATTCCTAAAGAAATCCAAACGCATATTTAACGAGATCTCATATTTTTTTTCTCCATTTTATTTGATTTTTCTATTATCGAAATGAAATAAGATTAACCATTTAACAATAGTAATAACTTCACAATTCACTAAACCTCAAAAAAAACATACCTATTCGAAATTGAATACATACATAAATACATCTTTGACTGTAGTGCTAACATTTCCGGGTACAAAAACGTACTCAATCGACCGAGATAAGGTAGACTATGCTAGCCACAAGGTACGATTACTACCCAAGTTGGAACCATAATAATAACGAAATATTGTAACACTATAGCATATAGGATTTAAAGACATTCCCAAGTACTATTTAGTGGCTGCCCAGGCCAGGTAATTTATAAATTATTTACTCATTAGTGGAGCGTTGAGTACACCTTACAAAATGTTGGATACACACCTATCGCGTCTCGATGTGTATCAGACCCTATGCCGCCGGCTAATGTAGAATCTACCAGTGTCTGTTATATTGAAAGAAGTGCTTTTGGACACCAGGTATATAAGTGTAGGTAGGTGCCTTGATAGAAGTAGTTAGTTGCCTAGTTGCCCGCTGAAGAGTAAAATGAAAAATTAATGTGATTGCACTGGGGTTCGAACCTTTGTTCAATCTAAACTGTTTTTATGTTAACTAGAGAGCCGTCATTATTTCCAGATTATTAATTCTTTCACTTTGCTATTCCATCTTATTTTTAGCCTTTTCTTAAGTATATTCTTTTATTATTATTATTTTTATTTATATTTTTTTTTTGTTTTGGATAAATCTATAGTTATGACTGTGGTCACTATGGTCTTAGTTTTAGTTTTGCATTTTATTTTTAGTCTCTTTGCTAATGTTACATGATGTTTTTATAAAAAAAAAAAAAATTTAAACTCCTTACTTTCTTAGTAGAGTAAACTTTTTTAATTTTTAGTTACTTTAAGTTTTTATTTTTTTTTTTTGCCATAAAGCGACTAAGAATTGAACATATTTTTCATGTTTTCTTATTGCTATGTCTACATAGCCAGCTGGAAATACTAGTAATATTATAGTTCTAACATTTTGATTATTGAAAATTGTGAAAAATCTTTATAGACTATAAAAACAAGAAGACTAAAAATGTTAAGTACCTATACTTTTAAGGTAATTACAGTATACACCGTGTAAATGTGTTCTTTTGGTCAAATAATCGGTTAGTTAGTAGCACATGAACTGGAAAAATAAGATCTACACTAGATGACGGGAGTCTGTGGTCCAAATAGAATTTCTATTAAGGTGGGTTGAAATTGAACTAAGCGGAAATGTACTGCAATGATCCAAATTGTACCGAATAGGTTTAGAATAAGGTTAGTATGTGGTAGATACTTAATGACAATAATGCTATAGACTCGATTTAACTGAGATAATAACAGCATTCTTATAAATTTGCATTTAGTTATGTTCAGACAATTTCACTCCGTTACTCTTTAATTGGTTAAAGTATAGTTAAAGTATGCTGTTTTGTTTTAGTCCACTTACAGAAGTGATAATTTCTCACGTACCTGAAGTAAATGACTGATTAACGCCAAGCGATGTAAAAGTTTCTAGAAATTCACGTTGAACTAAAAAGATCAAGTGCAGATATTATTATAATGGGCACTATATATAACCCTTCATAATCTAAATGGAAATATCTCCAATTTCTATTCGCATTTAAAATCATTTCCTGAAGTAATTGTTATTGATTGGAAGTGCAATTTCTTTAACGAATGTAGGTTATATTATTGCCTGTAACTGATAGGAAAAGATTTATTCAAAATTATAGAGGGTTTTTTTTTTAAAAAAATTAGAGAAATTTTCTATTCTCTACTTTTTTTTCTATTTTTATCATAAAAGAAATATTGAGAAGTTTTTATCGAAAATATTTGTGATAAAAATCGAGGCATTTGAAATCTTCAATGAATTTATTTTACATCAAAAATTATAAAATTTACATAAAAGTTGATCCTTAAGCCAAATTGGACTTAGAGCTGAAAATTGAAAATCGATTTTAGTCCAATTTCGTTTTCAGACTATTAATCCGAACATTTATGAGGTATATAGTAAAAGTTATGAGACTGGCATTTCTGAGAGCTAACTGCCAATATAGTGAATTTTGCCTGTGTGTATCTAGTGCGTTAGTTCCTTTTAGACCTTGTTTGATAATTACCCGACTTTATAAAGTATAATAATTGAAGTTGAATTTTTGTAGTGTATTATAAAAAAATTATACAGTAAAATTTCGAACAATCACATGCCAATTAATTTCGTATAAAGCTTAATAATCATTTGAGGTTTAAGAATAAAAAAAATTGGGGACATAACGCATTTTTAGAGAGCCGAGAAACAGTAGGATGTTTGTTCGACTCACCTCGATCAGATACACCTTCAACATCGGAAACTGATGAAAATGTAGAATATGCGGTTGCCCTTTTGAGTTCTCGGCATTGAATAACATTGAAGCTGATAAGTAGTAAGTTGTATTTTCCGCGTTTTACCCTTCATCAGATTTAGACTCTAGATTTAGTTATGAGAAAAGTGCGTATCAAAATGGTGTCTAAAAATTTCACAATTGAACAGAAGTATTATATTATTTTAAAAGACTTATGAGCATACGCGGTTCCTCAATTACTGGTGGAAGATGCTAGTAATTAACTCGTGTGCTGTCACATTGTCGGGGCACACTGCATTTTAACACCATGGGTCACTCCGATTCCCGTGGTACAAATTTTAAGAGTACTTAGATTTCTACTCCGCTCACCGAGCTACGGTAAAGAACCTTGTAAATTCTTAGGCACCACTAAGCCAGCTAAGGTAAGCGGGTTCGCCAAGATCCGAAAGAACAACTGGAATCGACCTCGGTCTTACCCGGTCCCAGCCACCTTGCGTGCCATTAACACACTCATTCACGTACCATCCTCACTTTTCTCTCAAAAAGTTCCACGGTTAACCTATTAAAACATTCATACTATTCTCTCATACCTTAAACACCATTCACATCTACACTATCGCCATTCACTATAATTCCACATGCACCTAGATCATGCATGGTGCTTGGAACTCTTCTTCGCCAGTTTACAGCCATACAGGAACCCATTCATACTACCATGTCCCGTGAGTAAGCCTCACGATTGAACAGAAAGATAATTGGGAGAATGGCATCTTGACCTTTGCGACAAAATTAAAAATAACCTAGAATTTTTTATATATTTTTTAACACTAGCGGGATTGGTTACTAAGAATTTGTGCTCCAGAAAAAAACTGCCAAATAATTTTTTTTATAAGAAAAACACTTGAGAAGCTCAGAAAAAGAGATTCCTAGCGTCAGGCCGTATATATCCGACTCTTGCATACTTCATACCTTCTGTCATGCGGTCAATTTGTCAGAATACAAACTCCTATTACGTGTATTAGCTTAAATCCGCTGGTTTTTAGTCAGAAAACACTTTTTTTTTTTTCATAGAAAGCAAAAACAAATTTATTCAAAGTACTTTCACTCACTGGCTACATATTTTTTACATCTCTCGGGCAATTTGTGGATACCACGCCAAAAAAATTCCTTCTCTTTCGAGGCAAACCACTCATCAAGCCATTTTCGGACGTGTTTGTAAGAATCGAAGTGCTGCTCAGCGAGCGCGTGGCCCATCGACGAAAACATGTAGTAGTCAGAAGGGGCCTGGTCTGATGAATAAGAGGGGTAAGGTATCACCTCCCAGTTGAGTGTCTCCAAGTAGTTTCGGACCATTTTTGACGTGTCATGTATTTCTTGATAATCCGTCCTTTTTTCACACAGAGCACAGTGCAATTTGATCAGTTTTTGGTTGTAGAAGTGGGCATTGACAGTTTCACCTGGTTTCAACATTTCATAGTAGACATAACTTTGCTGATTCCACCAAACGCACAGTATCGTCTTCCGTTTGAAGCGATTTGGTCTTGGGGAAGATGTTGATGGTTGGCCCACGATTTCTTGCGTTTACGATTCTCGAAATATATTCACTTTTCATCGCCTATTACAATCTGATGCAGGAACGATTTTCTTTTTAGTCTGGCGAGTAAGATTTCGCATGTGTTTTGGCGTCGCTCCATCTGCCTATCGTTCAATTCAATCTTCCCCATGCCACGCAGACGTATGGAAATGGTTGGTTGAGTAACACCCAATTGCTCCGCGACCATTTTTTGAGATTTGGTATCATCTTCGTCCAAAAGAGCTTGCAATTGATGGTCCTCAACCTTCATAGGCCGATTTTCACGCTTCTTGTCCCACAAGTCAAAATTGCCGTCTTTGAACCGACGAAACCCATGTCGGCATGTTGTTTCCGATAAAGCACTATCACCATAGCATTCGATGAGATTCGGAAGCCGATTTTTTCAAATTGAAGCAGAAAAGCAGAGCTTCCCGCATATGCTCTTTTTCTGGCACAAAACTAGACATGATTACCAAAGGAAAAATGTATGTTGTTGTACGAAATTGCTAACAATGTGCACTGATTAATGTTGACAGATGTCAAACCCATAAGAAAAAAGTATGGCGTGTTTATGGTAGCTTAATACGCTCACTCACGCCATTTATGACCAAACAGCGGGTTTAAGAGTATACCCTTGGTATAGGTCACCATTTTTATTTTACGAAGATCAAAGAACCCTTTAAAGGGGCGTCATTTTGATATATTAGACAATATCGAAATAGTACAGCCGCTGAGATAGTGGTGGTTTCAGTTAAGGCTAATTTTTTCCTACTTAAAGTTGGTACCGCCGAGTTTTTAAAAATCATTCAAAAAGTACAAGGTTAAAAGTTTCTTGAATATTTAAAGAAATAGAAGAAATTTTTAATAAGTCAACAATTTAGGAGTATTTACCGAATACAAAATTATGCGCCTCTTTTTGAACTTAATAATATTTTAATACAAAGAAATCCATCAGAATTATCAAGTGTTAGAAAAAAAATCCACAAAAATTTAATCACGCTTTTAGACTTGTCACCAAAACAACATGCGTTAAAAATCTATTTGCGACCAAAACAACGTGCGGTAAAAATCACGCACGTCAAAACTAACGCTGACCTATAAAAAAAAATTTATGAAGAATTCTTTTGAAAAAAAATTTATGTTAAATAAAACGAAAACAAGAAAAATCAATATTTTTAATTAATTTGAAGAAAAAAAAAATGTTTGTCGAATTTGTTTTCTAAATAAAAATGATTTCTTTAAAAAAAATTACCAATTTTTTAGCATCTAAAAAAAATTATAAAAAAAATCATTAGTAAATTTTCTTACTCTGTTAATTTTTATTTTTCAAGTATCCGAATTCATCGAATATATTGTAAAGTGGACAACAAAAAGGCCCCGCGTTCATGACACAATATATCCAAACATAAAAATGCTTTTGACTTGTTGCGAGCATTTTGAAAATTCAGATTCTTTTTAGTTGGTTGTGTTCGTTAATAGGAGACGATACGAGGTGTATTAGCATAAACATAAATGACAGCAAATGTCCAGCTAATTGCAGAATTGTGTCATTTGGGAAACTATTTTGCCATTTTTGACTTCTGGTTTGTTGATTTTCTGTTAAAATAATGCCGACACAAAACAATTCACCAAATAATTTTATACAATATAAAATTCTGACACAGCACCCAGTTTTGTACACGTACGCGGTTAATCTATACAGCTCCATTGAGATGGTAAATTCTGGATAAAAAAAAAAAAAAAATAAACAGAAAATAATATATTTTCCATAGCATTTAACGAAAGGATGTACCATTTAATTGAGTATAATTCAATTTCATTTAAATATTTCGAATTTTGCAAATGCTCTCTACACTATATAGTGTGTATATAGAAGCAGTGATATTTTCGAAAATGTTTGGAATGTTTATGGGATTTAATGTAATTCTCGTGATAATACGATTGCTTTTGGAATTGTTGCCTTTAGGCCTAATGACAAAATATTACATTTCGTTGTTGTATACAAATTAAACTTCCAACAATAGCCATTAATAACTGTAATCATGGTTTGGCTGGTATATAGTTCAAAATGTTCATATTATTTCCTTTCGAATATGTTTAGTTGAGAGACGCAGAGAAAGAGGAAGATTCAACATTAAAAAGGAGGGAATATTGAGGTAACATTCACCTGAATAATAGTGAATTAAGATCAATTCATATCCACCAATTATTGTTATGCACCTGCTTACCATAGAGTCAGTCAATATATCAGCTAAGCGAAATTTTATATTTCCAAAAGAGCAGTCACATTGGTAAGGTTGATACGATTTCCATTAAAGATATTTTTTTCTTTTAAAAATTTTATTTAATATATGATGAAGATGAATAATAATCAACTGAAAAAGGAGTTTTTAAATTTAATCAAAAATCAAAATGGAATTGAAGAGAATCCAAAGTTGGCAACAGGTAACCAAAAGATCACTCAAGATGATTCTTAGCATTTGGAATGAATCAGTCACATTCGTAAATAATGTTACGATTAACGATTACGATTACAATTGGAATCATGATTGCCATAAATCAATTTAATTAACCAAAAAAAAAATAAGCACATAAATTATTAACGTACAGTATAATAGGATGAATCTGGTCAGGTTGTACAATCTCTTCTCCATAAAGCTGTTCGCCATCATCGATGTATAGTAGAGTGATGGTTACCTTCACCGCTAACATTTTTGTTGACATGTATTATCCGTATATACATGGTTAGATCCATTAAACTGAGTAAATAGCAGGTAAAAGAAGGACACAAAAACAATTTAATGCATTTAGAACGACCTACTCCATCAAAATATACAATAATGAAATACAGAAACTCTTTTGTCAACTTCAGACCAACTCCTTTAAATAGTCCGCGGCATCCTTTCCTACTCGTAATATAATTCCTATCTCCACTCTCAGTCTGGCCGAAAGACCGATATTTTTTGAATATAATAAATTTTTATTCATAAAATTCAATAAATTCAATTTAGGACAATATTATGACGTTTGGCATATCAAAATTTAATGAGTTCAATTAAAATTGCTCCCTTCTCTGATTTAATCGATTTTATTTTCAAATTTTAATTGCATTGACCTATTTTGATTAAAAACTTTTCACTATTAAAATTAATTAACAGAATAATATGAAAATGCTGTAATTATTTTTGGTTAAAATCGAAAATATATTTTTTTAAAAATAAATATGGGAAATTTAAGGTCCGAAAGATATTAAATAATATTGGTAATAATAAAAAAAAGTATATAATTTAATTGATTTTTCTGTTAGATAAGTACCATCTCCAAAAAAAAGTCCTCATTAAAATCAGATAACAAAATGGCAACAAAATAAGGAAATTAAAAGTGGTCTATTACGAAATGGCAGAAAAGTTGAGATTCGGAGATGGAATTTTGAACAATTTTAATTATTATACACCTAAGATCTACAAGATACTGAAAATATTTCAAATTAAACTGTTAAAAATTCATTTTTGAAGATGACGCACATAAATCAAAGTTCATACAGATTAACCGACGGTTTATCCATTTTGAAGTTCGGAAAGTATAGTTTTCTAATTAACACATAAACATTTATATGATCTAAGATAATATTTATTTATTTTAGTTTAAAGTATTTGCATTTAAAATACGCTTGGTTTGAGCAGAAAGCAATATGACCAAATTGTCAAAAATACCTCCAAAAAAAAAATGTATTCTGCCACAGGTTATTTTTTTAACTCGATTTTCTTCAGGCCTATTTATTATTCGATGGATATGTTAATATACGAAATTGTAATTATGAGGTTCTAAAAAAAAGTATAAATATCCAGTATGAATTTTGGTATAATTTTTTTCACTGACAATGGAGACGAAAAGACCATTAGTACGAGAGTCATTCAACAAGTACTTAACCTCACCGCCTGATGGAACTGCTGTCACAAAAGAAATTTACCATCGTGCAGTACATTCTTTTAGTAGCCTACTGTCAAAGTGTTAGTCGATTCCCTTTATTAGTTTTGTTTTGAGAGCTTTTGAAAGCGAGCGTGTCGGTCGGTTGCACAAAAATGGAAAAAGAACAATATCGTTCGGTGATTAGATCGCTTGGATGCTGTGTATGGTGACTCTTCTCCTTCGATGGCGACCGTCAAGAATTGGTTCAACGAGTTTGTTCGTGGCCGCACGTCGGTTTTTGATGAGCCACGCCCAGGTGGCCCGATAACGGCTGCTACGGAGGAAAACGTTAAAAAAGTCCACGATCTCGTGTTGGCAGACCGTCGATTGAAGATTCACGAGATAGATGAGACTGTGGGCATCGCAGTAGGAACTGTGCATCATATTCTACACAAAGAACTGGGCATGAGAAAGCTGTCGGCACGATGGGTGCCGCGTTTGCTCACACCGGAAAACAAGCGCAACCGTGAGACCACATCGGCGGCGTGTTTGGCGCTGTTTCAGCGCAATCCAGCGGAGTTCTTGCGTCGTTTCGTGATCGTCGACGAAACATGGATTCACTGGTATACACCAGAGACCAAGGAACAGTCAAAACAGTGGGCTTCTCCCGGTGAATGTGCTCCGAAGAAGGCGAAGACTGTTCGATCGGCCGGAAAGGTGATGGCCACCGTTTTCTGGGATTCACAAGGTGTGATCCACATCGATTACCTCGAGAAGGGTAAAACAATCATGGGGCGCTACTATGCTGACTTATTGGGCCGATTTGACGTCGAATTGAAGAAAAAGCGGCCCCGCTTTGCGAAGAAAAAAGTGCTGTTCCACCACGACAACGCACCGGCTCACACCTCCGCCGTCGCTATGGGCAAATTGGTCGAATTGCGCTACGAATTGCTGCCCCATTCACCGTACTCTCCAAATTTGGCCCCCTGTGACTACTTTTTGTTTCCAAACCTGAAAAAATCACTCGCCGGGAATAGATTTGGGTCGAATGAGGAGGTCATCGTCGCCACAAAGGCCTATTTTGCTTCCCTCGAGAAAATGTATTTTTTGGATGGGTTAAAAAAGTTAGAGCATCACTAGGCCAAGTGTATCGAGCTTGAAGGAGATTACGAGTATGTGGAAAAATAAATTGCCACCTTTCCAAAATTCTCTTTTTTCTTTTGTAGGCTAAGTACTTGTTGAATGACCCTCGTATCAGTTCTGACCGTTAAGGCCCTGTTGTAATCAATTTTTTCACTCAATCTGGAAGATTTTAATCTTGACCTTATGTGGTTTTAACAAGATGGCGCCTCAATAGTATAACTTTTGACTTTATTGCACAAAAATTCTAAGGATGCATTATTTCGTGATTTGGTGATTCCACGGATAATTTTTGATTGAGGAACTATGCAGAAAATCGTATTGATAGTAAAAATTGTCAAAATTTTAGAGTATTTCAAAACCAACATCCATCAAGTGATGGCCGAATTATAACCGGAAATATGCGAGAAATTTATTAAGGATGATTTTAAGAGGATTGAGTCCTGCGAGCAGTTTTTGTGGTAGTCTAGATTTTAAGTTTGGTCTATTGAACTTTACTTTTTAAAGCTCCCTCAAGTCGTCTTGAATAGACCAATTGATAGAAACTAGATGACGCTGCGCATAATTTTACATGTTTATTGAAAAACAATGCAGCTTCTTCATAAAGTTAAACATACAAAAACTCCACAAAACAGACAAATCAGCCTTCAACAATTAGGCGACCAATTATCGAAAAAAGCAAAACAAGAGCTCATTGGCAACAGATGCTTCAGGAACTACACTTCATCAATAACAAAAAATAAAATTCTATGAACTGCTATAAAACGAATTATTATCTTTTAAAAAAATAACGCACCCTTTACCTGGGCCAAAACGCCTTCCACAAACATTTACTCCACATAAGGACATACTAAGCCCAAAGGCAATTACTCATTCCGGAGTTGCCAAATTCATCAAATTGCTTCCCAAAATAAACAAAACTCCTGGCTATAATCTGATTAGCTTGTATATATTTTCCAAACCTTTGGAAATTTACTATTATAAAAACGATCCTTAACCCAAATAAACCAATAAACCGCACCACTTCTTACAGACCGATAAGTCTTCTTCCAATCCTCTGAAGTCTCTTTGAAAAAATAGTCCCTCGCTGCTTTTATCCCCTATAAGAATTCTCAAATTTAATTCACAATCATCAATCTGGTTTCCGCTTCAAGGTCTCCACTACCCAATAGTGTCATCAAATTGTCATATTTATTGTATACTCTTTAGGAGGAAAATAATACTATTCCGGTGTGTTTCTTTATATAACTCAAACTTTTAAGAGAGTTTGGCACCCGGGCTTACTCTAAATACTTGAGAAAATCCTTGCTTCCATCTTGTTATATAGTCCTAAGATCATTCCTTTCTAACTGACTTTTCCAAGCGAACTAATCCAATGAACTCTCTCATATCTCTTCGATATTGTCTGGTGTTCCACAGGAAAGTATATTTGGACCCATCCTCTACAATATTTATACATGCGATATCCCAGTTTATCCCAATAGCTTCTTTGCTATATACCTTGATGATATGGTTCTAATACCTTCTTTGTTATATAAGCGAAATTCTCCAATCCCGAATCCAAACTATGCGGAACTGACTTAGATTGATGATATGGTTCTAATACCTTCTTTGTTATATAAGCGAAATTCTCCAAACGCGCCTTATTAACGAGTCACCCATATCCCTAGACCCGCAGTCTACGAATTTCTTCTTCATGATGCACAAGCACTCTGACTTTGGAATGTTTACTTGAAGACCCCATTCCTTATAGTACAATATTTTGTCAGTTTATTGACAGCTACTTTCATATCTTGCAGTGCTACTTTAGGCCTCATTGATGCACTGTAAACTACATCGATCTTCAACTTTCCAAATTTCAATTCGGATTCAGGAAGGGGAGATCGACCATCGACGCGTTGGAACTCGTCACGAACATTGCAAAGGAAGCCATCTCAGGAAAGAGATGGAAGGGCGGTTCTAAAAAGTATTGCCTCATTGTCACCCTGGACATCAAGAACGCATTTAACTCGGCCCGCTGGGATCGAATCTTGGAGGCTCTTGAGAACATGGGGGTGCCCTACTACCTACGGAGGATGGTCAGATCATACTTCAGTGATCGACTACTGCAATACGAGACCGAGGATGGACCAGCGGAGTATGGGGTCACGGGAGGGGTACCTCAGGGATCTGTCCTGAGGCCACTCTTGTGAAACATCATGTACGACGGCCTACTCCATCTGAAATTACTGACGAACACAACACTCGTGGCTTTCGCGGACGACGTAGCCAAACACCTGGAGGAACTGGAAGCCGCATTTTCCACCACCATCCGGAGCATAAGACAGTGGATGATATCGGCAGACCTGTCTTTGGCGGAACATAAAACCGAGGCACTCCTTGTGAGTAGCCGGAAGAAAATGGAGACCATCACCATAAGAGTAGGCGATCACGACATCCGGTCGCTTCCCTACATCTGGTATCTAGGAGTGGTCTTGGATGCCAGACTCAACTACAAGGAGCACATCTCCAGCGTCAGCAGGAAGGCATCAGCAGTACAGGCCGCACTTTCGCGGATAATGCCCAATATCGGAGGACCCAGGCAAATCCGAAGGCGACTACTGGCAACTGTGGTTAACTCCGTCCTGCTATACGGAGCACCAGTGTGGGCGAAATCGCTAGAGCTAAAAACATACCGCAAGACAATGACATCAGTCCAGCGGCTCTCAGCGATCATAGTGGCGTCAGCATACCGAACGGTATCACACGATGCGGTCAACGTCGTGGCATCATGCCCACCCATTGACATCCTGGCAGGAGAGCGGGAACGCCACCATCGTAGGAAGAAGGAAGAGCGGCGAAAGGTCCTCTGTGAAGAGGAGAGACCCGAGAGTCTTCGCTTCTGGCAAGAGAGATGGGGCAACTCGACGAAGGGTCGGTGGACTCATCGGCTGATCCCACATGTTACCAAATGGGTCACTCGCCTGCACGGAGATGTCGGGTATTACATCACCCAACTCTTGACTGGGCATGGATGCTTTCGGGCATACTTGCACAGATTCAAGAGCCTTGACTCCCCAAACTGTCATCATTGCCGCGATGTGATCGAAGACGCAGAACACGTGTTCTTCCAGTGTCCCATCTACGAGGGGACGCGGGTGGAGCTGGAGAGAAATCTGGACTGTTCCATCAGTAAAGAAAATATAGTGGAGTGCATGCTGAAGAGCCAATCGGCTTGGAACAGAATTGCAGAGTACGCGGAATCCATTATCAAGGATCTCCACACAACGTAAGAAGAATAGGCCGCGAGGCGTTATTACATCGGGACAGCAGTAGCATCAAATAAAAACGCCCCGGCAAAGTAGTATTTACAAAGAGTGCCGCCGGGGAACCATCGTTCCGGGAGCAAGATCAGAGGTGCAGGCTATGTTTTAGCGAGGTAAAAATCCCGCATAACTCGCCTGGCAGAAAAAATTTCCAGGCGAGTACCTTTTGAAGGTTTCCCCCTATACCTCATTAATCTAAACATAAAAAAAAAAATGCACTATAAACTAGGGTATCGTCGGCGTATAATACCATATGAGTATTTCCGTTTAATTGAACCTTACATATATCTGCAATGTAAAGGTTATATTAGTTAGGACCAATTAATGAGCCTTGGCGTATGCCTGACCCGTGACTCGAAGAACCGTGAGTATACGTCTCCACATTTCAGTCTGGCTTTTCTGAAAGCTAAAAAACTGATGATTAGATTAACCAGATATTTTAAAAATTTCATTTTTATGAGTTTTAATATGATACCCAAGTGCGGTACACTATCGAATGCCTTTCAATATCTAACGAACAGAGCCATGTTGAACGGTTTTTAATTCGTTCCAATATAACGTGTGTGTGCACCTTTAAAAGTGCGTGCTGTGTAGAGTGGCCTTCACGAAACCCATATAGGAATTCTGGAGGTTAAGTCTATCTAGGATGAACCTTTCAAACAAATTTTCCACATTAGAAAGGAGTGATATGGGCCGAAAATCTGCTTCCGTGCAGTAGTACTGTTTCTTTTGAATGGTTACAATATCTGCAGCCTTCCATATTGTAGGGAAGTACCCATTATTAATGCAGTTGTTACAAATGAGTGTTAGCAATATTATTCCTGAGCAGGAGACGCAGGAGCGTTTCTGTTTTATACGCAGTTCACTCTTAGATAAAAAGTTGAGATATTTTTTAGTTGTCATCAAACACTATGAATTGATATGTCACGTAAGCTCTAATATTTTACTTTGAAACTTTGCGAATATCTCCGAAACTGATTTAATTAATTTTCATATCTCAATTAAGTTTAGTTCATTTTCTTTTTTTTTTTTAAATAATTTTTCTAACAAAACTTTTCAAAAAAAAATAACTATATTCATTAGAAATTAACCACCAGCTAATCAAATTATTCCCATAGGCAAGAAGGGTTTTTTTGTTGCTTTTATTAATGGAGTTTGTATGTGTTTGTATTAATTTGATTGAATCAATATTTGTGTTCGATGTAGTCAATTTTTGGTTCCCTACTAAGGAGTAAATTTATTCTTTTCGTGTACGATTCCCCCAAAGGATTCAACTGATGATAGTGTTCTGTAGACAAGAATCAGTCACTCATTTCGAAGGTACCCTTTCAATCATTTCCGAAATTAGAAGCTTCATCGAGATGTATACGAACGTGCTATGGTGAACCGAATAGGGTACATTACAAAGGTGTGGAAAAGGATGCCTAAATGGAGTTGGGGTTAAGAAATAGAAGTAGAAAAACTTTATTATATGGCAGAAAAAAAAAAACCAAAATCTATATCTGGCTATGTGAGCATATAGTACATTCGTATAGCTTCTTATTACTTAGGCTCTTTCGCACTACTATGTCAGTATATTTTTAATCTTATTCTTAGCGCGTCTCCATTCTATCCTGGATTCCTCTATTTATACTCGTACTCACACATATATACACAAAAATGGAGTAGGTTTTTTTTTTTGGTTTGTTTTTGTTTTTACTGGTAGATGAAAATCTTCCATTTAGTCATTTTTGTACACATCTAAACACAAATGGTGTGCCTAAGATTATTTAGTCTTGTACGCATACGACATATATTGGACTATTAATAATAATCTTAAGAATGGATATGACTAACATACGAGGATGTAAGGTATAAATTTGAAGAAGTGTATACGTGTAAAAGGTGGACTATTGGATATTTATGATGAACGTTATTATTTGTGGTGAGGTTAGGGTAGCTAGAGCTATTCATATCCTGTCATAGCTCATCATCACGTACTAAAGTATTGTGGCAAAATCATCTCAAGGGTGTATGGGGCTAACCAGCAGAAGGAATAGTTAACGGCAAGTCAAAAACGATGGATAAAATAAAAGTGAAGACAAAATAAGCCATAGTAGTGTAGGTGTGGAAAAATGACAAGAAGTCCTGGATAAATGCAGAAAAAGACAGAAAACGAATGACTTTCGAATATCGTTGACTTATTGTATTCGAAGCACGTTTTTCCATGGATTCCCTCTAACTGAGTTAAATTCGCGTCGTATTAGTCTGCATTTGATGGGATTAGAAGTTATAAAACACGAGGGAGTCTTCATGATAGACAGAACTTTTCATTTTTCTACAACTTCCCCATTCGTTTCATATAGAGTCCAAAAAAAAAATAAAAATAAAAACATGAAGAAGATCTTTTCGGTTTGAGATGTTACCAATATTTTGGAAAGAATTACCTTCTATTGGGCTAAACCACGGGATATGTTCGACTAGGATAGGCTAAGTAAAAATGATTGGAGCACGTTCTGACTGCTGTTGGGTTTCTGTTCTCATCATAGACGCTGATATACGACAAACTTCCTTCCTTATAGTATTTCCATGATAAATGGTTTGCGGTTTATCATTCGTCTTGAATCCCATTTTTTTCTTCTCTACTTTTAGTAGTCGACTCTATTTGTGAAACGATTTTTGGTAAAGTTCTCCTATTCTATACTAAATATTCCTTACGAATACTAGCACTAAATCGAGAACTTTCTTTTCTATTTCGGTAAATATTATCCAAGAATGCGTAATTATAAGGTAAATAAAAAGGAATTTAAGAAAATAGTTAACATTTTTTCTATTATAGTTTAATTTACCAATAAAACTTTTAATACTCCCTTAGCACAAGCTATGGATAATTTCCATTGAAAATTTAAAAAACATTTTTACCAAAAGGGAGACGAAATAATTTTCAGTTAAGATTTTATATAATTCAGAATGTTTGAACTTTTTAAATTGAATTTTATTATCAGTTTGTATAGTTACAAAGAGAAAAGTATAATTTTTAAATATTGTTAATTATAGTTCCATTTTTTGTTATAGGAAAAAATAAAACGGGTCATTTAATAACACCCCTTACGAGTGCATAGAGAGGGCGGCTTTACGCAAGATAGTTGAAGTCCCCATGATTAGCTAGATTACGGCCATGATTTTTAGCCGCAATACCATAGCTTAACTGGGAAATAATTTGGTCCCTGTTAGAGCCGCTTAAGGAATGTTCACAAGAAGGAGTACTATCACCCCTACTTTGGTGACTTATCACTGATAAGTTAGCTGCGAAGCTCAAAGTTATGCTAATGAGCTGGTCATGATGATTAGGGGGTAATATGAAGAAGCACATTTGGGCTGAATGCAGAGGGCCCCAAACCTACTTTACACTTGGTACCATGAGACAAATTTCAATATAAACCCTCGAAAACCGGTTTTAGTTTCATTTATTAAGAAGCATAAATTGGACCTCTTATCAAGGTCAAGATGAATTCATCTTAATTTGAGTTCTTTACTGAGGCCTAATATCTATAGTTCATTCTGGACAAAAAATTGTCCTGGAATTCATACCTTACAAGTGTTAATGATAAAGCAACTAGAGCCATTTGGGCTTATCAACGGCTCTTTGGTAAAACCTGAGGTCTGCAACCAAAAATGATAAAGTGTTCATATCTGCTACTAGTAAACGACCCATTATCACCTACGCGGCTATCGTTTGGTGAACTACGGCTGAACAAGAAGGTACTGTCCAAGAAACCCTTCATATAGTCCAAAGACTGGTATGCTTTGGTATTAGAGATACCCTAAGAACTAGCCCTACGATAGCTGTTGAATATCTTTTTTTACCTGAAACTTCTAATTACGCAGATAATATCATCAAACCTGTATCTCAGAAGTGCCCAAATATTATAGCTTCAAGAAATTAAAACATGCCCAAAGACTAATTTACGAGATGAAGAATGATGAAAATAGTGTTTATATTCTCAGTACCAAATGTTCTCTAAATACTTTAGTAGCCATATCATTTAACTCTGTGATCAAATACACTTTTTGGAACTAAACCTAAACAAACGACTCACTGAGAACTCCTAAGGACACTAAAAAGACTAGAACTTATCAGAAGTTATCGACAACTACTAAGATTTCTGGACAACCGTTCAAAACTGATACAAAAGAACAAACTAATTTTTTCGAATTTTGTATACCAGGGGTATAAGGTTAAATCCGCTCTTTAGTCACATATTGCGTAGTAAGGGTATTAAGCTACCATGGGCACGTCATAATTTTTTTTTATGAGTTGGACATTTGTCAACATTAATAAGTGCATATTGTCAGCAATTTCGTACAACAACATATATTTTTCCTTTGGTAATCATGTCTAATTTTGTGCCAGAAAAAGAGCATATGCGGGAAGATCTGATTTTCTGCTTCAATTTGAAGAAATCGGCTGCCGAATCGCATTAAATGCTTGTGAAGGCCTATGGTGACAGTGCTTTATCGGAAACAAAGTGCCGAGATTGGTAATTTTTTTGGCGTGGTATCCACAAATTGCCCGAGAGAAGGGAAAAATGTGTAGCTAGCAAGGGCAAGTCCTTTCAAAATAGCGGATTTAAGCTTATACTTTATTTAAGATTTAAACAGTGGGTTTAATATTGTTATAAAATCAATAAAAAAGAATTTTAATATCCAAAAATTCGTTAATATCCTCTTCTATATTCGTATAAAATTATTCATCATAATTCAAAAGTTATTTTCAGAAATGATTTGAGCGTTTCTCGTTATAAAAAGTTATTCTTTGCTGGATGCAAAACGTTATCATGACTTAAAGTTTATTTGCAGAAATAGTTTGTCAGTTTTTCAATATAAAAAGTTATAAAATGTTATCATAACTCGAAGGTTATTTTTAAAAAGATTTTCGCATTTCTCGTTATAAAAAGTTATTTGTTCCTGGAAGCAAAATGTTATCTTTACTTAAAAAACTCTTTTTGTAAATTATTTGTGTATGTATCGATATAAAAAGTTATTTTTTGCTGAAAGAGGAATGTTTTTATGTGTTAAAGGTTCTTTTCAGAAATGATTTGTACGTTCCTCGTTATAAAAAGGTATTTGTTGCTGGAAATGAAATATCATCATTGCTTAAAAGTTCTTTTCGGAAATTATTTGTGCGTTTTTTATTATAAAAAAATATTTTTCGTTGGAAGCGAAACTATATAATGACTTAAAGATTCTTTTTGGAAATAATTTGTGCGTTTCTCATTATAAAAAGTTATTTTTTGCTAAAGGAGAAATGTTTTTATATCTTAAAGGTACTTTTTAGAAATGATTTGTACGTTTCTCGTTATAAAAAGTTATTTACTGCTGGAAACGAAATATTATTATTATTTAAAAGTTCTTTTCGAAAATTATTTGTGCGTTTTTTATTATAAAAAAATATTTTTCGTTGGAAGCGAAACTACGAGTATATAATGACTTAAAGATTCTTTTTGGAAATAAATTGTGCGTTTCTCGTTATAAAAAGTTATTTGTTGCTGGAAGCAAAATATTATCATTACTTAAAATTTCTTTTCGGAAATTATTTGAAGTTTCTCGTTATAAAAAGTTATTTTTGGCTGGAAGCAAAATATTATCATGACTTTAGGATTCTTTTTGAAAATTATTTGCGCGTTTCTCGTTATAAAAAGTTATTATTCGTTGGATGCAAAACATTATCATACCTTAAAGATTCTTTTTAGAAATTATTTGTGCACTTTCCATTATAGAAAGCAATGTTTTAATTTTGTAAATTGTTCCAATAGTACATTCAGTTCCTTGCCTATACTCTTTAGGATATTATAGACAGTATCACGATGACATCTATTTTAAGGGTTTTTTTTTACCGTGAAAAATAAGAATAAGTTACATAATGGAAATAAAGTGGCTAGGGACATCACAGAAATCTTTATGGTCGACAAAAACTTTTCGATGAAGATAGTCGGGTAACAGGGGTCATTGTTATGGCGGAGCATTTAAATATCTGCAATATCCGATCTAATAAGAATAACCTTTTTTCTGAGCCTTTCAAAGACTTCTTCAACAGATTCAATATTAATCGACGGTCTGACCTCTCAATAGCTTTTGCTTGTCTACATTTTTATTATTTTTTTATACTGAAGGTCTCCCTGGGATAAAAATTTTGGCTTTTCAAAACCCACTAAAAAAATATAACTTTACTCTTCATGCTCTGTTATGTCTCGTTGTTACCGGATAAGGATAAAACCTGTACTTGACATCTAGAAGGGAGTAATAAAAAATTCCATGGTATTACCAAATCGCTCTTAGTGATGCCAGTCTTATTAATTTTTTATTTACGCGTCTTTTTAACTTATATTACGAGTAGCATCAATGTGTAAGATCAGTATTGAAGTGCAAAAGACAAGTTTGCGATAGAATATCTTTAATGATAGTTGAACTCGAGTACATTTGTGTAAAAGTAGCAAAGCTACGCAATATTACCAAATCAAAATATACTTTTCTTAAAAGCAAAGTAATTTTTTTTAAACTTTTTCATGTAATAATACTTCAAATTTACTTTAATTAATTTCATTATTTCAATCTCCTTTGAAAGTTTCACTCAATTTTTTGGCAATATGCAGTTAAGGAAATTTTATATAAAAAAAAACTTAAATGCTATTTACAAGTACCATTTTAGTTATTATAATAACTGATAGGTTAGAGATTTGCTCAAATTTATATGACGAATAAGTATTCATCAAAATTTCATGATAGTGCAAATGATAGCCAATAACTAAGTCCCACAGCAAAAAAAATTACAATGACAAACGTAAAATTCAATAAAAATATGAAATTTTATGAAGGTTAATATGAAGAAGAAAAAAATAAATTAAAAATAAACTTGTTTTAATAAAAAGCTCATATTATCATTGCTTAACTAATAATGATATACGCAAAATACCACTTATGTTTTTGTGTTGTACAATTAAATAATTAATCATGATTCTGAAAATATACAATAACATTTATAAAGAATGAGATAAGCATTTGGTGTAGTTCTATTAAATTATTTTATTTATTTTAATATTTTTCTTTTCAAATACATTAAAAGGTCATCAAGAATTATTGAAATGTTTATTAAAAGATGTTAGAATAATATTATTGCTTAAGGTTATCAATTTTTTTCTGAATTTATTATGAAATTTATTCTATTTTCTTAAGAAGTTCCTATGAAAATCAAAATTTTTTATATAATTTCTAAGGAATCTAAATTTATTAAAAAATACTATTTGTCATTTTTAACAGTTGCTATATGCACTATTGGAAAATATCTTACCAATAATCATAGACGACGCCGCAATCGAGTGTATTAACCACAATAAAAAAAAAAATTGAGTACGTTTTTTTAACATTTAGTTTCTATTATTCTGGAAGGTCTAAGTTATTGGTCATAGATCAAGCATGGCAGTCCTTAATTTATATTGTCTTCATAAGGAGTTATTTTTTAGGAGATAGGCTATAAAATTTTAGGATAATAAAAAATATAACGTGGCTTAGAATACACATCATCTTAAAAATAGGCCCTTAAATTGAGGCTTTGATAAAAAAAATTTATTTTCATATTATTTAATTTTTGCCCCATTTTGTGTTAAAGATAACATCATTCAAGTGACTGTCACAAGACTTCGAGCAGTACTTGATTATTTTTCTTTCACCTCATAAAGACAATATTTGTAAGGCTTGTGATGTTGTTTTGTTTAACTTTTCATTAATTAAAATAAAAAAAAATATTTTATGGATTAAAATCTTCAAGTTCAGATCAAAACCAATTGATTATTATAGGGTAATAGAGGTCAGATTTGACGAAAAAGGGAAATATGGATCGTCATGCACTTTTAGACCACAATGCTCACCAAAAAATCACTTTATTTTATTTGTTTGCTTAAACGTGTATGTAATGTTCCTTAGACGAACACCAGGGGTCACTTCGTATCGACATGACCGTGATGATATTTGGCAACTTCACAGTATGTATGGGAGGTTATCTAAATGAGACTGGTGTGTGGTTGATAGTATAGAATATTGGTGATTTTCTTATACGAGGTCTGTTCAAAAAGTATCGCGAATTTTGAATTTCCGCAAGTTACGTATATTCGATTTTCGATTTTTTGTGGCGTTATGTTGGTATTTATATCTCTCAATTATGCCAACAAGTTCGGTCATTTTGAATGTTCGGTTAATTTTTGACAGCTGCTTTGCTTACACGTGTTTTGGCTCGTCTTCGATTTTTGCCCATTCCAAAAAATGGATCAAAGAATTTGTATAAAATTTTGTGTGAAAAATAAAATTAATTGCGCGGCCGCATTCCTAATGTTGACTTTGGCATATGGGGAAGCTACCTTGGATTGAAGCAACGTTTATCGGTGTTACAAAATTTTCTCAGAAGGCCGAGAATATGAGAATGACGAAAAGCGTGCCGGACGCCCGAGCACGTCAAAAAAAGATGAAAACATTGATAAAGTGAAGAAAATAGTATTGGCCAATCGTCGAATCACCGTTAGAGAAGTTGCTGATGACTTAAACATATCGATTGGCTCGTGTTATTCGATTTTTACCAATAATTTGGCATGAGACGGGTCGCCGCGAAATTCGTACAAAAATTGAACAATTTCGACCAAAAACAGCATCGCATTAATATTGATAAGGAGCTGTTGGACTCTGTCCACGATGACCCAAATTTGCTCCAGAGGGTCATTATTGGTGGCCAATAACCGGTGGAAACCAAAGCTCAATCTTCACAATGGAAGCTGCCGCATGAGCCAAGACCGAAAAAAGCGCACCAAGTTCAGTCGAATGTGAAGGTTTTGCTTACAGTTTTCTTCGATTCCAGGGGCGTGGTATATTATGAGTTCTTACCTTAGGGTAGAACGGTCAATAAGGAATATTACCTGCAAGTTATGGGCAAGTGGTGCAAAGCAATCCGCCAGAAACGTCCGGATTTGCGGAACAACAAAAATTGTTCTTTTGCACCATGATAACGCCCCTGCTCACGCATCGTTGCAGCCACCCCATTCCCCAAAACGGGTCCTCTGTGAGTTTTTCTTGTTCCCGAAACTGAAGAGCCCCATGAAAGGATGAGGCTACCTTACGATTGAGGAAATAAAGACGGCATCGAAGGAGGAGCTGAACAAGACCACAGAATTGGTATAAGAGACAATTAGTGTTAATAAAAAGGACGTTTTGAATAAAACCAGTATGTCTAATCCGGATTCTAAGGAGCCCAGAACTTTGGTATCCATGTTGAATACATTGGTTTATTGGTTTCATTACCCAAAAATTTACAAATGCCCCGGCACCAATCGCAACGCGACACTCATTTTGCTAAGTAGACTACGACACTCATTTTGCTAAGTAGACTACGACACTCATTTTGCTAAGTACTGGGTCAATTGATGGGTCACGTATGACTTTTAGGGCGGTCTGAAAGTACACGACGTTGTCTGACAATATTGGTCGCAAATTCAATTATCGTTATGATAGCTAACAGCTCCCTCTAAATATGGAGATGCCTTATAAGGGAGGATTCCTCAATATAAAAAGTTTAACGATCGAAAACGATGTGGTATCGGTCGATAAACAACATTCGACGATCTTTTAATCCCCCCAACTATTCAAGGAAAAGGTTCAAGGCTTCTTAAACATATCAGGAGAAGCAGACACTTTCAATTTTGCTTCTAACCACGTTATCCAATCTGTGAGTGGTAGGGAAGTTTAGAAATCAAAGGGAAGGATGGAAGATATCCTTTTTGAGCTAGAAGAGATGATAATATTTTTGCGTAAAGTGTGAAGGGGGTAATTTCGAAGGCATGCGTTTTTATAAATTAAGTTTAGGTGGCCTTCTTATAAGACAAAATAAAAAAGGTTTTCAACCAGTCGCTGTTAGCATGGATTCCACTAGAGTTGTTCGCTGCCTTGACTTACTGTTTCCCTGCTATTGGTACCCTGAGACATATAGTGAGAAAACAGAGCATAGTTCCGCTTAAAAGGGCGCTGATCACTCTAATTGCCTTACCTTACCTTACCTGATCTTTCCCGCTGACTAAAATTTTAACCATTCGGAGAATAGTGTTATTTTGGTTAACAGTATTATTAATCTAAAGATTCTGTCCTCTTCTATGGGTAATTGAGACACAAATGGAATAGAAAGTAACTTTTGTTTTTAGGTATGATAGTCATTTATGTTTTTTTAGAAGTATTCACTCAACAAAAAATGATCCACAAAATTTTGTTCGAAAAATTATACCCTAAAACCTTTTTATTTTAGCCACAAATTGGCGTATCTTCTATACTTTCTTAAATAACCAATTTATATTATATAATGGTAAATATAAATTTTTAAAATATATTTCCTCAGTGATAAGACTTTGCATGCTAAAAACCTTGATTTAAGAGTTCAAATTTTATATAAAAAAAAAACAGTGTAAAGATTAAATAAAGTCAAATTGTAATTAATATTGTTATCATTAATGTGACCATGTATTTGAATATTTTCAATGAAAACTTGCCGGAAAATACTCGTACATCCGATCCTAAATTGATAATACTATTAATAATGTAAATTTTAAATAAAATTTATGAGAAGCTTTTTTACAATAATATGGGAAGTTTTTTTTTTTATTATCGGAAAAGTGTAAAATTGAAAGTGAGAGTTTTTAAAGTTAACCAAAAAAAAAACCCCTCATAAGCGAACTTATATAACGCAAATATTACATCAACAACTAAACAAACAAGTAATTTTATATTACCTAATACGAAGAGTAAAAAAAACCTTAAGAAATATGAGAGAAATTTTATTAAGAAAATTAAAAAAACTATAAGCCAAATGAATCTGGTTGATTAAAATAAATGTGATTATTAATAATTTGTTGTATCATTGCTAAAGTTAACCTTACCAATACTTCTATGATCAGTACAAAAAAAAAAAAAAAAATTTTTTTATGTTTTTGTTAAAACTTGTATTATGACGATATGGTCAACGATTATAAGTTACTTCGTTTATTTGAGTAATCAGAGTTTGTCGAGATCTTGGACTGTTAACACAGAAACGTCTTTTCATACTATCGGACATTTTGAGATTTTTATTTAGTTTTTTTTGAAATTTTTTTGCATAAATCAAAGTAAAATTTTTAATTAAAATAAGTACTTTTAAAAAAAAAATAAACAAAATGTTTAATCAATCAAAAATTATACTACTTGGAATAGTATTTTTGTTTGTGTTGTCGTATGAGAAGAACGAAGTTACTGGAAAAGCATTGCCACAAGAGCCCGAAGTCGGATCTGGTTTGAGTGACATATTAACGCAAATCGGAACTGGATTACAAAAAGGTGGAAAAAAAATACAGCAAGGATTTGGTGTCTTGCAAACTTTTATTACTGATGGAATCAGAAAGGTTCGTACTACATCAACCGAATCATCATCAACATCAGCCGCTACTGCTACTACTAGTACCACTACGGCTGTTGTCACCGAAGAATCACCAAACAATGCTGATAAGACACCAGTCGTACCGGAACAAATCGCAACTCGTGCCCTGTTCGAAGTGCCCAGAATATGCCCCCCAAATCAGAAATTGGATCGTAAAAATAAGTGTCGCGATTCTGTTCGTTAATAATTAAGTGTACACTCATAAATAAGTTAACTTTATTATAAAAATTATAAACAAAAAATATTAAAAATAATAATTATTGAAAAAACTTTTTATAAAATTAATACGAAAAAAATATCTGTTTTTATAGGAAAATATTAAAAAGTTTTTTTTTTTGTTGAATAATTTTATATAAAAAAAAAGTTAATAAAAAAAGAATTTATTATCGTTTGTTTGTTTTTTTTTTGTATCAAAAATTTGTGAGCTTTTATTAATAAATTTTATTAAATATTTACCAAACCTGATAGCCTTCGAACTTAGCTGCTTGTAATTATACCAGCTTTCAGTTTACATTTTGCATTGGCAAATGTATTTTTACACATACATACATGTTGATTATAGCGTTGCATAATACTTATTTGATTTATTGGCATCATGGCTCGTTCAATAAGGAGAAAAAATTCAAAAATATTCTGTATATTTTGTGTTATTTTAAAAGGTTTATTAGAAATAAGAAAAATCTAAATTTTATATTTGATTAGAGGGGGAATAAAAATATTAAAAATTATATAAACGTTACTGTCCACTTGATAATATTAATACTAACATAATTATGACTTTTAAATTCCATAAATCGCTAGTAGGGACACTCTTGGTTGTATATTGATTTTGGGGAAAAATAAATCCATTATTTCAAAACTTTATTTAACATGGTTGGGATTGTCCTATTTGAGTTAATTATAAAAGCAACTTCATAATGTCTCCTCTTGTATAGAAGAGCCGTTTATAAAAGCAACTTCATAATGTCTCCTCTTGTACGTGTATAGAAGTCCTGGCTCTTATTGGCGAAAAACTCATCACAATCTCCTCTTGATGCCAATTTCTTATCACTTAGGAAATTTCTCAATGATAAAAAAGATGGTAAAAACTCGGTTACAGCTCTGGACTATAAAGTAGATTCATCAAAACTTCCCACCCACTCTTCTAGAGTTTCTGACGAGTCACTATACGAGGTCTGTTCGAAAAATATCGTGAATTCGGAATTTCCGCGGGTTACGTTTGTTCGATTTTCGATGTTTTTGTGGCATTATGCCGACAAGTACGGCCATTTTGAATATTCAGTTAATTTTTGACAGCTGCTTTGCTTGCACGTATTTTGGCTCGTCTTCGATTTTTGCTCGATTTCAACCAAAAACAGCATCGCATTAACATTGATAAGGAGCTGTCGGACTCTGTATGCGACGACCCAAATTTACTCCAGAGGGTCATAACTGGTGACGAATCATGGGTTTATGGTTATAACGTGGAAACCAAAGCTCAATAATCCCAATGGTAGCTGCTGCTCGAGCCAACACCGAAAAAAGCGCACCAAGTTCCGTCGAATGTGAAGATTTTGCTTACAGTTTTCTTCGATTGCAGGGGCGTGGTACATTATGAGTTCTTACCACAGGGTAGATCGGTCAATAAGGAATATTACCTGCAAGTTATGTGTAAGTTGCGCGAAACAATCCGCCAGAAACGCCCTGATTTGTGAAAGAACAAAAATTGGCTTTTGCATCATGATAACGCCCCTGCTCACGCATCGTTTCTTGGGCACGAATTTTTGGCTAAACCCAACACACTAATAATACCACCGTATTTCCCAGATCTGGTTCCCTGTGACTTTTTCTTGTTCCCGAAACAGTTTCTTTGATCCAAATTTTGGAATGGGCAAAAATCGAAGACGAGCCAAAACACGTACAAGCAAAGCAGCTGCCAAAAATTAACTGAACATTCAAAATTGCCGAACTTATCGGCATAAGTGAGAGACATGCATACCAACATAACGCCATAAAAAAATCATCGAAAATCGAATATACGTAACACGCGGAAAGTCAAAATTCTCGACACTTTATGAACAGACCTCGTAGATAGCTATTTCATGGTGTTGCCCTGATGGAGCACAACACCTGTGCTGTTGGCTGCTTCTGTTCAATCGTTATCCACAAACGGTCCAATTGTTGACAGTAGTAGAGGTAAAACCAAGTTTAGTGTTCTGTCATATGAAAGCAGCTCCTGTAAAGTCCCACCAAATGCATAGCAAAACCTTTCTGACAGTTAGTCCAGGTTGGGGTACCATTTGAGCCGCTTTACCGCACTTTGACCAGGATCGATTTCGCACAATATTATCGTGTATGACCCATTTCTCATCCCCAGTCACCATCCGTTTAAGAAAGAGGTCAATTTCATTCCGTTTGTCCAAAGCTTCTTAAATGGAAATTCGATCCATTATGTTTTTTTGACACCCAAATATCGAGCATCTTTTTGAATCCAGCTTTACTCAGATGGTTTAAAACTGTTTGTGAAGTGTATCTTTATTATAAAAACTGTCTTTAATATAAAAAATATCGGAATAGATGGTTTTGCGAGGTGTATCTTTTTATATCAAAAATACCGGAATGGAATCGATGAAACCAAAATTGTGCATAATTAGCTGTGATAGTATCGGGACCATAAATACCATTAACAAGTGTCTTTTTCAAAGCACAATTTTAAAATGTACCGAAATTTCTCTTTGTTAACTTCCATTTTTTAAACCCTATAACTCACAACTGAATTGACTAACAAAAAACTGTAAGAGAATTTTTTTTAGTACGCAATGTCACTTTTCCAGCGAGTATAAGTCTCAGCTTATTTAATCAATATTTTACGATATATAAACCAGGAGTATAAGCTTAAATCCGCTGTCAATAAAAAGCAAAAATAAATTTGTTCAAAGTACTTGCCCTCGCTAGCTACACATTTTCCCCATTTCTCGAGCAATTTGTGGATACCACGCCAAAAAAATTCCTTCTCTTTCGAGGCAAACCACTCATCAAGCCATTTTCGGACGTCTTCGTAAGAATGGAAGTGCTGCTCAGCGAGCGCGTGGCCCATCGACGAAAACATGTGGTAATTGGAAGGGGCAGGTCTAGTGAATAAGCGGAGTGGGATAACACTTCCCAGTTGAGTGACTCCAAGTACTGTTGGACCATGTTTGACGTGCGCGATGGGTGCGTTGTCGTGGAGGAAAATCAACTTGTCATGTCTTTGTTGATAATCCGCCCTTTTTTCACACAGAGCACGGTGCACTTTGATCAGTTGTTGGTGGTAGCGGTGGGCATTGACAGTTTCGCCAGGTTTCAACATCTCATAGTAGACCATACGCTGCAGATTGAAAACTTTAATTTCAGATTTAAAAAAGTCGGTTATCACGCGATCAAAGCTTTTAAAATTGAGAGTAACGATCTCTCCGTCTTTTTCTTTCAAAGAACCCTTCAGATCAAAACGATCACCAGACAGTCATTTTCCGTGAATACAATGGCTTCTCCACAGTCACTGAACTAATTTTCATCTTACATCATAAATATACAAAGTGCGTTTCGTATTTCATATTAAATTTTTTTTTAATAACTTTTAAATACAATAAAATACAATTTTATAATTTGTAATTTATTGATTGATTATTTATGAAATAATTTTGGTTATAGAACCTGTCTCTGTCTGCGAGGTCTTTTAGCATATTTTTCGTAACATTTTCGTACACTTTTGGGGTTATTTCAGTAATTTTGATTTGAATGTTATCCTTAACCATCGAGGATGTAGTTGGTTTATTAGTGTATACCTTTTGCTTCAAGAACATCTATACAAAAAAATATCGATAGGATTAAAATCAGGGGTTCGTGGGGGCCAGTCGATATGACCACATTTTGACATTATTCGGCTGAGAAAAATTTCTGTCAAAATTTGCTTCATAGCACGAGCTGTGTGGTACTGTTTTATTGGAACCAGATACTCTGTAGGTTCAATTGATCCAATTCCGGTAGAAGATAGTTTTCGAACATGCCCCGATAGCGGTCACCAGTAACTGTTACAGAATTGCCTCCAGCATCCTCAAAGAAATGTGGCTCAATGATGCCGCCAGCCTAAATACCACATCATACACTTATTCTACGAGGGTGTAATGGTCTTTGGTATATTATTTAAGAGTTTTCGGTGCCCCAATAGCGGCTATTCTGTTTATTAACAAAACCACCCTAGTTGAAGTGTACTGCGTCGCTCATATTAATTGTTTGCCAAAAATGGTAGTCGCTTATACCGAGCTGTAAAGTTCGAGAACTCCAGTCTCACCAGCGTTCATGGTCATTTGCCTATAGCTGTTGTATCAATTCAATTTTATACGCGTGAAAAATTAAATATTTTTTGAGAATTCTTAACAAACATGATGAAGATAGTCCTAATTTTTGTGCACGGTATTGATGAGAAGTACCCGGATAATCAGCAACTCTCTGCCTCATTGAATCAATATTTTCAGGTGTACGTTGGCTTAATTATCAAACAGTCTTTGTTTGACATATGATTAAGAGCAAAAAGTTGTTGTAACATTAAATACTATATAAAAAATTGTTATTGATAGCTCCTCACGACAGTTAAATATTAATAGAGTTATCCAACTCAAAATGGCTATTAAACAAAATCGACCTGCTACATAAAAAGAACTCTGTATATATATTTAGCAGCTGACCGACACGATAGCACAGGTCGTGGTACCCGTACTGGGGCTATAAATTGGGAGAAGATAGTGGCATGTATCATAAGCAAGTTAATTAGAAATATAAAAAAAATAGAGTTACCATGTGCACCTATTTTAATACCACAAATTTTTTTTTGTATATTATTGATTTGACTAAATTTGAAGGCAATCTCATAAAGGTATGCTTTCCAGTACGAGTTTGTTTTAAAATTTTTAAACCTTTAGTTTAATTATAAACTGTCAAAGAATTTTTTTTGTATTACGACTTTATTTTTGAGATTTATAACAATTTGGCCTGTTGACATCCATATTAGCCTCATACATTTTTGAAATAGTCGCAATCCCATCTAAATATTGGGTGAATGCAAAAGTTATGATCGTTTTTTATGATCCTAGGTAAAAAAATTATTTCTTCTGAAATGATGAATAGTATCTTCTTTTAAATGATTCCATTGTATAAGGGATGATTTCCCTCTACTTTCTATTCAGTTTTGGCCTGGCCAGAGTACAGTGAGGAGCCCTTGTATTTTTTCAAAATGTCGGTCGATAAAGTGTATTTACGTCATTGTTTAAATGTTTTGGTGTGGCAACCAAAAACATTTGCGAAGTGTATGGAGCAGATGTCATCAAAGTTCGACAGGTACGAAGATGGTTTACAAAATTCCGATCTGGGGATTTTTCACTAATTGATAAACCACGTACCGGACGGCCATTGATGTCTGATGATGACAAGTTAAAAGTCATAATTGACCCTAATCCACGTCTAACCACCAGGAAGATCGCGTCAATGATGGGAGTCAACCAAACAACCGTATTAAGACATTTAATATGTGTCTTAATACGATTGTATGGGGATGGTTTCGCGGTACGACGTTTGGATACCTCATCAATTGTCGGCTGCCAATTTATTGGATCGTGTTTCAACGTGCGTTGCTTTGAGTGCGAGACAAAAACATGAATCTTTTTTGCATCGTTTAGTAACGGGAGATGAGAAATGCGTCGTGTACAATAACGTGACAAGAAAAAGACATTGGGCTATACCTGGACAAGCCCCATTTACAACTTCGAAAGCCGAAATCCATCAAAGATATTGTCAGCAATTATCCAAATTGAACATCGCCCTTCAAAAGGATAGACTAGAATTGGTAAATAGAAAAGGGGTAGTGTTTCATAACGACAACGCGCGACCACATGTGGCTATAATGACCGAACACAAGCTAAATGAGTTGAATTGGGATGTCATCAAGCATCCACCGTATTCTCCAGATCTTGCTCCTTCCGATTTTCATTTATTCCGATCACTGCAAAAATTTTTTTTAGTAAGGAATGTAAAAACATCTCTTACTACATTTTTCGCATCAAAATCCACGGAATTTTACACTAATGGTATTAAAGTTGATAGAAACATGGGAGGAGGTTATAAAAACTGATGGAAATTATATAATTGATTATAATTTTTTTTAAGGTATTAATTTTGAAAAAATTACACAACTTCAGAAAATATTTGTACCATAAACAAATAAGCTTCCTTTATGATTTCAGTATTTTCTAAATATTTGCTCAGTTGTTGAAAAAGATAATAACTTCTATTTTATGTTTGGTTAATTATACATCTGTAATAAGATTTTACATTTTTGTTTTGTAATTTTTTTTGAGTTTGTTTTATGTTTAATTTTTTTAAGCTTTTCTATTAGAAGGTATTTTACCATTAGTTTTATGAATAATAAACTATGTAAGAGGGAAAAATCCATATATTTATGCAAACATTTTTCAAAAACACTTGTATAATTAATCTATTATTTATTTAATATTGATTATGCTATGAAAATAGCTCTTATTTCTCTTAGAATTTTGTATAAAAGGCAGGAGATAATAGTAAGAATTAGACATATTTGTAAAAAATATGGTTAAGTTACTACTTATCTGCTAACTTTTTTCAAATAATTTTTTCTAAATTGTTGTTTAAAACTTTACACAATGTTTAAGTGGATGTTTTTATCAGTAAGCTTTTTGTGTATACTTGCATCAGCTTTTGGAAAAGCTAATCTTTTTTCGACACCGGAAAGGATCAAATATTGTCCGCCCCACCAAATACTCACTCGCACAAAGATATGTGCAAATCGCGTCCGTTAACTTATGAAAACTATATGTTATTTTTCTAAGAGAATGTAATAAATATTTGTACCTACATAAAAATCAGAATTTTTATTTTCAAAACATAATTTTTCTTAGAGATATCCATATATTTTTTCTCCAAATCATAAAAAGTGCCATCTCTGAACAAAATAGTGCAACCAGATTCATTTTCTCCGATATTGTGCGGTATTTGCTGAATTGTTAAAATCATGAAGAATTCTTTTTATTATTAATTTTTTCAATGCCTATAAATTTAGTTCTTTCTATATAAGCTTTATTAAAATAATGAAATTTCTTTTTGTTGAAATAAATTTTTTAGAAAAATTTAAAAATAATTTCGCAAATATCTGATCTTAATTGCGTATTTTTGTGAAAATATTTAGCAAGAAAATAGTTAATATTTGTACAATTGTTAAATTTTTATTTATTCTGCTTTTAATTTGTGGTTTGAATGTTTACTACCAAAGCTGAATAATAATAGCTCACCTGTGTTTATTGAGGCAGAATTAAAAAATTCAGTTATAAACAGTCTATCGTTAAAAACGGTATTGAAAATTTATTTTGAAAAAAAAAAATTATTAAAAAAAAGGTAAAATTATAATTATTAAATTACAATAATTAACAGATTATTTATTTAGATATTTTCGACTAATGATGAATCGAATTCTTTTGATTTGTGTACTTTTGTGTGTTGTTATGGTAACTTCTGGGATGACTGAAGCATTTGATATACCCGCATTTTGTGCCAAAAGAGCAAGACTCAAATTACCAGTTCTTCATATTTGTAAATGGGATCAAGAGATAATCGATAGTTTACCACCGATTAATAATTAAATGTTGTTAAATAAATGAATTTTTATTTATAATTAAAAATATTGTTTTTTATTTTCTATTAATTTATGCCCAAATAATTTCTGGTAAATATTAATGTTTAGATATTTTTATATTGTTTACAATCGAAGAATTTGTTGGAATTCTTAATAGAGCAAGGAGGCTGTGCATTTTTCCAATTTGTTTTATACTATAACTAATTTACAAAAAAAAAGATTTATACATTTTTTAGCTTAACATAAATGTAGGAACTGAATTATCAGCCCATATGTTAGGTGCACTTAAATAAAAATTTCTTTTTAGAAATTCCAAATATTCATATTTTATATTTAAAAAATTCTATCCAAAAAATATCATAAAATTATTTTTAATATTTATTAAAAATTAATTGTATAATTTATTGAATATTAAAAACAAATAGTATGTCCAGAAATTTTCTTCAAGCACCTCTTTTTCTGTTTTTTTTTTTTTTAATAATTAGGTTGGAAAACTCTACTCCGAAATTAGCAACTCCAATTTTGAAAAATTATTTTTTATCCAAAATAATCATAAATTTATTTTTTTGATTAATAAAGCCAGCTTGTGGGGTATAATTTATAGATGAATGTCTGAGGAATTTATTTTAAAGAAGTTACATCTCCAGAATATGCATTTATTAGGCGTTTGTAGAAAAGTAATTATTTTTGTAAATTTCTCTTAGAATATGAAAGAATTGTTATAATTTTTATCTGCGTGAAATTCTGTTATAGTAAAACAGCTCTGAATCGAATGAAGCTATAAATAAAAAAAAAATTTTCTTTACGTATATAGTAAATAAATTGTTAACGCTGATTAGTCATACACTTGTTTAAATAAATTGTTATTTGCTTGATATTATTTAGATATTAAGAAAAAAATCAAATACTTTCAGTAAAATTTTGTATTAAAGGCCAATGCTGAAGCTAGCAATTATAAGATTCATGCAAGGAGAGTCGAATCTACTCATAGTATCTAAATTAATTTGGTAAGCAAAATTTTATATGAGACAAAATCAATTTGGAATTTTTATAAAAATAATTTAATTTAAGAATTTTTTTAAAAAATTATTAATTTATTTGAATTATTAGTAAAATTTTTAGAAAATGGGCAAGTAGATGTTCATATCATCTACACTTTTGTGTATTTTATCAGCAGTTTTGGGAAATTAACCAGGTGTATAAGCTTAAATACGCTGTTTTTTTAATAAAAAAAAACAGATGTTTTTTTTATAGAAAGCAAATCAAATTTATTCAAAGATTTTTCCCATCTTTCGGGCAATTTGTGGATACCACGCCAGAAAAATTCCTTCTCTTTCGAGGCAAACCACTCATCAAGCCATTTTCGGATGTCTTCGTAAGAATCGAAGTGCTGCTCAGCGAGCGCGTGGCCCATCGACGAAAACAGGTGATAGTCGGAAGGGACCAGGTCCAATTGACTGTCTCCAAGTAGTTGCGGACCATTTTAGAATTGTGCGATAGTGCGTTATCGTGGAGGAAAATCAGCTCGTCATGTCTTTGTTGATAATCCGCCCTTTTTTCACGCAGAACACGGTGCAATTTGATCTGTTGTTGGTTGTAGCGGTGGGCATTGGCAGTTTCACCTGGTTTCAACATCTCATAGTAGACGATACCCTGCTGATCCCACCAAACGCACAGCATCGTCTTCCGTTCGAAGCGATTTGGTCTTGGGGAAGATGTTGATGGTTGGCCAGGATCAACCCACGATTTCTTGCGTTTAGGATTATCGAAATATATCCACTTTTCATCGCCTGTCACATTCCGATGCAGGAAGGACTTTCTGTTTTGTTTGGCGAGCAAGATTTTGCATGTGTTTTGGCGTCTATCGTTCAATTCATACGGCACCCATTTTCCGATCTTTTCAATCTTCCCCATGGCACGCAGGCGCATAGAAATGGCTGGCTGAGTAACACCCAATTGCTCCGCGAGCATGTTTTGCGTTTGGGTATCGTCTTCGTTCAAAAGAGCCTGCAATTGATGGTCCTCAACCTTCCTAGGCGGATTTTCACGCTTCTTATCCCACTAGTCAAAATTGCCGTCTTTGAACCGATGAAACCCATCTCGGCAAGTTGTGATTACCAAAGGAAAAATGTATGTTGTCTTACGAAATTGGTGACAATGTGCACTGATTAATGTTGACAGATATCAAACTCATAAAAAACAAGTATGGCGTACCACCTATGGTAGCTTAATACGCTCACTCACGTCATCTCTGGCCAAACAGCGGATTTAAGCTTATACAACTGGTAATCTGGCAAAAAAATTAAGAATTTATTTTCTTCCAAACTAATATTTTATACACACTGCACTATAACCTTGAAGATATTTTTTTTTAATAAAACAGGCTTAAAATACAAATTTTTATATTATTTTATTGATTTGACCTTGCAATTATAGATAAAATATCGGATTTAAGCTTATACACCTGGTAATGTGAACGCCCAGACGATGCACTAGAGTTGATCATCGTGGTAGATGCAGGGAGCCCTATATTAAATAAAAATATTTCCAAATGAATTACGAAAATATGTATAATTGTGCTAATATTTATTAATAAAAATGAATATTTTCGTTTTGATTTAAACTATGGCATTTATAGAATCCAATAAAAGTCCATTCATTTTCTTTTTAAATGTTTACCTTAAACTTCTGGTTAAATGAGAATCTATCAGATGTCATTTTAGTCATTTTGTATTTTTATTTAATATCGTTTTAATGAGAAGTGATAATAATTCAATTATCGCTTATTTATCGCAATACGCTTTGAAAATTCATGTTGTCGACTGTAACGGCATCTGTTAGAACTTAATCAAATTATTAAAAAAATTGTTGGACTATGCATTTTTTATTTAATTATTAGTTACTGAATAGCGATTTATGATTATAAATTAAAAAAATAAATATTATTGATATTCTTAATACTATTGGGAGTACAAACGAAAAACCAGCATTTTCCCATCTTTCTGGCAGCATACTGATTCCATGTCGAAAAAAATTGCTCGTCTTTTGAGGCTATTCACGAGTCGATCTAATTTTTGGTCTCTTCGTAAGATCGTAAGTTGTGCTAAGAGAGGCCACGATTCATCGATTGGAAGAGTTAGTAGTTAAAAACGGCGGTGTCTGGTTGTCTGGAGAATACGGTAGGTGGGATAGGATATCTCATTTGATTATTTCCAGGTATTAATTTAACCACCTTAGCAACATGTGTCCGAGCGTTGTCGTGCTACAAAATTACTTTGTCGTATTGGGGCCATTTTTCCTTTAATATTCGGCTCAAACGCATTAGTTTCTGTTCGGTAGAGAGCTCCTGCAATTTTCGCTACAAAACCCTTTTAGCTGTTTGCATATAAAAAATTTCCAAGCTTGTATAATCACGCCCAATGAATTTATAAGCTCTTATTGCCTTTAACATGGATCTTCATCCTATTCCGCGTCTTCAAATTTTTGGGACGCTACTTGTCTTCTTCGTCGCAGGTACACTTTTTCGTGGTCACCACTGCACTCCAGCCGCAGATTTTTTCGTATTGTAGCCAAAAAGCAAAACTTCCCACAAATGACGTTTATTTGGCTTAAATTTCTACATTTTCACGTATAAAAAAATATATAAAGCCGATACAAAAATTAAAAATTTATTGATGAGGAGTTTTTGACGTTTCTGATCCAATATTTTGCACCAGCATTTACTACTGGCGCCATCTAATAGAAAACGGATTCGCATTTATACTCCCAGTAGATACGAGTAACTCTAGTACTTCCGAAAATGAACAAACGCCATCTTTTATGACAATGCAAACCATGACATTTCCGGAAACCCAATAGATTTTTATTGATTTAAAACGGTTAAACGAAAGATTTTATAGTAAATATTAAGTGAACGATTATTTTATTTAACTAAATTAATTATATATCTGTAGAGACGTATGCCTACAATGAAATTTGTTCTCATAACCAAAAACTCGATCGTAACAAAAGAAAGTAAAGTTTCAGATTATTTTTTATGAAAATTTTATATAATTTGTTTTTAAAATAATGTAATAGAGATTTTCTTCTATTAAAGACATCCTATAGAAAGTATTTATGTAATAAAGAGGCTTAATAAAATTTTATAAACAAACATTTTGCTCAGCTATTTGCAAAAATATTTCATATCAGGTTAAAAAATATCTGAATGTATGTGAGCAATAATAAAATTTAGAATCATAAATGCAAACATCACAAACCAGTAAATATCCTTACTCGGTTTATAAGCAATAACCATGTGTTAGGCGTCACAATAAATAAAACAAAACAAACAAATTTTTTGGCATTCCTACTTTGGAGCAAGCAAAGTACAATTGACAGTTGAGCATGGGCAAAGCAAGCATTTCATTAATTCAAACCAGCAATACTAAACGATTGTGCTTTGGCGTTATTGATTGAAATTTCGAAGGCAAGGTGGACTCAGCACATTTTCTGCTTTATATTTGCCGTTAATAATTGTTATTTTTCTTACATTTGGACTTATGAGGTCTGTTCAAAAAGTATTGCGAATTTTGTGTTTTTTTCAAAAATTATTTATTTATTTATGAATATCTATTTTGTCCCCTTTAAAGTAATCCCCACCACATATTATACACTTATGCCAACGTTTTTTCCAAACCTCGAAGCACTTCAAAATATCATTTTTTGTGTTCTTGTTCACCTCCTCCTTCGATGCCGTCTTTATCTCCTCAATTGTAGCGTAGCGTGGTCCTTTCATGGGGTTCTTAAGTTTCGGGAACAAGAAAAAGTCACAAGGGTGAGATCTGGGGCATACGGTGGTTGTGGCATTATTAGTGTGTTGTTTTTGGCCAAAAATGGCAAAAGCCAATTTTTGTTCTTATACAAATCCGGGCGTTTCTGGCGGATTGATTCGCGCAACTTCTGAATAACTTGTAGGTAATATTCCTTATTGACCGTTTTACCCTGTTGTAAGAACATAATGCATTACGCCCCTAAAAATCGGACTTAAGCTTATACACCTGGTAATCTGGCAAAAAAATTAAGAATTTATTTTCTTCCAAACTAATATTTTATACACACTGCACTATAACCTTGAAGATATTTTTTTTTTAATAAAACAGGCTTAAAATACAAATTTTTATATTATTTTATTGATTTGACCTTGCAATTATAGATAAAATATCGGATTTAAGCTTATACACCTGGTAATGTGAACGCCCAGACGATGCACTAGAGTTGATCATCGTGGTAGATGCAGAGAGCCCTATATTAAATAAAAATATTTCCAAATGAATTACGAAAATATGTATAATTGTGTTAAGATTTATTAATAAAAATGAATATTTTCGTTTTGATTTAAACTATGGAATTTATAGAATCCAATAAAATTCCCATCATATTCCGTTCATTTTCTTTTTAAATGTTTACCTTATACTTCTGGTTAAATGAGAATCTATCAGATGTCATTTTAGTCATTTTGTATTTTTATTTAATATCGTTTTAATGAGAAGTGATAATAATTCAATTATCACTTATTTATCGCAATACGCTTTGAAAATTCATGTTAGTCGACTGTAACGGCATCTGTTAGAACTTAATCAAATTATTAAAAAAATTGTTGGACTATGCATTTTTTATTTAATTAATAGTTACTGAATAGCGATTTATGATTATAAATTTAAAAAAAAAATATTGTTGATAGTTTTAACACTATTGGGAATACAAACGAAAAACCAGCATTTTCCCATCTTTCTGGCAGCATACGGATTCCATGTCGAAAAAAATTGCTCGTCTTTTGGTCTCTTCGTAAAATCGTAAGTGGTGCTAAGAGAGGCCACGATTCATCGATCGGAAGAGTTAGTAGTTAAAAACGGCGGTGTCTGGTTGTTTGGAGAATACGGTAGGTGGGATAGGATATCTCATTTGATTATTTCCAGGTATTAATTTAACCACCTTAGCAGCATGTGTCCGAGCGTTGTCGTGCTACAAAATCACTTTGTCGTATTGGGGCCATTTTTCCTTTAATGTTCGGCTCAAACGCATTAGTTTCTGTTTGGTAGAAAGCTCCCGCGATATTCGCTACAAAACCCTTTAGCTGTTTGCATATAAAAACCCTTCAGTTGTTCGCATATATAAAAAATAATGCAAACCATGACATTTCCGGCAACCCAATAGATTTTTATTGATTTAAAACGGTTAAATGAAAGATTTTATAGTAAATATTAAGTGAGCGATTATTTTATTTAACTAAATTAATTTTTCATTTAATATTAATTATATATCAGTAGAGACGTATGCCTACAATGAAATTTGTTCTCATAACCGAAAACTCGATCGTAAAAAAAGAAAGTAAAGGTTCAGATTATTTTTTATGAACATTTTATATAATTTATTTTTAAAATAATGTAATAGAGATTTTCTTCTATTAAATACATCCTATAGAAAGTATTTATGTAATAAGAAGGCTTAATAAAATTTTATAAACAAACATTTTGCTCAGCTATTTGCAAAAATATTTCATATAAGGTTAAAAAATATCTGAATGTATGTGAGCAATAATAAAATTTAGAATCATAAATGCAAACATCACAAACCAGTAAATATCCTTACTCGGTTTATAAGCAATAACCATGTGTTAGGCGTCACAATAAATAAAACAAAACAAACAAATTTTTTGGCATTCCTACTTTGGAGCAAGCAAAGTACAATTGACAGTTGAGCATGGGCAAAGCAAGCATTTCATTAATTCAAACCAGCAATACTAAACGATTGTGCTTTGGCGTTATTGATTGAAATTTCGAAGGCAAGGTGGACTCAGCACATTTTCTGCTTTATATTTGCCGTTAATAATTGTTATTTTTCTTACATTTGGACTTATGAGGTCTGTTCAAAAAGTATTGCGAATTTTGTGTTTTTTCAAAAATTATTTATTTATTTATGAATATCTATTTTGTCCTCTTTAAAGTAAGGTAAGTCCCCACCACATATTATACACTTGCGCCAACGTTTTTTCCAAACCTCGAAGCACTTCAAAATATCATTTTTTGTGTTCTTGTTCACCTCCTCCTTCGATGCCGTCTTTATCTCCTCAATTGTAGCGTAGCGTGGTGCTTTCATGGGGTTCTTAAGTTTCGGGAACAAGAAAAAGTCGCAAGGGGTGAGATCTGCAGAATACGGTGGTTGTGGCATTATTTGTGTGTTGTTTTCGGCCAAAAATGGCAAAAGCCAATTTTTGTTCTTCTACAAATCCGGGCGTTTCTGACGGATTGCTTCGCGCAACTTCCAAATAACTTGTAGGTAATATTCCTTATTGACCGTTTTACCCTGCTGTAAGAACATAATGCATTACGCCCCTAAAAATCGAAGAAAAGTGTAAGCAAAACCTTCACATTAGACCGAACTTGGTGCGCTTTTTTCGGTCTTGGCTCGTGCGGCAGCTTCCATTAGGATGATTGAGCTTTGGTTTCCACACCACAACCATAAACCCATGATTCGTCACCAGTTATTACCCTTTGGAACAAATTTGGGTCGTCGCAGATAGAGTCCAACAGCTCCTTAGCAATGTTAATGCGATACTGTTTTTGGTCGAATTTGAGCAATTTTTGTACGAATTTCGCGGCGGCCAGTCTCACGACATATCATTGGTAAAAATCGAATGGCACGAGCCATCTGCAACTTCTCTAACGGTGATTTGACGATTGGCCAATACTTTTTTTTCACTTCATCAATGTTTTTGTCTGTTGTTGACGTGCTCGGGCGTCCGACATGCTTTTTGTTGTTCACATCTTCTCGACCCTCTGAGAACATTTTGTACTACCGATAAACGTTGCTTCGGTCTAAGGTAGCTTTACCATATGCCACAGTCAACATTGGGAATGCGTCCGCACAATTTATTTTGTTTTTCACATAAAATTTTGTACAGATTCTTTCATCCATTTTTCGGAATGGGCAAAAATCGAAGACGAGCCAAAACACGCGCAAGCAAAGCAGCTGTCAAAAATTAACTGAACATTCAAAATGGCCGAACTTATCGGCATAAATGAGAGATATGAGTACCAACATAACGCTACCAAAAAATCGAAAATCGTGTATACGTTACCCGCGGAAATTCAAAATTGGCGATACTTTTTGAACAGACCTCGTATTTTTTTAATGGCAAGTCTTGTTCCGTTACATAGCCTCGACTGATCTTAATTTTGAAGGAGCATTATTGGTGCATCAATTTTCAAAATTAAAATGTTGCGGTGGTATACCAGGTGGCTCGAAAAAAAAATATTTTTTTTAAATGTTTCACTACAGCGCTATTTTAGCAGCTACCTGGAGTAAAATGGATAAACCCTTATAATTTCTGCATCAAAAAACCCCTATATAGAAATTTTCAATAGGATCCTATAAGCGGAACATAACATACCAACAAACATTTGATTTAATAATACAAACATTCAATTTTTATATGGTAATAAAAATAAAAATAATTAAATATTTACTATTTTCATTATTTTAAGTTTGAAAAAATTACACAACTTGCAAAAATATTTGTACCATAAGCAAGTAAGCTTTCTTTATGATTTCAGTTTTTGTAATTTTGTTTGAGTTTATTTTATGGCAAATTTTTTTAGCTTTAGATTCTATTAGAAGGTATTTTTCCATTAGTTTTTATGAATAATAAAATATGAAAGAGGGAAAAATCCACATATTTCTGCAAACATTTTTCAAAAACACTTGTTCAATTAATCTATTATTTATTTAGTATTGATTATGCTAAGAAAATAACTCTAATTTCTTTTCAGACTTTATTATAAAAGGCAGGTGATAATGGTAAGAATTAGACATATTCGTTAAAAATATAGTTAAGTTACTACTTATCTGCTAACTTTTTTCAAATATTTTTTTCTAAATTCTTGTTTAAAATTTTACACAATGTTTAAGTGGATGTTTTTAACAGTTGGCCTTTTGTTTATACTTGCATCGACTTTTGGAGAAGCTTATATTCTTTGGACGCCGGATAGACGCCCAAAATGTCCGAATAACCAAACACGCCTTATCAAAGGGAAATGCAGATTTATTGTTCGTTAACTTAAGAATAATATTGTCAATGTTATTTTTCTAAAAGAATGGAATAAATATTTGCACCTACACAAAAATCAGAAGTTTTCTTTTCAAAACATAATTTTTTTTAGAAATTTCCATATTTTTTTTCTCCAACTCGTAAAAAGTGCCATCTCTTAACAAAATATTGAAACCAGATTCGTTTATCCCCGATATTGTGCAGTATTTTGTGAATTGTTAAAATCATGAAGAATTCTTTTTATTATTAATTTTGTCAATGCCTATAAATTTGTTATTGCTCTATAATACTTATTAAAATATTGAAATTTTTTGGAAAAATTTATACGCAAAAAGCTGAGCCTAATTGCGTATTTTTGTGAAAATATTTACCAAGAAAATAGTTAATATTTGTACAATTGTTCTAATGTTATTTAATTGTGGTTTTTTTTTTTGTTGTTTGAATTTTTATTACCAAATCTAAGTATAAATAGCTCACCTGATTTCATGGCAATATTAATAAATTCAGTTGTAAAAAGTCTATCGTTAGAAACGGTATTGAAAATTTATATTGGAAAAAAAATATTCACAAAAAAGGTAAAATTATAATTATTAATATATAATAATTAACAGATTTTTATTTAGATCTTTTCGAAAATGTTGAATCGAATTCTTTTGATTTGTGCACTTTTGTGTTTTGTTATGGTAACTTCTGGGATGACTGAAGCATTTAATATACGGGATCAAAATATAATCGATATTTTACCACCAACTAAGGCTGCCCTGTTCGAAATACCCAAAATATGCCCCCCAGGTCACAAATTGGGTCGTGGTAAATGCCGCCTTTCTGTTCGTTAATAATTAAAAAATATTCAAAAAAATTTGAAATTATACAATAATTATTAAATTACAATAATTAACAGAGTTTTATTAAGATCTTTTCGAAAATGTTGAATTGAATTTTTTTGATTTGTGCACTTTTGTAACTTGTTTTTACCATTATTTTTATCTGTGCGATCTGATAAAGTTGCAAAATATCTGATGAGTAAAGGTTTGGTGAAATTTTACCAAAAAAAAATTCTTATATAATATTTTTCAATTATTTTATTTACTAACCTTTTTTTGAATCGACGCTTTCACGTAAACGAATCTTTACAAACTCTCCAATATCCTGCTTACTTGGACCCATCCTTTACAACATTTATCAGCTTACTTGGACCCATCCTTTACAACATTTATACATCCGATAATCCAACTAATCCTAATTGCTTTTTTGCCATATACGCCGAATATACGGTCTGCCTTGCATCTAAAAAAAATTCTCAAAAAGCTTCCGAAATTCTCCAAATCCAAATTCAAGCCCTCCGGAATTGTTTAACCAGGTGGAGAGTAAACGTTAGTGAGCGCAAATCTACCCACATAAATTTTTCTCTCTGCCATAAGCCATGTGCTGTCATATACCTTAGTGGTAGTGCCATACGCAAATACCACCTAGGACTGAACTTAGATAAACGGTTGACATGGAACTTTGTGGGCCAACTAAACATTCCAATTCTCATTGAATCCAATCCGTTTAATTAAAAAATACACCGTACAATTGTCGATGCTCCCTTTTATGTTCGCAATATTTTTATCTACCTCAATTTTAAAATCCATTTTTATTTATGATGTTACTGTGTCTCGTTATAGAAAGTTCCATTCTCCTGTCTCCAATCACTCTACTTCTTTTAAAAAAAAAAAAAAAAAACTACCCATCGAAGACTTAAAAAGTCAACATTTTTTCTTATTTAATAGACAAATTAATATGTTATATTATAATTTCATGTTTTTCTAATAATTTATAATTCTGATGTCGGCAAATCATTCTTTATTAATAATAAATAGTGTTTAAAAATAGAACTGAAATTGTTTGTTATTTTCCGTCATTTATATAAATATATGTACACATGTGCTGTCTAATTAGAGCTGAATATAAATAATGAATATGCCTAATATACTCGCACCTCATCGTAAAACTTTCCTCCCACTCTCAGTCCAAAATCAATTTATGCTAGTCTGGATTGAATTTCGTAATGAATCCGATGCAAATGCACTTGGACATATGCAATAAAATGACGATAATATTGCCTCGTCTCCTATTTGGATTGCAATTTAATATGCAAAGTATAATTGAACTAAAGACGTACTCGTAAATATCGATTGTACAAGGGCCGATTGAAGTCCGGATTCGGCTATGCCAAGTTTATGCTAAACTCCAGACCAGGCGTTAGACATGCCCCGAAGAATTATGCTAGCAAAATGAGCGTGAAATTTGCATTTCGAACGAATTTTGCATTCCTCTGAACATGTCCGATAGCCTATTAAGGCAGCCATGAGCGATTTATGGTCACAATATAGCACCGGATGCTATGAAATTCAATTGGTCATAGAACTTTTCCTGAGAAAGGATTTTGGATTTGTTCTTGTTTTAAGTTCATTTAATTATGAATAGTAATAGTTTTCTTGAGTTGGCAATTTGAATAATTTGAATTTAGATTTTTGTAAAATAGTTGACAATATAGAAATTTCAATAAAGTTGTTCATTGATTTTGTTAAAAAAAATAATGTCGATTGCATTGTCAAAGAAATTCACTGTTTTTTTAGATCTTTTTTCTATTTAAAAATTAAATTTTCACCTTACAAATTTTTTTATTCAAAGGGTAGTTTTTTGTTGTTAATACAACAATTTGGAGCATATACTAGGTATATAAGCTTAAATCCGCTGTTTTTAAGTCAAAAAACACATGTTTTTTTCATAGAAAGCAAAAACAAATTTATTCAAAGTACTTGCCCTCGCTAGCTACACATTTTTCCTATCTCTCGGGCAATTTGTGTATAGCACGCCAAAAAATTCCTTCTCTTTCGAGGCAAACCACTCATCAAGCCATTTTCGGACGTTTTCGTAAGAATCGAAGTGCTGCTCAGCGAGCGCGTGGCCCATCGACGAAAATAGGTGGTAATAGGAAGGGGCCAGGTCTGGTGAATAAGCGAAGTGGGGTAATACTTTCCAGTTGAGTGTCTCCAAATAGTTTCGTACCATTTTTGACGTGTGCGATGGTGTGTTGTCGTGGAGGAAAATCAGCTTGTCATGTCTTTTTTGATAATCCGTCCTTTTTTCACACAGAGCACAGTGCAATTTGATCAGTTGTTGGTGGTAGCGGCGGGCATTGACAGTTTTACCAGGGTTCAACATCTTATAGTAGATGCGATTTGGTCTTCGGGAAGATGTTGATGGTTGGCCCACGATTTCTTGCGTTTAGGATGATCGAAATATATCCACTTTTCATCGCCTGTCATAATCCGATGCAGGAATGACTTTCTTTTTTGTCTGGCGAGCAAGATTTCGCATGTGTTTTGGCGTCCCTCCATCTGCCTATCGTTCAATTCATGCGGCACCCATTTTTCGATCTTTTCAGTCTTCTCCACGGCACGCAGACGCATGGAAATGACTGGTTGAGTAACAACCAATTGCTCCGCGAGCATTTTTTGCGATTGGGTATTGTCTTCGTCCAAAAGATCCTGCAATTGATGGTCCTCAACCTTCCTAGGTCGATTTTCACGCTCCTTGTCCCACAAGTCCGATAAAGCACTGTCACCATAGGCCTCCATAAGCATTTGATGCGATTCGGCAGCCCATTTCTTCAAATTGAAGCAGAAAAGCAGAGCTGCCCGCTAGACATGATTACCAAAGGAAAAATGTATGTTGTTGTATGAAATTGCTGATAATGTATACTGTTCAATGTTGACAGATGTCAAACTCATAAAAAAAAGTATGACGTGCCCATGATAGGTTAATACGCTCACTCACGCCATCTATGACCAAACAGCGGATTTAAGCTTATACACCTGGTAATCAACCATGTTGGCTGTTCTTGCCAAAAACCACCGAATGAACTCAGTTTTAGAACTTTTTTTAGGTTCTGATATTCTCAATTATTGCTATTTTATAGCAAAAAACTACTCAAATGAGTTTGTCTATAAGAAACATTGAAGTAGTGTCAAATTGCACGTTATTAAGTTGTCGCTAAATTTATCGCTTAAAATAATCGGTGGGTTTTGCAGGCTTGTCATCTTGGTAGAACCCTATGTCATCAGGGCTGACGGATTTTTCTTTTATTTTATTTTTATACATCAGCATTATACTCTTCAATGTTGTTCTTTTAGGCAGCTGCACATTCAACTTCAACTGCAGTCCCTTTCAGCTGCTCACTTACAATCATTTGAATGTTACCAACAATACCAAAATGACGTCCTTTGATTTTTTATTTTTATTTTAAGGTAAAAAGAAGTAATGCAAACTTAGAACAGTATTGTTTTATTATTTAACACGGTCTATCTGTCGTTACATATAAAAACTCGAGTTGCGCTCAATCAACGCACTGACATTATTGGCGTTTACAGTCAACAATCAGGCACAAGCTGATCACTCCAACTGTTTGTGTGGCGTGGCCGATTTAAACCACTGCTGTCATAAGCAGTGACAGTGATCAAAATAAGACCTAGTAGCTTCCGCAGACCGTACCCGCAATACGGGCATTAATCACAGCCAATATGTTGCAGCTTAAGGTGTCTTACCCATGCCGGGAACAGTGTGGTTTAACACCATAGGGCATCCGATTCCCGTAGTACTGATTTTTGTTTTAAGACAAGTTCAGTTTTTATTCTGCTCATTGAGCTACGAAAAGTAATCCTGTAAATTGTAACGTAGCACTAAGCCGCAGGTACAACCAGAGTCAATTTTGATCTTCGACCCGATTGTAGATACCTTGTATGTCACTCACACATCCACTCACTCATTATACTCGCTTTTCTCTATAGAAAACCAGTTCAAATATTCATACTGCTGCTTCATGCATAGCAGTCCACCCATATCCATACTGTCCACATTCACGATAATACCCAAAAACTATCCTCAGCCACATCGTAAAAGCATCTGGAACCCGCAGCCAGTGCTCGCTTATACAAAAACTCATTCGTGCTGAATAATTTAACTCATACGTCCACCTACCATTCTAACTCTTATCCAATCGCCATTACCACAATTTATACATTCTCCTCAGAACCAGTGGATCAAGATCCTGAACTTCTTCATTCGTAACTGGACAATCAGCAAGCAGGTTGCCCCGCCATAGATGGTAGTGGATACTCCCAGGCATCAATTTCAGGTCCCATGGGATTTCTTCCATGAGAACCTTCATTGCATCGCTTGTCACGGTCCTAGACAAGCATACAGAGCCAGACGCTACATTAAATTGGCATCCCTCCTTGCATACTAGTAACATCCCTCCTTCTATGGGCTGACAATAAACACGACGCATATATATCACACGGAACAAACATAGCCTTGTGCAGGACTTTCATCGCTCTGGACTGCGAACCCCACTCCTGACGAAACACACAAACCAGCATGCCAACCAGCAATATACCTCTTCAGATATTTCAAGTGAGGCCTGAATTTCAAAATTTTTGTGTAAGTAAGGCTTCTCCAACCTTCACACCAAGATACCGTTCGTACCGGACCCTGACCCTCTGGGCGACAAAAATCCCCTCAGTACTACACACAATCTTCTTCTCGGATAAATTCACCTCATTCGGTTACCCCCATTCACACACAATCTTCATGCAATTGCTAACCGCATCCTCTAGCGTCATCCGCATACAAACTTAAATCAGGTGAATGGAGGTTCTGGTAAAGCATAGGAAATCCTTTTTCTTCCCGGTAAAAACTGATCGATGGAAATGACCGTTATTATGATGGAGCGTCCAATTATCTGTAATGTTCAATCTGATAGGAAAATCCCTTCTGCTGACCCTTTCAAGTTAATAATTATCGTCAGTCAGGCAAGATGCCTCACTCGTTCCAAATTTTCATCACTTTTTTATCTAAATGTCGTCATGAGCGTGATTCATCTTCCACTGCTTCTTGGCTCTCCAAAAATGCCTTATGACACTGATAAACTTATGCTCTTGGATTCTTCTATATACTGTAATGAATTAATAAAATACAACTTCACTTACCACACCCATGAGAGTTGCATAGCTTACTATGCTCTATATGGCCTTTTTTTGGAAGAAACAGTCTTTTCTCATTTTTGCTAACTTCTTAAGCTTCAATTTGGTTACAAGTCTAATCATCAAAACCAGCCAAATTATAATTTTTTGTCATTAGTTTTTGAAAATAATTTTGGGCGTATGGCCACGTCAGCTGCTCTTGATAAACCTCCTGCAACTGATCTAATCTAGGAGTTATTTCTTGAGCAAAACCAGCTCTGGCTACGGTATAACTTGCTCAATGTTCGATTCAAAGTTGACAATTATTACTGATGTGCCAGCAAACAATAACGGCTCGATATATTCTCATAAGAAACCATCAAGCGGTGTCAAATCGCACGATCCTGAATGCCAATTAATAGAAGATTTTCGTATTTAATTGATGGTCTGTATTTTAAAAGAAATAATTCTCGCAGTTGTTCATGGCCCAGTAACGCTCTCACTTGACCCTAATATGAGTTTCAGCCTTAACTTGTAAGAAATAGGGCCCGGTGATACCGTCGGTGTGCAAGCCAAACCAAACAGTGTCCAACTCCTAAGCTGACACTTAATGTCTGTTAACAACACTATTGAGCCAAAAATGAGTCTTATTACAATACAATTTTACGACAAGATAAAATTTTGTATTTTGCGACTTTTTCTATAATAAAATAGGAAATTACCAGGTGTTGAAATTAATTCGTAGCGTTTTACAAAAGATGGCGTTAGCCAACTATCCATAGTCACACATACAAAAGTAAATATTCTCCCAGAAGCCAGTAGCACTTGTTGTTTCATAGTGTCAGTAGCACTTGTTGCGCAGTGTCAAACATGTCGAAGTTCGTGCCTGAAAAATCTTTTTTGCGGGGAGTGTTACTCCATTACTTCAACATGAAGAAAAGTGCCGCGGAAAGTCATCGTATTTTAGTGAATGTCTACGGCAAACATACTCTTGCTGAGCAAACTTGCAGAAAGTTGTTTGCGAGGTTTAAAAATGGAAATTTTGTTTTGGAAGACATGGAACGTTCCGGACAGCCGAAAAAGTTCGAAGATGAAGATTTGGTGACGTTGCTCGATGAGCACATTGCTTGGAGTCGAATTTTGGACGGTCGGAAAACGCCTGAAAGCCATAGGAATGGTACAAAAACAGGGAACGTGGGTTCCACATGAGTTGAAGCCAATGGACGTCGAACGGCGTTTAGTCACCTGTGAGATTCTTCTCCAACGGCAGGCAAGGAAGGGATTTTTGCATCGAATCGTCACTGGTGACGAAAAGTGGGTACTCTACGACAATCCCAAACGCAGAAAATCGTGGGACTTGCCCGGTCATGAATTGACATCGTCCCCCAGGTCAAATATTCATGGAAAGAAGATCTTACTGTGTATTTGGTGGGATCAGCTGGGTGTTATTTATTATGAGCTCCTCCAACCGGATGAAACCATCACTGGGGACGTATACAGACGACAATTGATGCGTTTGAACAGAGCATTACAAGAAAAGCGGCCGCAATATAAAGATCGACACGACAAAGTAATTTTGCTCCACGACAATGCTCCCCATGTTGCGAAAATCGTGAAAACTTATTTAAATACGCTGAAATGGGAAGTTCTGCCTCACCCGCCATATTCACCAGACATTGCCCCATCTGATTATCATTTGTTTCGATCCATGGCGCATGGCTTGTTAGAGCAGCACTTCGATAACTACGAAATGACCAAAAATTGGATCGACTCTTTCATCGAAACTAAAGAAGAAGAATTTTTTCGATGTGGTATCCGAGCAGAAAGATGGCAAAAAGTAGTGGATAACGAAGGACAATAATTTCATAATAATCCACGAAACTTTGCAAAAAAAACGCTACGAATTAATTACAACACCTGATATCTTTAGTAATAATTTATAGCAAGTTAATGACATCTTCTTTTTTTTACATATGACCAAATTGACGAGTGTAAAAATAAGGTTTTTGGGAAAACATATTTTTTTATTGTAAAAACTATTTTGGTAATTTTTTAATGCATTGATTTAATTATTTTTATTAAGTTTGTTTGAATTGTTTATACTGAAATTAAACTACAATTTCTTACGTATATTATTGTTTATGGTAAATTTCGTATTGAAATAATATGAGTACATAAGAAAATTAGTGCAATCAATGTGGTCACTCTAGGCTACACATAGTATCGATTGATAGATTTATTATGCCATACAAACGAGTAAATGCATAATCAATGTGCATACATAAATGCAAGGACTCGTATGTGCACTTATACCATCTGCTATTCAAAATTGATTACTGATGAGAATTGTTTCGAAATAATTTGACGCAATTTAAAATGAATACTGTCTGCAACACAAATGCCGAAAATAATGTATAATATGGCATCTATGCAGTGAATTGAGTTGATGGATGGATGTCTATATAAAAGGATCATTTTGCCATTCAGTTAAAATTTTTAGTCTCCAAGAGTCCTTGATAAACAAAATAGTTATCGATTGTTATTATCAATGGAATTTCGAATGCTGATCTAAATGAAGAACATTGCGTTATCGAGGGACAAATACGGTATGAAAATTGCAATCGACCGAAAGAGGAGAATAGCTTTTATAATCGGAAAAAGGAATTGCAATTCTAAGCTCCAAACTTTATGTTGAACGTGGCAACAACAATATTTGTATATGTTTCTCATTTCCTATTTGAAGGACGAGTACTGCAAATGAGATTCAAGTGGATGAGAAATCAATACGCAAACGAATGGTATTTTCAGGCTCATTCAAATGGACATTCGCCGATGGAATTCATCTGTGAACAGTTTGGAAAATCAATTTTCAAGCGTTCAAAAGGACATACCACCAAGGATAATTTTTTTTCTCCATATTCCATTTGCTAAATTATTTACTAAGATAATAAAATTAATTTCATTTTTTTTCAAATGAGAACTTGTTAAAATATTATTACTAGTTTTTCAATAGAACAGAATATTTTCTTAATGGAAAAATTTTAATAATTAATCATTAAAATTCTTTTAATAAAAATTAGTATATTAATAAAAAAAAAATGGTTATTTATGCTTAAATATTCAGTAAAGGATTCTTTAATTTTATTAGCAAGAGTATGCAAATGCACTCCAGATATATTCAGGGTGAATTTATGAAAAGTAAATATAGTAACGTGGTCGAAAGTATCGAAATGGGGGATTGCAGTGCAAATTTCCAAAACAAACCGTATTATTTGCAGACGAGTATTTTGAAGGTACAATATATTAAAAATCCTTTGTCATCCTGCCTTGAAAATTTTCTAAAAAGGATGATACCTTTACTCACAGATGTAAATGGCATCACGTCATACTAATGAATGGCTAAATTCAGGTGTAATCAACTGTACGAGTATTTAGGATGGACTTGCTCGTTCGTTAGGTAGACATCCTTCTTTGGACAATAATATCATCAGTGCAATTTAACTGCCACGATTCAAATACAAGAACACACGCAGAGAAAAAACGAAGAATGGAATAAAAAGTATTCTAAAGGAACAATCATTCTAATTGGGAATGGCGAATTTCGAATTTAATTCGAAACCGGATCACTTTAGATTCTCCCCTTTTAAAATTTCTGATTCAATTTGTATCTCTAATATTAACAATTGGAATTCAAAATTGACATAGAAAACCGATGTTTGCTCTGATGCACTTTATAGTTGATTAAAAATTGAAATAAAGAACAAGAACTTATGCTTGGGTAATTTAATCCTTATAACATTGTTGCGGAGGATACGTTTTTATACCAAATACGGTGTGTTGAAATTTCAATAAAAACCAATTTACACTGAGTTTCTGTTGTTCGATTGCAATTGAATGCAAGAATGTGCAGTTTAAGTTAATTAATTTCAAAATGAGGATAATCGAATTTGCCATTGAATGAAATATCTTCCATTATTGAACAACTCTTCGATTATTCAATTAAATTGTTTGTTTAAATTTTTAATATTTTAAATTTTTATATTATTTACATAGATTTGAATCATTTTTCGAGATCGCTTCGATTGAATATGGAAAAATTTAGTGTAATCTTAAAAATTCTAAGTCGTCCAGACTATCTTGGGCTGTATGGCATGTGGCACCGTCTTATTGAAACCACATCCATATCTTGCAATTGAGGTACAAAAAGCTAGCGTGCACCATTAACAGCTCTTGCCTGTTCAGTTGCATTTTCGAAGAAGAATGGTTCGATAATGCCTCAACCCCAAAATCCCCACCCAACAGTAACATGTGTGGATGAATTTATTCCTCAACAATTACTCGTGCATTTTCTGAACCTCAAATACGACGATTTTTTCGATTAACCATGCTATCATGATAAAAATGAGCCTCATCGCATAAGATAATTTTGTTCGAAAAATCAGCATCCATCTTTTGTTGTTCCATAATCCATTCGACGAACTCCATTCACTGTGCGTGCTCAGTAGGCTTCAGTTCTTGAGTCAATTGAACTTTGTAAGTAAGAAGATCCAAATCTTTTGCAAGAAGACTCCGTATATATGCCTGAACTCTCAGCAACACTCGGACGAACTGCTTTAATGTTTTGTGTTGGACGGCTTTTTGAAGATGACTTCTTAATTGATCCAGTATCCCTAAATTTTTTAATTAATTTCTTCATAGTTGATTAAGTTAAATCACTATTTCGACCATATTTTGTAGGAAAATTGCGTAATGTAGCTGCCAAACTTTCATTATTTTGAAGACGTGTTGTTCTTTCGTGTAGCACTCCATTTTTAATAGTCGTGTACTGTCAGCTGTCACTTTGTCTTTTTTTTTCGTTGGCAACACTTAATCACGTAAATGGCGTAATATTTAAATTTTGCTTAAAAATGCTAATAATTCGATCAGAATGAGTAATACCATAATTTCTCTGAAAGGAAAACAATAAAAGATTTGAAATAATTTTCCAACATAAAAATGAACCGATTAAGTACCAAGGGTGGGTTTGGGGATGGCAACAAAGTAGCAATTAAAACCAATGCTTATTCCTGTCATGCATTTTTTTCCAGCGAAAATTTGTCTATTTTATCTTGACCTTCCCATTCCCTAGCCTAGCTCCTTTTCCCCTGGAGAAGTTCACACCTTTGGTGTCAACAGTTTAATTTTACCTTAGCGCATGCCTTTTTTTTTGCTTATTTGCGTGCGAAGGCTATAGTAGCATGATAAAGAACCCCCCCCTATAATCAAGTAATACTTGCCTGAAAGCATATTAATTTTTCTTATTTTTTTTTCACCACCAACCAATTTTTGAACTCTTTAAGAATTGGGCGTAGAAATCATAAGAACTCATCTCAATGGCGATAAATGGCGACCTTAGAGTAATACTATGAAAAAATTTTTTAAACAATAATCTTTTTTTTTAAATAATAGTATTATTAATAGATGGCAGTACAGTCAAATATAGGATGTCCATTTAAATACGCTAGAATCAATTTTGATAGAAAACACTATTTTATAATTAAAAATTTTAAATTTTTTATCATTTCATAATGTATGCAGTATAAGGTTTTAGACCTCCATGGCTTTGCTGGCACATATGCATCCTTTTGTTGTTGTAATTTTCCATTACCATTTTTCATAAATATGGCGGAATTTCGTTGATACTGCAGTAAATTTCCTCCTTTGAGGCGTGGATTGCCAGCATAAATCTTAGACTTTCAAAAATCTTAAAGAAAGAATAGCGTTGAATGGCATAATCTGTGCGGCCAATTCTGATCACCAAAACAAGAAATTATACGACCAGGACATCACTCATGTAGTAACTGAATTATTTCTCCGGTTGCATGACATGTGGTAGCGTCTCATTTAAACCACATATCGTCCACATCTATATCTTGCAATGAAGTTATAAAAAACCAGATTATCATATCGTGATACCATGCATTTTGAGATACCTTGCGTAATATTTGAGACACTCTACCAGGTGTATAAGCTTAAATCCGCTGTTTTTTTGTTACTTATGTTTTTTTTTATAGAAATCAAAAACAAATTTATTCAAAGTACTTGCCCTCGCTAGCTACACATTTTTCCCATCTCTCGGGCAATTTGTGGATACGTCAAAAGAATTCCTCCTCTTTCGAGGCAAACCCCTTATCAAGTCATTTTCGGACGTTTTCGTAAAAATCGAAGTGCTGCTCAGCGAGTGCGTGGCTCATCGACGAAATCAGATGGTAGTCGGAAGGGGCCAGATCTGGCTTGTCATGTCTTTGTTGATAATGCGTCCTTTTTTCATGCAGAGCACGGTGCAATTTGATCAGTTATTGGTGGTAGCGGTAGATATCGACAGTTTCACCACGTTTCAACATCTCATAGTAGACGATACCCTGCTGATCCCACCAAACGCACAGCATCGTCTGCCGTCCGAAGCGATTTGGTCTTGGGGAAGATGTTGATGGTTGGTCGGGATCAACCCACAATTTGTTTAGGATTCTGGAAATATATCCACTTTTCATTGCCTGTCACAATTCGAAGCAGGAACGACTTTGTTTTTTGTCAACGGCATTCAATTTCCGATCTTTTCAATCTTCCCCATGGCACGCAGACGCATGGAAATGACTGGTTCAGGAACACCCAATTGCTCCGCGAGCATTTTTTTCGATTGGGTATCGTCTTTGTCCAAAAGAGCCTGCAATTGATGGTCCTCAACCTTCCTAGACCGATTTTCACATTTCTTGTCCCACAAGTCAAAATTGCCGTCTTTGAACCGACGAAACCAATCTCGGCACGTCGTTTCCGATAAAGATCTGTCACCATATGCCTTCATAAGCATTCGATGCGATTCAGCAGCCGATTTCTTCAAATTGAAGCAGAAAAGCCGAGCCTCGCGCATATGCTCTTTTTCTGGCACAAACTAGATTTGATTACTAAAGGAAAAATGTATGTTGTTGTACGAAATTGCTGACAATGTGGACTGATTAATGTTGACAGATGTCAAACTCATAAAAAAAAGTATGGCTCATTCATGGTAGCTTAATATGCTCACTCACGCCTTCTATGACTTAATAGCGAATTTAAGCTTATACACCTGGTATGTTAACATGAAAGTTAAACGTATATTATTATCCATTTTGTAGTTTAAAAATTATAGTGCTGTTATTAAACATATTGTCAATAATTATATAATATGCTATAATATTTATTTATATATTAATATACCATTTGTCCTATAGATTAAATAGTTGACTATAAAATATGCAAAAGATAATCCAATTGGAAAAACTAGCTTTATATGCCGATTTTTCGAATAAAATTTTCTCTTGCGACGAGCGCCATTTTTTTGCTCAAATCCAAAAGATTTTTACCTACACCATATCTATTGTAGCTTCAATAAAACAATAACAGCTACACATAGGTACAAATTCTAAGTTCTTTATGCAAAAAGTCCTCAGGACGTGTAATTTCAAGATTTGATGATGTTCATTGGCCTCCAAGATCATGCGATTTGACGCCATTGGATTTTTTTTCTTCGAAACTAACGTAAAAGATTTTCAATAAATTGGTCATTTTGAGATTTTATAGAGTATTTTAAAATTAACATCCTTTAAAAAAAATGGCCGGATTCAACACGAAAAGTGCCAGTAAATCGAATCCTTAAAGAAGTCTTGTGTTACGTCATTTAAATTAAATTATATTTTATGTAAAATAACAAGATTTTAGTCACATAAATTGTATTAAATCTGAATTAGAAAAAGTTTAACTTTACTTTCCGAAGAACAAATTTGATAATATGCAATTCTTAAAAAAGCTTTTGTACGGTATGTATTTTGATGTATTTCAAATGCAGAGATTTGGTAAATTTTTTTATTTACCTAATAAATCAGATTGTATCTAAAAATTATAATTCATTAGTTGCTGTTAAAATTAAAAATGTTATTCTTTTTCCTAAAAACTTACAAAGCTTTCACACCTTTTAATGAAGACAATTTTTCAATACAAGAAAGAAATCCTTATAATTTTATGGAAATTCAATAAATAAGTAGATAAAATTATATTGGATTTAATTGGCATAGTCAATTATCAGTCCATTGAGATACATAAATATTAAGCATACAAGCAAGAGATTATGGAAGAGTAAATAAGTATCTTCGTAAGCAATCGATTTATTACCATTTCTAATAAAGGCCTGAGTTCTATTCGTAATTCGTATTTGTCATAGAGTAGCTGTGAGGCTCCATTAATCGTAGGGCTGTATGCTGAATTGGCTTCTGGCAAGTAATGCGTCTCACGAGAGAAGGAACCTCTGCAATCAACCACTTTCAAGGCTATAATTTCATTAATAACGACCAACAATAAATTTCTCACCGATTCCCATTAATTATTTCGTCAGTTCGGTATCATTTTTCTCAGGTAATCGTCGATTTTGTTCAATGGCCCATTCTATCTGACCAACAGAGTCTGTATCGTAAGAGAATCAGGCATTTACTGGCCACCAACTCTCATACTCCGTTCATTTGCGGCATTTATTCTTTTGGAAGATTTTGTATTTCGACCGCTAATTTTGGATCAACAATGTTCCAAGTGATTTATGCTAGGAGCAATCAAAGAAGCTACATGAAATATAACTAATTGAAAATAGTAAAATGGAGTTTGGCATTTTTATGGTATACGACAGAGAAGATGATCATGCAAATATTATTAATAGAAGTAGTTATATAAGGCACTAGAGTGTAAATTTTACTAGTGATAATTTGTTAAAAATTTCAATATTGCAGTTTGTGAAGTAAGAATGTCATGCGAAATGAATTTATAAATAGAATAAGACACTAATATTACTAAAAAAAATAATTTCGTTTTTAAGAAAATAAAAAACGTATAATTCTCCATTAGATATTTTTACTCATATTTTTTTTCGTTGACAGAGACTAGCAAACTGAAAATTTTCAAAAATTAAATGCGAAAATTTTTTCAATTAGAACGAGAGCTATTGAATATGAGATGTGCCAGAGAAATGATGATATTTGCATCACTGAGAGCAATCTTGACAAACTGGGGACTTTTCTTCCATAATCCTTGTAGCTCAGACACTTCTAGACGTGCAATTCTACTATCAATCTGGTTTTTGAAGTTTATTACGAAAACGAGAAGAGCGAGATTTGGACCTCCGATAGACCAACTAATCTCGGTGAATCGATTAACTAAAAGATGAACCTACTCATGGAGGCATTCAACATCTTTCCGTAAGCTGACTCACCTTTTATGAGGTCACATTGTCGACTAACAATGAAACTGATGAATATATCCTTGAAAGATTTAGAAAAATGTGTCTTACGTAAAATTGGACATTTTAGACATGTGAATGCTTTACCATGGCAACGCCCACGGCCACACTTCAATCCCAATCTACGTGGTTTTATTGGAAAACGGGATCTCTTTGGTTCCATAGCCTCCTTATTCACAAGACGTTAGCCCATTTTTGTTCCATAAAATCACCTTGGGTGCTGTCTATAACATCCAGAAGAGTATATCCGAAGATCTGACGGCGATTCCAGTTGAAGCCTACCAGGACTGCTAATAAGGTTGGAAAGAATGACTAACTTTTTTATCTTGGGTTGGAGTCACCGAATGCTGTAACCTGAAATTATGCTGCTGGATGAAATTTTTTTGTTTCAATACTTAGCTTAGAAGCGCTTAAATAATTAAAATAAAAATAAAGCAAATTTTTAAACTCAAAACTGGGTCGGAAGCCCCCAAATTCTTCAAATTTAATGAATCCGAAAGGGCTATTAATAATTCCCTAAAACTCAAAATTACTTTGGGAGCCATCGATTACTTCAAATTTAAAGAAAGCCAAATAATTTTTATAATTCAAAATTGGGTTGGGAGCCCTCGAATTCTTTAAACATAAATAAAGTGGCAAGAGTAAATATTGTTCTTTTGTAACTCAAATTTAGTTTGAAATCTATCGAGTAGTTCAAATTTGAATAAAGCCAAATCATAGAATCGAAATTTTATAACTCAAAATCAGGTTGGGAGCCCTCAAATTCTTCAAAATTAAATGAAGCTGCAAGAGGTAATAATAAAATCTTGTAACTCAAAATTATTTTGGAAGCCATTAAGCACTTAAAATTTAAATAAAGCCAAATAATTTTTATGACTTAAAATTGGGTCGGGAGCCCTCGAATTCTTCAATATTAAATAAAGCTGCAAGAGTTAATAGTAATTCTTTGTAGCTCAAAATTAAGTTGGAAGCCATCAGTTAATTCATATTTAAATAAAGCCAAATTATTTTTATAGCTCAAAATTGAGTCAGGAGCCCTCGAATTCTTTAAATATAAACGAAGCCGCAAGAGTAAATAGTAATTCCTTGTAACTAAAAATTAATTTGGGGGTCATCGATTACTTCAAATTTAAATAAAGACAAATAATTTTTATAAGTCAAAATTGGGTTGGAAGCCCTCGAATTCTTCAATATTAAATAAAGCTGCAAGAGTTAATAGTAATTCTTTGTAACTCAAAATTAAGTTGGAAGCCATCAGTTAATTCAAATTTAAATAAAGCCAAATAATTTTTATAGCTCAAAATTGAGTCAGGAGCCCTCGAATTCTTTAAACATAAACGAAGCCGCAAGAGTGAATAGTAATTCCTTGTAACTCAAAATTAATTTGGGGGTCATCGATTACTGCAAATTTAAATAAAGCCAAATAATTTTTATAAGTCAAAATTGGCTCGGGAGCCCTCGAATTCTTCAATATTAAATAAAGCTGCAAGAGTTAATAGTAATTCTTTGTAACTCAAAATTAAGTTGGAAGCCATCAGTTAATTCAAATTTAAATAAAGCCAAATAATTTTTATAGCTCAATATTGAGTCAGGAGCCCTCGAATTCTTTAAACATAAACGAAGCGGCAAGATTGAATAGTAATTCCTTGTAACTAAAAATTAATTTGGGGGTCATCGATTACTTCAAATTTAAATAAAGACAAATAATTTTTATAAGTTAAAATTGGCTCGGGAGCCCTCGAATTCTTCAATATTAAATAAAGCTGCAAGAGTTAATAGTAATTCTTTGTAACTCAAAATTAAGTTGGAAGCCATCAGTTAATTCAAATTTAAATAAAGCCAAATAATTTTTATAGCTCAAAATTAAGTCAGGAGCCCTCGAATTCTTTAAACATAAACGAAGCCGCAAGAGTGAATAGTAATTCCTTGTAACTAAAAATTAATTTGGGGGTCATCGATTACTTCAAATTTAAATAAAGACAAATAATTTTTATGACTCAAAATTGGGTCGGGAGCCCTCGAATTCTTCAATATTAAATAAAGCCGCAAGAGTTAATATTGATCCTTTGTAACTCAAATTTAGTTTGAAAGCCATCGAGTAGTTCAAATTTAAATAAAGCCAAATCATAGAATCGAAATTTTATAACTCAAAATCAGGTTGGGAGCCCTCAAATTCGTCAAAATTAAATGAAGCTAAAAGAGGTAATTATAAAATCTTGTAACTCAAAATTATTTTGGAAGCCATTAAGCACTTAAAATTTAAATAAAGCCAAATAATTTTTATAAGTCAAAATTGGGTTGGGAGTCATCGAATTCTTCAATATTAAATAAAGCTGCAAGAGTTAATAGTAATTCTTTGTTACTCAAAATTAAGTTGAAACCCATCAGTTAATTCAAATTTAAATAAAGCCAAATAATTTTTATAGCTCAATATTGAGTCAGGAGCCTTCGAATTCTTTAAACATAAACGAAGCCGCAAGAGTGAATAGTAATTCCTTGTAACTCAAAATTAATTTGGGGGTCATCGATTACTGCAAATTTAAATAAAGCCAAATAATTTTTATAAGTCAAAATTGGCTCGGGAGCCCTCGAATTCTTCAATATTAAATAAAGCTGCAAGAGTTAATAGTAATTCTTTGTAACTCAAAATTAAGTTGGAAGCCATCAGTTAATTCAAATTTAAATAAAGCCAAATAATTTTTATAGCTCAATATTGAGTCAGGAGCCCTCGAATTCTTTAAACATAAACGAAGCGGCAAGATTGAATAGTAATTCCTTGTAACTAAAAATTAATTTGGGGGTCATCGATTACTTCAAATTTAAATAAAGACAAATAATTTTTATAAGTTAAAATTGGCTCGGGAGCCCTCGAATTCTTCAATATTAAATAAAGCTGCAAGAGTTAATAGTAATTCTTTGTAACTCAAAATTAAGTTGGAAGCCATCAGTTAATTCAAATTTAAATAAAGCCAAATAATTTTTATAGCTCAAAATTAAGTCAGGAGCCCTCGAATTCTTTAAACATAAACGAAGCCGCAAGAGTGAATAGTAATTCCTTGTAACTAAAAATTAATTTGGGGGTTATCGATTACTGCAAATTTAAATAAAGCCAAATAATTTTTATAAGTCAAAATTGGCTCGGGAGCCCTCGAATTCTTCAATATTAAATAAAGCTGCAAGAGTTAATAGTAATTCTTTGTAACTCAAAATTAAGTTGGAAGCCATCAGTTAATTCAAATTTAAATAAAGCCAAATAATTTTTATAGCTCAAAATTGAATCAGGAACCCACGAATTCTTTAAACATAAACGAAGTCGCAAGAGTGAATAGTAATTCCTTGTAACTAAAAATTAATTTGGGGGTTATCGATTACTTCAAATTTAAATAAAAACAAATAATTTTTATAAGTCAAAATTGGGTCGGGAGCCCCCGAATTCTTTAAACATTAACGAAGCCGCAAGAGTGAATAGTAATTCCTTGTAACTAAAAATTAATTTGGGGGTTATCGATTACTTCAAATTTAAATAAAGCCAAATAATTTTTTAAGTCAAAATTGGGTTGGAAGCCCTCGAATTCTTCAATATTAAATAAAGCTGCAAGAGTAAATAGTAATTCTTTGTAACTCAAAATTAAGTTGGAAGCCATCGAGTACTTCAAATTTAAGTAAAGCCAAATAATTTTTATAAGTCAAAATTTAGTCGGGAGCCCTCGAATTCTTCAATATTAAATAAAGCTGCAAGAGTAAATAGTAATTCTTTGTAGCTCAAAATTAAGTTGGAAGCCATCAGTTAATTCAAATTTAAATAAAGCCAAATTATTTTTATAGCTCAAAATTGAGTCAGGAGCCCTCGAATTCTTTAAATATAAACGAAGCCGCAAGAGTAAATAGTAATTCCTTGTAACTAAAAATTAATTTGGGGGTCATCGATTACTTCAAATTTAATAAAGACAAATAATTTTTATAAGTCAAAATTGGGTCGGGAGCCCTCGAATTCTTCAATATTAAATAAAGCTGCGAGAGTGAATAGTTATTCCTTATAACTCAAAATTAGTTTGGGAGCGATTGGCCAAATCACAAACAATTTTACATAAATATGTGAATTTCTTAAAATTAAATTATTTTTAAATTATTGTGAAAGATTAAATGTACATACTAAATATAGAGATTAATAACAGCTTTATTCAATGAATACTAATAAAATTGCATCTTACTTGCATAAGATTAGAACGCATAAATTCGAATAGAAGTTATCAAAAGTGTAGGTAAATACTCAAATATAATCTTTATAGATTTGGAATTTTAAAGCGGATCATACACCTTCAAATGGGGATAGTCCAACGTAAATACACAATTATGTATTAACATTGGACTATCCCCATTCGAAGGTGTATGATGCGCTTTAAAAATTTGCATAGAAAATTTAGCCAATAGTGCATCCCTCATTATCAATTCATGTCTTTTTTATTTGAGTCGTGATACAAGTATTAATCATATTAGCTCAACAGATACTTTATTTGTGAGAATTGTTTATATTCAAATACCAATAATTAATATTTATGATTACTCTATATTTACTAATGCCACCTCACTGCTATTTATAACAAATAACCCTGAATTATTAATAATATTGAGTAGTCTAGATGGACTTTGGCGGTTGTATTTGACTACAGGATGAGATGGAAATAGGTAGTATTGATTTGTTTAACATAAACGGACACACTCATTGCAAAGCCTTTTTGTTTGGTAACAAATAAAATATTATAATTTTTGGTTAACCATAGTAGCTTGATATGGAAATAAATAATAAATTATTCTGATAACGTATTGTATATTCAGTACTTCGCTGCTTTTTACCTTAAAAATTCAAATGCATTTTTTTTTTAAATTTATTATTTACTAACTGCCCATTTGACCATAGAACAGTTCAATATTTTGGAATTTACATTTTTAATACGCATCATCTAATCATATTTATACAGTCTACTTCTATTTTTTTTTAGAATTTCACTTGATAACAAAACTTTAATATCATTTTTAAATTGAAACTATTAGTCTATTAAAAATATGATTTTACTTTATCAAAGAATCTTTCCCGTTGAATTTTTCATAAATGAATTTCTCATAATATAAATAAACTAAAGTCATAAGGCGATAGTGTAGAAAATTAGCATATACTCGTCGTAGAAAATTTTTATGTTTTAAAATGAAATAAATTATTAGCATACTATAATTATGTAATTAAATCATAAAAATTCTTATAGCTTCCTTTGAATACGGATTTTTTTCTATCAGTTTTTATTCTATAGACTATAGAAAAGAATCTGCTAATTTTCCTTTTGGATGACTTTAGGATTTTTGTTTTATTAGTTTTTCATTTTGCATATATTTTTCAGTTTATTTCTTCTGTTGCAAAATTTAAATAATTATACTCAAAGGAAAAATTACATAGACTGCAGTTGCAAATCATCAGACCACAAAGTACTCATTAAATTATAGAATATATCGTATGAATATCAGGCTGAATGGTACTACCTGTCAGCGATATATCTATCGTAGCCAAAGGTGTAAAATAGTTGCTTGAGTGAACAGTGGACATGTATAGAAGTAGATGCCATTTTGGTTTGATTCTATAGAGGTATTAATTAAGAAAATTAATAAGAATATATCATATTGTTGGGATTTGCCGGGATATCTCCAATTAATTGTAGATCAGTCTTTTACCTCTGGAGCACATTTCACGTCGACTTTCTTTCCAAGTTATATATTTGAGGTTAATTTGAACATCGATTACTGAACTGATGAATCATAGGGCTAATTTACACGAGCCAATTTGGTTTTATTTTCTTCGACAGGTCCCTTCATAATATTGTAGACAAATATTTGATTTGATTTTAACACTCCTTCTCAATCAAATAATTACAGAATTTCAAAAACAAATTTTTACTTAAAGGTTTCGTGAGAATGTCGGCGATTTGTTTTGCACTTTCAACATGTTCAACTGCCACGGTGACGTCAACATGTTGTTGAATAAACTTACGTGCGATCTCGATGTGTTTCTTTCCTTTATTTACCTTACCCTCGTGGGTGTTCATCAAAATGTGAACAGCTGACTTATTGTCTACAAACATAGGAAAGGGTTGAGCATCTTGCAGGATTTTCAGTTGAGTCGCTAATCTTCTAATCCAGCATACATCGTCGATCACTTCACACGCCGCTCGATACTCTGCCTCTGCTGTCGAAGTTGCCACAAGTTTCTGACGTTGAGAGTACCAAACTAGTGGGCCTCCCCTGAGGATGAGTCCACCACTCGCTGATTTCATCGTTTCTTTTTCTCCTCCAAAATCTGCATCCGTAAACACTTTGAAGTTTTTGTCTCCTCCAAATCGAATTCCTGCATTTGGAGTTCCTTTCAAGTATTGAAATACTCGTTTTGTCATTTTCCAGTGGCTTTTCATTGGGTAGCAGCACTGTCGACTCAAAAAGTTCACAGCGAAACTAATGTCAGGCCTTGACAAAGTTGCGAGATAAAGTAGGCTGCCAATGGCCTCTCTATATGGCGTTTCAATTGGCACTTTCTCATCGTTCAGACGTTCCTCCTTCTTTGTTACCATTCCTGGTTCCATCGGTGTTGGGGGTGGATTGCAATTTTCAAGGTTCATCCTTCGCAGGATTTTCTCCACGTATCTTGGTTGACTCACAGAGATGCCGTCCGATTCAATTTTTATCTCCATGCCAAGATAACAGAGCTCCTTCGCGATGGTCCTGCAGTGGGTGATTTCAAAATTTTTCTTGATTTGTTCTAACAGTTTGAATATCGCTTTCTCTTCTTTTCCTGCTACCAGGCCGTCGTCGACAAACAAATTTCCTTCTCGCTTCGCCAGTCCAACAGTAGACCCATCATGAGCCGTTACAAATTCTGACTTTTCTTTGTCGGATCTCATTTTAAATCCTCGATCAAGCATGTGACTCACTGAAAATAAATTGAACTTCAATTCAGGTACATGCAGGACATCCTTCAGTATAATGGGATTCCATTCTTTTCCATCAAATGCTTCCAGTTCTACAATTGAAGTTCAATTCTTCAGAACGGACACAGGATTTTCCAGCTTGCTGTACTCCTTGAACCAACTTCGATGCGAGGTCATGTGTTGCGTTGCGCCACTGTCCTGATACCAGGCTGACATCCTCTCCTTCGAGTTTGTGAGGTTGTCCAGGTCGGTTGTTTTCAAGCTTGCTGTCATCCAGACAACAGGAGGTTTGCGCGAACTTTGCGAATCCGAATTGTCGTCTCGCCGTTGAGTACAGTCCTTTGCGAAATGTCCCTTCTGCCCACATGAGTTGCATGCGTACATTCTCTTGCAGTACGCCAAGTATTTCGCACAGGGTTTGTTTTGGCAGTCCTTCCTGAAGTGTCCTTTCAAACCACATTTATAGCAGTTTCCTTGTACTTTGTCCTTTTTGTTCGGTGACTTTCCTTGCTGCTTTTTGCATTTCCTCGCCATGAATGCGTTGTTGGAGCTTGCTTCCGGTTCACCAGTCTCATCGTGTTGACGATCATCCTCGAGTCTCAGTCTTTCAATCAGACTCGAGGAGGTTTTGTTGTGGTGTGTACACATTTGAGTGTGTATGAAATATTCCTCGCTCATCAAGAAATTTTCGTGTCATATAAGCAAACTAGTCTATCTAACATTGCTTTCGACGTTCTGCAGTTTGCAATTTTATGTGCAATTTGGTCACTGATAATATGATTATTGTGACTATTTTTAGATAAATTGAATATATTATTAAACATTTAAAAATTGGAATATTTAGTTTTAATTAAAAGAAGATAATTTTTTTTTGGGTTGAACCTTTTGAGTTCTAGTCGGTAAGTCCATATTGGTTTCAGAACCATTGTTGTCTATTTTAAGTAGAGAATTTTTTTTTAGAAATCAAATTAGATATTATCTGTTTAGTTCTAGTTCTTAAGATGATTAATTTTGGTTAGTATTTTGGTATAAAGCTGTTATTGGGCTGTATTTTTTTTTAAAACAAAGAAGGAGATTTTATTACTGTCAATTCTGAGTTTCCGCCCCGGCGGCGGGATTGTAAGTATATACCAGCTTCTCATACCAATGATGGCTAACAAGGGTTAAAAGTAAATATCCGACAGTGATATTAAGAAATAATAATCTTATAGTAAACCTTACGGGGAGGTAGTGCATGGACACAGGAAAGAATAAGAAAAAGAGGTGAATGAGAAAAGAATAGAAGGAAAAGAAGAGGAAAAAGGTCAGGAAGTTGAAAGGTTCCTAAAGTACTCTAATAAATAAATTTGGTACCACGGGAACCGAGACGCCCCACAGAACGAAATTCAAAATATAAATACATCTTTCAGGATTATGGCGTTAAAGCCTTGCATAGCTTTTATGCATATTTTATAGTATTTGCTTGTACAGGGTGGCCCATTTAGAAGTTCCATTTTAAAAAGTAAATAAAAAAAAACTAGTGTATGTTATTTCAAATTTCCAGTTTTATTAAAAAGATTGACCCTTGAAATTTAATAATGAAATACAACGTCATTTAAATGACTGCCACAGCTGGCCTTACAGTACCCCATTCGCTCGACCCAATTTTTCAGTATATTTTCGATTGTCTGGGCCTGTATCTCTTCAATGTGAACTTTGATTTCGTGTTTCAAGGCCTCAATTGTCTCTGGATGGCTTGCGTAACATTTATTGCTAACGGCTCTCCACAGAAAATAATCCTACGAGCTCAAAACAGCTCCGAGGCGGCCAATTGACATCAGAATTTCGGCTAATTATTCGGTTTTCAAAGCTGTGCCCAAAAGTTGGATTCTTACATTGGCTGTGTGGCAAGTGGCCCAGTTCTGTTGAAACTAAATGTTGTCCATGCCATTCTCTTTAAATTTTGGAAACAAAAATTCGTTGAGCATGCCACGATAGCGCTCACCATTGACCGTAACGGCGGCTCCTTCATCGTTTTCGAAGAAAAAAAGGGGCCAATGATGCCTCCAGTCCAAAATCCGCACCAAACCGTGACTCGTTGTGGATGCATCGGCTTTTCCATGATGACGTATGGATTTTCTGAGCCCCTGATGCGACAACTTTGTTTGTTGACATACCTACCGAGGTGGAAATGGGCCTCGTCCGAAAAGGTGATTTTTCGGTAAAAATGCTCATCTTCGGCCAATTGATCTTCAGCCCATTGGGCGAACCGAAAACGCATGGGATGGTCATGCGGCTTTAGCTGTTGGACTAATTGAACTTTGTAAGCTTTCATACCGAGGTGTTTGTGCATAATTCTCAACAGCGAAGTGCGAGAAATGTTCAATTCCTGAGAACAGTGACGAGTTGATGTTGATGGATGATCACTGACATTTTCAGCAACGGCGGCAATATTCTCGGTCGTACGCACTCTATTAGAGCGCGAGCAAGTTGCTTTGGCAACCAACATGCCAGTTTCGCTAACCCGCTTCACGAATTCGCCACAAATTCACGTGATGGCATTCGATCTTTTTAAATTTCTCACAGTTTGGGTTGAAGACTCACCACTTTGAAAGTAAGTTCTCAATATTTCCCATTTTTCTTCAAGCGTATGGATTACCATTTCGTAAAATTCTGACTTTCAACTAACAATCTGTCAATTCGTGTTGACATTTAACACTCTAGTACTTCAAATAAATAGTAGTTCAAAATACAACCGCTAGATGGACCACCCTATATATGCTAATGTGAATGGAGTCGTACCTGTTTGTATTCTATAAAAATGATGAACTAGCTTCTGTGCTCGATTATTGGTGAGGTGTTTCGGCATTTACGTAGTAGCTGTGGTTGACACCTATATCCCGGGTACACTATCTGAGGCTCGTAGGTGGGAGATGACTGGCAATAAATAATTTGCAATTATCTCGGGTGCTGTCACTAATGATGACAGTAGAGGTTTAAGATGGGCCTCGTCACCAGCAGTTGAGGTGATCAGTTTATAACTGATTACTGACTGCTAATTCAAATTTTTTTTTAACCTGAATGAAAAATTTTTTAACCTCGACCATGTGTGGTTTCGAAAAGATGGAGTCACATAACATGAAAAACCTCGAACATGTGTGGTTTCGAAAAGATGGAGCCACATAGATTTGGATTATCTATCTTTAAGATTATTTTAAAATAAATATTTATTAAGCAATAACTAAATTAGAGCCAAAAATATGTGAAGAAGTTAACAAAAACTATTTCAACAGAATCGAGTTTTGCAAAAAAATTTTTGACGGATAAAAACAATATGACTTTTTTTTTGTTGGTAGAAAATATATTATATAAACTTTGATAAATTGTATATTTATTATATAATGCCATAGTTTAAGTAGTATAAGTAAAGAAAAAAATAATCAAAATTTTAATATAAATTTAATTTTCTGCAGTTTTACTTTCCGAAGCATAAATTGAATAATACTTTATAAGGTCTTGAGCGGAGGTGCTCGGTTTTTGTTGAGATTCTTTAATTTATAATTCTAAATAAGCTCGTTTCTTCAAAATACTACCTTATTATAAATTAATATATCTTTCAACATTAATTCCAAGTAAGAATTAACTCACAATCCTCGGAAATATACCTTATTCTAGCCGGAGTGCCACAGAGCAGTATCCTTGGGCCCATTTTATATAATATTTATACTTATGATATCCCATGTGATCCTAATGCTATCATTGCTACTTTAAGTCTTATATGAGGGTTCTATATCAATAAGAGATTGATATACAACCCTCATATTAGACTAAAAAAATTTGAAGCCACTAGACTTTATCCTACAACTTCTTAGACTACTGGACAAGTAAACTTTTAATATACAATACAATTATAAAACCTATTTGGATATATGGAATTGAACTTTGGGATTCAACAAAATTTTCCAATTCCTATCATGTCCAGGCCTGACAATCCAAGATCCTCCGTAAAATTGTTGATGCCCCCTTTTATATTCGTAACAACGTTATACATCGTCATCTATCAAAAATTTCACTCTCGTTTATCCTATCATCATAATGCACTTGTGAGAGAATTGTCCTTTTCTGCCCCATCCCTGAAACACTCATCGGTGACTTAAGAGACAATGACCTAGAGATTTTATAGAGAAATTTTACTTCCATTAGTTGGAGAAACGCCGATGTGTGTTTACTACCACCCACATCATGATGCATAAGACTATTAATTAAAATGTTATGTAAATTTGCTTATTATAATATAATTGTAGTTGCAGATAAAAATTTTTTTTTAAAAAATAAGCTCAACGGAATATAAGTACTGCTACGTGTACTTAAAATATTATATACCAGGTGTATAAGCTTAAATCCGCTGGTTTTTCGTCAAAAAACCACATGTTTTTTTTCCCATAGAAAGCAAAAACAAATTTATTCAAAGTACTTTCCCTCGCTACTTTGAATAAATTTTTTCCATCTCTCGGGTAATTTGTGGATACCACGCCAAAAATATTCCTTCTCTTTCGAGGCAAACCACTCATCAAGCCATTTCCGGACGTTTTCGTAAGAATCGAAGTGCTGCTCAGCGAGCGCGTGGCCCATCGACGAAAACAGGTGCTAGTCAGAAAAGGCCAGGTCTGGTGAATAAGAGGGGTTGGGGTAGCACCTCCCAGTTGAGTGTGTCCAAGTAGTTTCGGGCCATTTTTGACGTGTGCGATGGTGCGTTGTCATGGAGGTAAATCAGCTTGTCATGTTTTTGTTGATAACCCGTCCTTTTTTCATGCAGAGCACGGTGAAATTTGATCAGTTGTTGATGGTAGTGGTGGGCATTGACAGTTTTACCACGTTTCAACATCTCATAGTAGACGATACCCTACTGATCCCAACAAACGCACACCATCGTCTGCCGTTTGAAGCGATTTGGTCTTGGGGAAGATGTTGATGGTTGGTTGGGATCAACCCAGGATTTCTTGCGTTTAGGATTCTCAAAATATATCCACTTTTTATCGCCTGTCATAATCCTATGCAGGAGCGACTTTCTTTTTTGTCTGGCGAGCAAGATTTCGCATGTGTTTTGGCGTCGCTGCATCTACCTTTTGTTCAGTTCATGTGGCATCCAATTTCCGATTTTTTCAATCTTCTCGCTGGCACGCAGACGCATGGAAACGGATGGTTGAGTAACACCCAATTGCTCCGCGAGCATTTTCTGCGATTGGGTATTGTCTTCGTCCAAAAGAGCCTGCAATTGATTGTCCTCAACCTTCCTAGGCCGATTTTCACGCTTCTCGTCCCACAAGTCAAAATTGCCGTCTTTGAACTGACGAAACCCATCTCGGCATGTTGTTTCAGATAAAGCACTATCACAATAGGCCTACATAAACAAAAGATACGATTCAGCAGCCGATTTCTTCAAATTGAAGCAGAAAAGCCGAGCTTCCCGCATATGCTCTTTTTCTGGCACCAAACTAGACATGATTACAAAAGGAAAAATGTATGTTGTTGTCCGAAATTGCTGATAATATGCACTGATTAATGTTGACAGATGTCAAACTCATAACAAAAAAGTATGGCGTATTCATAGTAGCTTAATACGATCACTCACGCCATCTATGACCAAATAGCAGATTTAAGCTTATACACCTGGTATTTACAACCTTGTATAGACCTCATATGCTTAAGACCCTACATTGTTGTATATCTGATGGTAAAGATCAATTTTTTTACAGGAACGAAAAATATAGAAAAAAATATTCACTTTTTAACAATTACAACCACACAAACTAGTTTTTTAGTAAAATCATAACAAAAATATGCTATATGATCGGCAGAATATTTGTTATATGAAAGAAAATTATAATACCAACATTTGGACTGTATTGTGAATGAATACTGAAATGAATATGGTTCATATCGATGGTCAATAAATGTTGTTGGAAAAACATGTTGTACAAAAATAAAATCTTCACAAAACAAGCAATAACATAAGAATTGGTACTTTTACAAAAAAAAATCGGAAAGGGTAAAAATTTACAATAATTTGCGTATTATTTCTGCTAAATTCACTTTTTTAACAGTGCAAATATTCTTAATATTTGCATGTATTTTATATAAAAATTGGAAGGACTATAAAAAAATTGGATGAAACCAATCGAAAAGTTCAACATTTTATTATGCTGATGAGAAGGGGCATTTTCAAAAGAATATCAAATAAAAATGATTGAAAAAGTACAATAAAACTGCTGAGAACTTTTCTTTTTCCAAAAAGAAAGGACCAAAAGGAAACATTTTGGTTGCTCTAGGAGAATGAAACTTTTAGGATTTACTAGGAGTCAGGAAAAAATAGAACATTTAATAAATAAATTTACATCGGAGTTGAGAAAGTGGGAATATTTGCCATAATACCAAGATGGGGCCAAATAAGAATACCACAAAAAATTATGACTATCAAACCTATCCATGGATGTATGTGGTTTTTTGCTGGCCACTTTCTACAGGGGATAATGTGCTTTTGGGTAAAATGGACTTCTTAAAGCTTTTCTAGTTCCCATCATCTTTGGGTTTATTGATGATACTTTAACAGGAATATCTTATATTTCCAAAAATAAAATCAAAAATAAGCTCACATGACTGATAGATACATCGTAATTTGAAAATTTTTATTTTTTACAAATGTTACATTGAGACTTAAGAAAAAAAAATAACAATATTTTGACATAATGTAGATTGTTTGGTATATATTATAAAAAATCTAGAAAATAAATCTTGTAGAATAAATAAAGAATGTTGTGAAAAAAAAATTGCCTAATATTTTTTTTTGGGATAATACATACAGTTAAGAGTGTATCATTATTAAGAGAAGTTAACGTAGTTTATTCTATACGAAAATTGGATAGATTCTTGTAAGCTTTGTCCAGTTTGGTTTTCTCAAAAATCTATTAGATTAAGGAATATCACAGATGTTACATGGGTTTTTTTTTTGTATAACCATGGTAAATTTTTCACCAACGATAAAATAAATACAATATTTAAAAGCAGGCAAAGAATTCGAATCCAGTTGGCAATTTTTTAGGCTCACAATTCACTTCGTATATCATCAATCACAAGTGGGAAAAAAAATCACTCATAGATGAGAATCGTAAAGGCTATAATAATGACATTGAATAAGGACTGAGCAATTTTGGACGACAGTTGACAGAGTGGCGATTACAAGAATGCCAAAATACTACCATACAAAATATTGATGGAGTTTTCGTTTTAGTTAATAAAATGACTAAGCAAGGATATTGATAAGAGATCCTATTTGTTTGACTAAGAGTTCGAAAAGGATAGCAAATAGATACCGGAAAAGAAAGTCTAAAATTGATTAACAAATTCCCTTTGAAGAGATTTACCAATATGCATTTGTTTGTAAAAAATATATTCTTCTATCCTTAATTCAAATATGACAAGGACCAAATGTATGCTTGAGATTATAATAAAATTTGAAATTATTATTCTGCTCATTCTCACATGAACTTTTTAATTAAGCCAATATGATGTAGCAAAATAGTTGAAGTTGATGTCTTTCTTTCGGTTTTGGTATATAATAGATAAAGGACCAACCGAAATATACCACACAGGAGTGTTGTTCGTTCACGTGGAATTTCCGTTTTGCCATAGCAAATAGGATAGAATAGGATATTTGTGACAGTAGAGTGTGAATCGTCATCAATTGTCACGTAGCTGGCACATCATCGTTAAATAAGATTTCAGAGCAGGAAAGGAAGTATAGGTACTTGGGCTGCATATTAAAAAGGACATTTTATAGGGTGCGTCAAGACAAACTGATCGATATGATAACTTTTGGGAATATAATCATCTTGAATGACTAAACTTAAAGATGATATTTGTAAATATCCCTTCAAAAATAAAAAAATAATAATAAAAAATAAAATTATCAAAGAAGAATATTTTTAATCCTTACGAACTTATAAAAATTACCATATTAGAAGTGTTTTCGATTAGCAAAATAATGTATATAAATTTAAAAGTAATTTAATAATCCTAAGAATTTTAACTATTTTCTTAGCATTATCGATTATACTGATGACGATATTCTGAATAGGTTTTCGTTATTGAAAAGAAGATGATTACAGGTAAAAATTTCCACTAAAAAGATGGAGTACCATTTTGCGTAATCAAAAGGCGTAAAAGTATTAAAAATTTTTTTTTTTTTATTATTCTACAATATATAATAAATTCATATTTTACGCACACTTGTACATATTAAAATTTCTTTATTCCTTATTCATTTTGGCAGTGTAATCTCTCCTTTTATGATGGTTGTTTCCCTTTTCTTTTCTATATGGCATGGCTGATTTTGACTGTTAATCCTAATCTTAAATATATTTCTTATCGACGATGGGAATTGTGGGTGTTTTGATTTATTCATGCAATTATGTGTTGAGAATTCTTTTTATTACATTTACACCCATTCGGGGATAATTTTTTTTTTTTTGCATTACCAGAATGGGTGGGTGAAATTTCTCTATACCCCATCGGATGTGAAACATTTTAGTATACACCCCGTTTTATGGCAATCCATTTTTTTTTTTTTTGATTATTTTGGTTTATATTTTTTTTTTGTTGTTGTATAAAGAAGGATTTTAATCCTACTTAGTCTCGCTTTTCTTCGTGCTTATAGCGAATTGCGGAAGATTATGCACGCGTTCTACAAGAATGCATAGATACTCGCTGATATTAGCACACGGAGTATATTACCTTCCTTTCTGTAAGTACGGATTATTACCTCGAATGTCCCACTCTACTCAATCGTATTTCTACAAATTATAGGCATACGTTAAACTACCAACACGTTTTATATTTATTATTTGCTTATTTTTGTTCCTATTTTCACACTTAGAACGTTTTTTTTTTCTTTTTCTGATTATTATTCTAGATTTCGTTTATAAGAATTTATATATTGAATTAATAAATATTCACATATACTGAAGATAATGTGCAAAGTTTAATATCAGTCACACTTTTTAGAAGGAATACGAATTCGAAGGATTTTTCTAATCATGTTCATACATATCTACACTGCAGACAGAAAATATTCGCCCACCATGCTTATTTTATAGAAATCGACGGTTAAATACTTTCTATCAATACCTTTTTTTTTTGTCGTCATAGGCTGAATACAATTGGGAATTTCCAGCAGCTTTTTTTAGTAGGTAAGAATAAGTAGTGAATTTTTTCAAGATGTGGTAAGTCTAAAATTACCATTTGGAGCGAGGTTTGCTTAATTTGCATAACTAATATAATTAGATTAAGGACCTTTTTTTACTATTGTCGCAAGGACTTTGATAGCTTCTCAAGCCGTTCTTAAGTACAAGACCAGGGCCCCGACATTCTCTGCCGTTAAGGCGCCCCCAGCGCATTGTAGTGGCTCTTTTCTTTCTGTATTGAGGCTCGAATCGCGTCACACCGACCAATATTTTAATCAGTATCATTCCGGTCTAAACACAACGCGTAGGCCACCCTAAATGCGTTCCTAGGATGGACTGAGACAACTCCACATGTGTAGGTTGCTCTAATCAACCTATCCGCCCAAATTAGCGCAGCATACAGTAGGATTGACCTGATCAAGGTCATAAACTGGATCCTCCTACTCGATTTGGCTCCCCCAAAGTTCGGTATTAGGCGCGCCAGCGGCATCTTTTTTCCAGCAACCTTCCCGCCAATGTTAACATATAGCAGATGTTATTAAAACCGTATCCTCGAGTCATTCATCACCCCTAGGCAATTTAGATATAGTTCCGAGATCACTTCATGTGTGCTAATTCTAGCGGTGACACTCGTTCTACTTTTCCTACCTGCGATAAGGACTGCCGCCATCTTATAGTCCGTAAGGCTAAAATCAGCTATCTGAAGCCAATTTCGAACAGACGCAACAGTCTCGTTAGAGAAGTATTCGACTTCTTCCACAAATTTTGTCACTACAAACACAGCAACATCATTAGCGAATGAGAAGATTCTCGTCTGCTCTGAGATATGGAGCTTGAGAAAACCATCATACATCACATTTCATAACAGCGGGCTCAGAATCGAGCTATGTGAGACTCCCCTCATGATCTTGTATAATTTCTCCCCATTGCTCGTCCTTTACAATAGAATGCTACTACTTAGGTAGTATTCTATTATCCTGGTAATATACTCCGGAACACCCCATTTAGCTCAGAGCTTTAAAGATATAATTCCATCTCGCCGGTTGAAGACATTTTTCATATCTGGGGTTATAATAGCGCAGTACTTAAAGAGCATTTTCTCTACTTTTCACACTAAAAAGCTTTACGCGCTGTACCAACGATAAAATCAATAGCATCTAATATAGAGCGCGTCCTCCTGAAGCCAAATTAGGCTTCAGAAAAGCCCCTCTGCCTGTCGATAATTGGGACTTGCTGGGCTATTTAGCTGCATGGCTATTAGGCGACTATAATTTCAATAACAAAAATAAAAACGAAAATAGATATTATTGGGCTTCAATTTATCACAACTGTGTAGCTAAGGACTTTAAAAAGAGTTCCAGATCTTTGGATCTAAAAAGAAAATCTACGTTTATTGGGATGCTGGGTCAAAAATTCTGCCGAAAGTTGTGCTGCCAACCGTAAGGAAAGGCAGGGGCTCAATCATGATTTGGGGCTGCTTCATTACGGATGGATTAAGAGAGTTGAAGGAATTCAACAAATTGAAGGAATTCGAAAAGGGCACCAGTTTATAAATAGTCAAGATGTTTTTATATAAGGTCTTACTTAAAATATGATGAAGGATTTGTTATGCAGCAGGATAACGATCCAAATATACGGGGGTAGTCCCAGAAGTGCCCGATCTAATAAAGGAAATAAAAAAATTTTTACAAAAAATATCGTTTTAGCTCGGTACACTTTTCTCAGTGATATTTAATAACTTCAATACCCTGCTTATATTAAGAACCATCGAGCTCTTCAAAATAGTCATTAACCGCAGACTCCACCTCTTTATTGTTGGCAAATTTTTACCATCGAGCAATTTTTGAAAAAAAAAATTATCCGAGAAGGCTGAATCAACCGAAGAGGGTGCGTTTGAACATTAATTAATTGATTAAACTATCGCGACTACGGATATGTAAACTTTTTTTTTCGCCAAATTTTTTTCTTGATTTCACCACTTAAATGCTACAATATGAAAAAAATCAACAAAGATTATCCCACGCGCACCCTAAAAAACTGACGCCATGACCTTGCTAGCATATGGAACTGTTTTCGCCTAATCCTTTCAGTCCCTTATTTTAATTGTTCCTTCAAACTCGGGTGTAAAGTAATGGATTCATGTTTCATCCATAGCTATGAATGGATACAAAAACTCGACTTTATTGATGCGAAACATCGCTAAACACTAGAACGAAACATCCTCGCGACGTTGTTTATGTTCTATTGTGAGCAAACGCGGCACCCATCTTGGGCAAAACTTTTTTGTGTCTAAATTTTAAGTCCATACAGTACTTATTGATATGTCTACCCTATCCGCTAGCTTGTTTACTGTCAGTCAACCATCATCCAATATTATAGCTTCGCTATTCCTGGTGGTGCCACCTCATTTGAGCGACCACTGCAATGTTCCCCTTGAACGATCATTCTTTCTCGTCTAAACTCTGCCATCTAATATTTTATTATTCTGAGCAAAAGAGCAAACTCCTCCAGAGTAGAGTCTAGCTCGGCTTTGATATTGGTTGGACTAAGACCTTTCAAATGAATGTATTATGTTACATAACGATGACAAATTTTTTCCCTGTTTATAAATTTAATGAGATTATTTACTATTAATCGTTGTCAAAGTAATACTAAACAATGCAGCATCATCAAACTTCAAACTTAAGCTTTATGAGATCAGTACTTTATGGTACAGTAATATTTTCCAAACAATAATCGCTCTTTATGCCTCAAGTCGGGTACTTATGGGCCCACCCTCTGGTAGCACTAAATCATAAAAGAATTTTCTACAAAATAAAATGAAGAAGATATTTTTGAATTATGATAATCAGCCGATTATCAAAATCATCGGACTCTTGATCCTACAGAATTTTTATAGCATAAGCTTGACAGAAAAGTCTATCTTCCAAGAGAGTCTTGTGGGGGATCCTTTTGCAATTCTAGTATTGTAGAAGAGGCTTTTTAAGACAAAAAATTAATTTGAGCATATTTTATTTTCAATTTGATAATACAATAATAAAAATTATTACAATATTTTTTATATTTAATATAAAAATATGTTTTTCTCTTATTTGTAATAATTTGCGAATTTTTAAAAAGAATTTCCTTAAAAACAAAAATGATCACATAATTTTGGCCAGCAGTGTATATAGTATTTTTATGTGCACAAGAGCACAAGCATAGGAGATACTTAAAATGTGTAAGAAGCTAACGAAATATACGATATTTTTCTTTATAGTTTCCTTTAGTAAATTAAGGTAAATAAATTTTGTACAAGAGGATTGTTGTTATCATAGGAAAAATAAACAATATTTGATCAGAATCTATATTTGTGCTCTGAAGTATTGAACAATAAATGAGAGTATTTGTAAGGCTCTTTGAAAATAGCATAAACAAAATATCCTTCGATGGTGCAGCATATCGTGTTGGGATTTTTTTTTATTTTATTTAGAAAAGAAATCAGAAACTTTGTTTTCGTATACGAAAAAAAATATTATAAAACAGTTGGCATAAGAATCGTATTGTAAATAAATCAGTAAAAAATATATAAAAATAATAGTCAAACAACAATAGCAATGCAGAGTAGGAACAAAAATTTCCATTTCTACAGACTGCACCCCAATTGTAAGGGTGTTTGTATGTGATTCTCTCTTACAAATAGGGAAGTATACATAGTCAAGGAAATATTTTGAACCGCGTATTGAGTTCTTTTCTAACGATTTTCTATTTCTTCTTATTTGAGATAGCAAAAAAAAGGACTATATCCGAATTGCTGTGTGATTTCAGTTAATCGAATCGATAGAAAATAGATTCGTGGAATGAGAAAGATGTTGACTGAATTCTAACGAACAGAAAAGGTGTGGGTTATTATTGGAGATAAAAGAAAATTATCTTGCAGATCCCCTCCTATTCTTACGTGTTACGATACAATCTTAAGGGATGATACCTTATTACTTTGTTATTCGATCAAGATGTATCGCACACTTCGTTGTAATAATAGCATTACTGATTTATGGGTGGATGGAATTGGGGAATTGGAAATTCGATACGATAGGCTTATGGCAGTTAAATTTACCCATTATTCCGCGCCAAATATAATTCCTATCAAAACCTATCCGAACATATACGTTCTTATTAATTCACGATTTCATCAAATATTTTGAGTATTACAGAAATATGATTTTCCAAAGAGATTTGGTACATTTGGAATAGTGTATAGAAAAGTTTTTGTATTATATTTAATAAATCGCTTTTAAGAATTCTGTTATTTTTTAAATTCTATTTCATAAAATGAGTAGAAAAAATATTCTTTTTTACTATTTCATATATGCACGCTTGATTCTTAAATGTGAATCTACTATTTAAAGGGGTTTAGTTCTGCTGTGACACTACAAATCATTTGCAGTTCATTTATTGAGCTTTCTGATTTTCTTCAAAAATATCGACTTATTTGTTCGGCTGAAAAGTTTATAAGGTTAACGTCTAGATGGCGCCTCTTGCAAAAATCATCACAAAGCACCATCCTTCAAATGATTCCTGTCAAAATTTGACAGCAATCGGTCGATTGGTTCGTGAGATATAGCATTTTAAGTGAAGCAACTTTTGTTATTGAAAAAAAAATGGATAAAGACGAATTTCGTGTATTGATAAAGCATTGCTTGTTAATGAAAAAAAAATACAGTGGAAACCAAAGCATGGTTTGACAAACGTTATCCGGACTCTGCTCCAGCTATTTCAACTGTGGAATATTGGTTTCGTCAATTTCGAACTGGTCGTACGAGCACAGTTGATGCAGAACGCAGTGGACGCCCAAAAGAGGTGGTTACGGCAGAAAACATCAAAAAATTCCACAAAATAATTTTAAATGACCGTAAAGTGAAGTTGAGCGAGATAGCTGAGACTCTGAAGATATCGAAAGAGCGTGTTGGACATATCGTGCATGAATATTTGGGCATGCGAAAGCTGTGTGCAAAGTGGGTGCCGCGTGAGCTCACTGTTGACCAAAAACAACAACGTGTTGATGATTCTGAGCAGTGTTTGGAGCTGTTCAAGCGCAATAAACCCGAATTTTTGCGTCGATATGTGACAATGGATGAAACATGGCTCCGTCACTACACTCCAGAGTCCAATCGGCTGTCGGCAGAGTGGAGAGCGAGTGACGAACCGAATCCAAAGCGTGGAAAGACGCAACAGTCGGCTGGCAAGGTGATGGCGTCTGTATTTTGGGATGCGCATGGTATAATATTTATTGACTATCTCCAGAAGCGACAGACGATCAACAGCGACTATTATATAGCGTTATTGGATCGTTTGAAGAAAGAAATCGCTAAGAAATGGCCTCATTTGAAGAAGAAAAAAGTGTGGTTTCACCAAGACAATGCACCGTGTCACAAGTCGATGAAAACGATAGTCAAACTCAATGAATTGGGCTACGAATTGCTTCCCCATCCACCGTATTCTTCAGATCTGGCCCCCAGCGACTTTTTCCTGTTTGCAGACCTCAAGAAAATGCTCGCTGGCAAGAAATTTAAGACCGATGATGAAGTGATTGCCGAAATTGAGGCCTATTTTGAGGTAAAACCGAAAGAGTACTATAAAAATGGTATCGAAAAGTTGGAAGATCGCTATAATCGCTGTATCGCTCTCTAAGGTAACTATGTTGAATAATAAAAATGAATTTTGCAAAAAAAAAATATTTTTACTGTGTTACCTTATAAACTTTTCAGCCGAACTGATACTTAACATCTAAAATTATTAGCCTTTTCTTATAGTACGTGTAACAGAGACTAGACCTACAATGCATTTTCTGTTACTGGAATTTAAAGTCTTTACTGTCGCGATAGTGTAGGTCCCAAATTTGGTCAAAAATGGTGGTACTCTGCCTTTTTTAATTACTGTATTTAAATTCAAAGTGCTTCCATATCATATGCTACATCCAATCTTGATACTATATCTAAATAAGTTTTAAAAAAATAATAAAATTTGAGTGCTATTAATACAAATAGTAAAAGTTAAATCAGAAAAGTAAGAGTAATTTTTTGTTAAGAAGTTATTTTTTTCCCAGAAACAATGCCAGCAAAGTAATTACTTATCGGCATTATTACTTTTTATACCATATTTTTCCATAGTAGAAATGAATCTCTATCCGATAAGACCACGACATATTAACAAAGTGCATTTTATACAGTTGCATATGGCTATGATATTTATACGATGCAGTTACATTACCCTACTTAGGATTTGTGTCGATAAAGTTGGATCGAAATAGAAATATTGATGTCTCGGTCAATAGGGGAGCACCCATTTATGACCAGATACGAATGCCTTTAATTCATTTCACAGTTCATTAACCAGCTAAGAGCACTGATTTCTTTAGTCAGAAATCGGAAGGGATTAGGATAGGAAACAAAAGCAACTCAGCCATGAGATTTGTGCAAAGATGCAACAACCGCAAAATAGCTTGGCAATAATTCTATATGAAGATAGCCATAGTCACAGGTCTCCGGCCTATTTCAGAGTCTGGGTAGGTTATCTTAGGGCACATTGAATAGAATCAGTTTCCGAGCACAATAATTTCTTATTTGTTACCAGAGTACATCCATTTGGAAGAAAGTGCTTAAGATAAATCAGAAATAGTTTAATATATCAGCTGTTTTGTAATTAGAGAACTTAATAGAGGAAAATGGTTATGGAGAGCATTCTACATAATTGCACATCAAGCCTACAAAAGAAGGGCTTTTCATTAAATAATTCTATTAGCTCATCAAAAGAATTTTTTGCTGGAGATAAGGGAGGAATTCAATGAACTTTGCAATTGAATGTATTTGTACAGGAATATCTATTTTGTAGTTTGCTATCAAATATATACGAGGTCTGTTCAAAAAGTATTGCGAATTTTGAATTTCCGTGGGTTACGTATATTCGATTTTTCGAGTTTTTGTGGCGTTATGTTGGTACTCATGTCTCCATTTTGAATATTCAGTTAATTTTTGACAGCTGCTTTGCTTGCACGTGTTTTGGCTCGTCTTCAATTTTTTACGATTCCAAAAAATGGATCAAAGAACCTGTTTCGGGAATACGGAAAAGTCACAGGGGCCAGATCTGGGGAATATGGTGGTTGTGGCATTATTAGTGTGTTGTTTTTGGCCAAAAATTGGAGCTGAAGCAACGATGCGTTAGCAGGGGCGTTATCATGGGGCGTTTCTGGCGGATTGCTTCGTGCAACTTGCGCATAACTTACAGGTATTATTCCTTATTGACCGTTCTACCCTGTGAAAATAACTCATGATGCATTACGCCCCTGCTATTGAAGAAAACTGTAAGCAAATTTTTCATTTTTGGCCCAATTTGGCGCGTTTTTTTCGGTTTTGGCTCGTACGGCAGCTTCCATTGGGATGATTGAGCTTTGGTTCATCACCAGTTATGACCCTCTGGACCAAATTTGGGTCATCGCGGACAGAGTCCAATAGCTCCTTAGCAATGTTAATGCGATGTTGTTTTTGGTCAAAAAATGAGCAAAAATCGAAGACGATAAATCACGCGATCAGTAACGCTTAAGTAGTTGATGGGTGTTTTTAGAAAAAAAAGTTGAGTATAGCTCTTGAATGTGGGGAATGGTATGGAGTATTTATGATTAAAGGCATTGGAGTTTCATAAAAGGGAGCGTGGACAATTGTACGGAGTATTTTTGATTTAAGGTATTGAAGTCAACGGGAACTAAAAGGATTAGTAGGACCACATAATTCTAGTCTGTAGGTTCAAATTGGTTTTAGTACCAATATGGACCTACGGACTAGAACTCTGGTATAAAAGAGTATTTTGCTGTCTATAGTAAGCTTAGATTGTTTTTGTAGAAGTTGAACTAGTTGTAGGTATCGTCTTTTTAGTTCTTGTCTTTTAAGTCTTGTATGTGGGTTCTATGTCAAGCGTTTGGCTTAGTTTAGTTATAGATACCGAACTTCGGTGTATTGTGATATGGCACTGTCATTAAGTTATATAGCAGAACATGGTTCATGCCGGAGAGTAAAATTTACGTGGGCAGATTTACGTTTACTAACGTTTACTCTCCACCTGATAAACCAATTCTGAGATGTTTGGATTAAGGATTGGAGAATTTCGAATATATAGCAAAGGAAGTATTGGGACCATATCATCTTCGTATATGGCAAAAAAGATATTTGGACATATTGGATTTCGGATGTGTAAAATTGTAAAGTATAGGTTCAAATAGACTTCGCTGTGGAACACCAGCCTATATTGGAGAGGTATTAGAGAGTTCATTGGATTCGTTTATTTGAAAGTGTTAATTGGAGAGGAATGATCTTAGGACTAGGTGAAAGCAAGGATTCCCTTGAGTTTTTAAAGTAAGCGTGGGTGCCAAACTCTCTTAAAAGGTTGAGTTATATTAGGTAGCACATCAAGATAGTACTCTTTTCTTCTTAAAGAGGATGCAATAAAATCGAAAATTCGATGACAATTTGGGTTGTGGAGTGTTCGGACCGGAAACCAAATTGATGGTTGGGAATTAAATTTGAGGATTCGAGTAGGGGTATAAGTGGCGGAAGACTATTTTCTCAAAGATTTTTTAGAGGATTGGAAGGAATCAGTTTATAGGAAGTGGGGCATTTTATTGGGGTTTACTTGGCTTAGGATTCGTTTTTATTATGGAGAATTTCCAGAGGATTAGAAAATGTGTTATTCGAAGGATGGAGTTATATAATATAGCAAGGAAAACTGTTGCTCTTTTAGGAAGTTATTTTAGTATATTTGGGAAGGAATTTGATTAAACTGGCAACTTTGGGAGGAGTGATTGCCTTTGGGGGAAGACTCATGGGTAATGGAATGTTGTTTTGTTTCCATTTTACTACAATAAGTTTTTTTAGTATTCATATGGAGTAAACGGTTGTGCAACGTTGTTCTTTTTTATAAAATAATATTTGTCTTGTAGCAGACCATAGAGTTCTATTTTCCGTGAGTCATGAAGTGTAGTTTCTGAAGTATTCTGTATTATACGATATATTATGGCACATTTTCTATTAAAACTTATATATCCATTCATATAAAGTTAAGTTCATACAAAAATTGAAGCGTGCCGACCACAAAATGTACAGAGGATACTCAAATTAGTTACTGGATTAACAGAAAAAAATTTTCTTCAGCGTTGAGGTTCATTTATAGGTCTATTGATATGTTAATTAGTAAAATTGCTAAATGGACGGCTCTAAAAATGCCACAAGTAACTCTGAGATAGCCATTGTATCGACAAAATATGACGCTCTTTAAAAATGAAGAAGGAGAAAATAGTACAATCAATTCTTATAACTTAATCTTTTAATCTAGACCATATGCCATTTAAAAAAACAGAGCCACAAGCCACAAAAATTGATACATTTTAGCCTTACTGCACTTATTTTATTTTTATAAAAAAATTTTATTATCAATGATTTATTTTATTTTTAGTGACGTTTATTTATATTAAAATTTATAAAATAGAAAATATTCAATGAAACAATTTACAAAAGAAGTTGTTCCTCAAATAAAATTGGACTTAGATAACCAAAGCCCTATGACCGTTTGATAAATTATTTTTTTTAAATCTGAACTGAAACTTTTAATCTAGAACGTACGCCATTTAAAAAAAAAAGAAGCCGCAAGCCTCAAAAATTGATAAATTTTGGATTTAATGTATATAAATTTTTTAGGACCCATAGTTTTGAGATTTGGTGACTTTTTCTTCTAAGGATTCATCAACAAAAATCAAGTCTTTGCAGACGATCTTTAAACTTCAGTCTATTTACCAATTTAAAAAAAAAATCCTTTTCCCGCAAAAATTTTTTAAGAAAAAATAAGTTTTATTAAAAAATTTCTATTAAATTATATCTTCTTTTTATATTTTCATAAAAAAAATTCTAATTAAATAAAATTAACTACAAAATAACTGAATTTTACGTATAGGAAAAAACTTTACTTCCTTTGATAGTAGATGAAAAATTTAATTGACATTTATTTTGTGCAATAACAACAAAAAAATAAAAATAATCTTTCCAATTCATTGAAATATACAAAAAAAAAAACAGATAATAAAATAAAAATTCATATGCCAAACATCAAATGTTAGACATCTTCATCTACGAGCACTTTTTTTTTAATACAAAACTCTTGCGAATAAATAAAATTGTGAAAATATTATCTGCAAAGAGAGAATATGGTGGTCTATGGCATAGTCTGAATAAAATTCGTGATTGAAAGGCCTCATGAATGTTAAATTATCCAAAAACAGGCTCGATTTATTACAATCCTTTGGGAGTGGCGGGCACGATCTTATTTGATTCCAACAAATCTGATCTACGTGAGTTGACTGTATTTATATCTCGTCTCGGAAAACTTGTACAGATTTTTTGTTACTCATTCAACAGAAAATATTATTTGTTTTTTTTTTTATTTCTTCTTCTTTTTCTTTCTAGTTTTATCCAATAGCAAAAATAATCATATTAAGAATAATAAGAGTAATAATAGTAATCGTAGAAAAATATTATGCTTCAATTTTATTTTTATTTATTCAAAAAGAGTATTTGCCAATGTATCTATTAAGTTTGTTGTAGAAAAATGAAGATTTTTTTTTTGTTGACTTTTTTTTGTTGAATAAACTCAAGACTATTAATTTCTGGTAGATAATGTGACTTAACTTCCGTTGAGTATCAATAATAAAAATCATAAAATGGAGTGTTAAATGTATCTTAAGATATTATTTAATAAAGGATCTTTGCCATAATCCGTTGAATCATTAGTGCATTAATTCGTTTTGACATAAATTTATGGTATAATTGGGAAAAAATTTTTGCACTGAAAAATAAAATGCGATAAAAAATATTAAAATTACAATATACAAATCGAGTGTTTATCTATCATTTACGGATATGAGATAGATAGACGAACTCCCCTTGGTAGGATGAACGAGTATAGTAAGTTAAAAGGTAGCCGATATATTTATTATCTAAGTTCAAGTACAGACAGTTATTGTGAGTTGCCATATAGGCTTTAGGCGTCATCCCTCGTTTAACTTCTATGCTTATATACGTGTATGAGATACAGAAGAGCATCCGAATGGGCCGAAATTCCAAATATACTATCTGAGTGACAAATGACATTGGGCGTGCATTAAACAGCACGTGGTTGGCACTTTCACTACATGTACCTATGACATATCATGCGCAATAAATTTTCTTAAATTATTTTTATCTGCAATGAACAGGAACGAAGGTGAGGGCTGGTCGGTCGTGTACATTCCATTTATTCATCCTGCACTTTGAGAGGAAAATTGATGGTGTTTCTTCTCGGTTTCATGGAAAACAGATTCTATGAAATTGTGAATTTTTTCTCAACTTCTATAATAATAACAAAAAAAAAAAAATTGAATTTGTATATAGTCACCTAGTCAGATTAACAAAACTTAACTCTTGGCATTCTATTCTTCGTCTTTATCCATGTCATTTCAGCTCATCTTATATTGTAACTCTACAAAACTATCTAGCAAGTTAGTTGTATGATGTCGTTTATCTTTTGTTTTTAGGCATAGTATATAGTCAAAAGTTGGTAAGGCAGAGAGTTTAGGTAAATGATGGAATTGCCCAAGGAAGATAGAAAAATGTGACACAAAATCTGGATGGATAGTGGATAGTTGTGCTCGTATCGAGTAAGAGAACATGTATTATGCATCCAAAAGAATTTATTTGATCTTATCTCGAATGAGGTATGAAGTGTTTTGTAAACAAAAAGCCCGAGTATGGCTTTGATTGTAAGACCGTATGCTGTTGTCCGTCTGGTGCTACTAGTGCTACAGCTCATGACACTCCGCCAGTGTCCATAGCCATATATTATGTGTTGTGGCTTATTTAAACTATTCAGAATTGTTAAAACTCTTCAGAGTGTTTAGACCATTCTGACCATATGAATTGTGATGCTTGCGTTTCGTGTCTCAGTGATATATGCTCCCCTGCGGCTAACGACCACACACTGTCTAGAAAAATGTTACAACATAGCTTCACGGATGATATTAAAGCTTACATTTTGCATAGGCTTTGACCCTTCTGGATAAGTTAGGGCTTGCTAATTCAATGAGTGAAGGACAAAAAGTACAATTCAATTGTGGATTATTTGTTTTTCTACCATTTGAGAGTAGTTAGCTTCAAGGTAAATTTTCATGTTTAAGAAATTTTTTTTATCTCTAATGTAAAAAAAATGTTAAAGGGTGACAAATAATACCAATTACCTTAGACAAATTATAAGAGTGGAACTATTTACATTAAACTGTATATTAAATCAAGATTTTAAGGATTTTTCAGTAGAAAGAAAAGTTTATAGTTAGTTGAAAAAAAACTAACCCTAATAATTTATATCTTAGAGAAAAGAAAAATGAAGGGAATGTGAAAGGTGTTAGTTAGTCCAATCTAAACCTGATATCGTAGGGGACTTATTTTTTAACTATTTTTATTTTTATAAAATTTTTTTATAAATAGGATTTATTACATTTTTAGTGATCTTTATTTATATCCAAAAATTATAAAATAGAAAATTTTCATTAAAACTGTTTGCAAAAGAATTGCTTCCTCAAACCAATTTGGACTTACAAAACCAAATTTGGACTAAGTTTAAATTGATTTTAGAATTAGCCAAAAATTCTAGATTTGATTTTAGATTAGCGGATAATTCAAAGTAATGAGAGCAATCTGGTAATACTATGGACTGTTTAGTAGAGAGCCGCCACATGACTTGTACGTTAGTCCGGTCTAGACGCATAATACAAATTTCGTCTAGTAATTACATGGCTCTATAGAGCGTGATAAGTGAAGTTTTGTTTTTATAGTGCGTTATGGAAAATGGAACAGTAAAATTTCGTGCAACAACGGTTCATTAAATGCTTAGAGAATGTACGAGTTAGAAGAGAAGTCATCATCGCAATAAAAGGCCAAAGGAAGGATTAGCGGAAAGGCCAGGAAAAGATCTCTTTTTTCCATTTTTTTTTGTATTTTTTTTAATTTGTTGTTTTTTTTTTCAAAATATTTTGTTGTGTTTCCATATTTTTTATACCTTTTTCATCATTTCCCATTTCCTTCTTTTTACGTGGATAATTTGTCTTTTTCTTAAAATAAATATTTTTTTTTGTGTATCTCCATCTTTTCTTCTTTCCACTTTTTGTTTAGATTTTCTACTAAACATTTTCGGTATGATAACTTTCTGGTTATGGTGTATGTGGCAGCACCACTCTGCAGACACTTCGAACACCCCCACAATCTAGTGACCAGCATACTTGGCAGAGTAAAGTGCTCTCTGAGGATGGTCATTTCTAGTCATATTCCGGCGGAACCTAACGTTCATGACCTTTTCCTTTAAGGAAAAGAATTAGGAGGGTTCAAATCAGGTGATCGTGAGGGTCAGTCGATATCACCACTTTTTGACATTATTTGGCCTTGAAAATTTTTTCTCAAAATTTGCATCATAGCATGAGCTGTGTGTCATGTGGTACCAGCTTGTTGCAACCACATATTTTGTAAGCCTAATTGAACCAATTTAAGAAAAAGAAAGTTTTCCAACATGCCCCGATAGTGGTCACCAGTAACTGTTAAAGCATTGCCTCCAGTATCGTCAAAAAAATATGGCTCAATGATGCCGCCACCACAAATGCTGCACCATACAGTTACTCTACCGGGGTGTAGCGATCTTTGGTATATTAGATGAGTATTTATAGTATCCCAGTTTATTAACTAATCCAGTCGAGTCGAAGTGTGCTGCGTCAATTATGTTATAATGATTTTTTGCCAAAAATTGTGGAACACTCCAGTCTCGCCAACGTTCATTAATGAGGTGTATGTAGGCTATTTTCAGGTGTACGTTGGCTTAATTGTCGCCCAGTCCTTGTTTTATCTCCCAATGCATGCATATTGTCAAAATTATTCATTACACGGTGAACGGTTGATTTGCTCGGCATATGATTAACACCAAAAAAGTCAACTTTACCATAACTATTCCTTCAAAAGCTTTTCGTTAGCATAAAGCATTTGGTGGGAAGGGGGCTGCGCAAAACAGTAGAAGCCGAATTTCGAAAACTGTTGATATAGTGTAACAAAAGAGAGGTTTTGTTTGATTAGATCGTCGAATAACATTGAAGCTCATTGAAAGGCTCAAAAACGGATGTCTTCTTGTCAAATTGATCATTACAGTTATCTTGACTCGCCTCTAAAATAATGCATCCTCTCCCAAGGAGGTTTTTATTGAAAAAAAGGGATTACTGTGGTTTCCAGAACCCTCGTACTTATCTGATCCAAGTCCGTATTTGTTCTCCCATGATAAAAAAAAACACCTGAAAGTAGGTAATCTTGTTACTATCGGTAACATACGGAGTATACCACCTTGATCAAAAAGTTCCCAAAACGATTGGAATGTGACGCGATTTGAGTTCTGTTTTTTTGTTAAGTTGGTACATCTGTTGTTGATATTGCCTGTAAATTCTTAGCGTCATAGCTTGACATTTGCAAAAGTTACGTAGCCAAGTTTTTTTTTTGCAATTTTAGAAATGGATTTAAATTTGCAACAACGACTTCTATTCCGTAAGTCCATATTGGTTTCAGTATAAAAGTACTTTGCTGTTTATAGTAAATTAAATTTGCAACAACGAACTTGTATTAAATTTTGTGTAAAAAACGGATTTAATGGTGTGCGAACATTGAAAATGTTGGAAAAGTGTTTCGGCAACGATTCTCTAAAGCAAACGGTCGTTTACCATTGGCACGAGCGGTTCAAAACTGGTCGTGAATCAATCGAAGATGATAAACGCGGTGACAGACCATCGACATCGAAAACCGACGAAAACATTGATAAAGTAAAAGAAATGTTGGTCAATAACCACAAATTAACCATCAGAGAAATAGCGGAGGACTTGAACATTGCCTATGGATCCGTCCAAGACATTTTGGTTAATGGTTTGGGTTTCCGTCGTGTAGCAGCAAAGTTGGTGCCAAAAGACCTCAATTTCATGCAAAAAAGAGATCGTGTTGACGTCACAAAAGAATCATTCGTTGATCCCACATTCATCAAAAGGATCATTACTGGAGATGAGACGTGGGTTTATGAGTACGACACGCAATCCATACATCAGGCAAGTGAATGGCGTTCACCACATGAGCCGAGACCTCACGTCGAAAAAACCACGTCGTTTTCAGTCAAACAAGAAGGCAATGCTCACGGTTTTCATGGATTACAACGGTGTAGTGCATCATGAATTTTTGCCAGAAGGCCGGACAGTAAACAAAGAGTATTATTTGGGCGTTATGAGACGTTTGCGTCAAGCAATTCGCCGAAAGAGACCAGAATTGTGGGCAGAAAACTCGTGGATTTTGCACCATGATAACGCACCGTCGCACAGTGCCATCATTATTTGTAATTTTTTGACGAAAAATGCAACAAATATCATTAAACAACCACCGAATTCAGGTGGCTGGTAGGAGAGCGAGAACGCCAATATCGTAGGAAGAAGGAAGAGCGGCGAAAGGTCCTCTGTGAAGAGGACAGAACCGAGAGTCTTCGCCTCTGGCAAGAAAAATGGGACAGCCCGACGAAGGGTCGGTGGACCCATCGACTGATCCCAGATGTCACCAAATGGGTCACTCGCCTGCACGGGGAAGTCGGGTATTACATCACCCAACTCTTGACTGGACATGGATGCTTTCGGGCATATTTGCACAGATTCAAGAGAACAGACTCCCCAAACTGTCATCGTTGCTACGATGTGATTGAAGATGCAGAACACGTGTTCTTCCAATGCCCCTTTTACGAGGGGCACGGGCAGAACTGGAGAAAAATCTGGACCGTTCCATCAGTCCAGAAAACATATTGGAGTGCATGCTTAAGAACCAATCGGCTTGGAACAAAGTTGCAGAGTACGCGGAATCTATCATCAAGGATCTTCACACCACGTACGAAGAATAGGCCGCGAGGCGTCATAACATCGGGGCAGCAGTAAAATATAATAAATAGTAAATTATTATAAGAACGCCCCGGCGAAGTAGTATTTACAAAGAGTGCCGCCAGGGAACCATCGTTCCCGCATAACTCGTCTGACAGGTAGAAGGCCTCCCAGTCGAGAACCTTTTGAAGGTTTCCTCCTGTACATCAAAATACTAATAAAAAAAATAAAAGGTAAAAATCCCGCATAACTCGTCTGACAGGTAGAAGGCCTCCCAGTCGAGAACCTTTTGAAGGTTTCCTCCTGTACATCAACATACTAATAAAAAAAATAAAATAAAAACCACCAAATTCACCTGATTTGGCTTCCTGTGACTTATTTCTGTTCTATCGAGTTAAAAAACCATTACGGGGAACGCGTTTCAACAGCCGAGAGGAAGTAATGGAAAAATCCCAGGAAGCACTGATGGACATACCGAAAACCGAATATAAAAAATGTTTCGAGGATTGGATCAAGCACTGGCATAAGTGTGTTAAAGTGGATGGGGATTACTTTGAAGGGGACAATATAGATTTAGATGAATTTACTTGCATTTTTAATTTTCTGAATAAATTCCGGTAACTTTTTAAGTCATTTTATTTGAAGCCTTCCAGCACTGCTACGAAACGTGACAATAACACCTCCGCCGATATTAAGCTTCCCAAGGGAACTATTTTAATAAAGGTATTATTAATGTATAAAATTAAATTATAATTAGTACAAAAAAAATATTATTCTTATTACTGTTATGCTTCTCCTTGCATTTAGCGTAATTGTATTATGAAATTTTTTTTAGTGTTAATTAGTGATGAAATCACCACTTAATCATGCTGAAAATGGTCCTTTTATGATATTTAAAAAATTATGTTATGTTATCCAAAAAAAAAAAAAAAAATTATAATATATAAAAATTAAAAATTACTTTGTTATAGTGGCAAGGACAAACTATAAATCTGAATTACACGTTGCCCTACGTTTTAGTGTAATCTTAAATAATTTTCTCTAATTAATATGCAAAAGTTTAAAATTTCGATCCACAATATATTTGACTATCTAAACTATATTTTTTCAAAGTTAGATAAATATTAATTAAATAATTTTTATTCTATTTTGTGTTATCATTTAGATGGCAGCTCATTATGAGTTGAATGTCGAAAGAATTTTTTTAATAATTCAAATTTCAAAATGATGAGCAATTCTTAGTAATAATTAGGATTATTTGAATAAATGTGGTGATTATTTGTGTAAGTATGGACTTTTTAATTATAAGACTCAGGTAGTTGTAAAAATTAATTATTTCTTGATACTAAATACGATTACAGGAAATAATTTTATTCAAAAAATCTTTCCAACTATTATAAATACTTAACTCTGTGTAAACTCAGTATTTTTTTTATACTTTAAATTTATTAAAATTTTAGTTATTCTTTTATATTCCTTTTAATTTAAAAATATCCAATTGTACTGAAATTCATAGAAAGATTAAAGGATAATCGAAAAAAGCTTTTTTTGTTGTTGATTATATTTCTTTTTAATTAAGTGTAGTTTGATTAAATAATAAAATCGTCAATAAATTGTAAAAAATTTCAATCGAATTGATTTTTTTGTATTCTGAAAAGGTGTTTTTTTTTTCTTTTATAAAAATCATTTTATGCTAATTAAATGTGAAAAAATTCACAGTTGTCCAAATAAGTTCCGAAATAATGGTTCAATGATTTAAAACGTTTTAATTAAAACCTGGATTAATATTTAATTACGATAAAGATATACAATTTTAATCAGTTTGTTGAGTGTGTAACTTTTATTAAAAGAATATCGAAAAGGATTTTATTTAAAATTTACCTTTATTTTTGGATAATTTCTGTTGGATATTGGAAAGGATTAATAATGAATATCGGCTTTGGGAAACTCATGTTGTATGGGTATTTACCTATTAAGTATTATTTCGATAATTGTGATTTTTTTGCTTTTGACATCCTTATACTCGATAAAGGGTTATCCAGTTTGAGCTTTTACAAATTAAAATTAATTTAAGTATATTTTAAATTTTATGTTCTTATTAAATTTTTATTCAATTATATTAGCATTACGTAGTATTAATAACGTTAAATAAATACTCTTTTTTTTAAGTAAATTTGTAATGACTTTTTCATATTTTCTAAGGCACTACTTTCTGGATAATGATTTTAAAATGCTCTAAAGTTTCAAGATTGTTTGCGTGAATATGATTTTTTATAAAAGATTAAATGCCTTTAAGTCGTACGGTTTTGGAAAACAATGGACAATACCAAATCTCGAAATGGTGCATCCTGGGAAACTTTTGCGTAAAAGAGGCAAAATTTTCCATATTGTGTGGCTTACGGAGCCCTCTTATAGAGACTACATGTTATCGAGATTTGTCAATAAGTGACTATAGTGCTCAGAATTGATGATAATAGTCTCCTTTTTATTTTCAAATTACTGGACAGCTACCCGACGAATTCTGAAATACAAAACAGCTACACACACGGTCCGGAATACCGACGGAACCTGGGCAAAAATGGATAAACAGAAAGCCGACATCTTCGGCAAACACTTAGAAAACATCTTTAAACCTCACGAAGATATTTAAGACATTCTGCATTCCGACAAATATCAACTCAGTTGCCCATAAGTCCACCTCCTAAGTTTTTCACTCCTTCCGAAGTTAAATACACAATAGAACACCTTTTCAATAAAAAAGCAACAGGATATGACCTAATAACTTCAGAAATCCTGAAGCAAATTTCCAAAACAACCCTCGTCCTTATAACCTATATTTATAATAGTATCCTCCGCACATCATTTTTTCCTTCCCTGTGGAAGTTTTCCATAATTAAGATGATCCCAAAACCCAATAAGCCCAAAAACCTTTCTACCTCATAAAGACCTATAAGCCTCCTTTCCATGTTATCAAAAATCCTAGAAAAATTAATCCTAAAGCGCCTTTATCCCATTTTTGAAACCGAGGGTGTCATTCCTCAGCATCAGTTTGGATTTCGACCTGAGCATTCCACTATCCAGCAGTGTCATCGCGTAGTCGACTACATTGATTGTTCGCTAGAGCGAAAGGAATACTGCCCAGGCGTGTTTCTTGACATTCCGCATGCTTTCGACCGTGTATGACACCCTGGATTGCAGCGAATTGGAAGTTGCAGCGAGTCCTACCCTCGAGTTATTTCCACATCCCTAAATCTTATCTCTCAGACCGATATTTTCAGGTAGCTGAAAATATTGAGTAATCTGACATTTATCGAATTTCCGCCGGTGTCCCTCAAGGAAGTATCCTAAGTCCTACCCTTTATAACATTTATACCCATGACATTCCTTGCCACAACAACATCCTGATAGCAACATATGCTGACGATACAGCCATCCTGACACATCACAAAGAATCTTCCACAGCCATTAGTATCCTACAGAACCATATCCACTCCTTAGAAACTTGGTTCAAAAGGTGGAGAGTGAAGGTAAATGAGCAAAAATCTGCTTATGTAACTTTCACACTCTGCAAAAATCTGCTTATGTAACTTTCACACTAAACGGCAGTATTATTCCACAAAAAAATAGCGTACGTTACCTTGGACTTATATTCGACAAACGGTAATCCGGGAACCTTCATACGAAAACTAAAAGACGTGACCTTAACGGACGATACAAACAATTATTACGTCTCCTAGACAGTAAATCAAAACTTACAACAACAAGTAAACTATTACTATACAATACGATTCTGAAACCAATATAAACATATGGTCTAGAACTTTGGGGTTCGACTAAGCATTCCAACTCCTTTCCAATCCAATCCCTACAATCCCGAATCCTTCGTAAAATTGTCAATGCCCCCTTTTATGTGCGAAACACTGTTATCCACCATGACCTAAATGTTCCATTTGTTCGTGAACTATGCATCTCCAGATATTAAAAAATTCCATTCGCATGTATCCTTCCACCCTAATCCTTTAGAAAGGGAACTTTTCACTCCCACCCTTCCAGTATACACCCATCGACGTTTAAAACGACGATGGCCCAGAGATTCTCTAAAATTATAAAATAAAATTACCCTGTTCTAGAGGTAACATCGATGGGTGTTTTCCTCCACATGTCCTCATGTCCATGTATATTCCCGTAAAAAATCTGCTTGTTATTAGCATAAGTACGAGAGTCATTCAACAAGTACTAAGCCTCACCGCCCAATGGAACTGCTGTCACAAAAAAAAATTACCATCGTGCAGTACATTTTTTAGTAGTCTACTGTCAAAGTTTCAGTTGATTCCCTTTATTAGTTTTGTTTTGAGAGCCTTTGAAAGCGAGCGTGTCGGTTGGTTGCACAAAAATGGAAAAAGAACAATATCGTTCGGTGATTAGATTCTTGTTTTTGGAAGGGAAAACGCGCAGCGAAATCAAAGATCGCTTGGATGCTGTGTATGGTGACTCTTCTCCTTCGATGGCGACCGTCAAGAATTGGTTCAACGAGTTTGTTCGTGGCCGCACGTCGGTCTTTGATGAGCCACGCCCAGGTGCCCCAAAAACGGGTGCTACGGAGAAAAACGTTAAAAAAGTCCACGATCTCGTGTTGGCAGACCGTCGATTGAAGGTTCACGAAATAGCTGAGACTGTGGGCATCGCAGTATGAGCGGTGCATCATATTCTACACGAAGAACTGGGCATGAGAAAGCTGTCGGCGCGATGGGTGCCGCGTTTGCTCACACCGGAAAACAAGCGCAACCGTGAGACCTTATCGGCGACGTGTTTGGCGCTGTTTCAGCGCAATCCAGTGGAGTTCTTGCGTCGTTTCGTGACCGTCGACGAAACATGGATTCACTGGTACACACCAGAGACCAAGGAACAGTCGAAACAGTGGACTTCACCCGGCGAACGTGCTCCGAAGAAGGCGAAGACTGATCGATCGGCCGGAAAGGTGATGGCCACCGTTTTCTGGGACTCGGAAGGTGTGATCGACATCGATAACCTCGAGAAGGGTAAAACAATCATGGGGCGCTATTATGCTGACTTATTGGGCCGATTTGACGTGGAATTTAAGAAAAAGCGGCCCTGCTTTGCGAAGAAAAAAGTGCTGTTCCACCACGACAACGCGCCGGCTCACACCTCCGCCGTCGCCATGGCCAAATTGGTCAAATTGCGCTACGAATTGCTGCCCCATCCACCGTACTCTCCTGATTTGGCTCTCTGTGACTACTTTTTGTTTCCAAACCTGAAAAAATCACTCGCCGGGAATAGATTTGGGTTGAATGAGGAGGTCATCGTCGCCACGGAGGCCCATTTTACTTTCCTCGAGAAAATGTATGTGTTGGACGGGTTAAAAAAGTTAGAGCATCGCTGAGCCAAGTGTATCGAGCTTGAAGGAGATTATGTGGAAAAATAAATTGCCACCTTTCCAAAATTTTCGTTTTTCTTTTGTAGGCTAAGTACTTGTTGAATGACCCTCGTAGTTGTAGATAACATTTAAAATAAAAAATTAAAAAAAAAATGAATGTGGGTCTGTGAACACCTTTACTTTCAAATTAATAATTGTTATGGACAGTATTTTTCACGAAATTGCTTCTCCAGGTTTTTTAACGTAATGGAAACGTGCGGGTTGCCAAAGTCCCATATTTGTTATAGTCACATGCGGATTTGCAGAGTTCCATCAATAGCCCTTATCACTGAAAAATATTTTGCTAGAAAATAAAAAATTTAACAAATTATTTTTAATTTTTTAAATAAACACTTTTCAGATTTCAATAATTTTAGATTTAACTTAAAATAAAATAAAAAAGTAAATACTTAAAAATATTCATGATATCACATTCCATAATGAAGAAAATTGTGACAACATCGTTTTATGGAAAATATCAAAAAGTTTATCTAAAACTATTCGTATAAGCAGAAGTGAAAAAGAAAATATCATTTTTAGTTATAAAGATACTATGATGTCGACTATAAATATTATAAATCATTGTAAAATGATAGTCTTAGTTTTATTTGGGAAAACTGAGATGACACACCAATAATTCTACATAAAATTATAGCCAGAGAGTGGCAAGTTTTTCGAAAGTTTACTTATGAGCATGCCATAATCTAAACGGTTGAAAATAGGTAAAGAATAAATAAGTGTAGAAACGAAGGTGGTGACAATTTTATGTTAATTCCAGAATTCTATTTTTATCTTATCCAATCGACTCGGGTTAAATGACGTGCATATTTTTGAAGAGAAAAAGAAAACCAAAACAAATTATGACAACGTGTTGACAGAACGTTGTCTTCGTTCCAATCAAAATGCCACAAAAAGATTAACAAAGTGCCAAAATAAATGCTGAATCTTTTTAGGAATTTTAATTGAGGACTTTTCTAATAGCAGGTTGATTATTTGTCAAGTGACAAAAAAAAAACAAAGATGAACTAACCAAAATCGAAGAAATTGTGAAATGTTTTCCCAAAAACTTTGCCATACACAACCATAAAATCTTGGCTGCTGATTGATTGTAATTTGTTGATGGTCTATATAACGAGGCTCTTGAGACATGCTCAAGTGCTCTGTCAGTATGTGATAATAATATCTTTATCTACAACATTTTGAGAATAAATTTTAACCAAAATTGTACTTTTAAGTGGTAAGATTTCTCATTATAGAAAAGATAATGTTTTGTTTCTTTTTAAGGAGTATTATTGTAAAAAAAAAATATTTACTTGAAAAGTGATGAATATGCTTTTATTGAATGGTAAAAAATATTGAAATTTATTAAATAAAACATAAAGTATTAGTGAAAATTCTGGTTTTACGTGGTTACTTTCAAAATATGCTCCATTTGAAGCAAAATATTGATGCCAACGATGAACACACTTTTTGCACTACTTTTTATAAGGACTTGTTGGTGTCACCTTCAGGTACTCCCCTTACCATTGATTAGGGCTTCAATGCATTTAAAATACGGTATTAAATTTAGTTAACGGAGCAGACAAAAATCGCATGGAGCCATATATGGTGAATGCCGTTTTTTGCTCGATGATATTCATTGAGTCTAAAATCCAATAACTATTCTGTCATAAAACCTCTTATTTTCCGGCAAATACACTCTTTCCCAAACTGCTCATAATGCTTCGATAATATTGTTTGCTGTTTTTTCCGACTAATTTTTATTTCTGAGCACATTTGATTGATGCTTTCGTGAGCCCACTTTTCATCACCCGTTATTTTAGTAGAATAATAGTAATAATAATAATTCCTTCATTTAACATATTATATCTATTTTCAGACATACTACCACGGGTCGCCTACGATTTCATAATGGATTTCGTCAGCTTAGCTGACTCGACCAGGTGGTTGCACGCCTCTCAATTGCTCAACAGCATCTCAATTGCTCAACAGCAGATCAGCTCGCTAAAATCCAACACTTATTTTTGATTTTCTACTCCGATCACCTCATTCAAGAAACACCTCATCAGATTCCCCCTTTTTGAACCTCATTTTTGAACCTCTTTTCGAACCTTATCGGTTCCCTCTATGTCACCTCGTCACTTTATACACTTTTAAACAACCACCTGGTCCTACCTCTAGACCAGCTCCATTCATCAAAAGGTGGATCAATTTGGTAATAGTGTGTAACCAGTTCTAGTTTAGTTACCTAAACTATTGGAAGCAAGGCCTACCTAAACCTCTACTTTCACATTTTAGTTAAAGAATGGACCCTCTTTTGGTAAGAGGGTCTAAATTCGCTTTTTCGAGAATTTTTTTAGTAAGTTTGTTCCTTTGATATTTCTGAAGAACATTTAGGACTTTTGGTTAAAGCCGCATTATTACGCGTTTTATGCTCAAAACAATAATTGAAATGATATAATTGGATTTGGGCGGCATGTCCAGATCCTGAAAAATCTTCATTAAGATGTAATAACCATCAGATGATGTTGAGGGTTGACCGGAACAGGGCAAGTTTTCACCCGATTTCCGACAATTTTTGAAACACATTTTTGCTTGTGGTTCTGATTGACCACAAAAAATTCCAGTGAAAATACAATATTTCAAGTATTTTATTGTTCGAAATTTTTTCCATATTAAAATCGCAGAACGGACTCGACATCGACTAACAAAACCACACATGATGTCAACAAGCTAGTTGATGGATCACGTCCCAATTATACGTGATAATTGAGGTCTATGATTTCGGTCATAAAGAAATTGAAAAAAGGATTTCAAAAGAATATTAAGAGATCTATTGTAGAAGCTCCGCAATAGAGCAAATTTTATTAGAGGAGACATTTTTGGAATAGGTTATATGCTGTTAGAAGTTGAGCGATAATAAGTTGAATGCCATATGTTTTGATGATGGTTTTGGGAGTGGGTAGGGGGGGGGAGGGGGTAGGACGTTGTCAGGGTGTCAGAAAAGGCATTTGTCAGTAGAAGCAGAACATCTTATCCGAATTCTGAGCAGCTACCATGCCGAAAATTTTGGTAAGATTGTCGAGTAAAAAAAATTTTTGTTGGTTGTCTAGTTCGTATGTCTCTACGAATGACTAAAGGTGTTCTTAGTTCTTTCGAAAGCAGGTCTGGCAAGTTAGGCTTTTGTAGCCCAAAATTCACACATGAGCAATTCAAAACCGCTTTTATTAATCAGGTTTTATCAAATATTGTTGAGATCAGAATCACACTATGTACCTTGAATAGCATCCAGGACTGAGTGGTGGTTGCCACTGAAGACGATTCTCTTTCGCTGATTGCCCACAGCTCTCCGTAATATGGAGCATCCTACCAGGACGAAGGGAGGATGTTCAAGATAATAGATGTGTGTTTATAAATAAATTTCTTTTGCAAAAAAAAAAGTGGAGTTAACCTTTTTTAAGACGTTACCCAAGAGGATAGTCGGAGTAACAAAGGTTTTTATGTAATTGTTTACGGATAATAATTGATGGGCTTGTGACCAGAATATTTCTGATTTCTTATGATAAATTGCTTTTTTTCTAAAAATCTTAAGAGATCTTTAATAAGTCCTTTTAATTGTAACCTTAAGTACAAGTAGATAATAAACAATTAGATTATTTTTCTACATAAAATTACGACTAAAACATAATTAATTGAATAAACCTTAATAAAGTATTCAATTTATTTAGAAATTATTTCATTTGTTACTATTATGAAAATTAAGTATTTTTTGTCTTGTAAATAAAATATTTTTGATCTATTGTATATTATTTCGGTATGAAAAAATCTTTTACAGAACAGCAACCAAGAATAAACGAAGAGTAATGAAATTTTTAATAACTTATTCGTAATTCGTTATTTAATTATAGAATGACTAATTTTGTATACGTAATTAATTAATTATGCTATGTTCTTACTTAAGATGATGGTGGATGGCGGCTGACTATAGTCTCTCAATGTGCGTTTCAGGATTGGGCAACCGTTTAGTGACTGCGACTAATATACTCGTAAGTATCGTGTTTCCTGACGATGAATTTTGTTGTATTTCTGATGCCAAAAGTGGTATTTTTAATGCTTGTTTCCTAGTGTTTCGTCTTCTTTACTGTGTTTGAAACAAGATGCATAGAGTGTCGTAAATCACTTCGAAGATTTTGATTTAATACAGACACAAAGGGTATATAGTGTTTTCATTAATGGTCTAAATTTAGTCATGTAAGAATGAGTAAATAAACAGTGTTTTTGGATTATCAAGAGCCGCGTGATTTTCCAAGTTATATAAATATTGTACTAAAGTGTGTATTATGCGTATATAAATACAAGCAAATTGGTAGGTAGAATGGATGATAGTCAACAAATTAAATTGGAAGTACCCCAAATGGTCTTGAGTGCTGTTCGTACTTCATAGTTTTGTATGGTTATTTCTAATTCTGAATGGATTTTGTGCTTAGGTCATTTATTAATAGGTTGCGTGGATAAAAGTATCTCTTTTATTTAATCATAGTTACAGTGAAAATCCTCTTTAGTATTTCTATATTGTTCGATTCAATACAGATTACAAGCACACTTAGTTGTCGATGATTTTATTAGTAAACACGGAAGTTCTCGAATGAACATAATTTCAGACATTCTTAAAATATATTTAATGATTTTGTATCTTCAAAACTATTGTGTATACACCAACGGTCATAGGCATTGGATATAAGCACAATCTTATTGATATCAGTAAATTTTTTATTTTATTTTTATTAGTAATTTTTTTTTTGTAATTGTTTTATTTTGCAAATTAATTTAAAAATAAATAACTGTTTTGTAAGTCCTTGGGATTAAGTCGAGTCCAACACATGCCATAAATATCTGACAGAAGAAAGATGTCGTGGCTTTATGAATCTACTCAGAATTATTATTCCCAGAGAGATAGTGTGCATTAAGCTCTCCTTTGTAAGTTTTTTTTCGATTATTAGAACAACAATTCTTTTTAAAAGTCTTCTGCAGTATCTACAATTCATGATGATTTATCTACCATGTCTTATGGTGACAAACACCTTTTGGATAAAAAATCTTTTTTGTTGTAGTCATCTTTGTATAGGACCTATTTTCATTACTACAGCATAGAATATTGGCGATCTCTTGCCCATTCCAATCGGTATTTAATAGTATAAATGCTCAAAGGATTTGGCGTAATCTATAAAATTCAAGCGCGATTTCTAGAGCCATAAGAATTTTGTTTCTTCAACTCGAAAAGCCAATAAATCAGTTAAAAAGTTAATAAAGCTTTTGTTTATCGATCCTAATATTTTTGAAATATCCAAAGCTAAAGACTTGCTCATCGATTTTAAGTCGATGACCAATTTGATTTAAAAGGGATAGTATAAATTTCTACGGATGGTATCGTACATTCTTTTATTGGTGAAATTACGAAGTGGCTGAAATTATGAAAAGGTATAAATAGGCGAGAATGGTCAACGTTCGAGGGTATTAATCAATACCTTTTGCAGTCCCAGCAGCTTAAGATAGCAAGAAGAGAGTTGAGACGCACCATCAAGGAGAGTAAACGTAGATGCTGGAAGGAACAATAACCTGTGGTGTTGGCCATATTACGAGGGTCGTTCAATAAGTCCTTAGAAAAAGATGGAAAAAAATTGTTTTTAAAAAAAAAAAAATTTTATTTTCCAAAAAATAGAATTTCGGAAGTTCTGCAAAATACTCATCCGTTTGAGCAATGACGTCCTCGTTGGAAGTGAATTGTCGTCCGCCAAGCCATTTCTTCAGATTGGGGAAAAGAAAATAGTCACTCGGGGCCAAATCTGGTGAATAAGCGGGATGCTGCAACAATTCCATTCTCAATTCCACAATTTTGGCCATGGAAACAGCGCAGGTGTGCACACGCGCATTGTCCTGATGCAAGAGGATTTTTTTCTTCTTCAGATGGGGGCGTTTCTCTTTGATTTCCTCGCTCAACCGTTGCAATAACGACGCGTAATACGCTCCTGTTATTATTTTACCTTTTTCCAAGTAGTCGATAAAAATGATGCCCTGCGAATCCCAAAAGACCGTGGCCATCATCTTGCCGGCCGATGGCACAGTTTTTGCCTTCTTCGGAGCCCGTTCACCCTTGAAAATCCACTGTGATGACTGTCTCTTCGTTTCTGGAGTGTAGTAGTGTATCCAGGTTTCGTCCACAGTAACATATCGACGAAGGAATTCGGCAGGATTGCGATGAAAGAGTGCCAACATAGCCTCAGAGTCCGCTACACGATTGCGCTTATTCTCCTCTGAGAGCAAACGCGGCACCCATCTTACCGAAATTTTTTTCACAGACAATTTTTCATGCAAAATTGAAGCAACTATACCTTGTGATATGCCCGTGGCCTCAACTATTTCACGCACTTTAATTCGCCGATCGTTCAAAATCAGATCGTGGATTTTGTCGATAATTTCCGGAGTAGACACCTCAATTGGGCGTCCTGAACAATGTTCATCTTTTGTGGATGAACGGCCACGTTTAAATTCATTCACCCAATTGTAAACCGTCGCAAACACAGGTGCAGATGTGCCATGAACTGCATCCAACTCGGCTTGGATTTCTTTCGGGCTTAAGCCTTTCAAATGGAGATGTTTGATGACAGCCCTAAACGCGCTTTTGTCCATTGTTATGCACAAATAAATATCGTTAACTTTAATCGACGATAGAAATTGACCTACGTTATGGATTGAAGGTCGAAGGTGAAATTTTGGCAGCTTTCCTGTCAATAATGCTAGTTACAAAAAAAAATCTTTACCGACACTACGAGCGCAATTTCTCGGATTTTCTAAGGACTTATTGAACGACCCTCGTAGATAGTTATGAAAAGACTGAAAGGTTCTTTCTTGGCAGCTCCGACCTGCACTAAGCTGCTGGACAGTATTGCCATCAACTTCTTCTCTTAGTAACCAGTAACTACATTGAAAGGTAGCTCGAGGCCTGGCAGTGATCAGGTTCTATGAATCACCCAGAACGAGCTCCTACGGGTGTGCAGAAAAATCGGTAATAAGTAGGCATCTGGGCGCAATGCCATTCCTCCTGTTGCACTTAAAGCAGCTGTCGCGGCGTATCCAATTTTATTTCGGATATTTTAATATTTTCGCAACTTTGGAAGAGGCAACGCCTTGTGTTACTACAAAAGGGAACGGGGTAACTTAAGGACCTTTAATCTTACCTCTCTATTCTTCTGGACACGACGGGTAAATTCCTAGAATGCATTCTATACAATTGATTGGAAGAATTAATCGAAGAGCAAAGGGACTTATCTGAAGCCCAAATTAGCTTCAGGCGAGCGCGATCTAAGTTGGATGCTATTGATTTGGAGATACTTAGCCAATACAGATTAGCATATAGATATTACCCTTATTACCAAACTTAAGTGGGCTGTGCTTATAAAAAAGAAAAAACAAGATCTCAACAATAAATATATAAAATTGTATTAGCGACTGGCGAAAACCTCTGAGTTCTCAATATCCAATTAAAATCCTTATTTACAACCAAATTGTTAAGCCGGTTTGGATCTGTGGTATCCAATTATGGAGGTTCTGCAACCAAATCCAACATGGAGATAATAGAAAAGTTTTAACATAAAGTACTACATAGGATAGTAAATGCTCCATGATACATAAGAAATAGAGATATCCCTAAGCTCCAACTTGGGGAGAACTTTATTTCTTATACATATAAGTAGCTCTGACAAGGCACGTGTCTGCGTCAATTATTGTGGTATTATCTGCAAACGTCACCAATATCGTCTTATTGTGAAATATCTTTAGTATACAGCAGGTATAGAATAGAGCCAAGTACGCTACCTTGCGGTACCTCAGCTTTGATTTCCTTTAGGTCTGAGTATTTCTCTCCGTATTTGACTCTAAATTTCCTCTCTAATATAAAGCCTCAGCTTTAATCTATATATAGATTCAATCTAAGTCCTTCGTGATCATATCGAATATATGCGCAATATCTAGAAAGATTTGCTGAGGATCCTTTATTCTTCTCAATTTATTTTTTAACATAGTAAGCGATTCGGTGGACCTGGTCCAGAGTAGAGTATTTAGTTCTGAAGTCAAATTGATGGCTTTGGATAAGTTTTCATTCTTTGATAATAGGTAAAAATATCTTTAATATCAGCCTTTTAAATATATATGACATTATGGGTAGGATTTAATATCTGTTGGGGATTTGCCGGATTTAGGTACAAGGATAATTGCATTTTTATGTGCGTTTTATGTTGCAGGTATTTTTATATAAAATACAAGAAATCGGGAGGATTAAAATTAGGTGATCAACATTTTGACATTATTCGGCCAGGAAAAATTTCTCTCAAAATTAGCATGGTAACACGAGCTGTATGTGATGTGGAACTGTCTTGTTAGAACCACATATATTGTAGGCATAACAGATCTAATTCTGATAGAAGAAAGTTTTTGAACATGGCCCGATAGCGGTCACCAGTAACTGTTACAGTATTGTCTCCAGCACCCTCAAAGAAACATGGCCCAATAATGCCACCAGCCCAAATGCCACACGATACAGTTAGTCTAAAAGGCTGTAGTGGTCTTTGGTGTATCAGTTGAGGGTTTTCGGTGCCCCAATAATAGATATTGTGTTCATTAACAAAGGCAGCCAACACGAATTGTGCTTCGTCGCTCATAACGATTTTTTGCCAGAAATGATGGTCGCCTATACCAAGCTGTAAAACTCGAATACTTCAGTCTGGCCACCGTTCATGGTTATTTACCTGCAGCTGTTGTATCAATTGAATTTTATACGATTAAAAAATCAAATATTTTTTGTGAATTTTTAATTTAAAATGATAGAGATATTCCCAAATCTTATGCACGGCGTCGATTAGAGGTACCCGGATATTCATTCATCTTCACTGCATCAATCTTTTCAGGTGTACGTTAGCTTAATAGTTGATCAGTCTTTTCGTTATCACCCATTGTATGCATATTTTCAAAATTGCTCGGCATATGATTAACACCAAAAAAGTTACGTAATTTTCTCCGCGTATCAAAACAAAAATAGCAACCAAACAGAGACGACGTGGAACACAAAAAGCACCCGGTATATACTCGTATATATTTAGCAGTTGGTCGTGGTACTCGTAATGAAACCATAAATTAAGAGAAGGTAGTCGCATGTACCATAAGCAATTTGATTAGAAATATAAGAAATGGAGGTACCAGGTGCAACTATTTCAAAGCCACAAATTTTTTTTTGTATATTATTGATTTGACTAAATTTGAAGGCAATCTCATAAAGGTTCGCTTTCCAGTGCGAGTTAGTCTAAAATTTTTGAACATTTAGTCAAAGAATTTTTTTTTGTATTACGAATTTATTTTTGAGATTTTTAAGAATTTGGCATGTTGAGGTCCATATTGGCTCCATAAATTTTTGAAAAAGTTGCAATCCCACCTGAATATGGAAAAATGTTTTCACCTAACTAATGCAATTTCTATTATTAATAATATATTGCAAATCTTAGAAACTTATTATTCTTTATAATTTTCATTATATACGAGAGTCATTCAACAAGTACTTAGCCAACAAAAGAAAAACGAAATTTTTTTTTTCTATATAATCTCCTTCAAGCTCGATACACTTGGCCCAGCGATGCTTTAACTTTTTTAACCCGTCCAGAAAATACATTTTCTCGAGGGAAGCAAAATAGGCCTCCGTGGCGACGATGACCTCCTCATTCGACCCAAATATATTCTCGGCGAGTAATTTTTTCAGGTTTGGAAACAAAAAGTAGTCACAGGGGGCCAAATCTGGAGAGTACGGTGGATGGGGCAGCAATTCGTAGCGCAATTCGACCAATTTGGCCATGGCGACGGCGGAGGTGTGAGCCGGTGCGTTGTCGTGGTGGAACAGCACTTTTTTCTTCGCAAAGCGGGGCCGCTTTTTCTTCAATTCGACGTCAAATCGGCCCAATAAGTCAGCATAGTAGCGCCCCGTGATTGTTTTACCCTTCTCGACGTAATCGATATGGATCACACCTTGTGAATTCAAGAAAACGGTGGCCATCACCTTTCCGGCCGATCGAACAGTCTTCGCCTTCTTCGGCGATGTGGTCTCACGGTTGCGCTTGCTTTCCGGTGTGAGAAAACGCGGCCCCCATCGCGCTGACAGATTTCTTATGATGCACCGTTCCTACTGCGATGCCCACAGTCTCAGCTATCTCGTGAACCTTCAATCGACGGTCTGCCAACACGAGATCCTGAACTTTTTTAACGTTTGCCTCCGTAGCAGCCGTTTTCGGGGCACCTGGGCGTGGCTCATCAAAAACCGTCGTGCGGCCACGAACAAACTCGTTGAACCAATTCTTGACGGTCGCCATCGAAGGAGAAGAGTCACCATACACAGCATCCAAGCGATCTTTGATTTCGCTGCGCGTTTTCCCATCCAAAAACAAGAATCTAATCACCGAACGATATTGTTCTTTTTCCATTTTTGTGCAACCGACCGACACGCTCGCTTTCAAAGGCTCTCAAAACAAAACAAATGAAGGGAATCGACTGAAACTTTGACAGTAGGCTACTAAAGAATGTACTGCACGATGGTAAATTTCTTTTGTGACAGCAGTTCCATCGGGCGGTGAGGGTAGGTACTTGTTGAATGACCTTTTGAAAAAATTACACAACTTCCGAAAATATTTGTACCATAAACAAAAAAGCTTTCTTTATAAATTTAGTATTTTCTAAATATTTGTTCACTTGTTGAAAAAGATAATTTTATTTTGACTTTGTTTTCTGTCTAATTTTTGTCTAAAATTCTATTAAAAGGTAATTTGCCATACGTTTTTATGAATAATAAACTATGAAAGAGGGAAAATCCACATATTTGTGCAAAATATTTTGCAAATACACTTGTTCAATTAATCGATTGTTTATTTAATATTGATTATGCCATGAAAATAACTCTAATATCTATTCAGACTTTTGTATAAAAGGCAGGTGATAATGGTAAGAATTAGACATATTCATAAAAAATATAATTCAGTTACTACTTATCTGCTAACTTTTTTAAAATAATTTTTTCAAAATTGTTGTTTAACATTTTACACAAATTTTTTTCAAATAATTTTAAGTGGATGTTTTTAACAGTTGGCCTGTTGCTTATATAGGGTTTTCCAAAAAGAGTAATATGATTTCTTTTAAAAAAACCATATACTAATTGTTGAGGAAATTCAAATGTTTTTTATTTAATGTGAATATAACTTCATTTAAATGGCCTCCACGAGTTCGTTTGCAGGAACAAATTTGATGAACCCAATTTTCGAGCACTTTTTCCACTAAATCAAGTCGTATGTCATGAATAGCACGTTCAATATTGACTTCTAAAGCTCGAAGAGAGTCTGGTTTATTGCTAAAGACCAATGACTTCAAATTACCCTACAAGAAATAGTCTAATGGTGTTAAATCACAACTTTTTGGAGGCCATTCAATGTCACAATTTCTTGAAATAATCGAATCTCCAAACTTTTCTCGCAATAATTCGGTTGTTACACGTGCTGTGTGGCACATAGCCCCGTCTTGTTGGAACCAGATGTTGTCAAGATCAACTTCTAATTTCATTCATAAAAAGTTGGTTATCATCAATCTATACCGCTCTGTATTGACAGTATTGGTGTTACCAGCTTTATTTCGAAAGAAGTATGGACCGATGATTCCACCAGACCAAAAACCACACCAAACTGTCAATTTAGGTGATTATAATGGGTGTTCATGAATAATTTGTGGATTTTCTTTGGACCAGAATCGACAGCTTTGTTTATTTATCGCACCACTCAAATGAAAGTTAGCGCACGAAAAGTTGCAATTAGAGAACGATTATTTTGATAATAAATTGTAAACATTGCTGAAAAAAAATGACAGACAATGACATATTACAAATGGCCGAAACGTCACTTAGAAATCATATCACTCTTATTGGAAAACCCTATACTTGCATCGGCTCTTTGAGAAGCTTATATTCTTACTGTAAAGCCTATACGGTGTCCACGCCATCAAATACCCCTTAGAAACAGGACATGCGTAGATCGTGTAAAAAAAATAAGTTCTTAAATTATGAAAAATACTATACATGTTATTTTTCTAAAAGAATGCAATAAATATTTGTACTTACACAAAAATCAGAATTTTTCTTTTCAAAACAAAATTTTTTTTAGAGATTTCCATATTTTTTCCTCTAACTCTCATAAAAAGTGCCATCTCTTAACAAAATAGTGAAACCAGATTCGTTTTCTCTGATATTGTGCGGTATTTGCTGAATAGTTAAAATCATGAAGATAATAATTAATTTTTTCAATGCCTACAAATGTGTTATTTCTATATAAGCTTTATTAAAATAATAAAACTTTTTTTTTGGAGAAATAAATTTTTTAGAAAAATTTAAAAATAATTTCGCAAAAAGCTGATCTTAATTGTGTATTTTTGTGAAAATATTTAGCAAGAAAACAGTTAATATTTGTACAATTGTTAAATGTTATTTAATTTTGTTTTTTTTTTGTGGTTTGAATTTCTACTACCAAAGCTGAATAATAATAGCTCACCTGTTTATTGAGGTAGAATTAAAAAATTCAGTTATAAACAGTCTATCGTTAAAAACGGTATTGAAAATTTATTTTGAGAAAAAAAATTATTAGAAAAAAAGGTCAAATTATAATTATTTAATTACAATAATTAACAGATTATTTATTTAGATATTTTTGAAAATGATGAATCGAATTCTTTTGATTTGTTCACTTTTGTATGTTGTTATGGTAACTTCTGGGATGACTAAAGCATTTGATATACCCGCATTTTGTGCCAAAAGAGCAAGACTCAGATTACCAGTCATTCATATTCGTAAATGGGATCAAGAGACAATCGATAGTCTACCACCGATTAATAATTAAAAATTGTTAAATAAATGAATTATTATTTATAATTGAAAATATTTTTCACCAGCAACTGTTAGAGCATTGCATATAGCATCCTCAAAGAAATATGGCCTAAATTTTACGAGTGATCTTTGGTATATCAGTAGTGGATTTTCAGTGCTCCAATAGTGGCTATTCGGTGTATTAACAAAGCCAGTCAGTCGAAGTGTGCTTCATGATCTTTTGCCAAAAATGGTGGTCGTCTACCACCGAGCAATAAAACTCAAGCACTCCAGTCTTGTCGCTTTTTATGAGGATTAAAAATCAAATCTTTTTTGAGAATTTTTAACAAACATGTTGGAGATATTCCCAATTTTTCTCTGGCATACTGCATCTATCTTTTTGGCTGTACTTTAGCTAAATTGTCGTATTTTCAAAATTATTTATTACACGCTGAATGGTTGACTTGCTCGTCATATGATTAACAGCAGAAAAGTCACATAATTTTATCTGCGTGTTCATAAGTGACCAATTATTTAAGTAGAATGTTTTAATAATTTCAACATATTATTGCGAGCATTAGATTGTTTATAAAAAATTATTAATAATCATTTTTTAATAATTTTGAAATGCCAGCTGACATGTTCAATTCAAGACAAAAAATAGTAATCGAACAAAATCGACCTGGAATATAAAATGCTTCCGCTTTAAGCGTGAATTTATAATGTGCTGCAGTTTTAGTAGGCCTACTGTCAGGATCCTTTTTCATGATCTGGCCAGTATATATCAGATAATTATATTTTTAATTTCTTTAAGAGATACCGATGAATTGTGCTTGTTATCTACTTTCTTAACAAATATCATATCCTCCTTAGCAGTAATTTGTGGAAGGGATTGGAATACTTCTACCAGATGCCATCGTTCATTTTTAGTGGAGGGTCTTGATGTTTGGGTTTCTGAATTTTTTTGCTTGCTTTCCACAGAAAATAATCAGAGCTCTTTAACTGATTTTTGAATTTTTTGATTCTTTTCTTTAACTGTTTACTTAATTAATTTGAGATAGCTTTGTCACCTAATCTCTCATCTTATGTAAATAAATTCCTATCACTTATTCTAGATAGCGAAATCTGAAATTATTGCTAGATAGCTCAGATGGTGTGCTGTCCTCATCTTGTTTTTTTTTTTTTTTTAGATTATTGAGGTACAGGGGGAGACCTTCAAAAGGTAACGACTGGGAGGCCTTCTACCTGTCAGACGAGTTATGCGGGGTTTTACGTCGCTAAAACCTAACCTGTACCTCTACCCTTGCTCCCGGAACGATGGTTCCCCGGTGGCACTCTTTGTAAATACTACTTCGCCGGGGCGTTGTTATTTGATGCTACTGCTGTCCCGATGTTACGACGCCTCGCGGCCTATTCTTCGCACGTGGTGTGAAGATCCTTGATGATAGATTCCGCGTACTCTGCAACTCTGTTCGAAGCCGTTTGGCTCTTCAGAATGCACTCCACTATGTTTTCTGGACTGATAGAACGGTCCACCTTTTTCTCCAGTTCTGCCCGTGTCCCCTCGTAAAAGAGGCATTGGAAGAACACGTGTTCTGCATCTTCGAGCACATCGTAGCAACGATGACAGTTTGGGGAGTCTGTTCTCTTGAATCTGTGCAAATATGCCCAAAAGCATCCATTTCCAGTCAAGAGTTGTGTGATGTAATACCCGACTTGCCCGTGTAGGGGAGTGACCCATTTGGTGATATCTAGGATCAGTCGATGGGTCCACCGACCCTTCGTCGAGCTGTCCCATCTTTCTTGCCAGAGGTGAAGACTCTCGGGTCTCTCCTCTTCACAGAGGACCTTTCGCCACTCTTTCGTCTTCTTACGATGTAAGCGTTCTCGCTCTCCTGCCAGGATGTCGATGGGTGGACTTGACGCCACTCTGATCGCTGAGAGCCGCTGGACTGATGTCATTGTCTTGCGGTATGTTGTTAGCTCTAGCGATTTCGCCCACACTGGTGCTCCGTATAGCACGACGGAGGTAACTACAGTTGCCAGTAGTCGTCTTCGAATTTGCCTGAGGCCTCCGATATTGGGCATTATCCGCGAAAGCGTGTCCTGTACTGCTGATTCTTGCTGGCGCTGGATATGTGCTTCTTGTAGTTGAGTCTGGCATCCAAAACCACTCCTAGATACCTTATGTAGGGTAGCGACTGGATGTCGTGGTCGCCCACTCTTATGGTAATGGTCTCCATTTTCTTCCGGCTACTCACAAGGAGTGCTTCGGTCTTATGTTCCGCCGATGACAGGTCTGCCGATGTCATCCACTGTCTTATCCTCCAGATGGTGGTGGAGAATGCGACTTCCAGATCTTCCAGGTGTTTGGCTACAAGGACAACCGCTACGTCGTCCGCGAAGGCCACGAGCGTTGTGTTCGTCGGTAATTCCAGATTGAGTAGGCCGTCATACATGACGTTCTACAAGAGTGGCGCCAGGACAGAGCCCTGAGGTACCCCACCGGTGACCCCATACTCCGCTTGTCCATCCCCCGTTTTGTAGTGTAGTAGTCGATCACTGAAGTATGATCTGACCATCCTCCGTAGGTAGTAGGGCACCCCCATGTTCTTAAGAGCCTCCAGGACTCGATCCCAGCTGGCCGAGTTAAAAGCATTGTTGATGTCCAGGGTGACAATGAGGCAATACTTTTTGGAACCGCCTTTCCATCTCTTTCCTGAGATTGCTTCCTTTGCGATGTTCGTGACGAGTTCCAACACATCGATAGTCGATCTACCCTTCCTGAATTCGGAAAGTTGAGAATCGATGTATTGCTCCAATCCGTCGGCCACTTTCCGCTCCAAGTTCTTCCCGTCCGAATCTAGCATGCAAAGTGGACGATAGGATGCTGGTTCGTCTCCTCATCTGGTTGTTGAAGAGGTTCCGTTTTTCTATTTATTTGTTTAATAGTTTCGGGAGAGGCATGTAAGTTGAGGTACTGGGATAATTTATCCCTAAAAATATACTCCTTAATTTAAAAGTAGTTAATCACCGTGCGTTTACTTTCAGCATTATATTTTCGTACAGTATTAAAGGTTGATGAGTGACGTTAATAATTTGTTTTGCTGTAAAAAGATAATATTTTCATGAAAATATGTTATTAAATAGTTTTCTTTATTAAAATTCAAATTATTCAAATATCGTTTTTAATTTTTAAATAAGAACAAAATAGTCTTTTGCGTCAAAATATTATTTTAAAAGTCTTAAATTTATCTAAAAAAAAGAAAAAGGAGATGTATTTGTATATAAATAGGTTTTTGTAAATATTTATAATAATGATGGAAAAAAAATATTTTTTCAACGAATTACAATTTATATCATAAACTTCACTTGTACTTGTGTGTAGAGGACGCGTTCGTTTTGAGAGTCTGCAAAGTTTCCCATTTCATATTTACGAGTAATTCCATCGTTATTTCGATTTGAACATATTTTATTTCCCTTTAAGAGGATTTCAATATGCTTCCACTAAGTACACCAATAAGTAGGACTCCACGTACCATATACCGAATTAGCATACTTTTAAGGCGATTCTTCTAGATCGATTGTTGTTACTTTATTTATTTGCCGTAAAAGATTTTATTTCATTTCGTACAGTTTGGAAGATCCTATTTTATTTTTGTTTATTTTTGTTGCTTTTTCGAGGGGTGAGACTGAAAATCTTTCTGTTACGTACTTTCTAGATTTCAATGGTCCAGGATTGGTGGTACATGATTCGAATGATGAAGTACAACTGCTACCCCATAAGTAAAAATGCAAAGCTCCCTTTTTTTATGATGGAATTTCGGCTTCATCTTTGGCAGAGTCAGCGCATTTGGGGTATTTTGCTATTCTTATTCGATTCGGTATTAGGTTTTTGGGGATGGAGCAAAATTGGTTGTTCGGAATTGTTTTTATTGGCGTTTGTATTTTTTATTTTATTTTTTCGATGGGGGTAGAGGGGTGTGGAATAAACTTTCTAATAAATAAACATTAGGGTGTCAATAAGCTCAGATTTAAAGGATGAAAATTATTGCTTTTCTGTTTTCTTAACTTCTTTCGCCGCTTTTAGTACATTTTTTGAAAACTTCTCATTCCCCTATACTCTTTCTATTTTTAAAGAATAATAACTTTTTCATTTCCTTTCTTAAAACAAATAACTCATAACAATAAAATGAAAAACTAAAAAAAAAACCTTTTGCCTTTCTATATTTATTATATAATATTTTCAAATAAATAATATTCAAAATAGATCTTTTCTTATGGAGGTTAATGGAAATATTTCTTATAGGGAAAATTTTATTTTTGAAATATTTAATTAGAACTTTTTATTGATGAAAGGGATAAATTTTCCAAGTTGATGATAATGATGGTTTCGATAAGAATTGGAGAGCTGAACTCTAATGGCTAATATGGTATTTGATGGATTTTTATTTGCGATTTGGATTTTTTGATTGGAACTTTCGCTATCTAAGCTGAAAATGGAAATCATTTAGGATGATTGATTTTATTTTCGATAACGAACACATTAACAATAAAGGAATATCTATTTCTATTTGTTGATTCTGTTTATATGTTTACATCATCACCTCTGGCATTTTAGTTAATTTTCTTATTGATACAATTTGTTTCCATCAATGTCCGTACACGAAAGAAGATATAAATTGTTCCACAATCAATGCTTGTATAAATTTTGGTACAATTGATTATTGATCCATCGGAGTTGCTTTAGTAATTCTACTCTTAGGGGTTTGGGGTTGAATCAAGGCAAATTAATTTCTTCTAAAAATTCAATTTCATAAGAAACGAACTAACTTGAATCAACAAGCATCATAAGGAGGAAGGTCTACAAATATTATTCTTATAACATCTTTTCTTTGCTTGGCTTTTTTTCTTTCTTTTGCCTATCAGCATTGCTATTATTGTTTATTTATTATTATAAGTATTATTATGATTATTATTTTTATTATTTATTCATATTGGGGGAAAAAAATCAATTTTATTTTTTTTTATATTCTATTTTGGTGAATGTGTACAAAAGCTTAAGTATATTTGTCTAATTTTTTAATGGAAAGCTTTTTCCAATCAATATTTGACTTGAATTCAATTTGAATAATGAGAAAAAACAGAAAAAAAAAATCTCAAGGATTTCCATTCCAAGGATATTTTTCATCTAAATAAATTCCATTCAATTGATTATGATTATTTTATTTTGTTATAAATTTAGAAAATTACTATTATTTTGAAATTAATATCCTTTTATGGCTTAAGTTTGATAATCAATTTTATTTAATGTAAATTGAATTTGTAGAATTTTTATTTATTTATTAGCCGTTCAAGATTTTGTTTAAAACAAATTTTTAAAATCGTATTTTATTTTAGAGAAATTTGTACTTGATATTTTTTTTAATAAAAAAACATGAAGAATTACCGATGCAAAGGATACATTTTAATTAAGAATAAAACAATATCCAAAGAACTGGATGTGTTCTTATTATTATTTTTATTTTTTTTTAGTTTTTATTTGACAGGTTTTTCTTTTCTACGTTTAACACATAGACATGAGACACAGTCGCTCCTATAGAGCATATAGCGGCACTAGAGACTCTGTGAACTCTCTCCATCTGCTTCTGTCTTGGGCTAGCCTTTTCACTTCCGACCATGACTTGCCAATTTGTTGGTGTTCGCGCTCGACTGATCTTCTCCAAGTGATCCTTGGTTGTCCTCTGCTGCGATTGCCGTGTGGGTTCCAATCTAGTGCCATCCTTGCTATGTCCGTAGGTGGTTTTCGTAAGGTGTGGCCAATCCAACTCCATTTCCTGCGTTTGATGTCAGCTATCAGGGGTATTTGCTTCGTGGGAAAAAGCAGCTCATCGTTCGTTATCCAGTTCGGCTGGAAGATCTTGCTTATATGCCTCAAGCATCTGTTCACAAATGTTTGATGCTTACGAGTCGTGCTGTCGGTTACTTTCCATTTTTGCAGCCGTACAGCAGGACTGGCTTGACGTTTGAACTGAATATTCGAAGTTTGAGTGCTATGGAGAGGTGGTTGGAACGCCACACGTTCCCAAGTGAGGTGTACGCTTGTCGCGCCTTGTTGATGCGCGTTTGGATGTCTGTTTCAGTTCCACCATCTTTGCTGAGCATGCTGCCAAGCCAACAGAACTTTTCGACATCTTCAACTTGGGTACCGTGTAGCATCAAGGGCCTCTCGCAGGTGGCACCGATACGCATCAATTTGGTCTTCTTGATGTTGATTCTCATCCCCACTTCTTCGGCGTTGGAAGCCAGATCATTCAGTTTTTCCTGAATGCCGTTGAAGGTGTGGGACATGAAGCATATGTCGTCGGCGTAGTCCAGGTCGTGGAGCTTCTCACGCAGTGTCCACTGGATACCGTTGCTGGCTGTGTTGTTAGTGCATTGAAGGACTAGGTCTAGGGCGATTATGAAGAGGATAGGCGAGATTATGCAACCCTGCCTGACTCCTCTCGAGATGTTGAATGGATCGCTGTTTCGTCCTTTGAAGCGCACTCTACACGGGGCCTCACGGTATAGTTCTCGGGATGAGATCGATGATGGCCTGTGGGATGCCTAGTTCAGCCAGAGCACTCCAGATGGCGTCACGAGAAATCATGTCGAAGGCTCTTTCGAAGTCAACGAAGAGAAGATAGAGCGGGCTGTTCCAATCGTTCGACTGTTCAATGATCATTCTAAGGCTGTTGATGTGATCAATGTTGGAGTGATGCGAGTCAGGATGATTGATGCGATTAGTTTCTGGATGGTGTTCAGCAGAGTGATTCCCCTCCAGTTTTTGCAATCGCCAAGGTCACCTTTCTTCGGGATGGTGATAATTACTCCTTCTTTCCAGCTGTCCGGGAAGTGGCATTGTGTCCAGGCTTCTGCGATTATAAGATACAACAGCGAGGCCAGGAGTGGCGGGTCAAACTTCAGAACCTCTGGGGCCAGGTTGTCAGGTCCGGGTGCTTTGCTGTTCTTGAGCTTATTGACTACTGTTGTGATCTCCATAATCGTGGGCGGTGTTGTTGGGATAGATCTTCGTGGGTTTCTGCGCATCACTGGAGGAGGAGGATGGAATTCTGGAGTTCCAGCGGTCGAGTTGTTCTTCATCCGTGGAGAGAGCTTGACTGTCTTTGTCCTTAAGTGGTGGCAGTGAGGGTATAGTCCCTCACTGCCACCACTTAAGGACAAAGACAGTTCGGATAGTTTGCGAATTAATAGACACTGCTGATGTCGCTCTTTCCTCTTGTAGTTCCGGAAGTCCATTGCTTCCTCTGCAGCGGACTTTAGTTTGCGCAGTAAAGAAGGCCATGTCAGCCTTTCGGTATTGTGGCTAACTTCTTCCAGCTTGTTCGCAAATATCTCGGCTGTCTCTGGATTCTGCAGGCGTTGGATGTCGTGCCGGCGTTCTGCGCGACCTTGTTGTTTAGTTGGTTCTTATTTATATTCTAGTGTATTTATGATAATCTTATTTTTATATAGTATAATTTGGTTACAATTCTCTGGTTAAAGGTTAGATACTTGGTAATATTGTAAGAAATATTGATAAGTAAGTATGTAAAATTTTCAATCGCTTACAGTTGGAAGATGAGATTTACGAGTACTATTCAATTCCAATTGATTTTGAACTTCAACACGAAATTTTTTTTTAATGAAAAAGAAAAAAAAAACTGATTCCAGATGAATTTCATATAAGTGGCAATAAATCCTATCGTCGATGTTATAAAATAAATCCGAAACGAATGAAATAGAGTAAAATCAAAATAACCTTTATGCAAGGTAGAAGGTAGGAAGAAAAAATGTTCATGAAAATATTGGGAAAATATTTACGTGTTTGGTTGAATGATTTCCTTACTGGTTCGTGAAAAGGAGTTGAGAATATTTTATTAGATATACTTCTTTACTTGGAGGTATGGGGACTGTAGCTGGGGATAAACAAATTCTCTTATGGGCGAATGAAGGTGATACAAAACATGTTAGATATCTGAAAGGTTTATATAAATTTGCAAAAACTCCTTTCGCTCTACTGATTTGGTTGCTTTAAAAGTAAACCTTCTAGTATGACAATAAATCTATTCCTTAGAATATATTTATATATAATATCCGAAGGATACGAACACAGTTGGATCAGGATCAGGATCAGAATCAGAATCAAAATCAGAATCAGAATCAAAATAAGCATAGTAGCAGCCAAACATTCATATAGACTTGCATGCAAATATATTCTGGGGCACGACCATTTGAAAATATCGCCTTTCATCGATTTATTTTACAGGAAATGACTGGATTTTAATACTTTCCATCCACCATTCTACCGTTAACTATAGTCTAATATCAATACAGGTGAAGAAGGAAGAACTGTTTTTTTTTGGTTTGGATTGGAAGCTTTTTACGTTTTTTTTTTCAAACTGGGATACGTGAAATTTAAGGTAGCAATTTTTTTTCACAATTTTTATGATTTTCACCATTTCCACATCAGAAGTATAGCTCCTTTACATACCCACCAATCCAAACGAATGAATTCTATTCGGATGAATTGTTGTCAGAAAAAGTGATGGGATCTGAATACTTGGAGCTAATTTATCCTTGCTGAATACCGATGGTTGAACGAATTCTGCTGATGCTGCTGCTTTGTTGACAATGAATAAGTGTGATTGAATTTGGAGCTAGATTCTTAAAGGTAAGAAGATAGCACCAAAATGAGATTTATTCCATCGTCTTATTTGTAGGAAGAAGAGAAAAAAATGATTACGCTGAATATCGAGAGTGCCAGCAATAATAGCGACAGCTAATAAAATTGGAATATAAGAAATTACTCTAGAAATCCAAATGGATTCTGATGAACTTGAAATGGAATTTTATAAGAGAATAGCAGAACGTGTGTACATAACAGAGACTATGTATTCGTTAGTGGGTGAGTGATTTTATCCTGAATAAGGTATAGTCAAAATATATTCATAGGGATGTGGTTAAGGATGATTGTGGATATAAAAATAACATTGCTTAAAATAATACAAGTAAGTAAATAAATTAATAATAAAATAATGTATTTATAAGAAATATCTTAGATAGGTGTTATTATAATAAACAAAAGTGATTAAAGTTATTCCGCAAAAAAATTATGAGTGTAGTGTCATGATTTTTTAAGCGTTTGGTTTTGAAATTTGTAAAAAAAACACATACGAAAGCTATAAAAGCAAAATAAATCAATACTTGTTATTTACTTTTTTAAGATTATTTTATATAAATATTGGCCATGACAACATTTTAAGTGATGCATGGCAGATGAGCACTTTTTAAATCATCTCAGCTGGTATCTCGCTCATAACATGTGTAATATTGTCTTCCATAGCTTTAAATGATGCCAGTTTATTGGCATATGTATAGACGAGTGAGTTCACGTAGCCCAATAAAAAATAATCAAGAGACGTCAAATCGCACGATCCAGACAGCCAACGCACAGGTTCAAGGCGTAAGATAAATTGCTCACTGAACTCATCCCTCAATATTTCCATTGTTTCACGTGCTGTGTGGCATATAACACCGTCTTGTTAAAACCATATGTCGATCAGATGCAGTTCTTAAATTTTGGGCAAAAAGAAGCTCGAAATCATCGAGCGATGGTGGACGCCATTGCCGGTTACGTTGCGGCCATCGTCATCTTTAAAGAAATACGGATCGTGAAATGGCATAACCGCACCAAACAGTGCATTTGGCCTGTGTTTGTTCATCAGACCAAATGTGACAATTTTACTTATTTACTTACCCAATCAACCAGAAATGAACTTCGTCGCTGAATACAATTTTTTGTTAAAAATCGGGTTTTTCTCAAATTGTTCTAATGCTCACTCACCAAAAATTGGACTCTTTGCCAGGATATTCACCTTCAATTTAGGACGAGCTGTATTTAATATGCTTTCAGATCAAAATCCTTACATAAAATCTTCCACATTTGGTGGATAAAATCTTCCACCAACGGCGTTGGTGGTTTGATGTCAAATAGCGTCAAATTGCTGCAAAATTTTGTTACTATAGCTTATATCACTTACTCAGTAGATCGATTATGACGACCACAAAAGAGACGACAAACTTTGATAATAAAATTCAATAATTTGTAAGCGTTGTTCGAGTGTAAGTCTTTCCGCTATAAAATGGCAATACAAACTGAGCACTTTTGATTTTGACATATGTCACGTGCCATGCTCTCAATATATTATCGATATCCTTTTGAATATACGAAGATAATTTTAGATTTTTTTGTTCATTAAATATTTCACTATTTTTCTAAACGCCAGGTTCCGCTAATCGCCTTATAATTAACATTTGACTTATTGCCATATTTAGCGGATACTAAGGTTTTTTTTAAAACTAAAGTCATCATTTTATGGTCAGTTTGTTCAAATTTAGCATGTCTTATAAAACAAGTTTCCACCTTCTGGATGTATAAATGTAATTTCGTAAAATACCCGACAAATTTTTGGCGCTTCTTTAAATGGTTTTTCGTGATTAGTCAATTTTCGTATAAGATTTTGCTGATCGTCAGTGGCTGCTATTAATTCATCGGTTATTCAAAAAAGCAAATTTTAATTGCCTTCTTAACTTCCATGTGCTTTTGAAATGTAGTTAGACAAAATTACCTCTTTCAGATAAATCTATCCATCTGAACATATTGAACGGGAACAATTTCACACCTGGGTGTCTGAAGTTTTCACCTGGGTGACCGGGGAAAAACAATTAAATCTGTAAACGAATTTTACATTTAGGTATATAAAAAATTCTATAGGATTTCAAAATAAATTCATCCAATATAGAACTCCTAGGATTTATTAGCGATATTGAGACTACAAAAAAAATGTGGGCGGATATTATTATACGAGGATCGTTCAATAAGTCCTTAGAAAAAGATGGAAAAAAACTGTTTTTAAAAAAACAAATTTATTAACTTTATACACTTTTCCAACCGTTTTTTCAAAATTTTTATCCCGTCCAAAAAATAGGATTTCGGAAGTTCTGCAAAATACTCATCCGTTTGAGCAATGACGTCCTTGTTGGAAGTAAACCGTCGTCCGCCAAGCCATTTCTTCAGATTGGGGAAAAGAAAATAGTCACTCGGGGCCAAATCTGGTGAATAAGCGGGATGCTGCAACAATTCCATTCTCAATTCCACAATTTTGGCCATGGAAACAGCGCAGATGTGCACACGCGCATTGTCCTGATGCAAGAGGATTTTTTTCTTCTTCAGATGGGGGCGTTTCTCTTTGATTTCCTCGCTCAACCGTTGCAATAACGACGCGTAATACACTCCTGTTATTGTTTTTCCTTTTTCCAAGTAGTCGATAAAAATGATGCCCTGCGAATCCCAAAAGACCGTGGCCATCACCTTGCCGGCCGATGGCACAGTTTTTGCCTTCTTCGGAGCCCGTTCACCCTTGAAAATCCACTGTGATGACTGTCTCTTCGTTTCTGGAGTGTAGTAGTGTATCCAGGTTTCGTCCACAGTGACATATCGACGAAGGAATTCGGCAGAATTGCGATGAAAGAGTGCCAACATAGCCTCAGAGTCCACGAGCCTCAGAGTCCACTTGACCCATCTTGCCGAAATTTTTTTCACAGACAATTTTTCATGCAAAATTGAAGCGACTGTACCTTGTGATATGCCCGTGGCCTCAACTATTTCACGCACTTTAATTTGCCGATCGTTCAAAATCAGATCGTGGATTTTGTCGATAATTTCAGGAGTAGACACCTCAATTGGGCGTCCTGAACAATGTTCATCTTTTGTGGATGAACGGCCACGTTTAAATTCATTCACCCAATTCTTAACCATCGCAAACACAGGTGCAGATGTGCCATGAACTGCATCCAACTCGGCTTTGATTTCTTTCGGGCTTAAGCCTTTCAAATGGAGATGTTTGATGACAGCCCTAAACTCGCTTTTGTCCATTGTTATCACAAATAAACGTCGTTAACTTTAATCGACGATAGAAATTGACCTACGCTATGGATAAAAGGTCGAAGGTGAAATTTTGACCGCTTTCCTGTCGATAAAACTACTTACAAAAAAATCTTTACCGACACTACGAGCGCAATTTTTCGGATTTTCTAAGGACTTATTGAACGACCCATCCAGATCTCCTGGAAACACTATAGGCATCGATCCACTACACATAACATGGCAAAAATATTCCTGATTTCCACATATTTTCATAGATTTTTTATCGCATATATAGGCCTCTCTTTGCTTTCTTTTATTGGGAAAATTTATCATGTTTGTATAGCTTGTAGTGCCATCTTATTGAAACCACATATAGTGCAGACTAAAATATTCAGTCTTAAGCCAAAAAAGTCGGTTGTCATAAGGTCATATTGCTCAGAATTGGAGGTAATGGTCCATGCTTCTTAATTATTATTATCAACAGCAAAAAAACCGGGAGTCCGGTCTAGAGAGGCTGAATCAAAGAACTCTATATGTCCCCGCCTTTCAATTCAACACTTCCAAAAAGATTTTGGCATTATAGCTAAAGCAGTCGCGCTAATGAAGACATTCGTCTTCTGCGATCATCACTGGAGAAATTATAACTTTCCGTGCAGGATCTTCCTTGTCCATACAGATTAAGTATCCAGCCCACCGCAGCCTATTGAGCTTAATTTTATCCACAACCAGGCGTTCAGGATCTTATCATTTAACATATTTTAAAATTGTCTCCACTTATGACAGCAAAAGCGTTAGCGTTATGATCAAAAGTTGCAAACGAAATAATTTAGCACGAATTTTCTTTCTTCATGTTGTTATCGGCTGTGACGCTTGACCCCAAATAGGAAAATAATCTAACTCTTTCCAAGCTATTTTTTTTATAAAGTAAGATGTAAATAATTAAAAGATAAAATATGGGACTTTAATGCACTAAAATACCTTAACTTGATCATTTTTCTATATCCACCCAAGGAATCGTCATCGGGCATTGCTTCGTGGAGCAGGGATTAATCCAAATCTCTAGTCTGGAGACTTATTTGTACCTTTTCTTGCACGTTCATTTAGATATAGTCTTTTTAGCACTGTTGTCGCAAGGACTTTAACAATCTTCCAAGCCATCCTCGAGTCCAGCATCAGGGCCATGACATTCCCCCTGTCAGGAGCCCGCCGGCGCACATCTGAGCCTCTTCTCTCCGCCTTGAATCGGGTTCAGTAAAAGAAAACGTACTTGGCGCTCTTCACCATCTCATCACAAGAAGAGCATGTTAGGCTAGAAACCAATTAGAAGCGATATTAGTTAGCCCAAAACCATACGTGTTCACGCAAATATTGTTATTGGTGCAGTAGCTTACATCAACATGTCGTCAATCTATTCGCGGGTCCACCGCCGAGACGAGACGGTGAGTCCATCTGCCATCAGGGGCATTATCCTAACGATTTTACATCCTCCACTTGGGCTAATTTATTTACTCCGTATGAGTCTCGGATCGAGCCACAGTGTCAGACAGACCTCTACGACGCTCATCTACCAATATTTGGATCGATATCATTCTGGCCATAATTCCACGTAAGTAGGTTTATCTAATCAAACCATCCGCCCAGATTGGCGCAGCATACAGCAGGATTGACCCAACCACGGACCTCCAACTCTGCCAGGGTCCACCAAGATTCAGCAGTAAGCACGCCGCGCCATCAAATTTTTCTACGAAGCCTCCCACCAACGTACAGTAGGTAGCCTCGCGTCGGTCATCAGCCTCCCACCAATTGTAGCCTCGCGTCGGTCTTTAGTGATGGTCACACGATCACCTCATTTTGTTTGTTTTTTTGTTTAGATTAATGAGGTACAGGGGGATACCTTCAAAAGGTACTCGCCTGGAAAACCTTCTACCTGTCAGACGAGTTATGCGGGATTTTAACCTAGCTAAAACCTAGCCTGCACCTCTAACCTTGCTCCCGGAACTATGGTTCCCCGGCGGCACTCTTTGTAAATACTACTTCGCCGGGGTGGTCTTTTTGGTGTTACTGCTGTCCTGATGTTATGACGCCTCGCGGCCTGTTCTTCGTACGTGGTGCAAAGTACCTTGATGATAGATTCCGCGTACTCTGGAACTCTGTTCCAAGCCGATTGGCTCTTCAGGATGAACTCCACTATGTTTCCTGGACTGATGGAATGGTCCAGATTTCTCTCCAGTTCTGCCCATGTCCCTCATATAAGGGTCATTGGAAAAACACGTGTTCTGCATCTTGGATCACATCGCGGCAATGATGAGAGTTTGGGGAGTCAGTTCTCTTGAATCTGTGCAAATATGCCCAAAAGCATCCGTGCCCAATCAAAAGTTGTGTGATGTAATACCCGACATCCCCGTGTAGGGGAGTAACCAATTTTGTGACATCTGGGATGAGCCGACGAGTTCACCAACCCTTCGCCGAGCTGTCCCACCTCTCTTGCCAGAGGGGAAGACTCTCGGGTCTCTCCTCTTAACAGGGTACCTTTCGCCGCTCTTCCTTCTTCCCACGACATTGGCGTTCCTGCTCTCTTGCCAGAATGTCGATGGGTAGGCATGATGCCACGACGTTGACCGCATCATGTGATACCGTTCGGTATGCCGACGCTACTCTGATAGCTGAGAGCCGCTGGACTGATGACAGTATCTTGCGCTATGTTTTTAGCTCTAGCGATTTCGCCCATACTGGTGCTCCGTATAGAAGGGCGGAGGTAACTACAGTTGACAGTAGTCGCCTTCGCATTTGCATGGGACCTCCGATATTGGGCATTATCCGCGAGAGCGCGCCCTGTACCGCTGATGCCTTCCTGCTGACGCTGGAGATGTGCTCCTTGTAGTTGAGTCTGGCATCCAAGACCACTCCCAGATACCGGATGTAGGGTAGCGACTTGATGTCGTGGTCACCTACTCTTATTCTTATAATCCTAATGGTGACACTCTCCCTAGTCTACCTGCTCGTAATAAGGACTGCCTCTGTCTTATGGTACGCAAGGTTAAAATCAACTACCAGGAGCCAAATGCGATGATTCTCATCTCGTGGCACGCTATGGAGCCTGAAAATACCATCAAAAATCCCGATGTACAAATGTATTGTAGAAATATGTATATGGACTGAATTTACGTCAATTTATTCTATAATTTAAAAGTTTTACTGTCAAACCAAGAGGCATGATTTTAGCCAATGTACTTACATATAACCTGGCTCTTGACTTGGCTTTTGTTCAAAATTTTTGGCATTAAGGTTTTGTTATAGCGGCGAGACGTTATTATTTCTTATCCATGATGCAACTGTAAGTTCAGTAGAAATATATTTTTCCCTTAAAGTATAAAATGCGAATTCAAAAACTCCGATTAAATTTAATACATTTTTAAGTATTTAATACTCTCAACCTAGACTGGATAAATTCCTATATTTTATTGTCGTTGAAAATAAATCATTACTTTTAATAGTTATAATATAATTCCAAATCCCGAATTATTATTTATTTACTTTTATTTTAAAATGAATTAAAATGAATGTGTTTGAAAAAAAAAGAAGATATACCATTAAATATTCACTATGATCCTTACTATTATTACCGGAATTATTCATCTATTTTTCGTGGTATTTTATGAATATATTTTTATCTCTTTTACGTATGCATTTTTTAATTTTAAACTTAAAAATATTATTGAAATAATAAAAATATTCTCTTTTTTTAATCTCTGCACTTAATGGTTTATGAAATTATTAATTCCTATTTGCACAATAGCAAAGTTAAAATATTGAACGTTATGAATTGTTATATTTTTTGGGATTTTTTTTTAAAAAAAATTTTATTTTTTAGCAGTACCGAAAATTTACGATCACTCTCACCTAGTCACCAAAATTTTTTAATGCAATTGGAAAATATTTAAATAATGAGAGTTCACCTTTGGCTCGTTAAAATCCACCTACTGGTCAACGCAGTCCATTCTTACCACATTTCGAATAATATAATCCTGGCCATAAATATTATCCAAATACCAGCCGGACAAATGAAAAATGGTTCAATTGTGCTGAAATTCGTGCAACGTTTGCATAAATTTTGCGCCACATGCACTGGTTCCCAGGTCGTCTCTCATCGTACTTTTGTCCATCGACGACTATTTTTTTGGGCATTTCGAGCTGTTTTTTTTCCTCTTAAAGTCTTTTTTTTCCAGTTAGTAACATTGTATGCTGTTATGTAATTTAAAGAAAAAGGTATACTTAAAAATATGACGTTAAAAACTGAGTTCATAAGAATGGGAAAAGTATAAGATGGTAAGAAGAATACTTTCTTCCTCACCTTGGATGGTGGTAGTTTGGAACTGTGAACTTTTGGATGCTATTTGTTCAATTTTGACTACCGTATAAGGAGCATAAAAAAGTTCACCTTATAAACAAGAGCATAAAAAGTTCACCTTATAATCTTCCATCGAGGATGGTTCATCCTATCCTACCTTACGGAAATGATATTCTGGAGCATGTTTCTGTATTTTTCTGTAATACAAAATATTCCGAAATGTACTTTAATAATATTCTTAACAGTTCGAGCTAATCTAAATTTGGTTATTTCGTACAGAATTCCTTGAATACACTCCACAGATTTGTACTCATAAATTTTATAAAACTGTTAAAAAATGTATTATAATTTTTAAAGGGGTTTTGACAAGGATTATAAATTTAAAAAAATATGAAAGTTTCCGGATTCTTATGCGAGATAATTAAACGATATGAATTTATTTCTAGATGAAAGGTATCTGACAAAAATCAGATCAAATCAGATAATTTTGTGAATAGTTGTTAGGTACTTTCTTTAGAGTTACTACAAAATAAAGAATTTTTCTTCTACAAACACTATAGTTATTGTGCAGTTAACTTTATTGAGGATAACTATTGTATTAAGCTAAACGGTTTCTAAAAATAATTCTATTTTCTTGGTGGAGGTAAATTTTTGGTTTTTTTAATCCATTTTACTAAAATGGAGTAGAAAGTTTCACATGGCAAACAACAAAACTGGATCAGGAATGTACCGAAATACAGGAGCTTTTTGAATACTTGAATGCTTGAATATGTTGGCGGTACACTTGGTATTAGAGAAGGTAGAAATCGGTTCAGGTCGCATATAAATTCTGCTTTCAAGGTGGCTAAAGTCGACATTTAGACAGGCAGGTAAGATATATGCTGTTGTTGTCCGAGAAAATTTATAGCTCTCAGTATTTTCTGGTTTCGTATAAACAGAAATTCGATTTTTGGTTAGTTCTTGTTCATGCCATCCTTTGTGCCAGTTTTTCGATTCTCATTCTACGAGTATGCTCCCGTCTTGGACTTTTATTCCCTATCAACTTCGTGCAATGATGAGGCTTCTTGTAACCTTCTCTAGATTCAGAAGGAACCAGAGCGGTCAATAATGATCAAAACTATTTGGTACCGATACACACATGCATACCAACTCGTCGTTCAATTCATGTTCATAGAATGCAGTCAAATGTTGAAAACTGGCTTTATTATCGCTTCAATTAAGGGCTGACTCTAAAGCATATCTGAAATTGTTCCGAGCTTAAATTCAGCAGACTTTTTTGGTGTGGTACATAAATTATCGGAGACACTGTGACAGGACTATTCCTTTCCATTCAATTTTAAAAGGCATGTTCCTCTGGCCTGGATTTTGGACAACTCCATTTTACAGTCTCAGAATCTTATGCGAAGATATTTGGTTTTTGCTAAATTGTCAGGGTGGTATGTAAATGAGTGAAAATGATCAAACAATTGCCAAGAAAAAGCCAACTACTCTCCCATATTTTGGTATGTCCATCCCAGAACGTTACTTTTATGTTGACAATGTGACAGCACTCAGACTAAACTCCGTTCCGATGCTGGATTACGTTTATGTTTCCAGAAAATTTTAGTATTTTATTATTTTTTTATTAACTAAAAAGTACAATTATATTTCGAATATTTTTCCGAAAATTTTTACTGAACATTTTTTTACGGAACATTAATTTGACTCAAAATTAATTTTACTAAAATATAATTTAGCTGAAAATTATTTTCACCAAAATTAATTTTGCTGAAAATTATTTTTACTGCAAATAATTTTAGCTGAAAATTATTGTTTCTAAAAATTATTTTTATTGAAAATTATTTTTACTGAAAATGATTTTTCATGTAAATTAATTTTACTGCAAATTATTTTTACTGAATATTATTTTTACTAAAAAATATTTTTTGAAAATTATTTTAACATAAAATTATTTCTATAGAAAATTATTTTCACTGAAAATTATTTTACTGAACATTTTTTTACGGAAATATATTTATTACTAAAAATTATTTTTACTTAAAATAATTTGTACTAAAAACTATTTTTGCTGAAATTTATTTTTACGGAAATTTATTTTTACTAAAAATTATTTTAGCTGAAAATTATTTTTACCAAAATTATATTTATTAAAAATTTTTTCTACTGAAAATTATTTTGCTTGAAAACTATTTTTATTGAAATTAATTTTACTGAAAATAATTTTTACTGCAAATAGTTTTTACTGAAATTTGTTTTTACTGAAAATTATTTTGCTCAAAATTATTTGACAGAAAATTCTTTTTACTAAAAATTATTTTTACTGAAAGTAATATTTACTAAAATTTTTCATTACCAAACTTTGTCTTTTTTTCAAAATAATTTTTACCGAAAATTCTTTTTGCTGAAATTTATTTTTATCCAAAATTATTTTTAGTGAAATTTATTTTTACTGAAAATTATTTTTACCGACTATACTTTTTGCTGAATATTATGTTTAAAAAAAACTTTTTTTACTGATAATCATTCTACCGAATATTTTTTTTATGGAAAATAATCTTTACTGAACAATATTTTTACAGAAATCTTTTTTAACTGAAACATTTTTTTACTGAAAATTATTTTTACTAAAAACTATTTTTACTGAAAATAATTTTACTGAAAATTATTTTTAATGAAATTTTTTTTTTACTGATATTTATTTTTATTGAAAGTTAGTTTTACTAAAACTTATTTTAGCTGGAAATTATTTTTACTGGTAATTATTTTGACTGAAAATGATTTTTCATGCAAATTAATTTTACTGAACATTTTTTTACGGAAAAATATTTATTACCAAAAATTATTTTAACCGAAAATTATTTTTACTGAAAATTATTTTTACTGCAAGTTATTTTCATTGAAAATTAGTTTTACTGAAATAATCTTTACTAACATAAATTTTTACTGAAAATTATTTTTATTGAAAATTATTTTTACTGAACACTTTTTTTACGGAAAATTCTTTTAACTGTAAATTATTTTAACTGAAATTTATTTAAATGAAATTTATTTTTAATGAAAATTATTTTTACTGAAATTTATTTTTACTGAAAAATATTTTTACGGAAAATTCTTCAATTATTTTTATTGAACATTTTTTGTAATGAACATTTTTTGACGGAAATATTTTTATTACCAAAAATTATTTTTACTCAAATATTTTAAGTGAAATTTACTTTTACTCAAAATTGTTTTGACTGAAAATTATTTTTGCTGAATATTATGTTTAAAGAAAACTATTTTTACTGATAATCATTCTACCGAATATTTTTTTTATGGAAAGTTATCTTTACTGAACAATACTTTTACTGAAATCTTTTTTAACTAAAACATTTTTTTACTGAAAATTATTTTTCCTGAAAACTATTTTTACTGAAAACTATTTTTACTGAAAATTATTTTTAATGAAATTTATTTTTACTGAAAATTACTTTTACTGAAAGTTAGTTTTATTAAAAATTATTTTAGCTGGAAATTGTTTTTATTGGGAATTATTTTGCCTGAAAATTAATTTTGCTGAAAATTAATTTTACTGAAAATTACTTTTACCGAAAATTATTTTTACTGACATTTATTTTTACTGCAAATTATTTTTACCGAAAATTATTTTCGCTGAAAATTATTTTTTATGGAAACTATTTTTTCTAGAAACTTTTTTTACCGAAAATTAATTTAAATGAAAATTATTTTTATAGAAAACTATTTTTACAGAAAAATAATTTTATAAAAAATTATTTTTGCTAAAAATTCTTTTTGCTGAAAATTACTTTTACCGAAAATTATTTTTGATGTAAATTTTTTTTATGGAAAATTATTTTTACTGAAAATAATTCTACTAAAAATTATTTGAACTGATAATTATTCCACCAAACATTCTCTTTACTGAAATTAATTCTAGTGAAATATATTCACCTGAAAATTATTTGTACTGAAAATGATTTTGCTAAACATGATTTGACAGAAAATTCTTTTTATTGCAAACTATTTTTATTGAAAATTATTTTAAATGAAAATTATTTTTACTAAACATTTTTTTTTACGGAAAACTAATTTTACCGAAAATTCTTTTTCTGAAAATTATTTTTAGAGAAACCTAACTTTTACTGACAACCATTTTACAGAACATTTTTTTTACGAAAAATTATCTCTATTGAACGCTATATTTATTGAAAACTATTTTAACTGAAACATTTTTTTTCTGAAAATTATATTTGCTGGAAATTTCTACTGAAAATTTCTTCTGAAAATTTCCACTAAAAATTTCTAATAAAATATTTTTTTTTTAAAATGATTACTGAAAATATTTACCAAAACTGATTCCTTAATAATTTAAGAAATAAGAAAATTCCCGTTTGAAATATTAAAAACATAAAAATTACTCATTCAAAAATCAGCAAGATCCAATCACTTATGGAGTAGATACAAATGATCAGTAATTACAACCGCAGATCATTAGCAGAATCTTTCAACATAACCTATTAGACAACAGTTTATATTTGCAAAAAAAAACGCGAGAAATAATATTTTCGGGCCGGAGAACCGCAGTTGGCCATTGGGTAATTGATTGTTGGATTTTTTTATATGCAGCTAGCTTGATTCCGTGGAAAGTAAGATGCTGTAGTTCACACATGGTTAACTTTATTTCAAGCTCGTATTGCTTCTAAAACGTAATCCTCTATAACAGGTACTCAAATGTTTGGCACTTCAAATGGCTCGTCTTGAGTATCTTCACATCCGATTTAAGTTACCAACTTGTTTTGTTTTTTATAAATAATCTTTCCCGTCTATGTGACAGCCGACAGGGTCACTCATAAATCAAAAATACTTCATGGCAACATCAAGTGGAAGCGACACCTTCTCTACTCAGTATAGAAATACTCATTTCCGTACAATTCATAGGGTCTGTGCAGTCTACGGAGACTGAAATTATTAGCCAACAGCCGAGTATACACCATCGACTTTATGTTATTTAAATGTTTGGATAGACATTTACACGATCTTTAAAATATCAAAATGGGGTCAAGTACAAAATGTTACCGACAATTAAGAGTTGGCCGTCATCATGTGTGGCTTCTTTTGAATAGGTTTGACGAACGCAAAGACCACATCAGATTCAGATTCGAATTGGTCTTCTCCATTGATCTCCATCAATTTTATGGTTATTTTCCATTATTTATTTTCAGTGATAAATTGTTACTAATTATTTACTTATCATATTTTCGAAAAATCAAACTTTATTCAAAAAGTATTTAATTTAGAATTTGTGTACTCTTCCTTCAAGCAAGAATAGAATAAACTTTTTCTATTGATAATAGAATCCAATTAAAAGTTTAGCTTCCGTTATTTGAATTTCGAATTTTTTTTACCTTTTGTATCTTGAGAGGGCAATTTCTATACTGCATCTAAAATTTAAAAACTATTATGGACTATGTGCAAAAGCGACCATTAAAAGTTTGGGATAAACCAGAGAATAGCACTGACAGGATGGTTGGATGCAGGCTTTTGGTAAACACAAAACGGCGATAATGTCTGCGTGGCATGCACTTCTGTGGTGATTAGTTTGGTATTCATTGGCATCAAAGACATACTTTTGCAATCACAAAATAGGATATTATTGGCAGTTTTTTTCGATTTCCGTTTATAAAACGAGGTGTGACAGAAAAGTAAAGCGACTGGCATTACTGAAAGCCAAAGTGACTGGCATCACTGAAAGCTAACTTATGCGTTAGTTCATCTTATAAGTTCAACCTTGCCCCATATAGAGCTTGATTAGTGAATTTGGTTTTTGTATTGATGAATCCGCAAGTGAAAGTTACAAAAACTTGCAATGGCCATACTGGGAAGAAATATCAAGAGCAGATAATGGAGGACCAACATTTCGTTGCTATAAAGAATTTTTACAAGACCAAAAAGTAGTGCAAGTTGAACCTCAGTCATGTTTGTCTTCAACATCAGACGGCCTCAAGGACATCCCCATTTAAAAGTTTTTTTTTCAAAAAAAAAAGGTTTCTTTGAATCTTCAGTGTTTTGTTCTCCAAGATTAAAACCAGTTTAAAGGACGTCATCTAGATAATGACAGTAATATTCAAAGAAATGTAACCAAGCAGCTAAAATTAATTTAAATTGAAGCCTGCCAGCACTACTAAAATGAGTGGAAACAAAGCCTCCTACAATATATAGCTGTCCAAGTAAATTACTTTTAAGGGGATAACATTGAGGTTAAAAAAATAAAATATAATTTAGTCTTATAACTATTTAATCACACTTTATATCGGGTGATTTTTTTGCTGTTTGGTTTTTTAAATTTTTATTTTTGACAGATCACGTATGTCAAAGTCAAAAGTGCTCAGTTACCATTGCAGTTTTATTATGGAAAGACTTCCACCCGAACAACGCTTACAAATTGTTGAATATGATTATAAAAGTTCGTGCTCTATTTTATAATTGACCTACTGAGCAAGCAATTCAAGCTATAGTGACAAAAATTTTAGAACAATTTGACACTATTGGATATCAAACCATCAATCCGTATGCGTAGAGTGTGTACAGAGGAAAATATTGCTACCCTAGCGTTCAGTGTTGGTGAAGATCCGTCACCGTTTGCAGGAATTGGGATTGTGCTGCTCGAGTATGTGAAAGATTAAGGCCAGGATCTTGGCCTGAAAGCATATAAAATACAACTAAAGCCGAACGGCCTGCCAAAGCGTCCAATTTTTGTTGAGTGAGCCTTAGAAAAACTTCACGAATATTCGATTTTTATTACAAAATTGCGTTCAGGGACGTACTCGTAGTTGATTTCAGAAGCAAAATTGTTCATTTGGTCTGAAAAATTGCCGTCGCACCCTGAAAAATGGGACGGTAGAATCAACTGTCCTCGTATTTCTTTTAAGAAGGCGTTGGCCGCAACGTTACCATCAATGGCACTCGCCATCGCTCCATGATTTTTGACTTTTTTTGCTCAAAAAGCAAGAACTATATATGGTCGATATGTGGTTTCAACAAAACGGTACTATATGCCACACAGTACATAAAACAATGCACATATTGAGAAATGAGTGCGGTGAGCAATTTATCACACGTTTCGGACTGGTGAGTTGGCCGCCAAGATCATGCGATTTGACGCTTATAAACTATTTTTTTATTGGGTTACATGAAGTCACTCATCTATGCTAATAAACTAGCGTCACTTGTAGCCTTGGAAGCCAATAGTACACGTATTATTAGCGAGACATCAGCTGAGGTGCTCGAAAGTGTGGTTCAAAATTGAATTTCTTGCATGGATCACTTGTCGTGGACAATATTTACGTAAACGAATCTTTATTAAGTAAATAGAAAGCATTATTTTATCGATTCAAAAAAATATTTTGAACACTTTTTTATTTTTCAGAGATTTTAAAACCATTTAAAAATCTCCTTAATAAGGATTCACAAATAGAGTACATTTACATAGTGTATTTTTTAATGATCATTAAATTAGTTTAAGAGGTAAAATACAATAAAATTTATAAAATGCAACCAATAATCTTTAACAAATCTTTAAAAAAAAACAATCTTCATAAAAAATTCAATTAATCACAAATTTTTATGACGTATCCTTTGCTTTATAGAAAATAACAAAACCTCATAACTAACAGCTGTTATTTGGTTAAATGCCTTTGCATACATACGTTTATTGGCCACTTAATATAGTATTTGAAAAAAAACCATTCCCTTATTTAAGAAGAGTACCATCCTCCTTTATCAAAAAATCATCATTCCATTTTACACCAACCCCTTAAATACCATCACTATTCAACTAAATGTATTCGCAATCTTAAAACACCCCCGCTTTAAAATTGGTGGTAGTTACGACGTTCAGTGAAATATGTTCTTATTCTAACAAATATTATAAAAAAGGGTACTTACTATAAGGATTCACTCCCATTTCCCACATAAAAGACAAGGCATGAGTTTTGGAAGATAAAAACGAAAAAAAAGAAGTTAACAACAACAACAAAAAATGGCGGCATGAATAATTTATGGCAATCTACTTTGGAAGCAGAGAAAAACATCAGATAATAAAGTCACCCCGAAGGAATTTTATTTGTTGATGGCATGTTTTTTGCTCTCAATCGACTTGAAACTACCACGTGGAGTCCTTTTATAAACGAGTATCAGAATTTTTGGTATTCTTAGTATATTATTATCTTTAGACGAATTGACTTCAATTCGATTTTTTCTATTCTTCTTCTTAGAAAGTCCTGCTTCCTATCTTTTCTTTATTTGAAAATCCTTCATCAAACAAGAAAAATGAGGAATTCTTTTTCATAATTTAAATAGCCTTTATGTGTTTTGATTTCCTTCTCTTTTTAAATTATTCATTTTAATATCCAAAGTAGTATATTTGAACTGTAATTTTGCAATTTACCAAGAAATATATAATATTTTTGTTTAGTTTTTAAATAATAAAAGGAAGCAATTAAATTAAAAGAAAATTATTGGAAAAAAACTATGAATACAGAATTTTTTATGTACACCTACGCAAATATTATGAATTTAGGTTTCCGTAAAATTATGAATTTTTGTTGAAAATAGATATTTATCAGCCATCGATATAAGTGAACGTCTTTGGGACTCTCCTTACGCACTTCACGTTTTGTTCCAGGCCACGTATTTTCTATAGAGTTGGAATCGAAATTGTTACCACTACAATCCATTATTTTGTCGTTTACTTCCTTTAGAAAATGTTTTCTGATAAGTCGTATAATTGTCCTCAAAAAGGAAAAAATACGAGATGTAACAGGAAAGGTATAGGACTGGCTAAGAGCGTGTAATAGTTTTAAAAGAAAAAATACATACAGAAGTATTCCTTTGGGTGTTGGAAAGGACGAGAAGGTATTATATGACGACCATACTCAGAGAGCACACATATCAGATGGGCATGCTTATTGCTAGCTTTATGTGAAGAGTGTAGGGGGTTCAAAATTGATCCTGAGATGTGCTCTCACACCTACCATAAACAGAAAAAATCATCCCAAAAACATAAATGAGATAATAGAGACATCCCAAGGTATTAAGTTTTTCATGGGAGGGGAAGGGAGGAAAAAAAATTAAAACAAGAAAAGCGAGAGAAAAAAAATTAAAAAACTAAAAAGAAAAACTAAATAAAAAAAATGCAAAAAAAATAGTGGAATAGGGAATGGGTGGGAAGATAAAAAGTTCTTAAAATGAAAATGGAGTGGCGAAACGATCTGGCAACAATGCGGACTTTTACCGACATAGCTTGTGCGTAACTCACTCCTAGTCGGGTAGTTCAGAGAGTGTTTGAACATCGAAAATATGTGGAATGAGTGAGTGCGCTTATGTGGTTAGACGGTTTGTTAGCATTGAAGCTGATGAATGTGTCCTTGAAAAGCGATAAAAAATATTCTCGGGGTCAGATGGAATATTTCAGATACTTGGATGCTCAGCTATGACAACGCGTTGTGTCGCAAGGCCATCTTTATCGACGAGTTTTCCGTGTGGCTTCTCCTTTGCTCCTCGATATTAAGAAAAACTAGTTGAAAGGAAATCATCTTGATTATGCCGGTTATAGGGTATTATTTAACGTGACTTTGTTGTCCATAACGTGAAACCACGAGTCGCCTATGACTATAGGAATCGAGATACGCTCAATCAACGCACCACCATTGCTGGCAGTTAACAGATAGAGTCAGTTAGAAGTTGACTCTCTACCTGCTGGTGGCGAGGACTATCTAAACCTCTACTGTCATTAGCAGTGACAGTGTCCGAGATAATTGCAACGTACTGCTACATTTGCCAGTTACCTCCCACCTGCGATCCAAAGACCGTACCCGCGATATGGGTATTAACCACAACCCCAACGTAGCTGCCAATTGGCGCCTCACCTCAATCGGGCACAGTGTACTTCACTGTGGGGCCCCCGATTCCAGTGGTGTTTTTAAGAGTACTTTGGTTTGTACTCCTTTCAATGAGCTACGGTAAGGAATCTTGTAAATTCCTAGGGACCGCTAAGCAAGTTCAGGTACGCGGGTTCGCCAAGAACCGAAAGTACAACCGGAATCGACCTTGGTCTTTCAGCCGGTTGTAGCCACCCTGCGTGTCATTCACGCATTCATTCATGCACCATTCTCATTCGTCTCTCAAACAGTGCCACGGCAAACGCATTCAAGCATTCATATCTCTCTTTCACACTCAACACACCACTCACATCCACACCCTCCTCATTCACCACGATTCCACACGCCTCGAAATCACGCAAGTCCCCGTACAGGCCACACTCCACGAGAAGGTGCTTAACACTCTCCTCCTCCGCCCCACAAGGGCATCTAGGCTCCGTAGCCAGACCATACCTTTACAGGAACCCATTCATACTGCCTTGTCCCGTGAGCAAATACCCACGGAACAGACCAAATTCAAAACCATACGCAGACGAAAGGCACACATCCGGAATGAATATGTACGTCCCTCTGCCATTCACACTCTCATCCCATCGTTGCTGCCATATCTCTTGCATCCTGTTCAGGACCAGTACGCGCTGATGGCGCGGAGTAAGATTCTGAACCTCATCATTCCCAACCGGACAACCTGCCAGCGGGATGCCCCGCCGCAGACGGTAGTGGATACTTTCACGCAGCACCTCCAGGTCCCATGGAATTTCTCCCATGAGAACCTGCATCGCCTCGGTTGACACGGTCCTATGCACATTCAAACATGCATACAATACCATATGCTGCACTGAGTTTATGGCCACCCTCGCATACTGGTGGTGCATAGTATCAGCCCACACACACGACGCATACATCGCACATGGAACAAACACACTTCTGTACAGGATTCTCACCGTTCTGGACCGAAGCCCCAATTCCTTGCGAAGCATTCGCACCAGCATACCAACCAAACCGGCCACGCGCCCTTTCAGACGTTGCAAGTGAGGCCGAAAATTCAGCCTTTCCCCAACCTTCAATCTAAGGTACTTCACTTCCCGCGCATATCGGACCCCAACCGTCTCCAAACGAATATTATTCCAATAATATCCACAGGAATAGCCGGCCCGGAAGCATAGTCGCTGGCCTCGGTAGCTCAGTCGATAGCGTACTGAGTCTACCAGCCGAAAGGGGTCGTGGGTTCGAATCCCGCTGAGGCATGATCTTACACTTATTCCTCCAAAAACCAGATTTCCTTTCCTTTGTCTACTTAAATTTCCTTATCCCGATATTCTTCGTTAACAAATTGTCTTTAGTGTCATGGCGCTTAGAAGAATATACATTTCAGTACTAATGTTACCTAAAATGATAATTAAAAAAAAAAATTCTAAAGGAATATAACCGAGAATCTGAAGGCAGTTTACTTTTAGACCACACGTTGTGCTTGTAGTAACAAAGTAACTTTTACATCAATGGCAAAAAACGTTCTTTCAATATTTCCCAATATTTTTGTATATTCACTGTCCCACCAATAAACTGAAAGTTACCAGACCCATTTGGGAAAAACATTCCCAGATCTTGGTCGGTAAGTTATATCACCAGGTCGTCATCATACTTGCAGGCTTCTTTTGGGTTTCGTTTCAATTCTCAGAAGTCCAGTTAGATTCAATTTTTTTGCCTAAATATTATGTTTACCATCAAAAGAAGCTTCTACCTGAAAAAACCTTCTTGAAGTCGTCTGCGAATCGTCTGCACACCAACAGTCACTCCAGTTTCATCCTCTACTTCACTTCTTAATCTTCCAATGTACTAGCCCTTCTTGAAGGTCCGGATCCTTTAGGATGATGTAATGGGTTTTACTATTATTTTTATATACCGCAATATACCCGAATGTGAAAAATTAATCCTTTACAAGAATCTCGTTCGTCTTCTCCTTCATTAGTTGCAGATAAACCATTTTTAATATTAAATAAATTCACGAGAAACAAAGCGGCAATTTTCGTAGAGAACAGATAACAATAATTTTTCTTGATTTTCTTTAACATAATCTTTATACAACATAGTTTCTGATTATGAAATAATAAAAAAAAAACGTGTCCTTTCAGAATACACTTTCAAAATAAGAATTAAATTTTGAAGCAATTTACAGGAAAATGCTTTAAATGGTATGCGGTTAAAATGCAGATAATAAAGCCAAACAGTTTAGATACTGTTTCCAGTTAATTTCATTCTATTTCCGAGCGCAGCAAATACGAATATTGTCCCTAAATTTCGGATGTACAGAAATTTGGGATACACCATCGATCATTCACATGAAAATGTACACCCACAAAATATTTCGGATAGAATGCAACCCTCCAAAAAGGTGTCATGCGTTTAGTATTTATTCGATTTTGTGTAAGAGCGTTGCTACGAACGACTGTTCAGGAATAAATAGTTCAGTATACATCCAAGGTAGTGGAAGCCACCCTTAAATGCTAAGGCAATTTTACGTCCAAAATTTGGGCAGACCGTACAACGAATTATGTTTCAAGGGATGCTGGAATTCACTCCCATAGTGGAGTCGTTTCAGATAATGTCAAGCTAGATTTATTATGTGCGAACAGACCAAGTGGAGGCAGGCTGATCAAAAGTTACTTCTAAATGGAGTCTTATCTCAGCCGATTCTGTGCATCAGCAATTAGTTACCTTGCAGTCTAGACTGGTGAATACTTCCACGAAACTCATGAACATATTAATATGAGAATTCACCATAATCGGAATAGTTTTTTTTTTTTTAAATCCGACTGCTATTTTGTTTCTTATCATTAATACAGGTACAATACAAATGACTATAAATAAAGTGAATATACGAGTATTTTTTGTATTGGACTAGCTCCGGTATTGAAAATATTATTTACAACTCCGCCACGTTAAGCTTTGGAACAGTTAAAAAGGATTCTTTTCTGAAAATTTTTATTGTAAATTTTTACTGAACATTTTTACTGTAAATTTTTACCGAAAATGTTCACCGAAAATGTTTACCACAAATGTTCACCGAAAATTTTCATCAAAAATTTATAACGAAAATATTCACCGAACACTTATACGAAATTTTTTACCGCAAATTTTTACCCGACAATATTTACAAAATTTTTCCCAAAAATTTTTACCGTCAATTTTTAACCGTAAATTTTAACCGACAATTATTGCCGAACCTTTTTACAGAATATTTTTACCAAACATATTTACTAAAAAACTTTTACCAAATGTTTTAAACGAACTATATTTACCGAATATTTTTATGAAATTTTTAGCGAAAATATATACCGAAAATTTTTACCGACAATTTTTAGTGAAAATTTTTAACCGAACATTTTGACCAACAATTTTAAACGAACCTTTCTTCGAACACTTTTACCGAGCATTTTTACCGAAAATTTTTACCGAAAATTTTTACCGAAAATTTTTACCGAAAATTTTTACCGAAAATTTTTACCGAAAATTTTTACCGAAAATTTTTACCGAAAATTTTTACCGAAAATTTTTACCGAATATTTTTACCGAAAATTTTTACCGAATATTTTTACCGAAAATGTTTACCGAAAATTTTTATCAAAAATTTTTAACAAAATTGTTTACCGAACATTTTTAAGTAATTTTTACCGCAAATTTTTAACCGACAATTTTAACGAAATTTTTTACCGAACCTTTCGTAGAACATTTTTACCGAACATATTTAACGAATATTTTTACCAATAAGTTTTATTGAACATATTTAGGGAAATTTTTACCAGTAATTTTAACCGAACAAATTTACCGGAAATTTTAACCGAAAATTTTGAGGGGAAGTAACAGAAAATTTTTAACGATATTTTTTACCGAATATGTTTACGGGAACTTTTTACCGAACATTTCAACGAGAAATTTTTACCAAATATGTTAACCAGAAATTTTTACTCAAATTTTTTACTGCAAATTTTTATCGAAATTATTTACCGAAATTTTTTACCGAAAATTTTTACAGATGTTTTAACCGAACATTTTTAACAAAAATTTTTACCAAAAATATTTACCGATCATTTTTGCTGAAAATTTTATTGAAATATTTTACGAAACTCTTTACCGAAAATTTTACCGCACATTTTTACCGAAAATTTTTATCGACAATTTTTACCGAAACTTTTTAAAGAAAATTTTTACCGGAAATTTTTACCGAACATATTTACCGGAAATTTTAACCGAATATTTTTAGGGGAAATAACCGAAAATTTTTAACGATATTTTTTACTAAATATGTTTACGGGAACTTTTTACCGAAAATTTTAACGAGAAATTTTTACCGAATATGTTTACCGGACATTTTTAACCAAATTTTTTACTGCAAATTTAATTGCAATATTTTACCGAAATTTTTTACCGAAGTTTTAACAGAACATTTTTAATAAAAATTTTTACCGATCATTTTTACTGAAAATTTTATTGAAATATTTTACCGAAAATTTTTACCGACAATTTTTTCCAAAAATTTTTCTGAAATTTTTTACTGAAAATTATTATTGACATTTTTATTTTTATTAAAATGACTTCGGATTTTAATTAATTAAAACCCAAAGTTTGAGTAGCAATATTCCAACCATTTTTATCATAATCAGTAGTGTTGCTATTATATCGTTAAATTTTTGATAATATTCTAACGATTTAATAAATTACTGCCAACTTTGATACTATTTTAATTTGTTGCAGAGAATTTCAATTAGCTATCGAGAATACCTCTGTTATACATTACATGATGTAATTATGTTTTTCCCATTACGAAGTGGATAGAGAATCTACCACAAGGGCTAACCACATGTTCACCACTGCAAAATTCCAATATTCTGAGTACAGGGAATCAATCATAAAATATCAAAGAAGATGCATAAAAAAGTTGATAAAATGAGAAGAAACCACGTTAAATGGGTTTTTAGAAATGTGCTTTTCAAACCATAAAAGTTTTCCCAAAAGACGGTGAATGAAATTAGTTGAAAATTTAACGGTGATAGAAATCGATGCCCCAAATTTTACACACGTTTTCAACGGGGTTCGTTGTGGATTGTCATACACCCACCACATGTTGGTGTGTGCATCACCTGATGATTGGTGGTAGTTCATAGTATTGGCAGCTGCCGAAATAATTAATTTTCTAAATTGATTTGTTGCGGAGAAATTTCAAGAGTTTCCCACTAAAACCTACTCAATCTTATATCTGTTCAAGAAGAACCACCGAAATTCTGAAAATTTCAACTGTAAGGGAGGTAATTTTTGGGACATTGTCAAGACTTTATAATGTTTGCTCTTAAAAGAGGAAAGAGGTTTAGCATGAGTGCTAGAAAAATATGTCAGTGCGCTTTTATTTCGAGAGCAACATGTCAAAAGTGGTCTATAAATTCTTGTAAATGTGAACATACTAGCTTCACCGAAGGGGATGAGCTGAAAATTGGAAAACTTTTCGAATTGGTGGAGCATTTTTTCGTGGTTATTCCCCAATATGTAATAACACTATTCAATGCCTTACAAATTCGCTATATTGCCTAACAAAGAATGAATGATTTCGGGATATGGGGGAATGGTGCACTTCCAGCACTCACTTTAAATTGAATTTCTTTTCATCGACAATGTTCAGAGCGTTCACGGCGAAGTATTGACTCAATAGCAGCAGGGCTGTGTCATGAGAATTTTCAGTTACTTGAAATACGAAAAAGCTATTGAAAAATTCTAGTGACTGTCCCTGTGGGAGTAGTAGAAGTGGTTGTTCTGTGTATGTCATGTTGGGGCTGATTCAAGTTACATAGTCTAAAGTTCTGCTATAACACTGGATTTTTCTTAAAAGCAAATAGTTGACTGTCCTACGGGAAAAAAATTCGTTCTGGCAGTTAAAAGTCTTTTTAGGTTAGTTAGTGATACGAAACGATATCAACTCAAAATATTATAGATAAATTACATCATCAGTTTTTTCGTTGTTATAAAATGTTGAAAGCTTTTAGTTTTTCTTCAATTTACACATATTATATAAAGCCTATAAAATTTTTTATTATTACTGAAATAAAAGTGAAATTTTCTACTAAATGTTTTCTTTTTTTTAATATATAATATAAATTTCAACGTCCAATAAAATGGATATTTTACTAAAATATATATATTTAGTTTTAGTTTAGTTTTTCTTTTAAACTACAATATTAAAAATTAAATGATCTAAAGATGAAAAATTAATATACTTGAACTAAGAACATTATTATATGAAATATTTCCTTTTTAGGATTTGGTCTTTGGTCCCATTTTTTTTATTATGTTATATCCTTGATATCCCATCTTACTGTATGACTATCATTCTTATTTACTACTCAAAAGAATCCTTATATTGATTCCATTAATATACGATATACAAGGCTTATGTGTACGATATGGAGAGTGAAGGTAAGAATAAAAAAGTGCTCACATTACTTTCACTCTTTGCCAAAAGCCATCTTAAAATTCCTTTAATGGCAATATGATTTTATATTATTGTATACAAAAGTACGTTATTAAGGACTTTACTTTGAGAGATAAATACCTAGTATATACGATACTAGATCAAAATGACTTGCAGTACTTAGACTTTTAAATAACCACTCAAAATTAACAATAAATAACAAATGATTTTTTAAGTGATTGGTTTGCTAATTTTAAAAAAAAATATAAAAAATTTACAAAAGTATATAAAATTTTTATTTAAGTTGATAATTATTTTTTAAAAATTATTTTGTATAAATATAGGTTATGACTACTTTTTAAATAATCCATGCAGGAGGCATAATTTCGAACCCCTTTTTCGAGCATCTTAGCTGGTATCTCCACAAGTCTGCAAGTGGCGCTGATTTATCGGCATGGATAAGTGACTTTACGTAGTCCAGTAAAAAACAGTTCATGGGCGTCAAATCGCACGATCTTGACGGCCAACTCATCAGTCCGAAACGTGTGATAAATTGCTCACCGAACTTATCTCTCAATAAGTCAATTGTTTCACATGCTGTGCAACATATAACGCCGTCTTTTTGAAACCAGGTGTCAACCAGATGTAAGTCTTGTTTTGCCTGTGGTTGCTATCAGACCAAATAAAGGGTTTTCGAATAAGAGTGATATGATTTCTTTAAAAAATAAGGAAATTCAAATGTTTTTTATTTAATGTTAAGTACAATCGATACAATTAAGTTCTGAATAAAACGTCATTCAAATGGCATCCACGACTTCTTGTTACCAGCTTCATTTCGAAAGAAGTACAGACCGATGATTCCACCAGAACAAAAACCACACCAAAACTGTCAATTTAGGTGAATGGAATGGGTGTTCATGAATAATTTGTGGATTTTCTTCACACTAGAATCGACAGTTTTGCTTATTCACTGCACCACTCAGATGAAAGTGAGCCTCATCGGAGAAGATGATTTTCTTAAAAAAATCGTTATCGTTTTCAAGTTGTTTCAAGACAAAATCAGCAAATTCACGACATTTACGGTGGTCCAAATGGCTTCAGCTCTTGAGTGATAACAATTTTATATAGATGCAAGTTCAAATCCTTTCTCAAAATCCGCCAGGTTGTGGTTTGAGACAGTCCCAATTCTTGAGAACGTCTTGCAATCGACAAACTGCAGTCTTCAGCAACACTTGCCTGAACGGTAGTAATATTTTCATTACTTCGAGCGGTTCTTTGTCTTATTGGCACTAGAACATTATGTAAAGAAAATGTACGCTCGAAATTTTAAACAATTCGACGAATAGCGAGCACAGTTGGACGATTATTACGACCATAAAATGGCAAAAGCGCACGAAAAGTTGCAATTGGAGAACGATTAATTTGATAATAAAATTGAATAATTTGTAAACGTTGTTCTTGTTTATATATTTCTTTATAATAAAATTGCAAATATTATTGAATACAATGTAAAAAAAAACAAATTATGACACATTACAAATGGCCGAAACGTCACTTAGAAATCATATCACTCTTATTGATAAATTCTATACGATAATTTTACTTATTCACATATCCATTCAACCAGAAATGAGCTTCATCGCTGAAGGCAATTTTTCGGTAAAAAAATGAATTTTCCTTAAGTTGTTCAAAAATTCGACGCCTTTGCAGGTCATTCGGCTTTAGTTCTTGCACGAGCTGTATTTTATATACATTCAGACTTAGGTCCTTGCGTAAAATTCTCCACATAGTCGAGTAACTTAATCCCTTTGTAAACACACTACACACACGGGTTGGTGCTTCGATGTCAAATAGCGTAAAATTGCTGCTAAATTTTGTTACTATAGCTTGAAATACTTACTCAAAAGGTCAATTATGACGACAATAAAATTGTCGAAATATGCGAAGCACATTTTTTACAGAGCACAAATTTTGATAATAAAATTTATTAATTTGTAAGCTTTGTTTAGGTAAGGGTCCTTAAATGATAAAATCACAATAGCAACTGTGTACTTTCTACTTTAAAACACGTGATCTGTGAAGAAAAAAAAATATAAAAAATCAAACAGTAAAAAAATCACACGTTCAAATTTTTTATATTCAATTTAATCATCAAACCTATTTGGACTTATGAAATTGAACTTTGGAATTCACCAAACGTTCCGATTCCTATCACATCTAGTCCTATGAATTTAAGATACTCCAAAAAATTGATGATGTCTTTTTTATATTCCATTTGCTTCTGCTTTTTCCTTTGCAAAAATTCTTATCCTACACTAAACAGACCGTGGACACAAAATTTATTGAAATCTTTTAACTTTTGTTAGGTGGGGTGACGCCGATGAGTGTAAACAATTATTATAAATTGATTTATGATCCAAATCTGCTCGCTATAAAATATTGCTATAAATTCAGAGTAAAATTGAAAAAAAAAATTATCAAAAAACTTCGTTTCAGTAAAATTAAAAATAATAGTTTCCGTAAAATTAAAAATAATTCTCCTCAGTACATTTTTGACTGTATTTTGCAACCATTACCAAGAAAATTAACAAGCAGCAGTCTTTCATCCAATAAAAATAAAAACTGTATTTTTTAAAAACCTTTTATTTTGTTCCAATCCTTTAATCTTCAATAAATAAAAATCAAATTTATAATCAGATGTTATAATAGAGATAAAAATGAATAACGAATAACCTTTTTAACTCATGATTCCACTCAAATTAATTCAATGTGATTCGTTTTGTGACTGGGTTTTGTTGGTAATAAGGTAGTCAAGCAGAGAAGAATTGTTGAAGAAAGAAATGTCAATTAAAGGAATTCGAGTTGACCAAATAACAGAACAAATATCCTTGCTGTAGATAACACATATGTTCATATAAGCTTGCGTACAGATATTATCTTATTGGCAAAGGTACTTTTATTGACCGTGAAGGTATATATGTGATAGGGGATCGATTTAAGTTACCAATGAGAGAGAATCCTTGATTTGGAACCTTTTTCTGTGCTCCGGTCTATGACTGGTCAAAGGACAAAAAGGACATTGGTAATGCGTCAGCTTTTAAGTAGACCGAAATCGAGCATTCTTTGGTCTTCATATGCCATCATCAATTCTGCAGATTTTGAATAGTGGACATTTTCGATTTTATCTCATGACCTTGTACGATAAAATGTCCACAATACTCAGTAGTATTGATGTGTGGTTTCTGTATTGTAAGCAGATTGTGGCTATGGGTTTGTTGGGTTCATTAAAAGTAGTTAGTCATGTGGAAGAGAACCGGAAAGCCTTTTCTCTACTCGAACAAACTGGCAGGGCTTTGCTCGTATCCATATGGCATCCTATTATTTGCACTTTTCTACCATTTCGAATAACAAATTGTGACTGCGTAGAAGAGTTTATTCAAAGCCGCCACATGTTGACCAATTCGTATGCTGAATTGTTTAGAGCACCACATACCTTTGCTTTGTAAGTGTTCTATTCTTTTGTATTCTACCTCGTAAGTTTTAAGTCCTTTAGATCCCCGGAAAATGGGCAATATTAGAGAGACAAACATGTGTCGGTCCCTTTGACATTCAATTCATTGTCCAACCATTGAATGATTTCGTTTACTTTAGTTCTGAAAATCTGGTAACAAAATGTTTATATCGGCTTCGGTTCCTGCACAAGCAATCATAAAAGGATGTTTTCGTTTAGAGTCCAAATAGCTTGGATTTACTTTTACCGTTATGCTCCCTCCAAACGAATAATCAGTCTATCCCCGATTGCACGGTTTAAGAATTTTGGGCTTTCGAATTATTTCCTTTCGAATAATATAGAAGATAGACCAAATATGGGATTGAATTTGCCTTTTAAGGGTATTTGTTTGCTTTTTTGTTACCATCTTCTTAGTCAAGTTAAATCGTACTAGCCGCTACACATTTCCAATAGAATCTGTTCAATTTATCCAAATACGACTTTCATCCTACTCATTATTTAGAACTAAAATTTCTGATTCTATTAAGGATTCTATTTCTACATTGAATTTGGTTTGCGTAAACTTTTCTCTACAGTATAATTGAGTTTGGCAAAGAAACCTGAAAACGGAAACTTGCAAATGGAAAGTGAGCAATATAAAATTGTTGAGAAGATGAGGGTGTATTGTCCTTTGGTGGAAAATAATTTTATACCCTCGAGCTCAGTCAATTTTTCGTGGCTCCCAATTTACTATACAATATGGAAAAGACCCTAACCATACGCATTCATATGTAAAGAAGTTTGTGATTGTGTGAAGCTCTCTCTCTCTCTCTATCTATTTAAGTGTGTATTTTATGTGCATTGTTCAATTCTCTGAATAGTCTGTCTTAGCAATATTTTCTCTTATTTTACTATTACCTGCCAAGAATATTAAGAGGATGTGTCCTGGCTGAATATCCTAATTTTATCTTCTGCTAACATATTCTCTGTGACTACACAATATTATACTCTGGTTAAGATATTCGCGTATTCTTCGTATTCCTTGTGACAGATATTGAGGAGTCTTTGAAAAAAGAAAATATATTCGAATTTGCACAAAATATCGTCGGATGAGTTCTGGTCGCTTACTAAAGAATAAAGCTTACGGCTCCATTTACAAATACGTTTTTGTATACGCAGTCAAATCCAATATTTGATGACAGAATCTACTATTTTATAGTCACTTATGTATTCGGATCGAATTGACTGGAGATATTTTCAATTCATCCTTTGGAGTATAAATTTGTTGGCTATATTGGCGGCGAGATATAAAGATGGGCAATAAGGGAAAATTGGAGCTGAAAACTTTTATTAAAACAAGAAAATGAAGAAAATGTACAAGATAAATGTGAGCTGAATTGGAAATTTTTCTGTCGGTCATGTTGTGCGACATAGTCTAAACCGCTTATTATTCGACTTCCGAGTGACTCATGAAAAACTTTTACACTTTATCACAATCAATTAACAGGAATTCACAGAAATACCTTCAGCACTAAAACAAACAACAAAAAAATATCATCAGCTTTATTGAATTATCCTTTTTACATGGTACGAGGGGAAAACCTATTTGATAGAATGTGCGGTTATTTGAGTGTTTGGAAATATTGATTTTGATAGAATTTTTCCTATAGTAAATGCTATTTGTTAATATTACTATCAAGATAATATCTATTTGAGCAAAATTATATATTATTTAATTTAAAAATACAAAAAAAAATCTCTAAAAAAAGTGTAGACGATTTTTTTTTAAATTTCTTTAGACTATAACGAACAATTCATTTTAAAGTTTGAAAAGTTTAAAAAAATTTGAAAATATAATTATTTTTTAGAGATAAAATTTATAAATACTGATATTTGCAATTTTTGATTATAAATTAATATATTCAAAATAAAAAGATTTTCTATAAATAATAAAGTAATTCGGCTGTAGCCACGTTTTGCGCTTTATGTGGTGATTATGATCGTTAAGGATGTGACTCATTTCTCCCTTGGTGGAAACATAAAATAGGCAATATTGTCATATATAAATCTTTGAAAACTATAAGTAATTATAATTATTTGTATAAAAATAAATCTTTGAAAACCTATAAGTATTTTACACCAAAATACACCAGACAGTCACTTATTTGCAAAAAGTGGCTGTTTAGTGTATTTTGGTGTAAAAGCTGTATTTCTTTAAAAAACAAAGAAGAAAAGATCATTCTGGGAGCCATAATTCAATTTTTCTTTATCTATACTTAAAGATTTTAATCTGGAGTATTTTAAAAAGATGAATATGCATTATCATTATTCGGTTTAAAACTTAGTAGTTTTATAATGAAATAAATATTTTAAAAAATTTGATTACCGTAACAATTAGTTGGCATCGAAATAACGATAATATGGCATAAAAATTAAACGGCATACAATAACACTGGTTTTGTAATCAAATAAATATTTTCAACATTATATAGGGCATGAAAATTAATTGAAATTTTATATAGGGCATGAAAAGAACAAATCATTTTGCACCGAAATTTATCGGCATAAATGGTTATTAACTTTAACATATAATAAAATAAATTGAATGATCTTCATAATTGGCATAGAAATTTGGCCGAATTATTATTAATTAGCATTAAAATAATTGGCAACGAAATAATTTGTAAATTATAATTTCAACATTGATCTTATTACCGATATAAAGATTAAGCGGCATCATAATTAATTGGCACAAAAATTAATTAGTTTTGACATATAATAAATCTTATAAGTATTTCAATTTTCAGCGAACCAATTGGTATTGAAATATTCAGCCGAACATAATTGAGTAATTATTTTCATTCCTGATATAAAGACTTTATGGCATCATAATCAATTGGCACAAATCCTGATGGTTTCTAAATAGAATAAATATTTTATATATTATAATCGGTATCAAAATAATAAGCAAAATACAATTGAGTTATTATTCTCTTTAAAGGAACTTGGAGATTATGCGGCATCTTAATTAATCGGCACAAATATTTATTGGAGTAATAATGAAATAAATATTATAAATATTATATGGGGTTATAAAAAATAGGTACCATCAAAATAATTAGGAAAAAATAAATTTGCTATTCATCTCACTATCAGCATAAAGAAATTAGTTGGCATAAAAATTAGCTGGAGTTATAATGATATAAATGCTCTAAAGCATTAAATTGGTATGAATATAAGCTAATAATTAAAATGTGCATTATTTGGTATGCTAATAATATAAAATTGATGAGTATTACATTAATCGGCATTACAATTTATTGAAAGTAATTTAAATTGATATGAACATCATTACCGGTATTAATATTACTTGGCAAAGATAATAGTTGATAAAAAAACGTAAATGGCAGCATAATAATTGTTATTATGCCAATAAACTAGTTAGTATTAATATTAATTATAATAAAAATTAATCAGTATTCAAATAATTATATATTTTTTATATTAATTAATAATGCAGAAACCATTTTATTAGGAATAATCAACATTTAAAGTAATCAACAAATAAAACTGAAATGGTTATAAAAATTATTGGGCAACACCATTAAATGGCATAAATATTATATTAATTGGCTTTATTATAAAGTAACAGTATAATCGGCATAAAAACTATCTGGGTCTAATTGGCATAAATATGGTAGATACGCGGGTCGTTCGATAAGTCTTTTTAGAAAATTAAAGAAATTGCGCTCGTAGTGATGGTAAAGATTTTTTTTTGTAAGTAGCATTATCGACAGGAAAGACCTACGCATTATTTCAGCTCGGTCCATAGCGTAGGTCAATTTCTATCGTCGATTAAAGTTAACGACATTTATTTGTGCATAACAATGGAAAAAAGCGAGTGTAAGGCTGTCATCAAACATCTCCATTTGAAAGGCTTAAGCCCGAAAGAAATCAAAGCCGAGTTGGATGCAGTTCATGGCACATATGCACCTGTGTTTGCGATGGTTTACAATTGGGTGAATGAATTTAAACGTGGCCGTTCATCAACAAAAGATGAACATCGTTCAGGACGCCCAGTTGATATGTCTACTCCTGAAATCATCGACAAAATCCACGATCTGATTTTGAACGATCGGCGAACTAAAGTGCACGAATTAGTTGAGGCCACGGGCATATCACAAGGTACAGTCGCTTCAATTTTGCATGAAAAATTGTCTGTGAAAAAAATTTCGGCAAGATGGGTGCCGCGTTTGCTCTCAGAGGAGAAACGTGTAGTGGACTCTGAGGCTATGTTGGCACTCTTTCATCGCAATCCTGCCGAATTCCTTCGTCGATATGTCACTGTGGATGAAACCTGGATACACTACTATACTCCAGAAACGAAGAGACAGTCATCACAGTGGATTTTCAACGGTGAACGGGCTCCGAAGAAGGCAAAAACGGTGCCATCGGCCGGCAAGGTGATGGCCACGGTCTTTTGGGATTCGCAGGGCAACATTTTTATCGACTACTTGGAAAAAGGAAAAACAATAACAAGAGCGTATTACGCGTCGTTATTGCAATGGTTGAGCGAGGAAATCAAAGAGAAACGCCCCCATCTGAAGAAGAAAAAAATCCTCTTGCATCAGGACAATGCGCGTGTGCCCACCTGCGCTGTTTCCATGGCCAAAATTGTGGAATTGAGAATGGAATTGTTGCAGCATCCCGCTTATTCACCAGATTTGGCCCCGAGTGACTATTTTCTTTTCCCCAATCTGAAGAAATGGCTTGGCGGACGATGGTTCACTTCCAACGAGGACGTCATTTCTCAAACGGATGAGTATTTTGCAGAACTTCCGAAATCCTATTTTTTGGACGGGATAAAAATTTAGTGTATAGAGCTAAAAGGAGATGATGTTGAAAAATAAAATTTTTTTTTTAAAAAAACAGTTTTTTCCATCTTTTTCTAAGGACTTATTGAACGACCCTCGTATCATTACCATTTATATCAAAATAATCGACATGAAATCATTAATCGGCATGAATGTTTTAACTGAGTTTTATTAGTAACTGTCATTTTATTTTCAAGAAATTTTCAAATCGTTAAAAAAATTAGGATTTATTGATTTTATTAAATTATCGCTTCAGTTGAATTGATTTTTTTGACTTTTCTAATTAATAAAATAATTTCACAGAATATAGTATAATCGATTGGAAACTGTCCAAGACTGCTTTTCTGAAATCACGCAGCATAATAAATTTTGGCTTTAAATTTCTAAAACGCATAACTTAGAGTTTTGGTGATGTCAAGCGGCCCCCAAGATCGTGTATTTTAACTTCAAAATGAGTAAAAAGTCATAAAATATTACCTTAAAAGAATCAAGTCCTGCAAGAATCTTTATAATTAATGTTTTTATTATATAAAATGTCAATATTAATATAATATAATTAATTTAATAAAATAATATAAAAATCTTTATTAAAATATTGTACAATTTGATTTTAAATTACTTTCCAAAATGAAAATTGGATATTATTTTATTTGGTAAATGTCAAACGATTGTTCCATTCATATTCACTTTTATATAATAAAATCAAAAGCCATATAATAGTTAAAATTACCAACAAATAATTGAAATGCAATATATTTTACTACCACATTAAAAAACACAATAGAAATATTTAAAAATGAAAGAAAATTACGAATTCTCCAAGTTTTCTAGGTCGTTTGGGTAAGCTCAATTCAACTTTAATATATCACGTTTTTATAGAAAATGGAATTGTTATTATACGAAATCGTAGAGTTGAAAGGAGCAGGACCATCGATCGGTTCATTCTTCAAATTGAAATTAATTTCCATTAAAATTCGCTGAATGGAATTTAATTTAATGTGGGGAATGTCACAAGTTGCTCGTATGACAGCAGGCGTTAACCCAATTCCATTTTTGTTTCAGAAATTTCATCCAACATCATTTTGAATATGCTTCGCTATGCTCCTCTTTACTAAGCTCACATTTAGTTCTCATATTCGCTATATATTTTTCTACCCTGAGAGTTTGAAATTTCATATAATAGATTTTCACTTCCTATTCAGATTGTTAGCAGTTTTCAAAATTGGTGTGAAAATCAAGCATTCAAGACTAGACAAACTTGAAGACTAATTCGCACATTTGGCATGGCCTTTCGGTGGCATTTCCTAAACTGAGAAGATTTTAGGTAGTTTTAGGGATTCTGGAAACTGTGAACAAAGTCACCCTTTACCTGGGGTACTCAATCAACCATTAAGGTGGTAATTTTAAATTCATGAGCAAAGAAGTTGAACATTTGGGAAAATTGAAAAATGACTCAACACACATCCACCATTCTACGCATATCCAAACTATTCATAGACTATGTGTGAGACGAAGCTGTGCAGCTGGGTTGACAAATTCCTTTAAAATGAGTTTTAATATCATTATGACATTAGATATTCTCACTTTGTCAACGGCTGCCATAATTTATTGGTGTTTGTAAACAAAAGTTTATTCAAATTTTCATAAATTTTCCCATTGTACCATTTATCTGGCTATCAATATTAGATTTAAAGATTTTTTTATACTCTCACCTATCAGCTGCCTAACCATTTGCCAGATTCTCTAATAAAGAATTTCTTTATAATTATCTTAATATAATTTTGTATAATATCTTAATTAAATTAATTGGTAGCAATCTAAATTAGAATATATAGTATTTATACTATAAGTTTTGTAAATTTTAGAAGTGAACATCATTTATGGATGATGTGAAATGTATGCTTGAATGCACCAAAGGCCCCAACTATTCGATAATAACCGTTGTTCGAAAGTTCATTTTTTCTGGTAAATAAAATATGAAGATTGGAAAAGTTGTCGGTAGTCATTAAAGCAGTTTTTCGCTCTAAGCTGTTTTTTTTTTACCCCTAATATAGAATAGTTCTTATAGCCTCTATAGTAGAAAATAGTACTGGTTTTTTGTTCACATGGGAACTAGTAGAAAGGAAAACTTCGAAACCACCGTAAAAATAGTTTTCGGAAAAGTTTCTATTCAAACCATTAGTTTTTCATTTTCATTGATATAAAGCCAAATGTTAGTACTTTGGTAAAATTTCATACTCTAAATTGCAGACAATTACACTATGGATACTAGGAAAAGCTGTCCTAAAGCAAAAGCCGTTCTACTATAACTGCTCATGGCTACACATATGTGGAGCTGATTCTAATGAGAAGTAAACTTTGTTGATGGAATTTATACTATCAGCCATATTTGTGTAAATAATATGAAAAGTTCCTATTTTATTATTAGCTTTAACATATTTGCGAAAAATTTAATTATGTGGAAATTATTATTACAAACGAATTCCGAAGGTTTGTTGGCAACAATGTGAATTTAGTTATTTGGATTTATATTTGAGATAAAATTATATTTTTTATATTATTTTTTTAAAATTACGTTTAATTTTTTATTTTTTTTTTATAATTAAATACAAAATGTTTGGAACTTTTTCAATAGGTAAAGTGATTGTGAGTTAAGAATTAATTTTTTATAGCTGATTTTAGGCGGATTGAATTTTTTATGTTGGAAAACATTTTGGAAACAGATTAATTTAAAAAAAAAAAACCACCCCTTCTCTAGCATTATTAGGCTTCATTTTGGAAACAGATTAATTTAAAAAAAAACTATTCATTATTTTGCTAAAAAAAACGAAGATAATTTAGAATATATTTTTAATTCTAAAAATTCTATTTAATAATAAATATTTTTGTAATGGAAATTATTCGAAAAGGAAATAAGCTTGTACCAAAGATCTAGAAGTGCAGTACAAGTTACTACTTTGTTCGGTAACTATGCGATCCTAAAGAGAATATCGAAATTTGAAGGAAGGATCTGACTTTGAATTTTGAATTAAATTTAGCGTATCTGCAATTTGACCTTACGAAAAGCGCCAACAAGACTATGGGAATATAAATTTTTAAGACCACATACGAGGTCTGTTCAAAGATAATCGTATGTTGGTACTTATATCTCTCACTTATGCCGATAAGTTCGGCTATTTTGAATGTTCAGTTAATTTTTGACAGCTTGCACGTGTTTTCGCTCGTTTTCGATATTTGCTCAATGTCGACCAAAAACACTATTGCATTAACATTGCTAAGGAGCTGTTGGACTCTGGGCCGCGACAACCCAAATTTGCTCCAGACAACCCAAAGGGTCATAACTGATGACGAATCATGTGTTTATGGTTATGACGTGGAAACCAAAGCTCAATCATCACAATGGAAGCTGCCGCACGAGCCAACACCGAAAAAAACTCCAAGTTCGATAGAATGTGATGGTTTTGCTTACAGTTTTCTTCGATTGCAGGGGCGTGGTGCATCATGAATTCTTGCCACAGGGTAGAACGGTCAATAATGAATATTATCTGCAAGTTATGCGTAAGTTGCGCGAAGCAATTCCCCAGAAACGCCCGGATTTGTGGAAGAACAAAAATTGGCTTGTGCACGAATTTTTGGCCAAAAACAACACACTAATAATGGCGCAGCCACTGTTTTCCCCAGATCTAGCGCCCTGTGACTTTTTTATATTACTGAAACTGAAGAGCTTTATGAAAGAATGACGCTACGATACGATTGAGGAGATAAAGACGGCATCGAAGGAGGAGCTGAACAAGATCACAAAAAATGATTTTGTGAAGTGCTTCGAGGATTGGAAAAAACGTTGGCATAAGTGTTTAATATCTGGTGGGGATTACTTTGAAGGGGACAAAATAGATAGTCATAAATAAATAAATAATTTTTGAAAAAACAAAAAATTCATGATACTTTTTGGATAGACCTCGTATATTAGGGGTAAAGATGATTTTTCGGGAGACGAGAAGTAGAGGAAATTTGAATCCCATTCTGAGAGGTGTTTAACATCGATAACTGGTAAAAATGAGAAACGAGTAAGGGCTCTTTTGAGATCAAATCATCGATTAACGTTTAAGCTGATAAGTAGGGTCATGAGTCCTTAAAAGGCTCAGAAGAGATATTCTCCGCGTCAGACTGGATACTGCAAACAAACACTTCGATGCTTTGTTATTACAATATCCTCTATGACACAAAAAATGATTACAGTGCTTTTCCATGTTTCCTGATCAAAGTCCGCGTTAGTTTTTTTAGTCCCCAAGATCAATAATTATTTAAAAGAAAATCATTTTGGTACTATTTTGGAGGAGTAAACACGCATCGAAGTTTCTCTGCCTGTCGTGATTAAAAAGTTAGGAGGCTGTTACCTTTTATTGCGAGGATAGTTGAGCATGGTAATTCAACAAGAGGATTATAATGATTATTTAGACGAAAATCAAATATTTTGTAAAGGGGTATGGACAGTTTACATTAAGGTCACGATGAATAACAATATTCCGCACATAATATGGGACATTTATGATTTTTCGTATGATTCTATATTGCAGTGATTGGATTCGGAAGGAGTTGTCCATACGTCCAAATTGGTTTTAGTACTGTTTTTGTTGTCGATTTTTAGCTTTTATTTTGCGTCTAAGAATCGCAGCAGTGGCTTGTATCATCCGCTAAATTCAGTCCTTTTAAGTTTTCTTATACGTTCTATGTTATCTCGTAATCGTTTGTCAAACTTCAATCGTTTGGCAAACTTATAAAAAAAATGGTTCTGGATGAAGAGTAAAAGTAACATGAACCTATTTTTATGCGTTCACTTTCACTTTACACTTTTTGAACCATTTTATGATAAGGGTTTGGTGTGATGAGCTAGTATTGCAGTGCCATCAGTATTGCTATTCGATTCTTAATATTGGTTGGAATATGATGACGAGGTCGAAGTTTTTTTTTAATAACATTTAAATAAAAAACATTTTTATATAATTTATATTTTATTGATTGATATATGGTATTTTTCGGTATGTAAGAAATATAATGTCTGTCAAAATCCCACCTCTAGCCGTGGCGCAAACCCGAACTCTTTTAAGCACGTTTTCGCAGACTTCTGGTGGCATTGAGGTTGTGGTTGGTTTGTTAGTGTACACCTTTTCTTTCAAGCACTCCTATATAAAGTAATCCGGGTCGTTGAGGAGAGGAGAGGGGGGTGTTCAAATCAAGGGATTATAGGGGCCAGTTGATATCACCACTTTTTGACATTATTTTGGCGGAAAAAATTTCTCTAAAAATTTGAATCGTAGCACGAGCAGCATAATAAAAGAAATAAGGCCCAATGATGACGCCAACCCACATAACCCACCATACAATAACTCTACGAGAGTATAGTGGCCGTTGGTGTATCAGTTGAAGGTTTTCAATGCTCCAATAGCGGCTATTCTGTTTATTAACAAAGCCCCAGCCATATCGAAGTATGCTTCGTCGCTCATGATGATTTTTTGCAAAAAATGGCGTTCATCTATGCCGCACTATAAAACTCCAGCACTCCAGTCTTGTGGCTGTTCATGGTCTTTTGCCTATCGGTGAGAGGTACCCGGGGACATTCAGCAATACCCTGCCTCACTGCATAAATATTTACCAGTGTACATTGGCTTAATTATTGCCCAGTTTTATGCTTAATGATTGACTTATTAGGCATATGATAAACACCAAAAAAGTCACGTAATTTTCTCCGTGATATTCACAATTTAATAATTATTCAAATAAAATATTTTAATAATTTCAACAAGTGGTTATATTATTAAATGATCCATAGTAAGTTATGTTATTATCGACCACTCTATCCGACTCTTAAATGCTAATAGATAAATATTATCTAAACTAAATAAAATCGACCTGGAACATTTAAAGCACTCTGTATAATAAAGGACCAAAAATACTACCTTGGGGAACACCTGCTTGAATAGGCGACATTTCAGAACACTCGACATTCTTAACTATCTAAAAATATTGCTCTAAGAGGTAAAATTTGATTATAAGGAAGTATGGAATATGAAGGATTCTCTTAAGCTTCGAGAGAAACTTAAAATACCATACTCGGTCGAAAGTCTGAGTTATGTGCTGGATAGTGAAATATTCACTTCGGAAGATATATTTTTGGATAGTAAATTTTTATTTTCTTCTTCTAGGATAGGATAAAATCGTTAAAAAATAAATTTTTCTACTTTTTTGGCAAGAGTTCGGAGTTGGCTTATAGGTTTATATGAGGAAGAAAGTTGAGTTGAATTTGTGGGCTTATGGATCAATTTTATTATTGAGAATTTTCAAAGTTAGGGAAAATATAATGTACCCAAAATGCGTATGTACATAGAATGATAACTATTTTAATATTTCGGAATATTTAAGAACATATATCCCGGGGATTTTAAGTTTAAAAATGTAATTAAAAAATTAATTTATTCGAAATTAAAAAATTGCCATTAAAAAATTTATCGTTTTTATTACTTACTTATAAAAAAAATCTTTTATTATTCATTAAACTATAATATAAATAAAAGCTTTACTAGATAGTGTTCTTCCAAAATCTTTTTAATAAATATAGAAAAATTCCCATATATCCTTTTTTAGAATATTTATTATTACGAGTTGAAAATTATCTCACTACTTTTGCACTATTCATAATTTTTGCATCTAAATAAATCCATATTTAAACTACTTAGAAAAACTAAGCTATAAAAATGTACCCTTTAAAATAACAAAAAGTAAAATAATATCAATAAAACAAGAATTTGGAATTCTTAAAATGAAAGAGCCTTAATAATAAAGTTTTTTTTTGTATTTGAATTATTAGTTATACGTGAAAATTTTTTCATTATTATAGCTGATGGCAAATAGCTTATGGAATTCATAACATAAATAACAATATTAAGTAAAAATCCAACCCTAAATATACCCTAATAGGAATGAAAGAAAGAAAAATTTCTTTAATATCTGCTCATATTTGTACATGTACACGAAAAGGAATACGTCTCTAGCGATTTTGATATTATTATGTTGGTAATAATGGTTGGATTCCTTTTATGGACATATTTTTTAATAATAGAAAAAAGGGAGAAAGTATAGTATATGAGGAAATAAATAAAAAAATAACATGAGAATAATTTGAACGCATATTTTCATTACGAATTATGTTGGGCACAATCAACCTGCTTTTTCCATATTGTGACGTTCCGATGCGACATAGCCAGTCAGCTCATTCGTAAGAGTTTCCTTTAGTCATTTGGTTACATTTAAATGTCCTCAAACCCTGGAGTTCTGATATTCCGAAGACCATTCATTTCTGTTCAGTAGGGATATTCGCCATTTCGACAAATGCATATAAATTCCCTGCATACGAAATACATTTATGCTAATGCAATTTTCCACATCAACAATTTCGTTTTATCTCAACATTTATAGTAATGCATTACGATTGTATTCGAACCCTCTGTATTTTCAAAATGTCTGTTCCACCCATATAACATTGGGATGTGAGTGAAGGGAGATTGGAGAAATGGATGAGAAGGAAAAAAAAGAACTTGAATTCAGCTGCATCGGTGTGCTAGTGCATTTTTATCTCGGATGGATAAAAGTAAGTCCAATCAAGTCAGTTATGGTTCCTTATAAGAGTTTTCTAATAATAGGCGCACTCCCAGAGGATAAGGTCAAAAGTATACGTCATCAAGGAGAATGAATACGAATATGACTTCATATATACTCGTATGTTGGTTACGTGAATTCCCCAATTGGTGATTGAAAATTCAACAATCCACCCCTTCTCTAGCATTATAAGGCTTCATCTCTTCTATGAAAGATTATCTGTCCTGTTACAATTCTTACTGTTACACATTCAAATCAACATGCACTTAGCTGAGACTTGTCGAGAAGGGGATGTGAAGAGTTTGAAATGTCAAAATAGTTGGTGGCAATAAAATTCCCCAATTTCCACTGGGCATATACACATCCATACAATCATATAGAGGACTTCCAACGTAGCATATAGACGTAGGTTGGATATATTTTTGAAGTAAAGTAATAGCACGCAATTTATAACCATTGCCATAGATGGCAACACATGGCACAGCCATGATGAATGTTTTCCGTTATTTTAGAAGCGGCCGGTGCGTTTTAGGGGGTGAAAACGTGCCAGTAACATGTTTATTAAAATTTTTGACACCATTCGGCGTTGTTATTTGTCAGCTAACGTACCAAAATTGTGCACAACCGTCACGAGAAGATAAGCAGTACAGTAAACTCATAACGTTTCAACTGGGGCCCACAGAATTTAGTGAATGTACTTGTCGTAATAGTAGTGAAAATTAGCCTATTCAAATTTGATAGCTGGTGCGTATTGCAAAAGGGACTAGTTGTGGGTGGAAATGAATTATGAAAATTTTTGGGGATGAGAAAATTTCGATCAAAAGAATATTCGTAGATGGTTGCTATTTTAATGGTCACGTGCCACAGATTTGTTTTCATAATTCAATGGCTTAATCGATTGTGCCCAAAGTACACCATATTCCAGCAGAAATAGCCTTGATTTTCTATTCAAAGATGGAGATTTTAAATTTACTCCATTCGAAAATGTTGTGATTAATCTATAATCGTGCCGTGAAAATTTTAATGATTCTGTTCAATAGCGGCTTACCAAAACAATCAGAACTCAATTAAACAATAGAAAATGTCGTGCTCAACGAGTCAATTTAAAAGTCTGATAAAAATCTGTTCGATAAATTTACATAAAATACCATAATAACAATTTAATATGGCGACTATTATTGCAATTATGGAAATATTGTTAGTTGGCACATTTTCTGAGCCACACCTTTTTTTTTCTAACTGAAATTTATTATGGAAATTTTTATCTTGACAAAACTGACCACGATAATAGTTAATTGACTTGTTATGGTACTTTATCAACTTATTCTTAACTTGTTAGAGAAAAGTAATAAAATTTAATTTGATTTCTTATAAGGGGTGGGTAAAAAAATTCTCTTTAAAAAGGATTGTACATTAATTTTATTGAATTTAGAACAGTTTTATAATGGTATTTTTTACTAGGTTGTAATCCTTGGCCTGTTATCCTAAAAAGGAGGCTTTAATACTTGATCTATTATCGGCAGTACTCCATCTCAAGTGCTTTTAATTCTTGGGTAACTAAAAAACAGTCAGTCACGGACTTTTGTCTGGTAAATATTGGGGCTAAAAAACCAAAGGAATACTGCTTTGCGACAAAAATTCCATGGTGGAGATGTCCTTGTGACAGGGTGCATTGTCATTGTGGTGGATCATCTAAGTGTCCACAATATCTAATCTGTCGGGAAAAGTAGTTTTTCTCAGTTTTTCAAGAACTTTTTATTATAAATAAATCATGTATTGTATATAGGAAAGTCCTTGAAAGGGTTCACATTTTCATCAGTTTTTGGTGCTGATGGTATTTCTAAGCAATTTGCGTCTTCCAATGATACTTATTCCTGCCAAAAATTGAAAGCAACCAAAGAGCTTTTATGCCACCAAAGAGATTGAGTTTAATGCCATCAAAGATGTTATTCTCTTGCTAAGGAATGTTCCCCATAGGCTCATTACAACTTTTCATAAGCTAAACTCGTTAATTCCTTAAGCTTTATATAGAATTTGTACAGCTTCACTTGTCACGATCCCTATAGGGTCACATAATTACCGGATGTGGTACAAATTTATGCTGCATATCTAGGAGAGACTACCGGTCTTATTACTTCTCTGGCACACTTCGAACATTGTTTTTTAAGACATAAAAGTTAATAATATTGTATTTTTTCACATAACAATTATAAAAGTCTACACTATTACCAATGAACTGGCTCAGTGATGCCAGTGTCATTGGCACCTTTTGTAAAAAGTCTTTGAATAAGAGTGATATGATTTTCTTAAAAAAAACACACTAATTGTTAAGGAAATTCAAATGTTTTTTATTTAATGTGAAGTACAATCGATATAATTAAGTTCTGAATAAAACGTCATCCAAATGGCCTCCACGACTTCTTTTACAGGAACGAATTCGATGAACCCAATTTTCGAGTACTTTTTCCACTAAATCAAGTCGTATGTCATGAATAGCACGTTCAATATTGACTTCTAAAGCTTGTAGAGAGTCTGGTTTATTGCTAAAGACCAATGACTTCAAATAACCCCACAAGAAATAGTCCAATGATGTTAAATCACAACTTCTTGGAGGCTATTTTTCTTGAAATAATCGAATCGCCAAACTTTTCCTGCAATAATTCGGTTGTTGCACGTGCTGTGTGGCACGTAACCCCGTCTTGTTGGAACCAGGAACAGATGTTGTCAAGATCAACTTCTTCCAATTCCGGTTTCATTTCGAAAGAAGTATGATCCCACCAGACCAAAAACCACACCAAAACTGTCAGTTTAGGTGAATGTAATGGGTGTTCATGAATAATTTGTGGATTTTCTTCGCACCAGAATAGACAGTTTTGTTTATTTACCGCACCACTCAGATGAAAGTGAGCCTCATCGGAGAAGATGATTTTCTTTTAAAATCGTTATCGTTTGGAAGTTGTTTCAAGACAAAATCAGCAAATTCACGATGTTTACGGTGGTTCAATGGCTTCAGTTCTTGAGTGATAACAATTTGATACGGATGCAAGCCTAAATCCTTTCTCAAAATCCGCCAGGTTGTGGTTTGACACAGTCCCAATTCTTGAGAACGTCTTCAGCAACACTTGCCTGAACGGCAGTAATATTTTCATTACTTCGAGCGGTTCTTTGTCTTAGTGGTACTTGAACATTATGTAAAGAAAATGTACGCTCGAAATTTTTAACACCTCGACGAATAGCGAGCACAGTTGCACGATTATTACGACCATAAAATGGCAAAAGCGCACGAAAAGTTGCAATTGGAGAACGATTATTTTAATAATAAAATTGAATAATTTGTAAATATTGTTCTTGCGGTTATCTCTCCATAATAAAATTACAAACATTACTAAATACAATGAAAATAAAGTGACAGATCATGACGTATTACAAATGGCCGAAACGTCACTTAGAAAGCATATCACTCTTATTGGAAAACCCTATACAACCTTTCTTAGATAGATTTTAGGCTATTTTACTAAATAATTTAAAGTTGAGAAAATTAAGAAAAAAAAAAATATTTACTACGAAATTTAATTCCTAATAAAAGTAGTCTTCCTTTACTTAATTAAACCTGCTCTTGTCTTATTATTAAAAACTGTATATTATCCTTTTGTCAGAGAATGCGCTGTGCTTTACTACCATTCATAAAATATACAAGCTGCACTATGCCAATAGACTAAAAATATATTATATTCCCTTTGGAGGATAAATAATTCTTTCAAAAAGAACGTGATCATTCCCATGCATATTCTATATAAATAATAAATTTTAAAGGATGATCTCTGTCTGCTTTGAGCTTAAAATTGCGTTCATATATCAACAGTCGACTAGAGAAAAGCCGCGAAAACCATATTCGATATTGTCCGGAGAGTTTTTATTTTTTTTCTTCATCAGCATCAGAAACTGTATTAGAAGTCCTTCTAGCCATTTTTGGATTCATATTAAATTGTATTGGGGGAGTTGTTCATGTACTTTTTCTATATCACACTATGCACACAGGCATCACTGAGAATATGCAATAATATAAAAAAATAAATTTGCTACATGAACAATAAAATGAAACTGGCGAGAAAAAAATTATAAAAAATGGCAGCAAATATACTGAAGGGAGTAAATTGCTCGAAAATATAAGGGATGTATTCGTATAATATTTTAAGGGGCTTATAGATGCAAAAATGATGGACCGCCGGATACCTTACAACAAGGGTTGATAAATACAATAAAATGAAAATAAACCAACAAAAATTATTTTTGAACGAAAACAAAAACACCCAAAATAGGAAGCAAAACTTTTTGGAGTAAGTGTAATCATTGCTGGGGAGAAGTTGATTGCAAGTACGTGCAAGGATAGTCATAAATAGGGTGGTTTTTTGTAGAGTTTTGGGGCTTGAACGATACGATAAGACTGATGCTTATACTATTCAAAAAGGGAGTCCAATGTAAAGAGGCTAAAGGTTGACTTTATATAAGCGTCTAGGGACTACCGCCAATTCGGGGTGAATGTACCCGTTACAAGGACTAAAAATAGACCGCTATTTGTATAGTCTCCCATATAGGCTACTGCACTGAATTTAAATATATCTTTTTGATGTTTTTTTTTTTGGACAATTCACATTCATAAGGTGCGTATCCTTCCTCTCACTTATAATGCATACTTAGCTGGTTAAAAGCAATAATATTTTTTATTCATAAAAATAGTAACAACAAAAAACAACGAAGAAAACAAATTAAAAGTCCAAAAACATTTTAAGCTAACGAAAATATTATAGCCATAATAAACCGATTTTTTATCTCATATTTTTAGTCATAAATGTGAATTTTAACAAAGTTGAACAATTTCAGGACTACTTGGTAAGAAAAGGCAAGATTATTTGGCATGAAGAATTTTATTAGAATGGGGAATTTCTACCGAACTAAATGGATTTTCATAAGGAGTCTACTTTTGTATATAAATAACGTAAGAAATCTTTTGGTTAAGATGATTCTGTGTCTATCATTAAATTTCCCGTTTCGTATGAGTTTTGTGGTCGGCATGTCAAGTTCCAATCATACTCTCAGCAGTATATTAAGGCACGTACACACATCATTTTCTGTGATGATATGAAATACGAAAAATTTATGAGACATCACATTTCCAGTACGATGTGATGGATTGAAAAGGAAATCGAGATCCTTCTAGTGGAATTTTTATATATTTTTCTTATATTTTTTTTCTTATAGATAAGAAGAAATAAATGAAATTGGAACTTGGACTGTTTTGAAAACAGAGCGTTTTCTCTTTATTTTCCATAAAGAAAATAAGAAAATTCAAATCTAAAATGGAACAAAAATGCATTGTCCATTTTGTAATTTGTAACAATGGTTCTATATATTTAATATCTATAATAGCTACTGATTAGCTACATACTTGCCTTTTAATATTATAAATTAATAAACTATAAAATAAAGCTTAAAAATTATATGGCATACCTACCGTTAAACATAATACCACGGGTCGCCTACAACCAAAGGGATTGAGATACACCCAATCAACATGCAAATAGAGTTGGCCAGTAATGGATTACGCTGGATCAGCTGACTAGATCTAGGTACTTTTACGCACCTCAAACGACATCCTAGCTTGCTTAACCAACGCTTTCTTCTTTGATTTTCTGATTGGCTCACTTCATGCATGAAAAATTCGCTCAGGTTCCCTTCTTTCCTTCTTTTCTTTTTCGGCTCCTTTATCTTTGTCATCTTCTTCATCTTACTCATCTTGTTTATCTTTTTATCTTCTTCATCTCTTTCATCATTTTCGTCTTCTTCATCTTCTTCTTCTTCATCATCTTCTTCATTGTCTTCATCTTCTTTTTCTTCATCTTCCTCATCTTCTTCAACGTTTTCTTCATCTTCTTCATCTTTGTTGTCTCCTTCATCTTCTTCATCTTTTTCATCTTTTCCATAGTCTTCAACCTCTTTACCTTCTTCATTGCCTTCATCTTTTTCTTTTTCATCATCCTCATCTTCTTCATCTTCTTTATCATCTTTTTTATCCTTTTCATCTTTTTCGTCTTCTTCATTTATCTTCTTCTTTTTTATCTTCCTCATTTTCCATATCTTCTTCATCTTTTTCATTGTCTTCATCTTCTTCTTCTTCATCTTTATCATCTTCTTCATCTTCTTCATAATTTTCTTTATCTTCTTTATCTTCGTCATCTTCTTTATCTTCTCCGTCTTTTTTGTCTCCTTCATCTTCTTCATCTTTATCATATTTTTCATAGTCTTCATCCTCGTTACCTTCTTTATTGTCTTCATCTTCTTATTTTTCATCATCCTCATCTTCTTCATTTTCTTTATCATTTTCTTCATCTTCTCCATCTTCTTCATCTTCTTCATCTTCTTCATCATCTCAATCTTTTTCATTTTCTTTATCTTGTTCGGCTTCTCATCTTCTACTACTGCATCTTCTTCATCTTCTTTATCTTCTCCATTTTCTTCATCTTCTTGATCTTCTTCATCCTCTTCGTCTTCTTCATCTTATTCATTTTTTCTTAATCTTTTTCATTTTCTTTATCTTCTTCATCTGGTTCATCTTCTTTATCTTCTGCATATTCTTCTTTTTCTTTATCTTCTTAATGTTCTTGATTTTCTTCATCATTTTCTTTACCTTTTTTCATCTTCTTTATCTTTTCTTTCTTCTGCATCTTCTTCATCTTCTTTGTATTATTCTCATTACTCTATGCACATTTGTGCAGCTACCCAATCCTGCCCCTAAGCAGTTCCAACCATTAAAGGTAGGTTCATTTTATAACATTCAGTAACCAGTTACAAGCTAGTTAGTCTAACAATGCCTAGAGCCTAATAATCTGCAATGATAGCACCCGGGATCCTGCCATCCCTCAGCTCCAGTCCTAAGACTGCACTTGCGATGCAGGTAACAACTATAGCCAAAAGCTCCTTACCTTGGTTGGGCATGGTGGTGTTATTGTTTACACAGAGAGCTTCAATAAGGCAACTTGTTATTTTCTGGAATTGCTAGTCAGCTCAAAACCGGGGTTCACCAAGACTCGTAGTCCACTTCTGGCATCGCTCCTATAGTACATATCTACAAGACCAATTATTATTTTTGTTGTTTTAAAAGTTTGCAGTAAGCTTAATATCGAGATTTTACGATTTGATGTCTTTAAACTTACTGTTTTTGGAACTCAAAAATGGACACCCATCAAGTAATAACTAAATTAAAGCCGGAAATGTGCCAAAAAATCATTAAAAAATTCTTTAAAAAGACTTTATCCTAGATGGAGTTTTTTGTTTGCCATTTAAATGGTATTTTTTTAATCAAAAATGGCAAAATAAAATCAATCTAATTGAATATAAATTTTGCCAAAATCTAATTTGTAAAAGTGGTTGTTTAAATTTTAATTTCCGACTAATAAATAAGATAACTCTTGCTATGAATTGAAATACTTGTAAAAATAATACGTAATATTCAGGATCTAGGACATGCCAAAGAATAAGAATGAAAATAATCAGAAAAATGTTTGGCATTATTTTTAGTGATCCATAAAGTAAAAATGTATAATAATTTGATATGCTCGAGTATAGATAATGTTGAATCCTTCATTTGGTTCAAGCTTGTCACTAAACTTTACATTAGTCTATGTTGGATTGTTAGTAATAAATTTTTTATGTGAGCTTCTAGGAATTTTCAATTTTTAGTCTTCCAAAGCTTATGGTGATAAGATAGATGAATGACATCTCATTCTGGAGGGATGGAAGTGTAAGCAAAAAAATTTCTAAAAAGCTTCCTTTCTATTACGATTAGAATTTTTTATTTGCCACCTCCAACACCATCATCATCATCATTATCAATGCCCTTACCCCATCATCATCATCATCATCATAATCACAATCATTGAATAGAAAAATGAAGGAAGTAATAGTAGGAATAGAAAAAAAAATGTTAAAAGTGGAGCTGTGTAATAAAACAACGTTAAGAATGTACGAAAAAATAAAAATAAATACTCAAGAAAGCAAATAATAATAATAATAATAATAATAATAATAATGGTGACAATAATGGATCTTGAAGGTTATTTTCACCAAATCAGAGAGTTATATCCTTCCCCCATTTCCGGAAATCAACCACCTCTATTTGCTGTCACCATTCCATGAAGCTTCTGAAAACCTTTGGCTTTGGAAAGTTCGATTGAATCTGAGCAGAAGTGGCTTCATCATCCCGATCCTATTTAGCTAAAGTTGTGGTAATTTTTTTGCGACTTTGCCATTGACATTAGCTGATTTTTCTTCTTGAACGGAACCTTTCAATGGAGACGTTTTCGAAATCGGAATTGAATCTAAGCATAGTCATTCATCGATGGATGGATTTTGAAATTGAAATCCGCCCATTTACAATGAATACGAATTGTTCTCGATTGAAATTCTTTATCAGATTTTTAGTATCTTTACTAAGTAAAAATATCTTAGAGCAATTCGAATTGATGAATCGTACCGGAAGAGGATAACGGAAGGTAGAGACGACAAACGAACTGTGGAAGCTTCCATCTTTTAGCTTATAAATAAGAGATTAAGGAGGCAATTTTCCAATGAAAATCATTTGAATTTTACGCAGTGTCACCTCTTATCCTCACTTTTAGCTTCTAAGCATACTGATTGGGATTCTTTTTATTTTCGATTTGGCTTCAATCCGATTGTCAATTGATTCGATTCAAATTGATTTGATTGCATTACGTGCGTACGTAGGAATAGAGTTTAAAAATTGGAAAAAATTCGCAAAAAGTTCAATCATTGCATACCTTGGAAGGAGGTTGGATGCAATCATGCAAAAAAGTTGTTACGTGGAGCAAACATGTCAGTCTGCGGTGGAGTTAATATTTCAACCACGCAAGTTCATCGTAAATGTTCGTACAATCATGGCAGTATCTCGGCATAAAATCTGCATGCAATTTTCATGAATGATTGATTGATTGACTGATCGATTGTTGGTCAACATTGTTTTATTTGTCTTCTGATGGTTTCATAGCACTTGATTCACATAATTTGTCTAGAACAGTTCATGTTAGTAATAAAGACATCGACATTGTCGGTAGCTTGGGTAACCCAACCATGGAGATGGCATGTTGCGTAAAAACAGGGCTTTCTACGCATATTCCTATATCAGAGTATGTACGAAGTAGTATTTTTCTCTATATGTTATTCCATAGAATTTATTCCAGCAAAGAATGTGAAGGAAAATACACTTCAGCCTTGAACGGTTTCTAGGTAACCAGAATTGCTTCGATACGATTCTTAGTTAAAGCACTGACTGCCGGCACTTTAAGTAATCTTACTCTTCGTAGATTGTATGGCCAAAGTTTCGTGTCAGGTAAACCACGAAGAAATGTAAATTTGTTTCAAGGAACGTTGTACCTTCAGTTCTCATAAATTATTCAGTGACCACACTCTCTGTTTACATGACAATGTTTTGCATTATACGTTCTAGTACCTCGTCTTGAAACACTTGCAGTCATACAGTTGTCCTTATACCACTTTCATCTGTAAGTAGATTTGTTCAAAGCATCTACAATTTAAACATGAATTTTATTCATCTACATGATTCATTACATTTGAATCTATTTAAATACAATATAAATAAAAATATTCTAACTAATATGTTATAATAAATTTTTAATTTAACTCGTAAATAATTTTTATTTATTTTCTTAATTGTAAATTTTTTTTAAAAAATAATATCCTTTTAATATAATCTTCTTGTTTGAAAACTCTCCTCCTTTACTTTTCCCATAAACCCATATCGGAGTTTAAAGAGATATTGGCCAAGAGACCTCTTGGGGTGTTAATATATTATGAATGGTTAAATAGGGAAATTCCAATGGGTGTTTACTCTGACATATTCATCTCCTGGCATTGTAATATCTTTGTCATAAAATCTGCTTGTTATAATATTTATGTAGTTGTAAAAACCAAATAAAAGATTAAAAAAATTAATTTAAATGGCTGAGCATTCCATTATCCATCACTGCCATCGCGTGGTGGATTTTTCCCAGGCATATTTCTTGACATTTTACACCCCTTCAACCAGTATGACATGCTGGATTGCTTTGAAAGCTACAGAAAGTCCTATCTTCTGGTTATTTCTATATCCTAAAATCTTATCTCTCAGACTGATATTTTCAGGTGTCTGAAAATATTGAGTGTTCTGATATTAATCCTATCTCCGCTGGTGTACCTTAGGGAAGTATCCTTACTCCAATACTTTACAAAATATACACCTATGATATTCTAACATATAATGGATACAGTCATCTTTACATATTACAAAGATCTTTCTTTAACTATCAATGCCCTGCAGGTCTACAATCACTCCTTAGAACCTAGGCTCAAAAGATGGAGAGTGGGGATGATTGAGCAAAAATCTGGTCATATTACATTCACACTCTGACAAGAAACGATTCCCTATACAACCCTAAGCGGAAGAAATATTCTACAGAAAATGAATGTATATTATTACCTTGGACAAATGGTTTACCTGTAACTAATACACATAAACTAAAGGAATTAACTTAACGGACGATACAAATAATTACTATGCCTCATAGACTGTAGGCCAATACTGATAATGAAAAGCAAACTTTTACTATTCAATACGGTACGGAAACCGATATGGACTTATGGGCTCGAACTTTGGGGTTCTACTAAGCATTCCAATTCAATGTCTCTTTTTATGTACGAAACACTATTATCCATCGTGACCTAAACGTTCCATTCATTCGTAAACTGTGCATCCCCATTATAAAAAGAATTCATTCGCACCTATCCTACCATCCTAATACTTTAGAAAGAGAACTGTTCACTCCCATCCTTCCATTGTACACCTATCAATGTTTAAAATGAAAACAGACTCCTGATTTTTTAAATTTCTAAAATAAACCGTTTTGTTCTTGGGGAGTCATCGATGAGTGTTTTCCCCTACAAGTATTCATATTCTTGCATCTTCCCTTGTTAAAGATCATATTTAAATTGAAAAAAAAAAATTAATATTAAATGTTATAAAGATTAACCAGAGATTCTTATTAAACTCTATCCATTCTAAGATTATGAAATTTTGTTTGCTGATTACCAATTGAGCTTTCGATATTTAAGATTATTTCCGTGGGTTACGTATATTCGATTTTTGTTTTTGGTAGCGTTATGTTGGTACTCATGTCTCTCACTTATGCCGACAAGTTCGGCCATTTTGAATGTTCAGTTAATTTTTAACAGCTGCTTTGCTTGCACGTATTTTGGCTCGTCTTCGGTTTTTGCCCATTCCAAAAAATGGATCAAAGAATCTGTATAAAATTTTGTGTGAAAAACCAAATTAATTGCGCGGACGCATTCCGAATATTGACTGTGGCATATGGTGAAGCTACCTTGGACCGAAGCAATGTTTATCGGTGGTACAAAATATTCTCATAGGGCCTAGAAGATGTGAATGACGGAAATCGTGCCGGAAGGTTTTGCCTTCGATTGCAGGGGCGGAGTGCATCATGAGTTATGCGCAAGTTGCGCGAAGCAATCTGCCAGAAACTCCCGGATTTGTGGAAGAACAAAAATTGGCTCTTGCCATTTTTGGCCAAAATCAGAACACACTAATAATGCCGCAGCTACCGTATTCCGCAAATCCTGTGACTTTTTCTTGTTCCCAAAACTAAAGAGTCCCATGAAAGGACGACGCTACGATACGGTTGAGGAGATAAAAACGGCATCGCAGGAGGAGCTGAACAAGAGCACAAAAAATGATTTTTTGAAGTGCTTCGAGGATTAGAAAAAACGTTGGCACAAGTGTATAATATCTAATGGGGATTACTTTAAAGGGGACAAAATAGATATTCACGAATAAATAATTAATTTTTTCAAAAACACAAAATGGCGATGCTTTTTGAACAGACCTCGCATGTAGTCCATACTTAAGTGTAAAATGTATTACCGAAGAGTATGTCCCATTCCTTTGGTCGTCTAAAAATTTTAGATCTTCCCACCTTCTGCATACTACCTTATCTTCATTTAATATCGTTCTTAATGATTATTCAAAATCCTCATAAATTTATCCTATTTCTGCTAGAGTGTCTTAAGATCTCATTTATAATAAATAATATATATATATATATATAAACTTATAATAACCTATCTGGCTTGTGGACTATTATTTGTTATTATGCAGATGACACAGCTACATTTACTCTCATCAAAATCTTGATATAACTATCAATTATTTACAATCTTATATCCATAATATCTAATCTTGATTTATAAGATAAAGTACTAAGGTTATTGAAAAAAAAGTGCTCACGCTACTTTTACTCTTTGTCAAAATGCATCAAATCCTTTATATCTTAATAGCAACATGATTCCACAATGTACTTTTAATAGTAACGCGATTTAGTAACGCGTAATAATAAAACCTATTTGGACTTATGAAATTGATCTTTGAGATTCAATGAAACGTTCCAATTACTTTTAATATCTGGTTCTTAGACTCTTTTACAAAATTATAGATTTTAGAAAAATTTTATTTCCGTCTCTAAAATATTTATCGCATACTAAAAAAAATTAAAATATTTTCCATAATTTTTATTTTTTATTTTTTATGTTATCTTGTTAAAAATTATATAATCTTCATAAGGTTTTTATATCAATTTTACAGGATTGATTATATATAATATAAAATTTTCAATAATTTATATAACATTGTCCAGTTGGGGTGATAAGCTAGAATTGAGATAAATTATAAGCAAATAAATGGATTAATTTTTAAGTCACTACAAATTTTATTACATATAAACTGAATCAAATATAAAAATTTCATATTTTATTTTTAGACCAACTAAAGTCTATTTTATCATGAATATTAACACTAGTTTTATCATAAGCATCATTAACACTAGTGAAGGATGAGTCATTAACTTGACCACAGAGAAAAAATAGGGTGACAAACTATCCCCCGATTTAGTGTAGATTGGTTTATTTTAACATTTGTTTTTTTTTTAATACGATTGCATATCGAATATAATGCGAAGCAGTAATAGTTGATGAAGCCGATTATAGAAAACCTGGATTAGTCGAAATATCATAGCTAAAGTCACTATTCGTGTATGATAAATGTCCGCATCGACTAAAGGACGCAAGAGCATTTAAAAATTTTTGGAAAATTCTATACGAAACTAGGTAAATCTCAGAGGGTTGACATAGCCTACGATTATTATAAAAGATAGTTATGGTATCGATAATTATATGGAAAATTATATCGATGATGACTGGGGTGACAAGAAACAGTGGCAAGAACTCATCTAACGCACGATGAATCACATTCGTTATGGCATCGAATAATATCTCAGATACGCTTGCATTCGTTGCTTATTCGACGGTCCCATTACTCCCTTTTGCATGGTCGGTTGGAATTGCAATCAGTATAAGCAACCCTTGGACTAACAATAAGATACCTTCTAGATTCTTGGCACTTGTACGTGTACATGTCCGGAACTAATATTAGCATGATTGGAAAATACGAATACAAATGCGAAATGTGAGTGGTAATATTACTCAATGCCATTTGACATTCTGATTTGTCATGGCATTAACTGCCGTCACTAATCCTCCGATTATGACAATAATAATGACTTTACCGCACCTAACGATAATTAGTTTTCTGATCGTTCAGTGATTCATTGAAGTCGTTGACTATCGATCATATACAAATGTAAACGTTTTCCCACAGGAAGATACTAAATTCATAAAATAAAAAAAGTGTATTCATAAAATTATAAGAATCCGCATCCAGCAGCAGTTTAATATTGGGACTCTTCTTAACTCGGTAGTGCATGAAGCAAGCAAATCCTTAAACTATTAAGAACTATTTTTTCAGCTCATTATTGGAAGGATTATTCTTAAATCAGAAAAAGTAACGTAGACTTTATGGCAGAAGTCATAATTGAAAAAAACTTTTAGTTTCAGTTTTAATGTTTTAAAAGTTTTCGAAGATGACTATTTAAATAGTTTTTTTTTTAACTTTATGGTTTTTAAAATCCGCTATTTTTGTAGCTATACTCAATATGATTCCAACTGTTAAATCACCTTTCGTTAAAAAAAATTATAAGCACTTCTTTTGTATCGGCGTATAGCTCCTACTGCAAATTCTACTTTATGGGTTTAATGGACCCAAAACGTCAAGCAAGAAATAGTAATAGAAAAAAGGTACATGGTCCAAAAATGCATATACACTGGCTCCTGTGTTGTACGATGACCTTCGTGGTATTATTTAGTCGCCAAAAATCTTCTCAAAAATCTGGTCTGCTGCAAAAAACACACATTTTATCATAAACTCCTTCATTATGATCAGATAATATTATTTGTTAACGGTTTGCCTCTCCGGAAAAAAAATCCAAGTGAAGAAGAACATGATAATCCAAGGAAGCAGTCATATTTTTATTTCGAGCAATTTTGCGGCTGCGTCGCGTTATTAAAGCGCTATTCCTAACCTTATAAATCGGTTTGTCTATCAAACTTATAAACCCACGCATCGTTACCCGTTATTATACGTTTCATGAAGCTAAATGCTCTTTTTTAATAAAATTCAGCTCCATAGGCAACAAGCTGTGTTGTAATGCGCTTCAAGTGTAAAACAACAACTTCAATGGTCCGAACAGATTTGTGAGACATGTTCAGATACTAGAAGAATAATTTTTTTGTAGCCATTATCTTTATTTTTTTAATATTTTTGGCAGTGGAGGATTGTTAAAGGTCGACTGGATTAAGACAAGCCTTCAATCTCTCCTTGATCATATTTAAATGCTTCGAAACATTGCTTTGATTATATTTTAAAAGCAAAAAACTTATTCTTGAACAAATATTGAGCTCAAGATATTATAACGACAGCATAAATTTTTACTTCAACATTTTTTTTCACATTACCAGGTGTATAAGGTTAAATCCGCTGTTTTTTAGTCAAAAAAAAACACATGTTGTTTTCATAGAAACCAAAAACAAATTTATTCAAAGTACTTGACCTCACCAGCTATACATTTTTACCTTCTCTCGGGCAATTTGTGGATACCACGCCAAAAAAATTCATTCTCTTTTGAGGCAAACCACTCATCAAGCCATTTTCGGACGTCTTCGTAAGAATCGAAGTGCTGCTCAGCGAGCGCGTGGCCCATCGACGAAAATAGGTGGTAGTCGGAAGGGGCCAGGTCTGGTGAATAAGCGGAGTGAGGTAGCACCTCCCAGTTGAGTGTCTCCAAGTAGTTTCGGACCATTTTTGACGTGTGCGATGGTGCGTTATCGTGGAGAAAATCAGCTTGTCATATCTTTGCTTATAATCCGTCCTTTTTTCACGCAGAGCACAGTGCAATTTGATCAGTTGTTGGTGGTAGCAGTGGGCATTGATAGTTTCACCAGGTTTCAACATCTCATAGTAGACGATACCCACCAAACGCACAGCATCGTTTTCCGTCCGAAGCATTTTGGTCTTGGGGCCGAGATCAACCCATGATTTTTTGCGTTTAGGATTCTCGAAAGAGCAAGATTTCGTATGTATTTTGGCGTCACTCCATCTGCCTATCGTTCAATTCATGCGACACCCAATTTCCGATCTTTTCACTTCCCCATGGCACGCAGACACATGGAAATGGCTGGCTGAGTAACACTCAATTGCTCCGCGAGCATTTTTTGCGATTGGGTATCGTCTACGTCCAAAAAAAACCCTGCAGTTGATGGTCCTCAACATTCCTAGGCCGATTTTCACGCTTCTTGTCCCACAAGTCAAAATTGCCGTCCTTGAACCGACGACACCAATCTCGGCACGTTGTTTCCGATAAAGCACTGTCATCATAGGCCTCCATAAGCATTCGATGCGATTCGGCAGCCGATTTCTGCCAATTGAAGCAGAAAAGCAGAGCTTACCGTATATGCCCTTTTTCTGGCACAAAACTAGACATGATTACAAAAGGAAAAATGTATGTTGTTGTACGAAATTGCTGACAGCGTGCACTGATTAATGTTGGCAGATGTCAAACTCATAAAAAAAGTATGGTGTGCCTATGGTAGCTTAATACGCTCACTTACGCCATCTATGAATAAACAGTGGATTTAAGGTTATACACCTAGTAAAAATCGCAAAATACGCTTGAAATCGACTGACAAAACCAACAGCTGTTCAGAAACTATTTTAGTTGCCAGATAGCGTCAAAACTGTTTTTGACATTTCTGCACACTAGTACCAACTAAGTAAAAAAACAATTGGTCACAGTTCTTTCGGGGGCTTTTTAAATAAGTAATTCTGGATGCTTATTTTTGTGAGGCAAGCAAATTTGCAATTGTCTCCTTGGCGAAAGGGTCATAAAATAATTAAAATAAAACTCAATAAAAGTTTGATTTAAACTGGAAAAATGTGTAATAAAGGAAAGTAAAATAAAAAGCAGAATCGATAATTCATCATTCTAGAGGTTATTAATAATTCAATAAATAGGATCGAAGAGTTAAGTTTTATTTTCTTTCAATATTATTGGGGGATAAATTTTTTATCCCCTAAAAAAATCAAAATAAATATATATAGTATGTGACAAAATTTTAGTAAATTAGATTTGACTAAAATATAAAAAAAAATAAACAGAAAAAAATTCACAAAAAAAATATAACAACCCTCCTTAAACTTTACTCTACCCTGCAATGCAATATTTTTTGTCGTTGTTGTTGGCATTTTGCTCTATCAACTTTTATATATGGCTTACTTGGATTTGTTTCCAGATGATAACGCACCATTATTGTTCTATGGTTTAATTTTCAACCCCATTTGCTGGAAAAATGTTTCATTAAGTCATTTCACTCCATTCATTTTCGAAAAATAAGTTGAAATTTTGTCACCATTCACCCCCAACGATTTGGTTTTCCATAATTGCCGGACTCTAAAAATTCTACAGGATTTTCTGGTGTGGATTTCTTATCAAGTTGTTTAGGTTTTTCATGTTGAAGTGTTGCCACTTCGACGACCATTGATAATGGAGACTATTATCAATGCCAGTTGCCACAATATGATTGAAACGAATAGAAATGTGCTCAGGTCGCATATGTGTTCAAGTGAAAATGCGGTGCGAGAAAAAAAAATCTCAAAACAGTTCCTGCGGGTACGTGCAGAAAGCAAACAAATCACCAAAGTGTAAAATTTCCATAAATACCATATTATTCATCCGGACTCTGCGATATTTCAGAATATTTGAAAATTTTTGTGTGGCTACGTGTGTTTCGAACAGTTGGCATTTGAACATGTTATGAATATTTGGATGAAGATGAAAAATTCTATATTATCGGACGACAAGTGGTAAAAGCTGTTACAGAAATTAGTGTAAAATGTGGTTAAAAATATTCAAATTGGAGTATGTGCATTTAGCAGGTAATGGTGCTAGCTGTAATTCCCTTTTTCGTATTAATATCCACTTTTCGAATCACCTATTTCAGGTTTCACTTGGAAGGTATTCAGAATTGTGTAAGAAAGTTAATTAAAAAAAAAAGTGTTTTACGTTTACTAAAAGGAATTATTAAGTATACAGTAAACTATATGCAAGGTTTGAATTTTGCGGCATTTGTGCGGTTAAGTGTTACCAATAGAAAAAAAATACATTGCGGCAGCTGACAGTTCAGGGTTATTAAAAATAGACCGCTACACGAAAGAACATAATGCGTTTTCATTGTTGAGCAATATTTTCAAAATAATGAAGATTTGGCAGTTACAGTTTGCAATTTTTGTACAAAATATGGTCAGAATAGTAATTTAACTTACTTAAATAAATATTGAAGTAGTTCATGAGACTGTTACAGAGGATCCAGGACATCATTTCGGTATCGTGGTTATGAACTGAACTATTTGAGAAGCTCATTATAGCATATTCACACGAACGATTTACATTTTCATTCTTACAAATTTCAATTGATTCAAAAACCACACAGAACAAATAGGGTTTTTGAACAAATTCATCTTCAGCAGTGAGGCTCATTTGATGGCTTGGTTAATCGACAAAATTATCGCATTTGGGGTTCAGAAAATCCACGAGTGGTTATTGAGAAATAAATGCATCCACAACGTGTTTCAGTTCGGTGCTGACTCTTCTTCGAAAATGCAGCTAGTTAGGCAATTACAGTTAATTTGGGTCGCTAAGTGGTCGACATGTGGTTTCAGCAAGACGGTGCCATATACCACACAGCCCTCGAAGCAATTCAATTACTGCATGTATAAAATAATTTTTTGCGTTAAGTTTGGGACATCCTTTATATGCAATTATAAAAAATTATTGGTACAATAATTTTGTATTTTAAAAGGATAATATCGGATTGATTTTTGCTGAAATATTTTCAATTTGAAGAAATTAAACAAAAAAAATTCTATCCAAAAAGTGAATCTAATGAAAATAAAAATATCTTTGAGTATATTTATATTTAATTGTTGTAGATTATCTTATGGGTGGAAAGTTGAAATTGATTTATTGAAAGAGAAAAATTCTTTAAAAAGAAAGAAAAAAACCGATTTAGGCTATGCAATTTTTTTAAGGATTTTTCTTCTGTTATATTTGCATTTGATCGCCTATAAATAATGGCACAATACAATATTTATTATGAATTTTCGTCTACATGTATGCCAATGTAGCCTAGAATATATGTACAGTCGAATGCCTTAGTATGTGTACATGAATAGTAAACATTTGCAAATATCCTGTCGCTCTCAGAAGTCAATTTAAAACGATTTTCATGGTTCGATGCTGTGCCAACACATTCTTCAACATCAGCCATGGAATTGTTGTCATACCAAATATATTATACATACCCCAAAGTATGTGTATGGCGTTCCCTTCTCCATCGTCATAGCATGTATGCCTGTTTATCCCAGTGCTTATATGCGTATTCTTCTCTGTACGAAAACTTTCCTGTAGAATATCCTTTTGGAGCTGAGGATCAGTTTAAATTTCAGTATACGTTTGCTGTGGCCCAGAGCTCTGGAGTTCTCATGCATACGGGAATACATACATCTCGTTGCTGTAGAAAGCATCCCCATGAAAATTGAACCGATTGCACAAAGGAAGCACACATGTGTGAAAAATTAAGAACATTTCCATTTATTGTAAGAATTTCAGTTTTGTTCTCATCCACCCGTTAACCCTCATCCTTTTCGTTTTCTCTACCTCGCCGCTTCAGCCTATAATCCTTTTTAACATCGCTTATTGTATTTTATAACAGTATCGAATGAAACTTATTCTGAGATTTAGGTTGTAAAATTTGGAATGGATCCTTTCTTATAAAAAAAACTTTTTCTTTTTCTTTTTCTTTTGCCTATAGCACACCCCTTATTTTATAAAAGTTATATCACCCATACGTACACATAATCGTTTCCTACGTAAACAACAAAGTAAAAAAATGGGACAAAAAAAAAATACCAAATAAATATAAAAAAATAACCTTTACATTTTACGAATTTGATATGTCCTTGTAGGAGAACGCAAAAAGGGGGGTTACTTCAATAAATAAACATTTCGCTTATTTGAACTTCTTTAGAAAATTGATGGAAAAAATTGAATCTGTTCCATTTCGCGAGTATTTCTTTTGAGAGCATATATTTTTTTTTTCTCGATATTCTATAGTCTACAAATTTACTTATAATATACCTTTTTATAAAGAATTTTCTTTTCGATATTCTTGTGCAAATTGATATTTTATTATGAAATTTTTTCTTTAGTAAAGTCAATTTTTTTCCATTTAAATGCGAAATATGATATTAACAATTGTGAGAATTTTATTATGAATTTGTATAATTGTTGTGTTTTTGGATTAATAAGTTTGAAATTATTATTAGTTATTATTATTATTGTGCATAATATAAAAAAAAAATTAAAATTTTAAAAGAATATGTTCTATTCGATTTATGAAAATTTGAACGTGCCCTTATTCAAATCATCAAATCATAAACTATACTTTCTAAATAAATCAAAAAGGATTTATACGAATAAAATTATTGTTTTACTTTAGTAGTTATAGTTGAAGTACTACCACCCAACCCATTTAAGTATTTTGTTATGTGGCAGGATTGTTTTTTGACTGTTGGAATTGGTGATTTTATTGAAAAATTAAATGAAATATTGTATGGTCGAAAAAGTTCTTAGCATTTTCCAACAGATGGAGTTAAAAGCGAATTGAGTAAGACCGACATATCAGCAATCATAACATAGCTTTTAATTAAACATTCATTATCAACTCATTTTTCTCACATCATTTGTGAAAGGCTGGTTTCAAAAATAAATTCGATGTTTGGATGCCTTAATATTTGTGATACGCTGCTGAAACGCAATGAAATCGAAGCATTACTGAAGAAAATCAAAACCCGCGATGGAAAATGGGTAATATATGAGACCTCTTTCTTATTGAAAAGAGAGATAAATGATCATAAACAATTTCAAGGTCAGGCTTGACGGACAATGTGTGTATGGTGAGACTAGGACTTAATACTATATTGTAAGAAGCTTGAGAGATTATGGTCAAACTTGATGAACTGGAAGGGTGTCGTCTTCCTCCATGATAACGCTTAAACATACTTTAATAAATCGCTAAAAATTAAGAGAGATTTTGCAGAATTCTTCATGGTACAAAGATGACTTTAAGAGGTGCCTGTAAAAAGTACTTGATTCAGTTTTTTAACCAAAAATTACAGAAGTTCTTCTCTGATAGTCTTATAGCTCTGCCTGAAAAATGATAAAACATTATCGATAATAATGAAGAATATTTGATTTGAATAAATTGATTTTAACATACTGATTTAAGCGTGTCTATTTTAATCAACAAAAAAACCCACGAACTTTTTCGACTTAACAATATTACTTATAAATAATAGATTTTATTGCAATTACAATATATTTGCATTGATTGATTTGAGGGGTTAAGTTAGTACATTTTTTTTGGGTCTAAAGTAAACGGCCAGGTGGGAAAAGAATATCAATTGGGAACGGTAAACGAGTTGTGTGGGTAAAATTTTAAAATAAAAAAATGAAATTAATTATATAAAAGTATATCTTTAAAAAAAAAAACCATAACAATAACCTCAATTTTATTCACAATTTTATATTGTAGTTTTTTCTTGAAATACAATAGCTATTAATATTATTGTACATAATTTAAAAAAAAAAAGTTAAAATTTTAAAAGTATATGTTTTCCTTTACGTTTTGATCATTCAACTCTGTTCAGGCTAATGTACTCGATTTATGGAAAATTGGACTTGCCCATATTCAGATTTTCAAATCATAAACTAAAACTTCCTAAATAAATCAAAAATATAAAAAAAATGTTATATTGTATTAGGAGAATATATAGAATTTACTCTACAAAAAAAAATAGAATCCAGGAGAATGACATTAATGGAATACTACCATAGAACTTGTAATACTATCCAAAAACAAACTCTCATATCCATTTTGTAAATCTAAAGATAATAGGAACAAATATCTTCCATTTACATATTGACAAAAAGGATATGCATACATAAAAAAACATAAAAAAAATTTTAAAATAAAGAGTGCACATTCAGATCAAATTTCAAAAAATCAAAACAAATACTCTAAATCCTATCGTTATCGAATATATTTTACAAAAGGCTAAAAGCATGAAAAATTGCATATCAAATATGAAAAGTAACACTGTCAATATCGATTTAGAATTTGTTATTTGCTATTTTTGAATTTTTATCAAAAACTCTTGGAATAATCTTTTTTAATGTAGCAAATTTTTTAACCATTCGATATGGAAAAATGGAAACTAGGAATTGTTTATGAAATGATACTAGCAAAATGGGACAAATAGTTTTAAAAACAAAATAAGAAGACCATTTTTTTTAAAGTCATTTTTATATTGGTTTATATAAAATTGAAAAAAGAGAATAAGTTTTTATTCAAAGAAAAAATGCATGAAAATTTAATCTGTGCTGAAAAAATGCTTCTAAAAGTGAAAAAAGATATAATCGATATTTTTTGATCAGAGATACCTAGTTAGATTTAGTTGGAAAAATGAACTACCTTGCAAATAGACAATTTTCTAATTAGTCGATATTCTGCAATCGTTGAAAATCTGAAAGGAAGCCCAGTAAACAAACTGAAACAAAATTTTACCAATTGACATAAATTTATATATTTTATTGTACTATAAATTTTTTGATTTAAGAGTGCCTACGGATATTGTTAAACTTCTGAAATGGTTCCTTTATATTCAGTTGGTTAAATGGAATTCAATTAATAGTACTTCTGGGCCTGCATAAAATCTGACAACATGCGATATACGCAGGTCGTTCAATAAGTCCTTACAAAAAGATGGAAAAAAACTGTTTTTTAAAAAAAAAAAATTTTATTTTTCAACATAATATCTTTTTAGCTCTATACACTTTTCCAACCGTTTATCCAAAATTTTTATCCCGTTCAAAAAATAGGATTTCGGAAGTTCTGCAAAATACTCATCCGTTTGAGAAATGACGTCCTCGTTGGAAGTGAACCATCGTCCGCCAAGCCATTTCTTCAGATTGGGGAAAAGAAAATAGTCACTCGGGGCCAAATCTGGTGAATAAGCGGGATGACGCAACAATTCCATTCTCAATTCCACAATTTTGGCCATGGAAACAGCGCAGGTGTGCACACGCGCATTGTCCTGATACAAGAGGATTTTTTTCTTCTTCAGATGGGGGCGTTTCTCTTTGATTTCCTCGCTCAACCATTGCAATAACGACGCGTAATACGCTTCTGTTATTGTTTTTCCTTTTTCCAACTAGTCGATAAAAATGATGCCCTGCGAATCCCAAAAGACCGTGGCCATCACCTTGCCGGCCGATGGCACAGTTTTTGCCTTCTTCGGAGCCCGTCCACCCTTGAAAATCCACTGTGATGACTGTCTCTTCGTTTCTGGAGTGTAGTAGTGTATCCAGGTTTCGTCCACAGTGACATATCGACGAAGGAATTCGGCAGGATTGCGATGAAAGAGTGCCAACATAGCCTCAGAGTCCACTGCACGATTGCGCTTATTCTCCTCTGAGAGCAAACGCGGCACCCATCTTGCCGAAATTTTTTTCACAGACAATTTTTCATGCAAAATTGAAGCGACTGTACCTTGTGATATGCCCGTGGCCTCAACTAATTCGCGCACTTTAATTCGCCGATCTTTCAAAATCAGATCGTGGATTTTGTCGATGATTACAGGAGTAGACACCTCAACTGGGCGTCCTGAACGATGTTCATCTTTTGTGGATGAACAGCCACGTTTACATTCATTCACCCAATTGTAAACCATCACAAACACAGGTGCAGAAGTGCCATGAACTGCATCCAACTCGGCTTTGATTTCTTTCGGGCTTAAGCATTTCAAATGGAGATGTTTGATGACAGCCCTAAACTCGCTTTTTTCCATTGTTATGCACAAATAAATGTCGTTAACTTTAATCGACGATAGAAATTGACCTACGCTATGGATCGAGCTGAAATTTTGATAGCTTTCCTGTCGATAATGCTACTTACAAAAAAAATCAATAATGCTACTTACATCTTTACCGACACTACGAGCGCAATTTCTTGGATTTTCCAAACACTTATTGAACGACCCTCGTAGCAGCGAGATTTACCATAAGCTACAAGATGAATCTGAAACTATTACCAAAATGAAATGTGAGTAAATTATCCCCAAGTAGATTATAATTCCTTGAAATAAAAGTCCAAAGATTTTGATTATACGAGGTGAGAGAGAAAAGTAGTGAAACCAATTCTTTTTTTTATATTAAAAGTAAATCCCTACATCGGTGAAGGCATTTTATACACATATACTCTCATAGCAGTAGTGCAGTTCTTCGAATAGAATCGCTTTCAGCTCCTTGGATAGACTCCTTTGGATGCTTTCGACAGAATAATTTTTTTATTTAACGGAGCATACCTATCCACGTTAGATATAATATCATGGGTCACCTATGACCATAGAAATTGGTATACGCCTAATCTGGGTGCAAAATCCTTTTCTGCAATGGCCAGCCCAGATGGTTGCACCTAATTTACTCAATCCAACTTTCAACACCCAACTTTTAATTTCGACTTCCTTATTAACTTTTCTTTGTAGTCTATGCATGAGGCTATTAAACAGTCTATCAAATCCATTTATGCGATTTCAATGGTGCGTGCTGTAAGCCCGATCACTGCTCCCCTCGTTTTCACACTTTTGAGCTTGCATCTGGTTCTGCCATCCGACCACCTCTATCCCCCACAGTTCCTAACATTCAGCAACAAGTTAAAAGCTAGTTTTTCTGACTGTTGGTAGCAAGGCCCAACGAAACCACTACTATAATCTGAAGTGATAGCACCTGGCATCCTAGTATTACTCACCTCCAAGACTGTGCCTACAATGTAGGTATTGAACCACAGCAACCACGTTTCAGCTAAATTATTCCTCATTCCTCTGAGAAGGCATAGAGTATTAGAACACTTTGGAGCACCCGATCCCTGTAGTACCAGTTTTGTTTGAAAAGTACTTCATTTACGGGTCCTGATATCCCCCAGCGGTAGTCCCAAGACTGTACCTGCCATACCTCAGCGGTAGTCCTAAGACTATACCTGCCATGTTGATACCAACTACAGTCACCCACATTTCAGCCAAAATCAGCTTATCTTGGTCGGGCTGGGCGGACAAACCACCGTGGGGCTCCTGATCCCTGTGGTACCAGTTTTGTTTTGAAAAGTACTTGGTGCAGGGATCCCGCCATTTCTCAGCTCGAGTCCTAAGACTGCACCTGCAATGAAGATGACAACCACAGCTACCTGCGTTTCAGCCAAAAACTCCTCACCTTAGTCGGGCAGGGCGGACGAACCACCGTGGGGCTCCTGATCCCTGTGGTACCAGTTTTGTTTTTAAAAGTACTTGGTCCAGGGATTCCGCTATTCCTCAGCTCCAGTGCTAAGACTATACCTGCCATGTAGATACCAACTACAGCCACCCACGTTTCAGCCAATAGCTCCTCAATTTGGTCGGGCAGGGCGGACGAACCGACGTGAGGCTTCTGATCCCTGTGGTGCCAGTTTTGTTTTGAAGAGTACTTAGGCCAGAGATCCCGCTATTCCTCAGCTCCAGTCGTAAGACTGTACCTGCAATATAAATGCCAACCACAACTACCCCCGTTTCAGCCAAAAACGACTCAACTTGGTCGGGCACGGCGGACGAACCACCCTTGGTACCAGTTTGTTCTAGTTTTAAGAGTAGCTGGTAGGTACTCTTTACTCAAAGAGCTACAGTAAAGAAACCTTGTAACTTCCTCAGCACTGATAGTCCGGATCAGAATCCTTTGATTCATCAAGACTCGTAGGCTTCTTCCTATATTTATCATAGTTTAATCATTCCCCCATCTCAGAAGCTGCCTCCCTTTCTTTCTTTTATTTTGTCTTGGACACCATTCGGTTGCATCCTTAGCCCATTTTTCTTGTTTACTCCTCATCATATGACCTGCCCAACTCCATTTTAGTTTTCTTATGCAGTATGTTACATCGTTAATTTTAGTTTGGTTACGAAATGTTCCTAGTTTTACTTTGTCTCTTAACTTGACTTTGAGCATACTTCGCTCCATGCTGTGTTGACAGGTTTCTAGTTTGTGTAAGTTTTGTTTTGTTGGACTCCAAGTTTGACATCCGTATGTCATGATAGGTAGAATACAGGAATCAAATATTTTTTTCTTAGCTTTAAGTGGTACCTGCGGGTTTTTGACAATTTCTTTAAGAGACCAGTATCTTTTCCATGCTAATTGTACTCTGTTGTTTATTTCTTTGGTTGTAAGGTCTTTTGGTGATATTATCTGCCCTAGGTATGTATATTCATCGACGTACTCTATTTTGTTGCCGTTGACTGTAATGGTGATTTTGTCGGAATTAGTCATTACTTTGGTTTTTGTATTATTCATGGAGAGTCCGACTTTATCGCTTTCGTACACCAACTGTTCAAGCATTGCTTGCAGGCTTCTCGGGTCTTCAGAGATTAGAATTAGATCGTCTGCAAATCTTAAATGGTTTAGTTGCATTCCGTTAATGTTTAGTCCATATTGACTCCATTCGAGACGTCTAAATATATATTCAAGCACCGCAGAGAAAAGTTTGGGTCTCTTTCGAGACGTCTAATATATATATTCAAGCACCGCCGAGAAAAGTTCTGAGATGGGAGGACGATATTCGGAAAATAGCCGGTGCTACTTGGAAGAGGACGACTCATGACCGGAAAGTGTGGCAAGCTCTAGGGGAGGCCTTTGCGAAAACGCAAGACAATCTCAAAACCGGTGTCAATTAACATAAGTGATAGTAACTTTTTTCTAAGATTGTTAAATAAAGGCTATTATTATTATTATTATTATTAATCATTCCCCCAGAAAAGGACTCTATAATGGAAGATGCTCCTTCCAGTACTAAGACTTTTAATCTTGGTGCATGAAACAAATACACGAACTTGGATTATATGAAAAGGGGAGTGGGGAGAACTCAGATATTCTTTGGTTCCGAAAAAAACTCATAATAGACATGTCCGTGTGATAAGGGGTGTTATTTTAGCGGATCATCGAATAACAGTTTTTCTGAGCCTAGTGAGAATTGTATGACGCGAAGGACCTCTATTTTGAGCCTTGTGAGAACTAATAACCATACTCATCAACTTTAATGTTAATCAACATTAAAGTTGATGAGTATGATTATTAGTTCTCATAAGGCTCAAAATAGGGGCCTCTTCATTAGACCTGAAAAGAACCCTCACTCATTTTAAGATTTTTGATGTTGAAGACTTCATTTAGTGAGGAGCATCCACAGTATCTGAAATATCGTTTTCGACTCTCACAACCCTTTTTCTGAGCCTTTAAAATACTCACTCATCACCTTCAATGCTAATGGACAAGTTTACCTTATAAGTTCACCTTCCACTATTTCTTGAGTCTCTAAAAATACCTTATGCCATCGAGGCGCTTCTGCTATTAATAAGGAGTATTTTAAAAGAGGTTGTTGAAATTTTTCGTAAGTCAAACTCGCGCATTCACATCAAAAATAAGAGAAAATTTTAGCATTCCCATTTTTTATACCTTCCTCCTCATTTCATATTCCCGCCCCTTTACCTGAATATTTTTTTTAGTTCTTTTGAGTAATTTTTTTTTTGTAGCTCCTTTTTTTATTTTTCTTTCTCTTACTTCGTCTCCCATGGAGAATTTCACACCCTAGCAGGGTATGGTACTCTCTGAGTATTACCGTCAGTGACCATAATCCTGTGGAAGTTAACGTTTATCAATTTTTTTTTGTATTCCAAATTTTAATACCTTCCTCATTCCTTTTAACACCCAAGGATACATATGAGTCTATATTATATATCATAACATATCAATAATTTTGGCTATCAGATTTTTTGTCCGATAACTAGTTTCCTATCATCTCCTATATTCGGAAAAATCAGCATTTCGAATAGGAGTTCACTTGGCATGTTAATGTTATCAAAAAGTGGAGCGTGTACATATAATAAATGGTCAAGAAATGCGGCCCATAAATCATTTTCTACTATGTGCATCCTTTGAATAAATTTCAGGATATATTGTGGCTTGTGGTGATCAAATTGCATATTTTATGTGTCACAAGTTAAGGGTTAGGATGGCATTGAATTTGTTTCCGGTGCAGAATCCAAATAAAAGTTACTGATCAATGAATGGACGTAGTTCTTCATAGTAAATTTTATTTAATGTGAATCTGGAATGTTTTTATCAACTATGAGTATTTATGTAGAACGTTGTGAACTAAAAGATTGTCAGAGGTCTCTCTTCCCTTATTAAACCGTAGTGCCTTCTGAATGTATTGCTAGCACGTAATTGATGTGGTTACAGTGACCGTCGAGTCAAATACTATAATTCACGTGGAATTCTTGATGATTACCTCTTGTTTATCTAATGGCAAACACCAATGATCTCGGTAGTAATCATTGACCATTAATCACGAACAAATTTACAGTGTGTTATTTTTGCGGAGATGCTTACCATGTGATTAATTGTATTCTGGTATTTTGTATTCCGTGCTTGTTTTTTTTACCTCTTTAGTATAGAAGTTTACTTTGTAAGTCTGGTTCTAGTAGGTCTTACCTCAGAACCAAACTTCATATAATAAATTCATGAGAACATGGACCGTAGCTTAAATATAGCATTGAGTATAATTATGGTCACCATATGGTAGTCACAACTTCCAGAATATTGTATAACGAGAGATTTCCTTGTAATTTTACGCAACCTACCAAAAATCAGAGAATTTATGGACATTGCGGCGACGTACAGACCACACTGTATCCTTAGTAAATGGTCCATAAAGGACGTAACCGTACCGCTGAATGATGTATTCGCTATTCTAGATGTATGCATAGCTCGTAAATATTCTGATTCCTTCGGTCAATATTGATAATGTTCGACATTTGTTTGTGTTGAGAATTATCCTCCGAAAAACTTTTCTGCTATCCCTTTTCTTTTTTGTTTAACTTATCCGTAGAATATTTTCTTTGTTGATTTAATTTAATTTATCTAATGGAACACAGCTTATCCAAGCTGACAACTTAAGACCATTCGAAATTATTATTAGTATCTGAGTTTATTTATATTTTTTTTGTATAAACAAAATTAAACTTTTATTAAAATATACAAAAAAAAAAACGAAATTTGTTATTTTTTAATTTTTGTAGAACTCTTCACTTTCTCAGTGAAATTAAATATTTTCTCAATTTTTTTTTATAGTTTTACAGAAAACAAATTTATAAATATAATAAATCTAAATAACCGAAGAAAATTATTTGGAAGAAATAGGATGAATAATGAGAAAAAATATATGATATAAAATTAGGAAAAAATAAGTCCAATATTTTTCTTAATAAAGTTTCAATGTCGATGATTTTTTTATTTTATTTCTGGTGAAAAGTTTTGAAAGTTTTTTTTCTTTCTTGGTAACCCCATAAAGCGCTGATGAAAATACGAAAAGAACGATTGATAATGTGGTAGAGGAACCAAATGAAAATAGACAACAAAATCTGTTCTACCAAGAAAGTAGGCAAGAACAGATTGTTATGGGAAAGGAAAAAAATCACTATAGATGAGAATGGAGCTTAAAATTCTCTATACCGGAACTCTAAAAGGTCCTGTTTTCATTTCAATAAATCAGAAATATATTTGCTAACGTTTCAGATAGGACTAGAGCATGTCCATCTTCCCGAAACGAAATCGTGGCACCACCAATTCCTTCACCATGAATTGGTTCACACCTCAACCATCTGCTTCGGCAAAATACCCTTCCTTGTAGAGGTAGTTTTATTAACGTAATGAAAATAAGAATTTGTTAGCAATTTTTCTTCATCTATGTTCACGTTTTCTGATAAAGCTACCATCATCGTTTTTTTTTCAGTATCCTGTGTCCTTTTACGTGTTCGTTAAATCTAATTTATGCGCAACCTGACAAGATACTTTTCCCGTTAATGCACAATCTTCCAAAATGGTATGAATATGATGAGTTGTAATTGCTTGAAAAATGCAAAACGAATAAAGGCGATGTCGGGTGTGAAATGGTAGAATGTCCAAAATACCGAGCGCTACCGGTCTGATGGCACCTGTTATAGTCAGTAAGGGCAAAGCTTCTGCAATAAATTTTCATCTTCATTTGATAGCAGAAGAACGTTCATTTCATTTTTGTTATATTCCATTGTGAGTACCACAAAATAGGATTCGCGAACCCTAAACGAATTTTCACTAGACTGACATACTTGATACGCATATCTAAGCGTCAAAATCCCTATCCAGATTCTGACTTTGATATTTAACCAAGCCCGGCTACCAGTCATCTCCCAACAAGTAACTGAAATATTTCTACCCCAAAAATGACCCATTCCAAGGGTAGGGATGTACGTGCACTTCTGTTTGGCCCTCGTGTAGAATAAGAACTAGCTGAAGCTGAAATTTGATAAATGGTCGGACAAGTTTTGTTGACACCACTGCTGACTATTGCCACTTCTCTAAATCCAGGATCTGATTTTGGTGTTTCTATTCGTCGCTTACATGTTGGATACTTTTACAAAATTCAATCTAAAGCACGAGTACAATTTCGTATTATATTTTAAGCAATTCTTTTTTTTCCCCAATTCTCTTGATAGTTGAATACGAAAATTTTTCAGTATTTGAAAAAAAATTTTTTGTTTGAATTTCGAATCGCTCGATTCGTATTGGGAGATTTCAACCCTTATTTGGTAGGGAAATTCCGTATCGACTGTCAGTCAGTTTTACAGTTAATTGGATCTCTTGAGAAATGCAATTAGACACATTTACTTGAAGCTCGTATGTACACATACATTACCCGACAACTGTTTGGAATCACCCACATTTCTACGAACATTCTTTGTTGTTTCAGGTTGTGTTGGTAGGAATTATAAAAGAGTTTTGTGAGCATATAAAAAAGTTGTAGGAAAGATTGTATTTTTTTTTTTTTGGGTCTATTAGTTATTCTTTTGCATTTATTTTGATTAGAAGATTTATTCTATTTAAGTAGTGAGTAATATCAAAAATTACAAATGAAATATGGCAAAAAAATTTAAATAGTAAAAAAATTTGAGCAAATTAAAAAACTTGAAATTTTTAGAATTTTTCACTGATAGAAAAAGGTCACCATTATATGAAAAATCTGGAAAATTAACCTTCTTAGAATTTGGAATTGGGCATACCGCACTTACCCATGATTTTCTCTTTGGAAATGCTATTCCTGTGACGTTTAACTCACAATTCCCCATATTTTAAAGGAATGCCACTTGATTTAGTATTTGTTTTTGAATAGAAATCCTTCAATTGTGGAGCTTCCAGATCCAAACATTATTTGTTCAGGCCCTCGTTTTAATCTCCAAATTACCACCAACCAGTTTCATTAGGGAAGCGGGCAATGCCAACGTAATGGCCTCATGATTGTGACGCTACAATATGGCCTCTGGCTCTTATCGCAGAGACCTTAAAACAAAACAAAAAAAAAGATCCATAAAATTATTACTAACAGCAAGTGAAAGAGGTAACAGCAGACTCAACAGAGAGAGAATGGCTATCCATATGAAGGGAAGCATCAATATCTGGCTTGAGCGCAAGACAGATTGCATCAAAAATTGAAGTGTGCTCAAGTATAGAGATGAGCATTTTTTAAAAGCTTTTCGGACTTTGAAATGGTGTGTCTGAGGGAAAAAGGCAAAACAAAAATTTTATCAAAAACGGTATTATCTGGATGGATGGAGCAATATTCTTATACGATTTGAAAAAGGACTCAAGATATTTGGCACGCTCCTATAATAAGTTCGGTCAAATAATGGGTTGGATAGTTATTTCTCATTGTGGTATTGTAAGCTTTGTCATTTTGTTGGGAAAACTAATCGCAATAGGGTACAAGCAACTGCTGAGCAAGTCGTTGGGATGGTGGAGCATCCAATTGTCTGGCATTTTTGATCCGACTCTCTTCAGAGTCCATTAAAGAGTTCTTTATAAAAAGTAATATTTTTTGAAAGAAGTCCCTCAAAGGTTGTACATTTTCAGCAGTTTTTGCTCAATCCACCCAAGAACTAGACTCTTTTATAATTTTCGTAAGTTAAACTCGTAGTTTCACCAATCTTAATACAAAATTTGATGGCCCTTCGTTACTTCACACTGTTGCCAAATTACTTTCAGTAATAGCAATTTTTAGTACTGCCATATCAGTTATGCCATATTTTTTATAGTACTTTTAAAGTTTTTCTCCAATTACATAATCAATAGTACTTCCGATTTTTCTTTTATTTAAGAATATTATTTTTAAAGAAAATTTTCTAGTCTTTAATTTAAAAATAATAAATGAAAATATTTTTATTCTGATACCCATAAAGAATCTAAACATGTAAAAATAATATTTTTTTATGGGAATATACAAAAAATTTCATTCTTTTGATATATTCTTTATGATAATATTTTTATTTACATAACCATGGGTGGTTAAATTTTTATTGTCTTCAAAAATTTGTTGTCTATTCGAAATTTTTTACCAATAAAAATTAGCAGGTGGTAGACATAAATGTCAACTTAAGTTTATTGTGTTCTGAAAATGATTTTATTTTAAAAATTTTTTGAAAGAAAATATCACAAATTGATCTGATTTAAATTGTAATAAAAAATTAAATGCTCATTTTCCTTTTTCTTCATCAGTTTGGTGAAACTCAAAATATCCGTGATGATATCATGTTCCTCTTAGTGCTTTTAGCTAGTCTTGAAGTTACCATTTAGTCTTAAGAAACTTAAAAAAGTTTTAAGGACTCTTCGAAATTTTGTTTTTAATCGAAATATTTTTGGTTAAATTTACGATATATTTTGGTAAATTTTACACTTTTATTTTTTTATAAAACAAATATTTTTTTACAAAAAAATATTAATACAATTAAAAAGTAAAAAAAAAAACAATTTTGGCATAGATTTTAACTTCTTGAATAAAAATTATCTCATCTCCTTTATAGATAAATAAAATGAAATAAATCTTTAGGCTGACTAAACTGATAGTTTACGTAAATTGGCTTTGTAGTTTTGAGAGAAAAGAATGTTATATTAAGAATGAATTCGTCAAAGCCTGAAAGGACTTGAAATATAAAATTGTTATCTTTTTTGTACCATAGCTTTAGATAAGACTACTATTTAGATGGTTTAAGTTAAATTTGTGGTTGAACAGTGCTATTATTTCTAATTCGTTTGTTCGTTAGGCAATTCTAATTCTAATATAGACAATGACGACGTCGACTGCGAATCATCTAAAAGCCTAGAAGCGAAAATTTCTATTACTTAGAATTGCTGCTAGTTTTCATGAAGTAATAGCCGAAATAGATAGAAGACAAAGTGTAAAAAGAAAGGAGAAAAACATAGAAGCAGTTTAGCTTAACGATGGATAAGATGAAATAAACAAAAGTCTTGACAACGAAACCCATCTGTAGATAAACGAGTCTAATCTAGAAAATAGATAAAATTAAATAAATATCGTTGCTGCAAAATTTCCAAGAAAACGTAATAAATTTAGTTCTATTGTACTTGAATTACAAGAAACGAAAAGGACTAAACTCTAATTCATTGTTGAATATCTATCCTTGCAATGAATTATTTCATCTTTAACTACTATCAGAATAGATAAAATAAAAATGGTGAACATCAAAAGGATATACTTTTGTATAATATAATTTACGAGTACACTAGAAAAGGAAAATTTATCTTCTTTTTTAAGAAAATAATTTTCTCTAAAAAAAAAAAAAAGACATTAATTTTAAAAGGAATTTCAATTTTCAATTTTTTAGACAAGTGATTTTTTTTTTTTATTGTAGTACTGAAATTAGTCACACTTTGCTTAAACCGAAATTCATATTATTATATTATGAAAATTTGAAAATCTGTAAATAATTCCACTGAAAATGTATAATTTTTTTCTGTACTTACTTAACAAGAGAATCATTTTCTGTGATTAAGATTTTTTAGAATAAAATTTCTACTTAAATGCTCAAAGGAAAAATTTTCTTTTCTTCTCTTATCTACTGATGAAAGGTAATTGCAATTATTGAAATAAATCTTCTACAAACTTATATTATTTATTATTTAAAAAAAAAATTTGTATTTTCTTATTTCTATAAAATTTATTTAAGAATTTTTATAATAAACATAAAATAAATAAAGGGAAAAAAAAACTAATTTTCTGATATCTTTTTATGTAAGCAAGGATCTGTGTTTGGGGAAAAAATGTCGAGAAGAAATATCGAAAGAAAAGGAGCCGAAATTTACAAATTGTAGACTGGATATGAATTTTAAAAGAAAAAGCATAGAAAACTTCAAAGAATTCCCTTTAAATACAGTAAACGAAGCAAGAAGAAAATGTCAGTAATTCAATAAGAACGTAGTTATTTACTTTATTCCTTAGAGAAGAAGGTTTGAGGTTAAGAATTTTGGAATGGAATAGAAAATCGGGTCGATCTTTAACTTATTTGGTTGTATAAAAGTTGAAATTGTCTTTCAAAAAAAAAAAATTTCCTTTCCGCCTACCGTCAACACCGTCCTCGTACTTTGATAGATAATATTTTTATAAATTATACGAAAACAACAAACCCACCTCCCACACTGTTGAGAATCTTGAAAATGTCTGCCCTTATAAAAGCATCCTTTAATTGGAATTTTATCTGATGAAAATTTGAATAGAACCGCTATTTGCCCATTTCTCTTACCAAATCGGTATAATTTTCTTTCCGATTTTCTTTTTTCAGATCCTTTAAACAACTAAACAAAAATATGCAGTATTCGCCACGTGTACGATGAACGTGTGGCTTTTTATTCTCCACATTTTAGGTGGAAACGGTTTTAAAAATATTCTAATTTTAAACCCTCACCATTTATTGAATATTTTTCATCATATTATAATTTATATAGAATATTAAAGTTTATTTTTAACTAAAACATGATGAAGAGTGGAAAAAATACGAATCATAAATAATAATTTTTAAAAGGCTTCAAGTAAATTGAAAGTAACAAATTTTTTAAGAAAACTTTTATGTTTTGGTAAATTTGCGTGTAAAAATGTTTTATATTTTTTCAGTAGTTTTCAGTTAGATAGGTTCTGGGATACTTTTTAAAACAAATATTTTTAGTCCGGATTCGTAAAATTTTGTGAATTTGTCAGAGTGTTATGTCAAATTAGCTGCCTTTTACAGGTTTGTTCGGTGGTGCTCTAAATTACCTTAGATCCGTTGTTTCCAACCTGGAAGGCACGGACTATTGCTACTGAAAGCGCCAAAACATTTTAATGTAATGCAAAAAATTACCGGTAGTCGCATGAAACAATAACCTCAAATTTAAACGTCATTTGTAGCTAAAGTGACAACTGAAGTGAGAAATTTTCATATTATTTCAGTAGTAAAGTTAGGCAGGTTCTGGGATACTTTTTAAAAAATTACTTTTAGTCCGGATCCGTAAAATTTGGTGCATTTGTCAGAGTGTTATGTCAAATTAGCAGCCTTTTACAGGTCTGCTCGGTGGTGCTGTAAATGGCCTTAGATCCGTTGTTTCCAGCCTGGAAGGCACGGACTATTGCTACCGAAAGCGCCAAAATTTTTTAATGTAATGCAAAAAATTACCGGTAGTCGCATGAAAAAATAACCTCAAATTTAAACGTCATTTGTAGCTAAAGTGACAACTGAAGCGAGAAATTTTCATATTATTTCAGTAGTAAAGTTAGGCAGGTTCTGGGATACTTTTTAAAAAATTACTTTTAGTCAGGGTCCGTAAAATTTGGTGTATTTATTAGAGTATTGCGTCTAATTTGCTGCCTTTTACAGGTCTATTCTTTGGTGCTCTAAAAGACCTTCGATTTATGGTTCCCAACCTGGGAGGCGTGGACTATTGCTACCGAAAGCGCCAAAACATTTTAATGTAATGCAAAAAATGACCGATAGTCGCATGAAAAAATAACCTCAAATTTAAACGTTATTCGTAGCTAAAGTGTCAACTGAAGTGAGAAATTTTCATATTATTTCAATAGTAAGGTTAGACAGCTTCTGGGATACTTTTTAAAAAATTACTTTTAGTCCGGATCCGTAAAATTTGGTGCATTTGTCACAGTTTTGTGTCAAATTAGCAGTCTTTTACAGGTCTGCTCGGTGGTGCTCTAAAAGACCATCGATTCATGGTTCCCAACCTGGGAGGCACGGACTATTGCTACCAAAAGCGCCAAAACATTTTAATATAATGAAAAAATTACCAATAGTCGCATGAACAAATAACCTCAAATTTAAACGTCATTCGTAGCTAAAGTGACAATTTAAGTGAGAATTTTTTATATTACTTCAGTAGTAAGATTAGGCAGGTTATGGGATACTCGTAGCTAAAGTGACAACTGAAGCGAGAAACTTTTTTATTATTTCAGTAGTTCTGGGATACTTTTTAAAAAATTACTTTTATTCCGGATCCGTTAAATTTGGTGCATTTGTCACAGTGTTTTGTCAAATTTGCTGCCTTTTGCAGGTCTGTTCGGTGTTGCTATAAATGACCTGCGATTCATGATTCCCAACTTGGGAGGTGCGAACTATTGCTACCGAAAGTGCCAAAACTTTTTAATGTAATGCCAAAAATGACCGGTAGTCACATAGAAAAATAACCTCAAATTTAAACGTCATTCGTAGATAAAGTGTCAACTGAAGCGCATTAGCTCAGTGCAATATGGTTTTTATCGTGATTTCTTTCTGAAAAAAATCGTTATTATATTGGTTGTTCGGAAAGTAATTTTGTTTTTTTTAAATAAAAATGAAAGACGATTTTCTTATAGTGAATTAATATTTTATTCATTTAAATATTATCCAGTCTGATCCAAAACCCTTTGCCATCTTTCTGGCAGTAGCATGATTCCACGCTCATAAAATTTTTGTCCTTTGTTAGCAAAAAACTGATCAAAGTGATTTTTGACCTCCTCATTTGAATTAAACGTTTTACCTTTTAAAAATTTTCTAGAGACCGGAACAAATGATAATCGGAAGGTGCTAGTTCTAAAGAGTATGGTGGGTGTGGCAGTATATCCCTTCTAAGCTCTAAAAGCTTTTGCCGAGTGGTCAAACTTGTATGTGGTTTAGAATTACTATGTTGAAACACTATACCTTTCTTATTGAACAATTCTGGCCTTTTTTTTAAAGTAAATCGTTCAATTTGTCAAAATAATAACAGTAAACTTCAGAATTGATTATTGTATTGCTCGGTTGATGCTGAAAAAGCTTTGAGCCGGTTCATCTTTTATACTCTAGGATCTTTTGCGCTTAACATTGTTGTAGACAACCCATTTCTCGTTCCCAGTGATGATATGCTAAAAAAATGACTCATTTTCTTGGCGTTTGAGAAGCAAATCATAAACGTCAATGTGACGGTACAAATTTTTTTTCGTAAGAAATTGAGAAAACCATATGTCAAGCTTTGAGATTAAACCTAGTTGTTTCAAATGATCTTCAACGGTCGAATTCGATAATTTTAATCTCTCAGCAATCTCACGATTTGTTATTCGCCGGTTTGCATCAATTAATGCCCTTAATATGTCTTCATCAGCTTCAACTTCATGAGCTTCAACTACATCAACTTCAAAACGAAATTACTTTCTGAACAACCCAATAGATGTATTATAAAAATCAAAAAAATTTTAAGGCAAATTTGACGGATCCAGACTAAAAATAATTTTTCCGAAAAAAAAAGTTTTCCCGCCAAACTCTATTACTTATTCCTCTTTTAATTGTGTGCACATAAAGAATTATCCAATTTATGCTTTTTAAAATTAAAATTTTGTAAAAATATTACGTTTTTTTATTAAACATAATTTATTAAATCATAAAAATGATAGTCATCGAATTTTTTGCAGGTTCCAAACCAGTTATTTGAAATTTATTTTAAAAAAATTCGCATTTTAATAAATATAAAAAAATAACCGAAAATTAATAAATTTAAAATTATATTCGAAAATTGTGCAAAAATTTCTTAAATCCAAATACAGCAAAACAAAATAATTCCGAACAGTACAAATTCAATGCAAAGGGGGGGGGGGGGGGGGTAGTATCATGTTGTGCCATCTGTGACAAGCAAACTGACGAATTCTTGTTCTCGAAATAAAATTTGAATTTATAATTGAGGGAAAAATATAGAATAAAAAAATTCCACATTGCTAAGAATGACAGAGGCATTGTCAAAAAGGACGCACAGCAAGAACATAAAAGGGATCCCAATGGAATCGAATATTATTTGGTGTATTTTCTATGCCTTTTCGCATACTACGAGTATTATTACCGAATATGTTGTCTGCTGTTCAAACGTAAAAGGAATCGACTTTTTCTTATGCTAATAATGGTAAAATTCTCACAACTGGTTATATTTTCAATAACATTCACTCATACTTATTCAGATTAATATGAAAAAAATCGAATTTACACAATTTGAGATTTTTTGTTAACGAAAAAAAAAAAAACCTTAAATTTTCTTCACTAAAGATATGAATTGGAAAATAGAAAAATAACTGATAAAAAGTGTCCTTCTGAAACATCAGTGAAGATGGCTCCTGTAAATGGAATGCTGATTTAATCAAGAGAATATTATCGATATTTTTGAGATTCCTTGTTAAGCCATATGGTACATTTGACATCATCTTTAAGCAGAAATGTTGAACATTTTTGTTCAAAAATATTGAGTCAGTAGGAAATTCTTTTTGATAAAACATTTCGACCGATATTGAATTTTGTTAGTCATCATCATCATCAATGGCGTGACAACCGAGAGTCAAGTGTAGCCGTACTGAATCAGTGTTCCAGTTGTACACTGCCAGCATATTTTTGCTATCTTCGCTAAATCCATCGTTACACCGAAGGCAAGGCCTACCCCGTCTTCTGAGACTAGATATGAACACAGCGAAGACTTTCCGGGTAGTATATTCCGCATTCATATATTAACTGACCGTCCAGGATCTCATCATTCAATACGCTCTAGAATCGTCCATTCTCATGTACGAGGGTCATTCAACAAGTACTTAGCCTACAAAATAAAAACGAACATTTTGGAATGGTGGCAATTTATTTTTCCACATAATCTCCTTCAAGCTCGATACACTTGGCCCAGCGATGCTCTAACTTTTTTAACCCGTCCAAAAAATACATTTTCTCGAGGGAAGCAAAATAGGCCTCCGTGGCGACGATGACCTCCTCATTCGACCCAAATCTATTCCCGGCGAGTGATTTTTTCAGGTTTGGAAACAAAAAGTAGTCACAGGGGGCCAAATCTGGAGAGTCCGGTCGATGGGGCAGCAATTCGTAGCGCAATTCGACCAATTTGGCCATGGCGACGGCGGAGGTGTGAGCCGGCGCGTTGTCGTGGTAGAACAGCACTTTTTTCTTCGCAAAGCGGGGCCGCTTTTTCTTCAATTCGACGTCAAATCGGCCCAATAAGTCAGCATAGTAGCGCCCCGTGATTGTTTTACCCTTCTCGAGCTAATCGATGTGGATCACAGCTTGTGAATCCCAGAAAACGGTGGCCAACACCTTTCCGGCCGATCGAACAGTCTTCGCCTTCTTTGGAGCACGTTCGCCGGGTGAAGTCCACTGTTTCGACTGTTCCTTGGTCTCTGGTGTGTACCAGTGAATCCATGTTTCGTCGACGGTCACGAAACGACGTAAGAACTCCGCTGGATTGCGCTGAAACAGCGCCAAACACGTCGCCGATGTGGTCTCACGGTTGCGCTTGTTTTCCGGTGTGAGCAAACGCGGCACCCATCGCGCCGACAGCTTTCTCATGCCCAGTTCTTCGTGTAGAATATGATGCACCGTTCCTACTGCGATGCCCACAGTTTCAGCTATCTCGTGAACCTTCAATCGACGGTCTGCCAACACGAGATCGTGGACTTTTTTAACGTTTTCCTCCGTAGCAGCCGTTTTCGGGGCACCTGCCGACGTGCGGCCACGAAAAACCGACGTGCGGCCACGAACAAACTCGTTGAACCAATTCTTGACGGTCGCCATCGAAGGAGAAGAGTCACCATACACAGCATCCAAGCGATCTTTGATTTCGCTGCGCGTTTTCCCTTCCAAAAACAAGAATCTTTTTCCATTTTTGTGCAACCGACCGACACGCTCGCTTTCAAAGGCTCTCAAAACAAAACTAATAAAGGGAATCAACTGAAACTTTGACAGTAGGCTACTAAAAAAATGTACTGCACGATGGTAAATTTTTTTTATGACAGCAGTTTCATCGGGCGGTGAGGCTAAGTACTTGTTGAATGACACTCGTAGTGGACAAAATATTCATCAATGGAAGTTTTGAGGTTATGGGCAGAACTTTTTGGCAAAAATATTTAGATTTACTCATATAGACTCTGTTGGCTGCCAGTAGCAATTCCCGCATCTCTGCTTTCATATTGTTACCGGGCGCAACCCTTGACCATAATTTATGTGCTCCCAACAGCTCCTTTTGATCTAGCCATAATATCGATGTCGTTGGCGTATTCAAAAATCTGGGCACACTTTTTGAGGATGGTACTCATAACTTTCATGCCTATTCTGAAGTCACGAATTGCTTTTTCCAGCGCCATGTAAGTTGGGACACTATTGTGGATATTAAATGGCTATGAAAGTAATTCGGCTACTTTCATTCTTCCCCTAATATTAGTTAGGGTCATCCTAGCCATTCTAATTCGCTTTTATGTTATTTCCAAACCCTCTTATAGATTTGTAGCATTTTACCTTGGCTATGCTTTCATAAGTCAAGTCGATGAACATGTGGCTTTAAGGTCGATGAACCATATTCCTGGGCAGAACTTTTGGCAAAAATATTTAGATTTACTCATATAGACTCTGTTGGCTGCCAGTAGCAATTCCCGCATCTCTGCTTTCATATTGTTACCGGGCGCAACCCTTGACCATAATTTATGTGCTCCCAACAGCTCCTTTTGATCTAGCCATAATATCGATGTCGTTGGCGTATTCAAAAATCTGGGCACACTTTTTGAGGATGGTACTCATAACTTTCATGCCTATTCTGAAGTCACGAATTGCTTTTTCCAGCGCCATGTAAGTTGGGACACTATTGTGGATATTAAATGGCTATGAAAGTAATTCGGCTACTTTCATTCTTCCCCTAATATTAGTTAGGGTCATCCTAGCCATTCTAATTCGCTTTTATGTTATTTCCAAACCCTCTTATAGATTTGTAGCATTTTACCTTCGCTATGCTTTCATAAGTCAAGTCGATGAACATGTGGCTTTAAGGTCGATGAACCATATTCCTGGGCAGAACTTTTGGCAAAAATATTTAGATTTACTCATATAGACTCTGTTGGCTGCCAGTAGCAATTCCCGCATCTCTGCTTTCATATTGTTACCGGGCGCAACCCTTGACCATAATTTATGTGCTCCCAACAGCTCCTTTTGATCTAGCCATAATATCGATGTCGTTGGCGTATTCAAAAATCTGGGCACACTTTTTGAGGATGGTACTCATAACTTTCATGCCTATTCTGAAGTCACGAATTGCTTTTTCCAGCGCCATGTAAGTTGGGACACTATTGTGGATATTAAATGGCTATGAAAGTAATTCGGCTACTTTCATTCTTCCCCTAATATTAGTTAGGGTCATCCTAGCCATTCTAATTCGCTTTTATGTTATTTCCAAACCCTCTTATAGATTTGTAGCATTTTACCTTCGCTATGCTTTCATAAGTCAAGTCGATGAACATGTGGCTTTAAGGTCGATGAACCATATTCCTACAATTTTTCCATTGACTGCCGCAGAGAAAATATATGATCTGTTGCTGATTTTTCTGGAGTCTGGTTTAGGCCAATAATTTTTTTAGCGATTGGGGCTATCCTGTTTAGTAAGATAGTGCAAAATATAGTTCTATAAATTATATAGTCCATAATAACTCTAATTTTTAGTATTGGAAAAATAACGCTAAGTTGCTTGTCATCGGGAATTAATTTGCTATGTCATATACGTAAGTATCGCCTCCGTACCTAACCCGTTCGCTGGTGATCCCATCAATACCGGACGACTTGTGGTTCTTCAGTTGATGAATGTCATTTTCATTTCCTTGGTACTTATCTTCTTCAGCTGACTGGACCTTCAACTCGTATTCGGACTGGTTATTGTTTATAAGCTTTAACCCTTTTGCGTCTGAAGCATGTATCAATGATAGCACCTCTGAGGTCTTTTTGGGCTATTTTAATATTTGCTTCGTCTCGAGGGCATATATCTTTGATTATTTTTCTGAATTTTTTCTGCATCCAGCTCAAGTTTGTACTATGTCTGAATCTGATCCTCTAGTAGAGTATTCGTGTTGAGACGAACCTTTCGTTCAGCCCAGCATCACTGCACCAACAAGATAGTGATCCGAGTCAACCTTGAAAACCTTAAATGTTCTAACATTTTCTAGCTGCTGAAAAGTAGTGGCCCTTTTTCGATATGTCCTGATACTTTTATGGATATCTTTCCGTGTATACCAGGTATCTCATTTGTCGCTGCTAACTGGATGATTCGCATTCCGTTGTACTATTAAAGCCCACAAATATAATTTTTGTGTTATACTTGGGACAGGCGTCGAGAACTCATTTTACTTGTTCAGAAAAATTGTTACTTTCTGAATCGGAATTTTACCGCAGGACCTTGCCTAATTATGATGTTAATATTATTGTATTTACCTCGCAGACGGTTTCGAGAACGTACTATTTAGGATAACAACTGTAATATATAGTACAGTTACTCTTCTCCAAAATACCAGTCCCTATTCAGTGTATTCCCTATAATGCCGTTATATCACTCTCGAGTACTTTCACAGAGCATCGAATAATTGGTGAGCAGCATCGGATCTGACCTGAAAAAAAATACGAGTAAAATTGTATTTTTTTTCAGGTCAACCGCGACTGATCTTTTATTTCCTTTTAAATTTATTAACTTATCCATATTTTTATCTTCCTCTCCCGGTCGTGTACGTTTCTACCCATTACCCTTGGGCAACGTTAACTCTTCGGAGGTTTCCCAAGTGAAATAAAAATCCTATAATAGGCATGATAAATGTATTTATTATGTTCGTGTCTAAAGGCGATAGTGGCAAATTATGAAAAAAGAACCTCCATCAGCACTACTGCAAAAGCTGGCCATCAAGCATGCCTATCACTCCCTCGTCTTCTGAGTATTTAAGCTACTCCTTTGGGACTTCACATCCAAATACAAGGTTTTCTCCCACCCAAGGTAACTACGAAAGGTTATTCCTCCTTTTTCCGAATCTTCAACAACGACATAACATAACAAACGTTGGCCTAGCCACTTAACCAAGGATGAGGAAATTCCAGATGTTCCAAAAAAAAAATGTTGAAATCGCCAAGTGAGTTTGTTTACTTTCACAGTGGCTAGTTTCAAGTTAAAAGTGATCCGGAGCCTCTTTTGTTCATTCGGAACCTCCGTTGTTCAAATAAGTTTTCGTGGTTGCCAAGAAGGTTTTTTTTTTTTTTATTTGACAGGTTTTTCATTTCTACGTTATTGTACAATTTTTACATAACACATATATGCATTTCTCCACATAGATATGAGACACAGTCGCTTCTATGGAGCATATAGCGGCACTAGAGACAAACTACCGCCCATGACTTGCCAATTTGTTGGTGTTCGCGCTCGACTGATCTTCTCCAAGTGGTCCTTGGTCGTCCTCTGCTGCAATTGCCCTGTGGGTTCCAATCTAGTGCCATTTTAGCTGTGTCCGTAAATGGTTTTCGCAAGGTGTGGCCAATCCAACTCCATTTCCTGCGTTTGAGAAGAAGCAGCTCATCGTTCGTTATCCTAGTTTGGTCAGAAGATCTTGCTTATACGCCTCAAGCATCTGTTCATAAATGTTTGGGCTTACGAGTCGTGCTGTCGGTTACTTTCCATGTTTCGCAGCCGTATAGCAGGACTGGCTTGACGTTTGAACTGAATATTCGAAGTTTGAGTGCTATGGAGAGGTGGTTGGAACGCCACACGTTCCCAACTGAGGTGTATGCTTGTCGCGCCTTGTTGATGCGCGTTTGGATGTCTGTTTCAGTTCCACCATCCTTACTGAGCATGCTGCCAAGGTAACAGAACTTTTCGACATCTTCAACTTGGGTATCGTGTAGCATCAAGAGCCTCTCGCAGGTGGCGCCGATACGCATCAATTTGGTCTTCTTGATGTTTGGTCCGGATGCTTCTTCTTGTGCTGTTTCTTGATAAGGTATTTTTTTTATAGCTTGCGGCTAATCAGCCCAGCGAAGCAACCCCCAGTGACGTTAGGGACTACATATATATAAGGCTTATAGTTGGCCTCTCACCCCGGCACCAATGCCGAGATGGCGGCAGCGGGAATCGAACGCGCTACCTACCGAGTGTGAGTTGGTTGACTTGATCACTGCACCACACACTCGGAGCTAAGAAGGTTTGGTGTTCTTATTTATAAGATCTCTTAGACATCTGCCAGAGGCCACTTCATAGCGCCACGACCGTGGGGCCATTTTAGCGACTTCATAGTACATGTGGGAAAGTTATCTAAAAGAGACTGGTCTGTGGTTAATAGTATAGAATATTGAGAATTTTGTTATATTTTATGGAGCAGATTAATATATCTATTGTAGAAGTTTAAATTGGGAATAAGGGAATGTACTTTTGGGTCGAAGAGCTCCATAATGGTAGGAATTCTGCTCGTGAAGTAATTCTTGGTTATGTGGAAGTTCTGAGTAAAAGCAGTATGTCCAATCCGGATTCTGAGGAGCCCATAATTTTAGTAAGGATGTTGAATAGACCAATGAGTCGATAAAAGTGTGTCGCTATTGATCCAGTCATTGTGTCTGCGAATGGCTGATGGTGTAAGTAGCCTTTCTGTTAGTAGGCGAGGCAGATTGGGAATGACTGTGATCACTGATCGATGGAGTGCTCCTATTACTAAGTAGCCTATGATGAATTGCGCTAAGTACTAGGTTTGTCGATGGGCCACAAATAACTTTAAGGTCGGCAAGGCTGTTGTTAAAAATAATAACGCTCCGTTGGCTGGGAATATTGGTCGCAATTTCAATTGCTCCGTAGTATGGAGATGCCCTATAAGGGAAGATTATACAACATAGTGCGCACGTGCTGTAGCCTTAAAGTTCGACGACCGAAAAAGATATAGTATCGGTGTTAGCTGCGGCATCCCTGAACAACAGTCGATGATCTTTTAATCCGTCTAACTGTTCAAGGAAAAGTATTAAGAAGGACGGATCAGTACTGTTCAGGGAAATAGGTTTAAGAAGGACGGATCAGTACTAGCCTTTTTAAACCAGACACTTTCAACTTTGGTCCCAACCATAGTCTTGAATCTGGGTGTAAAAGGGAAGTTAAGAAAGCGAGGAGGAGAATGGAGGAATTACTTTCAAGGTGGGATATTAATAAGGATAGTGATGATGAATTCCTTTTTGCACTGTGGGAGATGATAATGTTTTTGATTAAAGTGTGGAAGTTTAATTTGGAAGGCATAAGATCTTGTAAATTAAACTTAGGCAAGCTTTTTGAAGATAAAAAAAGACTGGTTTTCGACCAGTTTCTATCAGTATGGACTCCACCGGAGATAAAATTGCACTTATTTCTTTGAATGAGAAATTCTGGACTATCTCGGCGAACCGCATATCAAAGCCAAATTATGAAAAAATATATAAATTAGATAAGAAGTTGGTTTAAGTTGAAAATCATAATTACGCTAAAGAATTTTGATTTAAGAACGGGGAAAAATTTGTATACCTTTTATAATTGTCATCTATTCATACTTCGGAAAATAGAAAATCAAAATCTAGAAGCTTAGAAGGAGATACTCAATTTCTTAGTATTTCTCTTTCGTTTCTTGGCATCACTCCCGTATATTAGGAAAATGTAATCTTTTCTAAATAGGGACATGATATGAGCTAGTTTACACACATAATCTGAAAAACTGCCGTGCACCAATTACATGGCTCTCGACCTGTCTCTCGCTCAATATTTTGGGCTTCACAATTTTTTGTATGACTAAATACAAATTTTTGGTAAACATAATCAAATCAGCAAGAATTATTTACAGAGTAAATTTGGATAATTTGAAAATGTTGTTGAATCCAGACTATGTAAAAATAATTCATTAAATCATGGACAACCGCTAATTTATGTGCGTTATGTCACAAATATGATTAAATAGTTCAGAAAATACTCCAAACAATTTACGGCAAATAGTACAAAACTTTTCTAAAGTGCAAAAATAATAAATCTTTTTTTTAGAATTTATAATAAATTATTCCTTATTGTTTTTAGTTAAAATTGAATGAATTATTTTAAAAAAAAAATGGATCTTAAAAATTTAATAAAAATATTTTACAACAAATCATTGTAAAAAGTAGACATATTGCCGGCAGTTTAAAGAAAAAAACCGTTCAGATAATATTTTTCACTATTTCTACTCGAAAATTTATGACTTTATTATTTTTTAAGAATGTCAACTAAAACTTAAAAGCATTTGCATGTTTATGAATTGAAAGGCAAAACGAATCCATTTTGATATTGGAAAAGGATATTTGCATAGTCATAAACAAGACCAATAATTGCATAATGTTGACATGTTGTTGCTGTTAATACTGACTACCTTATTACAGTTTGAAAACAACTGAAATATAGTAAAAGTGAGGTAAAAATTTTTCGCTCGTTAATTATGAACAACAAAAAAAAAAATTTATAACATTGTCGACTATAAGGAAAACACGGTATTGTAACACCACAGTTGCCAATTGTTTTGTAAGTTTAACTTTCATGCAGAGTTTATCGCATCTTAAACGCAATCATGCATGAATGAAGACATTTACTAGCCCTTTTGGCTATAATTCAAGTGATTTTTTTTCTTGTTCCTAGTGTGCAATTTGCCCACCTTTGCTCAAGTGAATAGCCAGCCGCCAGTGGTAACGGTCGGTCACCTGGTCAGAGTGCTTAAAACTAGCTACCGGTTGACAGTTTGTACTTGTAGACCTCCTAGTAGTTGGTAAATGGTCTTTTGAAAATAGGGTCTTGTACTTTGTAGCTGGTTCGAAATTATTACAAGAAACGTTAACGATGATGATGACGGTGATGAGTTGCAATCGCCACGTCATGCCGGGTCAGTCAATATTGCACTGTACGTCACGCGATATCATTGAGCGTGCAGGAATGGGAGGGCAGTTCCTTCATGTTTTGGCACATGCCAACTAGTATGACTAGTACTAATAGTAGCCTTCTTGTACGGGTTCTAGTAATTTTCTTAGTCTACCGACTATGCACAAAACAAAAACAAAGTGCATTTTCAATTGCTATAAAGTTTACAAAAAGATTTACTGCCTACGTATATTGCAGGGAAATTATCGTTAATTTCGGGTTTCACAAGGCAATTGGTGCAAGCTTCAATTTCGATGTTCAAAATGTACCCAAATTAGTCATTTCCGGCTTGACACAAATTTGTTATTGCTTCAGAAATTGTATATCATAATTACTCTCCCCATAATCCAGTATAAAAGTTATGCCGAAATTTCCTGACACCAAAAAGTTTATGGTTTTATTCAAATCGTATAGCTTTTATTTGAAAAAAGAAATTTTTTATCAAAAAGTTTTCTATTTAAAGTATAGTAGCTGTTGCATTATCCAAGATATTGTTTGAAAAATAGATAAAAGGAATTTTTATTCAAATGTATTTTTGCAGAATATGATTATTTTAAAGTAATTCTTAATAAATTTTTCGTACATTTCAAGCTATTATTTGACTATTATTTCAAAAATGTTAACTTTTAAATGCTTTAAAGTTTAAAAATTATCTTCACCGTATTTACATATTTTTTTTAGTTTTACATGAAAAAGTCCAAAAGCATCAAATCGTACAATCGTATTATGTGGTTTATTTATCATATTGTGTGGCTTATGGTGCTGTTTAGCCAAAACCACATATGGTACGGATTTAATTTCTTAAGTTCAGGCCAAAAAAGCCCATTATCATAGGGCCATACTGCTCAGAATTGTTGGTAACAATTGTTGCCATCTTTCTGGTAATGCTCGGATACCGCGTCGAAAAAATTCTTCTTATTTAGATTCGATGAAACAATCGATCCAATTTTTGGTCATTTCGTTGTTATCGAAGTGCTACTCTGACAAGCCATGCGCCATGGATCGAAACAAATAATAATCAGATGGGGCAATGTCTGGTGAATATGGCGGATGAGGCAGAACTTCCCATTTCAGCGTATTTAAATAAGTTTTCACGACTTTCGCAACATGGGGTCTTGCATTGTCGTGGAGCAAAATTACTTTGTCGTGTCGATCTTTATATTGCGACCGCTTTTCTTGTAATGCTCTGTTCAAACGCATCAATTGTCGTCTGTATACGTCCCCAGTGATAGTTTCACCCGGTTGGAGGAGCTCATAATAAATAACACCCAGCTGATCCCACCAAATACACAGTAAGATCTTCTTTCCATGAATATTCGACCTGGGGACGATGTCGATTCATGACCAGGCAAGCCCCACGATTATTTGCGTTTGGGATTGTCGTAGAGTACCCACTTCTCGTCACCAGCAACGATTCGATGCAGAAATCCATTCCTTGCCTGCCGTTGGAGAAGAATCTCACAGGTGACTAAACACCGTTCGACGTCCCTTGGCTTCAACTCATGTGGAACCCACGTTCCCTATTTTTGTACCATTCCTATGGCTTTCAGGCGTTTTCCGATCGTCGAAAAGTCGACTCCAAGCGATGTAGACAACTCCCGGAGTGTCGGCTGTCCGGGACGTTGCATGTCTTCCAAATCAAGTTTGCTCAGCAAGAGCATGTTTGCCGTAGACATCCACTTAAATACGATGACTTTCCGCGGCACTTTTCTAGATGTTGAAGTAATGGAGTAACACTTCCCGCAAAACGATTTTTCAGGCACGAACTTCGACATGTTTGACACTGCGCAACAAGTGATACTGACACCAAAACAAAATGTCATTTAGTGAAAAAGTTGCGTTATGTTAGTAGCTTCTGGGAGAATATTTACTTTTGTATGTGTGACTATGGATAGTTGGCTAACGCCATCTTTTGTAAAACGCTACAACACCTGGTACATTTAACATAATATTAAAAGCTTTTAAGTAAAAAAAAATATTTCGAATACGTTCTATTTTAGTTAGAATATATTTAATATTTCTTAACATTTTCATCAAAGGCGATGGCAATGAGCCGAAAACTATAAAGAATAATCTCCAAGGTACTAGGCAGCTGGCCAAAAATTGGTTCGTACGTAAATTTTGTAATCTGGAAAATTTTCATAAAACAAGTTGAGATGAGGATATCCTTAAAAGGATGAAATTATGTTAATAATCTATAAATATGTATAAGCATGTAATTAAAAAATCTACATAAATGGATTATTATGAATACTTTAGAACCTCCCCAGATCATTTTATTTATTATAATATTTTGCTTGTTTGGGTGGAAAATTTTACTTTTATGAAGCAAAAAATAAAATAAGTATACTTTTTGATAAATTAAAATAATTTTTATTTTCTTGCTCAAATATGCTCTGAACAAGAAAATAATTGCGTACAAATTATTAGTAAATTTCAGAAGTTTTGTGAAATTTTAGAATAGTGTAGTTATCAGTTAGTTCTATTAAAAGAAATTAAATTTTGGTATGTCAGTTATAGATATGGCAGAGCAAAATATCATATCGAATTTGGAAGTGAAAAGGATAAGCAAATTATTATGATTTGAAAAAAAAACGGCGGAAATAAGGATGAGAGAATTGCATGATAGTTTCCTGGCCAAAGTTGAATGCCAAAACATATTACAACGCAGACTGAAGTTATTTGTCTCTTTGTAAATTTTCCTATGCAAAATTGGAAAGCAATAAAAATAGTAAAATTATGACACAAAAACCATATATGGGGTTTGTCAGTTAATATATAAAAACTAATTAGAAATTCTGAATGTACAAACTTTCAATATACACCCTGAAAGGAGAATGCAAGAACACCAATTTTTTCTCATTATTGTCATAGTAACATATACTAAAAATATACTATTTTTTTACTTTATTAAACGATAAAAGGACCTCTGTTATTATAACTAAAAATATCAAGCCACTAAATCATCCAAAATGTCCCATATTATTTATTATATGTGCTTAAAAATAATTTTGAGTAGCTCATGCGATCGGTCCAATTTTTTGATAGCTTTTTATAATAAATCCGGATTTATATTCACTATTATTATTCAATGACGTTAACTTTTCCTAGTTTGTCAGAAAACACCAAGAACTTTGTATATGCCCAGCAATAATAATTGAGCGGTGTCAAATCACATGATCTTGGATGCCAACTTGCGTCAAATTTTGTTATTGCCAAATTGAGCCTTCAATATTTCCATGCTTGTTTTTTTTATAGTAGATACCTAATGAATTTAGGTTAGGCATGACAGCTTCAGCACCACGATCTTGAAGGCAATATGGCGATATGATAAGTTAGTACAACTTAATTACTCTTTAGCATAACAAGTTTATAAGATGTAATCGTAACAATTGTTCAATAGAATTGAGATAATATGTTAATAAAACCTAGGTGGGTAAGGAGATTACAAAGAGGACTTGGAAATAAAGTGGAAGTGTCAAGTAGCACTAATATAGGAGGGATCTTATCAGTGAAAAATTTAAAGATAAGGCATCAGTTCTTGAGGATCTGTAAGATTGGAACAGGACCTCTTTGAAAGTTGTTAAATAGGAAGTCGTGTGTGAACGCAGTATGACTAATTCTAATCCTGAGCAGTTTTTTTGCCCAGAACTTTGGGTTGGTTTCTGAATATATGGTCCAAAAATTATGCTTCTAATGTTTTGAGAGAAAAGTTATAAGTCTTGATTCCCCCCCCCATCCACTTGGTGCGTTGTTGAGGTGTGCCGAGTATAGCCGTAAATGTTTGTGGTTGGAGTGCAGACTTATTTTCTAAAATACGAATATGACCTCACCCCCCTCCCCAAAAAAAAAGGACTACATGTATATTTTTAAACAAAAGATAGTGAATGTGATCTAGGACGGGATTTTCCTTTATGGCCATAATGGCATTAATTACAGAAAGCGAATCAGTAAAAATAATAATGTTTTTACACATTTTTCTCTGATGGGTATAGAAAGTGACTACAATATCAATTGGACCTGTACTAGCCCACAGTTCCATATCCTGAGAGGAAAAATACTATATGCCGCCTCACAAAAATGGTCGCCCACATGCTGGATTACAGCAAAGGGGTTGTAGGACCTTTGATAGAGTTTTGAAAACTCTAATAACTGATAATATATCACCGCCATAAAAATATTATATAAACAATTTTAAATCAATAAAATAAAAATGGGGGTGAGTTATAATATCAAAACTATTTGCACGTTGACAAATTATATGTTTAGCCATTCGTAGACATACGGACTGGACAAGTATCGAAGGTTTCTTTTCAATTATTGCTCAAACAATCTCCTTGTTAACCTTACCAAAATTTTGGGCACAGAAATTGTTTAGAATTTGGATAGGACAATCTGTCTCTTATACAATAATTTCTTTTCGGAAATCACCCTACTAGCCGCATCTACCCATCCTGTGGCAGTCAATTTAATATCGCTCATCTTCTAATGGAATGTCATATTTAAAAAATTTTAGGTGCCTCAATATCATTTTCAAATCTTCTTTAAAATATTTTCGGATCTCTAACCTCAAAGTTTGAGGTCGATTCATATTTATTGTATAGGGTTTTCCAATAAGAGTGAAATGATTTCTAAATGACGTTTCGGCCATTTGTAATATGTCATCAGCTGTAATTTTTTTTTATTGTATTTAGTAATGATTACAATTTTATCATGAACAGACATACGCAAGAACAACGTTTACAAATTATTCAATTTGATTATCAAAATAATCGTTCTACAATTGCAACTTTTCGTGCGGTTTTGCAATTTTACGGTCGTAATAATCGTCCAACTGTGCTCGCTATTCGTCGAATTGTTAAAAATTTCGAGCGTACATTTTCTTTACGTTATCAAGTACCAATAAGACAAAGACCCGCTCGAAGTAATGATAATATTGGTGCCGTTCAGGCAAGTGTTGTTGAAGACCGCAATTTGTCGATTCCAAGACGTTCTCAAGATTTGAGATTTTGAGAAAGGATTTGGGCTTGCATCCGTATAACATTATTAACACTCAAGAACTGAAGTCATTGGACCACCGTAAACATCGTGAATTTGCTGATTTTGTCTTGGAACAACTTGAAAACAATAACGATTTTTTTAAGAAAATCATCTTCTCCGATGAGGCTAACTTTCATCTGAGTGGGGCAGTAAATAAACAAAACTATTAATTCTGGTGTGAAAAAAATCCACAAATTATTCATGAACACACATTCCATTCGCCTAAATTTACAGTTTTGGTGTGGTTTTTGGTCTGGTGGAATCATCGGTCCGTACTTCTTTCGAAATAAAGCTGGTAACACCGTTACTGTCAATGGAGAGCGGTATAGATCAATGATAACCAACTTTTTATGGCCGAAATTGGAAGAAGTTGATCTTGACAAGATCTGGATCCAACAAGACGGAGCTACGTGCCACACAGCACGGGCAACAACCGAATTATTGCGAGCAAAGTTTGGAGATTCGATTATTTCAAGAAATTGTGACATTAAATGGGCTCTAATAAGTTATGATTTAACACCATTAGACTATTTCTTGTAGGGTTATTTGAAGTCATTGGTCTTTACCAATAAACCAGACTCTCTTAAAGCTTTAGAAGTCAATATTGAACGTGCTATTCATGACATACGACTTGATTTAGTGGGAAAAGTGCTCGAAAATTGCGTTCATCGAATTCGTTCCTGCAAAAGAAGTCGTAGAGGCCATCTGGATAACGTTTTATTCAGAACTTAATTGTATCGATTGTACTTCACAATAAATAAAAAATATTTGAATTTCCTTAACAATTAGTTTTATTTTTTTTTAAAAAGAAATCATATCACTCTTATTCGAAAACCCTTTAGTTAGAATTTTTCCATTTTGAATAGTATAATAAACTGGTCTACTCATTTTATTTAAGCAAAATTCTATCATTTTTAATCTTTTAATACAATGCAAATCTCATAAGCTGCGTCTCTATAATAGTATTCGTATTTGCATTAGATTGCACAAAATAGAAATTTTATATGACAATGACATTGACATTAACAACAGGAATGATAATGTTCGAAAAGGAAAAGGAAAACTAACGAAAACTATCACAAAATCATTAAATAGAGAACAACTATCTGAACTCTATTCATAAAATATTATATTGGCATCATTAGTACAGAAAGATATTCGTACTCATTGTATTTAATAAAACTGCTGCAGTTTGAATTTATCTTTAGCTGCATTTATAGTCTGGAGTTTTCAAGTACTCTCTAATCTCTGATTATTATTGCATTTTGACTTGTTATAAACAAGGATAATTTCCTAGATGAGTCTAGAATTCATATTATTAAAATCTGATTTTTAAAATTTAATCATTAATTTATTTTTAAGATAAAAAAGCTGTTATTAAAAGTTATGAGCTAAAAGTGCAAAATAAATCATTTGCTGACAGATTAAGCGGTTGAATATATTAAATTTTAAAATAAATATTGAATCAGAAAATAAATATCAACTAAAAAATACTTAATCGTCTTTTACCATAATTCAATAATATTGATGCTAAATAGTAATTGTACTACTTGTAATTTCCTAGAACTGCTAGACGAGATCAGAACCGGCCATTTTTGCTATCGATCCTATGGAACGGATTTACACCCACAAGTGACCGACCCCCTTGCGGGACTAGTATGAGTATAGTTAAAAAAAGGCCCTTGAAATCTTGGAAATATGTTATCTCTGTACAAGATTTTTTTATGTTCCAGGTCAATTGTGAATATGCGGCAAAAATAATATGACTTTTTTGGTGATAATCATATGCCAAGTAAGTCAACCGTTCAGCGTGTAATAAATACTTTTAAAACTATGCGTACACTAACAGATAAAGCAAAGACTAGGCAACAATTAAGCCAACGCACACCTGAAAATATTGATGCAGTGAGACAGAGTGTTGCTGAATGTCGCGGTACCTCTTATCGAAACCATGCAAAAGAATTAGCAATATCTCCGTCATGTTTGTTAAAAATTCTCAATAAAGATTTCCTTTTTTTACCAGCATAAAATTCGATTAACATAATTTCTATAGTTAAATGACTATCAACAGCGACGACACTGGAGTGCTTGAGTTTGATAGCTCGGTATACACGTAGACGACCACCATTTTTGGCAAAATATCATATGAGCGATGAAGCACACTTCGACTTGGCTGGCTTTGTTAATAAACATAATAGCCACTATTGGGGTACTAAAAATCCTCAACTGATATACCAAAGACCACCACACTCTCGTAGAATAATTGTATAGTGCGGCATTTGGGCCATATTTCTTCTAAGGATGCTATAGGCAATGAATAATCATTTCAATTTTAAATAAAAATTCATATATTTAACAATTTTTTAATTATTAATTGGTGATAAGCTATCGATTATCTCTTGATCCCATTTACAAATATGAAGAACTGGTAATCTGAGTCTTGCTTTTTTGGCACAAAATGCGGGTATATCAAATGCTTCAGTCATCCCAGAAGTTACCATAACAACACACAAAAGTGTACAAATCAAAAGAATACGATTCAACATTTTCGAAAAGATCTAAATAAAACTCTGTTAATTATTGTAATTTAATAATTATAATTTTAACTTTTTTTTTGAATATTTTGTTTTTCAAAATAAATTTTCAATACCGTTTTTAACGATAAACTGTTTATAACTGAATTTGTTGCTTTTGCCCCAAAAGCTGGTGAGCTATTATTACTCCGCTTTGGTAGAAAACATTCAAACCATAAAAAAAAACCAAAATTAATTAACATTTAACTTTTTTCTTGGTACATATTTTCACAAAAATACGCAATTTAAGATCAGCTTTTTGCGAAATTATTTATAAATTTTTCAAAAAAATTTATTTCTACAAAAAGAAATTTCATTATTTTAATAAAGCTTATATAGAAAGAACAAATTTATAGGCATTGAAAAAATTAATAATAAAAATATTTCTTTATGATTTTAACAATTCACTAAATACCGCAATTTCGAGGAAAATATATGGAAATCTCTAAAAAAAATTATGTTTTGAAAAGAAAAGTTCTGATTTTTGTGTAGGTACAAATATTTATTGTATAATAAATAATACAATCCAAGAGCCGATGCAAGTATAGGGTTTTCCAATAAGAGTGATATGATTTCTAAATAACGTTTTGGCCATTTGTAATATGTCCTAATCTGTTATTTTTTTTCATTGTATTAAGTAATGTTTATAATTTTATCGTGGAGAGACATACGCAAGAACAACATTTACAAATTATTCAATTTTATTATTAAAATAATCGTTCTCCATTTGCAACTTTTCGTGCGCTCACTATCATCTGAGTGGTGCGCGATCAATAAACAAAGCTGTCGATTCTGGTCCAAAGAAAATCCACAAATTATTCATGAACACCCATTACATTCACCTAAATTGACAGTTTGGTGTGGTTTTTGGTATGGTGGAATCATCGGTCCGTACTTCTTTCGAAATGAAGCTGGTAACACCGTTACTGTCAATGGAGAGCGGTATAGATCGATGATAACCAACTTTTTATGGACGAAATTGGAAGAAGTTGATCTTGACAACATCTGTTCCTGGTTCTAACAAGACGGGGCTATGTGCCACACAGCACGTGCAACAACCGAATTATTGCGAGCAAAGTTTGGAGATTCGATTATTTCAAGAAATTGTGCCATTGAATGGCCTCCAAGAAGTTGTCATTTAACACCATTAGACTATTTCTTGTGGAGTTATTTGAAGTTATTGGTCTTCAGCAATAAACCAGACCCTCTTCAAGCTTTAGAAGTCAATATTGAATGTGCTATTCATGACATACGACTTGATTTAGTGGAAAAAGTGCTCGAGAATTGGGTTCATGGAATTCGATCCTACAAAATAAATTTCGGAGGCCATTTGAATGACGTTTTATTCAGAACTTAATTGTATCGATTGTACTTCACAATAAATAAAAAATATTTGAATTTCCTTAACAATTAGTGTGCGTTTTTAGAAAAAAAGAAATCATATCACTCTTATTCGAAAACCCTTTCCTTGTAACTGATGTCGATAGATGGCGCCGTTTGCGAACTATATAAATAACTAATAGGTGGCGCTGTTAGTATTCTTGCAGTTATCTTTTTAGTTAAGAACTCTGGTTTGAACTGTAAAATTTTGGTTATTTTTGCGAGTTGTTTAAAATAATCTGTCAAATGGTGAATTTTGGATAAAGACAGGACCAATTTAAATTAAATATTTGAGATCATTTGAAATTTATTTGTTTGTTAAGTGGGTTAATTAGTTAATTTACTTTTCATTGTAGTTGGAATTATTGAAATTAAATTGTAAATTATAATTAACTTGTAATTAAATTGAGTTGAAAAGAATTTGATTCTACTTTCCAAAGAATGGATAAAAAGTCAAGAGACTTTGCAGCGTATGGCGTTGTCATTTTTAAGGGGTTATCACTATTTTTAATTTATAATCGGGAAGTACTATCGCCAAAAATTAGTCTCTATATTCAATAAATGAAAAGTAAACTTACATGATAATAGGAAACTATAAAAATCATATATTTTTTCATAATTAATAAGCCATAAAAATAAAATTTTCATGAGTAAAGTAGTCATTTGCAAATGATAAGCTTCACTTTCAAAACTTAATTAAACCAAAAAAATAATTACAAGTTTTAAAGATTTTTCATTTGTAATAATTACAAGTTTTTAAAGATTTTTCATGATTAATTTTAGTGCAAATTGGCATATGAATAGTCTGAAACATGGTTTATGCCCTTATTAATTATTACAATTTTGATGGGATTTATACGCTAAGTTACCCCCTCTTCCTTTCCTAATCTCTTCAACTAAAATAAGTTAAAAATAACCGAAACGCGGGTGATGATGGTGGCAACAATATCCTAGAATAAATATCCTGACGACTATGCTGACTGTGATAATCTTTTATCGTTTGGCATAAAAATGTTGGTCGTAAAATGATGAGCAACTTTTTTTCCATTTTCCTGGAAGAGGTTTAAGTATCATCTTTCAGTACAGAGAGTCCTTAAATTACTTGTATTTTTTTCAGAAAGCTTGGGCTTATCTACCTATGATGGATTCTTAGGTTAAATGGGCTAACGTAGAGTAGAATGCTATTCAAATTCGAAAGTTTTTTCCTTTTTTTCGAATATTTCCAGTAGTGTATTCAGCAAGCAAAAAGGACATGAATTAGTAATAATATTTTCCGATAAAATTTAGGGTAAAAGTTTGAATAGAAACGATTGCGTGGCAGGGAGTATCCAATGAAGAGACTTGAAAAAAAAATGCAAGATTTTATTAGATTTGCGGAGCAAGCCATATATCCTGGGAATAAATAAAATTGTAACTCGTGCACGGAAAACCCAAAAAAAAGTTACTTCTCAGGTTGCCATAAAAATCGCTCGTAAAATTTTCCCTAATCAACTAATAATAAACGATTTTTGATGACTCGGAATCACGTTTCGATGCAGTTGACATGGTACGCATTCAGGCAAGTTGAGCGCAGGTTTCTTTATTCTCTCCCATTTCATGGGGATTAAACCACCCTGACTGATTCTGTTGATGGTAGTAAAGTGTACTTACTTTCAGTTTTTTTGAAATTTTCCCTCCTTTCGTTTTTGATTCTTCATATATAATAAATTATAAGAAACACCAATCCTTGGGAGAATCCAATTTCATAATCAATGTATTAATGAGGTTTCTTACTATTTTATTATTTTTTTTTTTTTGTTTTTTTTTTAAGAATAAATTTACGTTTTTTTTTTCCTTATATTTGAACATTTATTATTCCATTTTTATGATTGCAGTTATTTTTAATTAAGAAAATATTTATTATTATTAAAATAAGGAATTGTGAAGGGAATTTGATGATAAAAATTTTTAATTGGTGATTAAATTTTTAATATATTTACTGATGAATATTTTATTAAATTTAGAAAAGTAATATTTTAGTCATTTTAATATAAAGAAGAGAGGTGTATGGGAAAAATTTCGTATTTTAATGCATAAAAAGAACTCTTCCAGAACTATTTTAACATTCAGTTAAAAAAATCTGTTGTCTATGATTAGTACGAGCAATACAAAAAAAATGAGGCTCGAGTGCATCCTGGTTTCCAGTGCAGAACTAAAGGCACATTCAATTTATGCTTCTGAAAGTTATGTTAAATAAAATACATTATAAATTTAGACTTAAAGTCTAAATTAAATATAATTTTTTGATATTCATAAAATAGAACATTATTTAAATGGCTGCCATGAAACTTTTTCGGGAACTCGGTCTTTTTTTGGTAATTATTGATGATAATGACATACAAAAATATATGAAATGAATCCTAATTGAATAGTTTTGTTAGTCACTGTTATAACAGGGAACTACAAATTATGTGAGTTAAATCCTAATTGGATAGTTTTGTTAGTCACATTAATACAGTAAACTACAAATTATGTGAGTTAAATCCTAATTGGATAGTTTTGTTAGTCACTGTAATTACATTGGCATACAAAATTATGTGCATTAAATCCTAATTGAATAGTTTTGTTAGTCACCGTGATTACAGTGACCTACAAAATTATTTGAGTTCAATCTTAATTGCATAGTTTTGTCAGTTATTGTAACAACAGTGACCTACAAAAATATATGAAATGAATACTAATTGGATAGATTTGTTAGTCATTGTAATTACAGTAACATACAAAATTATGTGAACTAATAGAAAATACATTGTTTTCCTAATTGTATAGTTTTGTTAGTCATTGTAATTATGTTTTTTTTACAAAATTATGTGTAAATAAATATACACGGTTGTATATTATTTATTAAAAATTACCGAACTTTATATTTAAATCATACAACATGCAGAGCCATCTACTGAAAATTTACAGCATTAAAACATCCTCTTTCAAACGCACCTAAATTCATGTAAATCGGAAGTTAGATGTGAAAGTTACAACCATTTCAGAAAAAGAAAAAGTGTGCTAATATTACAAAACAAAAATGGCTATGATATCATCATAAAATGCTTCTTTTATGAGCGAATTTTTTTTCAAGTTTAACACAAAATTTTATATATGCTCTTTTTTGTTTATAGATGGCGCTGCATGTAGTATGATTTAAAAATAAGTTCGGTTATTTTTATGACACACTGTGTAATTTTGGTAGTCACTGTAATTACACTGACTAACAATATTATGGCTTCAGGATTTAATTCACATAATTTTGTGTGGCATTGTAATTACAGTGACTAACAAAATTATCCAATTAGAATTTAACTAACATAATTTTGTTTGTCACTGTAATTAGTAGTGTAGTAGATATAATATAACAAACTCACAAACACATTTCAAATTATAAAATGGATATTCACTTATATAGGTTAAATGATTAAATTTAATTAAAGTAATACAATTTGGACAATTATTAATTTGAATATTTTGTCACTGTTTAAATAGTTAAAAACTTATAGCACAAATTTCAAAACGACGAGTGTCCAATGACTTGTTTAAAAATTTTTTTTTTCATATTTTTCTTTTTAATTTGCAAAAAAGTGAAATGAAAATTACTTAACTAGTTATTAAACAATTTAAAATAATAATATTGAATATAATAAGTGTCGATTATTAATCAATTTACGTGTATGTCCTTATAATAATTGGAAAATCTTTTGGATTCACTCAGAGCAAAATGGGAGTTTATAACTTTTTTTTAAATTTTTAATTATTTCTGTTATTATATTTTTTACAATTGGCAATATTATATTTTTATATATAATATTGCCAATTGTAAATATTATATATGCGACAAAAGATAATAGGATCAAGAAATTAAGATAGAATGGAAAGAAAATTGGTTTCTGGGAATTTATCAAAAATTGTGCCTCAGTAGGATTCGAACCCAGCACATCTTGGATGGTAGTCCAAAAATATTATTAATTTTATTACGTCTGTAATTTGAAATGATTTATCTGTTCTTTTTTTGTGGATTTTTCAATATTTTGGCTTATTTATTGTAGAAAAAGAATAATTTACTACAATGTCTTTTTAGTCTGTAATATTGTTAACTATTACAAAAATAATAGTTAAAAAATATTAAAGGTTATGCCAATCAAACTACTCATACTAAAATCTTACCTATTTAAGGAGCAGTTGTATTTATTTTATCCTTAACATCATCAATCATAAGAAAACTATTCGTTATATTTTAATTAATAAAAACAAAATTTTTTTATTAAAATTCCGTACGTTTTTGTCCCAACTTATCCAGATCAACAATCAAGAACGGCCTTATATCCTGTCCCCCCATTGAAGTGGGTTTGATTGCATGAATCAGCCTCGCATAGAACTCGGAACTAATTAAAAACTAAGCGATTCAAAAGGGCTGACTACTCATTTAAGTTGGATAAATGTTATTTTATTAGGGGTTGATTGAGGATATAAAATCGTCCTTTTTCCATCATTGTAAATAATTATAAATAAAATAAGAAAAACTAACAGTGTTTCGGATGAACAAATGCATAAAACGAAGGAGTGGTAAATGCAAAAGTGGTTTTGATTGCAATGACGAATAGTGGTTGTGAGGGTATATGGCATGCACGACTTTGTTTTTATGATTGATTAATTCCATTATTAGCCTATACGGACAAAGGCCCAACATACTCAAGGACCGACTTGAGCCAATATTGCTCAGAGTAGGGGCCTGTTAAGTTTGCCGCCAATTGCAATGATTGTAACGGCGACCAAAAGGAGACTAAGGACAATAGAAAATATAAATGCCATAGTGATGACGGTATCGTTTTACAAGTAAACTGGTTCTCAACAAAAAGGAAGTTCTTGTTTTTCGATATTAAATTAAAACAGGACTAAAAGGAAACATACTTTGAAAGTAAATAATAAAAAAAAAATGTTTAAGAGGACAAAAAATAAAATTGAATATGAAATTTGTCATGCTAACTGATGAGGCCATTTGTACGGTAATTTTACGATTTCTTGCAGTATTTTTTTCCTTTTTATTTAACAATGCAATTTTTGTTTATTTTCTAGAATAAAAGCGGTTTGAGTTAGATGTACAAAGGGTGAACAAAAAGACCTTTTATCGTTTGTAAATGATACCCTTTTTGTATAGCTACAATCTAAATACTCAGCGATAATGGCCGCTACAAGGATTCATTTATTTGATTTTGTTTTAGCTAATTTGCAATCTGCTTTTGGCCAATCAAAATATCAGTTTTTTTTTTACTTATTAAAGTGGGGTTGAAAATATTTTTTATACCATCAACTTCTGAAGATTATCAGAACACAAACGGAGTAGTTTAATATAAGTTTTGATTGTACAAATTAATATGAGTGCCATTTCTAAGGTGGTGTAATAATAAATTGATTTAAAGGAAAAACCAATAAAAATAAATTCTTTATGATAACAAAAATCGTATAACTTAAGCGGGTCTGTGATAGACCTGACAAAATACATACAAAATAATGACCAATCATGAGTAAACAGTACCCAATCATGAGTTATAGACAATGGCCTAACCCACAAGGTCTTCATTATTTTGTATATTCTGTGTATTCTGTTTGATCCTATTTTTTGGCATATTGTTTACATTTGGCACTAACCTTTTTTTTGAAATTAAAGAAAATGGCCAACAACAACTTTTATTTTTTTTCATATTATTTATATTCTTGTTGATTCTTATTTTGAGTTATAAATAATGCCTTACCAAAAAGGGTTGATTTATTATATGTGCCTTCGATTTTTAATATCCCTGATCTTAATTAGTCGAAATTTCTTAAGGTTTTTTACGTTCGCGACTGACACATTTTTTGAAATATAATTAATGGCCGACCAATGGTAAGGTCTAAGTTTTTTTTGGATATCCTTGCATTCTCATTGGCTCAAATTTTTATTAGTGAACAATGGCCAATAGTGTGATTGTGATTTTTATGCATTGTATTGTTTACACTTTGAATTGACCTATTTCTGAAAAAAAAATAATGGCTACCACAAGGTCCTAAAATTTTTGAGAATCACTTACAATATTTTTGGTAAAAGTTTTTAATTGTAATCAGTGTCTAATAGTAGGGTTATGATATTTTGGCTCCTTTTTTGAGATTTGGTTTTGATTTATTTTTTCAAATATAAGAAAATGGCCAATCACGAGGTTTAATTTTTTTTCATATCCCTTGTGTTCTAGTTAGTCCTTATTTTCAATTATAAATAATCCCCAAAAAAAACAGCTTGACTTTTTGCATTTGCCTTAGGTTTTTAATAGCCCTTATGTACATCAGTCGAGATTTTATTGCGTAGTGCTTACAATCGCCACTGACCTATTTTTTGCAATATAAATAATGGCTACCACAAGGTTCTAAAATTTTTGAGAATCCCTTACAATATTTTTGGTCTCAGTTTTCAATTGCGATCAGTGTTTAATAGTAGGGTTATGATATTTTGGCTACTTTTTTGAGATTTGGTTTTGATTTATTTTTTCAAATATAAGAAAATGACCAATCACGAGGTATAATTTTTTTTCATATCCCTTGTGTTCTGGTTAGTCCTTATTTTCAATTATAAATAATCCCCAACAAAAACAGCTTGATTTTTTGCATATGCCTTAGGGTTTTAATAGCCCTTATGTACATCAGTCGAGATTTTATTGCGTAGTGCTTACAATCGCCACTGACCTATTTTTTGCAATATAAATAATGGCTAACCACAAGGTCCTAAAATTTTTAAACATCAGTATCTAATCAGTGTGTAATATAAATAAATATATATTACACACTGATTAGATACTTTCTATGATATTTTGATTTTTTCATATTTCTTATATTTTTGTTGGTCCTTATTTGTAATTATAAATAAAGCCCAACTAAAAGAGCTTGATTTTTTTAAACATCCCTTAAATGCTGATTAGTGCGTATCTTCATAAGTTAAGATTTTTTTTGCGTAGTGGCTACAATCGTTATTGGCCTATTTTTTGAAATATAAATAATGGCCGACCAATGGTAAGGTTTAAGTTTTTGTTCGTATCCTTGCATTATTAGCGAACAACGGCGAATAATATTGTTATAATTTTTGTAAATTTTCTGGTTTGCATTTGTCAGCGACCTATTTTTCAGGGTCCTAAAATTTTTCAGCATCACTTACAATATTTTTGGTCCTACACGTAGTTTTCAATTGTGATCAGTGTCTAATAGTGGGGTTATGATATGTTGGCTATTTTGTTGAGATTTGGTTTTGATTTTTTTTTTTTTATATATAAAAAAATGTTCGACCATAAGGTGTAGGTTTTTTTCATATCCCTTATATACTTATTGGTCTTTATATTTAATTTTAAGTAATGCGCACCTAAAAGGGCTTAATTTTTGCATATTCCTTAAATGCTGATTAGTGCTAATCGTCATAAGTTAAGATTTCTTTGCTTAGTACTTACAATCGCCACTAATTTTTTTTTTAAATATAAATAATAGCTGACCAATGATAAGGCTTAAGTTTTTTTTTCGTATCCTTGCATTCTTGTTGTTTCCAATTTTTAATAGTGAATAATGACCAATGATGTATTATAATTTTTCTGCATTGTATTGTTTGCATTTGCCAGCGATCTACAATATGTTTTAAAATAAAAATTATGACCATAAGGTCGTAATTATTTTAAAAACTACTTGCAATACTTTTTATCCTAATTTTCAATTATGAACATATTACCAATCATTGGGTTGGAATATTTATGTGCTTTCTATTATTTACATTTTCAAGCGATCTATTTTTTTAAATATAAACAAATGGGCGATTCAAGGGTCCTAATTATTTTAAGCATCAATTGCTATATTTTTTGTATTAGTTTTCAATTGTGATCGGTGTCAAATTGACTATTTTGTTTAGATTTACCTTTGACTTTTCTTTCAAATATAAAAAATGGCCGACCACGAAGTATAGATTTTTTTCATATCTCTTGTATACTGGTTGGTCCTTATTTTCAATTATAAATAATACACATCTAAGGCGCCTTGATTTTTTATAAGCTTATTATTCTTTATTTTCATTAGTTGAGATATTTTGCGTAGTGCTTACAATTGCCACTGACCTAAATATTTTTTGAAATATAAATAATGGCCGACCAATGGTAAGGTCTAAGTATTTTCTGCATATTCTTTTATTTTTGTTGATTTAAGTTTTCATTAGCAAACAATGGTCAATCCTGTTATTGTAAAGTTTCTGCATTGTATTATTTATATTTGCAACTGATCTATTTTTCCAAATAAAAATTTTGGCTGTTTAAAGGATCCTAATTATTTTGAGCATCGCTTGCAATATTTTTGATCCCAATTTTCAATTGTAAACAATGCCCAATAATGAAATAAATAATTTGCTTTGAGAATTACTTGCATTCTAATTTTTTAAAATATAAATAATGGCTAACCACAGGATTTAATTTTTTTCCAGCGGTCCCAATAATGGCGTCATGAATTTTCAATAATAGCGCCTATTAATCGCTCATTTTTTTATATTTAAATTTACTATAAATTGTTTATCAGATATTATTTTACATGAGATAACAGGATCATAATTTTTTCTTAAGTATTGCTTATATGCAGCATAGAATTAGTCCTTTAAATATAAACAATTTTCATACAGAAGGTCATGAATTTTTTTCTCGATTAGGTGCTTAACTAATCCAAAACTTGATCCGTTTACAATTAAAATTAAAAATTTATCTGCAGTTATAAAACTGTTTATATAAAAGATCTTCAATATTACTTTCTGCTATCGAATATTTTCAATTTAAATTTTTGTACTTGATATCTTTGTAAATCGAATACTATTTACTTTTAATTTAGTAGTAAATATCTGCATCTAATTTAAACTGAATATATTCTTGATTAAAGGGAAACCTAAATATCTTGGCTAAATAAAAACGTGGCCAAGAACGGGGAAAGTGTTGACGATGGTAAACTATCATGGGGAATAGGTGAACAGTTTATGACTATAATAACGATACTTCTCTGATATTAGTGTTGTATTGATGTGAAAAATGAACTTTATACGAGTTTTTAATAGCATCATAAACATAAAATTGTTGTGCCATCATAGTTGGTACTAATAAAATAATATAGAAATTTCATAAATTAAAATGTAAAGTTTACGATGCCAGATGTGAAAAATATTATGTAAGATGGTATTATGGTGTATATAAAAGTTTTTAGCTTTTGTATATGTTAAATGAAATATTTTATTATTTATTTTCTTATAATACTATTTTCAGAGTAGCTGAAATTTTTGTTTTTTTTTTTAATTTCCATCAGTATTTATTATGTTAAATTTCTAAAATTGCATTAATTACTTTTTTAACAGATTTTTCAATTTTTTACTAATTACACAAATTATTATCATAAATTATATTTAAAATCATGAAAACTTTGTAACAAATTATTTAAGTGCACCCAATTTTCACTGCAAAGTAAAAAGTTTGCCAAAAATTTCTGTTTATGCCAGAAACTGATAATAATTTTATTTAAGAGGAAATCATATATTTTATAAAATTTCACCTTAGAAAAATTTTCAATAAATTCCATTTATTTTTTAGGGTGATCATTTTATAATTGTCATCTCATATTGAGATAAAAGAATAAATTTCTTCAATCCTCATATTGGCAATAAGCATAGTATTAGTATTATTCAGACTGCTAGCGTTACTGTTGATGCCGATCCGGAAAGAATATAAATGGAATGGTAAGCAATGAATATTTTAACGATTTGCAATTCTTGTGGAGGGCTGACTGCCGCCAAGTATATTATCGTTTTCGGAAATATTAACAAGCCCATAAAGCAGGCACTGCAGAAAGTCATGGTTGCATTCGGGTCATTTGAAGTCGAGTCGTCGCCATTATTTTCCGGATAAGTCGGAGAATTTATATCGCATCGATATCCTAACGAAATGTGTTCTAATCGTAAAAACAATTTTCTACAAAACACCCCGTTGCTCAGACATGTAAAGGGACAAGCCATATGAGCATTTAGAATGATTACAATGTGCTCTCAACTAGCTAAATGCATCTTGCTGTTATGGTGATAATGTACGAAGGAGAAGAACTACTGGCTATCCAGATAAAGTGCCCCAAATACAGCATCAGCCCTTCGATTTGCCGCAAACATCGTTAGTCACCAGTTATGCAGGAGATAAATATCTGACGGAAATCCCGCCGGAGAGCTACTACCTCTCATAGTAAGGGTAGGAGTGCGATAATCATCAGCACTGCCATTTCAATCAATAGACGAGTACTTGCATTGCCATAAGAGTGGATGCATGATTCTTTGGCGTCACAGAGATGGTTAGCCATGCTATACCATAGCTTTAGTTTTGAGGATTTAAGATTTTGATGCAGTTGTTATACAAATAATAATTACAGTAGTAGTACCCACCCTTCAATTCAAGACTCAGATTAAGGTGAATGACAATCGATTCGACTCCGCATGTTCGCATCACAAAAATTATTATTTGATTTTGCACTTATTACGACTGCTTGCAATGACATTAATTCCATAAGCGCATTATAATGTCATAAGTGCACTTTTTACTATAGCTTCATACCTCTACCATTCAATCAGAGATGTGTATGTGTCCTTCTAATACCATTTTTGATATCACTTAATAGGGAGAAAGGAATCAAAAACAAAAAAATCAAAGTCATCAAAACTTACACTTTCATTCTGTCTTGACTAGCAACTAATAAAAAAACATAATTCCCTGTAGACAAAAACATTTTTCATTTCCAATAAATTTACTGCCAAAAAAAAAGAAGAAAATCAATACAAACACCACGGAATCCTTCAATATATTATCTGTCTTTATGTAAGGGAATGAAATTATTCTAAAAAAAAATTGCAAAACAGAGAAATCCCTGCAATTTCGATACTATTCGAAGTTAAGGATTCTGAAAAAAAGTCAATCCAACCAAGAATTTTTCAAGAGTTCATGATTTTATCTTTTGATAAGGCTCATATGATATACTCGTTCGTATAGAATATCCTTTAATAAAAAAAAAAACACTCCTTCCCTACTGACTATATGATATTTTTCTATGATTTCCTTTTTTGAGGGTAATGCATTCTCTAGTCTTAAACATTTTATAGAAAAGACTTTCTGTACATCTTCTGTTATATTTGCAATAAAAAAACATTCAGGATATTCTGAAAAATTGAGTAAAATTTGAAAAATATATCAATAATAATCAGACAGACAAACAGACTAATCCTGAGACAGACAGACAGACAGACATAAAGTCTTATTGAATAGAACTAAATGAATAGGAAAAAGTTGCTTGATTGAAATTTGTGGGAGTTTTTGACTTTTGAATTCTTCTCAACCTAAGAAGGACTTTTTGAGGGGGACTCCATCTCTGAAGTTAACATTTATTTATGTAACCAAAGAAGTGTGAGCATATTCCAAATGTTCGATGGTTTTTTTGGATATCATATAACGTTTTATTCAGTTTAGTTTAGGGTACATTTCGAACGTGAGCAAATCAATCTTTTCTGCTGGCGAGAAGGTATAGCACCTCTAAACAAGAATATTCGGTTGTTGATTTAATCAAAGTTAACTTATTTCTTATATATACTTATCGAAAGTAATAACACGTTTAATAAATTTTTTTTAAATATAATTTTCTTTTATATTTGAGGTCTTAGGTGGTATTACGAAGACTAAATATGGAAGGAGAAGAAGATATGAGAAAATCAAGGATAACATGTAGTTAAATACTTATGATTTTTCTCCCTTTTTCACTTTCCTTTTTTTTTTTTAAAGAAAAAAAAATATTTTAACAAAACTTTTTGTGTAGCATAATTTCCCTACGAAATAATATTGTAATAAGCCCAGAAGCTTATTGTGTAAGAGAGACAAGATGAAAACATGCCTAAATTTGATATTCTTGACAAGCAAAATAATCCTTTTGTATACAAATAAAGATTAATGTGTTGAATATCCTTTAGATTTCTGGCTTATTTAATGTTTACCAGCTCTTGATCCTTGCGACATGTCTTCCATAATTGAGTCTAGATCCAAACGGAATCCTTTAATTATGGATATACCATATTCCTAAAGTCAAAAGGCATTTTTTCATATTCTAAGTTGCGCCCTAAAGCATAAATTTTGCCAAGATTATCGTAGCATTTTGAAAAAATTATAATATTTTGGAATGTAAAATTATGTAAATTAATTTATTTTTTTTTCACTTACGTTCCTTGAAAAGTTTTAATTTGAAATTTTGTTCAATCAATAATAAAGAAAATAAATTTATTGAAAGGCTGAAAATATTGTTGAATGAAATTAATTTTCAGTCTTTTTCCACATGCACTCCTTTGGAAGTCGTTTTTGATAATATATAAAAATAGGATCATAATCAACAAAATTTTAGAAAAAAACATTTTGGATTCAATTACGAAGGGACAATGGCAATGTTCTTAAATGACATGAATTTAACCGACTACTAAAAACAAGGAATAAATAATTACGAATAATAAATCAATTTGAATAATTACTATAATATTTAGTTCCCATTCCATTTCTACCAGCTTGAACTTCGGCTACTATAGCACCACTGCTAATAATACCAGCACCTCCAACAACTGGTATTATCGAGTTGGACGAGCTATTCAACTAAATTAATTAAAATTTATTAATGTAAAAGGAAACAAAATTATTTCAATCCAAGCCAAAGTGTGGTAATGCACTACAGTATACACTGTAGTCACGAGCATAGTATGTTATATCACTCCAATTCTGAAATATTTTGTTGTTGCTTGTGGTTTTTTGCTTGTTGGTTGTTGCTTATTCGTTGTTGCTTGTTGCTTGTTTCTTGTTGCTTTTGGCTTGTTGCTTGTTGGTTGTTGCTTGTTGCTTGTTGCTTGTTGCTGATTGCTTATTGCTTATTGCTTATTGCTTCTTGCTTGCTGCTTGTTGCTTGTTGCTTGATTCTTGTTGGTTGTTGCTTGTTGCTTGTAGCTTGTTGGTGGTCTTCATGCTTATTGCGGCTTGTGGTTGTTGTTGCTACGTATTGCGGCTTGTTGTTGATTGTTGCTTGTTGGTTGTTGCTTGTTGCTTGTTGCTTGTTGCTTATTGCTTGTTGCTTATTGCTTGTTGGTTATTGCTTGTTGCTTGTTGCTTGTTGTTTGTTGCTTGTTGCTTGCTGCTTGTTGCTTGTTGCTTGTTGTTTGTTACTTGTTGCTTGTTGATTGTTGCTTGTTGGTTGTTGCTTGTTGCTTGTTGCTTATTGCTTGTTGCTTATTGCTTGTTGGTTATTGCTTGTTACTTGTTGCTTGTTGTTTGTTGCTTGTTGCTTGCTGCTTGTTGCTTGTTGCTTGTTGTTTGTTACTTGTTGCTTGTTGATTATTGCTTCTTGGTTGTTGCATGTTTCTGGTTGCTTGTTTCTGGTTGCGTGTTGTTTATTGCTTGTTGTTTGTTGTTTGTTGTTGATGCTTATTGCGGCTTGTGGTTGTTGTTGCTACGTATTGCGGCTTGTGGTTGCTTGTTGCTTGATGCTTGTTGCTTGTTGCCTGTTGCTTGTTGATTGTTGCTTGTTGCTTGTTGGTTGTTACTTGTTTCTGGTTGCTTGTTGTTTGTTGCTTGTTGCTTATTGCTTGTTGCTTGTTGCTTGTAGCTTGTTGATTGTTGGTTGTTGCTTGTTGCTTGTTGGTTGTTGCTTGTTGCTTGTTACTTGTTGCTTGTTGCTTGTTGTTCTTATTGATTCTTTTTGCGGCTTGTGGTTGTTGCTGCTGTTTGCTGCGGCCTGTTGTTGTTATTGATACTTGTTGCGGTGTGTTATTGTTGTTACTGCTTGTTGCAGCTTGTTGTTTTTGTTACTTATTTCGGATTATTGTTGTTGCTACTTATTGCCGATTGTTGTTGTTGTTGTTAGTTGGTGTGGCTTGTTCTTGTTACTGATTATTGCGGGTTATTGTTGTTGTTGTAGCTTGTTCCGGGCTGTTGTTGTTGTTTCTTCTTATTTGGGATTGTTGTTGTTGTTGTTGCTTGTTGCAGTTTATCGTTGTTGTTATTACCTATTGCGGCTTGTTGTTTTTGTTGCTGCTTGTTACGGCATGTTATTGTTGTTGCTGCTTCTTGCGGCTTGTTTTTGTTTCTACTTGATACGGCTTGTTGTTATTGGTACCTATTGCAGCTTGTTGTTGTTGTTGCTGCTTGTTGCAGCTTGTTGTTGTTGCTGCTACTTGTTGCGGCTTGCTGTTGTTCGTATTTATTTCGGCTTTTGGTTGTCGTTACTACTTTTTGCAGCTTTTTGTTATTATTTCCACTTATTGCGGCTTCTTGTTATTGTTGTCGCTTCTTTCAGTTTGTTGTTGTAGTGGCTGCGATTGTTGTTGTAGTGACTGTTGTTACTGATGCTGTTATTAAATCAGTTTCGGTTATTGTTTATAAAGATGCGATTATTGTTGAATGGGTTGTTGTTGAATAGGCTGAGCCTGTTTTATTAGCTGAGTCTGACTGTATTTGCTGTCAAGACTTGTCCGACGGTCAGATAAAACAATATAACCTATATTTTTCATGTGCATGGAGTGAGCAAAAATGGTCCTCTGTCTGTTCCTAGATACTTGATCATCACTAGCCTTTCAATATGAAATAGAAGATATTTAAATATGTTGCAGTATATATAAAACCTTTCTAAATGGTCACGGAATACTTATTCAGGTTCAGCCAAATAATGGTGTTTGGTGGAATATAGTTTGGAATACCCTGCCCTAATGCAATTTGATTAACATTAAAAACGAAAATGAAAGAATTTTCCGATAATAAAATCGTATTTATCCTTAAGATATTTTCTCCGATATAGTCGAAATTCTCCGATGTATTTCCTATCATCACTGGTGTTATTCCGGGTAGTATTCTTGGCCTTCTCCTATATAATATTTCTACTCACGATATTTCTTACATTAATAATAACTTACTAGCTATATATACTGGTCTGCATTTTATTATTTAAAAATCAATATAGTTTCATTCAAAATTAATTCAGAATGAGGGGAATAAACGTAGAGTAAGAAAAGAGTGTTCATGTTACTTTTACTCTGTGCCAAGAATCATCATTCTCTGTGCATATTAATGCCAATATTGTTTGTTCCATAAAAAATACTCAGCTACATTGTTTAGAACTATTTATTAATCAACGTTTGATATAAAACTCACATATAAGATCAACGAACATACCTGACAGTCAACAAAAATTTGTTTACATAAAATAGTCTAATAGGGCCCACATAGCCATACGGAGTAAAACTGTAGGGATAAACTAGACATTCAAAGTCCCATCGAATACAGTCCCTATAATTAAAAATCCTCCGCCCAATCATCGATGGTCCTTAGCATGCGCATGTACTAAACTTAGACTGACTCTCACAAGACCCATATGGACTAACAGAATAGACCACAAGATTTTCTATATTAAAGATATTGAATTTATGTGTTTAAAAAAAATCTGCTTGTTATTATAAAATAAACGTAAAAAAAATTTCAATTATTTATTTTAGTATGCATAAAAATTTCTAGTTGAAATAATATTTAAAATTAATTGTCGAGTTGATCTAAAATTTTTATTGAGAAAAACTGTTCCTGTAATATTTGCTATTATATTTTAAGTTTAGTGGAGTAAACAGTACCCAAAAGGGTATCATTTCCTATAAAGTCATCATTATTACAAGAATTTTCATCATTATCAATTTTAGCTACAGGATTCTTATCGTTTATATGCACACATCCGAGTATAAAGTGAATGTACTAATGACAGTAGTAGTAATAATAATAGTAGTATGGCAAGGGAAAGCTGCATAAATTAACCCTTATTGTATGATATTTCAGTTGTAGATTCAGTCAAAGACAAATAGAATTAAATTTGAATAATTGATGGCGTGTAATTATTCATCTTCAATTTGGATCCTGTTCTATCCTGTATTCCTTTATGTGCATAAAGGCTTGGATGTTCTATATTAATCTAGAGTAGCTTTGCCCCCTACACTTATCTACCAACAAACAAAAAGTACACACAGTAACACGCGAATTTCAGGTGTCTCCCCACTCTACTCCACATACGTGATATTCTACCTTCTTTTTCTCGTTTCACTAGGAATTAACTCCAGCTGGTATCTCTTATGTTCGACTATTTATGCATGAATATTTCTCCCCAAAATGAAATTTGGGATACAAATACCCCACAACACACTATATGTGCATACAAATTATAATCGTTCGCTGGGATGCAGGTATTCATATATTCTTTTAAGAATTTAAGTGTGTGTGTTAATGTAAAATTTTATATGGGCAACTTTTATATTATATTGCAGATAAACATGGCGGCATATATTTAAGACAACAATACAGCAATAGGCGGCCTTTATATATTTTTAGTCTTATTCGTATGGTAAGCGGTGAGGATGGGGGAAAAATTCCAACAAAAGTGGAACGTACATGGGAGGTTGAATGGTTCCTTAATTTAGGACATGCTTTTATATGAAATTCATTTAACGACGTTAATTCTTCGCTCAACATTCTGTTCAGTGATGTGTTAAGCGGATAATATGCTGTTGATTAGACGATTTAAGAGATTTTCCAAAAATTATTTACGAACAATGAACGAACAACTTTTCCAACATGTTTAACGTAATTATGAAATTTTAAGTAAAACAAAAACTTTCTATTAAAATGAACAAAATCAAAAAACAAAAAAAATCATAATCATAATAATAATAACAATAATAATATTGAAGGGGGGGGGGCGGGGGAATTTTCATCAAACTCCTTAGATTTAATTAAATTAACTGATAAGGGATTAATGAGTTTTCAGATTAGTTAAAAGCAACAGTTAAGCAAAAGGTGATGAGTTAGTAAAAGTAAGTAATCATTCTTAAGATTGAAGAAGAAATTTATGCTTTTATATGTGTTTGGAATATTAATTATTATATGCCTAAAATTAATAGTTTTTTTTTTTAATTATCATTTTAAGTAACATTAGTAGTCAAATGTATATTCTAAGCACTATGAAAGTAAAGGCCATTTGACGATAAAGGATATCGGGATATGGAAACTAAAGTAGAAATGGAAGGGATGGCTTTATTTTTGGTCATGCCTCGCTTGGATGGTACTACAGTATGCTAACGGCTGTGGTGCCGAAGTGGCTCTTTCAAAATTTATTACTCGGCCATTTAAAAAATATTAAAAATATAAATTTTTAACTATATTAAGGGTCCCAAAATTATTTTTTTAGCTTCATTAAGTTTACGGCTTATTAAAAGTTTTTTTAAAACTATATTTAGGGTCTCAAAATTATTTTTTTTAACTATATTAGGATTCCGACTTATTAAAGGTTTTTTTAATTAACTATATTTGGGGTCCCAAAATAATTTTTTTCACTACATTAAGTTTACGGCTTATTAAAAGTTTTTTTAAAACTATATGTAGGGTCCCAAAATAATTTTTTTAACTATATTAAGTTAACGGCTTACTAAAAGTTTCTTTAAAACTATATTTAGGGTCCCAAAATAATTTGTTTAACTATATTAGGATTCCGACTTGTTAAAAGCTCTTTTTAAAACTATATTTAGGGTCTCAAATTTTTTTAACTATATTAGGATTCCGACTTATTAAAGGTTTTTTTTATTAAATATATTTAGGGTCCCAACATAATTTTTTTAACTACATTAAGTTTACGGCTTACTAAAAGTTTCTTTAAAACTATATTTAGGGTCCCAAAATAATTTGTTTAACTATATTAGGATTCCGACTTATTAAAACCTTTTTTATTAACTAAATTTAGGATCCCAAAATAATTTTTTTATCTATATTAGAGTTCCAACTTGTTAAAAGCTTTTTTTAAAACTATATTTAGGGTCCCAAAATTATTTTTTTTAACTACATTAAGTTTACGGCTTACTAAAAGTTTCTTTAAAACTATATTAAGGGTCCAAAAATAATTTGTTTAACTATATTAGGATTCAGACTTGTTAATAGCTCTTTTTAAAACTATATTTAGGGTATAAAATTTTTTTAAACTACATACATTAGGATTCCGACTTATTAAAACCTTTTTTATTAGCTATATTTAGGGTCCCAAAATTATTTTTTTTAACTACATTAAGTTTACGGCTTATTAAAAGTTTTTTTAAAACTATATTTAGGGTCCCAAAATAATTTTTTTTACTATATTAGGATTCCGACTTATTAAAGGTTTTTTTTATTAACTATATTTAGGGTCCCAAAACAATTTTTTTAACTACATTAAGTTTACGGCTTATTAAACGTTTTTTGAAAACTATATTTAGGGTCCCAAAATAATTTTTTTACTATATTAGGATTCATACTTGTTGAAAGCTCTTTTTAAAACTATATTTAGGGTCTCAAATTTTTTTAATTATATTAGGATTCCGACTTATTAAAAGCTTTTTTTATTAACTATATTTAGGGTCCCAAAATAATTTTTTTAACTACATTAAGCTTACGGCTTATTAAAAGTTTTTTTAAAACTATATTTAGGGTCCCAAAATAATTTTTTTAACTATATTTGGATTCAGACTTGTTAAAAGCTCTTTTTAAAACTGTATTTAGGGTCTCAAATTTTTTTAAACTATATTAGGATTCCGACTTATTAAAATCTTTTGTTAAAACTATATTTAGGTAGTCAAAATAATTTATTTAACTATATTAGGGTTCTGGCTTATTAAAAGCTAATATTTGACTATATTTAAGGTCCAAAAATTATTTTTCACATTATATTTAAGGTACCTTAAAGGATAATTACCTCAACTTCATATGTACATATAAAAAGGATCTGCCAATAAATTATAACACATAATATGTTCGAAAACTACTACTTTAAATATATTGATAACAAGGAAAGTAGAAATCAACTGTATTTGCTTTCAGCTTCTCGGTTTCACTTCTTTGGATAGTATCGACAGTACCACAATCACATCCTTTCAAGTTTTTTGATCTTGGGAAAGCTGAGAAACCAAATAAATCTCTTTTTTTAACATAAACACATTGATGGAAATAGCCAATGTGATAGTGGACATTGTTATTGCAGAGTATCCAATTGTCTGAAATGGCCGAACGTTTTGATGTTAATAGATGGTCTGACCTCACAAAATCCTTTACTGATCCTATATTTTCATCAGTTTTTGTCTCTTCAAATAATGTTTCATGCCACCTCTAATGTGCTCTTGAAATCAAATGTCCCCATAGGGTCTTTGCAACTTTTCTCTAAAAATGCCTTATGCCACTATGTGCTCTTGAAATCAAATGTTCCCCGTAGGGTCTTTGCAACTTTTTCGTAAGTCAAACTTGTAACATAGATTCACCAAGATTGCTCCAAATATCGGTGTTCAATTTTTTTATAACGCACTACAAAAACACAACTATGCTCTATAGGGTTTTTAGTTACTGAATGAGTTTGAAACTTATACTGAACGTCTGTCTCAGTGATGCCAGATGAGAGCACTCAATTATGCCAAGTCACTCTCGATAATGTCAGATTACGTTCAGCGATGACAGTCCCATTAATTTTCTGCTACATTTTATAAATTTTATAATATTTATTTTTTTGTAGTATATTTAAAAAATTTAATAAACCCAAATCATGGTTTTAAAAATAAAAACTTTTCAAAATTCTAATTTCAGTGGAAGTACTAATCGATACCGTAAGAGATTGTATCGGAAATGAAAGTATTCTTATTGTTGAGAAGGTCATGTATAGTATAAGGTCAATCATATACGTAAATATATAAGTAACATGAATGTTTTCATATATCATATTATATAATGAATAAAGTTCATTTAAAGCCTTTCGCCTTTCACCTTTTACTTTGTCTCTTTTGGATCATCTCATCCTTCTAATGAATAGCGGGCGGTACAATTCCACAATATCTAAAACACATAAGCTTAAGAGTTTATTCGAAATTAATTCAGACAATGATAAAAAGAGTATACAATAAAATATTGTAAAAATAACAAAAGTACTAACATGAAAATTAACAATGAATAGTCATTGTCGACTTAAGTAAATTTTGTTGAAAATCCTATCTTAATAACACCTACGCGAAATCCATTAATATTCCCCACACCTTCAGTCTTAAAACAAAGCTGCACAAAAAGAATACGATGATCTGTAGAAAGGTGAAAATCGATTACGAAAATATATTTCCAGAATAGCAAACCATCATAAACGTTCATATTCAGAATGATGCCATCATCGCATCTTCTTTTGTGGAGCACTTATTTCCAGTTGTTCGAGAATGTTCTCTTCATTTTTAAAAGTAAAATATAAAATAAAATAAAAAACAAAAAAAAAGAACATAAGAGAATAGAGAATATTTTTTAAAGATGTTCTTTTTTTTTATATGTGATCTTAAACGAAGAAAATATTAATAATCTTTGTAGCAGCAAGCCAAACCGATGTCGTACACATGACTGAGAGATGAGATCTGATCAGAATGTGCTCGTGGGTGTGCCCAACTTTCTACATTGTCAACGTTTAAAGGTAAGACACCGAAAAATGATCCGTCTAACTGGCGTTCTTGCTTAAATGGAACTAAAGAACATATACCCCCAAAAATCATTGAATAAAAAAATAAAAATGTGAAACTAATTTTTTGTATACTTGTAAGTGAACTCTTCCAGGATCCAATTACGTGACGCAACAATTGAAAATTAATTTGAGCAACTCCTCCATGGTATTGTTCTTTGATGGAATCTATCCGTCATTCGAGTTGAAGATGTTCTCCATGATCAGAGGGCCCCGCTTTTTGATGTTTTCATTTCTTGTATATTTTCTTAAAGTTTCTTCTTATTTTGAAATGTTATTCTTCTTATAAGAGTGTATGGTAACTGATATATAGTATTGAGGGGTTAACTTGTTCGTTTGTAAGTTAAAAACGATTGCCCAAATGATCTTTAACCTTGACGCCAATTTATCTTGAACAATTAATAAAGATTGTCTACACAAAATCATTTTCTACTATTCAAAATTGATATTAATTTTGTGAACTCTTTGAAATGGTCTATTTTATTTTTAACGATGAGGACTATCGATTCATTTGTGCTGTGATGTAATTGAAAATTGTTTCTAATCTTATCGATTTAATTTGTATATTAATTCTTCGGATTATTTTTGGTTTTCATTTGCAATTTTTATGTTTTCGAAATATTTTTTTTGGGTAGTCTTAAACCAACTATGCTTATAGATACATTATTAAAAATATCAGAAATAAATTCGTTAACTTTAGTTTTAAGTTTTGAAATTAATATTGTCAGTTACCTTTAAATCGCTACATATCTGATCTTATAAAATAGATTTTCCAAAACACCTACCAATAAAAATGATTCAAGGAATAAGATAAATAATATTGGGCTAAGGTCCTTACTTTCAACTCTACTTTTCAACAAATACCATTATACTCTATCGCGATCACCTTTCATATACGATCATTTCCTACATACAGAAATGATTTTTTTTACCAGTTCCTGAAGCAAACTCCCTTGACCCCTTAAGCTATAGTTCTTCCTTGAGGTTACTTAAAAGTTTTAACATTATTCAGTAATTAAGGATACTTGCTATTAAACGTTTTTTAATGACGCTAAGCGTTTTGGAGATCCGAGGAGGAGTAAAAGATGAACTTTGCTCAGGGAAACCTACAATCTCAAAAATCTATAAAAAATATATCCAGTAAAGTTAAAATTGAAGGTCCTTGAAGAGACTCAGAGTATTAGAGCAATGTTCCGCTATAGCAATACTCCCTGTCAATTGGCTATTTCCATCGATGGAGAAAGGTATTTCTGTGGTTCTCTAGTCCCTCTATTTGGCTGATAAAGTCCGTTTGACTTTCTCAATTTTTGAAAGGAGTCTAACTATTAGGCTCAAAGGTACTTGAAAGGAATTTAACTGAGAAGCTCAGAACAATTTGCAGCGTTAAATTTTTTCAAGAACAAAAAATTAAGCAAAAAATACGAGGGGTAATAAACAGTTTTGGTCATTTGCCAAAAGGATCAAAAATTACGACTAATTATTTAAAAAAACAGACAAGGTCAATTCTTTTGCGGATCACTTTACTGCAACTCCTCTCTTCCGGACTGTACCTTAAAATTCGGAAGAGAGGAGTTCCGGCACCTCCTACACCTTATTTAGTCAAAAAAACATGTTTTTTTTTTATAGAAAGCTAAAATAAATTTATTCAAAGTACTTGCCCTCGTTAGTTACATATTTCTCCCATCTGTCGGGCAATTTGTGGATACCACGCCAAAAAAAAATTACTTCTCTTTCGAGGCAAACCACTCATCAAGCCATTTTCGGACGTCTTGTGAAGAATCGAAGTGCTGCTCAGAGAGCGCGTGGCCCATCGACGAAAACAGGTGGTAGTCGGAAGGGGCCAGGTCTGGTGAATAAGCAGAGTGGGGTAGCACCTCCCAGTTGAGTGTCTCCAAGTAGTTTCGGACCATTTTTGACGTGTGTAAAGGTGCGTTGTCGTGGAGGAAAATCAGCTTGTCATGTCTTTGTTGATAATCCGTCCTTTTTTCACGCAGAACACGGTGCAATTTGATCAGTTGTTGGTGGTAGCGGTGGGCATTGACAGTTTCACCAGGTTTCAATATATCATGGTAGACGATGCCCTGCTGATCCCACCAAACGCACAGCATCGGGGAAGATGTTGATGGTTGGCCGGGTCAACCCACGATTTCTTGCGTTTAGGATTCTCAAAATATATCCACTTTTCATCGCCTGTCATAATCCGATGCAGGAAAGACTTCCTTTTTTGTCTGGCGAGCAAGATTTCACATGTGTTTTGGCGTCGCTCCATCTGGCTATCTTTCAAGTTATGCGGCACACATTTTCCGATCTTTTCAATCTACCTCATGGCACACAGACGCATGGAAATGGCTGATTGAGTAACACCCTATTGCTCCGCGAGCATTTTTTGCGATTGGGTATCATCTTCGTCCAAAAGAGCTTGCAATTGATGGTCCTTAACTTTCCTAGACCGATTTTTACGCTTCTTGTCCCACAAGTCAAAATAAAGCAATATCGGCACGTTGTTTCCGATAGGGCACTGTCACTATAGGCCTTCATAAGTATTCTATGCAATTCGGCAGCCAATTTCTTCAAATTGAAGCAGAAAATCAGAGCTTTCCGCATATGCTCTTTTTCTGGCAGAAAACTAGATATGATTACCAAAGGAAAAATGTATGTTGTTGTACAAAATTGCTGACAATGTGCACTGATTAATATTGATAGATGTCAAACTCATAAAAAAAAAAGTATGGCGTGCTTATTATAGTTTACTACGCTTACTCACGCCATCTATGACCAAATAGCGGATTTAGGCTTATACCCCTGGTATTGTAGGACGTTCAATTTTCTATGGCTCAAATAAATTTTCGTACTCCCTAACACTTAAACTTTCGACTTGTTTATTACACCCGACTCCGATAAATATACCATCAACATACTTTCGCTTCTAGATAAAACAAAGCTCCTAAAAGGCTAGTTTTGCAGTACAAGAACGCAACCTGAGACGATCTAAACAGCTTCTTTGGAAGATTTAACTGGTCACTATGTTTTCTCAATACTGACGTGGATGCTGCCAATATTATTTTACTTGGTACGAAATACTTCATTCCACATAAAATAAAGAGTGTCAGGCCAAATGGCAAACTGTGGTTTGACCAAAAGTATAAAAAGGCGATTGGGGAAAAAAAAGTTAAGCTTCCGGTCTTCTGAGGAAAACCAGAAGACGTTTAAAGAAAACAAAAATGACTGCAATGCTCTTATACGATGCGCTACATTTTTTAATCACCAAAAGATGCGGAAGAGTCCTTAGAGATCAGCAGGTCTAGATGGTTTGTCCCCCATAATTCTTAGAAAGCGTCCTTTTACAATATCAAAACTACTGCGTTGGCTTTTCTATCTATCCTTTTCTTCTGGAATTTGTCCGCATAGAAGGGAAACATCATTCGTTCAACCAATTCCCAAAAAAGGCAAGTCCTGTTCCCCCTTCAATTACACTTTTCACTAATATTGCTGCTTTCTAAGGTCATAGAAATACTCATAAACTATCAGCTAATTCAATATCTTGAATCAAAGACACTCCTCAGCGAACGTCAATATGGTTTCCATACCAATAGATCCACTGGTGATTTGATAGTATATCAAGCTGAAAAGTGGAACCACACTATCCATTTCTCTGGAGAGTGTAGGCTTATTGCACTTGATATTTCAAAGGCACCTGACAGAGTTCCTCAAATGAATTGGAAACTATCCTTCGGACCATTCAGTGCAAGTGGTTTTAGATGGCTTCAGGTCTGCAATCCACCAAATAAATGCTGGTGTTCCCCAGGGTTGGATTCTATCGCCGACCAATTTTATAATTTTCAAAAATTATCTCTTATCTGTAACTTCTGATCCAATCAACGTTTTCATTGTTAACAGGCTATGGCAATGGAACGAAAGGTTTGACTTTAACTGATCAAGTCAATCCATACAAGACATATATGTGCCCCAAGCTGTAATACAATTCCCATTTATGGGCAGGCGCTTCTGAAACGTCATTGCACTTACTAGATGGTATACAAAATCAAGCAATAAAATTAATAGGAGACAAAAATATTGCGGAGTCATTAGACTCTGTCTTTTCTTATTTTATCGTATTTTCCATAAATAATATTCTGAAGAATTGGATAGTTGCATTCACCAAGAATAAACATCAGTTTACCCTGAATCCTCTTTTCAGACGTATTGTAGAATGTCGATACTATTTTTTTAACCGTTCACCTAGAATGTGGAATATTCTGCTTTACTAGATTTTCCCAAATTATTAAAATCGACAACTTTTTAAGACCAAAGTGCACCAACATCAACTTTTCCCAAATCGACAACTTTTTAAGACCAAAGAAGTGATTTATAAGAAAAATAAAAAAATTCAGTAGAGAAAACGCCTCCCCCAATGCATAGCTATCCAAGTGAATTTCTTAAGAGGAGAGCCATCAGTGTCACTAGTTTTAAGTCACATACCATATGTTCGATGGGATGCAAGTAGAATTTTTACTCCACTTTCGAAATAATTTAAGTGTAAAATTGTTGTATAAATTTACTCTCACATAAATATAAGCAAAATCGTATAAATAATTACAATACTTAAGGTCAGTTTTCAGTTCATTAACTCTTATTACCAAATGTGCCATAAAAACTAAAAGGACATAAAGTGAATATTTTTTCACTCAACAAAAAATGCTTCTCCTATAATTACTGTATACAAAAAAAAAACCATAATAAATATCATAAATGAAAACAATTTAATTATTCCCCATTGAAATACTAAATAACAAGAAAATACAATTTATTAAAAATCATAAATTAGTTTGACCATAAAAGTGACCCTAACAAAATATTTTTCTATATGACAATAAACTTATTCAAATAATAACAGAATACTTAACCCTATCTGAAGAGTAAAAATATAATCAAATAAATTAACATTCCAACAGTATTTATAACAATAAAAAGGATTCTTTGTATCTTTCATATCTTTATATATCCTTTTACTTTTATATATAATAACAATGCTTTTCCTTGTATGAGAATCTATCGTTTCAGAAACATTTGAGATGATTGCGGTTAGAATGAAGAAATTGAGAATGTTCTATCGAAATGACTGAGTATATAGCATAATCTGGGAATGCTGCTCGATTTAATCATACAAAATTGAATTGAAACCGAAAATTTCATTATAAGTGACCGAATGTCAAATAAACAGAAAATGATGTCAATTGTAATGACTTACCCAGGGACTTGGTATGTGCTCGTTGATGAAATAGGTTTGCCATTAAATAAGTTGGCCAGAGTGAGACACTAACTGGGGTGAAGGCTGAAAGAAGTTAGTAAGTCAAATGTCAGAGAATGGGTGACAAGGACTATGCGAATTATATAAAAGTTTTGAGCCATGGTCAAGTAATGTCAACAGAAGCATTCAACGAACCAACAAGCAATTAAGAAAACTGAATAAGCAAAAACAAAAGACATGGCCACTTGTTCTAATGTGCCAAAATACACATATGTCCATTACTGGCAATGACTACTTCTGCCCAATTCAGGAATAGCATACCATCCATCTCTTCTGGTTCCCTTCTCCATGAGTACTGACTGACTTCAGAGTAATGGATTTCATGTTTTGGGATTAAAAGTTCCAAAAATACGTCATTCCCAATAACGTTGTGCATGTTTGGCAAAACTAATATCGTTGGAGCCATAGTAATAGCTATACACGATAGCCGGCAGGGCATCTGCTTTTGGTTTTCTACAGAGTTTTGAAAGGATACTACATTAACCATAACCAGGACTGTCAGGCAATAAGAGCACAGCACTTGTGTTGATCCTGAAACTATTAGATCTGCTGCTTGAAAACAATAATCGACCACTGTACAATGTTTTCAGTGGTTGGCGATGCTGATGCAGATCTAAAACTTCAAAATTCCTAAATGACTCTGTATGGATATGCACTTTTGTGCAAATTCTCATAGACAATTACAGTTTACCATACTGGAAAATGCAAAAAGTCGCAACTATACTTACATGAAAATAACTGAGACCACTTCTGAGGAAATGAAAACTTGAACAAAATAGTAAAAACCATTATTACATGTTTTTGAAAAACGCAAAATATTTTAGAAATATGAATATTTGTTGAAAACTGCAACCACACAAATTCAATGTAATTAAGTTATTTTATCAGACCATAATTCTGTGTTTTGTTAACCAAATACTTAAAAAAAATTATATATTTTGGTCAAATTTTATCAAAACTGACTTTAATTTTGATGAAAAAAAAACGGAAAAATTATTTATAAGAAAACACCTGAAAAAGGTACATTAATGAATATAATATGAAAAAAAAACTTCACGAACTTCAGTATTTGACAAAACTATATCATCCAATTGGAAAAAAAATTCCCTTTTGTCTTGAATTATGATAGCTAGTAAGACTTAAAATACTCGAAGCAATTAATAGCTACTTAAACTATAGAACTAACGTTCAAAAATTATAACTGATAGTATTTTATTAATATTTAACGTGTCATATCTGTCCTTAAACATAAAACTAGGGATCGCCTATAACCGTAAGAATTGATTTATGCTCAATCAGCACAATGCCAAACCTGATTAGCGATTACCAATAAACTACCAGTTGCAGGCTGATTGGCCCAAGTATTGATGGCAAAGCTGTAAGACCGTATCCGCCATATGGGCATTAAACATAGCCAGTGTGTCTTATACGATATATTGTACCCGATTCCAGTGGCGCCAATTTTTCTTTTAAGACTACTTCGGTTTGTACGCCACTCATTAAGATACGCTAAGAAATTTTAAAAATTCTAGGCTACCTTAAGCTAGCTCAGATAACCTGGTTCACCAAAAGCCAAAAGTGCAAATGGAATCAGTCATGGTCTATCACCCAGTTATACCCATCCTGTGTGTCATTCACACAATCAGTCATTCATTATTCTAGGTCTTATTTTAGACAGCGCTACGACAGACCTGTTCAGACATTCATAAAGCTCCTTCAGGGATAACGCTCGACAAATATTCACACTATCACCATTCACTATAGTACTCTATGTAGTCAGATTCCCATATAGGAAGCACTCGGTGAGAAGATCTCCTCAGCCGCACCACAAAGATATCTGGCACCCGCAGCCAGTCCATGCCTATATAAAAAGTCATTCATGTTGCTATGTCCCAAGGAGCACACCAAATTTGAAACCACACTCATATACAAGTGTACCTGACATTTCCACTCTCATCCCATTGCCGTTGCCACAATTCTTACATTTTCTCCAGGACCAGTACCCGCTGCGGGCATGGACCATAATGCTGAACCTCTTCACCCATAACTGGATAATCAGAAAGCGGGATGACTCTCCGGAGGTGGTAGTGGTTACTTCAGTGCAGAACCTCCAGGTCTCACAAGATTTCTCCCATAAGTAGTTCCATCGCATTGGTTGACAGGGATGTGCATACTTAAAACCAAACGCTGCCCTGAATTAATCTCTTTTCTTGCGTACTAGTAATAAATAGTGTTACCCCAGATACACGGTGCACATGCAGCATACAGAACAATTATTCCGTATGAAACAGAAATTATACTACCCTGAACCTTAAATCTCACTCCTTGTGCAATAGCCGTACCAGCATATGAATAAGAAAAGCCACAGCTCCCTGTGCGTACTAGACCCCGACCGACTACAATCGATTTTTGGGTGGCCTACCGGGATTTTCATCAACATCCGTACATTACTTTTCTCTGATCTATTTGCACCAATTATATTAACTCATTCAGACACCTTATCTCAACCTTAAAACTGACAGTACATTAATAAGCACATTTGGACTTAGAGACTAAAAATCTGATATTCTACCGAGCCTGTCAACTGCCGTCGTTCCCAATGCATTTAGTCAGGAGTTCTTTAAATGCTTCTTATTATGTTTGGAATAGTGTTATACTATAAAATAATGATCCTCAGAGAGATTCTCCAGTAATATGGGGTGGTCCATTTTGCGGTTGAATCTTGAACCACTATTTATTTGAAGTACTTGAGTGTTAAATGTCATCACGAATTGACAGATTGTTAGTTGAAAGTCTGAATTTTACGAAATGTGTGGTAATCCATATGCTTGAAGAAAACTAAAAAATACTGAGAACTTACTTCCACATTGGTGAGTCTGCAACCCAAACTGTGCGAAAATTTAAAAAAAATGAGCAAAGATCGAATTTCATCACGTCAACTTTTGGACAAATTCGTGAAGCGAGTTCGCGAAACTGGTTTGTTGGTTACCAAAGCAACTAGTTCCCGCTCTAATATAGTTCGTACGACCGAGAATATTGCCGCCGTTGCTGAAAATGCCAGTGATCATGCATCAATATCAACTCGTCACCGTTCTCAGGAATTAAACATTTCTCGTACTTCTCTGTTGAGAATTTTGCACAAAGCCCTCGGTATGAAAGCTTACAAAGTTCAATTAGTCCAACAACTAAAGCCGCATGACCATCCGATGTGTTCTCGGTTCGCCCAATGGGCTCAAGATCAATTGGCCGAAGATGAGCATTTTTACCGAAAAATCATCTTTTTGGATGAGGCCCATTTCCACCTCGGTGGGTATGTCAACAACCAAAATTGTCGCATCTGGGGCTCAGAAAATCCATACGTCACCATGAAAAAGCCGATGCATCCACAACGAGTCACGGTTTGGTGCGGATTTTGGACTGGAGGCACCATTGGCCCCTTTTTTCTTCAAAAACGATGAAGGAGCCGCCGTTACGGTCAATGGTGAGCGCTATCGTGGCATGCTCAACGAATTTTTATTTTCAAAAATTGAAGAGAATAGCATGAACGACATTTGGTTTCAACAGGACGGGGCCACTTACCACACAGCCAACGTAACAATCCAACTTTTGGGCACTGCTTTCGAAAACGGAATAATCAGCCGAAATTCTGATGTAAATTGGCTGCCTCGGAGGTGTGATTTGAGCCCGTTAGATACTTCTCTATGGGAAGCGGTTAAGGATAAATGTTTCGTAAGCCATCCAGAGACAATTGAGGTCTTGAAACCCGAAATCAAATTTGCCATTGAAGAGATACAGGCCCAGACAATCGAAAATGTACTGAAAAATTGGATCGAGCGAATGGGGTACTGTAAGGCCAGCCGTGGCAGTCATTTAAATGATGTTGTGTTTCATTCTTAAATTTCAAGATTCCACCCACAATGGGGCTGTCGAGAATCCGCGTGGGATTATTTTTCATCAAGTGCTTTCATCCACTCCCTACCAAGTCATCCCTCCTCCGACTTCCACTTACTGGCCAACTTCCCGATCTAAGCTCCCTGACTTCTAGATTACTTTATAAATAGTCCCATATATTCCTCCAATATTAAAATTATTTCACTCCTAGATCTTCACTCCGTTCATAGCCCTGTTTTACTAGTCTTCGATTCCCAATCCACTCCAAAAGTAAATGCGCCGAGACTTATTAATGAACCAATTGATTGGGAATTATTCAGACATTATATTGACGAGCATTAAGACTCACGATAAAGCTTAAAAACAGAACAAGAACTAGATGACACGGTACACAAGTTTACATGTTTATTACAAAACGCTACAGCCTTTTCTCAAAAAAGTAAAAACTCGAAATCTACACAAAACCTGGCAAATCAACCATTAACAATTATGCGTCTTATTGCAGAAAAACGAAAAGCAAGAGCTCATTGGCAACATACAAGAATGCCCAACGACAAAACCAAACTGAACAAACTGCAAAAAGAACTACATGACGAAATCACAAAATACAATACAGAACGTTTTAGAAACTACACTTCAACCCCAATGAAAAACAGAACTTTGCGGACTGCTACAAGACAAATACTATCTTATAGAAAAACAAAGCTCCTTTTACGAATAAACTGACGGAACCTGGGCCAAAAAACCATAAAGCAGACGCTGTTGCTGAACACCTTGCACAAACATTTACTCCACATGAGGACATATTAGACACGACTCATTGCACTATAATCGAGACGCAACTCTCCATTCCCTTACCCATGAGTCTTCCCCCAAAGACAATCACTCATTCCGAAGTTACCAATTTAATCAAGCTCCTTCCCAAAAACAAAGCTCCTGGCTATGATCTGATTACCTCCAATATAATCCAACAACTCCCTAAAAGAGTAATAGTTTTCCTTGCCACAATATATAACTCCATCCTTAGAACAACACATTTCCCAATCCTCTAGAAATTTGCCATCATTAAAATGATTCCGAAGCCCAATAAACCAATAAACCGCCACACTTCCTACAGGCCAATAAGTGTCCTTCCAGTACTCTCAAAAATCTTTCCAAAAAATCGTCCTTCGCCACTTACATCCTCTACTGGAATCTTCAAATTTAATTCTTAATCACCAGTTTGGCTTCCGTGCCGAACACTCCACTACCCAGCAGTGTCATCGATTTCATTGCATCCTCTTTAGAAAGAAAAGAGTACTGTCCCGGTGTGTTTCTTGATATAAGTCAAGCTTTTGATACAGTTTGGCACCCGGGTCTAGTCTGGAAACTGAAGAGATTCCTTCCTTCCACCTATTTCCTAATCCTAAGATCATTCCTTTCTAACCGACACTTTCAAGTACATGAATCCAACGAACTCTCCAATATCTCTCCGATATTGGCTGGGGTTCCTCAGGGTAGCATTCTTGGACCCATCCTCTACAAGATTTACACATCCGATGTCCCAATCTGCCCTAATACCTTCTTTGCTACATACGCCGATGATACGGCTTGCCTTGCATCTAGCGACAATCCCCAATATGCTTCCGAAACTCTCCAAATCCAAATCCAAATCCTCCAAAACTGGATACTAAATGGAGAATAAAAATTTTTCTAACTTTCACTGTCCGTCGTGAGAGATGCCCTCCCATATACCTTAATGGCAATGCCATACCACAACACACCGAAGCTCGGTACCTAGGACTGAACTTAGACAAAGGCCTGACATGGAATCCACATACAAGACTTAAAAGACGATACCTAAAGCTACTTCGACTTCTAGACAAACGTTCCAAACTTACTATAGACAGCAAGGTATTATACGAGGGTCGTTCAATAAGTCCTTAGAAAAAGATGGAAAAAAACTGTTTTTAAAAAAAAAAATTTTTATTTTTCAACATAATCTCCTTTTAGCTCTATACACTTTCCCAACCATTTTCCAAAATTTTTATCCCGTCCAAAAAATAGGATTTCGGAAGTTCTGCAAAATACTCATCTGTTTGAGCAATGACGTCCCCGTTGGAAGGGAACCGTCGTCCGCCAAGCCATTTCTTCAGATTGGGGAAAAGAAAATAGTCACTCGGGGCCAAATCTGGTGAATAAGCGGGATGCTGCAACAATTCCATTCTCAATTCCACAATTTTGGCCATGGAAACAGCGCAGGTGTGCACACGCGCATTGTCCTGATGCAAGAGGATTTTTTTCTTCTTCAGATGGGGGCGTTTCTCTTTGATTTCCACGCTCAACCGTTGCAATAACGACGCGTAATACGCTCCTGTTATTGTTTTTCCTTTTTCCAAGTAGTCAATAAAAATGATGCCCTGCGAATCCCAAAAGACCGTGACCATCACCTTGCCGGCCGATGGCACAGTTTTTGCCTTCTTCGGAGCCCGTTCACCCTTGAAAATCCACTGTGATGACTGTCTCTACGTTTCTGGAGTGTAGTAGTGTATCCAGGTTTCGTCCACAGTAACATATCGACGAAGGAATTTGGCAAAATTGCGATGAAAGAGTGCCAACATAGCCTCAGAGTCCACTACACGATTGCGCTTATTCTCCTCTGAGAGCAAACGCGGCACCCATGTTGCCGAAATTTTTTTCACAGACAATTTTTCATGCAAAATTGAAGAGACTGTACCTTGTGATATGCCCGTGGCCTCAACTAATTCGCGCACTTTAATTCGTTGATCGTTCAAAATCAGATCGTGGATTTTGTCGATGATTTCAAGAGTAGACACCTCAACTGGGCGTTCTGAACGATGTTCATCTTTTGTGGATGAACGGCCACGTTTAAATTCATTCACCCAATTGTAAACCGTCGCAAACAAAGGTGCAGATGTGCCATGAACTGCATCCAACTCGGCTTTGATTTCTGTCGGGCTTAAGCATTTCAAATGGAGATGTTTGATGACAGCCCTAAACTCGCTTTTTTCCATTGTTATGAACAAATAAATGTCGTTAACTTTAATCGACGATAGAAATTGACCTACGCTATGGATAGAGCTGAAATAATGATACTTACAAAAAAAAAATCTTTACCGACACTACGAGCGCAATTTCTCGGATTTTCTAAGGACTTATTGAACGACCCTCGTATATGGACGGATTAGAACTCTGGGGATCTACTAAGCCTTCTAATTCCTGTCCAATCCAATGCCTTCAATTAAAAATACTCCGTACAATTGTCGATGCCCCCTTTCATGTTCGCAATACTGTTATTCATCGTGATCTTAAAGTCCCATTTGTTTTTGATGTGGCAGTATCTCGCTATAAAAAGTTCCGTTCCCGTGTCCTCAAGCATAATAATCCTCTTGTTCAAGAACTATCCTTCATTTCCTTTCCTAGACTTAAACGTCACTGGTCGCTAAAATACTGAGGCCTAACTGAAACACACGCTAGCAGGAGGAACTTCATTGGAAGTTTACTCCCCACAATCTTTCAAATTAATTAATACTATTGCTCAAATTTTCTTATTACTATGTTGTAGTTATAAATATCTAAAAAAAATTATAAAATAAAATTTCAAGATTCAATCTTTCTAATAAAATTGGAAATTTAAAAAATATTATCCACTAGTTTTTTTTTTATTTATTTTTTTAAATGATCCACGCTGTATATATTGGGTTGGTGCAAAAGTAATGACGTTTTTTACATATACAATTAAACATTTTTTTTATTAATTTTTTTTATTTATTTAATCAATTATATAATTTCCATCCGTTCTTATAACCTCCTCCCATCTTTCTATCAATTTATTAATACCATTAGTGTAAAATTCCTTGAATTTTGATGCGAAATATGTAGAAAGGGATGTTTTTACCTGCTCTATTGTATGAAATGTTTTATCATTTAAAAAGTTTTGCAGTGATCGGAATAAATGAAAATTGGAAGGAGCAAGATCAAAAGAATACGGTGGATGCTTGATAACATCCCAATTCAACTCATTTAGCTTGTGTTGGGTCATCATAGCCACATGTGGTCGCGCGTTGTCGTGATGAAACACTACCCCTTTTCTGTTTACCAATTCTGGTCTATCCTTTTGAAGGGCGATGTTCAATTTGGATAATTGCTGACAATATCTTTGATGGATTTCGGCTTTCGAAGTTGTAAATGGGGCTTGTCCAGGTATAGCCCAATGTCTTTTTGTTGTCACGTTATTGTACACGACGCATTTCTCATTTCCCGTTACCAAACGATGCAAAAAAGATTCATGTTTTTGTCTCGCACTTAGAGCAGCGCACGTTGAAACACGATCCAATAAATTGGCAGCCGACAATTGATGAGGTATCCAAACGTCGTACCGCGAAACCATCCCCATACGCTTCAAATGTCTTAATACGGTTGTTTGGTTGACTCCCATCATCGACGCGACCTCCCTGGTGGTTAGACGTGGATTGGTGTCAATTATGACTTTTAACTTGTCATCATCAGACATCAATGGCCGTCCGGTACGTGGTTTATCAATTAGTGAAAAATCCCCAGATCGGAATTTTGTAAACCATCTTCGTACCTGTCAAACTTTGATGCCAACTGTTCCATACACTTCGCAAATGTTTTTGGTTGCCACACCAATGTCGTAAATGCATTTTATCGACCGACATTTTGAAAAAATACAAGGGCTCTTCACTGTACTCTGGCCAGGCCAAAACTGAATAGAAAGTATATAATGCAATCATTTCAAAGAAGATACTATTAATCATTTCTGAAGGAAAATTTTTTTTACCTGGGATCATAAAAAACCGTCATAACTTTTGCACCAACCCAATAGAATTGTTTAAAATGTAAATAATGGCGACAAAACTTATTAAGCTTTGATGGGAGTTACCTTCTCCCAATCGTTGTAATCAGATTTTAAGCAATGTTAAGTGAAGTAGTTGTAGATATTAAATTTTTTTTTTTTAATTTAAAGATAACATTTGACATAGTTTCATAAGCTAAAAGTCTTATTTTTCAAGATGAAAAATTCTTATATGGAAAATAATTTAAAAAAAAAACAAAAACAATTAAAATAAATAATAAATAGTCAACCAAAATCAATCGATTAACCTGTAAATCTCTGAACCAAGAACACACAAATGTACACCAATCAACTAACCACTTATTCAATCAATCAATCGATCAATAAAAATTCATTATGGCCAATCAGTGGAATATTTTGTTATACGAATAGTAATCGAAGCATGAAGTGGTCTTGATTTGAACCAAACCCAATCCAAACGTGGCATTTGCATTGAAGTTTTCTTCTTTTTTTTGTTGTTGAAAATGAATCCATTTCCGTTCTAATAGATGTCCGACCACTAGTAGTTAACAACTGCATTCAAATATTGAACTTTTAGGTGGAATAGATACTATCACCAAGTTGATCAAACTCAGTTTTGGCAGCCCCATTTCCCAATGAACACGACCAACTATCAATGTTTCTCCACATTTTAATTAATTGCAATAACACCATTGATTGAATTTTGGTTAACGTAAACATATTCCTTCTCTGTTTGATTTTTCAATATTTCGGATATTCTCACAAATCCTATCTGCGCAACATGTTATCCTGTAAACTAATCCTTCCTTCTACTACCCCCCAAACCCCTCCGAACTAGGGAATAATTTTATGTGTACAATATGCAAAAAATTCATTCATAATTGATTGATGAGAGTATCTTTTTTTTTTTTTTTTTTTAAATGTTATCCACAACTACTTATGCTAGTAACAAGCAGATTTTTTACGGGAATATACAAGGACATGAAGACATGTGGAGAAAAACACCCATCAATGTTACCTCTACAACAGGGTAATTTTATTTTATAATATTAGAGAATCTCTCGGCCATCGCCGTTTTAAACGTCGATGGGTGTATACTGGAAGGGTGGGAGTGAAAAGTTCCCTTCCTAAGGGATTAGGTTGGAAGGATAGATGCGAATGGAATTTTTTATATCGGGAGGTGCATAGTTCACGAACAAATGGAACATTTAGGTCACGGTAGATAACAGTGTTTCGCACATAAAAGGGGGCATTGACAATTTTACGAAAGATTCGGGATTGTAGGGATTGGATTGGAAAGGAGTTGGAATGCTTAGTCGAACCCCAAAGTTCTAGACCATATGTCCATATTGCTTTCAGAACCGTATTGTATAGTAATAGTTTACTTGTTGTTGTAAGTTTTGATTTACTGTCTAGGAGACGTAATAATTGTTTGTATCGTCCGTTAAGTTCACGTCTTTTAGTTTTCGTATGAAGGTTCCAGGTTAACCGTTTGTCGAATATAAGTCCAAGGTAACGTACGCTATTTTTATGTGGAATAATACTGCCGTTTAGGGTTATGTCGGGAATTTGTTCTCGGCAGAGTGTGAAAGTAACATGAGCAGATTTTTGCTCATTTACCTTCACTCTCCACCTTTTGAACCAAGTTTCTAAGGAGTGGATATGGTTCTGTAGGATACTAATGGCTGTGGAAGGATCTTTGTGATGTGTCAGAATGGCTGTATCATCAGCATATGTTGCGGTTAGGATGTTGTTGTGGCAAGGAATGTCATGGGTATAAATAATATATAGGATAGGACTTAGGATACTTCCTTGAGGGACACCGGCGGAAATTGGATAAATGTCAGAGTACTCAATATTTTTAGCTACCTGAAAATATCGGTCTGAGCGATAAGATTTAAGGATGTGGAAATAACCCGAGGGTAGGACTTGGTGGATCTTCCAAAGCAATCCAGGATGCCATACACGGTCGAAAGCATGCGAAATGTCAAGAAACACGCCTGGGCAGTATTCCTTTCGCTCTAGCGAACACGCTATGTAGTCGACTACGCGATGACACTGCTGGATAGTGGAATGCTCAGGTCGAAATCCAAACTGATGCTGAGGAATGACACCCTCGGTTTCAAAAATGGGATAAAGGCGTTTTAGGATTAATTTTTCTAGGATTTTTGATAACATGGAAAGGAGGCTTATAGGTCTTTATGAGGTAGGAAGGTTTTTGGGCTTATTGGGTATTGGGATCATCTTAATTATGGAAAACTTCCACAGGAAAGGAAAAAATGATGTGCGGAGGATACTATTATAAATATAGGTTATAAGGACGAGGTTTTTTTTGGAAATTTGCTTCAGGATTTCTGAAGTTATTAGGTCATATCCTGGGGCTTTTTTATTGGAAAGGTGTTCTATTGTGAATTTAACTTCGGAAGGAGTGAAAAACTTAGGAGGTGGACTTATGGGCAACTGAGTTGATATTTGTCGGAATATTTGTTCGTCATGCAGAATGTCTTGGACATCTTCGTGAGGTTTAAAGATGTTTTCTAAGTGTTTGCCGACGATGTCAGCTTTCTGTTTATCCGTTTTTGCCCAGGTTCCGTCGGTTTTGTATTTGGGAATTCATCGGTTAGCTGTCCAAAGTGACTTATTAGTTGTCAGTGTTTCTATGTATACAGTAAATTGTGCGTTATTATAATTAATTATTTCTTGTTTCAGTTCTCGTTGTAGTTGGTTCAGTTTTTTCTTCTCATTTGGCATTCTTGAACGTTGCCACTGGGCCCTGACTCGACGTCTCTCGCTTATCAAGCTGCATATTTTTTGAGAGTATCTCTGTACATTTTTGTTGATAGTTGAAATAGTTTATTTTCTATTGTCATCAATTTCAATATGGTTCGTATTTCAGTTTTTTTAAACTTAATTAATGTTGATTTACAATTAAAAAAATAAGTTTTGCGTTACATTTTCTTCTTTATCAATAGCAATGCTATGTACTTTAGTCCATCGAGGAAAATAATCAATTCAGTAGAAACTATTCTAATTTGAAATGCTAACGAAGCGTCTAACATTTTCTTCTGATAGAATAATCAATTTACTATTAGAGGATAGCTAGCTGGTAGTATTTGTTTTATAGGAAAAACTATTTACAGAAAAAATACTAAAGAAATAGAGTCGATTCTGTTGGCAATTACACTTCTACCGTTGACGAGAAATTGATAGATCGTCAGTATGCAAATTGTGAATGTTACACCAGCAATCAGCCAGAGAGACTGACTTACCTGTGCATATTAGTTGGAATCGAAACGAGAATAAAAATTCAAATCACTGAAAGTGGAACTACTGCATCTATTCGTCTAATGAATCTTGAAGCCTATCCGCCTGGCAGGGATTAAGTGCAATCACAAAATTTATATCGAATAAAAAGTGCACTCGGTCCAGCGGCCAACAGACTACAATCTTTTCATCGATGGCCGCATAAAACGGTGGCATGTAACCATTATCGATATCGCCAACATCATCACACCCCAACCGTGAATTAACCGACGTCTTAAGCCCACATGTCTCAATGGTATGGAAATCAATTAATGATACTCAATGGGTAACCTGTTCGCTAAAAATCTCGACAAGTAACTGCTTCCCTTCTCCGCAATCCGACTCCATCATCTCCAATAAAACTTAATCTTCATAAAGTCTTTTATGAAAAAAAATGTAAACTTTTACTCTTTTTAGGGACACTTACCCTATTGGTCCTCATCCTCACGGTCATCATCTCCATGATTACAGTTGATCATTTGGCATAAACGTTGTTGTTTTTTGAGGGTTTTTTTTTTTGTGCATCATGCATGGGGATACTGTCTTGGAAATTAATTGATTGTCCACCGTAATGGTCTGTAGACATGAAATCTTTGGCGATTGAATTGAATTTCTTATTAACTTTTTAAGAATCCCTCATACAAGAAGCTGTTGGACTTGTAGTTAGTTATATTTTAACATATCCAATTGGATATGTTAAAATCTCCACTGAGTTCGTCTTATCCTTTTCACCAGCTGCCATCGACACGTTATAATCCATTATTTTCGAATTCGATGCAAAGTAGAAATTTGTTTCTGAATCTTCTGTTGTCCATTTATGCTCACTTGTCACTCTATTCAATTGGAGTCCTCTGAGACGGTTGATGCCAATCACAGATACGAGTTGATTGTTTCCATTGAATCCGTGACTTGAGATCATACCAACGTCATTTCTGATGCGAGATGCTTTGGCTACAGCTACTTAGGAAGGCAATTATAAGTTAACCACCGAACTTGGTAATATCTCTCACGACCATCACATCGAGCGGGTTGGCAATTGTTTCGGAGAAACATTTTCGTATCGATTTCCATCTCAGATCTACGTTCTCAACACCTAAACTGCCACCAGCTATGATAACCAGCCCTGTTTCGAAATCAATTTTAGTTTTTATTGCTTTTCTTTTGTCTTTCAGAACTATTTCCAAATAGAATTAAGTTGGCTCATGACTCCCGGTCTTTATGATTTCTTATCACAATCGTCTGATATATTCTCTATGATGGACTAACTCGCGACTAAACCAAAGTAAAGGCGTTCGATCAATAAAGTATCTGCAGTGTACTTTGGTCCAAAGTTTAAAGTACTTTGAATAATATTAAAGAACTGCGATTATCGACTTGATTGTAGTTGGTTTCTCCTTCCCACTGTTTTCTAGAAAATTCTAATATGAAAATTATATGAATTGCTTCGATGACAAATGAAATTAAAAGATTCTTTCCTAATCAATTAAATTTCGTTTTTATTTAATTTCATAATAATTTAATACCATTTATAAAAATACAAATTAGTTACAATATTATTTTTTTTTTATATCTTAAATTTTTTAATAGATCTGCAGAAGCAATTTTTTTAACTGTTCTTTCGATATTTCTTGGTAACGTTTTTATTTTTTCATAACGCTTAGAAATACAAACGTTATGAAAGAATATCATAACCAATTTGGACTTACGGACTAGAAGTTTGGGACTCTACTAAGTCTGCGAATTTCCTTCGAATTCAAACTTTTCAGTTAAAAAAACTTTCGTAAAATTGTCGATGGTATCTTTTATGTTATAAAAAACTCGTTATAAAAAATTCCATTCTTATCTTTATAATAGCACTTATACCATGGTGTGCGATCTATCTTTCAGTTTCTCTACTAAAATGGTCCCGAAAATTTTTAATAGAAAACTACTTCCTATAAATCTATGACCTTTCACTTTACTTCCCATCAAATTTCACGTTAATCAATCTTGTTATCAAATTTTCTTATTTTTTTCCCCTGAAGTCTGGATAGGCATTCAAATCCTTTCTAAAACCATTTTAAATATTATCGATAGAACCAAGATGATGTCCTTTCAAGTAGTTTTGGATCTTGGGAAAAAAAGAAGTCCACCGTGATAAAATGCATTGGAGAGCTGAGGATCAGCACGAATCCCTTTTATCGATGGAAATGGGCCATGTGACACGTGGCATTATCACTGTGGAATATCGAAAAGAGATCAAGAACCGATTTGACGTAAAAATTTTTTTTTTGCCTTTCAAGGACTTCTTTATAGAAACCCCAAATTGACAGTTTATCGTTGAGGTGCGAATTTTTTCTTCGTTCCACATTGTCATCGGTTATCAACGGTGAAGCCTCTCTAATCTTAATTCATTTTCCTGTGTTTCTCAGCCTTTTATATCTTCGTAAAATATGTGTTCTTGATCAGAAATGATCCCCATAGACTTGTTTCAATTTTTGGTTAGTTAAACTCGAAGATTCACCAAGCTTAATATAAAATTAGTTTTGCTCCAAATTTTTTCTGCTGCGCAATTTTTCTCCCATAATGGGGTCATTTCTGGGTAAACACGTGGTATCTGAACTGGCTTAGCAGTGCCAAAAAAAGCACAAGGTTTTCCACTATAGCTTAAACCAGAACTGCCTTATGGTATACCGCGGGTACTTGGTAGGTTTAAGCTTACTATAGCTGTGCCCAACCGAGATAGGAGGCATTAGCTGAAGTGTGGTTAGCTGTGGTAATTACCTACATCACAGGTATAGTCTTAGGCCTAGAGCTGAGGGATGACGCAATGCCGGTTTCTATCACTGCAGATGATAGTAGCGGTTAAGGTAACCCTTGCTACCAACAGTTAGGGTAACTAGCTTGTAACTGATTACTGACTATTAGCAAATGGGCCTACCTGTGATGAAAGGAGCTGGTTAGAGGTAAGATCAGGTAGTGACACAAATGTGTGTGGAGTAACGAGGGAGCTGTCTGCTGGTTGAAACTGCTTACTATTTATACAAGGGTGTAATATATACTGTACGTTCAGGAAAGGTCTATCGAGGGAAAGTTCTCAGTAGTGTCAGTTCATACCCAGTCTCATTTAAAAGTTTTAAAATTTTTATTTTGTGTTATTATAAGTTTTCTGAGGCAAGAGCCAGAGGCTATTTTATTGTTAAATTGGAAAAATCAGACATTGTTAAATTGTGTGGAGCATATTAAGGGGAATCAGATTGGAGGGGAAAATCAGACATTGTTAAATTGTGTAGAACATATTAAGATGATTAAAAAGGTTAAAAAGAGGGCTTGGAATAATAATTGTTGGATGTAGGAGCTCGACACTAGAGGCAGTTCTATTCAAGAAGAAATTCTAATTTAAGTGGCATTCATGTAAAATATGGGGAATAGTGAGTTGAACGCCACTGGCATGTCATGATGGACAAGATTAATTACCGAAGAAGAAATTATGAGTAAGTTGCGGTATGAATTCTGAGAAGTTTCTTTTCCCGGAATTTCGGAATGGTTGTTGAGTAGACTAATTCCTCGATGTTATGCCAATGTAAGGACAGAAATCTTTAACATTCAGACTAGTCTATTCGGCGAGCAGATGCGGCAAGTTTGGAATTTCAATGGGAAGAGGACGATGAAACGATTCCTCCGTTAGCTGATCAGTTTACTCGTTGCCCAGGGTCCCAGGATCGTTGCAAAGATATTAAATGGAATCCAACTCAATTTTACGTTTCTATTGTTTAATAGACTACCATCATCGGTAAAAATTATTATGCTGCGATGTTTGGGGAGATTAATTGCAGTCTGCTCACAGTTCGCCATGGAAAGCGGAACTTTTACTTGCTAGGATTCCACACTTGATCTCGCGTTAAGCTGGATAATAGCAAACGATATTGTGTAGTTATCGACATAAAAATATGGAATCATCCAATCCATCCAGCAGTTCCTGTACGGAAGGGAGGTTGGAAAATCGAAAGAAATGAGGATGAATGTCTTTTAGAATAGGCGGTTGAGAAGATTTACTTTAGAAGTTTTGTCAAAGTAATACTCGGGACATCAAAAGTTTTTTCTTATGATAGTATGAGACGGGTTTTCGATCAGTTTCAATAAGGATAGAGTCCACCAGTTTCAATAAGGATAGAGTGTGCTCCACTGGTCAGTGGAGTGTAGTGATTCACTACTGCTTCAACGTGCCTTTGCTTTGCTATAGCCATTCAGACTTAGAGAGTGAGATTATTTTAATTTCTTTCTGGTTAAAAATTGAATTTTATATTCAGACGTATCTGAAAAGTTAGATTAATACATCTTAAAACTTCTTAAATAACTGCCTCCCAGATAAGGAGATTTTTTTTTTTGTTATAAAAGTTCTAGAATAGATACTTATTGTTCCTTTTAAATAAAGGTTTAGTCCTGTGCAAAAATTTTTAGATCCAAGCCATTTTTCAATGATAATAAATTTTGTGAAAATTTATACTATATTTTCTTCTTTACCAAGCCTTATATGAGATTTCCTGTATAAATTTATAAGTCAAAAGAAAAGAAACTCTTTCCCATCGGATTTAATTAAGTAAAGTTGAGACACACCTCCATGATCTTCAAATTATAGAAAAAATATATTTCCTTTAAGTAAAAAATCAATTTTCTTATATAAAAACGTTCAAAGAAAATATTTAACTTATTTCCATTGCTTAGCTAAATTGATAACAACTAAAGCTCCCCCGGAGCTCCCTTCCAAAAAAAAAAAAATTCATACTCAAATTTTTGTTAATGTTAACATTTTAGAATCTTAAATATGTGGCCGTTCTTATACATTAAAATAGACATTTTATGGCGGGTGTAAATTTATAGACGTTAATTTAGATAAAATAATCTGTTGGAGAATTTTTCCAGTTTAGTGAATTTTTCCGTCATCTTGTATCTATTTACAGATCAGAACAGAGCATATAAAATCTTTTGACAATGATTAACATGAACATTGTTTATTAATTCTGAAAATAGAATTTATACTAAAGTTAAGCGAACATTTTAATAACCCCATCAATGGGGGCTTAACGCCTTCACATATTTGGGGAACAGTCTACTTTTATGTATTGAAAATGAATGTGTATTTATGTTTTCCATAAGAATAAATAATTATTTATTAACATTAATTTTTCTAAAATAGAATATTTAATAGAAAAAGCAAAAAAAAAAAAAAATAAACTTTGGTAGGTTATTTTTGGGCTAAAAGTTTGTTAATTAACTTTTTATATCAAAGGCAATCAGTTTTTCCATAAAAATTACAATTTTTTTTTATTAAATAATGCACACGATTAAATTAGTAATAAAAATTGACCTCTGAAACGGAAGTAACTAAGCCAGTTTTTATGGGTTTTTTTCTGTGAAAAAAAAACTTACTGGCAAAATGATTTATTTTGTAAACATTTTATAGATTTTCTCTGAGATGAAAACTATAAATATATATTAAAAAAATTGTTTGTTAATATGAATTTTTCTAGTTTGTATTCTTTATAACAAAAAAAAAAGTTCACCTTCAGGTGGCTATTGGTACTTGTAGTTTACACAAGTTAATATTAGAAGTTTAGATAATCGGACGGAGATCAGTGCAATGTCAAATTTCTTGGTTCGGAGAATATCAAAAGATGAAAATGGGTAATTTGGGCATAATTCAATTAGTTTCTGCAGTTAATTTCATTCTAATAATGAAATGATACAAATCAGTTAAAGGCTGTTCAGAGAGTAGGCCTAAACTGGATGATAGTAGCTTAACCTAGACGAGGTTTAGCGATGACATAATGACGATGAGGACGATGTTGATATGAAGGAAAATGAATAGATTTTGATTCAAGGCTAATGTCATTGTCATCATCATCATCATCATCATCATTATCATCTTCGTCATCCCCATCATCCTCGACTTTGTCATCATTGTCATTGTTCTAATCTTCATAATTTCCGTTCTCATCATCATCATCATCACCATTATTATCCCGAACTGACTCTTCCATAATAATACGAAAGCTTATGGTGCGGTTACTTTGTCATTCCAGCTGCTTTTCTCTTATTTTCGGTATTTATCTTTCCATCGGCATGATTGTGTTTAGTTCACAATACAAAGTATTGCAAAATTGCCTTAAGCTGAGTCGCCAATATATGCGAACCCTTCTTCGACATTTAGCACATTTTGGTGTTTTTGAAATATGGTTCAGGCAAAAGAGTTCCCCATGCAATTTGATTGGATTCAATAAGATAATAAAAGATTCCATCATCAATTTGGCAATTAGGATGATTGCAGATAAATCAATTCTATTGATAGTAATAGTGCATATCTATGCCAAAAATTGCTACTCATTGTTACTTATATAAAACTACTCAAATAGTATCTGCTAGAACCGAAGACAGATACTGCCAATGAAGCGAACAATTTTTACTAAACCAAAATTATGGACTTAGCAATTGATCCGGAAACAGTTTCAGATTTTTCCATTTTCAATGCTGGTTTTTAGTAAAAATTTATACACAAATTGGTCAAATTTTTTTAAAATATTCTCTTTAAAAATGTTCATAAGATTAGAAAATTTTTAATAAAATTAAAATTCCAATAATAAAAAAACTTAAACCTGAAAAATTACCCGGTGTATAAGCTTAATATCGCTGTTTGGTCATAGATGGCGTGAGTAAGCGTATTAGGCTACTATGGGAACGCCATACTTTTTTTTATGAGTTTGACATCTGTCAACATTAATCGGTACACATTGTCAGCAATTTCGTAGAACAATATACATTTTTCCTTTGGTAATCATATCTAGTTTTGTGCCAGAAAAAGAGCATATGCGGGAAGCTCTGCTTTTCTGCTTCAATTTGAAGAAATCGGGTGCCGAATTGCATCGACTACTTATGGTGACAGTGCTTTATTGGTAACAACGTGCCAAGATTGGTTTTGTCGGTTTAAAGAAGGAAATTTTGACTTGTGGGACAAGAAGCGTGAAAATCGGCCTAGGAAGGTTGAGGACCATCAATTGCAGGCTCTTTTGGATAAAGACGATACCCAATCGCAAAAAATGCTCGCGGAGCAATTAGATGTTACTCAACCAGCCATTTCCATGCATCTGCGTACCATGGGGAAGATTGAAAAGATCGGAAAATTGGTGCCGCATGAATTGAACGCTAGGCAGATGGAGCGACGCCAAAACACATGCGAAATCTTTCTCGCCAGACAAAAAAGAAAGTCGTTTCTGCATCGGATTGTGACTGGATATGAAAAGTTGATCCCGGCCAACCATCAACATCTTTCCCAAAACCAAATCGCTTCCGACGGAAGACCATGCTGTGCGTTTGGTGGGATCAGCAGGATATCGTCTACTATGAGATGTTGAAACCTGGTGAAACTGTCAATGCCTACCGCTACCACCAACACCTAATCAAATTTCACCGTGCTCTGCGTGAAAAAATGATGGATTATCAACAAAGGCATGACAACGCACCATCGCACACGTCAAAAATGGTCAGAAACTACTTGAAGACACTCAACTTGTAGGTGCTACCCTACCCAAGTTATTCACCAGACCTGTCCCCTTCCGACTACCACCTGTTTTCGTCGATGGGCCGCGCGCTCTCTGAGCAGCACTTATATTCTTACAAAGACGTCCGAAAATTGCTTGATGAGTGGTTTGCCTCGAAAGAGAAGGAATTTTTTTGGCGTGGTATCCACAGATTCCCCGAGAGATGGAAAAAATTTATAGCTAGCGAGGGCAAGTATGTTACTTGGAATAAATTTGTTTTTGCTTTAAAAACATTTAAAAAAAATGTTTTTTTGACTAAAAACTAGGGAATTTAAGCTTATATATCTGGTAAATGTAATTCAAAAACCAGCTGTGCGTCCACAACAAGTTACTTTTCGGTGCGGGTTTGTTGTGGCAGTCCTAGTCATATGATCGAGTAGTTCAATTTCAGACTGCTCGGCTGGATGACTAGAGGCGTCCTATATTTGGCCGGATTGGTTAATGAGGCTCTTAGATGAACCTCCGAAGAGGGTTCTAAATTAAGTAGATAATTTGCAAAAAAAAAGAAAAAGAAATTAATTATTTTTAAATATTAAAAAAAAATATCTCCGTCGGTCCAAAAATAAAGAAAAAAAATTAAGGAAAAATGCAGGGTAAATTATTGCAAAACACGTTAGCGTCAAATGTATAAAAAAAATAAAAAAATGCGCTGATGGAGTAATAGAACCGTACTTTTTTGAAAATGCTGCCGTTAAAGCTTTTAGAGAGAAGAGGCCTTGGACTATACGAGGTCTGTTCAAAAAGAATCGTGAATTTTGAATTTCCACGGGTTACGTATATTTTTTTGGCGTTATATTGGTATTTTTGCCTCTCATTTTTGCTCAATTTCGACCGAAAACAGCATCACATTAACATTGCTGACGAGCTGTTGGACTCTGTCCGCGACGACCCAAATTTGCTTCAGAGGGTCATAACTGATGACGAATCATGGGTTTATGGTTATGACGTGTAAACCAAAGCCCAATCAACCCAATGGAAGTTGCCGCACGAGCCAAGACCGAAAAAAGCGCCAAGTTCCGTCGAATGTGATGGTTTTGCTTACAGTTTTCTTCGATTGCAGGAGCGTTGTGCATCATGAGTTCTTGCCACAGGGTAGAACGGTCAATAAGGAATATTACCTGCAAGTTATGCGCAAGTTGCGCTAAGCAATCCGCGAGAAACGCCCGGATTTGTGGAAGAACAAAAATTGGCTTTTGCCATTTTGGGCCAAAAACAACACACTAATAATGCCGCAGCCACCGTATTCTCCAGATGTGGCCCCCTGTGACTTTTTCTTGTTCCCGAAACTGAAGAGTCCCATGAAAGGACAACGCTACGCTACGATTGAGGAGATAAAGACGGCATCGAAGGAGGAGCTGAACAAGATCACAAAAAATGATTTTTTGAAGTGCTGTGAGGATTGGAAAAAACGTTGGCACAAGTGTATAATATGTGGTGGGGATTACTTTGAAGCGGACAAAATATATATTCATAAATAAATAAATAATTTTTGAAAAACACACAAAAATCGCGATACTTTTAGAACAGACCTTGTATGTTCTTTTACTGATGAACCAGCGAACAAAATTAATAAGACACAGTATCTCACGATACAAGCAGGTCAAGTGGCCGACAAGATCGGTCTTCCGATTTGACACCATTGGATTTTTTTTCTGGGGTTACGTGAAAAATGAGGTTCCTGCGAATAAACCCGAGACATTTTCAGAGCTCATGGATGCTATCCACCAATCATAATTATGTAATAAAACTGCTCTTTTCGGTACCAAAAAATCGAAGAAATGCCATTGTTGCATCGTTTTTGTATAGTTTATGGAAACAATTCTTATGGAAACCATGTACCCTCTTCCTGGATTTTTCCAATGCTCTTTAGACAATTATGTAACGTTGATAGTCTAACATGAATATTTATTTAAGTCTTCGAGTGAAGTTTTCAGTTAGTAAATCTTGAAATTCCTCCTTTCTAGACTTGTTTGGCTGGCATGGCCATCTTTATCTTCGAAAATGCAGTCATCAGTTTTAAAGTTTCGGTACCACTAAATTTCTATGAGATTAAGCAGGTATCTTCTTCGACTCAAATAAGATATTATAAGTAATACGTATCCATAATATAATTCAGAACGCTCCGTAAGTTTTTAGTATACAAAAAATAACAATTTAATCTAATCACTCAAATTATTAGAAATGGCGTAGCTCTTAAATTTTCCATAGTCTATTAAAGTAAAATGCCACAAAACACCTTGTTTTATTAAAATTTAAAAATACAAGACATTTTCTGAAAAATATTTTCAGAACGGAAGTTCTTAATCCACGTTTTTATGTTTTTTCCCAAGAAAAATGATTATTTTTATGCTCTGAAAAATGATAGAGAATTTTCTATTCCAAATAAATTAAATAAAATAGAAAAAAAATATTCTCTTTGAAAATAAAAATAACACAAATGAAAGAAAAAAATAATTATGCTATAAAAAAAAAATATTTTCAATTCTTTATGTATACAATAAATGAATAAATACATACACATAGTCCTTATTGGATAAAATAAATTCACATCTTAGAAAACGCCATTGCAGATTTATTTAAAAAAAAAAAACTAAATGAAAACTTATAAGAGTCCTTTGGGATTGATTGTGGTTCATCAAGTATTTGTCAATAGAGTTTAGTTTTGTTAAAGTGAATCGAATTGCTAAGGACCATAAGTGTTATTTCCTTGATACTCTATCAGCATACCCGACATATCTCTAAGAAAGCAGATCTTTTGAATAACTAAGACGATGTTGAATGTGGTCTTACTATTCAGTATAAAAAGCTCCATTTAATCGCTTTGTTTACATACATACTTGTAGAATATCTTATTAGAGAATATGTTAGATAGTAGAGTAACAAAGACTTAGAGTGAAATTGGATTTTATTTAAAAAGAATAGTCACAAATATGTGATGTTGACGCAAATAAAGGTGCTGCCGTAGATATTATGTTTATTGTACAAAAAAGCGTAACTTAATTCCATCAAAATTAGTTTGTCTCTATGTAGACGTTGGCTAGATTCTATTCTAAAGTGGAAGAATCCTTTTTCGAAAAAGCGCTTTCCGATTCCTTTTATTTAGATAGTACCTAGACGTTGTAATTATTCCAAATATTCTAGTTGAAGCTTCTTCAATTCAAGACATTCAACAACTTTTCTATAGTACAAAGAACTAAAGGAAGAGCTGAGCGATGATTGTGTATCTTGGGTGTCCGTTTTATTGGAAATGTATGTGATTCATTTTATTATCGTTTTCCATTATGTATTATAAGAAATTCCTTAAGTTGTGTACCTTCTAAAATACAATTTCACAATATTTTCCAGAATGTCTCCAAGATTCAGTAAACCGACAAGTCTCCTCTACACTTCTGCATTCACAAATATTCGATTCTACTCTATTCCTTGCTTACTTAAATCCTATTCCTAACTTCCGATAACCTTTATACAAACATATTTTCACATAATTTAAGGATGCAATAAATTTTTTGAGAGCACCTTATGTGTATACCAAACTTAACTATGTGTGTACCTTGTGTCTGCACATAATTTCGTATGCAAAAGTTCACTTAACTGTAGCAATTTCTTTCAATTTAAGGGTGGAAAAATTCCAAAAAAATCAACATAAAAAGATATTGTATTGATGATATAAAAGGAAAATGGTATATTTTGAAAATGCATTTTTAAGGAACCTTATTATAGAAAGAAATGGGAGAAAAATTCTGTTGTTGAGTGACGATTTTTTATTGAATAACTAGTGACGCGGTTGTTTCCATTCTCAACATTAATAATTTAGGGACCATGAACAAGAATAGGAGCATACAAGCCAATGAATTTGAATAGAAGCCACAGAAATTTTGCTTATATTATAATTTAGTTTGCAAGTTTATAAAATGTATTCGGATTAGAATTGTACTAACATTATCAATAAAAGGAATTCCAAAAGTTGCAGTAGTTTTTGAATGTGTTTAAAAGAAGTTCTTGAATAATTTATTCTAAACGGATTTAAATATAAGTTGTAGTTAAAAGTAATCCATTATTTTGCCAATAGATGGCTTTAGGAGTCTGTATATCCCGTTTTAAAAGTGCGATCGGGTTGCACTAGATGGCGTTAGAAAGATAAGATTTCTTACTAAAAAAACTTCTGATACAGTTTTGTGATTACTTGACTCAGTATTTTTTTAGCACGCGTCAAAGATGGACACCAACAAAGAGAAAATACGCCATATTTTACAGTTTTTCTTCGATAAAGGCAAAAACGCAAGCGAGGCAGCTGAAAATGTGAATAGTGTTTATGGTTCTGATACTGTAACAGCCAATCACGCGCAATTTTGGTTTCGTCGATTCCGTTCCGGTAATTTTGATGTCAGAGATGCAGCACGCTCTGGAAGGCCAATTGTCGAAAATGTCGATAAAATAATGAAAATCGTCGAGTCCGACCGTCACGTAAGCACTGTTTCGATTGCCCAGGAGCTAAACCTTGCACAAAAAACCGTTTGGAACCACTTAAATAAGGCTGGATACAAAAAGAAGCTCGGTGTATGGGTGCCACACGAGTTATCGCAAAAAAACCTCATGAACCGAATTTCCATCTGTGAATCGCTGCTGAATCGCAACAATATCGATCCATTTCTGAAGCGGATGGTTACTGGTGACAAAAAGTGGGTCACTTACGACAACGTCAGTCGTGGTCAAATCGCGGTCACCCGGCGCAAACGGTGGTCAAGTCAGGATTGACAGCCAGGAAGGTTTTGCTGTGTGTTTGGTGGGACTGGAAAGAAAACATCTACTATGAGCTGCTCCCCTACGGCCGAACTCTTAATTCGGACCTATACTGTCAACAATTGGACCGTCTGAAAGAAGCAATCGCCCAGAAGCGGCCAGCTTTGGCCAATAGGAGAGGAATTGTGTTCCATCAGGACAACGCCAGGCCGCATACATCGATAGTGACTTGCCAGAAGTTCCGCGACCTTGGTTGGGATGTTCTTATGCATCCAACTTATAGTCCGGACCTGGCACCAAGTGATTACCACCTCTTCCTGTCTATGACGAATGATTTTGCAGGTGAAAAATTCGCCTCAAGAGAAGATTGTGAAAATCGACTGTCCCAGTTTTTTGCCAATAGGGACGAGGGTTTCTATAAGAGAGGCATTATAAAATTACCTCCAAAATGGCAACAAGTTATCGAACAAAACGGTGCATATTTGAACTAAATCGTATCATTCGATTTAATGCAAAAATAATGGGAAATATACAACATAATTTGGGAAACATACAACATAACTTTTTAATTTATTTACCAAAATGCATTTTGAAGTCTTAAAAAATTAATCTCATGAAAAAAACTCTATTTTTAAAGAGTATTCATTTTTAAAAATTTACTTCTTTTTTGGTACTAAATATAGTATCCTAAAAGTCACGCAATAAGTAACTTTGCTAGACATTGCAGGTTTATAATTAAAAATTAAAGTTTTTTTATTATTTCATAAAGCACATAGTATAGGGTTATGTAGAAAATAGCACATCAAGTAAATATGACTTCCACAGCCTTGTCGGCATATACACGTACACACTCTTTTGTTGAAATTCTCCGTGAATTTCCGTTTTGCATAAATGTGGATGAATTTCATTGATACAGCGATAAATTTTCTCCACCAGGACACCAGTTGCCGTGGGTTTGTTCTTCAAAAACCCTCAAAGAAAAATGTTCAACGGTGCTAAATCTCATGATGTGGGTAGCCTATTTTGATCCCAAAACGGGAAATTACACAACCAGAAAATGACTCATATAGTAATTGAATTGTTTCTAGGGCTGTATGGCATATAGTACCATCTTGTTGATACCACATATCGCCCATATCTATATCTTCCAAATTAGGAACTAGAAACTGGATTATCATGACAAAATAGTGAGCACTCTTAACTGGGATTGCTTGACAAGGTTTCTCAACAACCACTCCTGGATTTTCTGAACCCCAAATCTGAAAATTTTGTTAATTAATAAAGCCATCAAGATGAAAATAAGCTTCATCGCTGAAGATTATTTTGTTCGAAAACTAAGCATCCATTTTTTGTGATTCCATAATCCCTTCAACGAACTCCATTCGCTGTGCATGGTCAGTAGGCTTCAGTTCTTGAGTCTGTTGAACTTTGTAAGCATCCAAATCTCTCGTAAGAATACGGTATAGAAAGCTTCAAAAAATGTCCAATTCATGACCACGATGCCAAATTAATATTCCTGAACTCTCAGCAACACTCTCACAAACTGCTTCAATGTTTTGTGTTGAAAGCCTTCTTAAAGATGATTTCTTACTTGATCCAGTTTCCCTAAAGTTTTTAATTGATTTCTTCACAGTTGATGAAATTAAATCACTATTCTAACCATATTTTGTACAAAAATTGCGAACTGTACCTCTAAAACCTTCATTATTTTTAAAATATTGCTCAACTATAAAAACACGTTGTTCGTTTGGCTTACGCGCCATTTTTAATAACCTGGAACTGTCAGCTGTCAGACTGTCATGTTTTTTCGTTGGCAACACTTTACCGCATAAATAACGCAAAACACAACTATTCAAGTAGAAATTTTATTTTCTTTTATCAAAATGGAGTTTGGGGCTTAAAAAATCAGTTCTGTGATAACACCCCTTTGAAAAGATCTACAAACATATTTTTTAATTAATTTTAATTAAATACTCGTATAAAATATTGTTTTAGAATTTTTCATTTTCCAAGAAAAGATCTTTATTTCTAGAAAAGAAATTCATTGAAGAATTTAGATAAATAAGCATTTAAATGATATTGAAAAATATTGAATTAATAATGTTGTGTCAGTGAATTTTACGAAATATGAAAAATTATTTTGATGATTGATGCCCAATAGAATTATGCCTATTATTCATATCGATAGAAGATAATAAATTATGAAAAATATCAACGAAATCAAGTGGAAATATATTGAAGAAAATCACTGCAATCGTATGTTTGTCAACACTACCGATTAAGAAGTCAATTTATTTATATTATGATGCGGGGTGATGTGTAATTTCTTTGGATAATTTTTGAAAATTAAGTTATATATTTTATGATAATAAATTAAAATGATGTTATTCATAATAAAAAATAGGTATTTAGAAAGCTGCTTAAGGGATGATATTTCAAAAAGCTTGTTTGAAATTACCTTTACTTAGACCAACAGTTGCCTTTTTTGTCAATTATTAAAGGTTTGTATAATTTAAAATTGTCTTTATTTAAATCAAAATTTGACTTTTTAGATATTAAAAAATTTTTATTAACTAACAGTGCACAAAAATTTATAGTAACTTTCCAAAATGATGTATTACTTAAATATCGTTCTAAGTTTAACTCACGGAAGAATTGAAGCTTATTGATTATGGAATGGGTGGAAGATACAGCAATGTGGATACTGGACCAGTAATATTATATTATTTAACGTGACTAATTTGTCGTTAAATATAAAACCACGAGTCGCCTACGACCATAGGGATCGAGTTACGCTCAAACAACGCACCACTATTACTAGCAGTTTACAGTCAGTAACTAGTTATAAGCTGATTACTCCAACTGTTTGTGGCGAGGACTATCTCAACCTCTACTGTCATATTTATCAGTATCTACCACTAGCTATCCGTAGACCGTACCCACGATATGAGTATTAACCACAGCCACCACTTTGCTGCCTAAGGCACCACACCATTGTCGGGCACAGTGTGTTTTAACACCATAGGGCACTCCGATTCCTGTAGTACCCATTTTTGTTTTTAGAGTGCTTCGGTTTGTACTCCGCTCATTGAGATATGGTAAGAAACCTTGTAAATCCCTGGGCACCGCTAAGCCTGCTTAGGTACGCTGGTTTGCCAAGACCCGAAAGTGCAACCGGAATCGACTTGCGTTCTTTCACCCGGCTGTAGCCAACTTGCGTGCCATTCACACACTCATTCACGCACCATTCTCGCTCTCCTCTCAAAAAGTGCCACAGCAAATCTATTCAGGCATTTATATCATTCTGTCATACCTAACACTCCACTCACATCCACACTCTCATCTTTCACCACGATTCTACAGGTCACACTAAATAGAAAGGTGCTTGGCATTCTCCTCCACCGCCCAGACAATGCCTGTACAGGAATGCAATCATAGTGCCGTGTCCCGTGAGGAACAGACCAAATTCAAACCCATACGCAGATACAAAGCACACATCCGAAATGAACATGTGCGTCCATCCGCCATTCACGGTCTCATCCCATCGACGTTGCCAAATTTCACACATTCTATTCAGGATCAGTACACGCCGCTGGAAGGGGGTTAAGATCCTGAACCTTTTCATTCGTAACCGGACAACCAGCAAGCGGGATACCCCGCCGTAGGTGGTACTGGATGCTGCCACGCAGCACCTCCAAGTCCCATGGAATTTCTCCATGCATCGCCTCGGTTGAGGGTACTGGACCAATTGTATTGCTAGTTTTTCGAAATAAAATTATCTTCAGCAATGAGGCATATTTCTCTCTCGCTAAATACGTCAATAAGCAAAATTACCATATGTGGGGCTCTGATAAGCCTCATATGAGTGATCGTGGAGAAGTCATTATATCCGCGAAAAGTGCCTGCCTGGTGTGCCCTTTGGTGCTATGACCGTATGATAAACAACTTTTTGGCCATGAACTTGAGGATTATTTTTTGCACCACACATAATAAATTGTGGCTTTATTGTATAAAAATGTGTCAGGATGTGTAATTTGGAGATTTGGTGATGTTAATTGGCCTCGAAAATCATAATATGTGATGCCTTTGGGAACTTTTTTTCAAAAGTATATAAAAAATAATGTTTTAACAAATAATTTTTAAGCTTTAGAGCATTTTTGATTAATTTAATGAAGTTAACTTTTATAAGAATTGGTAAGATTTAAATTTCAAAAATATATAAAATATGTAACTTTTATAATAATCTATAAGAATTAGTAAGATTTAAATTTCAAAATTGTAATGCATAATTCTATAATATAAAAGCCTATTTTTGATTACATATTTTTTGTAGCAAAAATAATATCATTCAGAATTGCTAATATTTTTAAATAAATACTCTAAGTACTTAAAAATAGTGATTTTGTATATAAATACAATTTTTGTAATAAATTTACAATTACTTAAATTTTTTTAATAAAATATCTATCATACAATATATCAAAAGATCATTTTAAAGTCATGAACAGTGATGCGTTTTCCATTTAATTCCTTATCGCTGCTGATTTTCCTCACGGTAGTATTCTTGGTCCTATTCTTTGTACCAACAAATCTTCAAGTTTGGTACAAAAAATATAATTTATTTAAACGGCATTAAAACTAGTAAATAATTCCAGAGTATCATTAATAAAATTCTTTATCAATGATACTCTAGAATTATTTACTAGTCCAGATGGTTTTATGTACTGAATTTTTTGTGCTAGGACTTATATTTTGAGACTTATTTTAATTTATAATTCTTTAATTTTCGCCCTATTTTCTTAACTGGTTTAGATAGTAAAATATCACCATAAAAGAATATAAATACAATTCTCCCCCCAATATAATTCCACTTCCATTTTATTTATAAATATACCATAATATCTGATTGTACAACTCTTTTATGCTATAAAATCTATACTGAATAAATAATTGTCATAAAAATAATAAATTTTCGAATTAACAAAAAACCCACTAATATGCACTTCTGAAAATATTTAAAACACATTCTTTTATCACTTTATTATGCTGAACTATGATGATAATAAAATGTTAGAACAACTGGCCGATTTAACTAAATATCAACGCATTCTTCTATTTATCATCGGCCTATTTTTGGTACCTCTTCCACATTAATAAAAAATACTAAAAAGGTGAACACACTTTTCTGTTTTTATGATAATTTATGATACACTTTGTCAAACTATTAATAAAATGGAAATTTTTTTTTTTACATTTTGAAGAGAGCAAAAGAGAAAAATGTTCACAAACTAGCGCGGATATCAAACAAAATTTTAAGAATTTCAACAATAAAAATAAGTTTTTTTTAATTATTTTTAGATACTAGCGAGTAGGAGAAAATACTACATAGAAAAACATACAAAACTAAATACTAATCGTTATTAATCGCGAAACATTTCTTTTGGAAAATAGAACAAAATCTGATAGGTCTGACGTTTTTTTTTCTATATTATTTCTGAGAGAAAGTAAAAACAAAATTGGACATTTTTATTGAAAAATACCGTAAAATATTTCTGAAAATTTAAAAACCAACACGTTCTCATATTTACTAGCTCTAAATTCTCGCGTAGCCATTAAATTTGAATGAATTTTATTATTTCAATAAGTTTTTTATTGAAATAATATATATCCTGGACTTTTGACTAACTCAGTTGTAATATTTTAATTGGTCTGCTCATAACTTCTAAGCTTAATTGTGTCTACCATAAATGGCTGCCCATCATGCGCGTGTTTGCGTGTTTCTCCGCTTGAGGGCTATTTTATTGCTTCTTTGCAAATGGTTGTCATAATTCAATTCGAACGCAATTATTTCTCGAAATGATTGCATATTAAAATTCGTATATTATTTTTTTTGAATGTTTTTTTTCCTAAAGAACACGTAAACTGTTGTTCATTTCTAGTTTTTTTTTTTTATTTTATTTAATTAAATATTCCAGAAAATTATTATTATTTTAATAACTAGATTTGATCAACAAAAATTGTCTTCTTTTCAAAAAGAATTAAAATAAAATTTATGAATTTTTTGCCATATATTTTCTTATGAGTTTTGTTGTAATTTTTTTTTTTATAAAAGTGGAGCGAATTTTTTCCGTATTTTATTATTTTATGATTTGATAATCATTTAAAAAAATATTAAAACTGAATTGTTTAATCTCAATGCTACGATAATAGAGGCCTTTTGGCATTACCGACCTAATGTCCTGTGTCGGATTTAAAATCGGTCATTTACGTATTTGCATTACTCCGACTCGATTCTCTTATAAGAGGACATATCAATTTATTAAAAGAATGAAGCTGAATTCCAAAAAAAATTGCGACTAAAAGGAGAATTCTTGATGGACGAAACCTGCTTACAAAAATTATAATAACTTTATAAAGGTCTGGTCCATCGGAAGCCTCTCTACCTGTGTACCAGAATCATTTTGTAATCATACACCAAAAAATTCTGAACTATCTGGATTACAGCTTATTAATAATAGAGCAACATTACAAGAGGGTAATGACCCAAAAATATAGCTCAAAATTTTATAGGGACCTCTGTTAAGAATCTCTCTCTTAACTATCAGGTAATCAGCTGACAATGGAAATTGTCAGATACATCATTTGTAGCTGACAACGGGAATTGCCAGATACGTCTTCAATTAATCTGACAATAACGTTTGTAAATAAAAAAATTTCAATTTCATTGTCAGATTATTTGAACGTTTATCTGACAATTCTCTTTGTCATATAATTGCAAATAAAAAATTTGTATACTCATTGTCAGATAAAAGCGCCATATTGTTTATGCGTAAAAGTTACTTGTTTTGTTTATTTTAGCGAAGTTTTAATTTTTGTGAAAATAATGTGCAAGAATAAAAAATTGTATGTTGTTATATATTTTTTTAAATTATGCAGCAATAGCAATGAGAAGAAATTGAAGAAGCTTTAAAAATGCAGTAAATAACTTGTTAAAAGCTTAAAATTATTGTCAGATGTCATCTGACAATATACAACAAAGTATGACAATACGAATGCTAGCTGTCACCTGTAAATATTATCACACAAGGCCTTCAAATTTTCTGACAACGGTTTGTCTGGCAATGTGTGTAGATAAAAATTGCACGATAATACTTTTACCTCACTTTTATTACAAATTTTATATTAAAAATCAGCACGCATTGCCAGAGTCTGGCAATCATCTTACCGTACCTTACGAAGCAAGTAATTAAGTAATAATTCGATCTCAATTGCAGTGAACTTTTATAGCACATTTAATAGAATCTTATCGCTGCAAATATAGCAAGTATGTTTCTTGTTGTCTCTGAAATCATTTAAAAAAAACTATTACTGATCCCTGGTCAAGTATTAAAGTATATTAAAATTCTATCTCGAATATTGTTAAAAATTAATTGATTTAGTAAAATTAATAATAAAAATATATATAAAGAGTAGCAAGAAGTGCATATAGTAGTCTCAAACCACCTCGACCAGTGAGGTCTTTTGTGGTGTGTAACCTTAACTCAAGTAATAGTAATATTGATACTTTTAGCAAACGTCAATATCATATTGGCTCGTAGCTCGGAAGTCTTGTAGGAATTAGTGAGTTCTGAACCTCGTATGTGGCTGGCAATGCCGCTGCAATCGCAGAGTAGGTGCTCCCACGTTTCATCCTCTTCATGAAAACTGCCGTGTCATATTTTAACTTTCCGTTCAGTTGATATCTTAGGAGACAGTACCCAGTGAGTAGGCCCTTACACATAGGTCGGGCTTGTTGAGTTTCAGGACCTCTAACGCCGTGTTCTTAGAAAAAGTGATGAATTTTTTAAAGCGATTCATGCCCGGCAAATCGTTTTAGTATAAGCTTTTAACCCAGCATTCCCAGGACTCGATAATGGATCGCAGGTATCCTATTGGATTGCTACAGAATGGTTTTGGTCTCCTTTAATTGATCAATTTTATTTCAAAAATTAAACAATAGAGAATTAAATCAAAATATGAATTATTGGTAAAAATAAATTATTCTTAAAAGCTTCTCAAAAAATTATTAAAGATCATAATAATTCTAGATTATTTTTAAAAAAAAATTGTAATATAAAATTCAAGATATAAAATGTATTGATTTATGTATCTCCCTTCTTCTATAAAAATAAAAATTTTCATCGATTATTGTGAAATTTAAAAATTGAATTATTTATTCTAAAATGAGGCCATCAATAAATATGCAATTTTGTATATTCGACCCACAATTTTCCTTATCGGTAGCCCTAATAAATTATATTAATAAATGAAAAATTTTCCAATAAAACTTTACACTACATTCACACAAAAACGATTATATTCCCAATCAATTGAATATTGTTGCTAGTTTTCCGGATTCAAGGAGTGTACTATTACGTAAATTTACATATTTGTATAACCATAATTCAGATAAGATAGTAGACGAGAGGAGAAATTTATATTACTAAATAAAAATGATATACGTTCGGGCATAAATAAAAATGAAATTAATTTGAAATTTACTTTTTAAAATTTCGTACCATCATTTTTGTCCATTTTTTCCTTCTCTAGGTAGATTTAAAATTTAATTTATATATTATTATATCTATACTTTGTGTATATCTATATTGTCCGTACATGGATAGATGTAAAAGTAGAAATATAGAAATATTTTATAGTATTTTTTTAAATATGAAAGCTGAAAAACAAAAACCTAATAAATAATGACTATGAAATATGACATAAAATCTTACAGAATTATTCAGTTCAGAAGAGCAAAAATACGTAAATTTTTAAATATTATTATTACTTTTTTTTTTTTATAAAGATAGAAGAGATATTTTTGTTTATTTTTTTTTTTTATAAAAATATAAAGCAAAATAATTTGTCATGAGAGATAAAGGCACCCACTCGGCAAGAGAATAAATAAACGGATTTATCTGAAATGTAATAAATCACCACCTGTTTGGTAAAACTGTTGTACTTTCAAATTTTTTCTAAAATAATTTAAAAAATTTTATTTTATTTTTATTTAAATACAAAAAAAACCTTACTAACCTGCTTATAAACTGAGGTGGTTTTAGTGAATATTAATTGAGTTGGAATTTTTTAATAATCCTTTTGGATTGTGTGCCATTTCGTTTTAAGTTAAAATTTTCATTTTCGCTGTCAAGTGATTGAGACATTTTATTAGCAAAAGTTTTTGAGAATTTTAATTTTTGTAAATGTTTTTTTATAATAATATTAAAAGGAAAAAGGATATAAAATATCATGGTAAGCTCAAACATCTAGTATCAAGTAGATAGACCCGTTAATGCATTTTTGATGTCAAGTAGAAAGATCAGTTAAGAATAAAATTTATAAATTCTCGGTTTACTAACATACGTTTAATATGTATGAAATATGGTAGTTCGAGGAATGCCACAGGATTGTTAAATAGGATTTGCGTAGTTTCCAAAAAAAAAAAAAGTTATGGCTGAGAGTAGTATGCCCAATTTTAATTTTGAGCAGATAGCATTCCCTGAATTTCGGGAGAGATGTCGAGTAGACTGGATTATTGGTATTTGGCTTTTTTTGTGTTATATGGTAGTAGGTGAAAATCATCGAGAGACAAAGTTTGGGACTACACAGTGTGTTCCAAAAATAACCGAACTTTATATTTAAATCATACAACATGCAGCGCCATCTATTGGAAATTTAAAGCATTAAAAAGATATTTAATCTATTAGAAATTTACACATCTGTCTTCCGATTTACATGAATTTAGGTGCGTTTAAAATTTTCAATAGATGGCGCTGCATATTGTATGATTTAAATATAAAGTTCGGTTATTTTTGAGATACACTGTGTATAATCCACTAGAACCACCCTAGCTGGATCCATTCCTGTATTTTTATAGAAAACTGCCGTCAGGCGTTACTTCGTGGGGAACGAATTGATCGAAATCTCTACTCTGGTGAATTATTACTATCATTTCCACTTACGCTTATAAGTTTTTTTAGGACTATTGTTGCAAGGACTTTGACAGTCTCCTCAAGTCCAGCATCAGAGCTACAACATTCTCCCGCGTTAGCGATCGCCAACGCGCTTCTGTGCGTCTTATTTTTCTGGATTGAATCGGGCACAGTAAAATAACCCGTGATCCGCGCTCTCCACCATCCCAGCATAAGAAGGGCACGTTGGGCTAGAATTCAATTTGATGCGGTATTGGTAAGCCGGAAAATACCAGTGTCTATTAAATTTTTGGGATAGGTAGTACCCAACATCACCGCGTTATCGATCTATCCACTGATCCACCATCAAGATGAGACGGTGAGTCCAATAGCCATCGGGACCATTATTCCCACGATTTTCCCGTCTCATTTTAGTCTCTTTTTTTCTGCTGCACATCTGACAATCTTTCATCGGTATCAGTCTGGCCGTAGCATAAATGGCCTCCGATGACACTGTTCGGAATTCGCAGATTTCTACGGTAAACTGAGATAACTCCATGTATGTAGGTTACAATAATCAATCCATCCACCGAAATTGGTGCAGCATCTACTCTGCCTGGGTATCCCAAGGTTTGGCATTAGGGCGACCGGTACTATAATTGTCCCTGCAGCTTTCCCATCAACGTATAACAGGTATTACTGTAACCGCAACCTCGCGTCAATCATCAACCCAAGATACTTTAGAGATGGTTCCGAGACCACTTCATGTTCGTAAATTCTAATAGTGATATGCTCTCTACTCTTTCTGCCCGTGATAAGGAGTGCCTCCGTCTTATGGTCCGCAAGGCTAAGACCAGCTGCTATGATCGACAGTTATAATATATTATTTAGCTTAACTATTACTGGCAGTTTACAGTCAGTAACCAGTTATAAGCTGATTAATATCAGTATCTCCAACCAGCGATCCGGAGACCGTACCCGCGATTTCTGTATCAACCACAGTCACTAATTTGCTGCCTAACCGCCTCACCATTGTCGGGCACAGTGCGTTCTAACATCATCGGGCACCCCGACTGCCGTAGTACCAATTTTAGTTTTAAGAATACTTCGGTTTTGTACTCTGCTCATTGCGGTAAGGAATCTTGTAAATTCCTTACCTCACCATTGTCGGGCACAGTGCGTTCTAACATCATCGGGCACCCCGACTACCGTAGTACCAATTTTAGTTTTAAGAATACCTAGGCACCGCTAAGCCAGCTCAGATACGGGGGTTCGCCAAGACCCAAAAGTACAACCGGAATCGAACTCGGTTTTTAACTCGGTCGTATCCATCCTGCGTGTCATTTACACACTCATTCACGCACCATTCTCGCTTTCCTCCAAAAAGTGGTACGGAAAATTTATTAGGGCATTCATACATTTCTCTCATACCTAGCACAACATTTACATCCACACTCTCATCATTCACCACAGTAATGCAAATCCCCGTACATGCCACACTCAATGAGAAGGTGCTTGGCACTCTCCTCCTCCGCCCCAAAACGGCATCTAGCCTCCGCAGTCAAACCACGCCCGCACAGGAACCCATTTATACTGCCATGTCCCACGAGTAAATACCCAAGGTACAGACCAAATTCAAATCCATCCGCAGATTCAAAGTAACTTCCATAATGAACATGTGCGTCCATCTGCTATTCACGCTCGCATTCTATCGACGTTGCCAAATTTCACACATTCTATCCAGGACCAGTACACGTAACCGGATAACCAGCAAACGCGATGCCCCGCCGCAGACGTACCAGGATCAACGATCTCATTACAGATATGCTCTACCTCTTCCACAAATTTTGCCACTATGACAACAGCAAAATCGTCAGCGAATGTGATAATTCCCGCCTCCACAACAGAGGGCCCACAACCGGGCCCTGTTAGCCCCCCTCGTGATCTTGTATGACTTCTATCTACTGCTCATTTTGTACAAGAGAATTCTGCTACTTAGGTAATAATATAGGCCGGACCACCCTTAGAGCCCAGAGCGTCAAAAATATGATCCCATCTTGCTGAGTTGAAGGCGTTCTTTAAATTCTGGATACTTTATGGATCCTCTTCTCCACATTTTTTCCTCGATAGCTTGAGGCGGTGTGCCAACGATCAATTTGGCTCATCAAATACTTAAAAAGTCTCACTCTTAGTGCAGTCAAAATTTTTACGTATGGCTGGGGATGTTTTTTGTCATTCCGTTAGTAGGCGAGGCTATTAAAGAAACTTTATAAGCACATTTATTTCCCATGATTCTCATATTCCCCTGCACTTAGGATAACTCGACACTTGTATTATGATGAGTGCCTTAGATGCTGGGACATTGTAGATTATATCAAAATTCATTGAGCACAAAAAATTTATTAGATTGTTACACAGAAAAATGGTGACATTGCATCGATCAAAGACGCCGATATCTACGGAAGACCCTACAATATATGTCACAGATTTAGATACCTACAAAGAAAGTTATATTGAGTTGGGTTACCTCAAGTTATCCATATTTTAAAATTAACATGGATTTAACATACTATATACACTTATTCAGTTTATTTCGCTCACAAATATACAAAAAAAATCCCAAAAATCGCCCACCTATTTTTTAAATTAATATTATTATTTTTAAAATTCTTTTTACACAACCAATCAAAACAAAAAATTCCTGAAATTATTTCTTGCAAATTATTTATATTGAAATATATATTTTTTGATTTTTTAATAAAAATATCTATTACAATAAATATTAATGAGCTAAAACAAAAAAAATATATTCAAATCAATCTAGAATTATTTATATCTTTTTAAATATGATCGGAAGGAATTAAATTTTTCCCATAAAAATAATCTGAAAATAAAAATTCGCTTTTTCCTTGAAAAATCTACGATGAAAAATGACCTAAATTTCTACATGCCAATCGCTGTCAAAGTGTTAATAAATTTTTAATATTTAACTTAATTTATATGCTATAACATTTTACTAAATTATTAATAGTATTTCTCCAATAGTTATACTAATGGAATATTTATGAAAAAAATATTAAAATCTTAAATTTACAAAATTGTGATAAAATCGAAATTTTTCTTCTGAAACTTAAACACGGCAATAACAACCAACAACCATGAATAAGAAAAATTTTAGAAATTCTTAAAGAGAAAATTCCTGCTCTACTGAATTATTAAATGAGCCCACTTCGTATAGTAAAGTGTTGATATTTTTGGAAATGGAAATACACATGTATAAAGTTTATTCGAAAGGGTGGGATGTGGAATGAAAATCAAAATCGAAATAAATTGCGTTTTCCAATGTCTGCCGATTGCGATAATTTTCGTGTGGTAAAATTGTTCACATAACCGATTAATAATCATGTTCATTGGCAGCCATAAACTTTTTTATAGATTGTCAATTGGTTATTTATGGTGGCAATTATTGAATGACAAAAGTTTATTAAATTTTTATAGAATCTTGTAAATGCTTGTTTGATTTTGTAAAAAAAGTTTTTGATTGCCAGAATATTGGTATTTTTTTTAGCTTACATGATTGTATGAGTTGTCGTCTATAAAAATAAATTATGTTTATTTATACAACTTAACATATTGACGAGAAATTATTTAAAGTTCTTATACTAAGTTTTGCATTTTTTTCATTTATTAGTTTTATATTTTATTAAAACTTATGTAATTTTTTTTATTTAATAAAAATTATACCTGAAAATTACTATACGAGGGTCATTCAACAGGTACTTAGCCTACAAAAGAAAAACGAAAATTTTGGAAATGTGGCAAATTATTTTTCCATATAATCTCCTTCAAGCTCGATACACATGGCCCAGCGATGCTCTCACTTTTTAAACCCGTCCAAAAAATAAATTTTCTCGAGGGAAGCAAAATAGGCCTCCGTGGCGACGATGACCTCCTCATTCGACCCAAATCTATTCCCGGCGAGTGATTTTTTCAGGTTTGGAAACAAAAAGTAGTCACAGGGTGGATGGCCTATTTTGTACGGTGGATGGGGCAGCAATTCGTAGCGCAATTCGACCAATTTGGCCATGGCGACGGCGGAGGTGTGAGCCGGCGCGTTGTCGTAGTGGAACAGCACTTTTTTCTTCGCAAAGCGGGGCCGCTTTTTCTTCAATTCGACGTCAAATCGGCCCAATAAGTCAGCATAGTAGCGCCTCGTGATTGTTTTACCCTTCTCGAGGTAATCGATGTGGAGCACGTTCGCCGGGTGAAGTCCACTGTTTCGATTGTTCCTTGGTCTCTGGTGTGTACCAGTGAATCCATGTTTCGTCGACGGTCACGAAACGACGCAAGAACTCCGCTCGATTGCGCTGAAACAGCGCCAAACACGTCGATGTGGTCTCACGGTTGCGCTTGTTTTCCGGTGTGAGCAAACGCGGCACCCATCGCGCCGACAGCTTTCTCATGCCCAGTTCTTCGTGTAGAATATGATGCACCGTTCCTACTGCGATGCCCACAGTCTCAGCTATCTCGTGAACCTTCAATCGACGGTCTGCCAAAACGAGATCTTGGACTTTTTTAACGTTTTCCTCCGTAGCAGCCGTTTTTGGGGCACCTGGGCTTGGCTCATCAAAAACCCACGTGCGGCCTCGAACAAACTCGTTGAACCAATTCTTGACGGTCGCCATCGAAGGAGAAGAGTCGCTGCGCGTTTTTCCTTCCAAAAACAAGAATCTAATCACCGAACGATATTGTTCTGTTTCCATTTTTGTGCAACCGACCGACACGCTCGCTTTCAAAGGCTCTCAAAACAAAACTAATGAAAGTAATCGACTGAAACTTTGACAGTAGGCTACGTAAAGAATGTACTGCGCGATGGTAAATTTTTTTTGTGACAGCAGTTCCATCGGGTGGTGAGGCTAAGTACTTGTTGAGTGACCCTCGTAAAAAAAGATTGGGTAAATACGCGAGTTTGATTTAGGAGAAGTTGCCACTAGGTAATAGAGAATATTCCTTATAACCATTGACATCATACGAGGTCTGTTTAAAAAGTATCACGAATTTTGAATTACCGCGGGTTTCACGTATATTCGATTTTCGATCTTCTCCTTAATCTTCTTTATTTTCTTCATCTTTAGCACCTTTTCCACATTTTCCATATTCTCCATTTTCTTTATATTCTTACTAACAGTTGCGCGGGTTATGTATATTCAATTTTCGATGGCGCTATATTGGTACTCATGTCTCTCACTTATGCCGACAACTTCGGCCATTTTGAATGTTCAGTTAATTTTTGACAGCTGTTTTGCTTGGACGTGTTTTGGCTCGTCTTAAATTTTTCCCCATTCCAAAAAATGGATCAAAGCATCTTTATCAAATTTTATATGAAAAACAAAATTAATTGCGCAGACGCATTCCGAATGTTGACTGTGCCATATGGTGAAGCTACCTTGGACCGCAGCAACGTTTATCGGTGGAACAAAATGTTCTCAGTGGGCCGAGAAAATGTGAACGACGAAAAACGCCAAGTTCGGTCAAATGTGAAGGTTTTGCTTACAGTTTACTTCGATTACAGGGGCGTGGTGCATCATGAGTTCTTGTCACAGGGTAGAACGGTCAATAAGGAATATTACCTGCAAGTTATGCACAAGTTGCGCGAAGTAATCTTCCAGAAACGCCTGGATTTGTGGAAGAACAAAAATTGGATTTTGTGCCATGATAACGCACCTGCTCACGCATCGTTGCTTTTGCGCGAATTTTTGGCCAAAAACAACACACTAATAATGCCGCAGTCACCATATTCACCAGATCTGATCCCCTGTGACTTTTTCTTGTTCCCGAAACTGAAGAGCCCCATGAAAGGACGACGCTATGCTACGATATACTTTCCGGGCAGGATCTTCATCATCGAGACCTAGCCCACCATAGCCCATTGAGCCTAATTTTATCTACAGCCGGACGATTGCAGTTACGCTCCCGGTTCTCGTCGATAAATAGCCTCTAAAATAGTTCATCCCCATGTGGATTCTTCGAAGAATTCTTCACTTGAACGCGGATAAGATTTCGCTATGGTTATTGCTGAGTAGCCAAGTTTCTGAACAGGGACACCTGTTTAGTAGTAGTTTTGAGCAAAATAATTTAGAACTGAAATAGTCGCGGATTTCTTCTCCAAAAAGGGCGTCGGGTTAGGCCCTTGATCCTAAATAGGAAAATGATAGTCTTACGTGTATATCTGTAAAGCGACAAGTGCTTATTGATCTTGTCTTTGCCGACGCCAACGCTGCAATCATATACATTGTTTTGCCTTAATTTCTGTGCAGTCTAATATTTTTTACCCCTGACTCAATCTTGATGAAGGGTTCTCGTACTGCTTTTTCTGATCTATACTTGATATCGATGTCGTCGGCGCATGCTTAAAGCTGACCAGACCTAATGAAAATGGTACAGATCATGCTTATGCCTTAGTTATCAATCTGTTTTTTTTCAGCACTAGGTTAAAGAAAACGCCCGAAAGTTTTTGGTCCGAATATTATTGCGGATGTTAAATGGCTCTGAAAATAATTCGGCTACCTTCACTGTAAGATATCTAATTTTGCTCCTGATTAACCATTTTTTTCCTTCAATGGGATGATAAGTTGGTATATACTAAACATCCCACCGTTGGAGCGGAAATAGATGTGTAGAGTCTTATCCTGGCTATGATGTCATTAAAAGCTTTAAGGTCGGTGGATCTGTTAACTATATTCTAACTGTTTTTATATTGAATATCGAAAATTGTTGAAAATGTGGGATGAGTGACAAGTCTTATCGATTAACAATAAAACTAATCAAAAATTCTTTGAAATGCTCAGAAACAATGAAACTAGGATGCTCAGCCATGATAAAACCTTATGTCACACCGCCATCTTTATTGTCACATGTCATGATTACACGTCACATGGCCATCTTATGGTTTGCTAGTCGTCCTATTCATCTAGTCATATTCCATGCACCGTTTTTTTTGTTCCCTAAAATACTGTCGATAACTTCCAAAGTAGTGCAACGAAAAAACTGAAGGCGATTCCTTTTGAAGCATTTCAGTTGAAACTTTTTAAGTTTCCGCCACTTTTAGTATTTAAGTGATAGTTTTATTCATTCTTTAATTGAGAAATAAATTTTTAATATTTTCAAAGTAATAGTACTTAAATTAATTGAAAAGAATAAATTATTTGCATTTTTTATACTTAACCACTGCAGTGAAAAGTCTTTTCTGTGACTGCCTTGGACCAAATAGAGATAATATTATAGCGTCTTGTCATTGTGTTTGAGCACATGAATGGGTACTTGAATGGATAATATCTTTTAAAGACAGTAATTAAATTTTAATATACAATAGATTCGTAAAAAACCATAAAAATTCAGTTTTTTTTAAGTTTATTTTATGTAGATACTGTTACTGACATAAAAATGAATAAATAAATAATGTAAAAAACAAAAATAGATTTATACCAAAATGAAACTATATTTTACGTTTTTTATCGTTTAAATATTTTAAAGAATTTACACAAGTTAAAATCCAGTTAAAAGTATTATTTCTACTTTTTTGTAGTAAGTATTTGTCTGAACAATGGATTCCATTAAGGATAAACTCTTTTTTATTTAACAATATATTTTATTGTAATTACATTGCTTATTTTCCTTTTTATCATATTAGTGCTGAAATTATATGCATTTATAATATGGAATACTATAAATTGATTCACAGATCACTATAATCATTTACCATAATATATTTTAACCATAAAAATAAATTATAACAAAATAAGTAATAAATAAATTGGAAGAAAATGAAAAACTTATCACCCGATTGGATATTATTCTGTAAATAATAAAAAAGAAAAATACACTAAAGAAAAGCAAGAATGAATCCAAATGAATTACCATAAATTATTGTAAAAAAAAGGAGAACGGAAAATCCATCGATTTTCATGCACAAATTACATTATCGAAGGACGAAAATTTATCTGCCATTTTGTTATCGAATGTGTTTTCTGGAAAAACGGATTTGATAATTGAGAAATTATAGGCACATTGTAGAAATTCTTCCTTCCATTTTCTATATTGTTATATTAAACGAATCTAACCGTAGTCCTTGTACAATATATATAGTAAGAACGAGTATATGGACAGTCTCGATATTTATTTAATTTGATTTTCCTCCATTCTATTATTACAGATCCATTTAATTGATTGATTTGGTCATAAGTTTGGCTTTGAAGAATACTTATGGATAAAAAGTTTATTTTCATTAGTATTTTTATTGATAATTTAGAAGATTTCCATTTTCATTAGGATTTTTCTGGATGAAAATAATATAAATGCTCGTATTATCAATTGTAATAAATTTGGAATTTTCATTTGATTATCGTTAGTTAAGTTATTATTATTTTTTTTATAGTAAATAAAGTATGTCTTTTTATGCAAGTTATTTTGGGGGGGGGGGGGGGGGTAGCTTGCTATTTTTATTAAAGGAGATTTTTTTAATTATCCTTCAAATATTGTAAGTAAGAAAATTATGAGTTCTTCAAAATTATATAATAAAAAATATGGAGTATTTGGACATACGAGGTCTAGTCAAAAAATATCGCGAATTTTGTGTTTTTAAAAAAATTAAGAAACGTTGTGCCAACGTTTTTTTCAATCCTTGAAGCACTTCAAAAAATCATTTTTTGTGATCTTGTTCAGCTCCTCCTTCGATGCCGCCTTTATCTCCTCAATCGTAGCGTAGCGTCGTCCTTTCATGGGGCTCTACATTTTCGTGAATAAGAAAAAGTCACAGGGGGCCAGATCTGTGGAATACGGTGGTTGCGGCATAATTCCTGTGTTTTTTTTGCCAAAAAATGGCAAAAGCCAATTTTTGTTCTGCCACAAATTCGGGCGTTTCTGCGCATAACTTGCTGGTAATATTCCTTATTGACAGTCCTACCCTGTGGCAAGAACTCATAATGCACCACGCCCTTGTAATCGAAGAAAATTATAACTTCTTTTTCCGGTCTGTAATCGAAAACTGCTTTTTTGTAACTGCCTCTGTAATCGAAAACAGCTTTTTTCGGTCTTGGCTCGTGCGGCAGCTTCCATTGGGATGACGTCATAACCATAAACCCATGATTCGTCACCAATTATGACCCTCTGGAGCAAATTTGGGTCGTCATGGACAGAGTCCAAAAGCTCCTTAGCAATGTTAATGCGATGCTGTTTTTGGTCGAAATTGAGCAATTTTGGTACGAATTTCGCGGCGACCCGTCTCACGACCAAATCATTGGTAAAAATCGAATGGCATGAGCCAATCGATATGTTTAAGTCCTCAGCAACTTCTCTAACGGTGATCTGACGATTGGACAATACTATTTTCTTCACTTCATCAATGTTTTCGTCTGTTGTTGACGTGCTCGGGCATCCGGCATGCTTTTCGTCGTTCACATCTTCTTGGCCCTCTGAGAACATTTTGTAACACCGATAAATGTTGCTTCGGTCCAAGGTAGCTTCACCATATGCCACAGTCAATATTTGGAATGCGTCCGCGCAATTAATTTTGTTTTTCATATAAAATTTGATAAAGATTCTTTAATCCATATTTTGGAATGGGCAAAAATCGAAGACGAGCCAAAACACGTGCAAGGAAAGCAGCTGTCAAAAATTAACTGAACATTCAAAATGGCCGAACTTGTCGGTATAAGTGAGATATATAAGTACCAATATAACGCTATAAAATATTCGAAAATCGAATATACGTAACCCGCGAAAATTCAAAATTCGCGACACTTTTTGAACAGACCTCGTATATCCTATCTTCGCCGTTGTCGCTCAGGGAAGTCTGTTAGGTCTAATACTTTACAGTATTTACAACCCATAATAATATTTTTCATAGTGATATGCTGACGATACAACTATCCTTACACATCAGTAAGATCCTTGCACAGCCATTAATGTCCTGAAGTATTATGACCACTTCTTAGAAACCTAAAGGTTGAGTATAGGTGACTGAGCAAAAATGTAGGGGGTGGTGGTGACTGAGCAAAAATTTGCTCACGTTACTTTTACACTCTGCCGAGAATAGCTTCCCGATATAACCCTAAACGGTAGTAATGTTTCACAAATACCTTGGACTCATATTCGATAAAGGGTTAACCGGAAACTCTCACCTGAAAACTAAAAGAAGTCAGCTTAACGGATTATACAACGAATAACTACGACTCCTAGATAGTAGGTCAAAACTGAAACCGATATAGATATACGGACTCGAACTTTGGGGTTCGACTAAGCATTCCAAATCCTACAATCACGAATCCTTCGAAAAATTGTCAATGCTCCCTTTTATGTACGAAACACTATTATCCATCGTGACGTAAACATTTTATTCGTTCGTGAAATGTGCATCCCCCGTTTTAAAAAATACCATTCACACCTATCCTACCAACCTAATCCTTTAGCAAAAGTATACCCATTGGCCATTGAAAGGCCTATCCTACCATACTTAGTATATCTATTCTACCATCCATTGAAAGGTCTATCCTACCCACACCTATCCTACCATTCTAAGTTTACCCATCGGCCATTGAAAGGGTAATAACTTCGCGATATTTTATATTTCTAAAAAAAATCATCCCATTTTTGGGGTGTTTTCTCCTCTACTTGTATCTTCCCTTAAAAAATCTGCTTCTTACAAATTATATCTAATTGTAAATGCTTTTTTCTAAAAATTAGTTTGGCTGTGTAGTAACACTGATTGAATCATATTAATTGAAAATAAACAAGCGTGAGCTCGTTAAGCCAGAGTTAGACCTAATCGCTTAGTATGCATTAATCTTGAGTTCGGAGTCAGCTAGTGAAATAGACGCTTTACACATTAGTTGTTGCCAAATGATCTTTATTATCATTGCAAAAAAAATATAATTTTCATTAAATTTTTTTCTAGAAATGACGTTAGAAAAAATAAAATAAAAAGCCAATATGGACTTACAGTCAACACAATTTACTTAAAAACTTGTGCGGATCATACAAAAATTTTCAAAATTATTTTAGATCTTTCCTATAATAATTTTTTTTATTGAAATTAAACAAATCTTCTTTCACTTTGAAAATATTAGAAATAATATTTGCGAAGGTATGTACGTGCTCATTTGTGTTGTTCACCTTTCAAATTTAATTCTCATTACCCTATCGTAAGCCATGTGCAAGTATCTGTAGGGATAAAAACTTTTTATAAATTTTTTTCTCTGCTCATCAAGGCAATTAAAAATTCAAATTACAAATTGTAAATTTTGATTAAATATTAAGCTCAGAACTTATTTAGAATGCAAATAAACCGCACAAATACAATCCTTTAAGTAAATATTGAAATTCTGATGGAACTCTTTGTGGTGAATATTTATTTATGTTTTTGGGGGACAAAATGATTTTTGGGTATGGTATTGAGAACGATGATGACAAATTAAGGAAACAGGATGGAGGATATGAAATGGGAGGATATGGAATAGGATTATATGGAAAGATTTTACAGAGAGGGGAAAGGTTTTTGACAACAGTCAAATTGAATGTTGAATAGTTGACTTAGAAGGGTGGAAATGTGTGGATTTTCTATTAAAAAGGGTAGCAAAGAGAAATTTGAAATCAGAACTCGATGAGTAGAAGTTATTTGTTTATATTCAAATAACCTGAGTGCGTATAGAAATACAAATTAAATAGAATTGTAGGGATCTGGTGTGTTTCACTTTTAGTTACTGATTGGAATTTTAATAGGAAAAAAAATATGTGTGAAGAAAATTTATTGTAAACTTATCTATTTGAAGAATTATTTTCTGTTGAATAATATTGACTTTGATATTGTTTTTGAGTTAATTTTTCTTAAGAAACTTTTAAAAGTTTCATCTTTAAATAATAAATAATATTATAAAAATTTAATTAAAACACGTAAGCTTAAAATAGAACTCATCGAATAAATAGACCAGATCTGAATCTTATCGATTTTAATAATTTAAAAAGTATAGCCATCTTATTGGAGAATTATCAAATAATAGTTATTTAAAATAAATTTTCTTTTTTATAATATTTACCAAATTTTTATTAAAAATATTGTATAATCGAGATATGTTTTGCACTTCAAGAGAAGCTCATTTCTCGCTCGGTAACAAAATTATATGGGATTCTGGGAACCCACAAGTGACGGTGGAGATGCTAATTTAACAAAAATTATTTACTTTTAAAGAAGTAAGTCTCTATTAAATATAAGGCACATAAAAAAAATTACGTAGATACATGACGAACGAAAGCAACATCCTGAAAAATATAGAACTCCTCGTTGGGTAGTAGTACCATTTAGATAAGAATGCTCGTCTATATATTTCCTTTTTACCATACCTTTCGGAACATGTGTACCTCTTTATAAAAGTTTCAATTATATTTGTTTTGTTTTTAAGATTTTTGTCTTTGCAGGTGTACCTCTTTATAAAAGTTTCAATTATATTTGTTTTGTTTTTAAGATTTTTGTCAATACGGGTGTTCATCTATGAGTAATTTTTTTCTAACGAAAGCTGGTTTTGTTTCTGATGCCTGATGGCTTTCTCAGGCGTTTTTTCTGTAGTTTTTTTGTTAAAGATGATAATCCAGCATGATAACGATTGGGTTTTTTCTGAAGGTGTTATTAGTCTGAATGTGTTACAACCCATTGGGTGATAGTAAATTTAGTGTACTCTACACCACGGGCCGCCTACAACTAAAGGGATCGAGATACGCACAATCAACGTGAAAAACCATTGCCAAGTACTGGATTTCGCAAACTCAGCCGACTAGATCAATGTAGTTGCACGTATTTAATCGACACCCTATCTAGCTAAACCAATGAATCATCAATCCAGCCCGCTTTAATCCAACACAATTTTCTTTTATCTCCTGCTTGGGCCACTTCACATATGAAATATGCACAGGTTCTCTCCTTTTCTTCTCTTTTTCATTTTTTTCGTCTTCTTCATTTTCCTCATTTTCTTCAACTTCTTCATCTTTTTCATTTCTTCATCTCTTTCCTTTTCTTCATTTTCTTCATCTTTTCCATCTTATTCTTAATCTTCATCATTTTTTATTTTCTTTATCGTCTGCATATTCTTCACATTTTTCATCTTCATCTTCACTTTCTTCATCTCTTCATCTTCTTCACCTTTTCTATCTTCTCCATCTTCTTCTTTATTTTCTTCACCTCCTTCCTCCTCTGCATATTCTTCATCTTTTTCATCTGCTTCTTTTTCTTCTTCATGTTCTTTAGCTTCTTCAATTTTTTCATCTTCTCCTTAATCTTCTTCATGTTCTTTATCTTTAGCACCTTTTCCACATTTTCCATCTTTTTCATCTTCTCCATTTTCTTTATATTCTTCATCACCTTCATCTTCTTCTTCTTAACCATCTTTCGTGTCCCACGCATGAAACAGACAACCTTTCAATCTTCTGTCAATTCCTGCGGTAAGCGGTCTTAACCAGTATAGCGCTTCCTCATCACTCCACACACATTTGTGCAACTACCTGGTTGTGCCTCTAACCAGCTCCATTCATCACAGGTAGGTACAGCTGCTAACAGTCAGTAACCAGTTGCAAGCTACTGGTTACTAACAGTAAGCATTTTCTGTTAAGGGCTCGTCGCTTCGACTGGGCACGTAGGATGAACCTCGTGGTGCGAGTTTCCATTATTTTAAGAGTACGAGATCTGTCTTTGAACAAAAACTAATCAAAAGCGAATTTTGAATTTCCGCGGGCTACGTATATTCAATTTTCGATTTTTTCGATGGCGTTATGTTGATACTCATGTCTCTCACTTATGCCGACAATTTCGGCCATTTTGAATGTTCAGTTAATTTTTGAGAGCTGCTTTGCTTGCACGTGTTTTGGCTCGTCTTCGATTTTTGCTCAATTTCCAAAAACAGCATCGCATTAACATTGCTAAGCATCTGTTGGACTCTGTCCGCGACGACCCAAATTTACTACAGAGGGTCATAACTGGTGACGAGTCATGGGTTTATGGTTCGGTCGAATGTGAAGGTTTTGCTTACAGTTTTCTTCGTTTGCAGGGCGTGGCGCATCATGAGTTCTTGCCACAGGGTAGAACGGTCAATAAGGAATATTACCTGCAAGTTATGCGCAGAAACGCCCGGATTTGTGGCAGAACAAAAATTGGCTTTTGCCATTTTTGGTTAAAAAGAACACACTTATAATGCCGCAACCACCGTATCCCCAGATCTGGCCCCCTGTGACTTTTTCTTGTTTCCGAAACTAAAGAACAATTTTGACTTTATTTTAATGGCCTGCAAATCAAAAGGCTTTAATATGGTACCATTTAGAGATAAGAGATTTTATTAGCTTCTCAAACGTAGAACCAATCACTTATTTTTTTTTACCTGGTCAGTTATCTATGGTATAGTCGAGATTATGTAGGAGTCATAGTATAAGCTTAGGTCGTCATTTGGATTAAGTCTTCATGGTCTAGTAAATTGGCAGTATTATTAGGGAAAGGAAAAACTTTTGATCATGTTTGTATAAGACGCACTGAACTGAATCCACAAATATTCTATAACCAACAAAGCCTGAACAAAAACAGACCTGGTGCTCCATCGTTGATTATATAATATCAGTCATTATAGGAAAATAACAAGCCTAGACATCACGCTTCTCTTATAATAAGCACTTTAACATTTGAAACAATATTCAGAAATACATTTTTAAAAAAACTCGAATTAATGGCAGTAATTGATTCACGTCGCTGAGCTTATGGAAATGCATTTGCACTCATTGAACTAATTATGATAGTATTATTACTATTATTTTATTCAATTATTATTCATATTATTATTATTAATAGTAGATTTCCTCATTTGATTTCTTATAGTCAGTACACATGTACGGTTAGTGTACGTGAAGCCACACTTCCAGATTCTGTAAGATTTTCAAAGAAGGAAAATTCCCATTTGAGATTAAGTGACGACCGCTCTCGGATTATATTTTTTTATTTTCAATTAATAGACAAAACTATATATTATATTTGCAAGGTATAACGCTACCTCAAAAAGCGGCTCCTTTATACTGTGTCCAAGATTACCTTATTGCGTAACTATGCTCTCAAGACTGATCAGTCCACGTCTGAGCATTTTTCTATATCTTCGGCTTTGGTGCATACCATATTCCTCACATGTCGGGCTTTTTCAAGGGAAGCTTTCGCTTGTAGATACAAAAGAATCGATGGGGAACCTTAGAGCAGAGGCACAAGTGTTACGTGTTCACGCATACCTAAACGCATTTGGAACATTTTATTTTCTCAATCTTATTACTGCGGAAATCTGGTGAGCATTGTTGCGTTAATGGTCAATCCATGTTCTTTTTAGTCAACTATTCGTTAAGCCATATGGACTGAGAAGTTTTTACTGAATTTAATCAGAAATTGACGAATGTTGTATTTGGTATGGAATCTGTTGGTAATCTCTAAAATAAGTAAAAATTTCCACATATTTGGTAGCATTGGAAATTTCTCATAGTACGAGCATAAGAGTTTCGCGGTCACACTCCTTTTAATAGACATCAAAAAACTTTGCGCCTTAAAAAACATATAATCGGTTCCCGTATGCTTTAGGAAATTTAATCACAAATTTTATTAAAACAAAAGTTGCGGGACATTAGAACGAAAATTATTTGCTTACTTCGGGTTACGTTGAGTCCCGCTAGTATGCTCCGGTAATAAGTGGGTTGATTAGCTGGTGCGAGAAGCACTTCCCCGTCCTCTTTCTACTGAAACTTCAAATTTGCCATATTTTCTTACGAAATGGTATTTAACATTTCTGGGAAACTAACTAACATCGGAAAACTACTCTACTCAACAACCATTCTATTGTAAAATTCTCAGAATTTTGAATGGGCATATCGCACTTACCCATGATTTCTTTATCGATAATCAACCTTTTCCATAATACCAGTTCTGCGGTACTCAACTCACCACTTTTCATTTTTTTTAAAAATCGCCACTGAAAGCAGAAATTTTATTTTTGAATAGGCTGAAATGGCCTTATAATCATGGCGCTACATAATGGTATCTGGCGTTTGTCTCAGAAGCCTTATAATAAAATCAAAATTAAATTTTTTTATTTGCTTACATTTCTTGCAGCCTTAATTTTGAGCGCCAAAATATTATAGGGTATTTGGCCACTGGAGGCCTTAAGCCTATTCAAACTAGAGGAGTACGTTTGACTACCTACTTAATTAAGACATACCAAAGGGCAATTGGTTTAATATTTAAAATATTATTAAGCGTAACAATGGTAGTCTACGACTAAGTCAGTTCACTCAACTACTATTTCTAAATTTTGGACAAGAAAATTGCTGAAAATTAGCGTTAGTACAAGGGTCATTCAACAAGTACTTAGTCTACAAAAAAAAACGAAAATTTTGGAAAGGTGGCAATTTATTTTTCCACATAATCTCCTTAAAGCTTGATACACTTGGCCCAGCGATGCTCTAACTTTTTTAACCCGTCCAAAAATACATTTTCTCGAGGGAAGCAAAATAGGCCTCCGTGGCGACGATGACCTCCTCATTCGACCCAAATCTATTCCCGGCGAGTGATTTTTTCAGGTTTGAAAACAAAAAGAAGTCACAGGGGGCCAAATCTGGAGAGTACGGTGGATGGGGCAGCAATTCGTAGCGCAATTCGACCAATTTGGCCATGGCGTCGGCGGACGTGTGTGCCGGCGCGTTGTCGTGGTGGAACAGCACTTTTTTCTTCGCAAAGCGGGGCCGCTTTTTCTTCAATTCGACGTCAAATCGGTCCAATAAGTCAGCATAGTAGCGCCCCGTGATTGTTTTACCCTTCTCGAGGTAATCGATGTTGATCACACCTTGTGAATCCCAGAAAACGGTGGCCATCACCTTTCCGGCCGATCGAACAGTCTTCGCCTTCTTCGGAGCACGTTCGCCGGGCGAAGTCCACTGTTTTGACTGTTCTTTGGTCTCTGGTGTATACCAGTGAATCCATGTTTCGTCGACGGTCACGAAACGACGCAAGAACTCCGCTGGATTACGCTGAAACAGCGCCAAACACGTCGCCGATGTGGTCTCACGGTTGCGCTTGTTTTCCGGTGTGAGCCAACGCGGTACCCATCGCGCCGAAAGCTTTATCATGCCCAGTTCTTCATGTAGAATATGATGCACCGTTCCTACTGCGATGCCCACAGTCTCAGCTATCTCGTGAACCTTCAATCGACGGTCTGCCAATACGAGATCGTGGACTTTTTTAACGTTTTCCTCCGTAGCAGCCGTTTTCGGGGCACCTGGGCGTGGCTCATCAAAAATCGACGTGCGGCCACGAACAAACTCGTTGAACCAATTCTTGACGGTCGCCATCGAAGGAGAAGAGTAACCATACACAGCATCCAAGCGATCTTTGATTTCGCTGCGCGTTTTCCCTTCCAAAAACAAGAATCTAATCACCGAACGATATTGTTCTTTTTTCATTTTTGTGCAACCGACCGACACGCTCGCTTTCAAAGGCTCTCAAAACAATACTAATGAAGGGAATTAACTGAAACTTTGACAGTAGGCTACTAAAAGAATGTACTGCACGATGGTAAATTTCTTTTGTAACAACAGTTCCATCGGGCGGTGAGGCTAAGTACTTGTTGAATGACTATTGTATAACCTTTTACTTTGTACATCATATTTAATTAACCCTGCGATGCCCACCTAACCAACCTACATATAAGGTGTTTATTAATTTGAAGCTTTGGAAAATAAACCTTAATAAACCATACTCAAAAATCAGATTTCGATTAAATTTTTAATTTTTATATTGGCTTAACCTTGTTATTGTAACATTATTCATGAAGACGCCACGAGATTTTCTGTAGGACCCAATCCTTTTCAAGTAGTTTTAAATGAGTTTTTCGAATATTTCGTGCTATAATTTGAAAATTACTTGTTCATTTTTTAATGATCTATAATTTATATCTTGAAATTAGGCATTTTGGGATCTTTTCCATCACTTGCGCCACAATTGCTCCTATCGTGTTGCTTGTAGTGCTATTTTGTTGAAATCGAATATGATCCAAATTAAAATCTACAAGTTGAGGCCAAAATATAGTTTGGTGTCCATTTTGTAGTCATAGCGCTCAGATTAGTTAATTTAAAGACCTTTTTTTCGTAGAAAATTATATGGGGCTCAAAAAAACCACAAATCACTATAGATAAATCAATGGTTTCTTTATAGTCATTTATGGTTTTTTTGGGCCCCTTATAATTTTGATTAATTACGAATCTACTAACCGTTGCCATGAGCCTCCTCTTAAAGCACAAAATCCGGCTCCATAATATATAAGGGCAAATTTTCAGATAACCAAAAATTTACCTTAATTTATATAAATATCTTAAAAAAATTTTTATTAAACGAGAATTTTAAGAGATCAACACTTGAGAGGCCCATTTTTTTTATTTATAAAATAGATTTACTTAAAAAATCTAAAGAGAAATTAAGAAAAAAAATTGAATTTTTATAGCATACCTTTTGAAATTCTATATTTTGATGGATTTCAATCAGAAACACTTTGAAAACTGATCCGTTTATCAGATATTGGAAAATGATACAATACAAAAAAAAAATTGTTACACTATTACAACCCACATCATTTATGAAAAAGTAAATTTTTTATCTCTTTTTTTATAAATAATATTCACACCTTGTATAAAAATGATTTTCGAATTGTTTAACAATCAATAGAAAGTGTCAAATATCATTCGATGACTAAAGATGATATTTTTTATATAATAAAATTTTTAATATACGATATTGGACTCTGGAACATTGGAAAAGACAATAAAATTTTTGGTATCATCAGGGTAGTGGGTGGTAATAAAATTGCCTATAGAATATCTAGATTGATTTCTAGACCAATTTTTTTTATAGTAAAAAATCTTTTGTTCAATTAGATTTTGTTGATGTTATTCCCCGGATATGCCGGTCGATAATGAAAATTTCCGGAATTTCATAGTAGATCGGACGACTTGTGTCTGAACTATGCTCAAGTGAATAATAAGCTCAGTAAGTGGCCCCCCCGGGATAAGAAGGGGAGCATTAACTGGCCTACCAAATGAAATTGGTGATTGGTTGTAAATTGTTCAAGTTTGACAATGTCACAATTGACATGCAATTTGTTAGAAATGTTGTTCGATTTTAGATAAATTCTTTTAGCAGGTTGTATATAACATTCGAATATGTTTATTTATTATATGTAAGCGGTTCGTATTCGTAGACTAAAGTCTAACCTAGTTTAGAGCAATCGGCTAGGCTATACCATATGTGCGTGGCGTTTTGTCTTTGCTGCATTCAACACGGGAGAAATGCGTTTTCCCTTTCAAGTTTTCATGTTGATCCACCTACGTTTTGTCGTTTATTGTCTTTTAAAACTAAAAATGGATTTTGTCGTCAACATAAAATCCGATAATTTTTTTTGCTCTTTCACTCGATTTCTGTCTGACAATGGAACATTTTCGACTAGATATAAACAACACTAGCCATTTCGATTTCGTATTTTATTATTTAACTTAGACAGTAAGAACAAGATAATTTCTTTATATTTTTCTTTTCTTTAATTTTTTTTCTTTGAAAAATAGACATACTAAGAAATTGCAAAATTTTCATTGTTATGAACACTTCCCCGTTTGACCGGATCTTTGTTGAGTATTGGAAAAATATGTATTATGTTAACTTTTTTACTGGCAGTATATGCTACACGTATAAGATCCGAGAGTAACATATGTTTTCTATTGTTGAACCTGCGCCCTAATGTATGAAAATAAACTGACAGACTTGAATCGAACGAATAGTAAATAAAATGCTTTGGTTTGTCACTGGCTAAACTGGGAATATTTAGGCGATTTTATTTTACATTTTAAATGGAAGATAACCGTGCTCGCCGACAAGATAGACAACAACATAATATCAACATGTCCGAGGTACATGCATCGAACACCTAATACGGAGGCGCAATAAACTATGAAATGGAAGATTGGAGCCACGCATTTAACTTTGCAAGAACAGAAAAATAATTTGCATCCGAACAGCGAAGAAATTCATTGATTCTTTGGTGGTACATTGTGCAGATCAATACTAATTAAGTCATCCAGAGCCAACTAACTAACTGTTCGCCGCGAAATTCATGGGATTTAAATAAAGACTTTACCAAAGATGGCAACTCTATTGTTGTAGTGGGATGATCTCTGCCACAAGCGTCCAGTAGTCAGGAGTCAAGTTGAACGCAATGCATTATTAATGATCGTGCAGCTGTAATGCTATTATTTACGAGTGCGCCTGTTGAGAGGAGCATTTCACAAAAAAAAAATAAAAAAATCCACCATTCGTATAACGTATAACATTAGATACTTCTATCTACACGTACCTACCGCTATCAAAGATTCCTGTGTGGTTCTTATTCAAATGTTATTATTTGTATTCGCATATAGGACTCTGGGTGCTCATTTCATTCTTCTTCTAAATTATGGAAGCCATAAAATGTGCTGATAATTCTTTAGCCCAGAAAAGAAAACTACCCAGAACTCTTTCTATATAGAATAATGATAGGAGAATTTTATTTTTGCTATTATTGGCCATTGAAACTGAGCTATCGTTAACCATTTGGTATGAATTTATCATGCAGAAAGCCATTAACTAAAAGAGTTTCGGGATCTCCTAGTTTGTCTAGTAATCGTTTCATCGCCAAGTCAAATTACTATAAATCAACAGTCCTAGAATTATGGTGGCCATACGACAGCGGTAGCAGTAAATCAAATATAAACGAATTGACCAAGCGATATGGGGATCAGTGTGACTAGGCATTTCTCGAATGCCATCGGAGAATGGCTGTCGTTTATTGTCATCAATTAACCACCCACACTGTTTGTCATGGAAACGGTGTATCCAATGGTGATGTCTGCCAGTGCTAAGCCATACTAGGTGATTGTTATCAATTTTGATTGCCACGGTCTTTGACACAATAAAATTGAAATATCTTCCAGTTGTCATGAGGTAGAATTCTACACGACTTCATCTTATCTAAATCAAGCTTATTCCGTATCTTCCAGAAGTGTATGTGGTAGACCACCTTAACTTCTGATAAAAACGTGATAGCCAAAACATGACCAAATAAATGATTTAGTTTTTTTCAATTTTTTCTTTTTGTTCATTAAAGCGGCTGTTTCCCCATATTAGAATTATTTGCCTGCTCCACAATCAACTGATGAGCATTATTGAATTGATTCGACTAGAAATTTTATAAACTAAGTTGATTTTTTCATTAATCAAAGTCTTATAAAATTACTAATAATATTTACAGTTGACATATAATATTATATATGAAAAGTATTTTATTACAATAACTTAAATAGCTAAATTTAAATTTGATTATTTATTTTTTTAAAAAAAACTGCTATTTTTTAATATTATTTTTCTTTAGAAAAATTATCCTTTTAATAATATTGCAAAAAATAATTTTTTTATTTATATTTCCATCTAAAATATTCTTAAAAAAAAAAATAATAATCAATATATTACTATGATTATTAGGGATTATTCAATTTGTTGTTTGGATAATCAAATTCTGTAAAATATATTTTAAATTTAGATTTTGCTAAAATTTTTACTCTTTTATATTAAATAATCCTTGCCATTATATACTAACTAAAACAATATTTAATTAATTGATACGAGACTTCTTACAGGCCTATTTTTAAATGCTCTTAAGTTTAATAATTGTCTCCATAGGCTATAATGTTTTATATATTTTAATAAGAAAAACTATAACGACATCATATATCATAATCCTGAAGGCCAATTGACTTCACCAAATCTTAATATTTTGCGTCCTAGAAACTTTTTGCGTAATAAAGTCAAAATTTGTTATATTGTTTCACTTATGGTATTATATTGTTAAAATTATATATAATTAAGATTAAAATATATAAAGTTATGGCCAAGAAAACAAGTTCTTATCATACGGCCGTTGCGCTTAGTTCTCTTTCTTCATTTTCAAAGAAATATGGGCCAATGACACTTTCAGATCAAAATTCACATCACACAACCATTTTTACAGGCACTTATATTATTATATCACAGTCTACTTTTTTTACAGGCACATGTGGTATTTTAGAGCCTCATATCTGGAAATTTCATTTACTGACCTATTTAGTAAGATAGAAATGAGTCTCTTTTTAAAAATCTATTTAGCAACATCGAAAGCCTCTCCACTTTTATAGAAAATATTTACAATTTCAACGCATTATGTCCGCCCAATAATGTTATTAACTCAATATTAGTTTGACAATTTTTAAGACTAATAGTATAAAATTTAAATTTTTATCCAAACAAATTTAATTCTTAAAACTAGAAATATTTATAAACTGTTAAAAAATAGTTATTAATTATTTAAATATATGGAAGTGAAATGTTAATATTATACAATATCTTTCAGAATGGGTAGAGACATAGAGTGGAAATAGAGCCAGAATATCCAACAATAATGCCATAATTTATGGCAAGGAAACTTCTCCAAATTCCCTCTTCAGTAAGAAATTTTGTTCTAAAAGCCATTCCTGTGGCGTTCCACTCATAATTTTCTATATTTTATGTGAACGCCTCTTAACCCAGAATAGGATTTTTTAGATGGTGAAGCTCCGATATCAAACAGCTGCTTTTTCAAGACCTCCCTTTTATTTTCTAAAAGTAACTCATATGCTCTATAAATTTAATCACTTTTTATTGATTTCTCTAAATTAATCTTGTAGTTAGAGGAATCAATAAAAAGGTAAGCTGGTATTGCACACGCACACTAAAAGCCTTGTGGTTCTTGTCCCAGGCACCTTATATACAAATGGTAGTTTAAATGGTCAATTAAATAAAGTTCAGATGAGATATTTTGTTATTTTGGAGATGGGAGGAGAATATTCTATATTTTTTTATTATATATAAATTTTTATCTTTGGTAACCTCAATATTAAACGGGCTAATTAGCTGACAGGGAACCATCTTGTTCCCACTAAAATTCCAAACTTACCATATCTACTGACCGAATGGCATTTAACACACATTGGCCAAATACTCTTAAACCGGTTTGTAAATTACCATTACATTCTACTTATCATTTTCCGTTTTTTTGAGTGAATGCCACTAAACCTAGTCTTTGTTTTTAACTAATAGTCCTTCCATTGTGGAGCTCTTAGATCCAACAGCTCTTTAGCCCAAGCCCTCTCTTCGATTTACTAAATGCCATAAATATGCTGAATAAAATGTATCCACTTTCAAGAATTCGGAGAAATTACTTCCTCGACCAATTCCATTATAGTCGCCAAATGGCTTCATGGTCATGGCGCTATTTAATGGCCCCTGGCTCTTGTCTCAAAAACCTTACAACAATGAAAAAAAATTACCGCATTGTCCGGTCAGTGATATAAGCAAATAAATTTCAATTTTATCATTAAAAAAATTTTTAAAATACCAAATTTTTATCTTAGCAAAAAAATACTTTAAAATTTATATACTGTCAATTAACTATCAAAGGGATAAAATGTGTTGTCAGCAAGCTCAACGATTTTACGGACCATCTGAATAAAAACCTTTATCAAAAATATTGTAGAAACATTTTTTTTGAAAACTTTTTCTTGGATCATCGAATTTTACATAAATTTTTTATAATAAATTAAATTATATCAGTTTATATAAGAGGTAATTTGAAGAAAAAAATCCTACCAAGTCAAGTGCACCAGAAAAATTTGATTGTTGAAATGTGTAAGAAGAAAAAAGAAACAAATAAATTCCAAAATATTATTGTGAATAGAAGCAATTAACAATTAGTAAAATTATGAATAGATAAGTGCTCTTATCTTTGATCATTGAGGGCGTACTTCGAATTGACTTTAAAAATCTTCAAAACTGAACCAAACTGAACAGTGGTGCTCGATTATAATAAGGCATTAGCACTTGTAGCACTTCTACACGTTTATTTGTATTATTTTTTTCCGGATATTTTCTAGCTCTGCAACCAGTCCCAAAGAAAAGGAAAGAGACTAGACCTCGTCGATGAATAGATAATAAAAAGACTAACGTTCCCAAAAGAACCTCTTGACCCCAATCATACCTCGTATTAATATGATTCAAAGAGAAGAAAAATGTGGGCATATTTCAATGATATCAGTCAGCCGTAACAGTGCAACCATAATAACACTTTCGAGGTGGCCTTTTTTTTCTAAATCTCTCTCCTTTTGGTTCTTCAAAATTTTTATGGTACGATTCTCTGAACTTTAGCCATCAAACCTTCGTTGAGGTGTCAATAGGATTTTTCTATGTATTGTTATGTGCACGAAAATATTGCCATTGTTTTGTAATTGTACAAATTTTCCCCTTTCTTATTTTGAAAATATTATTTCTTATTCTTAGATATTTTTTTTTTTTTAAAATTATTTTTTTCTTAACAATAATACACATAAAATAAATCAAAATAAACTGGCAAGTGTTAAAAGTTAATCAAATGTAAAAATCTCACGTTTTCCAATTCGAATTTAATACACGAATTTTAGTAATGTTCGAATAACTTTTGATTATTATAAGAATTCGAACAGTTTAGAAAATAGCCTCTTATAGATGCGGTATTTAAAAGATCAATAAAAGATTTTTGCAAAGGAAATAATACAAAAAAGGGGAGTGGACAAGTGTCCAGATTTGTGGTGCTGGTTTTAGCAAATCACTACTATAAGTATTGAATTTTGGTAGAATCGAGATGACGACAAGTTGTTGGTGATGGTGTCTGAAGGTATTCCGGTGTTTGCATGAAGGGAGTTATGCTGATCCAAGGCAATACGTGAATAAGTGATCGTTGGAACCATGCGGGTTAGATTGGCATGATCGGAAACGTGAAAGGCTGTTTGAAACGTAAAGACTTTGACATGTTGAAGAGCTGAAGGTCATCGGTAATAATGAAATGCCTCATTAGGCATCCTCTATCAAATTGCACAATTCAAATTATTAGCCAACAGCATAATTCTAGCCTAGAAATGTGTCCAGCCTTAGCATGATTCAACTTCAACGTTCAGTTCTGTGGTTTTTTGGAAAATATTTATTTTGTTTCTGTTTGTACTTTTCATAATAGTTTTTCTTGACTGTAAAGAAAAATTTGTATTTACAAGTATTAACTAAACTGATATTTAATAGTTGCAATTATTATTTTAAATTAATTTAAAAAAAAATAGACTTGATTTTGGAATTATTTTACACGTTTGAAAACATATAAAAATTTCGGCAAAAATAAAAATTGTCTTCATAGCTTAGCGTTGTTTCTAAGCTTTATGTTCATCGATAGTACATACGGAAATGTTGAGGTCACTCTACCTTTTACTTGAATTAATTATTTAATGAATTACAATAAAATTATATTTTATCAAAGTGCAAATATTTTCTAAATAATTATCAACTAGTTGGAAGGAAATTTTAAAAAATTCTGTCAGTTATATGGCATTTTTCTCAAAATTTTCTTTGATGATATTTTACTATTAATAAAACACTAAAAAAAACAAATAAATTTTATAATATGGAGCATATGCGCTCCATATTATAACTACGTGACCTTCGGTAACTACATGACCCCCATTGTACGTAATAAGTAAAATTTCATTTTTGTATTAAGCATGGTGAATCCGCGAGTTTAACTTATGAAAAGTGAAAACGAGCCTATGGAAAACATTTATTTGGAGGACTCGGAAGGAGTGATACCCTTAACCGTACACGTATGGGGTCATGTAGTCCATTGAGAGTGAATCAGATGAGTTAATCGTTCAATGGATCAGAAATAGGTTTTAACGAGTTTCTGGCAGAAAAATGAATTCCTGTGATTAATCCGAACATTTTTCAGCCATCCAGTTTTTTATTCTTTTCAAATAAAAAAATCTGAGTGGTTTTAAGTTTTAAATTTATGATTATTGGTTTTCATATAACGATAAGGTTTAATTTAAGTGACTTATAGGGTTTATAGTTAGCTTTTATACCCAATAAAATCAGTATTATTGATTTTATATTTATTTTTAAATAAATATAAAATCAATAATACTGATTTTATAATATTTTTATTTTTGCTCTACCTTCTCTACCTTCTTTACTATCTCTATTTTCTCTACCTTCTTTACTTTCTCTACCTTCTCTACCTTGTCTTTCTTCTTTTCCTTCTGTAATCTATTTTCTTTCTCTTCTATCTCTTGATTCTCTTCCTTTCTAACTTCTTCCTCTTCTCCTCTTCCTCTTCAGATTTGTGAAAATCTTATAAAATGGGACTGCCATCAATGAGAGGTATCCTGCATCACTGAAGGTAATCTGGCATCAATGAGTGCTCTCACCTGGCATTATTGAGATGTTCAGTTTCAAGCTCATCCAGTGACTGGAGATGTGTAAGGACCCTATAGAGCATAGTTGTTTTTTTATAACGCGTTAGGAAATAATAGAGCACCGAAATTTGGAGCAATGATAAGGGCAATTAAATTTTGTTGTAATCTTGGTGAATATACAAATTTAACTTACGAAAAGTTGCAAAGAACCTATGGGGATTATTTGTTTTTAAGAGAACAAAGTACTATAAAGCATTATTTGGAGGGCCAGGAATTGATAAAAATGTAGTTCCTTGAAAGGCTTCGGAAAGGAGTTCTTCGGGTTAGGTCACATATTGTGGTCATTTGAATATGGCAGCATGACAACGGCTTCTGTCTGAAGGAGTTTTTGTATTGGGAAAGAGATTTCTGTAATTCTCTAGCTGTTCCATTCCCCAAGATAAAAAGCCACTTCAAAGGACGTCATCTTGGCACTGTGGAGCTAAGAAATTTCCAGTAAAGGCCTTAGAAAAATGCTTAAACAAATACCAAAAATGCCTCTGCCGATGCTTACTTTAAGGAGAACACCTTAAAAATAAAATAAAAGTATTGCAAAAAAAGTTAGTTTCACTTTATTAGCTAAAATGTTTTTCAAATATAAAAATGTTTTAGGGCCAGCAAAATAAAAAAAAAAATTTTGATATTTGATAAAATTAGATTTTGTTATTTAAGTAAAAATAAATTGAATAAAATTTGGTATAGGTTTTCTTTTATTTAAAAATGCTCAAACGTCAGCAAACATAGGAAAGTTGTACATATAGCTGATAGTTGAGCAAAATTCAAATAACTACAAATTAAATACCTGAACATGTTTGAAATCAGATTATTTTTTTTTTTTATAAACCACTATAAATTTAGCAAATTATTTTAAAAATTTATTTTGTTGATTTATTTTGCTCCTTTCTTATCAAAAAAAATTCTTTTATTAAGGAATATTTAAAGAGAAATTTATAAAATTCAGTTTATCCGAAATTATCAAAGGCTAAATTGATTCTTTAATTAAATTTTGAAGTGTAATAAATCAAAACTTTTTGAACATAGCCAATCGAGGGGTAGGTAATAAGCTTGCTTACAGCTGAGCAAATGCTTTGAAGTATATTTTAGTAACATTTTGTTGACGAAATAATTAAAAAGCTATTGAAATAGATAAAGAAAACTTTTTAAATTTATTAACAGATTCAAACTGCATTTTTTATTAAAAATCAAATATTTTATTTCTAAAAATACTAATTAATATTTATGCTCATATTTATTACATTTTACATTCCAAAATTGATAAGATAATTTTTAATTTGTTTTTTTTTTTTTTTTTTGATTTTCTGAAAGTATCGATATCTTCAAATATGTGGCTTTTAATAGGAATTTCTTGCTATAACAATATCAGTAAGTGGACACGAGTCATTGGATTTTTACAAATATTTTAGCAACATTGTAAGATTAAAAGGCCTTTTTTGGCACTTTGCGATCTTCTGATTATGTCCACTTCATGATGGTATCCAATTTGGATAATAAATTTATGTGAATATTTGTTGGTGTCTGCTTAAAATATTTTCGTGGATTTTATGATTAAAAAATTAAACGAATAAATTTCATTTGCCACCTTAAAATAATGTTTTTGGATAGGATTAAATTTCTTTCGACTACCTTATCTCTATGAATCTTTGTTTCAGCTGCAGTAATTCCATAATATACAGAAGCATGGTAAGCAAAATTAATTTATCATTCGATAGTATAAGTGAATAACAAGTTTTCAACCCTTCTATATAAAATTAATACCAGTGTATTTTTCTACTTGTGCTCCTTTTAATTAAATTCCCATACTTTAAAATCAATTGGAAACTATGCCTTTGAACGGGCCAAAAATTAAAAATTCAATTTTACAAAAGCTATAAATCAAATGACGGATTCAATTAATTTACAATCCACGGATCTTAGCTGATACAACAGGAACGGAAGTAAATCTTCCTTGTTCGTTTTCAGCTTCGCATACCAACGGAGCTTCTCCATACGGAAATTCTTCTGATACTGAAATCAGATTGTTTAGACTTTTGCGTAAATACTTATTTTTAGTTGTTTTTTTTTTAAGTAAAAAAGAAAAACAAAACAAAAACAAATAGAAAAACTTCTTTAAAATTAATTAAATTATTCATTAGTTAATTCAATTACATTCTCTAATTAAACTAAAGATCCTTAAAGACAAAAAGTTTATTTAATTTTAATGCATCACTTGAACTCCCCTCCCCCCCCCCTCCTGTTGTGTACTCGAATGTATCTAAAAATCACATGAAATTTTAATCCATTCAAAACTTAAACTCATTACACTTAATAGCCTATAGGCTTTGTAGAATTTCAAAGTTTTACCCCATTTAACATCGAGAGTGAATATTCGTATAAAATGATTAAATTGACTGTTCATTTGGTAAACTCAAAATTAATGAATTCCGAAAGGAATCGCAGGATATACGAGCACATACACATACATGGGCACATATGGGGTATGGGTTGTCTTACGCAGTTTTATAGTCTCAAAACTCGAAAAGGAACAACCATTCAAGATATTTTCTTATATAATAGTGAATCTTTCAAGCATACACAATAGTGGGAAGCTTTTTGCACAATGAAAACATATCAAAAAAGAAAAGAAGTAGGCGAAGAAGAAGAAGAAAAATAAGGAAGGATACCGGTAGTAGAGACTTGTACGAATATTTCTTAATTTATTCATTTGAAAATAGGTGACTGCGGGCTAAATTTAATGAATCTCTTGTAACTTTTTTTCTCCTTTTAGAAAACAACCAAATAACTTTAAAGAATCAAATGAAAAATCTGAGGCAGAAGAGATAAATAAAAAATATAACAAATTATAAATCCTAATGATAAAAATTTTCTACCGCAAATATATGTATGCGCGCCAATGGGGAGGACATGGGGATATTATTATTCGCATGGCAATTTATAAAATTTGCAAAAAAAAAAACAAAAAACAAGGCAGGAATAATATTGCACTTTTTTTTGGGATAATATTGTAATTATGTAACGACTGAAATTCCCCAGGCGTCTAGCTAATATATGAGGTCTCTGATAAGCGTTTATTAATCAAATTAACTATACAAATGATTTTGGAGCCTTCAAATGGTAATGGGAGCATCCAGTTCAAAGTGGACACTACTTGAGTAGATTCCAATTTGAAAATGCGAACATGTGTACAAATTTTTGTTGCCATCTTTTTTGGTGTTATTCTCTTTTCATTTGTCCTTCTTTGGATATAAATTTCGAATTGGACAATTATGGAGGATAGAGTATGATTCAGTGAATCTGTAGACAATTAACCCAGTGAGGCACGAAAACGAATAACGAAACGGAATTTTTGCTCAAATGAAGATCCTTAAGAATAAGAATTAAAAATATCTGAAAATAAGTTATGAGGATACAGTGTGAAGTCGTACCAAACAAAAGACGAAATCAAGGAAGAAATAAACGGAACGGAAGTCCTATTAGAGTTTTTAGCAATTAGACGAGTGCAAACAAAATCTTTTTAATTTGAATTCCCGTCCGATGATGTCTGTGACTACACTTTATGTACAGTTAAACTTTACGTCTTATAATTTGGCTTTCAATTCATTGCTGGCGTTGAAAATGATTACATTCTTTGCCTTCCGTCCAGGGGGAGTTTTTAAATAACTTCCTTCAATAGATTTTTTTCTTCATTTTCTTCTTAATTTTCTTCTGAATTCGTTCTTAATGAAGATGGTAGTAGTGTCGATGGGGTAGTAGAAGACATCATTTCAGTGGCAGAATGATGCGGTTACTTTAGGGTAAAGTTCATTAAAAGCTCTCAACTTATTTAATTTCACCACTAAACATTCATTTACTTGATGCATTGTTGAATAGAAGAAAGTCTTGAGGAATTCTCGACAAAATTGTATCCATTTAGTTTATTATTCGCAATAGAATGCACATTGCAATAATGAATTCATTGTTGTGCGCCGAAGGAAAACGTATCTCGGGGGAGACAAAAATTGAGCGCAAAGAACTCACTTCATAGTCCTTACTTGTAAATAATTATATTCTATGAAATGTTGTATTTTAAATGATAAAATTAAGTAATAGCAAATGAAATTTTATGCAGCTTTGAATGGAAGATTTCCAACTTGTACTGAGAGTAAATTAAGGCAAAATTCAATGAATCTTGCTGAAAGATTTATAATTAATTTTTTAATAAAGAACATTTCAAATAAAATGCATTAAATTAACTGACTAATAACTTTTTTTTACCAAAAATTTTTAATGAAAATTTTTATAGAAAATGTCTACCGAAAATTTTTAACCGCAAATTTTTACCGAAAATTATAAGAAAATTTTTATCAAAAACTTCTACCACATATTTTTAAAGAGCATTTTTACCTAAAATTTATAATCGAAAATTTTTACTGAACATTTTTACCGTAAACTTCTACGGAAAATTTTTATTGGAAATTTCGACGAAATCTAAAGAAAATTTTTACCGAAAATTGCTACAAAAATTTTTTTTCTAAATTTAGATAAGAAAATTATTATCGCAAACATCTGCCGAACATTTTTACCGAAAATTTGATGAAATCTAAAAAAAAATTTTCTAAATTATTTTATCTAAAACTTTTACGGAAAACTTCTGACGAAAATTTTTATCGAAAATTTTAATGAAATCTAAAGAAAATTTTTATCGAAAATTTTGACGAAAAAAAAAAATTTTTTTGCTGTAAATGTATACCGAAAATACACCGAAACTTTTGTGTGAAAATTTTACCGAAAATTTGTTACTGAACATTTTTATTTAAAATTTTAATCGAAAACTTTACCGAAAATTTTTACCAAAAATGTTTGCTGAATATTTATACCGAAAATGTTAACCGAACATTTTTACCGAAAATTTTTACCGAATATTTTTACTGAATATTTTATCGAAAATTTGTACTGAAAATGTTTACTGAAAATGTTTACTGAAAATTTTTACTGAAAATTTTTACTGAAAATTTTTACTGCAAATTTTTACTGAAAATTTTTACTGAAAATTTTTACTGAAAATTTTTACTGAAAATTTTTACTGAAAATTTTTACTGAAAATTTTTACTGAAAATTTTTACTGAAAATTTTTACTGAAAATTTTTACTGAAAATTTTTACTGAAAATTTTTACTGAAAATTTTTACTGAAAATTTTTACCGAATATTTTACTGAATATTTTATCGAAAATTTGTACTGAAAATGTTTACTGAAAATTTTTACTGAAAATTTTTACTGAAAATTTTTACTGAATTTTGCCGAAATCTGAAGAAAATTTCTATAAAAAATGTTTACTAAAAATTTTTACTGAAAATTTTTACTGAAAATTTTTACTGAAAATTTTTACTGAAAATTTTTACTCAAAATTTTTACTCAAAATTTTTACTCAAAATATTTACTCAAAATATTTACTCAAAATATTTACTCAAAATTTTTACTGAAAATTTTTACTGAAAATTTTTACTGAAAATTTTTACTGAAAATTTTTACTGAAAATTTTTACTGAAAATTTTTACTGAAAATTTTTACTGAAAATTTTTACTGAAAATTTTTACTGAAAATTTTTACTGAAAATTTTTACTGAAAATTTTTACTGAAAATTTTTACTGAAAATTTTTACTGAAAATTTTTACTGAAAATTTTTACTGAAAATTTTTACTGAAAATTTTTACTGAAAATTTTTACTGAAAATTTTTACTGAAAATTTTTACTGAAAATTTTTACTGAAAATTTTTACTGAAAATTTTTACTGAAAATTTTTACTGAAAATTTTTACTGAAAATTTTTACTGAAAATTTTTACTGAAAATTTTTACTGAAAATTTTTACTGAAAATTTTTACTGAAAATTTTTACTGAAAATTTTTACTGAAAATTTTTACTGAAAATTTTTACTGAAAATTTTTACTGAAAATTTTTACTGAAAATTTTTACTGAAAATTTTTACTGAAAATTTTTACTGAAAATTTTTACTGAAAATTTTTACTGAAAATTTTTACTGAAAATTTTTACTGAAAATTTTTACTCAAAATAATTACTCAAAATAATTACTCAAAATAATTACTCAAAATATTTACTCAAAATTTTTACTGAAAATTTTTACTGAAAATTTTTACTGAAAATTTTTACTGAAAATTTTTACTGAAAATTTTTACTGAAAATTTTTACTGAAAATTTTTACTGAAAATTTTTACTGAAAATTTTTACTGAAAATTTTTACTGAAAATTTTTACTGAAAATTTTTACTGAAAATTTTTACTGAAAATTTTTACTGAAAATTTTTACTGAAAATTTTTACTGAAAATTTTTACTGAAAATTTTTACTGAAAATTTTTACTGAAAATTTTTACTGAAAATTTTTACTGAAAATTTTTACTGAAAATTTTTACTGAAAATTTTTACTGAAAATTTTTACTGAAAATTTTTACTGAAAATTTTTACTGAAAATTTTTACTGAAAATTTTTACTGAAAATTTTTACTGAAAATTTTTACTGAAAATTTTTACTGAAAATTTTTACTGAAAATTTTTACTGAAAATTTTTACTGAAAATTTTTACTGAAAATTTTTACTGAAAATTTTTACTGAAAATTTTTACTGAAAATTTTTACTGAAAATTTTTACTGAAAATTTTTACTGAACATTTTTACTGAAAATTTTTACTGAAAATTTTTACTGAAAATTTTTACTGAAAATTTTTACTGAAAATTTTTACTGAAAATAATTTTTACTGAAAATTTTTACTGAAAATTTTTACTGAAAATTTTTACTGAAAAGTTTTACTGAAAAGTTTTACTGAAAATTTTTACTGAAAATTTTTACTGAAAATTTTTACTGAAAATTTTTACTGAAAATTTTTACTGAAAATTTTTACTGAAAATTTTTACTGAAAATTTTTACTGAAAATTTTTACTGAAATTTTTTACTGAAATTTTTTACTGAAATTTTTTACTGAAAATTTTTACTGAAAATTTTTACTGAAAATTTTTACTGAAAATTTTTACTGAAAATTTTTACTGAAAATTTTTACTGAAAATTTTTACTGAAAATTTTTACTGAAATTTTTTACTGAAATTTTTTACTGAAATTTTTTACTGAAAATTTTTACTGAAAATTTTTACTGAAAATTTTTACTGAAAATTTTTACTGAAAATTTTTACTGAAAATTTTTACTGAAAATTTTTACTGAAAATTTTTACTGAAAATTTTTACTGAAAATTTTTACTGAAAATTTTTACTAAAAATTTTTACTGAAAAGTTTTACTGAAAATTTTTACCGAATATTTTTGCCAAAAATATTGAGTAAATCTGAAGTAAATTTGTACAAAAAATTTTTACTGCAATTTTTTAGCGAAAATTTTTATCGTAAATTCTTACCGAATATTTTGACCGAAAAAAAATTTACTGAAAATTATTATTTCAAAAATACATGCCGAAACTGAAATAAAGTTTTTGGTTTTATGTGGTACTAAACTTTATTGCAAATTTCAACATAGTGGCCGATTTGTTTAAGTCTTTTTGTTAGGGTTTCTTTCAAAGCCATTTATTTTCTTAATAATTTTTTGAATTTAGCAATAATTTTATGACATTGAACCTATTTTGAATAGTGCCTTAAATATTTGAAAAACATGCAATTGAGCAATGATAAAATAGATAATTTGATACCATTAAAATACTCCCCTATGATCAATATTTTATTTTCATGCCTTTTTCTATTTGGATATCATAAATTGATAGAAATCATGAAAATAATTCCAAAAATAGTAGCACAAATAGTTAGATTTAAAGGGAATTTTATTGGCTGCGGTTACATTTCTACGTACCAGGTAAATACATGGTACTAACAATAAGCCATTAGGAATTTGTGTCATCTATCAAAGTCAGTGAGTCTATGCATAAGGAAGACGTTATGTCACAGTGCAATAAACTCAAAAACTTGGTTTGTGCTAAAGCCAAAGTATATTATTACCCTATATTGTTTGCAATCAAATGAAACTAAAATATCCTTGTTTGGATTAAAGTCAGTTAAGATAATAAATTTTTGTCCTGTTTCATACTTTGGAATATTTTTATTGCAAAAAGGCTTGAACGAACTGATTTTCCTATCACGATAAGGAATGTAATAAAAAAGATACTCAAGAATAACTAGAGTAATTTCCCAAAAGCTAGAAGGAAAATTGTCCTCGTAAAATCTACTCAAACTAATATAAAAATTTTAATTTTCATTCTGTCAAGATGTCCTTTCAAGTGAAAGGATTTTTCCATTTACTGATGCCTGTTGTTAAGCGTAGCTGATTCTATCCCGGAAGCGACATTTTATACGAATTGAAATTCATTCGATTTTTTTTTTGAGGCTCCTCTTCCCCTTTTCGCTATCTCGTCTATCATGTTTATATGCATATGGATGAGAATATGAAATTGAACAAAATATTAATATTCTTAAAAGGATATTTTTTGTCCTTTTAACAAGCAAATGAGATTTTTTTCAATATGCTGTCCATCGAATATTTTTTTGATTTTAGGACAAAAACATCTGAAAAATATTCTCTTTTATGAATATTAACAATTTTTTATTAGGACTTTTTTATATCGAAAAAAAAGTTTTGGTTGAGTGTAGGTTTTTTTTTTTTTTGATGATATTCAATTTAAATGGAAATATTTCTGGTGGGGGGGAGGGGGTAGAAGGGATGACAATTTGTTTTTTTTTTATCTTTTTGTTGAATAAATTTCAATGTTAACGTTGGCACAATCTGAACATTGGATGAGATGCAGAAATATTTTCCATATTCATTTTTGGCTAATATATTATATATCAAAACAGGATCATTACTATTTTAAATATGTGAATATAAAATATTCTTCTTTATTAAAACTTAAATATAACTAGAAAAATATAATTTTACAATAAAAGTTGACAAAACAGAATGTTTGCTAAAGGTTAAATTAGGAAAAAAATGGCAATCAAATTTGAATAATGTTTAAAATTATTTGATTTTCTCAAAATTCACAACTTTTCATCAAAAATCTCAAGTATATAGTATAAAAAAGCTACAAAAATTTTAAGATTATTTCCCTTAAAATAAAATAAATATTTTTTGAATTATTGGAAAAATCTCTTAAATCTATTGAGAAGATCTTTTGTTATTTAAAAATAATTTTTTTAAATTTTGAACTGACAATTTTTACTAAACATTTTTACTAATAATATTTATTATTTTTATAAAGTTTTCTTATATTTAATATTTATTTTATTATATAAATATTATTTTGAAATAAATACAAAATTTTTTAAATAAATAAATTTAAAAATGGGTAGAGTTTCTTACAGTTTATTCACCAAATGCTCATCATTGAGATCAGATTAGAGCGCTTGAAACTTTCTGCATATTAGTGGCAAGGCTAAGGCTTCATCTCCAGTAATTCCAATTTCGAAAAAGGGCGGACCTAGTGGGTATTTGCATTTTAATATACCAATATTCTAGTATTTGTGAAAATAATCTGATTTCGGAGGTTGTGGCAAGTAACAGAATATCTACAATCTCAGTCGAAAGATTCTTTTGAGTAGTCATCAAGGCTCAATGTGCTGTAGCACCTGACGTACGCTACGATCGGTGTATCCCGCGTACTTTAATGGTGAAATTACGAGCAATAAACGTTTGTATACTGAAATCATTTTAAAATAAATTAAGTGCGAAAGATATTTGTGATTTTTGTATCTGATTTCGTTAGTAGACGACCAGCTAATGGTACCAGGGAAGCCGACAAGTTCCAGTTGCGAATATCTGCACAATCATTAAATCTAAACCACAGTATTCGCATACATACCTTCGTATTGCCAGAGAAAAATATTCGATTTCATTGGGAACTCTTCACTTTTATTGGATTTTCGAATATTAAACGTTGATTACGAGAAATTCTATAAAAAGATAACTTTGCCAATGGAATATGGCTTTTCGGTTTCCAACAAGTGCGGTTCGCTGTCTTGAGTCTTCCGCAACTATGTTCATTTTCTCGCATACTTACAATTCTGTTTATTACGAATAGTTCCTAATAAAAATAACCGCAATAACCTTTTAATAACACCTCTTTAACAGATCTTACCATTATTGCATTTAACTTCAATATTGCCCTGTATTGTTGGGATCTGTACTGTTAATCGTGCCACTCAACCAGCGCTTATACACTTTGGGTCTTGGTCGTCATCGGACAAATTTCACAGGTTTTCGACTTCTCTTCTGGTAATTTACCTGCGGTTAATCAGTTGTTGGCAATCGAATTTATTCAGTTCACAGGTTTTAAACTGTTCAGATACTTTTCAGTTGTTTTATCCGATATCAAATACTATGGAAGGTGTACTGATGTGAATTTAATATATTATTGTACATACGTAGTTATGGGGAGACTTCTTTAACACTGGCCATAAAAACTTCTTGCCAGAAACTGATTCACGTTTTTCGAAGTCACCCCCGTTGGGTTTCAATAAGTTTTCGATACGTCGCATCAGTTGACTCCCACTTTTCAATTTGACGAGAATTATTGATAATAGTTCCCGATGCAAGTAAATTTTAAGGTCGTTCCTATCACGAATAAACGTCTCATAAAATTCAATATTTTTGATAAGGCAAAGACCATCACAATTATTATTCAAGGTATTTGGTGAAGATTCAGTTACTTTTTTTGTTGTTAAACATTACTAATATTGAACAAATTCATCAGAATATATAAAAAAAAAGCCCCTTTAATTTCTGGAAAATATTTATTCATCTTGATCTATGCTTTTTGTTATTGTAATAAACGTAAATTTAAAAAATAAATAATATTGAGGGATTTTTAAAGAAAAAATATTATGTTTTTGGCAAAAAATACCTGAAAAAATTCTATAAATTCAGGTCTTTTAGATTTTTGTTACCGAATTTATGATTTTATAAAAGTTTTGTTAATTTTTATACATCTTAGATATAAATGAATTTTGTCTCGGTGTGTTTTTTGATATAAGTAAAGATTTTGATAGAGTCTGGTACCCGTGATTACTCTGAAAACTTAAAAGGATCTCTCCGACAACATATTTACTAGTTTTTTATGTCATTTATAGGAATGTTCTTCAGCACCTCGGTTACGGCTGCTTGAATGGCTGGGATATCATCAAAAAATGCTTCTTTCATCTTCGTTTTCTGTTTTGGAAATAGAAAATAGTCATATTGTGATAGATCAGGCGAATACGGAGGGTGGTTGATGAGAGAAATCCGTTTTTTCATTAAAAATTGGTTCACTTTTTTGGTCTTGTGAGGTGGTGCATTATCGTGAGGTGCTGGATATTCAGGTCTAACACGACCAATTCTTTTCCACGAACGATCTAAGACACCTAAATAATATTCTTCATTAACAGTTTGACCTTCTGGAATAAATTCCTTGTGAACAACAACATTCGAATCATAAAAAGTAGTCAACATTGTCTTGATTCGAGTCTTCTGAAAACGCAATTTTTTTGGTTTTTGCTCGCCTTTGGACTTTAAGGGTCATAATTCAGCAAATTGACGCTTAGTTTAAGGGTCATATTTAAAGCACCATGACTCATCACCAGTTATGATCAAATCAAGAAAGTCTGGATCGTTTTCAGCAGTTTAAACAATGTCTTTGCAATGCTCCACACGAGCGATTTTTTGGTCTTCATTTAATTCATTTGGAACAAAACGCGCAGAGACCTTTCTTTTATCCAAATCTTCAGTTAAAACTCTCCAAATAGTGTTTTTACTCGTATATATTTAATTCCTCAGCCAATATTCTCGTAGTAAAATTTGCATCGATACCAATGATTTCACGGACTTTTTTCCACAAATTCAGCACAATTACTAGCTTCTGGACGACCTGGCCTTAGGTCGTCCTTTAAATCCTCACGACCATTTTTAAATCGTCACCATAAACTTTTTCTATCAATTCGTATGTCTCAGCGAATTTTTTTTCAAGTTTAAGACAAAATTTTATATTTGCTCTTTTTTGTTTATAGATGGCACTGCATGTTGTATGATTTAAATATAAAGTTCGGTTTTTGGGTCACTGTGTATCTTTCCGATATTGGCTGGTGTTCCACAGGGAAGTATACTTAGGGCCATTCTCTACACCATTTATGCATTCAACATTACAGCCTACCTTGCTTCTACCAAAAATTTTTATACTTCTGAAATTCTCTAATTCCAAATCCAAACCCCTTAGAACTAGTTTACCAAATGTTAATGCAAGTCTACCCACGTAACTTTTGATCTATGCCGTGTTCGATATCCTTCCATATACCTTAATAGCAGCGAAATACCGCAGCAGACCATAGTTCAGTACCTAGGACTAAACTTAGATAGACAAAAAAAAGCATAAAACACTAGAACTTAAGAGACGATACCTACAATTACTTCGACTTTTAAAAATACAACAAAATATTTTTATAAAATTTCCTACTGAAACCAATATGGACTTACGGACTCAAACTCTGGCATTTCTCTAACCCTTCTAATTCTCGTCTAATCCAATCTCTTCAATAAAAAATATTCTGTACAATTTTTGACGCTTCTTTTTATGTTCGCAATACTCTTATTCATTGTGATCTTAAAATCTCTTTTATTTATGATCTCATTATAAAAACTTTCATTTCCCTGTCTCTAACTATATTAATCTCCTTGTTTAAGAACTACGAGGGTCGTTCAATATGTCCTTAGAAAATCCGAGAAATTGCGCTCGTAGTGTAGGTAATTGCGAATAATATGTCCTTAGAAAATCCGAAAACTTGCGCTCGTAGTTTTTTTATAAGTAGCATTATCGACAGGAAAGCTGTCAAAATTTTAGCTCGATCCATAGCGTAGGTCAATTTCTATCGTCGATTAAAGTTAACGACATTTATTTGTGCATAACAATGGAAAAAAGCGAGTTTAGGGCTGTCATCAAACATCTCCATTTGAAAGGCTTAAGCCCGACAGAAATCAAAGCCGAGTTGGATGCAGTTCATGGCACATCTGCACCTGTGTTTGCGACGGTTTACAGTTAAATGAATGAATTTAAACGTGGCCGTTCATCCACAAAAGATGAACATCGTTCAGGACGCCCAGTTGAGGTGTCTACTCCTGAAATCATCGACAAAATCCACGATCTGATTTTGAACGATCGGCGAATTAAAGTGCGCGAATTAGTTGAGGCCACGGGCATATCACGAGGTACAGTCGCTTCAATTTTGCATGAAAAATTGTCTGTGAAAAAAATTTCGGCAAGATGGGTGCCGCGTTTGCTCTCAGAGGAGAATAAGCGCAATCGTGCAGTGGACTCTGAGGCTATGTTGGCACTCTTTCATCGCAATCCTGCCGAATTCCTTCGTCGATATGTCACTGTGAACGAAACCTGGATTCACTACTACACTCCAGAAACGAAGAAACAGTCATCACAGTGGATTTTCAAGGGTGAACTGGCTCCGAAGAAGGCAAAAACGGTGCCATCGGCCGGCAAGGTGATGCCCACGGTCTTTTGGGATGCGCAGGGCATCATTTTTATCGACTACTTGGAAAAAGGAAAAACAATAACAGGAGCGTATTACGCGTCGTTATTGCAACGCTTGAGCGAGGAAATCAAAGAGAAATGCCCCCATCTGAAGAAGAAAAAAATCCTCTTGCATCAGGACAATGCGCGTGTGCACACCTGCACTGTTTCCATGTCCAAAATTGTGGAATTGAGAATGGAATTGTTGCAGCATCCCGCTTATTCACCAGATTTGGCCCCGAGTGACTATTTTCTTTTCCCCAATCTGAAGAAATAGCTTGGCGGACGACGGTTCACTTCCAACGAGGACGTCATTGCTGAAACGGATGAGTATTTTGCAGAACTTCCGAAATCTTATTTTTTGGACGGGATAAATTTTTTTGGAAAAACGGTGTATAGAGCTAAAAACAGATTAGGTTGAAAAATAAAAAAATTTTTTTTTAAAAACAGTTTTTTTCCATCTTTTTCTAAGGACTTATTGAACGACCCTCGTATCTTCCACTTCTTTTCCTAAAAACACACATCGAATCCTTAAGCCTCGCTGGTTGCTTGATTTATTAAAATACTAAGACTAGCAGAAAAAGCTTTAATAGATGTTTACTCTCCATAAACCTTTCATGTTAATTATTACTATTATATAAATTTGCTTGTTACTATGTGTACTTATTACAATAAGTTTTGTACAAAAATTTCCTTTTTTTTGTTGAGACAATCTATGAATCTTGAATTTATCTATTGTAAAATATAAATTTTGCTCTCAAAATTTAAAATTAATTAATATACAATATTAATATCCAATCGAATTATTGATTAATTAAAAATATATAGTTCTTAAGAGCATCTTCATTTACTTACAATTCGGATATTTCCATTCGATGATGTAACCTTTTATCCATCCAAATTCTATAATTTCTAATCTCATAACTACAGAGCAAAAGTAGTAACGAAAAGTTGCTCTTTTGAGATGTTTCATTAGTGCCAAAATTGACACCTGCTATAAAACATTGAGAAAATTCTACTTTCATAAAAACTGATGCAAAATTAATTACATTGCCGAGTAAAGTCTTTGATTAAATTCAAAAGGATAAGCTGATAGAATAGACGCAAGCAGTGTTTGCCCTTTCACCTGTCTCTTGGTGAATATGCAACAAATTCTATCAGATATTCTCTTTGAATTAAATAATTCAAAAAGAGAAGCACTTGTTCAGACACTTACCTTAGTGTATATAAGTTACAAACACCTAGACTTCGGTAACGTATGAGATTTAAAAAAAAAATAGATTCAATGGAAAATTTCATCTAAATTCTTGTTTTAGAAAATTTTATAGTTGTAATAAATTTGAAGAAGGATCAGTTTTTTATCATCTTTTCTAATGTTTTCTGAAAAATAACAAGCAAAACATTTCAAGTTTTAGAGAAATTAAAAGATATTTTGCAACAAGAAATGTAGAGAGATACTTTGACTATTCCTTTGGAATTTGGACTTTTTTTGACCATCCTGTATATGACACACGTTACGGTATCAAATATAGAAGATATACTGTTAGATGGTCATTTGAACAAAAGCATATTAGCACTTACTTTTATAGGACCTAATTTTCATTCTATATCAAGAGTGCTCTTGTGTGTGACTATTATTAAAGGAAAAAATGCTTGTCCATATCTGAGCTGTTGCATGCAGAATAATGCATCTCATTTCATTTAGTTTTTTTCCCTATAATCCAATTTTTTTTATATTTTTCTCCTACTCTCTGTGAAGGTATTTCACAGCAGCGTCTATTAAATATCCTTTTTGAAAATTATTTGTAACTATAATGAAAATGGTGTCATTTATATATATTAAAAGATAATTAAATGAATTTTTTTTTATATTATGTATTTTTAATTAAAACATATTTTCTATATCTATATTTATAAATTAGACTTGAAACTATGTTTGATCAGTTTAAAAATTAGTCTTGAAGGTAAAAGTGTTCGATCTACAAGCTCTACAATGTGGGGAACCATGCGAAATATTGGAACGCCACAAGATTGCCAGATAGGCCGAGTTTGGTTTCCAAAAAGAGAGTTATGGGCAGTTTTTGTGCCGAGAATTTTGGTGAGAATATTGAGTAGACTTGTTTGTTGGTAATTGGCCCATCATATGCTAAACAGGTTTCACTATTAGTCCAGTCTGTGTTTATATATATGGCTGAGTATGTTGTTTATAATTCTGTTAATAGGTGAGGCATATTAGATAAAGCTGTGAACAGAGGACGCTAGAGACTTTCTTGCGCCAACTGATCTGTACGTTCATTTCCCATGTTTCCCACATAACCCGCCATTCAACGTAACTCAATACTCCTTTTTTTAAGTAGGCTGTGTCGAATCTAATTGAGAACAGGATAATTCAACAGGCCGCTTATAGCGTTGAGGGCAGCCTATCTGTCAGTAAAGATTGTGATACTACGTCAACTGATATTACCGCCAGCAATATCAACAGCTAGCTTTATAGCCCACAACGCATCACGGATTTGGATTTCAATGACTGCAAATAAAGTTGTACTAAGGCCGCATTCGGGAAAAGGAGTACATATTCTTCAAGCCCGTTTAACTGTTTGGAAAAAAGTTGCCTGTAGGTAGACTGGTCGGTAAAGGCCTCCTTAAACCTATTTAGGGACATAGATATTCTCATCACTGCTCGCAATCACGGCTTCCAATCTAGATGTGGAGGAGAAGTTTGGTCGTGGAGGGAGAAAGTGAAAGAATCTACCTGCAATGCTGACTTTATTAGAGATAACGAGAAGATAATTAGCAAAGCAGATTTTATTATAAATAAATAAATCTGAGATGGGCTTTGTACACGGTAAAGAGAGATAGATTTGCAAACAGTTCCGATTGGTGTTGAGTCTACCGGGGCAATAATGTTAGATATATTTTTGGTATCTACCGGGGCAATTTATTTTTTGTATTAAATAAAAATAACTTTTAGCATATTTTTTTATTAGGATTATACAAGCTCAAAATACTCGTAGAAGTGAGAATAATCAGTATTTATGTTCATTAAATATAATTTTTAATTTGAACAAAAACTAAATTTATGGCACTTATTATGACTATAAAAGCTTAAAATTTAAGGAGAAATAGAAGAAAATATTTTAGTTATAAGCTTCTTAACAATATTTTTTTAAATTTTCAGTTCAAAAACTGAAATAAAATAACCTACCTCAAAATAAATATAAAAAGCTAAATAATATATTTATACTTTTTACGAATACAAAAAAAATATTAACCCTTTAACGATTTTCTAAATTTTTCACTGAAATAGATAATTTTATGAAAAAAAATATCTATTGGAAATTATTTCTTATTAAATTTTAAAGACGAAATATTATTAAAAGTTTATTTGTAAATCTTACCGTTTCCTTACAAGGAACGCTCGAAGCTTAAAAATTCTTTTTATGTAGCAAAGACTCAATCTAGCAAATACTCAATTTAGCAGAGATTCAACCTAGCAAGAACTCAATGTGGATTGCGTCTTTGATACATATGGAAAATTAAATTAATTTTGAATGTTTTTTTAGAAAAAACGGTTGGACTTACAAAAAAATTTTGGAGAATCTTTTTTATTAAAAATTCGTTAAAGAATAGCTTTAATATAAATAATTTTAAGTATAAAGTATAGTGATAGAAAGATATCTAAAAAATTATAGCAAAGTATTAATATAAAATTTAGTTTTTTTCGAAATATTTTTTTGGTTTTAACCAAAAATTTTTCATTTTGAGATATTATTTTTTTTTCAAATATTTTTCTTATTTGCTTGGAACTATAAAGAAATGTTTGCCATAAAGTTTTTATTGTGACTATTTTAATATTAGTGACGTTAATAAATTTATTTTATAATAGAAAATTTATTTATTATAATTTATTAACTTTTTTTTCTAAAAAACAATGCAGGAAAAATTATAATTTATATATTCAATTTTAATTGCCATAATTCTTCGAAGCATAATCTAAACTTAAATGGCACGCCATCTGCTCTTAGTAATTTGGCACTATTTTCATAAATAATTGATGATAATTAAAAATGATAATTTTTTTTTCAAGTTTTAAATAAAAATCAATTAAAGTTTAGTATAAAATATTTTAAGTTTTATTAATTTCCTTCTATAACGATGAGAATAGTTTGTATGCTAAGTTTGAATCCTTTAAGTGACAAAGTAATTATTAAATCTTATTATCCCTTTTTGGTAGTAAAATCTGTATGAAAATCTACAATTTCAATAAGAACTTCTTTAAAAAAAATTCAATGTTTTCTCTAAAGTTTATAAGTACCCATTATTTTTTTGAATATTTCAAATAAAAAAGTTTCAAATCTGGGGCACTTCGTTAAGTCATAGATAAATGGATGAATGTATCTGTCTACTTTGTAAAGGATTGAAAAATGTATTAAAATTCAAGGAAATATTTCATATCACCATATTCCGATTATGCATTTTTTGGTAATAATAAATATGGATTTTAAATTATTTTCACACCTCCTAGTATTAGGGATACTCTAAGACCTTCATTTTGAGCAAATATTTTAAAAATTTGACTCGTTACCAAATTTTTTGTGTGATTATTTCTTAATTTGTATTGTGATGTGATGAAATATTTAATTTCTTTTTGACTTATCAAAATATTAATTAAGAGATTTCGTAAATATTGTAAGTATTTTTTAAATAAAAATTATTAGAAATTTAAAAAAAAGGTCAATTTTGCTTCCTAGTAAAATAGTTTTAATCACTTTTACTACTTTTGAATGAATAAAAACGAACGTCAAAAACAAAGTTTCTTGTTGATCTGCATGTCCCATGGTTCTCATACTATTATATAAGTTTTGCATTGCCCCACATACATTGTGGGAGCTAAATTTATTCTTATAGATTTTACCATATGACAGTTCAATTGGCGCACATGTGCTCCAAATGAAGCCAATTCGTACGTGCGATGGTTTTCGAATTGATTGGAAATTGTACGTGTTGTGGCTAGAATGCTATTGGCCAAACCAATTAAGCTTCTTGGGACTTTAATTAACGTCAATTTGAAACTTTCATCAATATCATACTAGAAACTATAAGCCTTAATATTAAATATGTGAATGAATTTATATTGGTTTCGGGCATTCATATTTTCATCATAAATTTATGCCAATTACAGAAATATGTTGAAGGATATTAAAGAATGATAAGAAATCCTTCTCAGAAATGATAAGCATTCAATAATATTTTATGATTTCTTCTTAGAACATTGGTTTTTTTTTTGGTTTTTTTATGAGAAAATTTTCTAAAGAATTTACGCAATTGAATGGTTTTTTTTTGTTGAAAAAAGTCTTAAAGCATTTATGGATTTTTTTAAAAAATAATCCTTTCACAGTATTCTTGGTAATATTGGGCTTATTTGTAAGAGATTTTTCATAATTTGATGCTATTTTTAAAATTTTTCTAAAGATTTTATTATTCTTATAAGAAAAATTTCATTTATCCTTATTTAAGGACTAAATGCTTTTTTTTGGATAATTTTTCCTAGATACTTCGAAAGGCAATAAGGAAAATTATTTTCATACCAAAAATTGTTTTAAATAAAATGAAATCGCTTACAAATTAAAAGCGTTTCTTGGTAGAGTTTTTTATACAATTTAATATATTTATTAAATTGATTTTTATCAATAAAATGATATTCGTTTAAGAAGTTTGCATTAAGAACAATAAATTTACTGAAGTGAATCTTAAATAAATAATATTAAACAATTGGGAAAACTATAAGACAAGGACTAGGACTTGAGCTTTTCAAAATTAGAAGGTAAACTGTGTTAGTATTTATGAAAATAATCTTACCTGATAATCGCTAAAATAAACTTTTGAAATGATGTAACCGAGAATTGACTGAGTAGCAAAGAGAATTCGAACTGATTTGGAACATTACAAAGGATATGCAAATATCTAGGACAGACCTTATTGCTAATGTTGAGAACTAGTTACAGATTAAATCTAAACTATCACACCCATAAACATTTCATTTACACGCAGATTATAGTATAAAAAGAGAGGTGGCTAAAGGACTTCTAGTTATTGGGTGAACTGGAAATGGCAGAACAGCTGAAATCACATAAAATAAATAGGACAACAAACTATGCACCTCATAATCTCTAATAGAAATTTCCATATATTTTCTGGGATGGAACTTTATGGCACTCCTAATGGTCAGAAACGAAACCAGATGCATAGGTCAGAATAATTGCAAATTTCAATTAAATAAAACACTTGCAGAGATACCAAAATGATTCTAGTTCACATAAAGTTCGTCCTTATCCGGGTTGGGCACTGATTTATCTGCGTGAACATGCTGTGAATTCTATTTACCACCAACAATACGTCATGTTTTGAATACGAACAGAAGGTCAACAATAATTGTACTCATATTTCTCTGGTGGATAACGATGCACTTTAAAATTATAGCAAAGGATTAGTTGTAGTTTCCTTCCTTAGCAGAGACTACTGTCCTTTCAGTTTTAATATTTTCTGGGTCAATAGAATTTATAAATTGAACATGGGAAAATTTTTAATTCTAATTATTATAGTTTTCTTATAAATGGTATAATTTGGAAGAAGATACTTTTATCTTTAATATGAGATACTAAAACTTATCGAATAATTCATATTAACTCTCCTATTGATTGGATCCATTCATCCCATAACTGAAGGACTATTCATTTCCAACTATGAAATGAACAATCCATAATGTATGATATCCAATTCAAAATTCAATCTATCAGATGAGGACACATAATCCATACTATAGCTAACCAAACTAATTTGTTAGTCGCCAGAATCTTGTCGTAAATTGATGAACTATGTTGGCATATCGTTGAGAAAATCGCAAGGAATCGAACAAATCTAGGTCTTCAATACAGATACAAATACAAATATCTGCTGTAGATTAACAGTGCATAACAACTATGTGGTTTATGTATCAATATTCAAAGTTCATTCATTCCAAACCGTTTTTGAATCTTAAAGAATTTCGTATACACGTACAACCCATGTCCTCCTTCTGGAAACTCATCATTATTCACCAAAACTTTCTGGGTCAAATGCAGTAAATCTGAAAATGGTTTGGGACGATTCTATTTACATATTATACTCTTCAAGTTTGACCTAAATTGTGGTCTTTTCTAGAATGGATTGAATATTTTCCAAATATTTATTGAGAACTTTTTCGAGTATTTAATGAAATTTTCTTAAGAAAATTTCCTTTCCCTGCAAGTTTTTATTGATTTTATTGATACAATATTTAAGTATGAACGTATAAGGATTTTCAATTATTCATTATTATTTCTAAGTAAATTTAACAAATATTTATGGTATTTTTAGAAATTTATATTTAATAGCAGTGAATAAATTAGGTAATTAGTTTTTATAATTTTGCAAAATCATAAAAAAATAGTTACTTTTGACTATTTATATATTATTTAACAGGTGTATACGCTTAAATCCGCTGTTTGGTCATAGATGGCGTTAGTGAGTGTATTAAGCTACAATGGGCACGCCATACTTTTTTTTTATGAGTATGACATCTGCCATTATTAATCAGTGTATATTGTCAGCAATTTCGTACAACAACATACATTTTTCCTTTGGTAATCATGTCTAGTTTTGTGCCAGAAAAAGAGCATATGCGTGAAGCTCTGCTTTTCTGCTTCAATTTGAAGAAATCGTCTGCCGAGTCGCATCGAATGCCTATGATGACAGTGCTTTATCGGAAACAATGTGCCGATATTGGTTTCGTCGGTTCAAAGACGGCAATTTTGACTTGTGGGGCAAGAAGTCAATTGCAGGCACTTTTGGACGAAGACGATACCCAATCGCAAAAAATGCTCGCGAAGCAATTGGGTGTTACTCAACCAGCCAATTCCATGCGTCTGCGTGCCATGGGAAATTGAAAAGCTCGGAAAATGGCTTCCGCATGAATTGAACGATAGGCAGAAGGAGCCACGCTAAAACACATGCAAAATCTTGCTCGCCAGACAAAAAAGAAAGTCGTTCCTGCATCGGATTGTGACAGGCGTTGAAAAGTTGATCCCGGCCAACCATCAACATCTTCCCCAAAACCAAATCGCTTCGGACGGAAGACGATGCTGTGCGTTTGGTGGGATCAGCAGGATATCGTCTACTATGAGATGATGAAACCTGATGAAACTGTCAATGCCTACTGCTACCACCAACACCTAATCAAATTTCACCGTGCTCTGCGTGAAAAAATGACGGATTATCAACAAAGGCATGACAACGCACCATCGCACACGTCAAAAATGGTCCGAAACTACTTGGAGACACTTAACTTGTAGGTGCTATCCCACCCAACTTATTCACCAGACCTGGCCCCTTCTGACTACCACCTGTTTTCGTCGAAGGGCCACGCGCTCGCTGAGCAATACTTCGATTCTTACGAATCGAAGTTGATGAGTGGTTTGCCTCGAAAGAGAAGGAATTTTTTTCGTGTGGTATCCACAAATTACCTGAGAGATGGGAAAAATGTATAGCAAGCGAGGGCAAGTACTTTGAATAAATTTGTTTTTGCTTTCTTTGAAAAAAACATGTGTTTTTTGACTAAAAAACAGCGGATTTAACCTTATACACCTGGTATATTTCTAAAATTCAATTCATAAAAGTTGTTTTTTTTTTGTTTTTTAAAAATTATTATTAATAAAAACTAAAATAATAAAATAACTTTGTTGGATAATTTTAATTTTAATTTTACCAATAAAAATTTGCCTAAGCTTTGATTTTTTTTTCCATTAAAATAATCAGAATCAAAATTAAAAGATCAAACTGAAATTTTAGCAACTTTTACAATCATTATTAATATGAGGTATAAAAAAAAATCAATTTCAAAAATTTCAAATATAATTTCCATAAAATAACTTTGAAAATTTGTTTTTATTTCTAAATATTACCGGTACAAAAATTTCCAAATTTACTAAATACAATCGTACCCATTGAGATGAAATAATTTTCTACTCATAAATACGTATACTCATAAATGAAATTAAATCAGTAAAAATAAACTTTTCTCGTATTTGTTATTAAAATAAAAATATAATTTAACAAAATAACCTTCTTTCGAAAAGGTAGAGAACAGTAATTGACAGGATAAAAAAAATAACATCTAACCGAATTTTATAATATTTCAAACTTAATATATGAACATAAACATAGAAAATATGGAAAATGTTTAGAATAATAGCATAGATAGTATGGAAAGTAGTACTTTTTTGTGGGAGTAAAATTTCATCTATCATGATAGAAACTTAATGATTTTGAAGTCCCATAAGTCGTAAACCTTTGATCGTAACATTCCTGAAATACCATAGACTAATACATTTTCACAATTGGAAGCTTTTCGAAAGGATAAATTTATATTAGAGGGGGGAGGGGGGATTAGAAATGTTTGGGAAAATTCAGCAAAACCAACAAAGACTATAACAACAAATAATAAATATAAAAAAAAGCAAAACAGAGCACGAAAAGGTAAAGAGAATAAATAAATGGAAGAGTCCTTTAGCTACCCCTAAAGTTTAATGATTCCGAAAAATTTCATACGCACTAAAAATGCCCATTAAAGGTAAGATGGAGCAAAAAAAAACAGAACCAAACAGAACGCATGTTGTTGCCGGAATATAGACAAACTTTAAAACCGTACAACAAAATTTTCACAACCCCCTTTCCCCCCTTCACCTTTTGCAGGATTTTGATTCCATAACCAAGTTCATGTCCAAGTATCAGTTAGTTACACACGCACTGTTATCCTTTGCAATGGCTGAAATTGCTCGTAGGACTGTTTTTTATGATTCCCTTTACGATAAAATTGTCTCCAAATCGGATATTTTTCTGCAAGGTTTATTCTATCCAATATATTTTCATCACCCTCCTCCCCCCTTTTCCCCTTTAGTATAGGGACTATATGTGACTCCGACTAAAGTTAGTCTTCAATAGAAAATGGAAAATGACTACGAATAAATTAAGTTACTTAGGTGGGGTCGAAAAAAAGGACTTTTATGTTGAAATTTTACGACTTTCTTAGAAAATCCAACAACGTTTGCAGTTTTCTTTTTTTTTCATCTAACAAATATCAAATGCAAAGAGAATAAATAAAATAATATAAAATAATCACAAATAGATATGTGAGATTATTTGTAGTACAAAAATAGATGATGATACAAGAAAATTAGAGGTACTTTCCGCTTGTAAATTAGAGGTACTTTCACTACCAGTTAAGTTCTTTAAATGGAAAACACGTAATATATTGGTGGATTTTTGTAATTCCCCCTACTCCTCCTCGTTTAACAAAAAATCTAACAAAAATAAAAATATAATAAAAATTAGTATTAAACAGAAGTCAACAATTTTCATAAAACCTGTGAAGCTATCCAATCCAAAAATGGAATTCTTCTTCTTATCAGATTATTTTTCTGTAAAGTTAAATAAATTCAAAATTACATATTTTCAACTAATTGTTAATAATTGGAAATTTCCCAGTAAAAAAAATATATATTAAAAAAATTATAAAAATATTTTTAAAACCAAAATTAAAAAGGAAAAATTATTGAAAAATTTTATTGCAAATTTTCACATTAGCTGCGCTGCGTTCGTAAAAAATAACCGCAATGTTCGAAAAGCTCTAAGCGTGCAGACGGATTTCGTGATGTGCTCTTGCGTGTTTTTGCACGTGCGTTCATCTTTTAACCGTGTTAATTTTTTTTTGTTGCGTGCAATGTTTTTATCATTTATTATTTAATATTTTAAATTAAATATATTTTTTATGCGGTGAAAAAAAATCCTAAACTAATTTAAGAATTTTGTAGGAAAACTAGTCTTCAATTTTAATTGAACTATTATATTTCGATGAATAAAACGTTTAAATTCTTTTTAATTGATACAAAATGAAAGTTTATTAATATTGAAAATAATTACAATTAAATCTGATGTAATATTATGATTTTTTAGGCTATTATAAGAATGTCAAAAATTTGACATTGAATAAAAATTTATTTTGCATTTTGAACTTGTGAAAAAAAAACCCCGAACCCTGATGACCTTATTCTAAATAGTCGAGGGTGATAAACAGGACGACACGCTGTATAAAATTCAAATGGACAAATGAGTCTACAGTTGCCAACCCATCCTGTTTACAGTTAAGATGTTATTCACATTCATGTTGTAATAAAAATTCCATTTCGTCCTTTTTGTTAATTTTCATTTCGCACAGAATCCACAAAGCATTGAAGAAAATTTACAACATAAAAAAGTCAGCCAAGTCTTAGGCGTACCACGATAGATTTTTTTGGGCACCCATTTAACTACGAGTATGAACGGTTGGCATGACAAGGCTAAGGGCGATGTAGAATTCGAAATGGGCACACCAACTAAAAGACCATACCAGACGCATCCCCAATTTTATAGCTCAACCATGTTGGTCGCTTTCGGGCTCTTTTAATGAAATTATAATTACAATAATTTCATATTCAAATTATCCCCTTCGGCTAATTTTTTCCTTCCGAAAATTCATTTTCTTCAAAGACCACTTCATATCGTATCCTGTTCATAGTGTTCAGTTTCCGTTCTACATCAAATCTTTTATACAGAATACTCTCTTCACTCTATATTCATGGACAATATCTTCTTTATGTAAAAATTCTTCTATAATAATCCAAATCGCTAGATATACGTAAATTTGGAACAAAACACAAAAAAAAATACATTCATTTTTTGGTAGACACGCGCTATACTTTGCTCTATTCTATATAGATCCGCATAGTCCACTACTATTCTGAATCCTGATGGTTAGTGAGAATAATAATGATTCTGATAATGACTGCCATAGTCTGAAATTTATGAAGAAAAGATGGACAAAAAGCAAATTATACATTCAAGAGGAACGGTTAAAAGTATTTCTCGATATAATATAACGCCAAGCATTGGCATGGAATTTTCTTAAAGGAATTCGGTGAGAAATTTTCCGAACACCAGCGAAATTGATGTAGTCTCTATACCGCAAGGACCAAGATTATCTTTTTCTTCTTTTTTTTCTTGCCAAGTATGCCGGAAGGTTTGCTATTATTACTTTTTTTATATAATTTAAATAAATTTCAAGTGGGTTTCGTTTAATTAACATTTATATAATTTTCAAAAGTTGGTATTTTCTTTAATTGGGAAAATTGTTTTTGGTTCACCTATTTTTTTTTTTTTTTTTAATTAACAAAAAAGTTCAACCGTACGTTAATTAGGGATTGATTTATTTTGCGTAGTTTCATTGTGGTTAGAAAAGATACATTTTTGGTTTTTTTTTTTAAATTAATTTTTATAGATAAAAGTCTGCTGCCATTTATGGTCAAATTAATCTTATATCTCGGTTAAGGATAAGGATTTTGATAGTTATGCCGGGTTATTCAATTTGATATTTTGCATATATTAATTAAGATTACATATTTTAATTCTTAATTCTATCAATTGCATACTGATTTAGTGATCAAAGAATGAGCAAAAGATACTTGGACTGCCTCATGGAACAATAGCGAAGAGGCTCATTACTCGCTCGCTAGACACGTTATTAACCAAAAATTAATATTTATGCGTCTCTAAAAATCCTCAGGTGGCTGACAAAAATCTATTTTATTGATAAGAAGTGATTGTCTAAAGTGCATTTTTTTTCTGAATTTGTCATTGGCTTATAATTTTTTGAAAACTAAAAGGCAGTGTGACAGCTAGCTGACAGTTCATGATTATTAAAAATGGAGCGCTACACGAAAGAATAACGTGTTTTCATTGTTGAGAGATATGTTAAAAATAATTAAGGTTTGACAGCTACAGTTCGTAATTTTCATACAAAATATTATCGGAATAGTGATTTATTGTGATAAAAAAATTTAGGGAAACTGGAATAATTAGTGATTAAATACAAAACATTGAAGCTGTTTGTTGGAGTGTTACTGAGAGTCCAGGAATATGAAATTGGCATTCTCACGAAAGATTTGAATTTTCATTCTTACAAACTTCAATTGACTCAAGAACTGAAACCTACTGACTACGCACAGTGATGGTTTGGTTAATCGACAAAATTGTTGCATTTGGGGTTCAGAAAATCTATTAGTGATTATTGAAAAAAAAATGTACGCGGCCTGTTAAAAAAGTATAGCAAATTTTTTGTTTTTTTTCAAAAATTATTTATATATTTATGAATTCCTATTTTACCCCCTTCAAAGTAATCCCCACCAGATATTATACACTTGTGCCAACGTTTTTTCCAATCCTTGAAGCACTTTAAAAAATCATTTTTGTAGTCTTGTTCAGCTCTTCTTTTGATGCAGTTTTTATCTCTTCAATCGTAGCATAGCGTCGTGCTTTCACGGGACTCTTCAGTTTCAGGAACAAGAAAAAGTCACAGGGGGCCAGAATATGGGGAATATGGTGGCTTCGGCATTATTGGTGTGTTGTTTTTGGCGAACAACGATGCCAATTTTTGTTCTTCCACAAATCCGGGCGTTTCTGGCGGATTGCTTAGCGCAACTTGCGCATAACTTGCAGGTAATATTCTTTATTGACTGTTCTACCCTGTGGCAAGAACTCATGATGGACCACGCCCCTGCAATTGAAGAAAACTGTAAGCATACCTTCACATTCGCTTTTCGTCGTTCACATCTACTCGGCCCTCTGAGAACATTTTGAACCACCGATAAACGTTGCTTCGATCCAAGGTAGCTTCACCATATGCCACAGTCAACATTCGGAATGCGTCCGCGCAATTAATTTTGTTTTTCACAAAAAATTTGATTCTTTGATCCATTTTTTGGAATAGCAAAAATCGAAGACAAGCCAAAAGTGGCCGAACTTGTCGGCATAAGTGAGAGAATTCGTGATTCTTTTTGAACAGATCTCGTATCTACAAAGTGTAACAGGTTGGTGTGGATTTTGGGCTGGAGGTATCATCGGCCCATTCGTCTTCGAAAAAGCACCTGGTCAGGCAATTACAGTTAATGGTGCCCGCTATCTTGACATGATAAGCCAGTTTTTTTATACCTAAATTGGAAGATATCGACAAAAAGATGGTGCCAGATGCCATACAGCCCGAAAAATAATTCAATTATTGCATGAGTCATTTTCTGGTCGTGTATTTTCCCGTTTTGGTGATCAGAATTGGCAGTCCAGATTATGCGATTTAATGCCTCGGAATTTGTTTCGAAATTAGAAATTGTCAATTAGCCTGTCTAATTTTGAAATTATTAGTATTTTTATTATAATTTTATAAAAAATTTAATATAAAATCAGAAAAAATTTAATCTTTAAAGCATTTAGAAACAAATATCCGTCAAGATCGAAGTACAACCTAAAATATAATCAAATAAAATTTTTTAAATGGCAAAATTTTACAAATATAATTAATTAAAAATTATATTAAAAACTAAGTTTTCAATATTTTTGATTAAGCTTTGCTTTCCAAATTGTGAATTGAATAACTCGTTATATCTATTAAAGATAGAGATTTCACCAGTCATAATTGGCTTGGAAATCAAAATTATTCCAAATACTGAATTATTAAATTTTTAATTTTAAAAATAATAAATCTTAGGCAATACAATAAATTTATATGTAAGAAACACTAATCACCTGTTTTATTGCAATTTATAATAATGCAGTTTGACTGGCTATTAATATTTTATACTGTTCTGCATATTTGTACTATAAGTAATTGTATCTTTTAGTTGAAATATTTTCAACTTAGCTAATTGCTGCGGATTGTAGAATTTTGTTCAAGTAAATTACGGCTTAACAGATGCAAATTGCGATTTCTTGCATTGCGGCACAGATAATCACTTGACCTCTGAAATAGTCCACGTTCATTAAGAAACTACGAATAGTAGTAGCATATTCAAGTAGTTCTAATCGATTTATTGCTTTGCATAACGATTATTGCATTTAAATCGATTATTTCTTAAGCGGCACCAAAATAAGTTTTACTGCCACAAAGCCGCCAAAAGATACCAAATATACTGTAGTGTACCGCGTGCGCTATTCCGTATTGGAGATAATTATAAATGGGGTCTTAAATCATCTCATAACTACCTTAAAAACTGTCAAAGATTTCAATAAACTATCATTTCGTTGAATGGATTGACATGTGGTTTGCCGGGCTACGTAACTCGTGCTTGAGATAAAAGGTGTCCTCGAGAAATCATCGGCATCGACCTCTCAGCATAAACAATTCACTTGAACACTTTGGCTAACCTCATTTTTGTTTGAAAAGGTAATTTGCATTTGTAAGATTATCGTAAAAATGATTTGCGAAAAATGGCATAGTCAACTGAGGTCTATCATACTCGAAAGCTGAATTTTAAGCAATAATGCAATCCGTACCTTTGTTGGTCATAATATGAACAATTATCGTTAAGTGAATTTCTTTTAGTTTCGCCATTGAAGTTTGGGTACTGATTGAAAATTTAAACAATTTACGATAACAAAGATCGTTAGCCTATTTTCTCTGTAAGTTATTTAATTAAGTACGGCAGCTCTACACTCAACTATTATCATTACTGTCACCTTGCTAGTCGCCAATTTAATATCTTTTAGATTATTAATAATCACAATTACCTAAAATATTTTGCAAAATTTTTCATTTGTCATTTGAAAATATGATAAAATATATTTTTATGAACAATTAAGGGAATCTGTTTTTTTTTGTTTTATTTCGATTGTACTATAATTTTTCTCAGCAATAATAAATTATGAGTGCCTGTTTTTAAAAAAAAAATATTCAAGGCAAAGTTGGAATTGATTTCAAGTCAAGTTTCTTTACATTTTTTTCCAGTTAGATAATAAAGCTACAATGATAAATACTTATAATTATTACTTAAGCTATAATATTGCATAATTATATTATTGTACATGAAAAGAATATTAAAACTTTTTCTAATATTAATAAAAAGACAAATGAGTTTTCATAAATAACTTTTTATAAATTTATTAGAGAATCTAAAATCTTTTTCGGCAAATTAAATATTTTCTGTAAAGTTTTTGATTACAAATATTAATATTCGTAATAGAAAATATCTTGTTAATTTTTTATAATTATAAAATATCTTAAAGATTAGTAGATCTATTTTTTTCAATACCATTAGATTGATATAAAAATCAATAATTTCTTACGTTACGTAAACTTGACAATTACGTATGAAGGATAATTTTACCTGCTATGATGCCGTAAAACAGCAGAACGAGAAGGCAATCAACATCAACACTCTTTTGGTACCACTCACTGTTAAAAATCAGAGCTATTAAATCTGGAAAGCGGCAAAGCCAGTCCACATCTTCACTTTAAATTCGATAAGGAAACATTTTTTTAATTATTTTTAGGACTTGGAGAATCTGTGTTGGAATAACTTTTCGTTGAACCTACAATAAATTCGTTGAATTCATGAATGCAAAAATTCGGTAATATCTCTCTGAGATCACCAGTCACCATAACAGCATTACCAAACACTGAGTTTTTTTTAAAGCTTCACTTGCGCTAAAGGATCTTTGAATATCCTTATAACATTTATATATATCCCTCGTGTAGAAAGTTTTAGAAGAGATAAAGAAAGCTAGCCTACAATTTGTAACATATGTTCGTTCAGTTTATGGTGCGGGCCATGCTTCGTCTAGTGGAAGGTGTGGCTATAATGTCAATTTCGGGTTGTTGTCTTTGATCAATGCGGGTGTTTATTTACGATTGGTTTTTTCCTTCCGAAAGCTGATATTAATATTTTCATTTTTTTGATGACTAACTGCTTTTCAGGTGTTTGTTCCGCAATTTTTGTTAAGGAAAGGATAACGGGATAAGGAAATTAAAATAAAATTGACAGTATATTGGTTCTTCGGGATTTAGCGTAGAATCATGACTCATTGGGATTCGAACCCGTGACCTCTTGGATGAAAATCCAGCATGCTAACGAGTATGCTTCCTGTTTGTTTGTTTGTTTGTTTACGGGCCACCAGACCTCGCCAGACATTATTGCATCCATCTGCTCAGGCGGTCTGATGATCCAAAAATGGAAGGATAAGTGATAAGGAAATTAAAGTAAAATCGAATGTAAAATGGGTCTTTGGAAAATATTATAGGACCATGCCTCACTGGGATTCGAACCCATAACCTCTTTGATGGTAGTCCAGCTTGCTATCGACCATTCTACCGTTTGTTTGTTTATTTGTTTGTTTTGTTAACGGGACACCAGACCTCGCCAGACGCTATTGCATCCATCTGCTCAGGCGTCTGATGGTCCGAAAGGGAAGGGTAAGGTATAAGGAAATGAAAGAAGAATAGAAAGTAAAGCGGTGGGTAATTAGCGTAGGACGGGAGAGGACCATTATGCTGCAAATGGGAATCGAATTCACGTCCCTCTGCTTGGTAGCCCAGCACGGTATTGACTGTGCTACCTATTACCTATTACCTATTTTTGTTAACGGGCCACCAGACCTAGCCAGACGCTATCGCATCCATCTGCTCAAGCGGTCTGATGGTCCGCCCGCCTATTAGTAGCACCAGTGTCCAGGTAGGGAGGGGCAGAGAATAACGGAATGGAAGGAAATTGGTGAGGAAATTATCTTAGGACCATGCTGCTATAGTGGAATTCGAACCCACGGCCCCTTTGCCAGATAGTGGGTTGCGATAGCGTCTGGCGAGGTCTGGTGGCCCGGGACTGAGCTACCGAGGCCGGCCACTGTGCTTGCTGTTTGTTATTTTTTTTATTAATGGGCCTTTAGACCTCACCAGACACTATTGCGTCCATCTGCTCAAGCGGTCTGATGGTCCAAAAATGGAAGGATACGTTATAAGGAAATTAAAGTAAAATTGATTGTAAAATGGGTCTTTGGGAATTATTGTAGGACCATACCTAGACCAAAATGCTAGCGACTGTGGTACCGGACCAGCTAAACTGTGGTTGCTTGCTTGTCGTGTTGACGAAACACTATACCTTGCCAGACACTATTGTGTCTATCTGGTTAAGGGATCCGATGGTCCGAAATGGAAAGATAAGGGATAAGAGGATGAAATTCGTAAAAAAGCTAAAGCTACTCTTGTGAAATTATCGTAGGACCATGCTTCAGTAGTATTCGAACCACGATCCTTGGGATAGTAGTCCAGCGCATTAATGGACCACTATACCTCACTAGACATTATTACGTTCATCTACTCAGGTAGTCTGGAGGTCCGAAATGGAAGGTTAAGTTATAAGGAAAATGAAGTAAAATTTAATGTAAAATTAGTCTTTGGGAATTATCGTAAGGTCATTCCTTCGTGGAATTCGAACCTATGACCTCTTGGATGGTAGTCCAGCATTTTAACGACTATACTACTATGATATCTAAAGAATTTTTGTTGCCTCTAGATTTTCACGTCACTATAAGGAAACATTTGGCTTATTAACAAAGCCGCTTAAGTCAAAACGTACTCCGTCCATCATTACCAATTGCCTATAATTTTTTTCGATTTATTGCTGGTACCGCATATGGTCTCTAGGCTAAAGTTTCTATATTACCTGAATTGTGTACAGGCGTAAAAGCAAATCCTTATACAAAATATTTAATAAAGCGGTTTGAGAAAGATAATTTCAGTTGAACGTCCGGTTCGAAGATATGTCCTTCAGAATTCTTCACTGTACGATAAAAGACATAATTTTATAAGGATGATTACTGTTATAAAAAATTTAGCGATATTTAGTTTATAAGATTTTCAAATATCAACTTACAAAATGACAGCTAATAAAAATGGAATTAAATAAAATTTGTAACTATAACTCTATGGAATATCATGTATTTCCCTATCATTAAAAGTCAATTTATTGTTTATAAAATAATAAAAAAACTATAATCAGTCAGGACCTATGTAAGTACTTTCCATTTTGTTTTAAAAATAGACTCGTAATTGTTAAAATTTTTTGTTGTTCCAATTTATAAAAATTTATATGTACACGTATAATAAATCAAAATTATGATATTTTTTTAAATTTCAAAATAAAAAAGTCCTTGCAATTTATCTGCGGTTTAATTAATATTTATTCTATAAAAAGAAGCATAGAAAAAATATAATTTTAAGATTTTCTTAATAAATATTATTAAGATATTCTCTAAAAGAACAATCTCTAAAGTCTGAAAATTTTATTTTAGTTTTTTTTTAAAACGTTTTTATTTTAAATTTTGGGGAAAAAAAACACTTTTTAAACTATAAATTTGCCAAATTTTTGTAAAAATAAAATTTTGATTATTATAAATTCAACTAAAAAATAATATTAAAATTTTCTCATATATAAATTACGTTAATAACTACTTTTATTAAATCCCTTTTTGGACTTCTATTCAAATTTTTTCTTAACAATGATTTATTCAACCGAAAAAGATATAATAAATTTCAAATGTTAATTACCAAATAATTATAATTTCACACTAGTTTTAACACTTTTAATAGAAAATATCTTAACAACTTTGACTAATTAGTAGAAAAATATTTTCGTGATTGTGCGCTCATAATTATTCTTAAATATTAATCAATTTCAATATTTTTTTTTATTCCATTAATTTAAGCTTACCAAATAAAAAAGCTCTAAAATTTTCTGAAAATACTTTGAAATTATATAATATTTTAACTATGAGAATTTAAAAAATAACATTGAATGAGAAAATGTTGATTTTAATTAAAAAAACCAAGAAAAAAAATTAACAAATACTTGCAGATTATTGTACATAGTTGGAACCAGGTGAGGTTTTAATGGATTTTTGTTTTTGAATTAATTTCATTTAACAATCGGACGTGCACAGAAAAAAAACCGCTCTAAAAATAATGAAAATAATAATAACAATAAAATGAAGAAAAAAGAGAATATTATCTAAACTGTGTTAGATCCCCAAGTTCCCCTAAGATACTTTTTCACATTAGGTGATTCCATCATGATAATTATTTGTGGTCTATTCTTGGTAGGTGGTAATGTTACCTGCAGTTATGAGGGCAATGTACATAATATCAATTCGTACTTTTGTTTTTCAAAGAACTAGAAATATATCCAGACAAAATCAGCTTTTTATTAATTAATTGTTAAAATTGTAAGTTGAATGAAAAGAATGGAAATTCAACCAACACAATTGTGCTATCATTTAGTTATTTTCGGAAAATTGTACAATAGCAAAAGGTAACACAACACCCACCAAAAGTTAAATAATAAAAATATTCTAAGTTGAATATTTGTAATAATAATAATAATAATAATCTTAACAAATATTAGTATGGCCGAGTACTTTTTGGAAGAGTAACGAGCCCATCAACACAGCAAGTACATAGAAAATAGAGAAACTTTTATGGCTGTTCACAGTCAGATGTCTACGTGCACGGATGCGGCTAAATTCATGCGGTCACCCACTGTTTCTAATTGAATTCACACAAAATTTTTGCCTTTTTCTAATATTCTCAGACTATACTTGACATTCTTCTATAGTTATTATGTATGAATTTTTTTTAATAAATAGTATATTAAAATGGAAATCAGCTCGATTGCCGAGCTAGTCAAACCCTAATTAGAGTTTGTTTCATGTCTGCTTATCAGCAAAGAAATTTTCACGTTCAAAAATAATAAAAGAAAACAAAATTAAATAAATACACGCCGCCAAGTGTCATCTATTTAGTGGGCTTGTTAAATTAACATAAATTTACGATCACTTAATTGTCATATAATTGAAATTATTTTTTTTTAAAAAAAAAAGGTGAGTTTTTGTTTTTTAATAAATTAGTCCAAATATGACTGGTGTGGTGCTTGGTAGATTATTTTTTAAGAACTAAAAACAATAGGGGTTCTGATGTTTATCGAATTAATTTTATTGAATATTTTGTACTATCGCAGATATTTCTGCGATTAACAGAGGATAAGCCATTTTGTAGAGACACTAGCCTTACTGTTTAATATTTTTTCAATTTTAATATTTATTATTGCTTAGATTTAAAATTCATATTTTATATTATAGATTGTTTATCTACCAAAGCAATGTGTTCAAATTCTAAAAACTTTCTCGAAAAAGTTCAAATTCTCTAGCAGCCTTATTTTGCACTAAAATAGGAGATTATGAATATTCGGCACAATGTCGAATTCCACTGGGTTCCGGTTGATGTGGTTATTTTGACCATTGAGTGCATGGTCCTGAGTCCAGTGCCTACGGTAATCATTAATTTACATTGTCTGCTCCAGAATTGACACTAAACATCTATGACCTCTCGTAGATAAATATATTGGATAATCTTCTTCGTCCCATCTAAAAATCCTGTGTCGCCTGTATTTCAATCTCCCATACGCTATGTCTAAGGCATCAAAAATCTTGAATTAGGAATGTCACCTAATCCAAGATTTTTGATGCCTTAGACTCCTTCTATTGTTCCAACAATTTCATTTCCAAGTCCTCCATTTAACTTTCTTAAACAAACTATTCTACTCCAAAAAAAAAAGTTTAATAAAATGCCGATTCTTCTAATGAATCTTTCATGCAGTTTTTCTTAGAAACATGCAGGTGCCAAAATAGGTGACGCTATTTTTTTTCATTGCCCCTGGCATATGTCTTAGGGACTTTATAATAAAAAAACAAGAGAAGATTATGATCGATAAAGCAGCTTAATCTATTTCCTGGCATACTTAGCTTTTGGGCTTGTTTCATGGCACATTGTGGTTCATTTTGCATTTAGACTTGCAAATCCATCCATAAAAAAAGCTACATAACCAAAGAAAATCACGTAGATAAGCCTATAAAAAAAAAAAAACTTCAGCGATGGCTCTAGATAAATGCGTTAATAAGCAAAATTGTCATATATAACGGCTTTGAAAACCCACAAGTGACAGCGCGGAAGCTATTGTATCTGCGAAAACCCGCAAGTTGGCTTCAACCGCTTGAAAAACCAAGGTCGATTTCGGTTGTACTTTCGGGTCTTGCTGAGCCCGCGTATCTGAGGTGGCTTAGCGGTGCCTAGGGATTTATAAGACTCCTTACCATAGCTCAATGAGCGGAGTACAAACCGAAGTACTCTTAAAACAAAAATTGGTACTACGGGAATCGGGGTGCCCTATAGTGTTTGAACACACTGTGCCCAACAATGGTGAGGCGCTTAGGCTGTTGTTGATACCCATATCACGGGTCTGGTCTACGGATCGTTGGTTGAGATACTAGTAATTATCTTGGGTGCTGTCACTGATTATGACAGTAGATGTTAAGATAGTCCACGTCACTAATAGTTGGAGTAATCAGCTTGTAACTGGTTACTGACTGTAAACTGCCAGTAATGATTGTGCGTTGATTGAGCGTTACTCAATTCCTATGGTCGTAGGCGACACTTGGTTTTATGTTTAACAACAGAGAAGTCACGTTAAATAATATATGCCAAAAAGAGTGATATGATTTCTCTTTAAAAAAAACACACTAATTGTTAAGGAAATTCAAATGTTTTTTATTTAATATGAAGTACAATTGATACAATTAAGTGCTGAATAAAACGTCATTCAAATGGCCTCCACAACTTCTTTTGCAGGACCGAATTCGATGAACCCAATTTTCGAGCACTTTTTCCACTAAATCAAGTCGTATGTCATGAATAGCACGTTCAATATTGACTTCTAAAGCTTTAAGAGAGTCTGTTTTATTGCTAAAGACCAATGACTTCAAATAACCCCACAAGAAATAGTCTAATGGTGTTAAATCACAACTTCTTGGAGGCCATTCAATGTCACAATTTCTTGAAATAATCGAATCTACAAACTTTTCTCGCAATAATTTGTCCGTCTTTTTGGAACCAGATGTTTTCAAGATCATATTCTTCCAATTTCGGCCATAAAAAGTTGGTTATCATCGATCTATACCACTCTCCATTGACAGTAACGGTGTTACCAGCTTCATTTCGAAAGAAGAACGGACCTATAATTCCGCCAGACCAAAAACCACACCAAAACTGTTAATTTAGGTAAATGCAATGAGTGTTCATGAATAATTTGTCGATTTTCTTTGCACCAGAATCGACAGTTTTGTTTATTTACTACACCACTCAGATGAAAGTGAGCCTCATCGGAGAAGAAGATTTTCTTTAAAAAATCGTTATCGTTTTCAAGTTGTTTCAAGACAAAATCAGCAAATTCACGACGTTTACTGTGGTCCAATGGCTTCAGTTCTTGAGTGATAGCAATTTTTTACGGATGCAAGCCCAAATCCTTTCTCAAAATCCACCAGGTTGTGGTTTGAAACAGTCCCAATTCTTGAGAACGTCTTGGAATCGACAAATTGCGGTCTTCAGCAACACTTGCCTGAACGGCAGCAATATTTTCATTACTTCAAGCGGTTGTCTTATTGGCACTTGAACATTATGTTAAGAAAATGTATCCTAGAAATTTTTAACAATTCGACAAATAGCGAGCACAGTTGGACGATTATTACGACAATAAAATTGCAAAAGCGCACGAAAAGTTGCAATTGGAGAACGATTATTTAGATAATAAAATTGAATCATTTGTAAACGTTGTTCTTACATATTTCACTCTATGATAAAATTGTAAACATTATTGAATACAATGAAAAAAAAAACAGATCATGGCATATTACAAATGGCCGAAACGTCACTTAGAAATCATATCACTCTTATTGAAAAACCTTATATTGTAACTGTATCTGCGAAAAGAGCCCTTTTATTATGCATCAAATAATAATCAAAATAAAGAAGGATGATAAGTTACCATCAACTCTGCTTACTATAGCCGAACGATAACCGATTTTTTTTTGGTCTGATCTTGAATAGTTTGATCTACGCTATATGTGGTTTCAACAAGATGACGGTACAAGTACCAAAAATATAAGTTGTAGTGAAAAGTAATCCATTATTTTGCAAATAGATGGCTTTAGAAGTCTGTATCTCCCGTTGTAAAAGTGCAATCGGGTTGCACTAGATGGCGTTAGAAAGATAAGATTTTGTACTACAAAAAACTTTTCATTGCCCAGGAGCTAAACATTGCACAAAAAACCGTTTTGAACCACTTAAATGAGGCTGGATACAAAAAGAAGCTCGATATATGGGTGCCACACGAGTTATCGAAAATAACCTCATGGACCGAATTTCCATCTGCGAATCGCTCCTGAATCGCAACAAAATCGATCCATTTCTGAAGCGGATGGTTACTGGTGATTAAAAGTGGGTCACTTACGACAACGTCAAGCGACAACGGTCGTGGTCAAATCGCGGTCACCCGGCCAGGATTGACAGCCAGGAAGGTTTTGCTGTGTGTTTGGTGGGACTGGCAGGGAATCATCTACTATGAGCTGCTCCCCTACGGCCGAACTCTTAATTCGGACCTATACTGTCAACAATTGGACCGTCTGAAAGAAGCAATCGCCCAGAAGCGGCCAGCTTTGGCCAATAGCAGAGGAATTGTGTTCCATCAGGACAACGTCAGGCCGCATACATCGATAGTGACTCGCCAGAAGTTCCGGGACCTTGGTTGGGATGTTCTTATGCATCCACCTTATAGTCTGGACCTGGCACCAAGTGGTTACCACCTCTTCCTGTCAATGACGAATGATTTTGCAGGTGAAAAATTCACCTTAAGAGAAGATTGTGAAAATCGACTGTCCCATGAGAGAGGCATTATGAAATTATCTCCAAAATGGCAACAATTTATCGAACAAAACGGTGCATATTTGACCTAAATCGTATCATTCTATCTATGCTAAATAAAACCTTCAATTTAATGCAAAAATAATGGATTTCTTGTTACTACAACTTATATAATACATTTTTGCTTTATTTTTATTAATCAATTTTCGAGATTTATTCTATTTTGCAGAATGCATAATTTCGAAATTGATTGATGTCAATTGGCATTCAAGAACGTGTCATTTGACGTTATTGAATTTTTGCTTGTAAAATAATTACCTCATAATGATCGAGTTCTGCAAAATATTCCCATAGCAATTATTTGAATAATTATATATTTTGTTTATATAATATCAAAAGTTTTGTCATATAATTAAGTAAAAATATTTTTATAATCTAAATTAAAAATATATTTAATTGAATTTTATTTTCCAAAGTACAAAATGGATAATCAATAATTATTGTATATTGTTAAAAGTCAAAAAAAAATGAATGTACACAAAAATGCCATAAAATAGAAGTGCAACATTGTACAACCTTGATTGTAAGAAATATGAAAAAATTCTCTCTGGACCCCATTAATATTGCAAATTGTCATTTTTAGTATTGATCTTAAAATGGTACTATTCATAAAATATTTAAAGTTAGTTTAAATTCACATTCAGCTTAGTGTAGTGTTATTCAGCAAGGCCTAATCCCTTACCTCCCTCACCCATACTATAGGTTACTTAATACAAATAATAAAAAATAAAATCATATTAAATGACTGCCATCGAACTCAGCTAGAATCATGGTCTTAAAAACACTTCTGAATTTCGTCGCTCAACTGTGCGTTCCAAACAACTTCTCAGTCTTCCCTCGCTTACCTACACACGTATTCGTACACAAACATTTACTCGTCCATATCGATTGCTTTGCGTTTTCGTTCTGGCATTCTTCTAGATATTATGTCAACGGGGGGGCCCATCTGGGAGATGTCGTTAAATCAACCAAACAAGAAAGGCCCACAAATAAAAACCAGCAAATTAGAAACAATCACATTTCAGACAGACATTTATTTATATTTATGGCAGGTGTGTTGGTAACATTGCGTTCTTGTTTTGCAGAATATAAAATATGAGGCAATCGTACTCATTAAAATTTTTTTTTAATATGGTCAAACTAATTTCAAATTCTAGAAAAATAATTTCAATTTTTTTCTCCTTATTCCACCATATTAACATTAAGTCTTTTTGTTATTTAACTTTTCAAATTTGGAATAATTTTATGCACTAAATTCCATAGTTCCAGTTGTGCGTAGGTTTTTTTTGCTAGCAAGACACTTATTTGATAATTTGTAGTAGAAATTTTATAAAACAACAGCAAGAAAAAAAGAATCAATAAAATTTAAAAGTTTTATAGATGCTCCAATATCTAATATCAAGAATCTGTAATTTTATGGTAGTTACGTGGGCTACTATATATATTTCTGGCCTAATAATGAAAATGCGAATATTTATCAACGAAAAAGGTTTTATTGTTTTTCAAAATATTCTCCATCAAGATTTATACACTTTTGCATGCGCTCAAACCAATTTTCGAAGCACTTTTTCCACTCCGATTGAGACACCTCCAAAACATGGTTTTTGAATGCTTCAACAGCATCTTCTGGCGACGAAAATCGTTGAAAGTCATTGGGTGCCAAGTCAGGGCTGTACGGAGGATGACCCATCAATTCGACGTTTTGTCCGGTCAAAAAGGCGCTGGTTTGAGCCGATGTGTGAGAGCTCGCATTGTCATGGTGCACAATGATTCGACTTCTCTTGTTCGTTTTTCGAATTTCTCCGAAGACTTCAGGCAAACAAATGGTGGTGTACCACTCAGAATTGACCGTCCTACGTTGCACAAGCGGAACAGTCGCCACATGACCAGTTTTGCCAAAGAAACAAGCGACCATTTGCTTCGAAGTGCTTCTTCCACGAACAACTTTCGTTGGATTTGACTCGTCTTGGAAGACCCACACGGTCGATTGCTGTTTTGTTTCGGGCTCATACGCATAGATCCATGATTCGTCACCTGTGACGATCTTATAAACGTCTTTTGAAGCACCGCGATCGTATTTTTTCAGCATTTCTTTACACCAATCCACACGAGCCTTTTTTTGAGCGATTGTCAAATTGTGCGGGATCCAACGAGAACAAACCTTTTTTACGGCCAGGTGTTCATGCAATATCGAATGTATGCTGGTGGGAGAAATGCCTAGGCATGCCTCTATCTCACGGTATGTCACATGACGGTCTTGCATTATCAGTTCACGTACGGCATCGACGTTTTCTGGAACAACGGCTGTTTTTGGACGACCTTCACGGAATTCGTCTTTGAGCGAGCGTCGGCCACGATTGAATTCGTTGTACCAGTTTTTCACAGTGCTATAGGATGGTGCTTCATAGCCATACAAAGATTTAAGTTCATCGATGCACTCTTGTCGTGATAATCCACGTCGAAAGTTGTGAAAAATGATCGCACGAAAATGTTCACGAGTTAATTCCATTTTTTTGCCAAATTGATTTTTTCAAGTCACTGTAAACAACACAAATGATAGTCGTACGTCAAAACGTTCTGAGTACGTTTATGCTAAAAAATGTCAAACTTTCCAATGGAAATGTCAGATCGCACCTGGCAACACTTAGTGTTGCCTAGGCCAGAAATATATATAGTAGCCTACGTATTATGATTTTGGAAAATTTATTTTCTTCTCTTTTTTTTTTTTGTTATTTTTTTTCTTTTTATAAATTATGTGAGAAAAAGAATTTCGATACGTAAACATAATTTTCTAAAGACTGACGACTAGCAATATGGCTCATCGAAGAGGTGAGGTATTGTCGGACTATCGAAATGTATAAAGATTCGTTGAGCTGCTGCGCCCTTATTTGTGCGATTTGTCGTCTACAGCTCAACATTTATTAAACTAGACTTCATGCGATTTAAGGTCTTTCTAGGCATTTTGTATCTCTTAACCCCCTCCGTTGTAGCACTATACTCTTTTCTCGACATTCATAGGTGATAAAAGAACCTGTCAGGTATGTATGCAAGAGTATAGTCTTATGACAACGATGAACATGGAACCTCGAACCTATTTTGTGGTGTGCCAAGCCTGTGATCGAAACGTTTCTGGAAATCTTGGATCATGTTCAGATGTTTATCTTTGGTGGATGTTTTGTTTCTCCAATTGGAATTGCTTAAAAAAACATGTCTACTGTCAAAAGTGACATTGAAAGGCTATAAAATAAATGAAATTAATTACGACAAATCGATAATAAATATTTTCTTTCTTGATGTTTTTTTTTTTTCATGGTTAGATAGACTCTTGAGTCATTATAGATCTCAACTTTATGATGTTCAGATTATTGTTGATGCATTGCATCGGATTTTATTATTACTTACCATAGTAGGACTATTACTATAACTTCTGCGTCTGATATTAATAATCAGTTTGGTAGCAAGTTTTTTCGGTTTGTGAATGTTTACTTTTTTTAGTAAACCTACGGAAAAGTTGGCATTTCTTTAGATGGAATTGTGCGAATGTTGTTATTCTCACCTCAATATCTTAACATGATTTTTGATATTTCATATAATTTGTCATCAGCTTGTAAAAGGCTGTCATTTTTCATTATTATTATATTTTGTTTTTGTTCTTTTATTTTCTTGTTTTTTCTTAAAATTAATTGTTGTGATTAAAGATTTTTTGATAAACTTGCTTACCAACAAGTATTTAGATAGGATTAAGAACGTTTTTAATAGGCTTAAGTGGTCAAGTTAGTAAATTTGTTTTCTTATCGATTTGTTAGTTTTTGAAAATATTATGGTTGTGAAGGCGTAACAGTCAAATTCTTCATAACTATAGAAAAAAACTAAAAAACAAATTGAATATCTCAACAACTAGGAATATTTATGGAGGTTTGAAAAATGATATTTTTGTAATGCAATGGGTGATTTTTTTTTGCGATCAACTTTTAACACTAAAGGCAATATTTGTAACGCTTTTAATTTTTTAATGCAGTGACAATTTGTTAAATTTTATTGCATAAGTGAATGTGCTATTTAATAATACATGTTTTAAAAAATAAATACAAAATAAATGAGAACATAATTCAAGACAATTGTGTTTTTATTTGCACTCATGTTTGAAATTGTGGTTGGATTCTTTTTGGATTCTATACGAAAATTGATGCCAATCTCTGCATAACCTAGAAAACACTATTCGATATACGACACACAAAAACCGATGGGGAAGTGTACATAATTTCATCGTGAAATTGTTTTGGTTTGCACTTTTGTTTAATAGAAAAAAATATTTAAAAAAATTCAGTTCGATTTTGTGAAAAATTATAGGAAACTTTAATGGATTGATACCTTAACTAATTTTTCATAATATTAATTGTAATTCTAGTTTGGGTGATTTAAATGAGTTTAAATGTATTAATTTTTTCTTTGATAACAATTTGAAAAATTCTTGCAAATAAATTACAATCACTAATAAAGTTTTGGTTAAATTATTTCTATATTATTAATTAATAAAAATTATATATTTTTATTTGAATACTGATTAATCTTTATTATAATTAACATTAATACTAACTAGTTTATTGCCATAACATATACTTTACGAGATAAATAAGCTTAAATCCGCTATTTTTTATTTAAAAAATAAATAAAAAAAGCGGATTTGAGCTTATATACCTGGTAAAGTAAATTCTTTTCTTTCATAGAAAGCACTAAACAAATTTATTCAAAGTACTTGCCCTCGCTAGCTATACATTTTCCCATCTCTCGGGCAATTTGTGGATACCACGCCAAAAAAATTCCTTCTCTTTCGAGGTATACCACTCATCAAGCCATTTTCGGACGTCTCCGTAAGAATCGAAGTGCTGCTCAGCGAGCGCGTGGCCCTTTGACGAAAGCAGGTGGTAGTCGGAAGAACCCAGGACTCGTGAATAAGTGGAGTGGGGTAGCATCTCCCAGTTGAGTGTCTCCAAGTAGTTTCGGACCATTTTTCACGTGTGCAATGGTGCGTTGTCGTGGAGGAAAATTAGCCTTCGTTAATAATCCGTCCTTTTTTCACGCAGAGCATGGTGCAATTTGATCAGTTGTTGGTGGTAGCACTGGGCATTGACAGTTTCACTAGGTTTAAACATCTCATAGTAGATACCCTGCTGAATCCACCAAACGCACAGCATCGTCTTCCGTCCGAAGCGATTTGGTCTTGGGGAAGATGTTGATGGTTGGCCGGGATCAAGCCGCGATTTTTTGCGTTTAAAATTCTTGAAATATATCCAATTTTCATAACCTGTCACAATCCGTGTGACTTTCTTTTTTGTCTGCGAGCAAGATTTCGCATTTGTTTCGGCGTCGCTCCATATGCCTATCGTTCAATTCATGCGGCACCCATTTTCCGATCTTTTCAATCTTCTCCATGGTACGCAAACGCATGGAAATGGCTGGTTGAGTAACACCCAACTGCTCCGCGAGCATTTTTTGCGAATGGGTATCGTATTCGTCAAAATTGAGCCAGCAATTGATGGTGCTCAACCTTCCTAGGCCGATTTTCACGGTTCTTGTCCCAAAAGTCAAAAATGCCGTCTTTGAACCGACGAAACCAATCTCGGCACGTTGTTTCCGATAAAGCATCGTCACCATAGGCCTCTTAAAGTATTCAATGCGATTCGGCAGCCGATTTCTTCAAATTGAAGCAGAAAAGCAAAGCTTCCCGGATATGGTATTTTGCTGGCACAAAACTAGACATGATTACCAAAGGAAAAATGTATGTTGTTGTACGAAATTGCTGACAATGTGCACTGATTATTTTTGACAGATGTCAAACTCATAAAAAAAAGTTTAAGCTTAAATCCGTTTTTTTGTCATTGATGGCATAAGTGATCGTACTTACGCCATCTATGGAAAAACAGCGAATTTAAGCTTATACACCTGGTATTATGCTGCCATTTACATTTTATATCGACTAAAACTTTGCAAAATAATGTTCATACCGGTAATGATGTTTGCGTCAATTTAAATTCGTTCTAATTAATTGTAATGCCGATTAATGTGATGCCCGTTAATTTGGTATTAACTGATTAATGTCGGTAATGCCGATTAATTTGAGGCCCGTTAAATATTCAATTTAATTATCAGCTTATACTTAAACCAACTTTTTTTTATGCCAATTATAATATTTTAAAGATTTTTTTTATTATAACTTTAGTTAATTTTTGTGCTGAATAATTTCGATGCCGCATTATCTTCATGCTGATATTCAAATGAATAACAAATTTATTTTTTTACTAATTATTTTGATGCTAACTATTTTTTAATACTCCATATAATTATAATAATTATTTTATTATTACTTCAATAAATATTTGTGCCGATTAATAATAATGCCGCATAATCTTCATGCCCCTTTAAGGTTAATAATAACTCAATTACAATATATTTTTCTCATTATTTCGATGCCAATTATAATGTATAAAACATTTATTTTATTATGAAGTCATCATCAGGATTTGTGCCAATTGATTATGATGCCACATAGTCTTCATAACAGGAATGAGATTCATTATTCAATTATTTTCTGCTAAATATTTCAATGCCAATTGATTCTATGAAAATTAAAATATTCTTAAGATTTATTAAATTTAAATACTAATTAATTTTTGTGCCGATTAATTATGATGCCGCATAATCTTCATACTGAAAATGAGATCAATGTTGAAATTATAATTTATTAATTGTTTTGGTGCCAAACATTTTAATGCCAATTATTAATAATGCGGCTAATTTTCTGTGCCGATTATAAAGATCATTTCATTTATTTTATTATTGAGACACAAATTTTGGTGTTTTATTGTATATAATAAAAAAAATTGATTCCTAATATTTTTGTTTGATTTTTTGTTTACTTGGAAATATTTATTTTATTACAAAACCAGTGAACTTTTGTGCCATATAATAATAATGCTGTATTTTTGTTATGCCAAAATTATCTTCTGAAAACTGTTTTAATGGCAACTAGTTTTTATGATAAATAAATTTTTTTTGAACATTTATTTTATTAGAAAACAATCAAATTTTAATCCAAATAATTATAATGCCATATAATCTTCATGCCGATAATGGAATTTATTTCTGTTTATAATATTTAATAAGCTTTAAAGCCTATTTTATTTGTGCCTATCCATTATGATGCCGCATAATTTTTATGCCGCTTAATGGGATTAATGTTCCAATTATATTTTGATGCCGATTTTTTTATGCCAATTTATATTGATGCCGCTAAGTTTTTTTACTATACCATATATAATAAGGTTTTTCTATTTATTTTCCTATGAAACATATTAGCTAATGCCGATAAATTTCTCATTTCCTTATTTTACTACCGCTTTCGTTGGATTTGCTATTTCTATTCCTAAATCTATTTCTGTTTTAAAATTTATTTTAATTAAGTATTAAAGATAAAATCTAACACTAAAATCGTATATAATAAAATTTTATTCATAAGCAAAACATAATTAAAAGATGAACAATGTTCATATTATTAATGAAAACCTAAGGTTCGGAAGAAGGTGTTTCCCATTAGGTGCGTGAATAAATATTAAAACCAAAGTACAATCGATATCCACCCATAATTAACAGATAACAAATTTTATATAATAAATTTTAACTTCGAAAATATTTAAAAATTAAATGCAAAAGGATGCCGAATTCCAATCCCAAATCTGATATTCAAGCTTGGATTGGTGCATGTGCATGGTGTCGATCATGCAGGCTGAACTAAGACAATCCGTTCTGATCCTAAAGTTCAACAGTATCTTTAAAAAGGGGCAGTAACGATTGTCGAATGCAATGAACATTCGATGATCATTAAATAAATTCCAATTTTAATAATAATTGCGATTATCTTTTGGAAAAGGTGCTAAATTACGACACGATAGAATACTACGTAGATAAGAGTATCTCATGCTAAAGTACGAATATATCTTTTAACTGATTATGTAGATGCAGATTCTTGTGCAGGTTGTAGCTAAAATAATAAAAAAATAACAATATTAAAGGCTTAGTGAGAATGCTAGTGGCCATGCAATTCGTAATGGAAAAATTCGAATGGTAATAAAGCGATTTTAATAGTAATTGGAGCGAAATTTATTTTATTGTCGTCCTTGGATCTCTTGAAATCTGATTCTTAGTAATATACTATAGCCCACATCATGGGCTAATCTTAGATCTTTCGCTTTTATTAACTGATAATTTACGATTGGTTTTGTCGATTAAAATTGCAATCAGCACAGCAAGATAGGTTTGCGCGTGCGGATTAGTTTTATGATTCCAATGGAGCCTACTCGTACTTGAGCAGTAATATTAGCTACAGGTGGCAAAAATGCTCCACCATTCAAAGATAGTTGAATATAGTTAGATAGTCAGTTTGGTTACTACTTTATGGGTAAGCATTGCATGTACTCGTTAAGTGAGATATTCTTTCAGGACCAACTTACCATGAATAATTTGTGAACAATTTATGTGGAGAGATATCCAACGAAGACTTAATTTAGGTTATCGAATCGGTTGGTGGTTACAATCTCAGCTAAAATTACAAAAGATCTTCACATTCAAGTTGAGATTTTAATCAAATAAATTTATTTTTATAACATGCAATAGAAGGTTTCTTTAAAACCTTTCAATTTAATTATCATAATTGTCATTAACATGAATTTATACGATAAGAAATAATTTTATTTTATTCCATTCATTTTGGGTATTAATCTTTTTTTTATTAAATCTTTATAATTAATTGCATTGTAGTGCGTTTCAATCGGTTTCCAAATCTTGGATTTCATAACAATCGGTTTCCAAATCTTGGTCGAATTATATTATTTTCAGATATTTTTATATAATTTTCTGAAATAATTTTTATTTAGCTGATATTAAAATCTTTAAAAAAGTGAAAGTTTTACGCACTAGCTTTTACTAAAAGCCTAGTCAGTTTTTACCAAAATCTTTCTTTCTTTTTAAAACTCATACAATAGTAAAAATGATCTAAGTTCTAATCTCTTAACTTCTTAAAAATTTACCACACTAATACTCGGGGATAAAAAAGAGTTCTTTAGGAAAATACTTAGTTTAAAAAGGACCTTTTTTGAACAAATGTTCATTTTGAAAATCCACCAACTCCGAAGTAATTTAAAAAATTCGTTACTTAAATTTTTTATAGTAAAAAAAAAACATTTTTATCAAAACTAAATATGTGAATAATACTTTTATAAAAAGTTAAGATTTAAAATGAAAAACTTTTCTGTTATAAGAGAAAAGTTTCTAGTTTTTCTGTACTTATTGCATTTTTACAGTAAAGAAAAAAGTTGTTTTTCTCTGTTTAAAAAAAAATCTTCACTTTTTATAGTAAATATACAATGAAAAATCAAATATTTATAATTTTCTGGTAGATGAAAGGAAAAAGTACAAAGCTTTCAAAAACAAGAGAACAAGTTAAAATGGCTTCAAGGTAAATGTAGAAAAATGAGTAGTGGGTGGTTGGTTTCTGACAAGAGGTAATGAAAATGAACAAAATACGTTCGTTATACAATAAGAAAACTGATTCAACAAAAATATATTATTTAACATAAAGTATTATTATAAAAACTTCAAAAATAACCATAAATGAAAGGAAAATAAACAGTAATACCAGGAGTTGTTGGATACCACAAGGACGAGATTTCATATAATAACAAAATGCCGCAAGTAATAGAAATGTTGAATATGAATGAAAAGTTGTTCAACCTTTGTTTTTTCGTTGCTTTAGTTTATTGAGTTTATGTTAAATTTTCAACAATAAAAAAAAAGTATTATTTTTAAGTTTTATGATAATTTTTATAATAAAATAAATTCTAAACAAGAGATTTTATATTTGAAGTTGTTTTTTAGCTCTTTTAATATTAAAACTTAATCATAGGAAACAGGCTTTTTTTGTAATAAAATTGAAATAAAATTTTTGAAAATTTAAAATTAATTCTCAAAATAATTTTTACCAATTTGTCCCTTTCTCCAAAATCCATAAAAGTTGAAAAGGACAATTTTAGATTTTTTTCTGAAAAAAAAAAATCAAAAAGCAGTTCTAGTTTTAATTATAAAGCCATTCACAGAATATAAATTGGACCTAAAACTTTGTAAATATTTATTAAAAAAACATTTTTTCATAAAATAATTTTTAAATAAAACCCTCAAAAAAAACATAACTGGTTCGGAATTTTTATCCTTCCTACACTCACTTGGAGCCTCATTCACAATGGTGTTGCCGCATTGCTAACACTCGAGGAAAGATTCTTCAAGAAGCTCTATCCCATACACCATACCAAATAACTTCCCCTTCAAATCCACATACTGGCCAACTTCTAGTTCAAAATAACCTGATATCCTTGATTAATTTATTAGCAGTCCTTCAATTACCATAAACTCTAGAGTTGAAACTGTTTTCGATGTAAACTTTGATCATAGTCCTGTTCTCCTTAATCTTAATGCCAAGCCAATCTTAAAGACTCTTTATCCTAGACTTATAAATAGCAAAAAATATTGGAACATATTTAGAAACAAATTAGACCGACAGATTGACTTTAAAAGAACATTAAAAAAGGCAAACGACATTTCAAATTATCGAAGAACTAATGGTCCAAAAATTTTAAGCCCTCGGAAGTTACATCTACTATTCTGTGTCTTCCTAATAAAAAAGCTTCTGATTATGATCTAATAACAGCTCCGATTATGAACCAAATTTCTCGAAAAGTTTTAGTTTTAAAAACAAACATTTTCAACAATATCTTGCGCACATCCTATTTTAATTTACTATCATTAAAATGATTCCTAAACCAAATGAACCTATTAATTTTTTTTCCTTCTATAGACTGATCAGGTTTTTACTAATCCTTGATAAGATTTTTGAAAAACTTCTATTAAAACGACTCTACTTAGTTCTAGTTAATAAATAAATTATTCTTGATCACCAATTTGGCTTTCGATCTGAACACTGCACTATCGAGCAATACCATCACATTGTTGATCACATTGTATCCTCTCTTAAGAGGAAAGATTATTGCCCAGTAGTATTTTTTGATATCTCCCAAGCTTTTGATCGTGTGTGGCATCCTGGACCCCTCTGGAAACTCGAGAGTTTTCGTCCTTCAACATGCTCCCTTATCATAAATTTATATCTCTCACAACGTCATTTCTAAGTTGCAATTAGGTCAGAATCCTCGAAAATATAACCTATTCTAGCTGGAGTTCCATAAGGTAGTATTCTTGGTCCTATTTTATATCATATTTATACCCAAGACATTCCGTCTGATCCTAATACTATCATTTCTACTTACGATACGGCCATACTTGCTACTCATACAAATTTTGACATAGCTTCCAACAATTTACAATCTCATATCCACAATATTCAATGCTGGTTTAATAGATGGAGAGTGGGGGTAAATGAATAGAAGAGTCCTCACATTTTTTTTACACTTTGCCAAGGAAAACCTTCCACTTTATATCTTAATAGTAACATAATTCCACAATATGATAAAATATGTTTCGCGGGACTTTACCTGGACAAGAGATTAACATGGAACCCACATAATAGATTAAAAAAACTTGAAGCCTATTAACCTAAAACTTCTTAGACTAACAATCAAAAGCAAAGTACAAACATACGAGGTCTGTACAAAAAGTATCGCGAATTTTGAATTTCCGCGGGTTATGTATATTCGATTTACAACTTTTTTGTGGCGTTATGTTGGCACTCATATTTCTCACTTATGCCGACAATTTCGGCCATTTTGAATGTTCAGTTAATTTTTGACAGCTGCTTTGCTTGCACGTGTTTTGGCTCGTCTTCGATTTTTGCCTATTTTCGACCAAAAACAGCATCGCATTAACATTGCTAAGGAACTGTTGGACTATTTCCGCGACGACGCAAATCATGGGTTTATGTTTATAACGTAGAAACCAAAGCACAATCATCCCAATGGAAGCTGGCGCACGAGCCAAGACCGAAAAAAGCGCCCCAAGTTTCGTCGAATCTGAAGGTTTTGCTTACAGTTTTTACAATTGCAGAGCGTGGTGTATCATGCCATAGAGTAGAACGGTTAATAAGGAATATTACCTGCAAGTTATGCGGAAGTTGCGCGAAGCAGACCGCCAGAAACGCCCGGATTTATGGAAGAACAAAAATTGACTTTTGCATATGATAACGCCCCTGCTCACGCATCGTTGCTTCTGCGCAAATTTTTGGCCAAAAACAATACACTTATAATGCCGCAGCCACCCTATTCCCTAGATCTGGCCCCATGTGACTTTTTCTTGTTCCCGAAACAGATTCTTTGATTCATTTTTTGGAATGGTAAAAAATCGAAGACGATCCAAAACACGTGCAAGCAAAGCAGCTGTCAAAATTAACTAAACATTCAAAATGGCCGAACTCGTCGTAACCCGCTGAAATTTAAAATTTGCGATACTTTTTGAACAGAACTCGTAGAATACAATTATAAAATATATTTGGACATATGAAATTGAACATTAGGGTTCCAATTCCTACCTCATACAGGCCTTACAATTCAAGATCCTCTGTCAAATTGTTGATGCCCCCTTTTATGTTAGTAATAACGTATACATCATAATCTAAATGTTCCCTTTGTTTAGGACCTGTGCATTTCCTGCTATCAAAAATTTTGCTCCCTTTTATCCTATCATCATAATCCACTTGTGTGTGAATTATCCTGTACTGCCCTTTCTGGAAACACTCATCGGAGACTTAAGAGACAATGGTCTAGAGATTTTCTAGAGGAATTTAGCTTCCATTAGTTGGCAAAACGCCGATGGGTGTTTACTCCCACTTCATGATGCAAAATATTATTAATTAAAATGTTATGTAAAACTACTTATAACAATACAATTGTACTTGCAGATAAAAAAAAATATTAAGACAGTTTTTGAGTCTTTAACATATTTTTCCCGCAGTTAAACAGTTTCTGCATCTAATCAAAAAATATCATATATGGTCAAGCAGTTTTATATTATCTTTAATTTGTAGAAAAAAACCTCCTTTAAAGTAAAACGATTTTCTTATTATACTTTCCGATATTTTCATCGATTACTTTTTAAATGTGCCAAAGTAACAATTGATGGATGAAAATTAAACTGAATATCAAAAGTTGGTCCATCATCAGATTCGTAGCAATCACTAACAACTTCTAACATATCATCAGATACTCTTCTTATTTGAATAAATTTTAACTCTAGACATAGGAAAATTCGAAGCCATCATTGGATTTGAAAGTTTTCGCGAAAATTTCCATTCGAAAAGTTTTCTTCAATTTTCCTCGATGAACAGTTCAGAAGCACATCAAGCAGACTTTTCAAATAACGAATGGATAAGCGCTGATAAGACGACTCAAAAGTGTGTGGAACTTTGGTGGAAAATTGTCAAAGATTATGGAGCCTTTGCAGAGGGATTATCTTATCAGGATGAGAAGCGTGAAATTTGAAGTTATTTTCAAATGCCAATAAATCATTTGGTCTTTGAAAGTGACAACATATAATTTCAGTATTAAAAATAAATTACTTTTTTTCTCATTAAAGAGAAAATATATTGAAGGAATTCTTTTCCTTTAATATTGCTAGAGAAATAAAAAACTTACTATTTATTCACCTTATCCACTTAATTAATATACTTTTCTCTGTATTTGAATAGAATTGTAGAAAATAAGCAGACCTAAATTTGAAATTACGTACTTGATTGAGGAAACTACAAAGGTTCCAGTACGAATATGATTTTTATTTTGAATTCGTTCGAGTAAAAACCGTAGAGGTTGGCTTTGATTTATGAAAAGCAGGAGGAAAAACATAATCGAAAAATTGCCTTTTTGATTAGCAAGTCAATTGCAATTTTAACTAGAACCATAGAGTCTAGCCATATAATATTTCCATCATCATTTCTGAATGCATTTCCCATCATTAGATACTTCACAACTCCACCTCCTCCTTAGTAGGAGTGCATTTACACTTTCGTTGCGGTAAAAGTTCTTCTTTGTACAATGCACTGCCATTTAGAGCTAAGAATTCTCGGCATAGAAGTAAGACTCTCAGCCATGGTAGGACTGTGATTAAGGTTCATTCTTTATAAGCCTGCGGTAAGACGTAGGACAATGTTGAAGAAAGTCCAGAGCATGTTTGTGAATGTGGTTAGCTACGAGTAGTAATGATGTACATTTGAACAATTTTGCACTATCGCTTTTCCACTTGCTTTTTACTGGAAAGTTGTGCTCAGGAGTAGGATTTACACGGTAAAGTGTTACGTTTATTCCAGAAGCGGCAATGTTTTTTGCTATAAAAAGCTTTATTCAGACCCACTAGTTGAGTGCAATAAGTGCTCGTTCAAAATTCGAAGAAGAATATAGAATTAACTGCTTGAGAGCGAGAGTTTGTTACCTTCAGAACTGATATTAACCCAGCAAATCTCATAGATAACGAATTACCATATTTTACTATTGCATCGAGTTTAAACTGCAATAAAAGGAATTTTTCAAATAAAGTAATTTCTATACTTTGTAAAGTAAAATTTTCTAGACTTATACACTCTTCAATTGCTTCTTTATAAATTTATAAGAAAATATATAAATTTATTGTACTTTTTGTAAGAAAAATTAATATAAAATGTAAAAATTGAATTGTTATTAATAGAAAATAGTTTGAATCGAAAAATTCTTTATTCTTACCTGTAACAAATTCTAAATTAGAAAAATTTTATTTGCAAAATAATTTCTTAATTTTATTTGTAATTCTTTAAATTGTATTATTTTGAAATATTTTTAAAATCATTTCCAGTCATTGAACAATAAAAATTTCCCAATCCACTGGAAATTTGCAATAATTATTGTAAAATGATGATTATGCTCATCAAACCAATAAACTCTATTACTTCTTATATATTAATTATTCTGCTCTAATCCTATTAAAAGTTTTCGAAAAAATATTCCTTTGTCAGTTACATGCGGTATTCAAATTCTTAAATTTAATTTGCAGCGTCATTGAGTGGTCAAAATTTGTTGTATCGTGTTTAAAAAGAGAAGCGTAGTGTTCCGGTATATTTTTAGATATTAAAAAAGCTTTTAATCTAGTCTGGCATCCGAGTTTACTTTAGAAACTCAAAACAATCCTTTCTTTTTGCATAAGATTCAGTTATAAAAAACCGATGTTTCCAAGTAAATAAAGCAAACAAACAAATAAATAAAGCGGCGTTCCTCTGTAATATTTATACATCCATCTGTCGTTTCTATATGCACAGATAATACAGACTATTTTATATTTCGCAAAAAAATTCTTACAACTAGTTAAAAGTTGTCGAACGTAAATGTGTCCACGTAACTTTTACTCTGCCCCATGCAGCATATTTTTACTTCGACTGTATTAAGAAAAATGTATTATATGAAATCCACACATGCAAATTAAAAGACTAGAACTAAATAGACTGTCAAAATAGACAGTAAATTATTTATGAACTTACGGACTGAACATTTTTGGATCTAATGGGCTCATTTGAGGAAGAGCTATCCTCTAGTTTCTGCTCTATTAACACCCGTGGACAATTTACGCATCGTAGGTTTTGAAATTCGTTAAAATACTAGCATTTATATACGACGGTCGTTCAATAAGTCCTTAGAAAATCCAAGAAATTGCGCTCGTAGATTTTTTTTTTGTAAGTAACATTATTGACAGGAAAGCTGTCAAAATTTCAGCTCGATCCATAGCGTAGGTCAAATTCTATCGTCGATTAAAGTTAACGACATTTATTTGTGCATAACAATGGAAAAAAGCGAGTTTAGGGCTGTTATCAAACATCTCCATTTGAAAGGCTTAAGCCCGAAAGAAATCAAAGCCGAGTTGGATGGAGTTCATGGCACATCTGCACCTGTGTTTGCGACGGTTTACAATTGGGTGAATGAATTTAACAAAAGATGAACATCGTTCAGGACGCCTAGTTGAGGTGTCTACTCCTGAAATCATCGACAAAATCCACGATCTGATTTTGAACGATCGGCGAATTAAAGTGCGCGAATTAGTTGAGGCCACGGGCATAAAATTATCTGTGAAAAAAATTGCATGAAAAATTATCTGTGAAAAAAATTTCGGCAAGATGGGTGACGCGTTTGCTCTCAGAGGAGAATAAGCGCAATCGTGTAGTGGACTCTGAGGCTATGTTGGCACTCTTTCATCGCAATCCTGCAGAATTTCTTCGTCGATATACTCGAGAGGTTATGTTGGGACTCTGAGGCTATGTTGGCACTCTTTCATCGAAATCCTGCCGAATTCCACTACTATACTCCAGAAACGAAGAGACAGTCATCATAGCGGATTTTCAAGGGTGAACGGGCTCCGAAGAAGGCAAAAACTGTGCCATCGGCCGGCAAGGTGATGGCCACGGTCTTTTGGGATTCGCAGGGCATCGTTTTTATCGACGACTTGGAAAAAGGAAAAAAAATAACAGGAGCGTATTACGCGTCATTATTGCAACGGTTGAGCGAGGAAATCAAAGAGAAACGCCCCCATCTGAAGAAGAAAAAAATCCTCTTGCATCAGGACAAGAGGAATTGAGAATGGAATTGCCATGGTTTCCATGGCCAAAATTGTGGAATTGAGAATGGAATTGTTGCAGCATCCGCGTTATTCACCAGATTTGGCCCCGAGTGACTGTTTTCTTTTCCCCAATCTGAAGAAATGGCTTGGCGGACGACGGTTCACTTCCAACGAGGACGTCATTTCTCAAACGGATGAGTATTTTGCAGAACTTCCGAAATCCTATTTTTTGGACGGGATAAAAATTTTGAAAAAAACGGTGTGTATAGATCTAAAAGGAGATTATGTTGAAAAATAAATAAATTAAATCTTAGCTTTTGGTATATGGGACTAATTCCTTAATTGGACAGAAATGTGTAACAGGAAGTACGAAGAAGCTCATTAAATTTACTCTAATATGATTCTTCGGTGAGCCATATAGTTGGCACTTTCGTATCATTTGAAAAGCGTAGACAGAAAAATAGCGTTTGAAAAAAAACTTGATCCTTTTAAAAATTGGTACATAGAATATTAACGCAGCTGATTTACAGCAGCTACCGCCAGTCCGTGCAACTCCTATTTTCAAACAAATTAAGATGAGTATGGCTGGTCTTAAATTTTATGAATTGAGTGAAGTCATAAGGCAATCAAATACTATTTTCTCTAGCGTACTCATCCAAATTGGCAACTGTGAAAGATACTCATCCAAATTGGCCTGAAAAGCAGAGGTTAATCTAGTCTACATTTTTCAACAAAAAAATAGGTGTCATTCATGGTGCTGAATAACTGGGATATCTACACCATAAGCTGCATAAAATAGAATTGATTTTTTTAGATAGCTTAGCATACAAGCTTATGGTTGTGATTGACAAGCTATAAATAATTACAACAAATGTCGATGTAGCCAAGGGATTATCAAACGGCCATTTAAAACTTATTAAGAAATACGAAAGTGTCACTCCAGAAGACAACATTGCAGATGTAAAATGACTTTGGTTAAAATTTGCTAGTAGTCCAATAATTGGTGGAAAAACGAGAAAAATTGAAGCACTTTGTATCAAGGTACTGAGTACCAATTGGCCGTTGAAAGGACTTCATCTATCTGAACAATCACTACAAAAATAAAGCCTTATGCTCTCACTCCTGCTTATATTTTGAACTCCCACAAGTCACAGAGTTGAACATTTGATCATATTGTTTTTATTATAACAAATGGCATGCATAATAACTCGCCTCAAAGGACTTTTCAAAAAATTGCATTAGACTTCGTTCAGGATAAATTTGCTGTCCTTAGCTTCAATTGCCAAAGTCTTAGAGTACACCAAAATCGACGGAATTTCGATTGATTCGGAAAAAGATTTGCTCCTGAATCTACTTCTGAACATAATGCTCTTCCAATTTTTTCCATAATGGCCGTTGGATATCATCCTTCCATCTTGCTTGGGATCTCCAGACACTTTTCTTCGAATGTCTAGATATCCATTGCGCATAATCTTTTTGGTCCATTTGAGATCATTCCATTTCAGACATCAGTAATTGCATTCCTTTTCATTGATCCCTGACAAACTCTGAGCCTGCTTACACTATTTACTGTTATGGTTGCAGTTTTAAGCCCATATGTAGTAACAGGGAGGATACACATATCATAGACTTTCTTTCTGAGATTCATGGGCATCTGTTTGTTCCTGAGCTTACCAAAAACTGCCCAAGACAAGCTAAAACTCAACCGGGTTTTATTCTGCATCTCTGATAAACATACCCGCTAAAATTTTCCAGCGTGATGTTATTGATCGTGATTTCTAATTTATCGGGACTCATAGTTTTAAATTTATGAAGATTCATTCTTAATCTAACGGAACGATGCCTTTCTTCCAGCTACTGCAAGATGATTCCGATTGCTTCAGCATCACTACTACCTAGAATAATATCATCGGCAAAGCGTAAGTGGTTTAAATGTTTTCTTTTGATTTTTATTCCTCTTTTTAAGATTAGTTGAAATTCTTAATTTCAAATGATTGAAAGTGTGAAAAATATTATTGCGTAAGTCCAGATTAGCCAATACTTAATCAATCAAACGATCGTCAATAGTGCTTTAGATATTTTCTATCAATTTTTATTCCCCTTTGATCCCAAGATAATATTTTGAATATGTCCTCTAATGCCAAGCTAAAGAGTTTGGCTTAAATGGTATACCCCCCGTCAGGATCCTCAGGATCGCATGGTCCTCAGGATGGCATGGTCGTATATATATTTGAACAAATCTATACGGGCTCTACACATTGCTACTAGTATGACCCATATATCGATGGAGTCGAAAGCTTTCTGGTAATCTACAAATGCAAGATTTAATCCTTGTATATATTTTTTATGATTTCAGCAGTGAAATAAACCAGTTCAAAGAATCACAGATTTTGTTCATTTTACGTTTTTACCAATTACCGAAGGTGGTTCAACTCTTTACGATTAAAGCCCCATAATTCTAAGTGGTGATTTTCATATCACCTTCAGTACTCCAGAAGTTAAACTACTGATAACTTTCCTAAAGAAAAAGCTCCAGCTAGAAATGAGCGCAGATCGAAATGGTTTTTCTTTATGTTTAGATTAATGAGGTACAGGGGGTAACCTTCAAAAGGTACTCGCCTGGAAGACCTTCTACCTGCCAGACGAGTTATGCGAGATTTTTTACCGCGCTAAAAACTAACCTTTACCTCTACCCTTGCTTCCGGAACGATGGTTCCCCGGCGGCACCCTTTGTAAATACTAATTCGCCGGCGGGGCGTTCTTATTTGATATTACTGCTGTCCCGATATTATGACGCCTCGTGGCCTATTCTTCGTACGTGGTGTGAAGATCCTTGATTAAAGATTCCGCGTACTCTGCAACTCTGTTCGAAGCCGTTTGGTTCTTCAGCATGCACTCCACTATGTTTTCTGGACTGATGGAATGGTCCAGATTTTTCTCCAGATCTGCCCGTATCCCCTCGAAGAAGGGGCATTGGAAGAACACGTGTTCTGCTTCTTCGATCACATCGCGGCAGTGATGACAGTTTGGGGAGTCAGTTCCCTTGAATTTGTGCAAGTATGCCCGAACGCATCCATGCCCAGTCAAGAGTTGGTTGATGTACTACCTGACCCCCCGTGCACGCGGGTGACCCATTTGGTGACATCTGGGATAAGCCGATAAGTCCACCGACCCTTCGTCGAGCTGTCCCATCTTTCTTGCCAAAGGCGAAGACTCTCGGGTCTCTCCTCCTCACAGAGAACCTTTCATCGCTTTTCCTTCTTCCTACGATGTTGCCGTTAACGTTCTCCTGCCAGGATGTCAATGGGTGGGCATGAGCCACGACGTTGACCGCATCGTGTGACATCGTTCGGTATGCTGACGAAACTCTGATCGCTGAGAGCCCCTGGACTGATGACATTGTCTTGCGGTATGTTGTTAACTCTAACGATTTCGCCCACACTGGTGCTCCGTATAGCAGGACGGAGGTAACTACAGTTGCCAGTAGTCGCCTTCGGATTTGCCTGGAGTTTCCAATATTGTGCATTATCCGCGCAAGTGCGCCCTGTACTGCTGATACCTTTCTGCTGACGCTGGATGTATGCTCGTTGTAGTTGAGTCTAGCATCTAAGACCACTCCTAGATACCGGATGTAGGGTAGCGACTGGATGTCTTGGTCGCCTACTCATATGATGATGGTCTCCATTTTCTTCCGGCTACTCACAAGGAGTGCCTCGGTCTTATTTTCCGCTGAAGACAGGTCTGCCGATGTCATCCACTGTCTTAACCTCCGGATGGTGGTGGAAAATGCGGCTTCCAGTTCCTCCAGTTGTTTGGCTACAAGGACAACCGCTACATCGTCCGCAAAAGCCACGAGTGTTGTGTTCGTCGGTAATTCCAGATGGAGTAGGCCGCCGTTCATGACGTTCCATAAGAGTGGCTCAGGACAGAGCCCTGAGGTACCCCTCCCCGTGACCCTATACTCCGCTGGTCTATCCTCCATCTCGTAGTGTAGTAGTCAGTCACTGAAGTATGATCTGACCATCCTCTGTAGATAGTAGGGCCCCCCTATGTTCTCAAGAGCCTCCAACACTCGGTCCCAGTGGGCCACAGATCGAAATGTGCCGATGACTCAAGGCGGCACTGTTATTGACACAATATTCCAATTGATCTTAAACATACTACAATCAAAAGTATACGTGTCATACTTCAGTTACTATAAATTAATTATAAGTTTTTATCGTAAAATTAAACTAAAATAAAAGATTTATTAAATGCCGAATATTACACCTGCGATCAACTCGAATTCTAATATTTTCACAAAATTTTTTTATTATTATCGAGACAAGATATTGCACCTATAAGACTCATTTAATTTTTTCTCTATATTATATAATAGATATTAAAATAAAGATGCATTTTCATGAACGAGGATCTTTCCGATCGAATTGGGTTAAAGAAAAAAACTTCATTTTTAATCCCAAAAAAAGAAAAAAACGAATGAAGTAAATTGAATAATGCATTTAAGTTATAGGGTAGATAAGTGCACACTATCATTATGGCCAAATCGATTCATTTTTCCGATATAAATCCTATCAGAATTTCAGTAAGCTACTTACTACCTTATAGCCAGAGATACACGTAAGTTCGTTTTCCATTGAACCAGCAACAAAGTGTTGTGTTCCAAAAGCATTCGACAAAGTGGCCCATTAAAATAGCCATGATTTTGGATGATTACAGCATGATTGATGTAATTTTGTTCATTTTATTACACGAAATATTAGAACAAGACCGTACATGACTCGCCACTTACAAATCAATTTATTTTTCCTTCCAACAGCGAATGTGTGTGCACCTTCGAGAGTGAGATAACCAAAATGATGGGCAACTGGGTGGGCAATATCTTTCCCATAATAACCGCCTATTTACTATTAAATAATACTTATTTTTATATTAAAATCTAACAAAATATGTTATACGAGTATGTATTGTAGTTAAGGTGGGCGAATGAGTAGTATTCAATCACTTAATACTGAATCGAAAATAATTCATTCGATGACACTCTACTCAGATCTGTTCGGACAATGTCTCTATTTACCAATTTATCTATAATAAAATAGCTGAATGTCCGTTTGTCAACATTTCTAATAAAATTTAATATTTTCCAAACTTAAATAAAATTTAATCGATGTCATAAAATTAAGAAAAGCCCATAGACGAATCAGTATAAAATGAGTGGTTATTCCGTAATACTAGATGGAAATTGAGAGAATTATTTATAATTTGTGTAACAAAATCTTTGATATAAAAATTCCAGCGGATCAAGATAATTTTTAATATTTCCTGTAGACTATATATTGTATTTTATTTATACTATTAAATCAATTTTATTCTAAAGCATATTTTGTGAGATATTTGAATTTTTTCATGAATCTCACATTTTAGGAGCTTGACTAATTTTTCTTTGCTATAAAAATTGATTTTGTTTCAAACAAAAAATATAATTTAATTTATATACAGCCAATCTCATCTGTTTGGTATTTTTATTAGTTAGGTTAAAATTTTTTGAATATTATAACCTTTTCTGAGAGTCAAAATTTTAAATTTTAAACTAAAAAAAAAAACCAATGGTATAATTTTAATAAATTTTGTTGCTGTTGTGATAATTGTTTTATTATGGAAACTGAATAAAACTTGTTCTCAAATTCATCAATTCTGCAATAAAAACAACATAGTAAATTTTACTCTTTTTAAGATAATTTCATTAAAGTTTATTAGAAAATTATGTTAAATAATTTTTATTTTAAAACTTGTAACCAATTTTTGGACTATTGACTACAATAATAGTCGCGTCGGCTTTACTTCCTTTCTTTTATGGTTTGTTTTTGATGAGTAAGTTAATTTTGTATTTTTTCGAAAAAGATTTTTGGTAAGAAATAAAATTAACCAATGAACTAGAAAAGAAAAATTCGAAATGAGAAGAAGAGTCATAATAATATTATAAAATCTTAATGGCTGATGTTCTCAAGAATCACACAATGGGGTCCGTATTGTTTCGTTAATGGAATAAAATAAAAACGTTGTAATTTGATTTTGATAGGAAAACATCGTACAACGATTTGAATTGAAATCACTGATGGGGCAAGGTCAAAGATTAGTTGGAATTCTTAATTTTCGAATGATTGGAAGTGTGGAAAATATTATGGCGTAAGTCCAGATTGGCCAAGACTTAATCAATCAAACGATCAAAAAATTATTGTATGATCGTCGTCAATAGTGGTAGATTTTTTTTTACGATTTTTAACTTATGGTATCATACTGTGAAATTTTTTAACTGTATACAATATTAAACAACAGGTGGAATGTTAGATGACTGGCGGTAGTAATATTCATCGATATTGTCTACGATCACAATAGCACGAAGATCAATATGGTCAGTTGGAATGGAATGATTGTACGATTGGCTAGCTGATCGTTTGATTGAATGTCGGTTGGCTGAATTGTGTTAGATTAGTCAAGACTATATAGATGGTGGCCAAATGTAATTCCACAATATTAATAATATTTAATTCAAAGTTCTACCACGTACAAATTAATAGAAAATTAAATTTCTTACTTTGATGTTGTTCATGGCCAGTAAAAATTGCAAATCAGAAGTCACCAGGGGGGTTGACTTTTATTTTACTCCATGAGATATTAATAGCCACAAACAATAAATTACCTTATTCTATGTAATTAGTTTCTTTCTTCATTATTTTTTTTTTAAATAATATCTTTTGTTGCTTACTTTCAGAAATTTTTAATAAACAAATGAAATTTTTTTTTTGTAAATTTATAACTAATAATTTAGATAAAAATTCTATATATCATATTATTACAGTCCTTATAGTTCTTTTCCAAAGTTTTCGTGAAGATAATGCTTTCTGGACTAGACATTGTACTGATCATTCCCGATCACCAGTTCAGATTCCGATTCGCTTAGATATAAGTGAATTAAAGTTTTTAATTTTGAATTTTTGTTCCTTCTTAATTTTTTTTTTATTATATGTTCCAAATTTTTCTTGAAAAGTTTTAACCTTCCCAATTTATATACCTTCCTCCTCATTTCCAATTTCCTCCCCTTTGCCAGAATATTTTTTTAGCTTTTCTGAGTAATTTTATTTGCATCTACAATACTTTCTTGCTTCTTTCTCCTTATTTCTCTGCCATAGAGAAATTTATACCTTTGCGTGTCTCCATTTTCCCCTATTTGTGTCGGCATGAATTTTCTGACTTTGGATTATACTTAGACAACCGACTAATAAGTCGGTATCTATAGTTATGTTCTTATCTTTTGACAATTACTAAAGCTTAAATTATACCGTCCATCTATAAGATGATCTAAATATCAAATTTCTCCTTTTTTACGCATCTGACAGTGTAATACGTGTATATGCGCGACCACTCACGCACATTGCGCGTGCAAGGAATTGTGCATGTTCGCCGCGAACAAAATTCGTGTACTTGACGATTAGTCTAATCAAAGAGTATTTTCTTGAATAAACATCTGCAAACATAATTTATTTGCGATACACGCATAACTTAGGCGCTGTTGTACTTATTTTATTTACTTTTTCATATTCACTCATTAATTTTGATTATTTCAATTTGTTTATTTTAGTAAACATTTTATATTTTATTTTAACAGTTTTTTGGTACATTTTTTAAATTTTAACTTTAATAGTTTACTAGTTTTTGGTACATTTTTTAAAATTCTCATCCGTTAGGCTTCACTTTATAAACTATATCAACACAGATTTAAATTATAAATAATTAAAATTTATCACAAATAAAATAAAAACGGATGAATGAATGCAAAAATAAAAACGAGTTAATGAATGTGCAGCCACACAGTAAATATGGGAACTGTCAAATAATAAAATAAACGACGTGCACATGATGAGTTCACAAAGAGCAACACGATGAGTCCTTTCCGCTATAATATTTATATGTAGATGGTATGTGTCTCGAACCGGACTTTATTTTCTCAATATTAGTCTACAAAATGAACTAAAATTTTTATTTTTTGCGATGAACCATATCCTTTCATATTCCTTAATAGTAACACTATTTTAGATTATACTTAGATAACCAACTAATATGTCGGTATCAATAGTTATGGTCTTATCTTTTGGCAATTACTAAAGCTTAGATTATGCCGTGCATCTAATATATAATCTAAACATAAAATGTCTCCTTTTTTACGCATCTGACATTGTAGTATATGCACGAGCATTCACGCTATATGCGCGCGCACTCACACACATTGCGCGTGAATGGGATTGTGCAAGTACGACGCCAACAAAGTTAGTTGTTCAACACACATTGCGCGTGCATGGGATAGGCGAGCAAAAAGAATTTCAACATGTTTATTAGTGAATTTTCTAGTTGGTCGCTGTTGTTCTTATTTTATTTGCTTTTTCATATTCACTCATTAATTTTGATTATTTCAATTTTTTTTATTTTAGTAAACATTTTATATTTTATTTTAACATTTTAATATTATTTTTAACTTGAATAACGCTATATGTAATGTATCTACAAGCACGCATAATTAAATTCCCCATTCTTCATGCTTATCACGCACGAAAATAGTGCGTCAACGCGCAAATATCGTGCATTCACGTGACCAATTTAATATACCGGCGAGCTTTTTGTAGAGTTAAAAAATTTGACAGTGAACTTTCGGTAAGAGAAAATCATCTATTAGACGTACGATGTAGTTTAAACTTAATCCTTTTGAAAAAAATACCAATTTTTAGCAATTAAATAATATACAAATTAAACATTTAATGGGCATACGAACTCGAACTGTGGGGTAATATAAATCGCTCCTTATATACCAAAATTCTTCGTAAAATTGTCAATGTTCCTTTCTATGTTCGTAATTTCACAAACATCTTATAGTGCTTCATGATTTTACGAAATTTAGATATTATTTGTTGTCTACTTTGGGGCATTCGAAAAGAATAATCATAAAAATTAATTTATTTGATTATTTTGAAAGGTATTGGAAAGAGTATTTACCTTGTAAAAAAAGAGAACATTCACAATTACAAATTCCAATAAAATGTAAGTTTTGAAATTATTTCAAAGTACCATCTTGCATTTGTAAGAAAGTTATTTTACTGAAAATTTTTTTCTGAACAAAACAACAAATATCAGCAAAATGGCGCCGTAAAAGTTCTGCTCTAATTCTAGATTATCTTCAAGTTTTGTCGTCGGATTCGTACTTAGAAATATCACGTAAGTTTAGGAAAAACTTTAAAAATGTCCATACTTGATTGCACGTACAACTATAAAAATTTGTAGCAAAACACTTTTAGGTGTGAGTAATGCAAACATTTTGCACAACTTTTCGGAAAACTTCAATTAAACGAATTGAAAAAAGTTTGAAAAATTCCGAACTCAAATAATTTCTGTTATTGGCATTAAAAATATTTTCAAAAAATAAAAATTTCAAATAACTTTTATACTAAACAAGAAAAGTTCAACAGATCAAAAACAATACAGCATAAAATGGTAAACTGATAAAAAAAGCAGATGACTTTGTTAAAAATTCAGTAAATAATAATAGATATTTTAAAATTTAACTTTTATTTTATAGGAAAAAAAATATAGCAACGGAAAGGTTATGTCAGAGAAACTTATGCAAAATTGTTCTTTTCAAAATAAGTTTTATTAAAATTGATTTAAGTGGAAGTTTATATAAAAACAAAAATGAAAATACTTTGTATACCTAGAAAGAAGAAATGTTTTCTATAATATAATAAAAAAGATCTGAAATCTTTCAAGCACAAACAGTTAACAAGGATTCTTTGGCAACTCACTTCATTATGATTGGAAAAATAATAATATCCAAGAAGAAATATAAATAATAAAATTTTAAGTCCTTTAATATCGAGCATATCTATTACTAAGAATATAATTTGTACAAAAACAATTTCTCCTTCTTCGATTTTATTACTTCTGGCACAGATAATTTCCGAACTAATTTAGGGAAACTTTTCACAAACTTCCAAATCGATGGGTGAACACTGCCTTGAAGAGGTTATGAAAAAAATATCCGGACACAAGACAATATGATTCAATTAGAAACAATCTCTTGTAACATATTGAAATAATTTGAAGATGAAAATTTTACTATCAATTTCAGGATAATCCCCTCCAACGACAGTCATTGGCATTCGTAAACACATTACGGATTTGGCGTATGTTTCTATGTTGTATGCGCCCTTCCTAATTGGAAACTCCATTAATGAAGCCTCGTAAACTATCACAAAATGTTTGCTCTTTTAAATCCGCATAATTATAAATAGTTATAAGGATGCCTATGGTTATACAACTGAATAGTGAATAGTTCAGCAAATTCCATCGTATATTCTGGTGGAGTTTTCATAATGCCAAAATAGTCGGGTTAACTGCTATATGGAAAGGATCAGGAGAAACTAAAAGTTTCACACAATGTTTTATGTTTTTTGCTTTTTGCTTCAACGAGTATAGTTTCTGTTGCCTGCAAACTTGCTGGTTATTGTCTAGTCTTCTACTATCTAGGACAATGTAGCGCCCACTTTTAAATAACAATGCCAAACTGCAAAAAGCCTGAGCCTTTTCTCGAAGCCTTATTCCCTTAATTTTCGACATTGCTTCGTTTCATCCAATTAAAGAATTAAAACAATTGTAAACAAAGAGTATTAATGAAGTTTTATCGTCTTTAATTCTCTGTCGTTCATGTTTTTATCCTGATCCAATATATCCCCCTATCTGCCCTTTTTTCCGACAACATTGGTTTTTTGCTCATTCTAGAACAACAACAACTTACTTCGTTCATCCTGTTTGGTATCAATGAATTTATTTTCTTGTCCTTTTCTAATTGCGTATGTTTGTCTAGTAATTTTCACCCCAAAGTTTGGGTGGTAAGTTGAACATTGAACAGTTTTCCAATAGCGAAGGCATGCACTTAAGGTAATTAGGGTGTCGGAAGTAAGTGAACAAGGACATTTTCGGAATGAATTTTGAAATTTTTGTCGAACAATATGGGATTTGTGCCAAGCTGTATTCTTTTTTCTTCTGCCAAACAAAATGAAATAACTGCCAAGACATTCAAAAGATAATGGCTATCAAGTGTTTTAGAGAAAATTGTCACCATTTTCTTATTCAGAAATTTTTGTAAGGAAATTTATAGTTTGGCATACTATTCACCCTATTAATTAAATGAAAATGGAAGAAAACATTTTGTTATTTGGTTTAAGTTCGAAATCATTTTGTAGATCTTAAATTTTTTTTTTAGAAAAGTTGGGTTTTTTCTTTTAAATTTTTAAATTATTTTCTTTTAGTAGAACAAAATATGCTAAATTCTTTTTGTATTAACTTTTTCGATTATGCAAACGAAAACTAATTTTATAAGGATATGAAAAATATTTTTTTTGAAATTATGCCATTTGACAAAAGATGGCGCTTAAATGGTTATAAATTCATTCAAAATTCTGTTAGACTCCATTTAATTTTTTCGCAGTAATTAATTACTCTTAAAGGTAAAAATTTTATTATTTCAACTAAAATAGTTGATTATGGTGAGTTCTCAGATATAAATAGTGATGCTATACTCTATCAAGTAAATTAAAAATTACAGTTTTCATACTTGATTAAATTCACTTTAGATAATGTTTTAGAAAAGCTAGTAATAAAACTGAAATTTTTGTAATATCTCCAGGTTAAATGTGAGTAATGAACAGCTTCTATTTGTAATTAGTTACAGAGTGTAATTTTTTTTAACGGGTAGGTAAAATTTACAAAAACGCAAAACTTTATTCCTTTTAGTCCAAGTAGTGGTGGACGCTAAAGCACTAAAAATACCTTCGTTGACTTTATCGTAACCAATTTTAATTAAATCGACTAATGACTCCAGTTTTGCTGTAACTTTTTTTTTTAAATAATCACGTTTGGAACTTGGTTAGGATTAATTATTTAGAAGAAATAATTGCCATGGCAGGGGTTATCCTACTAATTCATGGGGTTTGATCCTTTTGTGTCGATGTTCGAGTATATTATTGCTTGTACCAATAATTAAAGCAAGTAAACACATTCAGGCGCTGAATGTGTTTACTTGCTTTAATTATTATTTCTTGGGCCGCTGAAATAAATTTTATCATTAATACTGTTTTCTTTCGTGCTTATCCAGACGTATTCCTTTTAGGACTCTTGTTGCAAGGACTTTGATGGCCTTCCAACCCGTTCTCGAGTCAAACATCAGAGCCACCACATTCTCCGTCGTCAGAGGTTTGCCAGCTTACTTATGAGCATTTTCTCTGCGCACATTGAATCGGGCGCAGTAAACGAACACGTGTTCCATACTCTCTTCTATCATGCCATAAAAGGGGCACGTTGGACTAGCATCCAATTTGAAGAGATATTGAAAAGCCCAAAAATATTGATATCCTGTTAAAACTTTGGAGACGTAGTAGCCAAAATCACAATGCCGTCAACCTATTCACGGATCAACTGCCGAGATGAGACGGTGGGCCCATCTGCCATCGGGGGAATTATCCCAATGATGTTGCTATCTGCTTTCGGACTCATTTCTTTCCTCCGTACGAGCCTCGGATCACGCCACAGTGTCACACCGACATCTCCGGCGGTACAGTCTCTGCCAGTCATCTGCCAGTATTTTAATCGGTATCATTCCGGAAAAATCACAAATAGCCTCGTATAACACTGCTCGGAATGCGCAGGCCACCCTCAATGTGCTCCTAAAGTAAACTGAGACACCTCCACGTATGTAGGTTGCCTTACTTAAGCCATCTGCCAAAATTGGTGCAGCATACAGCAGGATTGACCCGACCACGATTGCCAACAAGGCCCCCTAACTCTGCCTGGGTTTCGGAAACCGCACATTGTGCCACCACGACCACAACAAAATCGTCAGCAAATGCGATGATTATGGCCTTCTCTGGCCTATGGCGTCTGAGAATACCATCATACATCATATTCCATAATAGAGGGCCAGAATCGAGCTTTCATAAAAATGTTGTAGGTTAATTTTCTGTCTGTTAGCTTTATACGCAAAAGTTTAGTGTAGTCCTTGAAGTTATTTAGTGAAGCGTAGAACTTTTTTGTAAAATGCTTTAAGTAAACAGTTAGTATAAAATAGGTCCAAGAAAACTACCTTGCGGCACCCCAAATTTTATTTATAATACAAGCATATATGTTGATAAATTTTGGTATATAGAAAGATTGAATTTTATCTTTTTCAAATAAAATTCACTTATTATAATGCATACCAAATTAATGTTGTTGATTTAACTTTTCCCAGTTACAAAGTAAAGAAACTTCATAACAATTTCATATGAAAGAGTTCTGCGCTCAAAACAAGAGACTGATGAACATCTAACTATAAAATACACACTATCGATTATTATTAATATTGATGCTATTAGACTACTCCGACTCAAGATTCTATCTTTCTGCGCTTTGCTGTTCTATCTTGTATATGGAATGCAATTATTTCCTGGCAAATTACAACTGATCAAATAATTTGTGCTTTAGAACTTTGACGACTATAATAATAATCAACTTCAAAATGCAATTTTACTCCATTATGTTTATATACGGTCTCTAATGATCCTATTAAAATACAAAACAACTGCACGTAAAAAATATATCCAATTTATTTATGGACAAATTATAGGATGCCATTGCTGAATGACCGTCCATAGATCATAAAGAAGGAATTTGACTAATATTCTAGTCGTTCCGAAGCCTCCTGTACTTCGTCATCATCATTGCATATCCTCCTTTCCCCAGTATCTAAGATACTTCTGTTCGTATGGAAATATTCTTCTCTGCATGCATTTTAAATCGTCTTTCTTTTGTTACCAACTTCGAGCAGCATATAAATTTGTGTCCATTTTTCTATGCTGCACTCCTCATACTATCATCTCTGCACTTGTACTGTAGTAAAAATTAGATCTCATTCTGGAACTGAGTTGGTCATTTCAGTGCACTTTGCCAACAATCTGTATACTTAAGAGCAAGATTCGTTACTGATATTAGTCTCTGCAGTATATTTTCAAGAAGATAGATAGACGCAACTCTGTCAAATGGAGCAATAAGCCATTGATCCGAAAGTAGTATTTGCTTACTTCTATGACAGTACAGCTGAAAATGAAGTGCTGTGGAGCACTGAAATGCGCCCCTAACGTGAAATAAGTTATTTAAGAACTAATACAACGATGTGTGTCTTAGCTTGGGATGGTAGTAAATTTATACGGTGATGAAAGGGTATAGATACCAAGAGATACGAAGTTGTCTTAAGAAAAATCGTAGCACAACAGTTCCACTTTAATGCAGTCAATTTGGTCCATGCTGATATGAGAGTTATTCTACGCTAAATGAACTGGTCTAGTTTATAGTGTGAATCAGCTTGGAGAAGTGGAAAGTATTGCCGTAAATCATACAAAACATAATTAGAGATGACGTTTTGCCATAGCTGGACTCTACGCACTTGATTGTTATCCAAACTAAATAACCACAGTCAATTTTTTTCATTCGACTTCTACTACACGTATTACTACTATAGCCATGATGGTAGGTACTATCGGCAACACTCACTCATCTCTCCTTTATGGACTATACAACCTACCTTCCTTAGCTTTAATCTAAGACTTTTGCTGCCCGAAATTGACTTCTATACCATCTCAAATAGAGTGGAATACTTTCAGCATAAGAATATGTTAATGGAATATTAATAAATTGCCAGAAAAATTTAGTATTCAGTTCAGGCTCTCAACTATGATGGTGGCACGCCTATAATAACTTGAAGGCTATTTTTTATTTATGACAAATTGATCCTCTACACTATTATACATGAACGATTATATTCTCTATGCTCGTATATATTAGTTGGCTTAATATATGATATTTGTAGAAATAACTTGTCGATGGAAATTTATCAAAATAACAGGAAAAGGAACCAATTAACTTGTTTGTTTTTTAATATTCTTGTTATTGGAAATTACTCCATATTCTTGGATGGGTAGTCGATAGATTCGAAAATTACCATTTAATAATTTACGAAAGTTTTATTTTTGTTTTATTTTTCGTTTCATTGAAAATATTTTTATATTATTAATATTTTTTTTGTTTTTTGAATATTTAAAATTGCACCAAAAATACAACTTTGGATATTGTTTGCGATTTGAAAGAGTAATTCTAACTCTATCGAAGGGATTTGTAATTCTAAATACAGCTTATAAACAGGATAAAGTCCTTTAACAAACATAATAATAAACTTTGTACAATTTCGTAACAAAGAGAAAAACTGTATATGTACTTGTAGATAAAAGATATTGTAGAGTTTTTCTGAATAAGAATTGTAAGCTCAGAGTTACTCTAGTGGCATAGACGACTACAATTCGGTATGCAATAGATGCAATGAAATTCTGTTAAATCCTGAACAGATTGGATGAAACTGAAACCTTTTTTTTTGGAGGCTTATAGAGCACGTCCCATCAGAAATTCTATCCGCTCGTGGGTTTTGAAAAGTTACATTTCAGATTATTTCGTTGCAACCATCACCAATGTACCCTAACTACTATCAACCAGTCAGTAGGTGGTCATTTTCTGATTACTATAGTGGATTAGATGATTTTCAGTAAAATTCATACTAAGGGTGCTATTGTTCGAGGGTAGATTGTATCTACTGAATATTGCATGGCAGGGAAATCGCATCTACTTTGTGCAAAAGTGGTCCAGCTTTGGTTACTGTGACCTTAACATCTGTAGTCTATATTCACGGTTTTGACTTGTTTCATCGACTGTTGATGGTCATTTTTGTTATTTTTTCCCTACCCTCTTAAACCATAGGGATACGATATGTTATCTGTAGTCAAAAAAAAAAATATAATATTTTCCCATTTGGATAAGCTATTATTTTTTATATCAGCAGCATTTTTACGAAATGATTTTTCATAATGGGCCATTTTTGTTGTTATTATTCTGCATTTGGGATTATTCGACATTTCATATATTGAACACTTAATTCATCCAATTCGATGGTATCCAAATAGTATTGCTTTTAAGTATCAAAAATTTTATTGAAGTGGATTTATTCAAGGCAATTTTCCCATAGTACAGAACAGTAAATATGTTATGTGTAAAAGGGTTAACCATATACCATAGAATATGTTTTTAGATATGTTTTTAGATGTATTCTATGAGTATCATCACGGAACTTTTATTTATGAATTTTTTATCAAGCATTTTGGCAATCCTCTCAATAACCTATTCCCTATGATGCTCTTATATTATATAATATGAATATGAAATTTTTTTCTAAATAATAAAATTCTATCAGGATACGGTAGAGATAAAGCAAGTGAATTTAGGGATTTTACATATCTCCATTATGTCATCATGAAATCAGGTAGGATATGCTAGACTAGAAATAATTATTGTTTGGTAATAAATAGAATATTTAAATAACAACAACTAGAAATTTTGGGTATACTCATACTATCTATTGAAAATGTATTTAATTATTTATATTTAATATTAGTTATTTGAGATTTCCAGGCGGAAATATTTTCGGAGTTGTCTTTTTGCTATTAGCAGTAAAATATTATTTGATCAGTTAATATTTTTCAAATTACCTACAAATATAATTTATAAAAAATGTCAAATGAAAATTGATAATAATTTATGCTTGAAAATAGTTCAAAGTATCTATTCTGAAAGAAATTTTAAAAAAAATATGCACAAAATATTTACGAAGATTTCTTATTTGATTTACAAAAATTCTTGAAGATTTTTAATTTTTTTTTGCAACAAAGACTTTTTGGTATGCAGTAATATTTTTATGAGTATTTTTTTATTTCGGTTTAGAATGGGAAACCAATTTAATAGTCTTAAAAACCTAATATTTCTAATTGAAAATCTACCAAATTCTATTATCTTCAAAAATAGTTATTGTAGGTCTACCAAAAAATGCATGATTATAAATGCATCTTTTGTTGCCATAAAAATACTAAAAATTATATTCAAACTTGTAAAATTTCTGAAATTCATCCCCCATCTTTGTACCATTACTAACCCTTTAAGATTAAGTCGAATCTTTAGAAAGAACCTATGCCATTCCTTACTTGTGTTCTTTGCAAAAGGTCTTAGGCAATGGCATATTTTCAATTTTTTCCATGTTCGGATCCAGTACCAAGTAGAACTGGCTATAATTGTGGGTATTTATTCTCATTCGATTTCGATTTCTTTCCATTTTATGGCCGTGGTCTACTTCTTCTTGTCCGCACTCCAATCACCATAGAAGTAGAACTAAGCATTTTTACTTATTCCTCGTGGAATTCTCATAGCTGGGCCTGATATTTCATTGGAACTTTAAGAATTGAATCAATGCGAATAGAAATCTGAAAAGTTTATAGCAATTTTATAAGAAAAAAATCTAATAATTCCATAACACTTACATCTTGATATGTAACATTCAGTGCAAGAGGCATGTTTGGTCATGTAATTTTTTATTGGATGGGTGCAATATACAATAAAGTCGTGCAATTAAAAACATGATCCCGACGAGATTGCACTTGCACGATTTCGAATAGTACATGTGTTTGGATGTTTCACTGCAAATGCCGAAGTAACCAGTCCAATCCTAAACACTTCACTTTAATGCATATTAAATGGCAATGATACAATAACGTTCAGATGAGACGATATCTAATATTGGAAAGTAAAAAATATTTTTAATATATTATGAGTGAGGATTATTTCTATATGGACACGTTATTATTAGTTAGTCACATTAAATGAATTTATCATCTTTGGCATTTACCAAGCAGAGAATAGTGCTAAGTACTGGTAATTAGAGGTTTCTCTTCTTTGTGGCAATTTTTTGCAGATTTTTTACATATAAAAATGGGAAGGAGACTTTAAGAAAATCTGAAATGGATTTGCTTTTAAAACATTTTAAATATTCTAAATGTAGAAATTTTCCAAAAAAAAACTGATTTTTTAAATATTTTTACCTTTAGAGAAGATATAAGACTAGCTTCAATATAAAAATGGGCTTTAAAAACTTATAAGCAACTATACAAAAGCCATGATATCTACTAAAAGTTACTGTCTGCTATGCATTTTGATCTAAAGAAGGAGAGACCTTTACGGTTGTATGATAAGTAACTGTCTTCAGCGTGAAAATATTGATTTTATTTTGGATAATACGTGGTTTTAGAAAAATGGAGCCACAAGCCATAATACAGGAAAAATATTGGATTTATCACGTGCGAAGTTTCCCAGAGGGTCAATTTTTTGATTTGGTGATGTCAATTGGCCTACAAGATCCTGCCATTTCTACGAAGTTGGACTTTCTCTTATTAGGAGCCTCTCAAAATTAACATCGATCAAATAATAGCCGAATTAAAGCCTGAAACATGCAAAAAATTATCTTAAAAGGATCAAGTTTTGTAAACAGTGTCTTAGCAGAAATTTCAATTATTTTAAAAGTTTTATATAATGAAAAAATCTTTAGAAATATAATTAAATTAATTGTTTTTAAAAACCTTTACCAAAAAGCAATTGTTTTCAACTTTAATTTCTGTAGCGAAAATTAGATAATACTTTATGACTTTTATATCATATTTTAAAGCTTCATATCTTAATAAAAAATATATTTATTATTATAAAATTTTTATAGAACCCAGAAAAAAAAGTTCATCTTATCAAAAATTTTTATAGAACCCAGAAAAAAAAGTTCATCTTATCAACAATATCGTTCGGTGATTAGATTCCTGTTTTTGGAAGGGAACACGCGCAGCTAAATCAAAGATCGCTTGGATGCTGTGTATGGTGACTCTTCTCCTTCGATAGCGACCGCCAAGAATTGGTTCAACGAGTTTGTTCGTGGCCGCACGTCGGTTTTTGATGAAAACGGCTGCTACGGAGGAAAACGTTAAAATAGTCCACGATCTCGTGTTGGCAGACCGTCGATTGAAGGTTCACGAGATAGCTGAGACTGTGGGCATCGCAGTAGGAACGGTGCATCAAATTCTACACGAAGAACTGGGCATGAGAAAGCTGTCGGCGCGATGGGTGCCGCGTTTGCTCACACCGGAAAATAAGCGCAACCGTGAGACCACATCGGCGACGTTTTTGGCGCTGTTTCAGCGCAATCCAGCGGAGTTCTTGCGTCGTTTAGTGACCGTCGACGAAACATGGATTCACTGGTACACACCAGAGACCAAGGAACAGTCGAAACAGTGGACTTCACCCGGCGAACGTGCTCTGAAGAAGGCGAAGACTGTTTGATCGGCCGGAAAGGTGATGGCCACTGTTTTCTGGGATTCACAAGGTGTGATCCACATCGATTACCTCGAGAAGGGTAAAACAATCACGGGGCGCTACTATGCTGACTTATTGGGCCGATTAGACGTCGAATTGAAGAAAAAGCGGCCCCGCTTTGCGAAGAAAAAAGTGCTGTTCCACCACGACAACGCGCCGGCTCACCCCTCCGCCGTCGCCATGGCCAAATTGGTCGAATTGCGCTACGAATTGCTACCCCATCCACCGTACTCTCCAGATTTGGCCCCCTGTGACTACTTTTTGTTTCCAAACCTGAAAAAATCACTCGCCGGGAATAGATTTGGGTCGAATGAGGAGGTCATCGTCGCCACGGAGGCCTATTTTGCTTCCCTCGAGAAAATGTATTTTTTGGACGGGTTAAAAAAGTTAGAGCATCGCTGGGCCAAGTGTATCGAGCTCGAAGAAGATTATGTGGAAAAATAAATTGCCACCTTTCCAAAATTTTCGTTTTTTTTTTGTAGGCTAAGTACTTGTTGAATGACCCTCGTAAATATAAAATTTCTTATACTTCGACCATTTTACGGTCATCATAATTGACCTACTGGGCGAGCAATGCAATCCGTAGTGAAAGAATGTCCCAGTAATTGTACGATACTGCACATCAAACCACCTACCAATGTGCGTCGAGTGTGTACAGACTAAAATATTGCTGACGTAGCGTCCAATATTGGTAAAGATCGTGATTTGTCCCCGTTCATAGCAATTGGGATTGTGCTTCTCGACTTTTATGCAAAGATCTTGATCTCAAATCATATAAAATATAGCTCGTATAAAAACTGAAGCCTAACGACTTACCAAAACGGCGAATTTTTGTTGAGTGTGTCTTAGAACTACTTGAAGATGGTCCGTATTTTTACCAAAAAATTGCTTTCAGCGACGAAGCTCATTTCTGGTTGAATGCGTTTGTAAATAAGCAAAATTTCCGCATTTGGTCTGACGAACAACCACAGGCGCATGTTTGGTGCAGTTTATGGGCCGGTGGAATCAACCGGATTATGCTGGCTGCTACGTTACCATCAATGGCGCCCTCTATTCTTTAAAGCTTATGGTGGCCGCTACGTTACTCGATGATTTCGAACATTTTTTTACACCAAATGTTAGAACTGCATCTGGTCGACATATGGTTTCATCACGATGGCGTTACATGGCATACAGCACGTGAAACAATGGTAATATTGAGAGAGGAGTTCGTGAGTTGACCGCCAAGATCATGCGATTTGACGCCTCTAAGCTAATTTTTATGGAGCTACTGTGTTATTAGCGAGATACCAGCTCAGAAGCTCGAAACATATTATGACCAATATTAACATGAAATAATATTTAAAAAGTAAATGGCAAACATTGATTTATCGATTCAAATAAAAATTTTATACACTTTTTTAATTTTTCTATTGATTTTTGGAAATTTGGAAACCAAACACTTAAAAAAATATCTATATAAGATCTGAGATATTTTTTTAACACTTATACCATATCCGCAAATCTACTGCATGCGTCAAAATATTATGTCAAATTTGCTGAATTAGTATAAGCATTTGACAGCATCTGTGAATACATCTTTTATTGCTCTATTACTGTAAATATCTCACACAAATGCAAAAAATTTGACAGAATACTCTACGCATGTAGTAAGGATCTTAGATTAAAGAATACCTGGATATCGTATATGTTTACGCATTTTTGTGTCCAAATTATTACAAAGGGATATTCTTGTCAAAATGTTTTTATGTAGAAATGACACCCACTGCCATTTAGTTGTCGTAATAGAAATTTATTGAATTGCAAAAGAATAATTTATATTTATTTTAATTCACAAAAATACAATTTAAACACAACCAAAGGCAATTTTTATTTGGTACGAAATGGAATTCTATTTAAGGTTTATTATTTATTCCGTAAATATGAAACAAATATAAAGCGCCTCAATTTTGTAGACTTTCGGAGAGTTTGAAAATTTTAATTCTCCATGAAAGTGAAGACTTAAGATATATTTTTGTCATTTGTGAAGTTTTATATTGGCACATCGAAAAGTGCAATTAAAAGTGTTTTTTTTTTACATATTTACAAGTATTTACGAAAAAGTAAATATTTTTATAAATAGTTACAATATATTTTCGATAAAATTTAATACAAAGTTTTTATTTCAGAAAATTAAGTTATTTATTAGAAATTGCTAGAAATTCGCCGAAAAGAGGAAACCGGGAATTTCTTTCTTTCGGTAAGTTGACATCTTCATTTTTACTAACCAAAATAATAAATATTTAGTTTGTAATGTGCCTAAATGGCTATTAGTGATTTATTTTATCCAAAAAGTGGTGAAAAAGTGAAAAGTTGGTCATTAAAAAATGTAAACAAATCCGATGTTGACAGTTAAATGTTTACCAGAAAATAGTTCAGTGCCGGTGTACGTAAAGTGTGTGTAAGAAAGTTTAAGGTACCGAATTTTTCAGTCTATTTTTCATTACTGTTTTCATTGTGTTAAAATAACTACAATTCATAATATAGTTTTCTTTTTTTTAGAATTTTAGTTATTAATTTTTTAAGTGCATTAAATTGTTCATCTTGTAATTTACTTTTAAAGCATTTCCTTTAATGTTGTATACGATTAACTTCTTATTGTGCCCATAATTGCTTTCATATAATCAAATAACTTACAATTCATATTTAAAATACTCTTCCCCACTTTAAAAATTCTGTTTTAATAAATAATATACAGTGAAATAAATAAAATGAAAATACATAATAAATAAATAAATATTTTTAAAAAATATACTGTGTTTTATTGCATATTTACAAAACTAATTCCATCAAACAACAAGACCGGCAATATTAAAAAATCTGCTTCTTTACGCATAAATGATATCACATATAAAAAATAGTTTTAAACAAACCGCTTCAATCGCATACTGTACTTTTAAATTGCCCCCAATGATTTACGCCGTTTCTGTTGTATTGCATGTGTGTGCGTTCTATCAATGCATTGCCAACAAAATTTGGACAGAATTTTTGTGTAGAGGCCTATCCAGTTCTTCTATAATCTAAGGTAAGGATACACAGGTCCTGATACACTTAAAAAAAAACTCCTTCCATATAGATTTTAAAATATCCTTCCATAAAAATCTTATATTTAAATACACTAAATATCGAGAAACGCAGATGAAGTTGAATGTATTTTTTTCCAATTTTACAAATTTTCCGTTGTAGTTTTATTGATTATTGACTCTGCTGTACATCGGTTCATTAATTATAGTCATTAAAAAAAATTTATTTGATTATTTAGGAAGCTGATAGCATCGACAGGAGTTAATTTCAGTTAACGCAACATGATCACAAGACCATTTTATTGCAAGGATCATTAAACATGTTATTTATGAGCGGAAAAAATAAACAAAATTAAATTATTGTCTCTAATAGGAAATTTCATAATTTGTATGCTAATTAAAACGAAACCGAAGAATATCTAGTATGCTGGGTCTTGGAACGAATCACGTCTATTCAGAAAGGATTGTCTCCACGGCTGATTGGATTTCTAGGTCCCATGCCTAGACCTGACAGAAGTGCGATTTCATGTTCACGTACAACTTTGTACTAATCGAACTTTTATTATTTGCAGCAATTGAATAAATAACATAAAACCGAATAATTAAAAGAAATCATGAATTTGTGTGATTTTTTCATTAGCAACCATTGCCAATAGGAGAATTTGTGCAGTTAAAAATTTTTCACTCTTTAGTTTGACCATCTGCTAATAATGTGAAAATAAATTAATTTTAAATGGAAAAGTTAAAATTTATTCATATTGTCAGATGCACACAAAGCCCATGATCGTCAACATAAGCTTTCTGGCATCATCATCATCGTTAGTACATATCGTAAGTGATTGTTTGAGTTGTAAATTAAAGAAAATGAACCCAAAGGTAAGTCCAACTGGTCTGGTCAGATTGTGAAGAATGAATTGTGCTCACAGTATTGGAGTCTGAAAACGTTCTCTTCACTTGAAAACATTCTCAAGTACTTGTTACTTAAATTGTATGGTCATAACATGGAATTTCGTCTAGGAAAGCACTGCCATTCCGCCTAATACAATTCTGTCATTGCCTTTCATAGTACTCGCGTAGTATTCATAGAGAACTTGTACTAGCTTGGCTGGACTCCTTCTCATTTGAAGCAGCAAAAAAAAAACCAATTGCCACATTTTAGTTAAAGGAAATGCACACGACAGAAACCACTCAAGAAGCAATTGCACAACAAGAAGATCCCATTAAATCTGACAAGTTGAACAATTTTAGAAAACACTGAATCACACCAAAGATTCAACCTCTAATATACCTCGACTAAGCTTGGCATTTCCTTAGGAGACTATACAAAATATTGTATTATACGCTGGAGATTTTACTATTTCTTATCCGGCACAAATGTGTGCACGATTTAAGTATGGAAGATGCCGCAAAAGATCTCAGCGTCAACTTTAACTAACGGCTTATGGCATCGAATTTGAAATAATAAAAAAAAAACTCCTCAACTACTGGTATGGAGAAGTGTTCAAGTAGGCTGTGTAGCCAAAGATGGATCGTTTAAAGACTACTACTTGTATGGTGAACCAAATCTCTTCCGAATGATGTACCAGCTACTCATCTTAACCGCAAATAGTAATTGCTTGTTTAGACTGTCTGTTGACATCATCCGTTGGCATTTCGGTCCATTTCAGATATGACCAGTCTTCTTCTAGATGAGATTAGTTTTCCAAAGGGTTGTTGTTGAAATCTGAAAAATTACTAGTTGCACGAAAGGTAAACATTTAAGACTTTTCTTAATAAACGTTGAAGATTTTATGAATTTCCCTAGTTAAAAATGGAATACAAACTTATAATCTATGCTAGCTGAGAAATAGTACATATTTAAATAATTTAATAATAAGTTTATTCAATGAATAAAAATTCAATATCATTTTCGAACTATTAGAATTTTAGAAAAATTAAGATCAAAACAGATTTGTCTACATAGCTTCAGGTTTTTTCAAGACTCTTCGGGTTCATTGATAGAATATACAAAACTTCTGCTTTTAGCTTTAATTTTCTTAAATTAATTATTTTAAATAACATATAACTTATACCTTAGAAGTAATTATATTTATTCAAATATTTTCTAGGTAATTCTCAATTAAATTAAAAAAAAATTTTGAAAATTTTCAGGTAATTTCTTAAAATTTTAAAAAAAGTTTTATTACAGATTTCTTAGAATTTATTTACTAACATAAAGGATCTATCCTGAAATTTGACTTTTAAAAAACTACACAATTTTCATTATATGGGCTTGTAGCTTAAAATGCATCCCTGAGAGTCATGTTGCAACACGAGTAGTATACGAGGTCTGTTCAAAAAGTATCGCGAATTTTGAATGTATATTCGATTTTCGATTTTTTGTGGCGTTATGTTGGTACTCATGTCTTTCTTTTATGCCGACAAGTTCGGCCATTTTGAATGTTCAGTTAATTTTTGACAGCTGCTTTGCTTGCACGTGTTTTGGCTCGTCTTCTATTTTTGCTCAATTTCGACCAAAAACAGCATCGCATTAACATTGCTAAGGAGCTGTTTGACTTTGTCTGCGACAACCCAAATTTGCTCCGGAGGCTCATAACTGCTGACGAATCATAGGTTTATGTTTATGATATGGAAACCAAAGCTCGATCATCCCAATTGAAGTTGCCGCACTAGCCAAGACCGAAAAAAGAGCTCCAAGTTCGGTCGAATGTGAAGGTTTTGCTTACAGTTTTCTTCGATTGCAGGCACGTGGTGCATCATGAGTTCTTGCCACAGGGTAAAACGGTTTATGAGAAATATTGCCTGCAAGTAATGCACAAGTTGCGCGAAGAAATCGGCTAGAAACGCCCGAATTTGTGGACGAACAAAAATTGGCTTTTGCCATTTTTGGACAAAAACAACACACTCAAAATGCCACAGCCACCGTATTCCCCAGATCTGGCCTAATATTACTTTTTCTTGTTCCTAAAACTGAAGAGCCCCATGAAAGGAGGAGGCTACGCTATGATTGAGGAGAGATAAAGACGGCATCGAAAGAGGAGCTGAACAAGATCACAAAAAATGATTTTTTGAAGTGCTTCGAGGGTTGGAGAAAACGTTAGCACAAGTGTATAATATCCGGTGGGGATTACTTTGAAGGAGACAAAATATATATTCATGAATAAATAAATAATTTTTGAAAAGACACAAAATTCGCGATACTTTTTGAACAGACCTCATAAGTTCTAAGCTCGTTTGGTAAATACGTGGCTCAATAGAGCGTGATAAGTAAAATTGTTTTTTTATAGAGCATAACGAAAGGTGTTGCCGAAATATTAAGAACCACGATGTGATATTTGATTTTGTGTCAAGCTTAGCGATACCGCAAGTTTGATTCACGCACAGTTGTAGTAAGAACATGGAGAACATTCCTTATTAAGTCGCAAAATTTTTCGGTGGCATTAGGATTTTTTTGGGTGTCAAAAAGCTGTGGAAGACAACCCTTACTCAGTGAAGTCTTCAATATCGAAAACTGAGGAAAATATAGAATGAATGAAGGTTTTTTTAAGGTCAGACCATTCAGGATAAACATATTAAGTTTTTTATATCGAAGTCCTTGAACAAGCTTTTGTCAAAAAAAAGGCCACAATATTTACCAGTTGCCTATATTTATTGCCTCATATAAAAAAATATTAGAAAGGATATTATCTTAGTGAGGCCAGGCCATCCAGCATAAAGTATGAATGAATTTTTCTTTAAAGAAGCTAATAAAAATATGGCTCCACCATGACAACGACTCCTGTTACATGGCCATCTCCACCAAGTTTTTCTAAGACATTGTGATATCAGTTAATGTAACTTTGTTGAAAAGGTGTTATATTGGTACTGTCGAGAATATACAAAAGAGTGTAGCCTAGCCTTAGAAGGCGACTCTACTTGAACCGTTTTAGTGTTCCTCCAAACAACGCCTCTACCGAGGAATTCCCTGCGTAAAGAAATTTCTTAAAAATGATAAGTAAAAAAAAAAAAAAAAATCCTTCTAACTTAGAAAAAAGTCAATTTCGTCTCATTTACACCTCGTAAAATACCAATCAATCTATTCCAATCACAATTCAGATTATCACAACTGATACAGCAGAAATTAAAGTGTCGACGAGAGATTTCAATTAACTCTCAAAGGTCCGTCGTTGAGTTTTCGTGTGATAGATGATCCTATGGAAAAGTTACAAAATACTACAATATCTCATGTGGAATATATTTTCTTTTCAATACCATTCAATTGCAATTAGAAAACTTTGTGAATGTTCATTTTATTGAGAAAGTTTATTGTCTAGAATGAAGTTTTTGCCTCTATAGACCTATCACTTGTCTTATAGCATCGAATTGTGTCGTGTATAGCCGTGCATGATATTAAAAGTACGATATCGTTTCAGAGATTTTTATCAAATGAAAAAGTTTTTCAATCAAACGAAAAAAAAACTGACACGTATTCACGCATATATGCCGAAGAGCAAACAAATGATAATAATGGCGATAATAGAATATAAATATTCGTACAGGAATTTCAGTTGGGAATAGATTAAAGTGTATTTAAAATAAAAAAATCGTCAAGAAAAATCGTATTGTGGTCAATAACTAGAATGGGTTTTATTTAAGTGGCAAAGCTTTTTAAAAGTGCAGTATTGAGAATAAGAAAATAAACAGTAAATTAAATTTAAAATTAGCAAAATTTAATACAATATTTGTTGCTGATCTGAATAATAAGAACTGTAGTGCAACACGAATTATTGAGCGTAAATTCTCCTCCATTCATCTATTATTACTGCACAAGTACCAAGGTGTGTTGCTAAATAAAAATTTGATCAATGCCATCATATCATAATCACAGGTAAGTACTCCTATTCGAAGACGCACCTTAACTGAACGATTGATAATAATTTCGCCAATGATTGAGTCTAGAACAAAGTTGCACGTAACAAGACTGGGCTTGGCAGCATATACATACGTCTGGGGACATTTTCCAACCAGCTTAGATTCATAAAAGTCTAGAGTCGCGACGAGACAAAATGGACTAAGAAAAAATCCCTTCGACACGTTCGCTATAATTTTATGATAACGTCCGTGTCTCATGCGTTGTAATTGCCATTGTTCAATGTTTTGTTGAGAACAGTTCGGCGTGCTCAATCGTTTTCCGACAATCCACCATTAAATTCGAAATATCCATGTTTGTAAAGGGGCTTACCAGTCGTCACACAATCGTTCAGCTAATGGCATGGAATACATTTAGACCAAGGGGGACACATCATCTGTGCCAAGGCAGATCTAGTACATTGGTCTTCATATAAGAACTTATTCGGCTCTAATATTTTCGCCAAAGTTTAAAATGAAAACAGAAGACTTACGAATGAGACGACTTAACAAAAAGTTATTATCGACGGAAAAAAACCTCACCTCACCTGAATGGAAATAATCTTGCGTGAACGATTTCATTTCTTTCTTCACATTACATTTGAGGTGATTTTTTAAAAGTATTTCTTTTTGGTTCTTTTAGTTCTTTGGAGTTTTTTTTTCGTATCACTCTTCAATTCATGTGCCGACCGACCAAAGAATGGGCAAAAAGCATGAATCAAAGACGGCACTTGGCAATCAGTTGTTGAAGTCATCTTGGATCTTCCCTCGATCTGAGATGCTGTTTACTTGGTCAACCAGCCTCTTAAGAATCGCTTAATTTTGTTTCGAAAGAGGTCTACATCTATGGGTAGACACATTTTCGTTATTGTTTCACGTATATTCTCATTTTGCAAGGCGGCATTCTTTTGTCTGCCACGGCTTTTCTTACAGATCTCTCCAAATTGACAATAAGAGTGCGCGCACTCGCAAATTGTTCACCTTTCTAAAAACAAAACCTAATCTAGCCTGGGCTGGTCTAGATGGTCGTCAGATCAGAAATCTCAAATCAGAAATTTAAATGTTAATTATGTTGTGTATGGAATTTTGAAGATCTTTCTGTATTAGCTAAAATATGCTTCATAAATGAATAGATTCGGGGAAGTCTTAGGGTACTTGGACGTCTAGATGACTAGATTCTTACACGATTGTAGGCAGAACTAGCAATTGTGTATGAATAACACCTACACCTACCGATAATGACTTGCGCATCAATTGTCTGTAAATGGTACTCTGGGACTCGTCGAACATTCGCCTTCCAATTTGGAGAACCAAGAATTAAGAGCTCTTATCCGAAAACACCGAAGAGGAAGTTCGAACGCTCTTCAAGTTCAGACCTCAAAAGGTTGTGGATAAGTATTATAAAATTTACGTTTGAAAATAAAAAAAAATTCCTATCTTCTCTTAAGCATAACAAAATTATTAAGCAAGTCATTTTGGGGCAATTATGATTTGTCATCTATTTTCATAAATGTTCCATTCTCAAATTTCGTCTAGTTTGGTTATTCTTATTATAACTGAGGGTATAAAATTGATAATGTCCTTAACGAGAAAAGTTTTAACACCCACAATCTTTTGATTGTACATTTTTCTAATAATAGAATATTTATTTTCTATTGTAATATTTGCTAATTTTCATTAAAAAAAAATTTCAAGTTCTTCGTAAAATTAACTTTGAAATAAGAACTTTCATATAAGTTATTTTGAAATTTAAGAAATAATTACATAAATACATAAATACATTTTTTACATAAATAACAGAAATTATTTTTTATTTAAAAGCAATAATTATTGTGAACAACGACAGGAAAATTGTGAGGTAGGTCTAAGCTAACTGAATCATAGAATGTCAGGCGTTCCGGGTTTGCATCGCAGACTTCCAATTCGATAATGGCAGCATGCTATTAGCGTCCTGGCTAATGCCGCCGCTCCTTCAAAGCCAAAGTCTACCTCGTCTTCTAGGACCATATATGACCGAAATGCTGGCCTTCCGATTAGGACTCACCCTCCTGCGGGGATCAAAGATTTTTTGGAGTATTCTTCCTTCGAACGCTATTAAGGGTCCGTAATGATTTTTGCCAGGGACTAAAGACTCCAAAGAATATATGACGACTTATTTTATTAATGTCTTATACAATAGGTCCATTCAGAACTGTTGAGTCAAAGAACGTCAGGCGTTCTAGTTTTGCACCGCAAACTTCAAGTTCGACAATGCCAGCTTTTTTTTTAGCGTCTTGATAAACACCATTGCTCCTATTAAATCAGGGTAAGCCTATCTTCTGGAACTGTAAATAATGCCACTGTATACTTTCCGAGAAGGACCCACCCTCATTTCGATGTCAAAGATTCATCGGAGGTTTCTCCCATCGATCGAGATTAAGGGTCCGTAATATATTTTGCCACGGTCGAAAGATTCCAAAGAATATATTAGGACTTACAGTATTAAGGTCTTATATAATAGGTCCATTCAGGGTGGCTAAGTCAAAAAACGTGAGGCAGACTTCCGGTTCGAAAATCCCAGCATATTTTTTAGCATCTTGATTAACTAACGCCGTCGCTCCTAAAAAATTAGGGAGTTTCTACTTTTTAGAATCATAAATAATGCCACTGTATACTTTCAAAGTAGGACGAACTCTCATGCGAAGGTAAAATATTCATCGCAGGATCCTTCCTTCGAACGGAGTTAAGACTCCGTATTAATATTTCCAGGGACTTAAGATTCCAAAGAATATATGAGGAGTCATAGTATTAATGTCCTGTAAAACAGATCAATTCTGGCATGCAGAATTTCAGTTCGATAGTCCCAACAAATTTTTAGTATCCTAGTAAATGCCGTCACTCCAATAAACTCAATGCCTCAATCGCTTTCTGCAAGACAATATTAATGAACCAAAGGGTGCGTTTTATGTTCGAGGTCGAAGGTTTTTTTTAATGACTTTTAAATTACATATAATTTTATACATTATATTTTATTGATAAATTATATGGTTTTTAGAATTTTGGATGAAATATGATGTCTATAAAATTCACACCTCTGGACGCGGTGCAAAGCTGAGCTCTTTTAAACACATTTTCCATAAAATTTTCGCAGACTTTTGGTGGCATTGAGGTTATGGTTGGTTTTTTGGTATACACCTTTTCCTTCTAGTACCTCTATATAAAGTAATCAGGGTCATAGTAGCTGGGGGTTCTATTCAAATCAGTGGATTATGGGGGCTAGTCGATATTACCACTTCTTGTCGGGAAAAATTTCTCTCAAAATTTCCATCTTAGCACGAGCTGTGTGTGATGTGGCAGCACTTTATAGGAACCACATGTTCTGTAGGATGAATTGATCCAATTCGGGTAGAAGATAGTTTTCTAACATGTGACGATAGCGGTTACCAGTAACTGTTACAATATGTTGTTGCCTCCAGTATCCTCAAAGTAATATGGCTCAATGATGCCGCCGGCCCAAATGCCGCACAATACAGTTAATCTACGAGTGCATCAGTTGAGGGTTTTAAGTGCCTCAATATTGACTATTCTATTTATTAATAAAACCAGCCAAGTCGATGTGTGCTTCGTCGCTCATAATGATTTTTTGCCAAAAATGATGATCGCCTATACCAAGATGTAAAATTCGAGCACTTCAGTCTCAACTCCGTTTATGGTAATTCACCTGTAGCTGATGTGTCATGTAAATTTTATACGGCTAAAAATTAAATTTTTTTTTAAATTTCTAACACACTGTACGACAGTTAATTGCCAAAAGACATACTGTTCAAAATGTATAGCGAATTTTGAATTTCCGCGGGTAACATATATTCGATTTTCGATTTTTTTTGTAGCGTTATATTGGTACCCATGCCGTTTACTTATGCCGACAAGTTCGGCTATTTTGAATGTTCAGTTAATTATTTACAGCTGCTTTGCTTGCACGTGTTTTGGCTCGTGTTCGATTCCAAAAAATGGATCAAAGAATCTGTATCAAATTTTATGTGAAACTACTTTAGACCGAAGCTACTCGTAGGTTTATCGATTGTGCAAAATGTTCTCAGATGCCTACTTTTTTGATTACAGAGACGTGAAGCATTATGAGTTGTTGCCACAGGGTAGAACGGTCGATAAGGAATATTATCTGCAAGTTATGCGCAAGTTGCGGAAAGCAATCCGTCAGAAACACCCGAATTTGTTGAAGAACCAAAATTAGCTTTTGCACCATGACAACGCCCCTGCGCACGCATCGTTACTTGTGCGCGAATTTTTTGGCAAAAAACAACACACTGATAATGCCGCAGCTACCGTATTCTCCAGATCCTGGCCCCTGTGCCTTTTTCTTGTTCCCATGAAAGGACGACGCTACGCTACGATTGTGAATATAAAGACGGCATCAAAGGAGGAGGTGAACAAGATCACAAAAAATAATTTTTTGAAGTGCCTCGAGGATCTGAAAAAACATTGGCATAAGTGTATAATATCCGGTGGGGATTACTTTGAAGAGGACAAAAGAGATATTCATGAATAAATAAATAATTTTTGAAAAAACACAAAATTCGCGATACTTTTTGAACAAACTTTGTATGTTTTCTAAACCAAAATGGCGACCAAAGAGAGTCGACCTGGAATATAAAAATCATCATATATATTATGAGGACTAACACGACTAATATCCTTCATAGAAGTAGCTACGTTTTTATTGTCACAAAAAGAAAATACTTCTCCAGTTAAAGTTTCATTAAATTTCCTATTCCATTTAATGAGTATTTTTATATCAATTGAAAAAAAAAATATATATTTTAGTAGCTGAGTACCAAAAATAGTAAGTCTACGAACAATTAAAAACTTTATGCATTAAAATTATTAAATATTAAAAACAAAATGTTTGCTTCATTTTTTGATTAATATTTTTGAAGTTGCTAACAATAAATGCTATAAGAAAATTGTTTTTTTTTTATTCTGAGCAAAAAAATTACTCTTAAATAATTTTTAAAACAATTTAGGAAATATTAAAAAAATATTGAATTTTGTGTGTAGTTAAAAAAAATTATGAAAATAATAATTTTTCCGCTTTTACTTAGGATAATCTTTCGTCGCGATGACATAGCATCTATCCCATAATAAGGATATTAAAAGGACGAATTAATTTGATAGCCATCCCATCTATACGCATAATAAAAAACTGATTAAAAGTCAAATATCACTTTTTATATATACCGGTGATTATTTTTCTAATAATAATTATTGTAAATAGTAGCTAATAAGGAACGCATATTGGGATTCAAGTCACCGTGTTCGTGTATAATTACCCAATCGGAACGGATTTATCTTGTGCGATGATCGCATATTGGAATGGAAGTAAACTTGTAGAAATATGTTCCCGACAAAGGTGGATTACTTCGAAAATTTATCACCATCATCTTCATTTTTATTGCCTTCTTCCTAGTGACTCTATTAGATTAGAAGTGCCAGTCTTCTAATCACTTGATTGACTCTAAGTAATGGGTACGCGTTAAGTACATACGACTGTATCGATTACAGGATTCGGATCAGCTCAGAACCATATTAGCTAAAAACATCTATAACCTGTCAGCAGATATGACTATCGATTCTATTTGCACGTCGACGTACGCACGGCCAATAAGATACTAGTTAAGATGCCCACTTCTCATATTTATTAGAGTTAATAAGAACTACGCAACGGATGGAGAAAGAATCTAAACATTTTTGCCTTGTATTTATTTGCATTATTAACCATAGGAAAATGCAAAAATAAAATAGAAAAAATGATTTGAAAATATTATCATACGCCGTAGTCATATACTAAAGATGACTTCCATTTTACTGTCGGCAACAAAATATTATTATTAGCCCATTAATACTATTTATGATTTCTGCATTGATACTCCAATGATATGGTCTCTCATAATCCATGTTTATAGCTTCAGGATTAGCCGCCGTTGATGCTACATAATTCGACAAGCTATTAAGCTTTCGGATTGGTAATCATGAAAAGATTCCTTCCTTTCCGTTTAGGATAGCGTTCACTGTGGATTACGAAATAGTAGCATACCGGAATCAGGTGCTCGGATCGCCTTGTTTCACGTTAATCACACTACAGGAATGGACATGGACTTGTTGCGATTAAGACTTTAATTACTTGCACAATCATGATCGTATCGTCGGAAGAATGGTAAACGATAGGTAATAGAATTGGATAGACTTCCTTTCTAGCAAGCAAAACATAATATCTCTTGTGGTAATGATTTCGTTGTTTTTTTTTCATCTATAAAAATATACACCATAAAACAGTGAAAATTATTACCAATAATTCAGTTTCGGATATTTTCTCATTTATACTTTCATTACTTTTTTTAAAAAAATATCATATATAAAAGAATAATTATGGTAAAAATATTGATTTTGTTCTACTTATTCCCAAATTATTCTTATGTGTAGAAGTGCCCAAGATCTTTTGATAAATTTACAAACTGTTGACTCTCAAGAAATTCAAAAATTATTCCTTCGAAACCATAAAGTCGAATTATATTTTAAAAATAAAATTTTCCAATTTTTGTCGTTTTTTGATAATTTAGAAGATTTTCTCTGTTCCAGATTCAAAAAATGTCATCTCAATAACAAAAATACAAAGTAAAAACTACTGCAAGAACTTCCCAAAAGAATAATCAGTTCGGTTTCAGAACGGACAACTGCAACAAGAAACACCTTCCAACTAATTTTCCCTTATTTTCGGTAGTTATTCTTGTGGTAATAATTAATAAAATTGAAAACTTTCATTTACCTAGAAAATTTCATATAAGAAATCTGAACCGTATATGATTTCCGTTGAAAACTTTTCGCAGCTGTTTAAATATTAAAGATTTTGGTTGATCCCATTTTGCTCTTTCTTACACTTTTACATTAGTTAAACTCCTTAAGCGGATGGCAAACATGAGAAATTCATTCGCGGTAAAATCCTTTGCGGAGTATCTCAACTTTACTGTGCAGAGAAAGTTGCATAAGCCCACTTGTGAGTGTCTTCTTTATTTCGAACTTTGTTGTGATAACTTGACGATCGTTATTATCATAGTAAGGAGGAGAATCGGGAATAAACTGGAAAGTTTTGATACGAAGCAGATGCAAATTAGCGCATAAGGAAGCAGCGTACAGGATGTGTGGTAATATCTGTTTACAAGTTATTCGAAATTATGTACAATTTAATCCCAGCTTACTGATTTTAATTTAGAGGGCAACTTCGGCAGATCGACGCTATGGTAAAAATAGTATAACTAAAGTACAACAGCTCTCCCTAAAAATTTCGTAAATTAATCTATTGTTCCGCACATAATACTGTTTCGAGCAAAGCACTGATATAAGCTGCTTTTCGGTTACGCCATTTATTATGATGCAGAAATGTTCGCCAAGTTTGTACCTTCCCATGGTACTTTATCATGCAACTTATTGTATTGAGAATGTAATAGCATCTGTTAAATTGCATCAACGATACACAAAGTTGTACGACAAAAACTCACTCTTATACTTTTGTAATAATAAGAAGACGCACTTATTGTACATAATCAATATTAAGAATAGAAGAAAGCGCATAATTATTCCTTATCACAATAGCAAGTATTGACTTATCAGTAATTTTTACTGAAAATTTTTAACGAAAATTTTTATAAAGAAGTTTTACCGAAAAGTTTATTCGAACATTTTTACCAAAAAGATCTATCCAAAATTTTTACCGAATATGTTAACCATTTTTACCTACAATTCATACCGAAAATTTATACTGAAAATTTATATCGAAAATTACCCCTGAAAATTTTTACTGATAATTTCCACCCAAAATTTTTACCCAAAAATTTGTTTTTTACTTCCTACAATTTGAACCAAAATCTTTACCGAAAATTTTATCAGAAATTTTAACCGAATATTTATTATTACCGAAAAATTTTATAGAAAATGTATACAGAAAATTTGTACCGAAAATTGTTCCTGAAAATTTTTTCTGATAATTTCCACCCAAAATTTTTACTGAAAATATTTACAAAAAACTTTTTCTGAAATTTTTTACCGTATTTTAACCGTAAATTTTAACAGAAAATTTTAACCGAAAATTTTTACCCAAAAATTTATTTTTACCGCAAATTTCTTCTTACAATTTGAACCGAAATTTTAGCCAAAAATTTTAACAGAAATGTTAGCAGAAAATTTATCTTTACTGAAAAATTTTATGGAAAATTTATACAGAAAATTTATACTAAAATTTTGTAGCGAAAATTGTACCGATAATTTTTACTGAAAATTTTTACCGAAAATTTTTACCGAAAATTTTTACCGAAAATTTTTACCGAAAATTTTAACCGAAAATTTTTACTTAAAATTTTTAACAATCATTTTTACTGATAATTTTTATCGATAATTTTTACTGATAATTTTTTCCGATAATTTTTATTGCAACATTTACAGATAATTTTTACCGACAATTTTTAAAAAATTTTTGTACCGCAAATTTCTTCCGTTAATTGATACTAAAAATTTTTACCGTAAATTTTTACAACAAATTTTTATCTGAAAGTTTAACCGAAAATTTCTATGGGAAAGTTTACCGAATATTGTTACCGAAAATTACCGAAAATATTTACTGATAATTTTTACTAATAATTTAGATCGTAAATTTTTAACCACAATTTTTTCCAAAAATTTTCATCGGACAATTAAACTGAAAATTTTTTCCGAAAATTTATAACGAAAATTTTCACGGAAAATTTTTACAGAAAATGTTTACAGAAAATTTTTACCGAAAATTTTTACCGAAAATTTTTACTGAATATTTTTACCGATCATTTTTACTGATAATTTTTACCGATAATTTCTACTGATAATTTTTATTGCAAATTTTACAGATAATTTTTACCGACAATTTTTACTGAACATTTTTACAAAAATTTTTTACCGGAAACTTCTTCCGTTAATTGATACTAAAAATTTTTACCGTTAATTTTTACAACAAATTTTTATCTTGATGGAAAGTTTACCGAAAATTACCGAAAAATTTTACTGATAATTTTTGCTAATAATTTAGATAGTGAATTTTTACCGTAAATTTTTAACCATAATTTTTACCAAAAACTTTCATCGGACAATTCGACTATTGTCCGATGAAAGTAAAATTGATACTAAAAATTTGTAGCGCAAACTTATACCACAAATTTTTATCGGAAAGTTTTACCGATAATTTTTTCCATAAATTTTTACCAATAATTTTTAGTGAAAATTTTCATCAGACATTTCGAAAATGTTTACCGAAAATTTTAACCTAACATATCTTACTGAAAATTTTACACCGTAAATTTTAATTGTGCATTTTTACCGAAAATTTTAATTGTGAATTTTTTTTACTTAAAGTTTTCTGAGAAAATAAATTTATATTATTTTCTTATAATAATAATTTTTTCTCTTTTAAGTTATTAGCTTAGAAAGTGAATGAATTTTCAAGACGAACCCAAAAGATTGTGATTTGTAATTAATCTTAAAATATCTCTCAAATGAAAATGAAATAGATTGGAAATTTGAAACAGAAATTTTCTATATTTAATTTAATGAAGACAAATTGCTGTTATTCAACTTCAGAAAAAATATAAAATATTCACTAAGAAATTGCTAATCGTTGTATCACTCTTTTGGTAAGACAGGAAAAAATTGAAACGTTTAATTATTAAGGACAAAAAAGTCTGAGGCCACTACGATATCTTCTCTACTGGATTTAATCTCATACATAGTAGCTGGATCTATAAATATCGAATATCCGAAATTAAATTGTATCCAATTTGCCATAATTTTTCATTAGACAAATTAAAATATTTGTCAGCCTTTTCGAAATGTCGAGATGTCTGTTTTCATTTATCGTGAACCCGTTCGTAAATAACTTAGCCAAAAAACAAATGACAACTTCTGTCCATGGCCACACTGACAAAATACGAAAGCTGAACTGATCCGAGGAATATTATGAGAAGCTTGTGAGAAAACGCAGTGTTTTCCGGAGGGGGGTTTTGGGATTTTCTTCAGTTGAATATTTGGACTTGTGATCGTTGGTAATTTCCTTTTTTTTTAAAAAAAAATCTCTTAATAAATGCCAGCCCCAAACAATTAATGCAAAATTAAAACATAATTTTGACGATGACAATTTATTGTATGCTACTTAGAATGTGGACCCTTATCATGTACAGTTTATAGTGAACAAGAGAACGACGGTTGCCTTGACATGTAGGGAAATATAAAAATATCATCAGATGTTTCTAATTAATCAACACAAAACAATTCATTATGGGCTTCAATGTGCTAATTATGAATTTTCTTCACATGTCCATACTATCTATTCCAGACTGAGAGATGGCAGTCTAATCCAGACTGAACCATACTTTCGACGAATACATTGCATGTGGTCCATCATGTTAAGTTGAATATTTTCAGATTTCTTTGAATTTCAGATACGAAATCATAACCAGTAACAGGACCTATAAATATTACTTGCCAGTTGGTTAATTGAATAATAATTATTGTAGAAAAAAACCAACGATTTATGAAAATAGTAAAAAAATTCTAAAGCGGAAGTGTAAGCAAGTCTCAATAGAGACTTTGGATATCACTGAAAGCTATGACAGACCCACTAAATGGTTTGACCACCCATAAATGTACATTGTATATTAGGTTAGGGACAATCTTTTTCCATTCGCAGATTTATCGAGTTCGGTTACTTAACTTGACAGATTAATAACTTTAGTCTTTACAATCGAAACAGTCAGTCTTCGAGGACTGGAAATAGTGACTCGCACACCTAATTATCATCTTAGAAAATGTTTGACATTCGCGCTAATGTGCCACGTTTATCAAAAGAGTCTGGACACCAATATATTACTCAATAGCTTAACTATTTCGTTTTATGTATGGCACTACTCTATTGGAAACTGAAATAAAAACAAAATAGTGTAAAATAAATAATAATAGAATTGAGGAACAACGATAAAAAAAAAGTTGAAATTATTTCGAAAAAGTTCTAATGACAAATTGCTCCAATGCCTGGATGGGCTGGTTGTTAGTGTGGGCTAAAAGCTTTGCCCTATCTTGTCGCGGTTGTTGTTGTTGCCGATATTATTATAGTCATCCCCATTATAGTTAACATGTTGGCTTTTGTTTTTGCTATCATCGCGTCGAATAAAAACAAAGCTAATCTATCCCCCTCAGCATGACTCCCAAACATGTTGTTATAAAATGCGGATAAGTCTAGAGGTTCATGGATGTGTGTACACATGTACTCGTAGGAGTGCGCTTCTCCATCGTATCTACAAATATTCGTTATTCAATTTGGCTTCATTATTTCTGCTTTTTGAAGATTGTCAAAAGTGATTAATTAGTAAATAATTATGCTTCGCAGTTTATTTTTGGCAACAACAGCCAACAGTGGTAGTAGGAGGATACATTCTCCACATTCTCTGGAGACAATTTTTCTATATAAACAAGATTATATTTATGTGTAGTGTTAGTTTTAGTTTTTCTACGTTCCTATCCATTCGCTTTTACAAGATTATCGTCCAATTTGAATGGTGGAGCTCAAATTTCTTGGAAGAGTATCTTTAGTGCAGACGCTCACAGCATGTTAGTTTTAAATACAATTGACAGTGAATTATATCCGAAATGTCTCGAAAAATTATTCCCTCCCAATGAATGGGTAAAAAATAGATAGAAGCAAAAAAAAAAAGAACATTCCAAAAAAAAAATGAAAAGAAAACAAGAATATTTTCTCAAACTATAAATACACATAAATAAATGGGCATCAATGACTAACGAAAATTAATACTTGATGGGACTAGCTAGACTCGATGATGGAGTAGAGTCCCGTGTTTGCGCGCGCACACACTTCAAATCAAATCGAGCGTGGACGTGTCGATGAAATATGCCCGAAAATAGGTGTGCACACAAGTCCCCCAGATTGATGATCAATCGCAGAGTATTTTAAGGCGGAAACAATGTGTCCCTACTGTTAGACAAATTGCACTGTTGAAATGAAAGCTCAAAACATGGTAGATTGAATCGAACGATTTTTACACCTTCTCGGGGCTGGCAGGTAATCAAACCACTATTTTCATACTAACATCAAAGTTGATGATGCGTCGTCGTCTATGAACAAATATCGGCGATCGACAGACAAGGTAAGTGATGATAGTCTAGGAGATCCGGGATCAAATTGGAACGCGTTGGGCTTGAAGATATTTATTTATTTTTTTTTCAATACGAATCATTATTGTTGACTTTGTATTTATTCGGCAAAATATTAGCAAGGAAAAACTTATCATTAATCAAATCAAATAAATGTCAATTGATCGACTATCAATTAGTCTTCTATTGGATTCAATTTAGTTTGCTAATCAGCTCATCCCACCTCGTCAAGTGATGAGTTGGATTTTTGCTTGAAGCATTTTTTCGACTTAAGAAAATTTATTACATTTTTCAGAAATATAAGCCCTCAAAACACTAAAAAAGTGCACTTTCGCAAGGAAAAACTAAAATGAATTTGAGCCAGAAATTCGATCAAAAATCGAGTACCATCATCTTGGAAAAAATTTGTTCACATCCTAAATAATGTTTGCTTCCGTTTAAGTTTGATTAACATGAAAATAAAGCTTTGCAGGCATTTAAAAAATTTTAAATTCATAATTTTTTCTAAATGCATTGTTAGTGAGTGGTCTGATTAGTCGCGCACCAGTCTTTGAGTTAGAAATCCAGCTAGTAACTTTGACTTGTCGCCAAATGGTTTCGACAATTTTCAGTGCAAATTTTACTAAAAATTACTTTAATATTTAAAAAAAATAAATGCAGTCAGTCTTTATAAAAGAGGGTATTTTTCCATGTCATCAACTAGAAGACGGTAATTCCAACGTTCACTAATAAAAGTTAATCGAACTAATCAATCAATTTCGTTAATTTTTTGTTGATGGCCTCTCATAAACACTAATAATCGAATGCGAATCGGAAAGAAAAGGACACGACCTCATCAATTTTCGCATCCTTAACACTTGTTCGTATTATTGAGAAATTTTTCAAAGTTTTCGATTGCATCAACGGTGCGAGTATCTAGCCCGATTGGAAATCCATCGTACCACTCTTATTAATAGGAACTCATTCAACGTTGCAGGAAATATAGATAATCATAAGTTCCATCCTTCTAGCAAGTGCAAAGCCAAATGGAGATCATATTGCTTCCAGTTATGGACTTTACCCCGCTTCCACAGTATTCGGCAAGTACCCGTGGATAAGTGCATTCAGCGATTCTAGATGCTTCTCATTATAAATTGTTCGTTAACGAGCCGTTACATTTATCAAGGAATATCTCTCGTTACTTTGAACGCACGTTTAGGTCCATTGACTATTACACCATACAAAAAATGTTACATTTGATTACACGCTCAAATAATCAAATTCAATCGGGCCAATTCAGCACTATCCTATCTAATATAATAGGTATTTTGCCGAATTGAAGGAATTTCTCATCTTCGTAGATTCTTCCACTTTTCGGATGATTGTAGTCGATGGGAATGCACAATTTCCGAACATAATATATTGGAAGAGAAAAAGATATTTACTAAAAATAAAGTTTTACTGAAAATTTTTCGCGAAAATTTTTACCGAAAATTTTTTGCGAAAATTTTTTGCGAAAATTTTTTGCGAAAATTTTTAGCGAAAATTTTTAGCAAACATTTTTACCAAACATTTTTACGGAAATTTTTCCCGAATATTTTTACCGAATATATTTACCGAAAATTTTTACCGAACATAATTACCGACCAGTTTTATCGACCATTTTTACCGACAATTTTTACCGAAAATTTTTACCCACAATTTTTACCGAAAATTTTTACCGAAAATATTTACCGAAAATTTTTACCGAAAGTTTTTACCGAAAATTTTTACTGAAAATTTTTAACAAAAATTTTTATCCAAAATTTTTAGCAAACATTTTTAACAAAAAATTTTACGGAAATTTTGTACCGAAAATTTTTACCGAATATTTTTACCGAATATTTTTACCGAACATTTTTACCTAACATTTTTACCGACCATTTTTACCGACAATTTTTGACGACAGTTTTTACCCACAATTTTCACCGTCAATTTTTACCGAATATTTTTATCGTAATCTTAAACAAAAAATTTTACAAAAATTTTTACTGAAGAGTTTTACCAGAAATTTTTAACGGAAATTTTTGCCGAATATTTTTACCGAAATCTTAACTAAGAATTTTGGACAAAAATTTTTACTTAACATTTTTACCAAAATCTTTACCGGAAATTTTTGCCGCAAATTCTTACCGAATATTTTTACCGAAATCTTAACCAAAAATTTGAACAAAATTTTTTACCGGAAATTGCTCCTTGAAATTTTTACCGAACATTTTACCAAAAATTTTTATTGAACTTTTTACCGAATATTTTTACCAATATCTTTACCAAAAATTTTGAACAATAATTTTAACTGAAAATTTTTCCCGAAAATTTTTACCGAAAATTTTTACAGAAATTTTGTACCGAAAATTTTTACCGACCATTTTTACCGACAATTTTTACCGATCATTTTTACCCACAATTTTAACCCACAATTTTTACCCACAATTTTTACCGAATATTTTACCGAAATCTTAAGCAAAAATTTTTACCGGAAATTTTTACAAAAACTTTTTAACAGAAATTTTTACCAAAAATTTTCACCGCAAATTTTTACCGAAAAATTTTTCCAAATATTTTTATCGAAATCTTAATTAAAAATTTTTACAAAAATTTTGAATTAAGATTTTTAACCGAAATTTTTACTAAAACTTTTTACCAGAAATTTTTATCCAAATCTTTACCAAACATTTTTAACAATAGTTTTTATCGGAAATTTTTACCGAAATTTTAACCAAAAATTTTGAACGAAAATTTTTACCGGAAATGTTTACCGGAAATTTTAAACAGAAATTTTAAGCGGAAATATTTACCGGAATGTTTACCGAAAATTGTTTCTTGAAATTTTTACCGAACATTTTTAGCAAAATTTTTTAATGAAAATTTTTACCGAAAATGTTTACCAAAATCTTTACCAAAAATTTTGAACAATAATTTTTACTGAAAATTTTGAATAATTCTTTTTGTAAATTTCATTTAATTTTCATATGCTTCTAATGTTATTTATTATATTAAAATTCACCCTAAGCCATTGTCCAAACAAAATTATAAAAATAACTTCAAAAGGGATAAGATTTTATCTCTAAATGATTGCATCTTGCATTGTCACAAACAGCCATTAAAATTCTTTAAACTCCGAGACCAGAAAATATTTAGAATACCTCGAAAGCAGTTTGAACGATTTCTAAAGAGTTTGGGAATTTACATTCCAGATGTGAACTCGTTCAACTTTTTGGGTAGATTTTTCGTACCTTGCGGTACACCAAAATTTAAAAGATTTCTCCGATCGACCCCATCAAGCCGATGCTATGTCTTTGTCAACTAGCATTGAATTCGTGGCCCATAAATCGACCATTAACAGCCATAAATCCACAAAGGATGTGTCCGTTTTCTGAACACCATTAATCGTAAACTATTACGATTCTCCAAAAAAGGGGAGTTCAAATAATATCATTTCCGATACAAACACTGCTACTGTGTGGCTTACGTTTGGGAACAGTGAGTTTAAATAGTGCTTGGAAAGGAAAGTGAAGAGAAATTTGAAAATCTCAAACTTGTCTCATCAAATTAATTCACCGTTTTAACACCTTAATACCAAATAATCATACAGAATCGAATCAACATTTTTTTCCCACTCTGTCCATATATGCCCTCTCTGTATGAACATTTAATAGTAACGTTTATCGAAAATGATCATCCTTTTCACTCAAATATTCACCAATTCATCTTTGGATTCGTCCATTCAATTTAGAGAAAAAGGAAAACTTTGAGAACTCAATCAAAGGCAGTTGATAAATTTCCTCCGAGGTTAAAATATCAAAGTCAGCTACCCTCTATCGCCCACAATCGAATATAACAAAAAAAATAATCGAATACAATGCGAGTGAAAAAAGAAAAGATGGAAGTATAAATTGGGCAAAAATGTAAATCTTGAATTTTTCCAACATAAGAAAATAAGGAAGAAAATTGAAAATGGAAACGGAATAACAGTAAAACCATGCAGGAAATAGAGACCGACCGAATTGAATGGCAGAGAGGACACTCGACAGGATAATTTATTTACCCTTCGGCGTAATTTTCTTCTATTGTAGATTTTGTGTCCGCTACTTCTTCTGTTTTTATCCTTCGTATCAGTATTCAGTTAAGGGTAAGACACCCACAAATTTTATCCCTCGTGCCATCATCGAAAATCATTTCGTTTTGGTCAAAAAGCTTTGCAAACATGACAAACCGAAGCTTTACAGTAGAAATTAACGTGAATACTGATGACTGACTACATCTTCTTCCTTCCTAGCTATGTGTACACAGTCCCTTACATATACACAAACAAAGACAGTCGTAAGGCAAATTTATAGTAAAAATGAAAATATTTGAATTTGAATAGCCCGAATTTTCTTCTTTATTTTCTTTGTGGACAATGAATCGAATTTCATTCGTGATCAAGAATATGAGCTCAAGGAATCTCTGGTCGATATCCATAAATTCTGAAGACCTGTGCAAACCTAACTTCGTCTTTGGTGACACAATTTTGTACCTTCCTTTGACTTTGCATAAATCAAATACTTACTATTCGTTTATTTTCGAATATACCATATTCAAGGATTGAAAATTTCAAATCATTAAGTTCTATTCAAAAAAGGTTTAACTGTGATTGTTCTTCCATAATTCTTGTGGGATTTTTATTTAACTTTTATGGAAATGGCTACAATTATGAAATTTATAATAAAATGCTTTTAATTTATTATTGTTTCTATAGAATTTAGATAGAAATAAAGTTTTGGATATTTGGAATTGTGATGAGATTTTGGGTTAGTTCTAAATTTGTTTTTAATTTTTTCAGGAGCAGATTTCTGCTCAATCATCCTCACTCTTTATCTTTTGAACCAGGTTTCTAAGCAGTGGTTGTGCTTCTTTTTTCAGGAGCAGATACTGAGAGCTTTTGAAGGATCTTTGAGTAAGGATGGGTGTATCGTTAGCATATATTGCTGTTCGAATATTACTGTGACAAAGAATATCAAAGGTGTAAATATTGTAAAGTATTGGAATTAGGATACTACCCTGAGAGACACCGCTGGACATAGAATAAATTTTAGAATATTCAATATTTTCAGCTATTTCAAAATTTCGTTTTGAGAGATAGGATTTTTGGATGTGGAATTGACCAGAGGATAATATAAGCAGTCTATACGGAGAGTGGTGTATTTCCGAGTGAATAGAAATTAGGAGAAGTGGTTATCCTGCTCAAGTCTCCGGATAGGGTACGAATTCTCCTATTTGGCAACGTCCTCGAGCGGATGATGGTACACCGGATGAATGTGAGGTTGGCAGACTTCAATGTATCCAACTCTCAATATCGATTTACGAAAGGTTAATCAACTGAGGTGTTTCTGAATTTTCGTAGTGCCTTTAATTGCTTGTGATGCGATGGCATTATTGAGCGGCTTGAGGAGGTTTCATGTAAAAAAAAACTTCTCTATGGCAAAGTTACTTCTATAAAAGGTATGCAGCCATATGCGAGAACAATGGGAGGGTTGTTCGCTCGATGAAACGTAGCTGCCCACAAGGATCTGTGGCCGGCCCCGCTATCTGGAATATGATGATGAATGGTATTTTGGAGCAGTTGGAGGAGACCGGTTGCGGTGTGATCGCATATGTTGATGATCTTCTGCTTGTGATTGAGGGGTGAGTAGGTATGCGGTAGAGGTAGCGGGAGCCACTACATGCAGATGGTGTATGAATGGAGTAAAAGAATATAAGTGAATGTCTCAGAAAGGAAGACTGTGTGCATGTTATTGGAGAGTTTTTGGCCTCCCAGTAGACCACCCAATATTCGATTAGCGGGGATATGGGTGCGTTATCTCACTTGCAACATCTAAGAGGGCTCGTGGCTAGTTTGGTTAGTATACTGGTGCGAGTATTTCGCAAAGAATGGGGACTTCGATCCAGTGTGGTGAAAGTCCTGTACAAGGGTGTGTTTGTTCCGTGTACTATGTATGTGTCGTGTGTATTGGCTAAAATTATGTGTTACCAGTATGCAAGCGTGAGCATAAATTCTGGGCAGCGTCTAAGTTTGTGTGCATGTTCGAATGTATGTAGAACCGTATCAACCGATGCGATGCAGGTTCTGATGGGAAAAATTCCATGGGACCTGCAGGTGCTGCGTGGAAGCATTCACTACAGTCTATGGCGGGTTATCCCGCTTGCTGGTTGTCCGGTTATGAATAAAGAGATTCAGTATCTTAGTCCACGACAGCGGCGTGTAATGGTTCTGAATAGAATGTATAAAATTTGGCAACGTCGATGGGATGAGAGTGTGAATAGCAAATTGATGCACGTGTTCATTTCGTATGTGTGCTTTGTGTCTGCGTCTGGATTTGAATTTGCTCTGTTCCTTGGGTATTTACTCACGGAACATAGTAGTATGAATGATCTCCTGTACGGGCGTGGACTGGCTGCAGAGCCTAGATACCCTTAGGGGCCGCAGTAGGAGACTGTCAAGTACCTTCTCATTGAGTGTGGCCTGTAAGGGATTTGCGTAACCTACACATTTTTTTTTTAGATTATTGAGGTACAGGGTGTAACCTTCAAAAGGTAACGACTGGGAGGTTTTCTATCTGTCAGACGAGTTATGCGGGATTTTTACCTCGCCAAAACCTAACCTGTACCTCTACCCTTGCTCCCGGAACGATGGTTCCTCGGCGGCACTCTTTGTTAATACTACTTCGCCGGGGCGTTCTTATAATATTTTACTATTTATTATATTTTACTGCTGTCCCGATGTTACGACGCCTCGCGGCCTATTCTTCGTACGTGGTGTGAAGATCCTTGATGATAGATTCCGCGCACTCTGCAACTCTGTTCCAAGCCGATTGGTTCTTCAGCATGCACTCCACTATGTTTTCTGGACTGATGGAACGGTCCACATTTTACTCCAGTTCTGCCCGTGTCCCCTCGTAAAAGGGGCATTGGAAGAACACGTGTTCTGCATCTTCGAGCACATCGTAGCAACGATGACAGTTTGGGGAGTCTGTTCTCTTGAATCTGTGCCAGTATGCCCGAAAGCATCCATGTCCAATCAAGAGTTGGGTGATGTAATACCCGACTTCTCCGTGCAGGCGAGTGACCCTTTTGGTGACATCTGGGATCAGTCGATGGGTCCACCGACCCTTCGTCGAGCTGTCCCATCTTTCTTGCTAGAGGCGAAGACTCTCGGGTCTCTCCTTCCTTCTTCCTACGATGTTGGCGTTCTCGCTCTCTTGCAAGGATGTCGATGGGTGGGCATGATGCCACAACGTTGACCGCATCGTGTGATACCGTTCGGTATGCTGACGCCACTCTGATCGCTGAGAGCCGCTGGACTGATGACATTGTCTTGCGGTATATTGTTAGCTCTAGCGATTTCGCCCACACTGGTGCTCCGTATAGCAGGACGGTGGTAACTACAGTTGCCAGTAGTCGTCTTCGAATTTGCCTGGGGCCTCCGATATTGGGCATTAACCGCGAAAGCGAGCCCTGTACTGCTGATGCCTTCTTGCTGGCGCTGGAGATGTGCTTCCTGTAGTTGAGTCTGGCATCCAAAACCACTCCTTGATACCTTATGTAGGGTAGCGACTGGATGTCGTGGTCGCCCTCTCTTATGGTAATGCTCTCCATTTTCTTTCGGCTACTCACAAGGAGTGCCTCGGTCTTATGTTCCGCCAATGACAGGTCTGCCGATGTCATCCACTGTCTTATCCTCCGGATGGTGGTGGAGAATGCGGCTTCCAGATCCTCCAGGTGTTTGGCTACAAGGACAACCGCTACGTCTTCTGCGAAGGCCACGAGCGTTGTGTTCGTCGGTAATTCCAGATGTAGTAGGCCGTCGTACATGACGTTCCACAAGAGTGGCCTCAGGACAGAGCTCTGAGGTACCCCAGCCGTGACCCCATACTACGCTGGTCCATCCTCCGTTTGGTAGTGTATTAGTCGATCACTGAAGTATGATCTGACCATCCTCCGTAGATAGTAGGGCAACCCCATGTTCTTAAGAGCCTCCAGGACTCAATCCCAGCGGGCCGAGTTAAAACATTTTTGATATCCAGGGTGACAATGAGGCAATACTTTTTGGAACCGCCTTTCCATCTCTTTCCTGAGATGGCTTCCTTTGCGATGTTCGTGACAAGTTCCAACGCATCGATGGTCGATCTTCCCTTCCTGAATCCGAATTGGAATTCGAAAAGTTGAGAAACGATGTATTGCTCCAATCTATCGGCCACTATCCGCTCCAAGTTCTTCCCGTCCGAATCTAGCATGCAAAGTGGACGATAGGATGCTGGTTCGTCCGGTGGTTTCTTCCCTTTTGGGATAAGAACTAATCTTTGTTGCTTCCATCGAGTCGGAAATACACCTTGCCGCAGGCAGGCGTCATACATGCTTATAAACATGTCTGGCCTGGTGGCAATTGCACTCTTCAGTGCAATGTTTGATATGCCGCTTGGTCCTGGTGCCTTGCCATTCTGCAGTCTATTGCAGGCCCTCGTGAGCTCTTCCATGGTCACTCCAGTAATTTCCACTTCTTCATCCTCCGGGTGGTAGTCGGGCAGTTCTGGTTTCTCCGGGAGCAGATGTTCTACTATTCGGTGCAGCATTTCAGGACAGGTTGGTGTTGTTTCGGATAGGCTTTTAATCGTGTGCATGACCGTCTTATACGGTCTGCCCCACGGTTCCCGGTCCACTTCCGCACAGAGTTCCTTCCAACATTCTCGTTTACTCGAGTTGATAGCATTTCTGAGAAGGCGCCTTTTCTCTTCGTAGGTCCGTCTGAGTTCCTCTGTCGAGGCCCTGTCTCGCTTACGGGCGCGTTGGTGTTGCCTTCACACATAGGTGCATGTGGAATTGCAGTGAATGATGATAGTGTGGATATGAGTGGTAGCTATGACCGGGTAAAAGACCAATGTTAATTCCGGTTGTGCTTTAGAGTCTTGGCAGTATGGGAGATACTGGTAATTATCTCAGGCGCTATAACTGCGTATGCCAGTAGTAGTTTTGATAGGCCTTGTCACTAATAGTCGGAGTATATAGGTTGTAACTGGTTACTGATTGTAAACTACCAGTAATGGTGGTGCTTTGATTGAGCGTAAATCAATCCCGATGGTCGTAGATGACTCGTGGTTTTATGACCATAGCATAGCCATATCGGATGTATTGTAATCGACTACTCGATCATACCACTTGATAGTAGAATGTTCAGCTCTAGATCCAAACTGTTGCTGCGGAATCACAGCTTCTATTTGAAAAATAGGTAAAAAATGTTTAATTATTAATTTTTCAAAGTATTTTTCTAAAAAATAGGAATTATTTTTCTATTTTGCAAAATTTCATATTTTATTTTATATTTTTTTTATATAAAAATACATTTTTATCAGAAAGCTTTCTAATAATTAAAAAATTCCTTTAAGAAGCCAATTCCTATTCTTTTTCAGAGCATTTAAGTAAACGTAAATTAATGTTGTTTTTTTTAAAAATATTTATTGTCAAAGAATAAAAATGAACTTAATAAATTGCATTTTAACTGTCCTTTTTAAATTATTTCCAAAGTACTAAGTGCACAAGGATAAACTGTCTCTCTTAAATAAAATAGTCACTAGAACAACATGAACATTTCTCTAAGCGAAATGTCATATTAAAATTTATATTCTTACAAAAAGTTCTCAAACATAATATCTCCATTTGCCAAAAAATTTTATAATCCTTAATCGGAAATAATGAGAAAAAGTTTTCACCATTTTGAATGTGTACAATTTTCAGTCTATCACCTCTTTAAATGGTCAAGAGTGGCTGGCTAGCCATAGATTTTCCTAGGACATAATTGAGCAGTGCATTTAAGGATCAATTGTAGAATTTTTGGCAATGCAATCGAGCGAATTAATAGCATATTTTATGGCATTCAACACCACATTATAATATGTTAGCGGATCCTTTCAGCTATATGGAGAAGCTTTAAATATTCGTAAATGGCTGCCGTCAAATTTATATGAAAATTGTGGTAGAACGTTAATTATTAGAGAAGACAATTTCTTTAAATTATTTGGGTTAACATCCAAGTATCTATAGAGAGTGTATTATATCCTTTTATAGTTGAACAACTAAGAGAAGAGGAGATTTTTAATATTCATAAAATATGGATTTGTAGATAGATATCTGAGGTAAAATGAAACAGAAAATATTAGATTCCTTTAGAGTGCTTATATTTGTTAACTGCTTAAAGTACTTTAGTAGATAGAATTTGCGGTTAATTAACTAAAATGTGCTCTTTTGTCATGGAGTAATGGAATAGCAGTCAATTTAGGTCCAATGGGAAAGGTACAACTTTGTCTAAAGTAAATATTAATTGTCTCGTTTGACATGAACTCATCGCTAAGGCAACTCACCATGCTCATGTCTTTCTGGCTGCATTCCCTAAAGGGCTAAAGTTCTTTTTAGCTCCTTTTGTGGGGGGGGGGGGGGGGGATTTATCCGTTCAAGAAGAAGACCAATCTATAATAGAATGACCCAGCAAAAACGTACCTCAAAACAAAGTTTTTGGACTATTTTTACAGTTGTGTGTGTGTATTCGAAATTGTCCCCAACACTTCTACTCCGTTCAGCAATCCAAACTAATCCACACAATTGTCCAAGAAGTAGTGTTCGTCGCTGTCGTCCTTTCCGTTAGTATATCCTTTGGGAACCAAAACTGTATACACTTATTAAAAGAAGTTTCTTCCGTAATTTCTTTGGGTTTTTTTTCTTCTGTCCAATTTTTTTTCTTCTGTTTATTTATACCAAAGTTTCCATATTTAATGGTAAAATGTAATTAAGATGCTGCTGCAAAAGTTTGGTTTACTATGCAAGCCACTACTACCCAAGGTATGTACTAGATTAAAGTTTCCTTTCGAGTTTGTAATTTTAATTTTTCCTACTTGCCCATTGAGGATTCTGGTTGCACAACACAACTTTCCAAAGAACTATAACTCGGTAGCTTCTCTTTGGAACTCCAAAGCGATCGTTTGAATAGAAATTAAGACGTGCACTTAACAATTGATGGTGTTGAGGGAAAATACATCAAGTTGAGTGTAGACAGTTTTGAGACAAAATGCGTTTAGAATTTATATGAAAAGGAGTTGTTTTTATTGTTGTATGGTTTTAAATTTTCCTTCTTAACCAAAGAATATAATCCAGTTTGTTGTATTTGTTCATTTTGCTTATTTTAAAGAAGAAGGGTTTTTTTATAGAATTTTTTATTTAAAATAGTAGCAACGATGATGTTCAATTCCAGGTGGAGTGTTTTTGATAAAATATTACTGAAAGGAATTTCGAAAATTTTGTAAATACATAACGTACTTTAAAGAATTTCCTACAACAATAAATAAAAATTCCAAATTTTGTATAAATATAAAAATTTAAAAGTGCTTAAAGCAATAAAAAAAATGGACCACATTTTCTACTCATAAATTCAGTATTTTTGTTTGCTCTTCGATTTTTATGAACAAAAAATCGTATCCTTTGGGTATAGTGTATGAACATAGTTGGAGAAAATTTCAGTGTACACGTCCAGCATAAAAATTGGAATAGCATGCTTTAAGGATAGTTTGAAAGTGTTTTCTATTTCTACAACTATGTTCTGTTATCCTCTTTTAAATCAGATCGAGATATTGGGCATCAAACCATACTCGTACGAATGCTCATAGAATGCCACTATTCAACATAAATTCATGATTTTCCATCTTTTTGTATGGTTACTCCATAGGGTTGAGGGCCGAAAGAGGGTAGATGGTCAAAAATGAAGATAATTGATTTAAAGTGTCGTCCATTTGTTGAATAGTATCGATAAAGTGAATTCCAATCCAAAATCGAAACTTTTGAGAAAGTTTTTAAAGTTTTATGCAATTGCAACACGTTCGAAATTGTAAATTTTAAAGTTTCCTAAATGCTTTTTAGAAAATTTTCTTCTTTTCTTCATTATTTTTTTTTTTTGCTAGAATTTTCATAATTTTTTTTTATAAAAACGAATTATTTAGAAAAAGCACAGTTTTAGATGTTTTATATTCAAAAATAAATATTTCTCTAGTTAAACATTGATGCCAAGTATAATAAGACCAAAATGGGAAAACTATTTTAAATCATGTACAAAAATATGTTAGATATTGTTAGTATTTTTAAAAAATTAACTTTACCAAACATAAATATTTTAATTTTCTACGTCTTAGGAAGAATTGTTAACTAAATTTCAGCAGTAGTTAAATTATACAATGAAGAGTAGCATTTGGATTAATAGTAAAGATTCCTTACTTAAATAGTTGAATCCTAAATGTATCCTTTTCTTCTTCATCTTCTAAAAATCCATTTTCAACACAATTTTGAATCTCTCTCCCTTTTGAATTAACATTTAACAGGTTGAGCTTACGATATTCTTAGAGAATTATCTTCAGAATACCACCAATTGTACAGAGTGTTAAATTTTCGTTTATTTAATTTAATCGAACTTTCCGCGTAAGATTAATGTACTAAAAGTGTTCTATATTAATATAAGTACCAACCGTTAAGACAATACGTATTTTGGTGTACGTCAATTTATCAAAGTCCTTTTTGGAAATTTATCTTAGTGTCTTTGGACTTTTATAATTTTTCTATTCTATTCTATAATTTAAATTAAAACTTCTAAATAATTTAATATTAAAATATTAAATTTTTTTTTTTATTTAATTAAATCGTAAATTTATGCAAAATTTTCAAAGCATCTTATATAGGGTTAGTTTATTTATGCTTCGGAAAGTAAAATTAAATAAACTATTTTCTAAAAATAGATTTTGATAAAATTTTGATTTAATTTTTTATTTTATAGGACTTTTTTTGCATACTTTGGGCTATAAATTGGTCTTTCTCTTGCCCGAGGTTCGTATCTAAATATTTGAAACTAAGAAAATTATTAGAATAAATACAATTTTTTCTAAGGGTTTATAAAAAAAATTCCAATGGCGTCAAATTGAAAAATCTTAGAGGACAATTAACACCACCAAATATCCAAATTACGCACCTAAAATCACATATAGTTAGGGAATCAAAGAGGCCCTATATATGTAGTACTCAGAATTACCTGTTCAAAGAGAAATTTTTACCGAATATTTTTATCGGAAATTTTTAGAGCAAATTTTTACAAAATATTTTTACAAAAATTTTTACCGAAAATTTTTAGGGGAAATTTTTACCGAAAATTTTTAGCGGAAATTATTACCGAAATTTTTAACCGAAAATTTTTACCGAAAATTTTTACCGAATATTTTTACCGAATATTTTTACCGAATATTTTTACCGAAAATTTTGAACGAAAATTTTGAACGAAAATGTTTACCAAAAATATTTACCGAAAATTTTTAGGGGAAATTTTACCGAAAATTTTAAGCGGAAATTTTTACCGAAAATTTTTACCGAAATTTATAACCGAAAATTTTTACCGAAAATTTTTACCAAAAATTTTTACAAAAAATTTTGAACGAAAATGTTTACCAAAAATATTTCCCGAAAATTTTTAAAGAAAATTTTTACCGGAAGTTTTTACCGAAAATTTGTTCCAACAATTTTTACCACAAATTTTTACCGAACATTTTTACCGAAAATATTGACCGAAAATTTTTACCACAAAGGTTGACCGAAAATTTTTACCAAAAATGTTTATCGAAAATGTTTACTAAAAATTTTGAACGAAAATGTTTACCAAAAATACTAACCGAAAATTTTTACCGACAATTTTTACCGAAAATTTTTACCAAAATTTTTTACCAAAAATGTTGACGGAAAATTTTTGCCAAAAATGTTTATCGAAAATGTCTACCAAAAAATTTTTACCGCAAACTCTTACCGAACATGTTTACGGAATATTTTTACCAGAAATTTCTACCGAACATTTTTACCAAAAATTTTTACGGAATATTTTTACCGAAAATTTTTACCGAAAATTATTACCGAAAATTATTACCGAGAATTTGTACCGCAAATTCTTACCGAAAAATTTTACCGTACATTTTTACTGAAAATTTTTACCAAATATTTTTACCGAAAATTTTTAGCGGAAATGTTTACAAAAACTTTTCGCATCTAAAATCACATATTCGGGGCTAAGAACAAATTGTTTATTTTAGGGCCATAGTGCTCGATATTTGGGAACCCTATCTTTGTAGTACTCAGAATTACCGACTCAAAGAGACTTTTAAAACCCCGTATATATATATTCGATCCATTTCAAGCTAGCAAATTTCTTTGAAAAATTATCAAAGCTTGCGGTTTTAATACCCAAACCGCGGATCTTCTACGCCCTCTATGGTCAGTTAAGGAGGCTATTGGGTTATCTGAAAAGTCATGACATTTTTTCATCACAGATGGCGTTTCTTCATTTTTTGAAGCACTAGAATTATTTGCATTTCCATTATTGATATTCTATTTAATAGCTGATAGGTTAGGCTCCAGTTTTTGTGTGAAAATTATTTATTTATTTTCTATGGATTTTATGTCAAGTTGAAGATGGAAGACCAAACTTTGCATTTTCGCCATATTTTAATTGTTTTACTTCTGTAAAGGGAAGAACGTATGCCAAACTTATGAAATATATCAAAAAGTTTCTGGTAACAATGCTCTACAGGAGTGTCAGTTCTGGTGATTTAGATCTCAATGACGTTCCTCGGTCAGAAACAGAATTCGAGGTTAATTGAGTAAATACAGCGTTAAACGGCGCGGGAAAATATAGTAACAGTGAAAATCCATCAATCAACCGTTCACGACCACCTGAAAAAGCTGGGATACATAAGCAAGCTCCATATTTGAGGTATTCATGAATTCAAAGTTCTTCTTAGAGCACGCATACACATCTGTGACTTGCCCATTAAACAGGAAGAAAATGATCTTTTTTGGAGGCAATTGATAACTGGTGATAAGAAGTGTATTGTTTAAAATAATGTAACGCACAAACGTTGTTGATCCCGCTATGATGATCTGCTTTAAACGACAATGAAAGTGGCGGACTTTCAGCAGAGGAAGATTATGTTCTCAGTGTGGTGGGTCTTCGAACGTGTCCATTGTTTTGAGCTTCTACCAAGGAACTAAACAGAAGTGTACTATTGGCTATTAAACAGTTTGAAGGAATTCATTGTAAAAGAGTTGTGTTCGCTCTATCCAAAATTCCTTGCGTGTTTTGACCTTCAATTCAGATAAGGTTGCAAATTAGCACCTTGTTCAGTTCCTTACCAATAAAGACAGGTCCTCTATGAACAAGAAATGATAAAGCTTGCTGAAATATGGCAAAAGGCTGTCGAGCAAAATGAACAATACATCATTAATTGATCTTTGTTCTTCGTCAAGATCTTGCGTCATGATATTACAAGAAAGGCAAGTTTAACTTTAAATATATTTTTATTCTTAAGAACATATATTTTTTTAATTATTATTTTTAAATCACAAAATAGATAATCTATACAAAATTAGGGCATAGACATTTGGTGGGCATTTTACGATTAGAATAAAATCGATTTACTACTAAATTGAAGTAAAATTTATAAAATAAAGTCACAACAAATTTAGAATAAAATATTTTATTTTACAAAAAGAATTACCCAAACTGAAAAAAAAGCCTATTTAAAAATATATTTTTTTTTGGGCAGAAAACTCATTAAAAATTAACATTTTCCGATGAACGTAAATTAATTAATATACCCAAAAGAACTTTAGTTAGATTTATTAAAATGATAGCATTTTTTCTAAGGGTAATATTATATAATTCCATAATAGGTAGATCCTTTTCTATTCTTTGAAATAAAAATCATTTTCTATTAATACCAGTAAGGGTAAAAAAACATTCTCTTTTCTATCACGTTTTGATTGACTTGTTATCGCTTGGTTAAATGTTCTTCCTTCGTTCTATTATATGCTTTGCACTTGATTAAATTCAACCCCTAAATAGTGGGGTTTTGTATTCTAATTCAATACTTTTCGCTTGAATTATGTTTAATTAAAAATTTATTTATCTCAAGTTGATATTCACAAAGTTATTTACCGTAGCTGGTGCACAATTAAAAATTGTTTAATCATTGTTGGAAAGGTTTAACCACCATTGGACTTGATAATAAATGTACCATAAAGTTTACCACAAGTACAAGGGTAAAAAAAAAACCGAAAATGGAAATAATTCTACCAACAACCATTTAGAGTTTTCCTGATAATTATTGCCTATAATCTTTTCTGCCTTCATTTCCTTCCGAAATCGAAATAGGTTCATTGTTCTTGGTTATAAGAAAAATTATACCTTTCGTTATCAGATTTTTATTTTAAATATTAACCTCAAAATAATGATAACCATCATTTTAATTAAAAATGAATAGAGGCAATCCTATTTTATTTTTTAAATTTTTTTTACAGATATCTACAACTACACATAATAACAAGCAGATTTATACAATAGTAATAATTAAGATGAATTGAAGTTTCTCCTGCTAGCGTGTGTTTATGTTTAGATTTAGTATTTTAGTAAATCATGTGACCAGTTACACTTAAGGTGTTTTTAGGATTGGAGATATAAGAATGGAACTTTTTATAACAATAGTATTCCGAACATTAAAAGGTGAGCATCGCCAATTCTATCGAGTATTTTTTATTGAAGAAATTAGATTTGACGAGTTTAGTAGAGGCCCAGAGTTCTAGTCCGTAAGTCGATACGGGTTTTAATTGGGCATTTGCTGTTTATGGTGAGGTTTTTTTTTTGATTTAGAACTATTTTAAAATAACAAGTAGATTTTCTGAAATTGAAGGGAACAGTAATATGACACATAATAAAGGAATAAACATCCATTGATGCTCATCTAAATCGTATGATTTATTTTCATAAAGTTATGAAATCTCGTGGCCCAAATAATAGGGACTATCAAAAATTGCTCAGAGAATTTTCGATTGGAGGGATTCGTTTCCAATGGAATTGGAATGCTTGTTTAACCCCTTAATTTCTATTCCATATGCCCATATGGGTCCGATTTCCGCATTGTATAGTCGATCTTTTTTTTGTCAATGCTCAATTTTTGTCATCTATCTAAAAGTTGTTTGGTTAATGGCGAAGAGTAAAAGTAGCATGAACACTATTTTTTTTCGTTTACTTTTACTCTCCACTTTCTGAACCAGTTTTGAAGGGAATCAATATGAGAGCGTAAATGGTTGGATGAGAGTATTTTGATATTAGTCACGTGACAGGATAGCATATATAGCTATTAAGGAAGGAATATCATGAATATAAATATTATATAGAAAAGGACCAAGAATGCTATGCTGAAGAATACCGGTAAGAATATGGAATTTATCAGAAATTTCGACAATTTCAATTACTTGAAAATTTCTTTCGGAGATGTAAAATTTATGATCAGTTTAGATTGTTAATTCTTAACATAAAAACTTAGAGTTTTGTGATATGTTACTATTATTAAGATGAATGGAGGACATGGTGTGCTGTGGAGAGTAAAAGTTACGTGGTTTTAAAGTATTTGAATTTGCATTTGGGAAATTTTGAAAGCAAAATCAGATATTTAACTATTATAGAGCCATTATTGGAGTGATATTTCAGAGTCTATCAGCTTAATTTACTTAAAGAAATTTTTAAATTTTCAATTGCCTTTTAGAAATTTTTTTTTTAATACTCTAACTTTACTAAAGTTTACTTATTGTTTACTGTAAATTACCTCGAAAAAATTGCAATAAAAGTTAGGTTTTTTCGCTCTTCTTTGCTTTGTTTTTTTTCAAAAATAAATTCCATCTAAAATTATAAAAAATTCCATCTAAAAATAAAGCATTTTATTTTCGACATTATAAAAATTCCCTCTGAATCATCAGCCAAATTTGCTTGACAGAAAATTTCAACAATATTGCAAAAAAAAAATTCTTAAACATACTAAACTGACATTAAAATCTTAAATGACTTTCAAATTAAGTCATTTTAATTTACAGATGAAAATTCAAGTTAATTTTAAATACTCGTAAAAAATAATACAAATTTTGATTCGAAGGGGTTGACATACTGAATAAATCATTCCGTTAAGATGTGCACCGCTCCATGTAAATGTTGATATGATGAAAAATTGCACCGATGTCAAAAATTTGATTTAAAGGATAATTTTTTCTGACAGACCATATTGCAGGAAAGAAGATGTGAAGTTTTTTTTTGAGTATACATTTTCAAATAGTGTCCCCAAAATTTGAGAAGTTTCTATCTGATATTTTTATGTTGATATAAAATTGGCTTAAAAAAATTATTTATAAAAATATCATTTTTTTTTTTGTGACTTAAAGTTCGATTTTTTAAAGTGAGATTATGGAAAATTTATATTTTAAATTTTATAAATGCGATAATACAAAAGGTTCTGTAATTTATGCTTTTAAAAAATATAGTTAAATTAAGGAAACTTAATAATATTCAAATATCCGCAAGTAGACTCATACAGGACTTGATCCTTTTGTGGTATTTGTGATAAATTTTCATGAGGCTGTAATTCTACCAATTGGTTTTTATATTCTCTCAAAATTTAAAGATTGTCGGTTTAAATAAGATTTTTTAAGTAGCCTTACAGGAAACAATTCAACGGCATCAAATTGCATGATCTTGGAGGGCAATTGACAGTACCAAATGTCAAAATTACGCGTTCTATTGAATTTTTTTTTGTGGGTTTTATGGTGTATTTTTTTTTTTGAACCACATACTGTATAAATTTAAATTCTTAGTTCATGGTAACTAAGAATTTTAATTTGGACCAAATGTGGTTCAAAAAAAGAGCACCACAAGCCACGAACTTTCCTTTATTAATTAAAAAAAAAAAACCGGTTAAGTATACCTTCAGACCCAAAAGCACACAAGACAGCCACATTTTGCGGATACAATGGCTTCTTCATAATTTTTAATGCAATTTTACTTAATATCGCATCTCCTTTATGGCAATTAATCTACTTGTCTTTAAATAAATACAGACATTTTTCGGTTTCAGACCTCAATCTCATCTTAAAGTGCAAAACGAGGCTACACCAGAGTAACTATTATTTAGTGGCAGAGACTGGGAGGTAATTTCTGAAACCACAATATGAAAAAGAAAAACTGTACTTATTTTTAGGCAAATAGATTAATTACAATAAAAGCGATAAACCAAAGAAAAAAGGCTCCAAAGTAGGTTAAATAATATGCATAATCTTATTCTTACTGAATTAAGTTTCTTAGGATCTCTCACTTATAGAAACTTTCTATTGTAAATGATTTATTTTAATAACAATTGACTAGACAATATTTTCTATCATCTTCTACGTATATTTGATTCAACTTGAATATAAAATAAATTGTAGGATGGAAGAGCCTTTATACGAAGTCAGAAATGGCACGTTCAATTTCAAGCGTCGCAAATCATCGATGCTCTATTCCAGAGATTGTTGATTTTTGTATATATTTCTTCTTAGGATTATTATAAATAATATCGTACTTTGTGCATCTCTGCACTTTCACGGTTGAATTGAAACTACAATACAAACATTTTGTCGAGGACAGATAGTTAGATAGGCGACATGATATAGCCGACAATATTTGCACTGAATTGGAGAATTTTCATTTCGGTTTGGATTCTTTGCAAAGTCACTAGTTCTGCTCGTACAGTTGCACCTGAGAGCAAGTTTCCTCCTATACGCCTTCGAATTGATGGAATTTAGTTTTTCGATTCGATTGTGATTTTCATTGAAATGTTCGGTTTGTTTCAATGCAATTCGATATTTTCTGCCATTTGACATTGTTGACATGGACTGCATCGGCACATACACTATCTATTCATACAAAGTTTAGCTGGCGGCGTTATCGAAGATAAATTGTGGAAGAATCAGACGTAATCGAATCGAATCCAATCCAATCGATTTAGTTTTGCAAACTATGCTCCCGGGAAAAATGTTGGCACCACTGCTAAGTTTCGGTTGGTAGATGAGAAATACTAGGTAGATGAAGGGTGAAGCGGGAGGTTTTCTCTACATTCGAGGACAATACAAAACATCATCTGCAGAAATGAAGGCGTGGCTGCAAATGCATTTTGCCGCGAGATATTTATTGAACGGACGTCTTCGAGGTGGTGTGCATTGTAGACATCATAGCCAGATCAAGGTAAGTCAGTTCATAATTGATCAATAATAATGGCAAACGTGAAAATATGAAACGGTACTTCGGACGAAGACAATTCCCGTTTAATTAGTTACGGTTGTTCAACTCCTTCAAGACTTTCCAGCTCAGTCGCCAGGCAATGGCAGTAATTGGGAAGAAATTGGCGCGACGAAAGCCATAATTTCCAGCAGAACAATAGCAAGGCGGATGCATTTGCCTATACCGATAATTATCGCCCTGATAGTGTATCGAACTTAATCGAGACCAGGAAACAACATGCAGCGGGTGTGCCATCCTGGAGACATTTGCAATCCTCTCAACCTAAATACATGATAAAATAATACCTGCATCACATGGACCCTCTTAGCGGATGCTCCGAATCGATTTGGAATTCACATTATTCATTAGTGATTTCATGGATCAATAAAATGTGAACTTTTTTCTGATCAATGACAAATCGCTAAAACTATGCAAATTTGAGTTCATTTATCATTCTTTGATGGACACGGACTCGGCCAAAACTCCTGTACTAAACTATGGAACTTGTCGAATTCAAATCAGTCAGTCACTTTGTCACCAAAACCAACTACGATTACTGTCAATTTACGGTGAATCATTGACTTACAAAGCCATTCCATACACACCGTTTGACATGTAATTCAGCGCGTTTACCAAATTTAAAATGCATCCACAATACCTCAGATAGGTTTATTGACAAAACTCCATAAACAAAACTATAAACGCGCGATCATTCCATCCAGGATCTCAAACAGAGATGTTTCTGCTGCTCCTGAGCAAACAACGAATATTGGGTGATTAAGTGCGTATGATTCGTGGACTGGTTCCAAACCATCTGAACTTCACTGAATATACGCTTCCATAATTCAAAGTTTTGCATAAAATCTGAATACAATGTGACGATGGCGATGACGATGACGATGACAGAATCCCAACCGCCGATACTTTACGATGATTTCTTCAAATTGGTCCATATTGGCCCCTCGTCCAACAATATCCAAGATATGCCGCCATCGAATACAGAAGCCGTTCATCGCCATATTCTTTATCAAATAACCGACCAGCTACTTAATATATATCGTCAGTATTATGTCGACTGGTTGTGCTCATTCAGAAAATCACTTGACATGCAAAATTCCATCAATCATAGTCGCCAATAACACGCAAATCTGTCAATTGTGCGCACGGGAATCGCGAAGCCACGGAGAAGAAAATTATTCTAAGAAGTTTGCTCGTTTCTCGCAGACTGGCAGGGATCAACAAAATAACATTACACTCTGAAATCCTTTCGAGTTCCATTGTTACCTTTTTGACACTTTCGTCTGAGACTCCATAAACTTACCTGAGATTTGGCCAAATACCACTCGTCGAAGGTAAATGAATTTTTGACCAAAAATTCCAACGCAACATTCGCTGTGTTGGCATCACATTCACCTGCCTTGAGGATGACGGTCTGGGATGCCAAAGAATATACCCATTTTCGTGCATGGTTTTCATTTTGAAGTCGTTATCATAAATGCCGGTATACTCGGTGCGGTTGTTGTCGCCTTCCTCTTTATCGTTCTTGTTGTTTGTGGCATTGTCAATACTCAAGAAATCTACTTATCCCAGGATATTGTTACTTAATATACTCGACTACATCATAATAATGTTGCCGCAGTGTAACGACAATCCCTTGAATGATGGTGAATAGAGTTCACAACCGCTAAATCAGTTGTAGAAGTACCCAGATTGGCCTCCTTTGCTCCGCCAACATCATCATTAACAATAATAAAATGAGTTATGAAAAATGTTTTGACGTCAATTGTCGCATTCTGTGATTGTTCAAGGGTTTTGCGGAGGATTTACATTTAACTCCTCCACAATGGCAAAAAGTAATTTCACTCGTCGACAAGAGCACATTTCCCTATAAGCACGATGCCTTAGAAGACGATCCGCTCCGTTAGCTCTACAATGAAAAGTTTACATGGCAAAAAGAATCGGCTAAAAAGTCTAAAATTTCATGATTTATGATGGCTCGTTGCCTTGGATTAAGGACGAAAGGAAAGATTTCTGCTAACAATAGGCTTCTGTGTTCAGAGCTATTCAATATAACAATATGAAGTAATTTTGTACGAAAAATTGCCTATTTTGGTTTCTTGGCAAAATATGAGCCGTCAACACAATTCGTTCCCATTAAATATTATATTTTGTACTCTTGGTGATACTTGTACGTCAATTATTTTATATTTTCCTATTGTTATTATTATTATTATTATTTTTGATTAAGAAAATTTTATATTTGTTAGGAATTTTAACAAAACTGCGTGGAGTAGCAGATAATTCCCTACCAACTTTTTTTCTGACTAGGACAAAGTAAATACAATTTTTAAAGGATGCCAAACCTTATTATAAGAAAGAGAATAAAATTAATAACTGAGCTTGAAAATTCATTTTGGCATCATTCATAAATCTTCCAAATTCATGAGCAGTGAACATACTTTTTCGCAGATACCTTTTCGAGCAAAAAAGTAGTCGAAATTCTAAAAATTTTAGCCGAATTATTCGCGTTATTAATTATGGAATGGACGTGTCCGAAATGCCTAATGCGGTGAAGCGTTCCACCTCTGAAGTAGAGATGATTGCATTTTTGACAAACTGATTGTATATACACATATGACTGGACATACCAGAAATTCACCACAATAATCAATTCAGTGTAAAAAAATCAATTTTCCAAAAGGTTTCCATTTACTAGACTCGCATCGATCCATCAATGACAAATTTAGTTGTTAATGTAATTGAGCATGCCAATCGGTCCGGAATATTTGCTTTTTATTCAAAATATGCAACGAAATCGGCATTCCTTAAATTTATTCTCGATTAAGGCTCTAAATCTGCGAATAGTTTGGTTCCAACTTTATTCGTCGTTATGCGTTTTTTCTTCGAATTGGAAAACGGAAACAATTCAATGGAAATTTTATAGCAAAAATTTTCAATGGCATTTTTACTAATTTCAACTAAATTTTTTTTTATAAGGATCCTATACAAATTTGTGCTTTTGTAGATACAAGATAGAAAAGGGGATTTTTACTTATAGTACAAGATAAAAAATAGGAAATAGTAAAAAAAGGAAAACTTACTTGTTCTGGTATAATATTAATAGAAGCCAGATTTAAGATAAATAAATTTTTAATTTAAATATGCAAAAGGACTTTAAGGATGAAACAAATTTTTGCAGTATAAATTATAAAAATTACTGACACAAAAAATTTAGGTTATAGCAAGAGTCCTTAGAAAAAAATTGAACAATTTTTTCAAGGACAAAGGCATGAGTTACGAGGTATGGTATAAGTCAGTACTTACAGTAATCTGGCAACATTGCGGATTTCTGTATAGGTTGTGCCCTAGACCATCCTAGACGTGCAGGACAAGCTTGAACCTCGTTTGGTAAGTACATGACCCTGGAGAGGATGACAAGTGAAGATATATTTTTGTAGTGCTTTTCAAAATATATAACATCCAAATTTGAAGTCACAATATCTCATCAAATTTTGTGTTAAGCTTTAAAAAAATAAATAAAAGAACATCACTCAGAGAGGCACTACATGAAGTTTCTTATAAAGAAAAGTCCTTTAAAGGCTAACAAAGGTTTCTCTTGAAAGGCGGCTCAGAAAAAGGTTTCTTCGCCAGACACATGGATGCACCCAATCACACGGCCTTCTCTATCAACGTGTTTCCGTCGGAGAAAAGGGTTGCTCTTGTTTCCAAGGCCTCCTATTTATATGATCAAAGTCCGAGTAATTTTTTCCTTTCCCAATGTACTTGGAAGGACGATTTTTTTATACTGTATATCCAAAGGAGTATAAAATCTTACAGGACTACAACGAAAAGTGGAAGCAATGCCTCCATTGTTTTATAGCTACTCAAAAGCTTTTCTTGATTTAATTTTTCCGGGAATACTATTTTCAACCGAGCATAGCCTACGCTTTTATTTGCAATGAGACAAAGGCATGATTTACGAGGTATGGTATAAGTCATTACTCACAGCAATCTATATGACATCCAAATTTGAAGTCACAATGTCTCATCAAATTTCGTGTTAAGCTTTTAAAAAAAAATTAAAGAACATCACTCAGAGAGGCACTTCACAAAGTTTCTTATAAAAAAAAAATCTTTGAAAGGCTAACAAAAGTTTCTCTTGAAAGGCTCAGAAAAAGTTTTCTTCGATTCAGATGTAATGTTACAGACACTGGCCCACCATAACAACGCCCCTAATCACACGGCTATCTCCATCAACGTGTTTTCGTCGGAGAAAAGGGTTTGTGTTGTTCCCAAACGCTCCTATTTATCTGATCAAAGTCCGAGTGATTGTTTTCTTACCCAAGATAAAAGAACACTTGAAAGGATCATTTCTTGTTACTGTAACAGGGGTAAAAGCTTAAATCCGCTGTTTGGTCATAAATGGCGTGAGTGAGCATATTAAGATACCATAAGCACGCCATACTTTTTTTTAATGAGTTTGACATCTTGCAACATTAATCAGTGCACATTGTCAGCAATTTCGAATGCTTATGGTGACATTGCTTTATCGGAAACAACGGGCCGAGATTGGTTTCGTTACTTCAAAGACGCTAATTTTGACTTGTGGGACAAGAAGCGTGAAAATCGTCCTAGGAAGGTTAAGGATCATCAATTGCAACGATATCCAATCGCAAAAAATGCTTACGGAACAATTGGGTGTTACTCAACCAGCCATTTCCATGAGTCTGCATGCCATGGGGAAGATTGAAAAAATCGGCAAATGGTTGCCGTATGAATTGAACGATAGGCAGATGGAGCGACTCCACAACACATGCAAAATATTGCTCGTCAGACAAAAAATAAAGTCGTTCCTGCATCGGATTTGGACAGGCGATGAAAAGTGGATATATTTCGAGAATCCAAAAAATTGTGTGTTTATCCCGACCAACCATCAACATCTTCCCCGAGACCAAATCGCTTCAAACGGCAGACGATGCTGTGCGTTTGGTGGGATCAGCAGGGTATCGTCTACTATGAGATGTTGACACCTGATGAAACTGTCAATGCCCACCGCTACCACCAACAACTGATCAAATTGCACCGTTCTGTGTATGAAAAAAGGACGGATTATCAGACCTGGCCCCTTCTGACTACCACGTGTTTTCTTTGATGGGCCACGCGCTCGCTGAGCAGCACTTCGATTCTTATGAAGACGTCCGAAAATGGCTTGATGAGTGGTTTGCCTCGAAAGAGAAGGAATTTTTTTGGCGTGGTATCCACAAATTGCCCGAGAGATGGGAAAAATGTGTACCTAGTGTAGAAAAGTACTTTGAACAAATTTGTTTTTGCTTTCCATTAAAAAAATAAAGCCTTCCAGCACTGCAACGACTCCACTGTTTTATAGCTGCTCAAAAGCTTCTTTTATTTTTATTTTTTCTAGAATAAAATTTTCATCCCAGCATAGCCTACGGTTTTATTATACAATAATCCAAATGCAATTAACCGAAAAGTTTTAATTTTTCTCTAATCACTTAACAATAAAATTGGAAGAAAATCGATTAGCAAACATAAAAACAAACAAAAACTTTTCCCATAAATATAAGAAATAAAATTTCTAAAAGGAAAATAAATTTATTGTCGATTTTATTTCAGATGAAATTATTTTAATAATATTTTGTTTTGTTTTAGTAGTTAACAAATTATATTATTAATATTTTATCGTATTTAATGTTCAAAAGAGACGATATCATTTTTATGGTGGCAGTTAATATAACCTGTGGAGTGTGTTATTTATTCACGTAGGCTCCAATCGTAATAGCTGTGATTATTAAGATGAGTTTGTATGGGTGAAGTATGCTACAAGTAGTTTTCGGTTAACTTAAGGTATATTATTTTACTATGCTTCTATATATTCCGTTTAATATCATCCAACGATATATAATTGGATCTGTAATTTTTTCGAGACTGCGATCCAAAAAAAACCAGATGAGTGACGGAAATTTATTGAAATGGTATTTTTGTGTTAATTGCTTGTCTTAATAAGCTACAAGCTGAATTTCTTGGCATTCGTTGAAGCCACTAAGCACTACTGATGACTATAGGATATCGTGTCAGGTTTTTGGACATCTTTCATTATGGCCATGCCTATTTTGGATGCTGGTGGAGGAGTCATAATACACTAATTTGTAACGTGCTGGGTTGGCCACTGGTATTTTTTCTTTTCTATTCTCATAAAATACGAGTATCCGATAATTGTCGAATATTATTAGTTGACTTGGCACTTCCATTTAATATATCACTTCACTCAAAAGTTCAACTTTGATTGGATCTATGATGGACTTAAAAAAAAATCTCTTTTGGTATTCACCAAATTGATAGAACCGGGTAGGCTTATCGCAGATTACCATCTTTATAATTGGGTAAAAAATGTTCCTATAAGCAACGGAAAACAATGCAAATTAAACCCCAAAACTACGTATTTTTGTACTACGACGATAAGAACGTGTTTTGTTAACTATTAACAAAAATTGATACAAATCCACTTCTCAGATCTGATTACTACCCAAAAATATGACTAGAATTTGTAGCCAGATCTTCAAGTCTCCCCACCTGGAGTGACAGTATCTAAAAATTATTTTCAAAATCTTCCTATTAGCATACAAACGTTATTCAATCGATTCAAATGTATTAAGATGATATGATATGGAAGGAAAACTTTGATTGACAGCCGATTTGTATCTTCAGGTATGGTACCAATCAGACTCATACGAATTTGTTGACAGAAAACCACAAATTATCACTACCATTTGCATAAACAAAACATTTTAGTTCTATTCTGTTTTGAACTTATCTAAAAATAATATCTGACAATAAATAAGAAGTTTTTATATAAAAACTATTAACACTTTTATTAAAAAAAAAAAAAAAAACTAATATTTTTCTTAAAACATGACACGATTCTGAATTGATTATCGTTTAAATTTTGATATTTTTATTCTCTGTAAATTATTTAACTTTTTATTACAAAAAAAGTTTTCAAAATAAAAAATTCAACAAATTCTTAACAAGTTTTTATTTTTATTCCAATCAAAATTTTTCACAAATAGCAAATATTCTTTTACTATAAACTATCTTGTTTATTTATAAAATCTTTTTAGTATCTACACATTTATTAATAATATACTAACGATAGTCATTATTAATTTTATTTAAAATTATATGAGTTTACGTGATTTTAAATTTAACTATAATCTTATCAATCGAAATCATACTTTAACAATAAAAAATCGAATATGTTTTCTTAATAAATTGTTCGTTTTGTTAAAAATAACCATGCGTATTATCATAATTTTTACAACTATAAATTCTATAGCTTGTTAAGTTTAGATTAAATAGAATCAGAAAAATATATAATAAAAATTATCAATCTAATCAAAATATGACACGATTTTGAATTGATTATGATTTTTTTTTTGAATATTTAGAATTTTGAAAATCCTATCTTGTTAAATTAGTTAATTTTTAAAAATAATTTCTTTAATAAAGTTAAAATGTTTTTACTTTATTTTAAATATAAAATCAATAATCTAATAATAATATTATTTTTAACTATCTATGCTTAATAGGCGTTAATTGTGATTGTTTTTATTAAATATTAAAATTAATCTGATTTGAGCTATTTTTTTAAAAAAAATATTGCATTTTCTAGAATTTTTTGTTTATTTTTTCTGAAATAATTATTTTTAAAATTTTATAATAATTTTTATAAAAAAAATGTTGACTATTAATTCAACAAGCAATTGAGGAGCAAATTAAATTTCACCTGTGGATTTTGTACTTAGGAAATCTTATCAGAAACCCATCTCTTCATTACGTTGCCAAGTCCGCTACGAACTTATTATATGGAAACCTCGCATAACGTTTTAAAAAACGCTTTATCCACCACTGATGTAAAAGAAATTCATTCTCTCGTTTATAAAGGATCGGTTATATTAAAAATAATCCGTCCACTCTGATTTTCCTAACTACTTTCTTTTACTCTGATTGGAAATCATAGTTGAGAGAGCGAAGAGTTGAGAGGGTCTATATCCTTAAACAGGAAAACCGATTCGTCTGTAATATGGCAGTAGAAATTGAAGTGTGCATTCCCAATCATATCAGTGACAGCCATGCAACCTTGAAAGCCATTCGTGGCGATCGAATGATCCTGTTTGAATAATTTTCTATATAACCTTTTTAATTGAATTAGATTCTATGGCATGTGACAATTTCGGGCAACAAGTAATTGGCAAGGAAAACCCTACATCACCAAGTATTCATAGTATTTCCTAACTTATCGTACCTTAGCCTTTTGTAGGCAAATGCACCCAACCAATCTACTCGACAATTTAATATAAATTTTTGGCCCGGCAACTCATCCTGTTACGATCAACTTACTATCGCTCATGTAATTTTCTATTCTAATTAAATTCCCTACATTGTGGAACTTTTTGATCCCTCAAAGACCTTTTCAAGTCCTCTTTTTAATTTCTGAAAAACTAACTGACATGCTCTCAATCTGCGGCTGTGCCGTCCTGGATCCACCGGTTCTCGTCCGATCACCGAAGTTAAACAGAACTGGGCGTGGTTAGTACTTGGATGGTTGACCGCTTGGGAACACCGCGTGCCGCAGGTTTAACCGTGTGTGTGTCGACCGACTCACACTCAGTAGGTAGCGGGTTTGATTCCCGCATGGTGCCGGGATGAGAGGCCGACTACAAGCCTTATATGTAGTCCGTAGGGTCCCCCAACGTCACTGGAGATTACTTTCGCTGGCCTGATAAGCCGCAAGCTATAAAAACCACCTTATCAAGAAACAGCACAAGAAGAATCAACCGGACCGTACCTCAGGCAAAAAAAACTCATCTGGTTTTCATCGAACAGCCCGAATAGGTACCTGGAACGTGCGGGACTCTCTCTCAAAAACTTCTCGACTGGCTTAGTTCCCAAAAACGCTTACAACCTCGACATCCTGGGAATCTCCGAGACAAGGTGGAAACATCAAGGAGCCCTCACAACGCAGACGGGTGAACACTTCATCTACAGCGGCAACGACAGCGGCCACCACTGTGGAGTCGGATTGATCCTATCCGCCAACGCAAAGAGATCTCTCATGGGCTACAAACCGGTCTCCGACCGCCTTCTGATAGCCAGGCTCCACTCGAAGTTCCGAAACATCACCATCGTTCAGTGCTATGCCCCAACCGAAGTAGATGATGATGCCAACAAAAAGAAGCCTTCTACCACCAACTAGAGACGTGCATTCTCTGTGCCGTTATATGCTCCATAGGAGCGACTGTGTCTCATGACTATGTGTATATGTGTTATAATGTATAATGTAGAAATGAAACCTGTCAAATAAAAAAAAAAAATAAAAATAAAAAAACTTGACATGCTCTACCAAATGGGCTTACAAGTCGTCATATGGGCTCATGGTCGTGACGCTGCATCAAAGCGCCTAGCACATATCTTACAAATAAATAAAAAAAATATTTACTTTTAATATTCATGTTTTTATTATTTTACATAGTTTTATAAATATGGGAAATTCTGTTTTTTTTAAAATTTTTTTCAGAGATATTTACAATAACAACTTAGTGATAAGCAGATTTGAGTAATAATATTAATAAATAAGAATGGTGGTGGGGAGTAAACATCCATTAAAATTTTTCGGACAGCGTGTGTTTATGTTAAGACTCAGTATTTTAGTAAATAACGCAACCAGTGACGCTTAAGTCTTCGGTGGGCGTTTCTAGAAAAAGAAGTTGTGGATAGTTCTTGAATGAGGAGATTACTTTTTATAACGAGACACACTAACATCATGACTAGCGTGTGTTTATGTTAAGACTCAGTATTTTAGTAAATAATGCAACTAGTGACGTTTAAGTTTTCAGTGGGCGTTTCTAGGAAAAGAATTCGTGGATAATTCTTGAACGAGAGGATTACTTTTTATAACGAGACACACTAACATCATGAATAAAAGAGACTTTAAGGTTGTCGTGGATGACAGTATTGTAAAAATAAAAGGGAGCGTCGACCATTGTATGAGGTGTTTTTGTTCAAAGAGATTTGGTTCGACGGGAATTCTAAGGCTTGGTACGGCCCAAGAGTTCTAGTCCGTAAGTCCATATTGGTTTCAGTAAGGAATTATATAAAAGTACGTTGCTGTCTATAGTAAGCTGAGAACGTTTGTCTAGAAATTGAAAAAGTTGTAGGTGTCGCCTTTTTAGTTCTTTTTTTAAGTTTTGTGTATGGGTTCTATGTCAAGCGTTCATGAAAGTGCGGTCCTAGATACCGAACTTTGTTGTGTTGTGGTATAACACTAATATTAAGGTATACGGAAGAGCAGAGAGTAAAGTTTACGTTCATTGATAGCAAAGAGAAAAAATTATGTTCATTGACGTTTACTCTCCACATGGTAAACCAATTCTGGAGGGTATGGATTTGGCTTTGGCGAGTTTTAGAAGCATATAGGGGATCTTCGCTAGATAAAAGGTAAGCCGTATCATCGGCGTATATACAAGAGCAGGTATTCGGACAGTTTGGGATATCGAATGTTAAATTATTGTAGAGGATGGGTGCAAGTATACTTCCCTGTGGAACACCAGCTAATATCAAAAATATATTGAAGAGTATATTGGATGATTTTTTTTTTAAGTTTTACTTTTGATATTTTCATATTGTCCCGAATTTTTGCATGGAAAAAATTGACTTTAAATTTTTTGTCATAATTACTTATTACTAGGCCCTCAATTTTAAAAAAAAGGCTTTATTAAAACATTTTTACCCTTTCCAAAAAAGTATAGTATTTAATCATCATGACCTTAAAATTTAATATTTAAACTTTGAAATATTTTAAACTTTAAAATTTACCATTTCATATTTAATAGACTTAAATCTATTTACAATCTATTAAATTATATTAGAGACTTTAAAAAAAAAATACCATTTCTCCAGGAAATCAAATATTGTACTCGTAATAATAATTACATTCAATTAATTTTATTAGGCATTCTAGAATTCCCGTTCAAGAAATTGAACAAATAAGCGAAAATACTTACTTTTCCGCAATTAACCCGGGTATTAATTATATCAAAAACGAAATTTAATTCATTTTCATTTACGAATTACATGTAAACTCCTTAATTATCATATCCGTCAAATTTCCGATTAATGAGCATACAGAAAAGCACACCACCATCTGATAAAGTTTGAGTGTCGAATAATAATATTTGGAAAGGTAAACTTTATCCGAACGGTTTTGACAATTCATTCACTAAATATGACATCAGCAAAAATTACAAAGCGTAAAATATCATTTAACGAAACTATTATTTACCTTCGTCTTTCTCGGAACAGTAAAATCCAGGTTAATATAACCTTTTGAGGTTGCTTGTATTGTCGTATAAAAGGAAGAATTCTGATCGCTAACAATGCATCATTATTGGACGTTAACTTTAGGATTCTTGAAAGGAACCATAGAGCGTACACAATAACTTGGTGTATATTGTTAACGAGCATACCTGTAACACCTTGTGGTATATTATACCGTTGACGATTTCAGTTTTGTTTTCTTTCTTCTATTTATTATTTGCTTTTATATTTATATCATACTCAGTAAAGGGTCTTTAAACTTGGCTGAACTAAAGAATGGTCGTACTAGTGACATTTGCGATGGTGGTTTTGATGGCAATCGTAATATTACCACAAACCGATGGACAATATAAAGGAAGCGTAAGCAATTCCTGCACTTTAAGTTCAAAGAGGAAAATTGTTCGCACAAACCACACTACCACCACCAAACTATTGAGTGTGATAAACAATTTAGTGGAGATTCGTACTAGTAAACAGGCACCAAACTCAACACACTTACATGAAACAGTGACACTGAAAACGAGTAATGGAAACTTGCTTTGTATCAACGATAAGGATACACTCCTGCCTTTGGCAGGCACTAGGAAACCTAGCCAGCAATTAAGTAACCACCGTGCCCTACTTAGATGACAATAGGTGTCAGGATCACATGCTGTGCATGACTACATTGGTGTGATGAACAAAGTTTATTGTGATTGTAAGAAACCATCTCGTTTCCTACCCTCAAAATATCCACCGACGACTTATCCCTAAATACCAACAATAAAGGGAAGGAATTGCCCACTTATCCAACATGAAATTGGCAAAATTTCCTTTGCCAGTAGTGTTCAACGTTAGAAATACGATTTTAACAAGCAAATTTCACCCACTACACCAATTATAGTTTGGTTAGTTTATTATTGGTGCTTACGGAAATTCGATTTTTTATTTTTAGTTTGTTAAATTTGTCTGCACGTGCTAAAGATATCCTCAAGGAAGTCTCTGTTAATCTATACAAATTCAATATGTTTGCCAAATAATTTTGGTTTTGCTGTTAATATTATATAATATGGCATCAGGTAATTGCATCGCCACGAGTATAATAATCATAAATTTTTCAATACAAAATTTTACGTACCCAGTTATGGAGCTTATGTAAGAGGAAATTTTCAATAATATTCATTAAGTTTTTGCATTATAAAAAAATATATACGAAATTGTTATTTGGCTTATGGTCTTATAGTTGTTTATATGGTAAAAATTCATTTTTAATTAATTAGAATAAAATTTGCATTTAATTAACTTGTTTTTAAAATTTAAAAATTAAATTAGAAATGAATTTAATTTTTTTTAAAAGTGTGCCATTTTTATCTTAAAGATGCAAATAAATTAATGTACGAGGGTCGTTCAATAAGTCCTTAGAAAAAGATGGAAAAAAACTGTTTTTTAAAAATCTCATTTTAGCTCTATACACTTTTCCAACCGTTTTTCCAAAATTTTTATCCCGTCCAAAAAATAGGATTTCGGAAGTTCTGCAAAATACTCATCCGTCTGAGCAATGGCGTCCTCGTTGGAAGTGAACCGTCGTCCGCCAAGCCATTTCTTCAGATTGGGGAAAAAAAAATAGTCACTCGGGGCCAAATCTGGTGAATAAGCGGGATGCTGCAACAATTCCATTCTCAATTCCACAATTTTGGCCATGGAAACAGCGCAGGTGTGCACACGCGCATTGTCCTGATGCAAGAAGATTTTTTTCTTCTTCAGATGGGGACGTTTCTCTTTGATTTCCTCGCTCAACCGTTGCAATAACGCCGCGTAATACGCTCCTATTATTGTTTTTCCTTTTTCCAAGTAATCGATAAAAATGATGCCCTGCGAATCCCAAAAGACCGTGGCCATCACCTTGCCGGCCGATGGCACAGTTTTTGCCTTCTTCGAAGCCCGTTCACCCTTGAAAATCCACTGTGATGACTGTCTCTTCGTTTCTGGAGTGTAGTAGTGTATCCAGGTTTCGTCCATAGTGACATATCGACGAAGGAATTCGGCAGGATTGCGATGAAAGAGTGCCAACATAGCCTCAGAGTCCACTTCACGATTGCACTTAGTCTCCTCTGAGAGCAAACGCGGCACCCATCTTGCCGAAATTTTTTTCACAGACAATTTTTCATGCAAAATTGAAGCGACTGTACCTTGTGATATGCCCGTGGCCTCAACTAATTCGCACACTTTAATTCGCCGATCGTTCAAAATCAGATCATGGATTTTGTCGATGATTTCAGGAGTAGACACCTCAACTGGGCGTCCTGAACGATCTTCATCTTTTGTGGATGAACGGCCACGTTTAAATTCATTCTCCCAATTGTAAACCATCACAAACACAGGTGCAGATGTGCCATGAACTGCATCCAACTCGGCTTTGATTTCTTTCGGGCTTAAGCCTTTCAAATGGAGATGTTTGATGACAGCCCTAAAATCGCTTTTTTCCATTGTTATGCACAAATAAATGTCGTTAACTTTAATCGACGATAGAAATTGACCTACGCTATGGATCAAGCTGAAATTTTGACAGCTTTCCTGTCGATAATGCTACTTACAAAAAAAATCCTTACCGATACTACGAGCGCAATTTCTCGGATTTTCTAAGGACTTATTGAACGACCCTCGTAAATCAATATTTTTATTAAAAAAGCTTCTTTTATACAGAAATATCCATTTTTTAGTTTGGAAAGTATAGTTACTATATTTAATAATTTAAGAATTTAAGTATTTTTTTTAGAACTTTAATTTTAATTAATTTTTTCTGCCAATATATATTTTGTAGTAACTTTAAATATTTTATGTAAAAAACAATGTATAACAATTGTGAATATTTTCTAGAATTATGGTGATTGTGCTCTGTCCAAATTTCGCGTTTTACGAGGAGATTATAGTATTTGGCGATGCGAATCATTCCTCTTTCAGCAAATATAATATTTAGCAAACATACTTTAAGTGAATGGGGCTTTAAAAAGCCACAAGTAACTACAGGGAAGCAGTTGTATCCTAAAAACGCGACTGTCTAGTGTGCATTTTGGTCTGAAGTTAATTTGGCCGTATTTTTTTTAAAAAGAAGAAGGCGATCCCATAAACAGTTAAGACCCTTAGTAATCTTTCATTTTGATTTTTTTTTTGTATAGGGTTTTCCAATAAGAGTGATATGATTTCTAAGTGACGTTTCGGCCATTTGTAATATGTCATGATCTGTCTTTTTTTTTCATTGTATTCAGTAATGTTTACAATTTTATCATGCAGATAAATACACAAGAACAACACGTTTACAAATTTTATTATCAAGATAATCGTTCTCCAATTGCAACTTTTCGTGCGCCTTTTGAAGCTCACTTTCATCTGAGTGGTGCGGTAAATAAACAAAACTGTCGGTTCTGGTGCGAAGAAAATTCACAAATTATTCATGAACACTAATTACATTCACCTAAATTGACAGTTTGGTGTGGTTTTTGGTCTGGTGGAATCATCGATCGGTACTTCTTTCGAAATGAAGATGGTAACACCGTTACTGTCAATGGAGAGCGGTGTAGATCGATGATAACTAACTTTTTATTGCCGAAATTGGAAGAAGTTGATCTTGAAAATATCTGGTTCCAAGAAGACGGGGCTTTGTGCCACACAGCACGTACAACAACCGAATTATTGCGAGAAAAGTTTGGAGATTCGATTATGTCAAGAAATTGTGACATTGAATGTCCTCCAAGAAGTTGTGATTTAACACCATTAGACTATTTCTTGTGGGGTTACAAGTCGTATGTCATGAATAGCACGTTCAATATTGACTTTAGAAGTTAATATTGAACGTGCTATTCATGACATACGACTTGATTTAGTGGAAAAAGTGCTCGAAAATTGGGTTCATCGAAATCGTTCCTGCAAAAGAAAAATTTATTACGGTGCTACCAACATAAAGGGGGGCATCAATAATTTTACGGAGGATTTTGTATTGTAAGGCCTTGACGCGATAGGAATTGGAACCCCAAAAGTTCAATTCCATATGTCCAAATAGGTTCTTTAATTTTATTGTATATTAAAAGTTTACTTTTGATTGTTAGTTTCGAACTTTTGTGCAGCACTCTAAGAAGTTATAGGGTAACGTACACATATGTTAGCTTCAACCCCTTTTTAGTCTATTATAAGGGTTCTATGTTAATATCTTGTTCAGGTAAAGTCCCGAGAAACGTACTTTATCATATTGTGGAATCATGTTGCTATTAAGGTTTTCGTTGCCAAAGTGTAAAAGTAATGTGAGCACTTTTCTGTTCATTTATGCTCACTCTCCAATCCCTTAAACCAGGATTGAAGGTTGTGGATATGAGATTGTAAATTGTCCGATGCTATGCCAGGATTTGTATAGGTAGCAAGTATGGTCCGTGTCATCTGCATTAGTAGAAATGATACCATTAGGATCAGATGGGATATCATGAGTATAAATTTTATATAAAATGGGACCAAAAAAACTACCTTGTGGGACTCCGGCTGGAATAGGATTTATTTTCCGAGGATTCTGAGTTAACTGCAACTTGGAAATAATGTTGTGAGTGATATGAATTTATGATAAGGTAGTACTCGTATGTTGAAGTAAGCAAGCTTTTGAGTTTCCAGAGGAGTTCATGATGAGTTTCCAGAGGAGTTCAGATCAAAAGCCTAATTGGTGATCAGAAATAAATTTTTCATTAACTAGGAATGGGTAGATTTTTTTAATAGGAGTTTTTCAAAAATCTTACCAAGAATTGGTAAGTGGCTGATAGGTCTATAGGAGGAAGGAGACTTAATAGTTTTTTTTTGGTTTAGGTATCATTTTAATGACAGTAAATTTCCAGAGTAAGAGAAACTAGATTGTGCGCAGGATACTATTAAAAATGTTTGTAATTAAAACTAATGCTTTTCGGGAAATTTGCTTCATAATAGGAGCTGTTATTAGATCATAGCCAGGAGTTTTTTCTTATTGGGAAGACGCAGAATTGTAGATTTAATTTCCGAGGGCTTTAAATTTTTGGAAGGAAGACCTGTTTTGTTCTAAACTTAAAAATTTAAATTCGGACCATGCATGATTCAAACTAGATGGTGCCATAAACTACACAACATAACAAATTTTAGCTTTATTAAGTTAAAAAATTCCTGAGGAAGCATAATATCGAGATTTTGTGATGTCAATATTATAATAATCTTTAAACTATACTTTTTATATGCGAAAAAATCATCAAAACTTTTCTTAAAATGATGGAATTTTATAAAAAAAATAAAAATTTTTATCAAAATTTGACTGTAACGTGCATTAATATTTAACTATAATTTTTAAAGAAAAGATTCGATAATCCTGTATAAATTCTACATTTTATAATAATCAATTTGGCTTATTAAAAAAAAAAAAACTTTTAACCAAAAACAATTTTCAGACATTTTCAATATTTATACTAAAAGCAACAATTATGATAAAATTTATTTAACCAATTCAGCGTAACTAACTTATTATCGTGACTTTATTCGAAATTAAAATTGAATAAATAACCCAAAATTTCAATATAATATTGGGCATATGTTATTATGAAACCAAATAAAACTGCATTGATTGCATTGGCAAATTAACAAAAATTTAATAAAAATCTCAAAGTGGTTGAAAACATTCTATAAAAGCAATTTAGAGTAGGAGGCAACTTATCTTGTGAATATGTTGTCTGAACGACGATTATCTGAAATTTATAATTCATTTTAAAACGGTCTCGATCCACCATAAAAGGATGATGATCTTAAACCAGCCGAATCTTATCTAAAAAGACATTCAATAAAACGATTACTACCTGTGTAAGCAATTTTCATTTATCTCAACGTTGTTTATTATTTGTTTTCAGTTTGAATTTGCAAGTCCCGAAGATACTCACCTTGATAGGAACAAAACTGCTGTCCAGTTCAGCCTACATACAAATTTTTATATCGGAAACTTAGCCGGACAGGTTGGACTGACCACCGTAAAAACTTGACTGGACATTGAATTGGTTGCAGTCGGAACGGTGCATGGAACAAGCTCGTTTCGATAAAGTCAACTCGTTTATGGCCTCATCGACACGATTTTTTGGAAATAAACGTAAATTTTTTTTTCAAAATCAGAATCAATAAACGGCTATGAATAACTTGTGATAACTTCGAGATGGAGCAGGGATGCATGAGAATGTAGCCAATAATTTTAACTATTTAACGAAAAGAGATTTTTGATAGTCAGTCTGGATAGATGGTAAGGAGTTTCAAAAATTATAAGCAAAAGGAGGGAGGAAAAAGTGCATTATTTTAGGTCATGTGTTCAGGATCATATATTGTGTGGGGGCTTGACCAACATTTAAGTCTAAAATTTTTGGCATACAGCCGCATTGACGTTGATAGTGCAGTGCTGGTACTCGTAATTTAGCGTTAAAACTAAACACATGACAATGGCAAAATGAGCAAAACCTCAAATATTGAACACGAAAAAATGGAAATTTATTAGCGAAACTGTTGCGTAAATTCTCGTTTTGGCACCAGGTCGTAATTCTCGAGCACAGCCTGTGATGTTAATTCAGCCTTCCTGGAAAGTTGACACCGCAGGGTTCCAAATGAACCATTAGCCAGAAATTCTGTCCCGAACGTGTACAGTTGCCACTGACCGAGAATTCCCCATTCTCTATCCAACATTTACCGGTGCTCCTAGGGCGGCTGGCGGTGGTTGATTTGTGGGGATGACCAGATTGCACATTAGCCTGATAATCTTTCTGGCCCTGCAAGATACACTATAATGGCAAAGCTCTCTGTTCGGATCCATACGGTGAATAATTCAAGAAGTCACTATAATATTTTAACCTTCATTATCCGGCATTGTTCTTAAATAAATCGAATCCTCCAGAGGGAGGAGGTGGAGGCGTTATATACAATATTTTTGTATGAATATCACTTTGGATAATTTCTCTCAATTTGGAATTTTACGAATTGAATTTTTAATTTCTTATTGGAATGAAATTTTTCTTTTTTTGGCAAAAAGTTTTTTTTCTTTCTTATTCTTTCTTTAAGAAAATGAAATTTAAACTATATTTGCAAATGGCACAGGGAAATCTAACTTGAAGCAAGGATCTATAAAAGTTCAAAGTACTAATATCTCGACGAAAGTCGTATAAGTCAACTCGAAGTGAACTTTTGAATATTTCATAACTTTTGAGTTTCGCAAATATTTAAAGAATTGTTCTTGCTTTGGGCAAATTGGTCTCTTCTTAGAAATTTATTTTTCCTATCAAAGTTCGAAATTTTCCTTCGCTCATTATTTATTCCTCTTCAGATGCTTTTGTTTTCGTTCTTTTATAGTTATTTTTTGCCATTTTTTTTTTGTGCTCTCATAAAACAGATTTAAGGCAAAAGTTTCAATTCAATTACTGGAGGGGTAAAATCCAAATACGTGTGCAGGTATGCGTTAGTGTTGAATGGAATTTGAATGAAGTTTGTAGAAAGGGGAGATGAACCCTATAAAATACCAACGAAAACTTTTCTTAAGAAATTTAATTTCGTTGTGGAAATTTTTTCTAAATGAATATCAAAAGAAAAAATTAACTTAGCTTTTCACTTTAGTATTAAGCTAAACCCGTCAGTCAGTCATTCATCCTCCGTCTGACCTTTTTTGATGAAAATTCCGTCACGATATTTCGTTAAAGCCACTAAAGCTGGGAACTCAAGGACAGCCATAGGACCTATAGCACTTTTATTGTATCCTTTGACCACAGCCGACAGAGGTTATATGAGCGTTCATGTTCGTAAGGGGGTGGATAAGATTTAATGGGGCTGAACTTTAGGCAACAAATAAATTTCAAAGTAAACAAAATATTTCATTTCTGTACAAGAAGATGGAGTTGGACATTACGATTATACCAAGTCGTAAAAGTGTATACATTAGCAACCAGGCACACCCTGAAATACGAGCACAGTGTCGGAAATAGTTTCACGTTGTTGCTTAGTGAAAAAGGAATTCTTTCGGATTTAAGAGGAAAACTTTTTGTTCCGAGATATTCTTTGCTCTTTTGCAAAAGTTTTAATGGCTTGTTGGTTATGTGTCCGCCTCTGTTATCAGTCCAGCACTTGCTCATATATTCAAGAGGTAACTGTGCACTGAAATTCGGGATGAACTTTTTCCGTTAAGTGTATACGTACACCTTTGCAATCTTAGATGAGAATAATCTGCCCTGCCATTTCTGTTCACCTCCATAGGCAGCCCTTACTTTCTTCGAAGCAGTTATCGTGCACCAGGGCTATTTTCTGTTGGTCACCATGCCTACTCCGAGTACTTGGCAACGCAGCAACCTCAGTTAAGCTCGTTCACATTAAATAATAAGTCTCCAAGAAACTAAGAAGATATGTGCAAGTTTTCGATAATGTGTTTTCCTTTTTAATGTGTTTTGTAGTATTTTTGTCTTAATACCCCATCATTACGTTTATGCATCCCCTATCCTCATTCTTTTTCTCCAAAATTTCGTTACTTTAATTTAAGAAAATTCCTTTTTCCAGGCCCAAATAGAGAAGCGTTCAAGTCTAGATTTTCTTTCCATTTTGTATGCTATACATTTTCACTGGCCACTGGCAGAGTGAAAATATAGCAAAGCATCGCATTAGGTTAGCGTTACGGAAAAATTATCGCAAGCACTTTTAATTATGTACGCATTCTTGGAGTTAAGTGTAGTCCTTAAAGTTGTCTTTACCGTTACTTTAAAGTTTCCTTAACGAATGCAAACTTATCAGGAAAGAAAATGTGCTGGGAAAAGAATAGCCAGAATAATGTACAATTCTGTCAGAATGGGTAGCAATACTTTAGACTTGATTGGAGTGCTGGGGATGCGGCGTTAAATCTTTGTCAGTGCGAATTGTGTTCTCTTGTTGTTTGCATTGAACAAAAGCTCATTATAAGCTTAGAAAAGTTATTTATCAAAGCTTTATCACTTCGACCAGCCAGCATTCAACACTCCGGAATCCGCGCAATTATTCGCAGCACTTTATGGCACTTAAAATTGTAGGATTGCGGCTTCTCTTTTACTATCGCGAGGAAGTTCGTCTGATGGGGAGCGATGATAGGAAAGTTGATGTTGCCAGCCGTTCGTTCGATTCCATTTCGGGAGAGTTATAACTGCAGCCAATACGTGGAGTTGTCCTTCTAAAGATTTACGAGTAGAATCCTGCACACACTTTTGCCTATGATGAGGCTATTCCAGAGGCTGATGTCTCATGATATTTTGCTTCATGGTTGCTTGTCGGTTTAGACTGTTAAGTTTTCAAAAATTTCATGGAATGGTGTATCGTCAATAGTCGATTTCCAACAGCCCTTGACTCAACCCACCTTAAAAATCGACCGCTTGTATTATAGTAGCGCGCCAATTTATCCTTATTTACGAGCGTTTATTTGTTTATTGGCTTATTTCGTAACGTTCACAATTTCTGTAAGCCGTAATACTGGTGCCCCCTAAGTAAGAGTAGCTGACTGTTTGGATGCCTGAACGCTCAAATGGCTGTTATCGCCGGATTCCACTTGGTCCAGGAATCGTCTATCTATAATGCTTTTCCACGCCCATTATGTGAACAGATATTGCGTCTGGGATTACACTCTAAGACTCATAAATTTTAACCGAGCTCTGTGTACGTTTAATAATGTATTTGCAGCTGTATTCTGTAGTCGTTACATTCGTTCTGTCTAAACCGAAATCCGTAATTAATTGTGCTCAACGAAAGAATTTATTTCACCGTAAATAAATACTACACACAAGTTGCGTTTACTTGAAGACATTTACATTGTCTGATTTTCATATATTACATCCGGTTTTCATTATATTCTGTAGGAAAAGTACCAAATCCCATATATAAAAAATGTTATTAATCCAGATTCCCTTTTCTAATTTTATTTTTATCAAATAATTAGGTTACTAAAAAAGCAAATACTTTGAAATACTCAAAATAATTTCCTAAAAACAAAAAATAATAATTGGATGTACTCGAATCAGGCTTTATTTTCTATAGAAGACTTTAGGGCCTTAAACTCATTAATACGAGATGGATATGAAGAAAATATTTACGAGGTGGGGCAGAAAAGTAAGAAGACTGATTATTTGTTCAACAAATTTCTATTATTTTTATCAATTATTGCTGTCTCCTTCAAAATTTTGTCTCTTTTAGTGATTGGAAGTCTTCAACTGATACCGCGCCAGAATGACATCCTTTTGATTAATTTTGATTTTGAGGTTTAAATTTTTCCTGATTAAAGTTCATTGATGGAAAAGGCAATATAAAATACTCGATTGTCATGATGGGGCATCCAAGTTTATGGCTGTAAAAAAAATAGGCCTATTTATGAGCTTTATCATCAGATTCCAAGTGAAATCATAGGTTTGACCATAACAGTTCGGCTGAAAAGTTGAGAACCATAACGTCTAGATGGCGCCTCTTGCAAAAATCTACTTAATTATCACAAAGCCCCATGCTTTGTGATAATTAAGTAAAATTATTAAAAAATGTAAAATTTGACAGCAATCGGTCGATTGGTTCGTGAGATATAGCATTTTGAGTGGAGCAACTTTTGTTATTGAAAAAAAAATGGATAAAGACGAATTTCGTGTATTGATAAAGCATTGCTTTTTGATGAAAAAAAATACAGTGGAAACCAAAGCATGGTTTGACAAATGTTACCTGGACTCTGCTTCAGCTATTTCAACTGTGGAATTTGGTTTCGTCAATTTCGAACTGGTCGTACGAGCACAGTTGATGCAGAACGCAGTGGACGCCCAAAAGAGGTGGTGACGGCAGAAAACATCAAAAAAATACACAAAATAATTTTAAATGACCGTAAAGTGAAGTTGAGCGAGATAGCTGAGACTCTGAAGATATCGAAAGAGCATTTTGGACATATCCTGCATGAATATTTGGGCATGCGAAAGCTGTGTGCAAAGTGGGTGCCGCGTTAGCTCACTGTGGACCAAAAACAACAACGTGTTGATGATTCTGAGCAGTGTTTGGAGCTGTTCAAGCGCAATAAACCAGAATTTTTGCGTCGATATGTGACAATGGATGAAACATAGCTCCGTCACTACACTCCAGAGTTCAATTGGCAGTCGGCAGACTGGAGAGCGAGGGACGAACCGAATCCAAAGCGTGGAAAGACGCAACAGTCGGCTGGCAAGGTGATGGCGTCTGTATTTTGGGATGCGCATGGTATAATATTCATTGACTATCTTCAGAAGGGACAGACGATCAACAGCGACTATTATATAGCGTGATTGGATCGTTTGAAGAAAGAAATCGCTAAGAAACGGCCTCATTTGAAGAAGAAAAAAGTGTTGTTTCACCAAGACAATGCACCGTGTCACAAGTCGATGAAAACGATGGTCAAACTCAATGAATTGGGCTACGAATTGCTTCCCCATCCACCGTATTCTCCAGATCTGGCCCCCAGCGACTTTTTCCTGTTTGCAGACCTCAAGAGAATGCTCGTTGGCAAGAAATTTAAGACCGATTGCCGAAACTGAGGCCTATTTTGAGGCAAAACCGAAAGAGTACTATAAAAATGGTATCGAAAAGTTGGAAGATTGCTATAATCGCTGTATCGCCCTCGAAGGCAACTATGTTGAATAATAAAAATGAATTTTGCAAAAAAAAATATTTCTACTGTGTTTCGTTCTAAACTTTTCTGCCGAACTGGTACAAGAGGCCACAGTTTCCTATGTAAAAGTCCCCCTAAAGGGGAATTCCATTTTCAATACGATCTTTTGCTAGAAAAATTAATTTAAAAGTAAATTTAAATAATTCAAAACACAAAGTATAAAATTGTAAAATTGAAATTAACTTCGACCAGAATGGTAGAACTTTTTCTTCATACATTATCGTCTAGTCAGTCATGCTGTGGTTTGGATATTGGTAATGTTTAAAAATCCCATAAAAATAATAAATTAGGACAATTTTTATGCAAATATCTACAATGAATGAATGCAAATATACTCCGTTCGACGATATCGTTTCGTATTGCCATAAATGCTGTTTTGATGACCGCACTTGCCAATTTCAAGTTGAGTGTGGCTATTTTTCGAATCGAATGGGCGACTTTTATGTGACATATTTTATAATAGTAATAAAGTAAGAAATTTTTTTTTTCTGTTTGTTTTATTAAGGTTAGCTGTGTGAGAACGACATGACTTTGTTGTAGATACGAAAAGAGCATTAAATAAAAAAGGAGCCTGAAACTAATGTCCTTTGGTCAGTGCTGTAGTAAAAATTTCGTTTTACTAGTGGCTGATCCCTTCGTAAAGCCATTAATTTAGTTAAACGCCTCCATACATTTTTTCGACAATTCACTATCCTGTTTTTCTTCTCATCGCATACAGGCACTTATATCTTCGAATGTTGTTGGGGGTATCGTTGTGCTCCTTTATACATTCTCATATACAAAATACGAATATAACCTTTATGCACCTGCTGCATACTTAGTAAGAGAGTAACTTTCACTTTTCCTGGTTTATTTTCTCCCAGTAGTTATCTGACTTGAGCTAACACTTTAGATACAAGCACGTCAGTGCCAACTGTGGAGAGATTCATGGATTGGTGCAATAAAATCCATATTTTTTTCCCATCGAATATTTCTTTCTTTATTGCATTGATGTTTCCATAAAATTCTTGCAATAATTTTTACAGCTTGTTTCGGCATTGTGGGACACTCGAATGTCAACGCTGCCATCGGAATTAATTCAGCGAGTTAATTGGCGACCAAAAGTCCATAACCAGTCTGCACGAGCTCATTCGAAGTGAATTTTATGCACTTGATGTTGAAGTTTTGACGGTGAATCCATTAAAATGTAAAAATTATACAATTCTAGAGCTTTTGAAATTCTGAATTCGCACCGGAACATGTCCAAACTATGTGTTGGGTGACAATCGCTAGCAAATGCATTTCACGGCCAGCCCATATTTGGACAACGATCTTATCCCAAAATATGCACTCCGAAATCCACACTTACACTTCTTCTCCACCAATAACCGATGATATGGTTCATATTCACTTCACTGGCTTGTGTACAATAATCCATCGAAGCCATTTCCAAACTCAGTATGCCGTCGCATCGTGCCATTAGCAAAACGAAGACATTCGCCATGACAATAATTTAATGCACTCGCAAATATATTTTATACGAAAATAAACGTTCGACCATGAAAATCGATCGTTAAACGTTTATTATTGCCTTAATATTATAGTTTCAGCCGCCTCTTCATATCAAATAAATGGTAATTTTTTTGGTTAATAATTTTTACTCCCCAAACAACACACAAATTCACTGAGTTGCAAATCAAAAAAAAAAAAAAAAAAACTCCACCCGCATATAATTGGTAAATTTTCCATTTAAACATGATCGTTTTAAAATTCATTTCATTCCATTTCTCTTTTAAAATTATTTGCATTTTTATATTTATGAAATTTACTCATTTTATTAACAACTTATTTGTAAATATTTATGACTAAATAAAAGTTATTTACTTTGATAGGTAATTTTTTTAAATTGTTTTTAATATTTTTTCTGTTGTGACGATGGGGGAGAATGTTTGGGGAGATACTTAAAGTGGAAAATTTATGAAGTAATTCGATATTTAATCACACTTGGTCATTTAATGAAACAGAATATAAATTATGCCAAAAAAAAACATTGATTTATCGGCATCCAAACTTACATGCAAAATCTCAAGATGCCTGCAGTTAAAAAAAAACTAGTTGCTTTTAGTAGGTCTTAGCGGTTAAAAAATAAATTATGTCCAAAATAACCCAAAAAAAAAAACGTAAAATCAAATGTCTCAAAATGTATATATTAGAGACAAATCAGGTTGTATATATAAATAAATTTTCGGCTTTTGCTGTTTAGTTGATAAATAAAAATAGAAAAAAATAGACTTTCTTGTCAGGATCATAAAATTAAAAAATACCTCAGAAAGTAGAGATAAAAAATGTTCATTTTTAGAGAAATTCAGTTTGCAGCTATTTATTATTGCCATTTAATAAAATACCATATTTCAGGACCTTATGCATGGCGAAGCTTATAAATAAAAACTTTAATTAAAATAAAATGTTATCCAATTTATACTTTAAAAAATAATTTTTTAATTAATTATATTGTCTATAATTTGCCATTTAAATAATTGCCATAACACGTTTTCCAGAACTCGCTTCTTTCGAAGTTAGTTTTGATGACCTCTGCACATAGTTCGGATTGTAATTCGGCCTCTGTTGGGGTATGTTATTTCTTAAATACTCTAAAATTTTAAAATTATGTGAATTAACACAATTTTTGATGTAGCTTCAGACCAACGGCGTCAAATCGCATGATCTTGGAGCTCAGCTGACATCACCAAATTTCGAAAGTATGCGTCCTGGGAAGTTTTTATTGTTGAAACCACCTATTTTATTCAGGATAAAAAAAAAATTATTATACGGACATAGTACTCAGAATTAACGGTAACGGTTTTCTTAATTTTTCTTTCATTTTTACAGAATTCTTCAACTACAACAAGCAAATTTGAATAATAGTAACAATTAACATGAATGGTTGTGGAGAGTAAACATCCATTGAAGTTTCTCCTGCTAGAGTTAGTATTTTAATAAATCATGCAACCAATGCTCTAAAGTTTAAAAATTATATGAATTCACACAATTTTTTATATAGCCTCAGACCAATGGCGTCAAATCGCATGATCTTGGACCACAGTTGACGTTACCGAATTTTGAAAGTATGCATGCGTCTTGCAAAATTAAGCTCTTTTGTTGAAATCACCTATTTTGTTTTGATTAAAATTTTAAAGTTTAGAATAAAAAAAATGGTTATTATAAGCCCACAGTACTTATAATTAATGGTAACGGTCTCTTTTGTTTTTCTTTAATTTTTACAGATATCTTCAACTACAATAAGCAGATTTGAATAATAGTAACAATTAACATGAATAGTTGTCGAAATTTTTCTTACTAGCGTGTGCTTATGTTAAGCCTAAGTATTTTAGTAAATCACGTGACCAGTGACGCTTAAGTCTTCGATGAGAATTTTCAGGAAAAGAAATGGAGAATATTTCTTGAACGAGGTGATTACGTTTATAACGAGACACAGTAACATCGTTAACAAAAGGTACGTTGAGATCATCGCGGAGAACAGTACTGCAAATATGAAAGGGAGCGTCGACAATTGTACGAAGTATTTTTGACAGAAGAGTTTAGATTCCGAGGGAATTCTAAGGCTTGATAGAGCCCCAGAGTTCTAGTACCTAAGTCCATATTGGTTTCCGTATAAAAGTACTTTTCTGTCGATACTAAGTTGAGAACAATTGTCTAGAAGTCCAAATAGTTGTAGATATCGTCTTTTTAGTTATTGTCTTTTAAGTTTTGTGTGTAGGTATATGGGACATAGTTCATGGCAGAGAGTAAAAAATACATTCATTGACTTTTACTCTCCACCTGGATTCGAAAACTTCGGAAGCATGATGGTGATTTTTGCTAAATTCAATACGCATTATCAGCTTAATAAATTTTGTAAAGAATGGGTCTAAGTACACTTTCCTGTGGAACACCAGCTGATATCGGAGAGATATTGAAGAGTTCATTGGATTTGATTACTTGTAAGTGTCGGTTGGAAAGAAATTATTTTAAGATTAACAAATATGTGGAGGAAAGAATTCTCTTGAGTTTCCAGAGTAAGTCTGGGTGCCAAACTCTATCGAAAGCTTGAGTTATATCAAAAAGCACACCGGGACAGTATTTTTTTCTTTCTAAAGAGAATGTAATGAAATCGATGGCCTGAGGACAGTGCTGGGTATTGGAGTGTTGGGAGTGAAAACCAATTTGGTGGTTAGGAATTAAATTTGAGGAAAATAGAGTATGTAAGCGGTGGCGGACTATTTGTTCAAAGATTTTTGACAAGATTGGAAGAAGATTAATTGATCTGTAGAAAATAGGCCGTATATTGGTTTATTCGATTTAGGGATCCATTTTTATAATGGCAAATCATAATGATCAGATTATTGCTAGAAGCTTTGTTTTTAGGATGGAATTTGATTATATTGGAAACTTGGGAAAAGACTAATCAATAAGAGAATATAAGTACAATAAGTCTTGTCTAGTATGTACTCACCTTTAGTCTACTTTATGTTTATCCGTTTTGGCCTAGGTGCCGTCAGTTTTTCGTAAAGGGTGCGTTATCTTTTTATGAGACTCTTTTTTTTCGTTTTCAAAGAAATGCGGATTATTGACATCTTCAGACCTGAATTGATACAGTCAGTTTTTGTTGATACTCTGGCTATTTTTTTTGTAAGTAGCACTATCGACAGGAAATCTGTCAAAATTTCAGCTCGATCCATAGCGTAGGTCAATTTCTATCGTCGATTAAAGTTAACGACATTTATTTGTGCATAACAATGGAAAAAAGCGAGTTTAGGGCTGTCATCAAAACATCTCCATTTGAAAGGCTTAAGCCCGAAAGAAATCAAAGCCGAGTTGGATGCAGTTCATGGCACATCTACACCTGTGTTTGCGATGGTTTACAATTGGGTGAATGAATTTAAACGTGGCCGTTCATCCACAAAAGATGAACATCGTTCAGGACGCCCAGTTGAGATATCTACTCATGAAATCATCGACAAAATCCACGATCTGATTTTGAACGATCGGCGAATTAAAGTGCGAGAATTAGTTGAGGCCACGGGCATATCACAAGGTACAGTCGCCTCAATTTTGCATGAAAAATTGTCTGTGAAAAAAATTTCGGCAAGATGGGTGACGCGTTTGCTCTCAGAGGAGAATAAGTGCAATCGTGCAGTGGACTCTGAGGCTATGTTGGCACTCTTTCATCGCAATCCTGCCGAATTCCTTCGTCGATATAACACTGTGGACGAAACCTGGATACACTACTACACTCCAGAAACGAAAAGACAGTCATCACAGTGGATTTTCAAGGGTGAACGGGCTCCGAAGAAGGCAAAAACTGTGCCATCGGCCGGGAAGGTGATGGCCACGGTCTTTTGGGATTCGCAGGGCATCATTTTTATCGACTACTTGGAAAAAGGAAAAACAATAACAGGAGCGTATTACGCGTCGTTATTGCAACGGTTGAGCGAGGAAATCAAAGAGAAGCGCCCCCATCTGAAGAAGAAAAAAATCCTCTTGCATCAGGACAATGCGCGTGTGCACACCTGCGCTGTTTCCATGGCCAAAATTGTGGAATTGAGAATGGAATTGTTGCAGCATCCCGCTTATTCACCAGATTTGGCCCAGAGTGACTATTTTCTTTTCCCCAATCTGAAGAAATGGCTTGGCGGACGACGGTTCACTTCCAACGAGGACATCATTGCTCAAACGGATGAGTATTTTGCAGAACTTCCGAAATCCTATATTTTGGACGGGATAAAAATTTTGGAAAAACGGTTGGAAAAATGTATAGAGCTAAAAGGAGATTATGTTGAAAAATTTAAAATTTTTTTTTTAAAAAAACAATTTTTTTCCATCTTTTTCTAAAGACTTATTGAACTACCCTCGTAGTTCAGTCTGAAATAATTATTGTTAATTTTTTTCTTTTATTTATAAAGAAAATATGAAGTTTAATTATTTTCAAATTGAATAGTTACATAAGTATTAATATTTAATCACCCTAATCAAGATAATCCATTAAGTATATTTATATATGGAATTTTATATATGAATTTTTTATGGTAAATGAAAATTACAACAAAAAAAGAAAACAGAAAAAATATATTCTTTAATGTACATATAAGAAAAGCAATCGAATGAGTAGAAAAATCAAATCACTTTGGTAAATTGAATACTCCTACTAAAATTGTGAGCATCCTTGAAGATTATGACTGAGGATTTTCTAGAATTTCGATTCTAAACACGTTCGAGTAGAAATGTACATTTTCCGTGAATGTCGTGTAACCCGTTTACTCTTCAACCTATCTCAATACCGAATGTGGATCTCGGACATCTTCTGAACTCTAGACACTGCTGGTAGCACCACGTTCTGTAATAGTTTCAAACAATTTTTCTAACTGCATTGCCAGCTTTCAGAAAGTAATTTTATGTTCCCATACTAGATAAGGCGATCTGAGGATGAGGAGATTATGAAGTGCAGCATGCACTATCAAACCATTTACTTCGGAGCACATTGCATTTCGCATTCGAGAAAGATGAAAGCGAGAAAAATCCTTTTATTGGCAATTTATCCTATTTGGATTCCATCGCATATAGACCACTTCCTGCCATCCCACCGATAATAAACCAGAACTAATGCTGGTCATACCAGCTAGGATTCGACTAGCGACATCGAGAAGTCTTAAGTGGCCAGCTAGTTTGAAATGAATTGGATTCAATTTAATTCGAATCTTGCGACAGAACAGCAACACACTTACTGTGGATAAACTTCTACAACTTTAAACTTTGCTCCAATATTAAAACTAACGCAAATAAGAGAATCTAAAGCTGGATTTATACTCGAAAAATTTTTTGTGGTTGTAAATTTCACAGGCAATTTGTGCACCCACCAGCATCCCTATATCTATACGTCCAATAAAAATATTCTATGATTTGAGTTAAAAATAGTAAAATACGGTTTGCAGTGAAAACTTTTGGAATTTACACAATTTGTATTCTTATCCTGCTTGTTCTTTTCCTAATTCTTTTTAGTATAATTCTACTTAGTACCACTAATATGCTAAAGTCTACTACAAAGGATCATATTCGCACAGTACCTATTCTGGTGTTTGTTGTCAAACTCAATCTAATTCCAATGTAACCAATCCCTATATTCCTATTCGAAAAGGAGAATATACTTGCCACGTCTACCTCTGAATTAGAATAGTTTATACTATTTAATATTGCCTTTTTGAAAGTGTGTACAAAATTTATGACAGTTTTCCATTGAGAATTAATAAAAATTTCCTTTTTTTTTTGTTGTGAAAAAGAATAAAACGATTTGCCATAATGTTTCTATTTTTTACACTTAATTTCCTTGTTTGTGAAAAATTCGTACGATTATATTCAATATATAATCTTCTTTTGGGTTGAGGTCATCAGCCATTATTGCTATCGGATCAGGCCATTCAAAATTAATTTCCTTCGAGAATGCTGTGAATCTGACCATAGATGGAAGATGAAATTCTTGGGCCATTGTGGAAAATCAAATCTATTCACACATCTGCTTTTGTTGTATTGTATTGGAAAATTTGTAGAAATGATCAATACAGTCGCAAAATCTATTCTATTTCCTTAATATGTCATTGTATAAATATCAATATATAATTTAAGATGGTTAGTATTTTCTATAATTGACTCTTAAAGGGATTTTTTTTCGCCACGTCATCGAAATGAGACAAAATACTCTATTCGAATAATGAGCATGCATTTGTCCAAAGGATGTATGAAATTCAATCAATCCATTGACAATGTTAATACTCAAAGGAAAATAAAATTCAATTAATATTCTGACGAATCGATATACGATCGTACTTCTATAGGGATTGTCACCCCATTTGAGGTACGTTTTATTGTAAATGCACTGTAAATTGATTAAACTACAATACACAATTAATATTACTTTAACATTAGACATTTTTGATATTTAGTAGACATTTTTATTGGCATATACTGACAATATATACCCATTTCTATAAAAATTTAGAATATTTGTCATGATTTCTTTAATTTCAATAAGAAAAATAATAATGAAAAATATCTAACCGAATTTTAAGGAAATATATTTTCTAGAAAAACGGTTGTTATATTATCTTTTGAAACTTTAAAAAATTTGATACTTTTAAGCATTAAATTTTTTAAAGTTTCAAAAGATAATATGTTAAAAGAAAAATTAATATATACTATAATGTTGAGAGAATGCATATAATAAAAAGGAATATTTAAATTATAGTAAAAATATCCTTATAAAAAACACTATTTATAATAAAAATAAACTTACCAAAAATTACGGTAGTAAATTATCATAAAAAAAGTGGCGGAATTGTTTTAAAAAAAAAGTCTTTTCTATGGTCTTAAATCAAAATAATTCATCTTTCTATAGTCTCAAATTAAATTAGTGTAAATACCTGAAAACCAATATATATATATTTTTTTTAATTTTCCAAAAATTATAAATTTTTTGCATTTTTTAACCAAAAAAACAAACGGGTCATTTTGAAAAACGACTTTTATTCAAATGAATTAAAATGGCTGGATTTTTTATGAAGCAGTAAAATTTACCAGAAAATCTAAATAAGAATTAATAAAAATGGCCGGAAGGTGTTTTAATTTTTGAAAAATTACATAAACTTTTATTTTTATTAATACTAGGAGCACTAATTAAGGATCGGTGAAAAATAACCCTAAAGTGTAAATATAAGAGGTCTTAAAAAAATTCCAACAGCTACTATTGAAAATGGGCAAAAGGTGTTTAAATCTTTAAAAATTATATAAACTTTTATTTTTATTAATACTAGGGACACTAATTAAGGATCGGTGAAAAATAACCCTAAAGTGTAAATATAAGAGGTCTTAAAAAAACTCCAACAGCATCTATTGAAAATGGCCGAAAGGTGTTCAAATTTTTTTTAAATTATATAAATTTTTATTTTTAATAATACTAAAGGTAATTAAGGGTCAGTAAAAAAAACCCATAAATTGTCGTTATAAGAGGTCTTAAAAAAATTCCAATAGCAACTATTGAAAATGGCCGAAAGCTGTTTAAATTTTTAAAATATTATGAAAGTTTTTCATTTTATTAATACTAGGGGCACTAATTTAGGATCAGTAAAAAATAACCTTAAATTGTCAATATAAGAAGTCTTAAAAAACTCCCAACCGTTACTAATGAAAATGGCCGAAAGCTGTTTAAATTTTTAAAAAATTATAAAAGTTTTTAATTTTATTAATACTAGGGGCACTAATTTAGGATCAGTAAAAAATACCCTTAAATTGTCAATATAAGAGGTCTTAAAAAAATTCCAACCGTTACTAATGAAAATGACCTAAGGTGTTTAAAATTTTTAAATTATTACTTCAACTTTAATTTTTAATAAAACAGGAGCTACTAACTAAGAATACACATAAGTAAAAAACGCCTAAATTGTTAAGGTCTTAAAAATATTCCAACCGTTACTATTAAAAATGGCCGAAAAATATTTAAATTTTTTTAAAAATTTATAAAATTTTTATTTTTAATAAAAACAAGAGGTACTAATTAAGAATCACTAAAAAAAATATAAACAGTCTATATAAGAGGTCCTAAAAAAAAAACTATTGAAAATGACCAAAAGAGTTTAAAATTTTTAAATTATTACGTCAACTTTAATATTTAATAAAACGAGAGGTACTAACTAAGGATCACTAAAAAAAACCTACACAGTCTATATAAGAGGTCCTAAAAAAATTACTATTGAAAATTGCCGACATTGTTTAAAATTTTTAATTATTACGTCAACTTTTTGTTTTAATAAAACGAGCGGCACTAATCAAGGAATAGTAAAATAAACCCAAAACTGTCACTATAAAATGTCTTAAAAAGATTCCTGCCGTGACTGTTGAAAATGGCTGAAAGGCGCATTAAAAAAAAAAAGATGTCAACTCAGATTTTTATCAAAAATGGCCGACTACTTTTTTTTTGGTCCATTCTTTTTTGAATATGCAAGAATGTGTTTTTTTTTTTTTTTTTAAAAAAGAAAATATTTCAATAAAAACACAATTTTTTTAATGATAAATTTTTTTATTATTTTTATAGTCCTTTTTATGTAAATTATTTTTTTCTTATGCTTTTCTTGTCATTTTAATACATTTTCATTTAGCTTATTTCTTATATTTAGTATTTTTTTGTTTATTTTTAAATATTTTTAAATTACAGGAAAAAAAAATTATATTAAATTTAAAAATAAAATCTATTTACAGTCTTGTTTGCTTGTTTATTAATTATTATTAATTTTTATATATCGCATTGCTTCCTTACACAAATACATACAAGATTTCTATGAAATATTAGTTAGTTATCTTTTTTTTTAATTATTCTTGTTTTCTTTAAAAAATAAAATATGAATTTTTCAACTTTATTTCTTGTCTAATATAATTTGTTCAAATCTTTTTCACTTCCATTCAATTTTTTTAAAAATTATTTCCCATCTAATAATAATTCATACAACCAGTTAAGAATGAGAAGGATATACGCTTTCTTTTTATAGAGAACATAATTTAATTTAGTTTCTTGATTATATTTATTATGAGATAATGTCTAGATAGTAATACCTTAAATTTTAATATGATTTTGTTGCTCCATTCATATTTATTTTTTATTTTAAGAAAAAAAACGCATAATTTTTTAAGCTTAACTTTCTTTTGCAAACATTTTTTGTTAATCATTATTTAATACTTAATTTAGAATCAAATAAAGCGGCACAGTTTAGTACATATTTTATGCAAATATTTACAATAATTTTACTATAGTAACAGTAAAATATTTTTTTTTACATATTTACGTTTGTCTTCTTAAAATGAAAATATGAAGACATTTGATAACATTTATATAAGAAGCTCCTAGGACATTATTTCATTGCGTTTTTTATAGAAAATTTTAAGAATAGGAAATTATTTTCATTTTTTTAATATTTTTGTTTATATTTTTAATAGCAAATGTTATGCTGATGATTATTTTTACTTTAAATATAAGCATTATTTTTATTTATAAATTATTTTTATACTTGAATAGTATGAATGTATATTTAAGCTAAACGATACGCATTTATTCAATAGTAATTGTGTAACAATTTAAGTATTATTTATGTTCAAAAAGATTTTATAAACAAATATTTATAACCATCATTCTTTAAGGTATAGAATAATAATTTCCTTCAAATGGTGGAGGACATGATTTTTATTTTTGTATTATATTAACAATTTACAATATTATTTGCTTTAATAGATATTTATTTTTTTATTTATTTATTAATTTTCTTGATTTAATTACATAGAATTTTTATTTTATTTTAAGCATTCGATTTTTTTAATATATATTTATATAAATGTTATTGCTAAGAAATAAATAATTTTCATATTATTTTACTAATTTGGTTTTTGAAATTTTTATTTATTTATCAATTTAGCTAGTTGGATAATTCCAATTTTTTTAAAATGAATATTTTGAACTTTGAAAAAATGTTAAAATTTATGAGCAAAAGGAGAATCTTTTGCTAAATAGTGAATTTCAAATAAAAGTTGAATGAATTTTAAGAAAACAAATTTATTTTTGAAAATTGTAAATTTTTTTTGCTAGCGAAAAAAACTATGGTATTCTTTGAAAACGATGATAAAAATTATAGAGTCCGCCATTTTGTACATGTGGCGAATCCATATTGGAAGCTTAGACGTTCGCCATTTTGGATTTATTATTTACTCATAGAAGCTGCAAAAATTCATATTTTGGTTTTTTCTCTGAAAATATATTAAACTTGATGATTTTCCTTTAAAGAAAAAACTTCTCCACGTGCACTTTGAATGTGGAATAGGCGTGAGGGCGTATCAAAGTAAAATGGCGTCAGCCCATAAATGTTAAATATTATAAAGACGTGATATTAAATCAATAATAATCAGAAAAATTGACATATCCAAAAATATAATTTTGAAAAAAAATTGACATTCCTTAAATTTCGGACCGTCCGCCATTTTGGATTTACAGAAAATTCATAATTTATATATTTACTTATAGAATCTGCAAGAACGCATATTTTGGTTTTTTCTCTGAAAATATATTAAACTTGATGATTTTCCTTTAAAGAAAAAACTTGATGATTTCCTTTAAAGAAAAAACTTCTCCACGTGCACTTTAAATGTGGAATAGGCTTGAGGGCGTATCAAAGTAAAATGGCGTCAGCCCATAAATGTTAAATATTATGAAGACGTGATATTGAATTAATTTTTAATCAATAATAATCATAAAAACTGACATGTCCGAAAATATAATTTCGAAAAAAAAATTTACATTCTTTAAATTTCAATATTTGAGGTCCTAAAATGAACCGTTCACCATTTTGGATTTTTAGAAAATTCATAATCTGTTTATTTACTCATAGAATCTAAAAGAACGCATACTTTTTTTTTTCTATGAAAATTTATTAAAAGTACTGAAAGAAAGAACGTCTCTACGTGCACTGTGATTGTTGAATAGGCTTGAGGGCGTATCAAAGTAAAATGGCGTCAGGCCATAAATGTTAAATACTATAAAGACGTGAAATTGAATTAATTTATAATCAATACTAATCAGAGAAAATGGCATGTCCGAAAATATATATTTTTTTTAAATTAACATTTATTAAATTCTAATATTTGAGGTCCTAAAATGAACAAAGTTACTGACCTCAAATATGACAAAAAATGTAGAATTCAAAAAAAAATTGTTTTCTATTTTAAGGAGAATATTTTCATTTTGAAAAAATTGATTGAAATTTCGAAACCATTTTTTTTTTTACTTCGGAATTTGATTATCTAAGATACTCTAGAAAAAGAAAGTTCGACTAAGGTATTTTTTTATGCATATATTTTTATACAATAATTTATTTATTTTTGAATTATTTTGCATTGAATATATAACGAAATATTTTTGTCCATGCGTACATTCCCAATATTACAATAGTTAATCAATACAGCAGAGTGGAACTACAACCCTTAGAATATATTTTCAGAAATATTTAAATTTCTTCTTCTTCAAAACGAAAGCATTTTCTAAATGCGCATTAATTTTGTTTAGCTTGACTTCATTTAATGAGTAATTTACAAAGTTTTTTTTTATCTAAATTTCATTTTAATTTTTAATAAATTGTGTTTTTTTTTTTTTTTTGTAAATAAATTTTAAGTTATATTTAAGTATTTATATTTGTATGAATTGTTGTCTATTTGATTGAACATTTCGATTTAAAAAGTATCTTTTTGTATTAGTTTCTTCTAGTGAATTGAACTTTTCTCTATTAATTATTTTAATATATTTTTTGATTAAATTTATGGATTATTTTTATTATTTAATTAATACTTTCCTATCTAATATTAATGGATATTTTGTTGATGTTTTTATTTGTAACTGGTTGAATGCATTTTGATTTATTACCAGGTAAGAGTATCTGTTCACTTTTTGCAGAAATTTGTATAAGTTTGATTACCTTTGATTAATTGCAATTATTTGAATTGAAATGAAAATTTCTTTTTACCTTCTATTTTCACTTTAGTTTTTTTATATTTTCTATCAAATATATTATATTATACATAATACTTTTTATATAGGATATTAAATCTATTTTCATAGTACTTACATAATGCAAATTGCTTTCGTTATATAGTTATTTTTAATTACCATAATAATTATCCATTTTGAATTAGTTTTAATTTTATTTTGTACACATACACAATCACAAGTCACTTAATTTTAAAAAATAGTTTTTTCATCAATTATAGTATATATCCTTGAGTTTAATTATTTATTGCTGAAGATTTAGTAAATTTTTTTTTCATTCTTTTAAAGATATTTTAATTTATTTATTGTATAATATTTCATTCAATTTTATTAACATATACACTTATAGAGTAATAAGAAGGAAGCAATTATATTTGTTTATAAAATTTTTATTTTTAAATGGTTTGTTTAAAAATATAGTTTCTAAATAAATTTCGATAACTTAAAAAGTTTTATCAATTATAAAATTTTAACTCACTCATTTGGATTCATTCTAACATAACAAGTTAAATACAAGAACGCATATTCTTTTTGTATTTTTCATCTTTGTATCTTATTATCTTATTTTTTTTTATAGTAACTTTCATTTGAGCTTATAGCGATTCCATAATAATGGAATAATTATACACAATTTAATTTTGCACTGCACTTCTACAATATATTAAATAAGTTCACATAAAATGTTTTAAAAATAATTTAATTTTGATAGTTTTTTTTTTTTTAAATATTTTTAATTAGGACTCATCCATCACTCACACTAATTATTTTATTTATTTATTATTTTTGCTATAATTAATTGCATAATAAATTATTATAATTGTTGTTTTTTTTTTATACAATAAAACAAAACAAAACAAAAAAATTACGAAATTTTTCATTTTACACATTAAGGACATGCATACTTTTTGCATAGATGGCAGCATCGTCAATTGGTGTACAACCCATTGGGCCTATCGTATCCATCGATGATGGTAGGGTATGGCCAGCTGTGAACGATGCATGATTGTTATCCTTTTCGATGAGAGCCTCTTTATCACTGGAATTGTGCTGATTTCTTAGGAGGCATACATACATACAAAGGACAACTGCTAATAGGATAGAACCGGCAACAACGCCAAATAATAGTGGCTTTTGCATGTCATTGCTTGAGTTCTGCCAGTCCAAGATGAAGTTGGAGATTTCGTCTGGAATATCATCCTCTGCCGGTGGCGCCTGGTTTCCATTTCCGCTTAGCATAGTCGCACCTTCTACTGTTGAGGACGGTGGAGATACGGGCGACAACAATGACGTCTGCTGTTTCCGGTCTGGTGCTGGAATTGCCTCAGATGTGTCTATGGTCAATGGCAGAGATCTGCTCATCGTTTGGGTTTTCTGTATTTGGTAAAAAAAAACAACAACAAAAAACACACACACACACATTTAATTATCCTGTTTTAAGAATAAAAAATAAGGATTTTTTTTAAATAATATTTAGACTATCCAATAATGAACTAAGAACAGCATTTCATGATAAGTTTTGATATTGAGTAAAATTGACTATATAGTATGAAGATAGTCAAATGGTTTACATCACACTCGAAAATGGTATAAAAACTGGACTACCAGCAATTTTTTTTTTTACACTTTATGATTAATGATGATCTTCTAGCATGTTTGAAACTAAAATAAATTATAATAAATATAATTACCTTATTTTTGCAAGTAACTTGCACTCTGTACTTGGTATCCGGCCATAAAGAAAGCTGGACACTGGACGATTCAGTAAGGAGATTACCCAAAAGGCCACCACCGGATACTTCCCACGTGACCAGACATTGATTGGGTGCGTTGAACGGAGCCCATGCAATATTCACCAGAACCAAAGTGTTTTGTTGGAGCATGGAAACAGCCGCTAATGCCCATGTCTCCAGGATGGATTTGTTGATTTTAGGTGGTGGTGGTTTGGCACACTCGTCCCAACACTGTAGAAAAAAAAACATATACGAAAATAAATAAATTATTTTTTTTCCGGATAGCGGACAATTTTTTATTTATGAATTTTTTTCAAAAAGTGGAATTATGTGGGAAAATTGGGTGAACATATTAGGTAAACTCTAGTAAAAGTGAAATCCTGAAATTATCCCAAACATGCATATAAGAATCGATAAAATTGAATAAATTCTGTTGATGATGGTAAGAGGAGAACAACATCGAACAACTCAGTGCTCAGTGGAGGGAGTGACTGTCGTGCTTCTGTTCAACAAGACTATTAATCATGTAGAAATGAATTTCTTTTTTTTATTCCTTCTCCCCGACTGTAGTGACCCTTTCCGATTGTTTTTCATTGAAATAATTCGACGCTCCTAATGTACAACACATGTACACATTTAGGAACAAGACATATTCGCTCTGAAAGTGGACGAATTTTTCTGAGTCCATATGTCATTACTTCAACACACTATTCCAGTCTACTTTGGACCATGAAATGATATTTCTTCGAGATACTTAGAACTAACAGCTATCAGCTCTAAATGATGGGTTGTAGTTGTTACAAGGCATTAGCAGAAAAAAAAAGGTTCCGAATGGTTACGCTATGATTAATTGCTGCAAGTTTTGTATTGCTTCTTGGTTGGGGATGGTTATTGTAAGTTGTCACTATTTCGTTGTGGGATCACGACCAAGGCTATAAGACCCCAACCATTAATACGAATGACAGAAGTTTTGGTACAAAAGAAAATTTTATCAAATTATACAAGACACAGGAGTTTATGGATACGTGTCTCCAAGAAAAATAACAAAAAAAAAAAAAAAAAAAAAAACTGAATCTACAAGACGCTGAGTTGTTACAAAAAAGGGTGCTTCTTCTGCTAGAAGCTGTTGCCGTTAAGCAGCATATGGCGTCTTATCATATGTGATTGTAGATTGCAAAGACGTTACAGTTTTTTTTTTCTTATAGTTCTTCTAAAAGAATTTAATTTTAATTATTTGACAAGAGTACTTTTTAAGAGGTACAAGTAGTTACAACGACATATCTATTAAGTCAAGTTTATGTATGACTGTACCATATAACAAGTTGGTTATAAATGGGACGATTTATAAATTAAGAAATTTACGATATACAATAACTATGAGAATAGCATGAATAATGTTTTCTCAAAAGAGCAACGATAAAAATACCGAAACGTAAGCATATGAAAATTAATGTTTTTCAAAAAAAGGAAAAAATATTGAAAATTAATGAAGAAATTTACTATGTACAATAATAAGGACGTTTTTCTAATATTTTTTATTGAACTGTTGCTATTTCCAAATTATTTTATTGTAATTTACCAGCATAAAAATTGAATAATTTTAATAAATAACAAATTATGAAGATGAAAAAAAAATATAAAAATATTTTTAGTAAAACTTTCTCAAGTTAGAAAAAAGATTCCACAATAAAAAAAAAATTATAAAATTTTGGGTAAAACTTAATTTGATTTAATATTTAAGTAAAAAAATTTTATATAACTTCTATTAAATGGATTGAAAATATTCTAACTAATATTTAAGATAATTTCTATTGATTTCTCGATTTCTAATCAATAATTATTAATATTAGAAATTTGATACACTTTCATTGTTCATAAGTACGAAGTCAATTGATTAAATTTGTTATTGTTTTCGATGTAATCTGTTCAAACATCCAAACAAACGACTATCAATCAAATTAATTTAAGTGATTATTAAAGTTTATATTTCTTTAATCCAGCAAATCAGGATTAAATTCTACATTACAGACGTAAGCTTGTATTGATATGAATACTTACTGGTAGATTTTCAATAGCGGGTCAGTGCATAGAAGGTTTAGTGATGGAAAAGGGTTGTTGAAATTTTAAGAGTAAAGTTAGATGAAATCGATTTTAAATTCCTAATTTCATTATATTGCCTGGATCTTAAGACATTATTTAAATGGGCACCCCGAGACTTAATGCAGGACTATGTTCTTTTGAGGTTATTATTAATGACTTTTTCGCACACATCGGCTTATAATTCAGTTAGTTTTTATATTGACTTTAAGTCTTAAGTCGAAGCATACACTTCCATAGCAAATAATGGAAAATAGTTCACCAATTAAAAATATTCGGTTTGAATAAGAAAAAGAGTAAACTGCCTACAAATAGCAATAAGAGCCCTGCAACCAGAAAAAAACCTTAAGGTGGTACGAAAAAAATAGATTTTTGAAGGAGTTCCTTTATTATGGACTTGCGGTTGAATTCCCTGCAATTATTAACAGCAAAACACATTCGGCTGAACGTTCTAACGGAAGATATGCCACGTTAAATAGTATTCAACCATTAAATGAAACTTTAATGGTTGAATACTATTTAACGTGGCATACCTTCCGTTAGACGTAAAACTAGAGGCCGCCTACTACCATAGAAATTGAGATATGCATAATCAACGCCAGCTTAGCTGATTAGAAATAAGTAGTCGCACGCATTTCAATTACTCAACAATACCCCAGCTCGTTTCAATCCAACACATTCTTCTTTGATTTCCTGCTTGGGCTATTTCGTGTATGAACATTATCTTCATCTTCTGCATCTTTTGCATTTTTTTCATTTTCTTCATCTTCTCCATATTCTTAATTTTCTGCATCTTCCTCATTTTCTTCATCTTCTTCATCTTCTTAATCTTCTGCATCTTCTTCATTTTCTTCATCTTCTTAAACTTTTTCATCTTCTTCATCTTTTTATGCTTCTGCATATTCTTCATCTTCTTCATCTTCTTCTTAATCTTCTTCATCTTTTTTATCTTCTTCTTTTTCTTCATTTTCTTCATATTTGTCATCTTCTGCATCTTCTTCATTTTCTTTATCTTCTTTAAATTTTTCATCTTCTTCATTTTCTTCATCTTCTTTTTACCTTTTCATCTTCTTCTGATTTTGCATCTTCTTCATCTCCTTTATCTGCTTCTTAATTTTCTTCATATTCTTTATATTCTTCTTTTTCTTTGTCTTCTTCATCTTCTTCATCTTCTGCATGTTCTTCATTTTCTTCATTTTTCACATTCTTTATCTTCTTCATTTTTTTCTTCTTCTACATCTTCTTCATTTTCTTCATCTTCCGCTTCTTCTCTATCTTATCGTTTTTCTTTATCTTGTTCGTCTTCTTCATCTTCTTCATATTCTGCATCTCTTCATCTTTTAATCTTCTATATTTTCTACCGAAATCTTTACTAATATCTGCTGTGATAGCATCCAGGATCCTGCCATTCCTCAGCTCGAGCCCTTTTAATGTAACCACAGCCACCCACATTTCAGGCAAGAGCTCCTCACCTTGGGCGGACACGGCGGACAAACCACCGTGGGGCACCCGACCTCCGTGGCATTAGTTTGTTCTAGTTTCAAAAGTAGCTGGTGAATGCTTTTCACTCAAAGGATTACACTCGAAAAGCTATAGTAAGGAAACTTGTAATTTCCTAGCACTGATAAACCAACTCAGAACAGCGGGTTCACCAAGACCAGTATGCCACTTCTGGTAGCGATCCTATGGTACGGATGTACACCCAAGTATCCCCCTTGCGGAAAGCAATATTTGAATTCAATATTAATATGCCGCCATCTTGTTAAAAACATAGACAGTCATTCTGTAGCTATGAGCCCTATATATGGCTTCTCCATAGTCAATTGTGGGTTTTCAGAGCCTCATATAGGAAAATTTTGCTTATTAACATTTTCAAAGAGCGAGAAATGAGTCCACCATATACTCCTATGATTTTACATTTATCGCTTTCTTTGGTAGCTAAAAAATGGATTTAAAAAGGCAAACTTTAATATAAATGCATCTTATCTAAGATGACGTAATTTTTTAACAGCTATCAAATGACTTCTCATATAATAAAATGGATAACCTACTTTAAATTAGTATAAAATCAGCCTTTTATTTGCAGAATTTAGAGGAATTATGTTAATTTAAATTGAAAAATTCCATAAAATCTTCTATTGCCAATGACTTCTACTCCACCAATAATTAACTACTTAATTTCTTGAATCGTTAAACTTTCAATTTGTTCGACAAATTGTTACACGATATCTATCATCAATTACATATTTTTGAAAATGTGAAAACAATAATTATATGCTCACCGACTAATAGGGAAATTGCAAAGGAATGTAGAACCAAAAAGTTACACTTTAGACGTGCCATACTCAAATATTTCTAATTGCCTTTAGCCATTGTAGGCGGAATTATTATACTACTTTTCCATAAATATCAATTCATATTCTTAACCTTCATATTTAAAGACTCTTAATGAATTTCGAAACTCTACCCTTGCTAATGGAAATAAATTCAAATTCATTCAATGATGAAAATAAAATTCAGTAAGTTTTCTTCTTTTTTTTTGCATATTCCATATAGCAACAATAAAAGAATTCGCATAAGTCCTGGCTATGATTTTTATAGAATAATTACGCAAAATACAAAATAATCAAATCAAAACATTTCAATATAATTAATTTCATTTTGAACGAAAAATCCAAATTGATTATCGGTTTCCACTGTGCTTTATTATAGTCGACAGTATTATATTAGCCTAGAACAATATCCTTTTTCCTTTTACCGATTTCTATCTTTATAAGAGGACATTTTTCTTCCAAACATTAAAATCAAGAAGTAAAAATAAATACCTCCAAAAAAAAAAACTATAACTGTTACCAAATAAATACCTAACCCTATTGTCAAGGCTATTTGTCCAAAAAAAAAGCCACCTGTAAATAGGTCAGTTACATTGAAGTCGATTAAAGTAAACAATATGAAAAATGTACTCTGTTAAAATTGAATTTTTAGATGGTACCAATAACATGAACAAATAATATCAACTCTAGGGAAAACATTAAAAATTAAAAAAAAAAACCCACACATATACAAATATATAACAAGAATAAAAATCATCCCCTTGTCCTAGACTCCGCGTTAAGCAGTCAAAGTTTCATTGCGTGTTGAAAATTATTCATATTTTTGACGATTTTTCTCATTTTCACAATTTGTACATATTTTTATAAATTATCGTATATACAGTATTTTCGTATATCAACGGTCATATCTAGTAATATTTTTCGAATAAATAAATAAAAATCACTTTCCAACTTTGAACACAAATTTCCATTCTCGTGCTTGCTATCACACCTGATCGCACCTTATGATATTTTCTGTTTACTAAAGACCATACAAACAGTGGTAATGGAAAAGTCCTCCAGCGCATTTGTTTTTAGTTTATTTTCCTTGTGTTTTTTTTTCTATTACCAACAAAAAGTGATTATGAATATTTGTGCTAACAACATCCCCAATAATTTTTTTTACTTCTACACTCATCCCTAGCAAGGAATTTATTGCAAACATTTCACCATAATCGAGAGTCCCTCCAAAGTGGCAAGACCTCCTCCAATACTGCTGAAAAGTTTGTTGTTATTTTTTTTCTCTCTTATTTTTTTTAATAATCATTTTACCAAACAAGTCCGTTTATTAATTCAATTTCCGAGAAAAATTGCTTTAACTCAACAGCGTAATAAATTTTTCCTATTCAATCTCGGCCTCATCAATAATATATTGATTCCCAAACCAATTTGCCTTCGAATCGAATCGAATCGATCTAATAAACTTTATAATAATAAGAAAAAATACTACAAAATATGCGGGCAAATAATGGAACATTTTAGAGCTATGAATATTATTTGATTATATCGAATATGTATTAATATTAATAATTATTGAGAATTTAGTTTAAATTCTATTTTTCTAGATGGAAAAGTTTATGATTGATTTCGTTTTGCGGCATAGAATGATACATTGACATGCAATTGACTTGTGATATTAGGAAAATAGTGCTTGACATTCGACCTTATTTAAATATATAATATTATTTATTTTTACCCGGTATTAATATATTTTTAAAAATATAATTAAAATTATCAAATAACAAACGAAGCAGATTTGAAAGGACAATAAATTGTGTCTACTCTGTTTAATTCGGCATTTAAATCTGCATTCAAATTTTAATCATCAGAAAATCCAGTTTAAACGTAATTTTTATATAAATAAAAAAACATTTAAAATTGTTGATTTGAAAAAAAAAATACTAATATTGTGGATCAAAAACCCTTTTTCTTAATATTCAAGCAAAAAAAAAATACTATTCAAGGAATCGAATTTAAAACTTTCGAAAAATTATAAATGTTTTTTCTTTTTTAAAACTTTTGTTATTCAATAAATATTTAACTTAATTAATTTGATATAAAATTATTAAAAGTATTTTGAAGAAACGAAATTTTGTCCTTTTGAAAAAATCTTTTTTTTTTAGCTTGTAACAAACGACATGTAAAAGGTTATCCATTTTGCGTTTTGGATAGTAGAATTTATTAAAAAATACTTTAAATATGGACTTTGAAAAAATTGTAAACTTATTCCCTTACGACCATAAAAATTGACATATGCATAGTCATGGCCAGCTTAGCTAACTACAATAGATCGAGGTAGGTGCACGCATCTTAATTACCCAACAACACCGCAGCTCCTTTCAATCTAACGAATTCTTCATTGATTTCCTGCTTGGACCACTTCATGCATGAAACATTCTATCAGAATCCCTCTTTTCCTTATTTTCTTCATCTTCATATTCTTCGTCTTCTGCATCTTCTACATCTTCTGCATTTTATTCATCTCCTGCATCTTCTTCATCTTCTTTATCTTATTCTTTTCCTTCATCTTCTGCATCTTCTTCATTTTCTTCCTCTTCTTCCTCTTCCTCATCTTCTTTATCTTCTTTATCTTCTTAATTTTCTTCATCTTGGTCTTATTCTAATTCAACTTTTTCATCATCTTCATTTCCTCCATCTTTTTCATCTTCTGCGCTTTCTTAATCTTTTTCATCTTCTCCATCTTCATCTTCTTCAGGTTCTTCATCATCTTTGTTTTTATCATCTTCTTCAATTTCTTCGTCTTCTTCGTCTTCTTCATCGTCTTCATCTCCTTCATTTTCTTCATCTTCTTCATCTTCTTCATCTTCTTCATCTTCTTCATCTTCTTCATCTTCTTCATCTCCTTCATCTTCTACATCTTTTTCATCTTCTTCATCTTCTTCATCTTCTTCATCTTCTTCATCTTCTTCATCTTCTTCAATTTTTTTCATCGCCTTCATCTTCTTCATCTTCTTCATCTTCTTGATCCTCTTCACCTTTTTCATCTTCTCCATCTTCTACATAATTCTCTACTATAATCCGCAGTAATAGCAGTCGCAATTCTGCCATTTCTCAGCATTAGCCCTAATTATGTAACTGCGATGTAGGTGATAACAACAGCTACCCACATTTTAGCCAAGGGCTCTTCACCTTGGCCGGAAACGGCAGACGAACTACCGTAGGGTACGCGACTCCCGTGGTACCAGTTTTTTCTATTTTCAAGAGTTGGTACCAGTTGTTCTAGTTTCAGTACGATTTACGCTCAAAGAGATAAATCAATTTCCTGGCATGCTAAACCAACTCAGGATAATGGGTTCGCCAGAACCCGTAGGCCATTTCTGCTATGGATCTCCTGGAATGGATCTGCACCCAAAAGTGTCCCCCTGACGGGAAGCCCAACATACAATATTTGAATTCATATTTTTCATCTTCTTCATCTTCTTCATCTTATTTAGCTTCTTAATTCAGTTCATCTTCTTTATATTCTTCATCTTCTTCTTATTCTTCTTCAACTTCTTCATCTTCTTCTTATTCTTCTTATTATTCTTGAACTTCTTCATCTTCTTCATGTTCTTTTTCATCTTCTTAATATTCTTCAGTTTTTAAAAGGTTATCCATTTTACGTTTCAGAAAGTAGGATTTATTTAAAGATACTTTAAGTAAGGACTTTGAAAAAATTTTAAATTTATTTCCTTACTTGAATATTGCCATTTAGAAAAAAATATAGGATTTTTAAAATTAGTTCTTCAAAATTACTTGCAGGACTCAATATTTTTGTGATAAATTTTCATTAATAATTTAGGCTTAAATTTCAGCCATTATAACATGTTTAAAATGCACACCATACAGTCACTTTTCTCGAATACAATGGCTTTTCCACAACTATTTGTGGGTTTTTAGAGCCTTATTATTTATGAATGGATCCACCAAGCGAGCAATTTTGCAAATTTAGAAAAGAAATTCATATTATTTTAATTTCTTTAAATAATAAATTATAAAACAATAGAAAATATATATTTCTACAATATAATAGAAAAACTTTCAGATCCAATAATAAAAAAAAATATTTTTTAAAATAAAATTTAAAATCTGGTTCTTGTTAATAATTATTTATCACTAAAAAAACTAAATAATAATAATTATTTTTAATAACGAAAGAGTTCACTTTCATACAGCTGTGGTAAGGTTTTATTTAAGAAGCTAAAATTTAGTGAAATTTAATTGGCATTTTGAAAAATACATTTTTTCTGGCATATAAAAATAATTAAATTAAGAATAAAATTTTCCATAAATAAACAAGAAGTTTCTATATTATGAAAAAAATCACCATGCTTACTTAATAAACAATTTATAAAATGTTCATATGCTTATGATTATTAATGGAAATTCTGAATAATTTCCGATTTTTGTTAATAATTTTCAATAAATATGCTTTGGAAAAAATCAATAATTTCTATTTAATAAATAAGACTTTAAAATATAATTTGTATTTGATTAAAAAATTATTGTGCTTATTGATTTCAGTGAGTATAAATTTATAAAATTTGGTTAAAAAAATTCTTATTGCCTTATTAAAAAATGAATTTTAATAAATTTGTAAAATTCTAAATAAAATACGAACTACAAAAAAATATACATTTTACTTTTACGAATAGAATGTGGAATAGTTCAGAAGATTTTTTCCTCCAAACGCAAATTAAGATAAACTAAAAGAGAATCTATTTTTTAATATAAATTTATAACTAATCCAAATAAATTATCACATTATAAAATTATAAATATTAAAATGTATAAAATATAATTCCATTAAATAAAAGTTTTTCTTCCACTTTTTTTTTCTACTATATTTATGATAATCAAAAAAGGATTAAATATATTAAACGAAGTTAGCAGCTACCTTAACTATTGGCAAATAATAAATTTACAGATTCTAATCCTCAAATAATATAGAATTAATGTAAATTTTTAAAAATGAGTAGCAGAAATTATTTACTTTTTTTTCCTTTTGCTATGATTTTATAGGTTTTTTGCATCTAAATATGTATATTTTGAAATGATACATTTTCTTGGGGGATATATTTAAGTGGCTCCATCAATAAAAAAAATTATTAGTAAATTAAGGAATAACTATTGATTTTTATATATTTATGCATATTTCTCTACTTGAATATTTATATTTATTTTTGGATTTTTTTTATGTTCATTTAAATTTAAAATAAATCCTATGAAAAGTGGACTTATCTAAATAGCTACCAGAATTCTCTATTTTATTGTATAATACTTAGCAGAGCAGACTGTGTCCGAAAATAGTGTACGCTGGTAAGCCTTCTTAATATGCAAATTTCTACTCATGGAAATACGAAAATAAATATTTCAAAGCGGATTATTAGAGTTCCTCCATAAGAGGATTTATCTTTTGGACAATTTTTGAATATGGACGAGATTATTCTCTATGACAGGTTATTGAACAATAATTTCAACAACAACAACAACAACAACAAAAATATCTAAAAGTTGGTATTCGTAATTTTTCTTATATCAGTGCAGGTAAGTTTGACTTTATTGTTAGTTGTCGACCAGGTTTAATAAATTGCTTTAAAAAATATTATTAATTAGTGACACAGAAATATGCAAAAACTTTATTAATTATAACAAATTATTTAGTTTCTTATAAAAACAAGATATCTTAAAGGTTGGTTCGCATAAGGAATATTTAATTTTTAGCACAAATTTATTAATTATAATGTGGAAATTTATTTCTAAATATTTGTGCGAAAATTGAATGTTTTTTGCAAACTTTGCAATATTGTTATTATTTCAGTTAGTGTTATTCACCACAAAAGACCTCATTAGTTGAGGTGTCCTATAAGGGGGACAGTTGTGGATGCATATCTATATGATAGGACCGATAGCAGAAGTAGCCTACGGATCTGGAAGAACCTTCGATCCTATTTCCTTACTGTAGCTCTTGAAATATTACTCTTTGAGTGTAGCGTTCTCACCAGGTATTGTTAAAAGCAGAAATGAGTGGTACCACGACGGTTGGGAGCCCCATGGTGGTCGGGAGTCTCACGGTGGTTGGTCTGCAGTGCCCGACCAATATGATGAGCCTTTGGCTAAAACATGGGTGGCTGTGGTTGTCACCTTCTTCGCAGATACAGTCTTAGGTATAAGTAGGTCTTGCAACCAACAGTAAGAGTAACTAGCTGGCAATTGGCTATTGACTATTTGCAAAAAGGCCTACCTGTGATGGATAGAGCTGGTTAGAGGCAATACCATATAGTTGCACAAATGTGACCATCTTTCCAGAGAGGAAACTGATTTTCAAGAGGTTCAAAAAAGAAGTTCGAAAAAGATGAGGTAACCCAAGCAGGAAATCGATATTGCGTTGGATTGATACGAACTGGGGTGCTGTTGCGTGTTTGAGGTGCATGCAACTACCTGAATCTAGTCAGATAGACTGTCGAAATCCATTCCTGGACAAGTTCATTTTTTCCCGTTGATTGGGGGCCCCTGCGGTGGCCCATGGTATTATATCTAACGATTGGTATGCCACGTTAAATAACATTAGGTGGTTAGAGATTATTTGCCTTCTGCTACCCTCTTGAACCCCTTCAAGAATAGTTCACGAAAAATTCGTTCATGCTACATTTACTAATTGTCATGATTAATGTCCGTCGGTGTATGGTAATAGCAATGCCTATACTTGAATATGTAATTAATATGTCCATTCCCCTTAACCTGGTAGGAAATACAAAAACTTAACGAAATAAGTATATTGACGTCAAGTGAGACTTTTGGTCATTCTTAGACCAATCTGAACATACGGACTCGAAATTTGGGTTGAGCAAAATATTCCATTTCATTGCGTGTCCAATTATTATAATCCTGTATCCTTCGTAAAAAAGTCAATGTTTCTTTCTATCTGCACTGGAGGGTGCTTGCTTTCTCCTACATATTATGTTTTCAGAGATAAACTAAATAATTTTATCAAACTATCTGCTTGATATTATATTTCAATAAAAAAATTTTTTTTCATTTATACTCCATTTAAAATAATTTAAAAATAAAAAATACAATTTAAAAAAATTTATATATATATAATAATCGATATAAATGTGAAAAATAATCTACCGAAAATTTACACTTATTTATTTACCAAAACAACAACGTAATTGCAAACATATTAAAAAATAATTAATAAAATTATTTACCTTCGAATGATCAAAACAACAACAAAAATATATAAAATTGATTAAATATAATTAAAGGTCCCAGCAGCAAGGTGAATATTGAATTTATAAAATAAGCAAAAGTGGTAAAATTGAAATTATTTACTTTTAATAAAATTATACGCAAAGTGATGGGAAATGTTGAGTAATGTGGGATGAGAGGTGCTTCAGTGCTGTTACCACCCTTAATTATGGAGGAGGGTTGATTTTGTTTACTATTACCTTTGTTTATGGGGGGTTGTAAATAGAATTTCTTTATGTATTAGGTAATATTATTTAATCACAGTTATTATTTTGTAAATAAAAATAATTATGTGCGAAAGAGGGAGGATTCGATGCCACGTACACACTTTATATGTAAATAAGAAACTAGTCATTTAGATACAATTATGCTCTGCCATAGTGATAAGGGTGAAATCATAGGTGCGATTTTTCTACTCCTTCGAGTTTATTTATATGAGGGTTGATTAACGTTATACGTAACTAAACAGGTAAACATGAAAGATTGGATGCACCTGTGAAAGTACTAAGTTCTGAGATTGAAGAAACTTTTGTGCTAGTAGGTAAAAAAAAAATTTATATAAAAAAAAGCAAAAAAAGGATATTGCAGGTATAATAAATATGAGTGCAGCTGGAAAATAGATAAATTCGAAAATACTATATGAACATATGAGGCAGGAAAGAGGGATAAATGCGAATTGGAGCAGTTGTAGATAGTAGAGCATGGAAATAAAGCACAGAGCAAAGAGGGCCATAGTACGAGATGACTCACCAATAGGTGTAGCACGTCAGGAAGGGAGTTATAACTATAGGATGGGAATCCATTCTGCAAATAAAATTAAAGACATAAATCGTATTAAATGTATCTGCATAAAATTGTTTTAAAAGAAAAAACAAAACAAAAATAAAGTTACCCAGTTTTATGGTGTATGTCATTTTTTTTCTTCTGTGCTTTTTTATTTAATTATAGTAATTTTTTGTGTAAACGTGGCATGAATTTTAATTGAAAATTAATATATATATTTTTTTAGCATTCAGAATATATGCATTTTAGGATATAAAATCAATTAAAAAAATAGGGTTTTACTAAAAGGCATTCAAGAGGTTTTATTTTTAATTCAAATCGCACTTATTGTTTATCTAAAAAGTTCTAGAAATTCACAAGTATATGTTGAGGAGCCATTGTAGCTACTAAAAGTTACTGTTTGTTATGCATTTAGGTCCGGAGGTATGATTTTTTGAAAATGAAGTATAGAAGATCATTACTGTCAATTTTCAGCACTGTGGCCGTATGATAAATAACTGTTTTTTTGCCTGAATTTGCAGTTTTAACAAAAACCAGTTAAATTTTTAACAAAAACCAGAAATACATGTGGTTTTAATAAAAAAAAAAAATCTCCAAGCCACACAACACTTCCAATTTTAACTTTACTGCTCGAAACGTTCCCAGAACGCGTAATTTTGAGATTTGGTGATCTCAATTAGCCGCCAATATCGTCCAATTTCATGCCGTTGGACTTTTTTTTTAAAACTTATGTATTTACAAAGATAATCCTCAAATTGAAAAAGTCGACATTTATTAAAATTTAGTACATTCAAAAGCCGATATCTGTCAAATATTGTCAAAATTATATCCGGATATTTACAAAAAAGGCATCAAAAATTATCTGAAAAGGATCAAGGTCTGCTATATGATGGTAAGGGCCCAAGCAATATAATAAAATAAAAATTCGGATAACCCTTTATTTTGCTGATAAAATTTTTAGTTAATTATCAATTTGGATAGACTTAAAGAAAGCAGATTTAATTGATTAGCAAGCAAATATAACTACTTAAGAAAAGGGTACAATTCCACTTTTATCGTCCCTATTCATTTTACAAAGTTTTAGATCTTTTTTTTCTAAGAATTTAATTGGAATTGATTGAAAAAGAAAATTTCAGAATTTTTGCTATTAAAAATTGTTTGAAAGTATTTCAATTAATTTTTTTTTATATGAAAAGGAAGAAATTTTTTTAAAAAATTATTTAATAATAATCGATAATAAAAAATGTAATATGAAATTGAAAATATTCAAAAGAATATTTAAAGCAAATTGATGAAATATTGAAATTGAAAAGCAATTGGACGATGACAGATTAAATGGAAATACATGGAAATGTGAAGCGATCAGCAATCCACGGCCTTTGGCACTTTTCCGGATTCGATGAGAAATTCATTATGCTATCGAGGTCTACACGACATTTCATCTACCGTCTACAATATAGTGGGTCTAGAGTAATAGGAGCTATGCAACCGCAATAGATATCGATGGACAGCATAGATCTCAGTTCATGTCTTATGCAATCGAAAATCTCACCAAGCTGCAACGCTCTACCAGCATCTTTGAAAGACAACTTCTTCCAGAATGGCGTTATGCAATTGTCAAGAAAAATATTGTTTAATATTATTAAAGCGACTTTTCATGTTGGTCTCCCTACGAAGAATGGGAAGTGAATCTATTTCTTCACGCTTCTCTTCTTATAAGACGGAATTATCTTTTCTCAAACAACTTTTTATCTGACTAGGGAAATAAAAAGAATCATTCGATCCATTGCAGAGTTGTAGTTTTTTGTAATGTCACTGATCAATTTATTATTTTTGTTATCGATTCGATTGTGTAAACTTAAATGCGATTAGGTACGTGACTTTCTGGCCACCAAAAGCCCCCAGCTTGGCTATCTTCTTGTGCGGTTAAACGATTTCTGAGGATCAGTGTCTATCGAAAGTGATGATCAGGCAAATTAGCTAATACCGGAAATGATGGTCATCTATTATCGCCAAAGTATGAATTCTTGTTGTAAGCTAACATCAAAAATTTGTAGTGTGTTTTTAGATTAGATATTCTTTATTTAACCAAAAGAAGTTAGGTTATGCTCAAAAGGGAGTTCCGAAAATTTATAGTCTTGTCTACATTGATCAGAGGTAAATAATTTCTTTTGTGATTAGATAAAATTTGAAATTTTTATCAATTATTATTAAGTGGATATTCCTGTTTATAGAAAACTATCATATTATCTTATCTTATAATAGTAAAAATATCTTCTGATTTAGGAGTTTTGATTAAAACGAATTTTTTAAAAAAAATATTTTTACTTTTCAATAAAATAAAAAAAAACTTTTTTTATAAATTACTTCATTTTAATTTTTTTTACTTAATTATAAAACTTTCCAATTTATCAGAAAACTAAATAAAAGATTTTTGTAATTTAGAAAGTAAAATTTAAAAAAATATTTTTATTGTTAAGAACCAAATATTATCTTCTTTGATACTACATACAAAATTTGATAGTGGTTGCCGAATCAGAAAAAGATAACCCTTAAGGTGGAAGAAAGGTTTGTGTCTTGGATAAAAGCTGCTCTTTTCAATAACAAATGTGACAAATTATATTATGAACTTATTTTTTTATTAATATTATAAAAAATAAGTAATTTAATTTAAAAAAAAATTGTTTGATGCAATAATGCTTTTGGTAGCCCACGGAGTTTATTTCGGTTAGTTTTAATTTAAAGGTGTCCAAACTTTCCATGCAAGAACTAATTGTTTTTCGGGCTGTATCCCTTTTAGCACCGTCTTTTTGAAATCACATCAATATCTTGCAATTTAGGCACAAACAACTAGATTATCATGTGACCATTAACTGTTATTGCCTGATCAGCTGCATTTTTAACGAAGAATGTTCCGGTGATGCCTTCAGCCCAAAATGCGGTTCAATGAACTCCACTCGCTGCGTGACTTCAGTTCTTGAGTCCAATGAATTTTGTAAGCACAAAGATGCAAATCCTTCATTAAAATACGTACCGTAAGCTGACAGCTATCACGGTGTCTCTTGTTTTCGTCAAAAATAACTTACGGCACATATGGCGCCAAATTCAAATCTCGCATTATTTTTAGGACATGCTATAATTCGTTGAATATTCTGCTGTATAGTGCAGTGCGAAAAAACCATTGCGAACTCTTATTCGCGTTCGAGAAGATGGTCCTTCAAAAAATGTTTAGCTTCTTAAATAACATGGAGCATTCCGGAGCCTACTTAACGACACGATCCTTGAACGTTACCGTAACCGCCGGTGCGGATAAAATCAAGCATATTGGCTTCGGTATGCTGTGCACTTAATCCGTGTGGACGAGGAATATCCTTCTAAGAAAATCTTCAGCATCCATTTATGGTCCCAGGAGAAGAGGTAAGCCCTGCCTTCGTTGAAGTGACTGCGTTAACTACGATGCCAAAAATATGCTTGGACGTCTGGAATTTTTTGATTTAGCAGGCCTAGGCCAGATTTCCGATTTTCGTATCCCATTAACCTGGCTCACGCACCTAAAAAGTCCATAAACTTTCAATTCTATTATATTATTAGAATATTATTGAAACGAATCTATCCATTAATAATGACTTATTAATTTTCTTTTTCTTTTATAACTTCACATTCAAGTGTTCTCCACCCAATTTTTTTTAGTTTTTGCGGTCAAGTCTTCTCCACTCAATTTTTTTTAGCCTTTACTTCAACAAAAAAAAATATTAAAAATATTCCAAAAGGATGAAGCAAAAATTTTTTTAATTTTAGCAAAAACATACGATCTGTTCATGCTCAGTTGAGGCTACTGACTTCTTAGATAATCCGAAGACAAATAGATCTTCTTTTTTACTCATATTAAAATAATATTAAATAAAAAGAAAACTTCATGGTTAATCCTTAAATCGGTAGCTTTTATGTCAATTTGATTAAAACAAAATTCATATAATTTTTCTAGAACAAAATTTTTGAAAAGTTATTTTTAATCTTTTCAATTGACTACTAATTAGTGATAATTTATTAAAATCCAAAAAAAAAATATTCTAGAAAAACACTGATAATATCAAAATGAATTTTCAATTTATACTTTGAATTAATATTGATCGACATTAATTAGAATTTATTTCTTTTAAATAGTTTGAACTCAGTAGCGAGAATACGGGACCAAAAGTGCTGCCTTGTGGTAAACCATTAAAGATTTGAAGAAATTATTGTATAAACAACGAGGGTTCCCGAGTTAGTGGCATAAAATACAATTTTTTTTTTGGATACTTAAATATAGTAATTAATAATAATATTTTCTTTAGAATAATAAATTCAGAATTGTTGATTTTGTTGTTGTTATTTAAAATTTCGTTTAAATATTTTTTTTTGTCTTAAACTACTACTTATAGTCTTTGCTAGAATCAATCAATTTTTCTTTGTTATTTTTAAGGTTGTTTTTTATTAAAAATTTATTTGATTAATATGAACTGTTAATGAACTTAATTAGCATTAGTTCTATTCAGATTTAAGTATTCATATTTTTTTTTGAAGCCAGTGACAAAATAAATTTGGATTTAATTTAAATAATCTGAAAAAAAAGAAATTATTTTTCTTTTAAATAAAATCGGTGTTTTTTTGGAGACTTTTCCAAAGTCTTGTTTGAAGAAACCAACCGTCTTTATTATTAATGTTTGAATATTTTTATTTTAAATTATTTGGATTTAATAGCTTAAGTTAAAGACAATTAAGAATTTATTCAAAATCTTAAAGTTTTTATATTCATGATTAAATAAAAGTATAAAAATTCTGCATAAAAATTCACTGTTTTTATATAGTAAAATTTATATTTTAATATAAATCAATATAAAATTACTTATTCTGTGAATTTATATTTATTGCTGTGTTGTTAAATGGTAAAAAAAAAATCACCTACAGAAAAGGTAGCCATGTTCATTTATTTTTCCACCTTTTATGAATATTAAATTGAATGCATATGTTTTTGGCTAGGCAACAGACCGAATAATCGATACATAAATACTTTTAATAAACACTATTAACAATGAAATATGCAGCAACCAAGAAACAAGAGCCTTTCTATTAAATATTGAATCTCTGCCAGGTAGTATGACTATCTGAAATTTTGTTCGACTGGAAATGTTCAGTGGACCAACAAATTTTACCATTTACAGCATCTATCCACCTACCATGTCCTCTTGGCCCCATGGCTGATCATATTCTGTGGTATTAGAGGAACTAAAATGAGTACTTTTTGTGTCTACGGTAAGGTATACCAAGGCGCAATAGCTGTACCTCATTTGAAAGGTGACATTATGATCAGTAAAGTTGGCTTTTGGCTAAATAGAAAGCGTTGAATTTATGTCGAATATACGAAATTTTAATAAACTCTGAGTGAATAGACCTACCTCTAAGTCTTAGCCACTTACTTTACAACGAAAATGGTTAACACCTATTCACGACATACGAAATATGTTCTAGGAGACATCGAATCAGACACCGAACACCGTACTGGACACTGTACCTACTCAGGTGGATTACTATTTGCCGACTATCTGGACAACCTTCTCTTATATGAGAATATGTTCATATTCAATTGAATTCAATTCAATTCCCCGTTTATGTCATTTATTAATTGCCCAACACTGGACAGAAACACTGAATGTTAATGCAATCGAACAGCTAGTAGGCTTTTGAACAAATACCTTCCTGGAACTGGGCACCTGTTTAGACTGGACTTTATTTAAAATTCCTTTTTGTTTAGTAAAGTTAATTCCATCTTATGTTTATGTCACTGTTCATTTACGAAATTCAAAGTTTAAACAATCTCATAGAAAGTGGGTCTTTAATGAAATTGTTCATACGAAAAGTATGGTTTGGAATATTTACAAGAATTATTTTCTATTTGATTGCATAGAAATATAAATTTAAAAAAAAAGAAAATAATTAAAAATTAAATAAAAATTAATGAAATTTTATACAGTTTAAAAAGTTATGTGAGAAAAATTCTTGTATTTATTTTAATGCCTTTTGAGAAAAAAGTAATTTTTTGTGGGATAAAATTAATACATAGCAAGGCAATACAAAATCCAATGGCAACGATAAAAAGTTCTTCTATGCTATTATCCAATTAGAGTTACGGAAAGTTTAGTTAAAAAAAGCATATTTTTAATGCAGATTTTGATTAAATTAAATAAATAACTATATTTCTTAAACATTGCCATTTTTAGATTAAATAATAAAAAGATTAAATCAATTAATTGGTTACCACGAAGCATCTTGCAGGACTCTATATTTTTGAAGCAATTTTTTATGACTTTTTCTCTCATTTCCGTTTAGTAATTCGACCATTACTTGACTGATGCTGATTTTTAAATATTTAAAAGCTAGAATATTATTTATGTAAATACGGTTTTTATATATCTTGTAAAGAAAATGACCAACGGTGTCAAATTACACGATCTTTGACGCCAATTTACATCAACAATTGTCGACATTACAGGTCCTGGGAACTTTACGCGCAAATAATCCAAAATATTCCATGTTGTGTAACTTGTGACAATACCTTGTCAGTGGCAAAATTTCAACTTGAGGCTAAAAAAATGGGGTGCCGTATGCCCATATTTTCAAAGATTTGACGATAACGGTCGGTTGTGATTCATTTTCAAAGACCAAAATCCACAACAGACAGTCGCTTATCGTAAATACAATGGCTTCTTTACAGTTACTTGTGGCTTTTAGAACCACATATATAGAATTTTCTCATGCAACCACTTTTTATAATTTTTGCGTTTTTTGTGATTTTTGAATTTTTTGATGGTAAAATGGCTTATAATTATTTAAAAAATTTTTATCTTCAGAAATATATATTTTTAACAATGGGCAAATGACAGATCTACATTTTCCGCACTAGAAAATAGATAACTTTTCTATCAAACTTTTTGACTTAAAATTACGAAAACCAATAAAATTAATATATTTAAACAAATAACCCTCACATCTTGAATTAATTAAAAAAAAATTAATATTTAAGATAGTCAATGTTAAAAATTATTTTTAATTCTATTCGTGATTTGTAGTTTTTTCTTCAAAAATTCCTCTTTTATAGCAGAAAATGTATTTGAAGACCCATTTTAGTATGGGGAAAAATTTGTTTCGATTTTTGCATTGATGGTTGTCTGGTGTCAGTTGAAAATTTTATAAAAATAATCACCCTTAAATCCACCTTCCCCTCCCACCCTTATCCTAATCAACCCCCTTCTCCATACAATTTCTTTTAAGTGCAGAAAAATTTATCGTAATCTAAATTTTAGTATCTGCAATTCTCTATTGTACTTTTGCGTTAATGTGTACAATCTTTTATGAGTATTCAAAAAAATTATGAAAATTCTCAATACTAAAATATAAATTTACAATGAGAAATTTTCTTTTCAACTTCGATCAAAAACTCATATTTACTCTAAAAGTTGAACAATTTTTTAAACACCAAAAATAACTCGTTAAACGTTCACTGATTCTTGCATAATATTTCGATTTAAACTGAAATGGGTCTACTACAATTAGAATCGTTGATAGTTGAAACGTATAAAACGGGGGACTTGGGAGTCCACCTTTTAAATTAATAAAAATTCTTGTTCAATGATCGATTAATGATCCATGCCGTAAGCAATTAAAATACGATTCAGTTTTCTTCAATTCTTCTCTCGTATTTTGGGGTTAACTCTTACAAGTACACAAATAAGATTTCGAAGATCGAAAACCTATTCGAGAGAAGGGATTTTATTCTTTAGATTCTTTTTACTTTTTGTTCTTAGATTCTTTTTACTTTTACTCTCTACTTTCGGTTATAGTCTTAAATGGTCGTTAGTTCTTTTGCTTGTAACGATTTTGATTTTTCATCGTATTTTTTTTAAACAATTCCAAAATCATGACCATCGGCTTCATCCTCATCAGAACTATCGGAATCATCAGCACCGTCAGCACCGTCATCTTCAAAATCTTTCCATTCTGTTTTTGGATACCATCATCATCTTTACAGTCGTTGTACTATCTTCCGCACATTGTATGAACATCATTAGAAAAATTACGAAAATTCTGTTGGGTCGGGGAGCAATTGTGGTCAATTGGTTTTTGATGGAATCGATTTGCGCGTGAAGGAACACATTTTTCTACGCGATCAAAAACATCATGAATTTATTTTCCTCTAATTTCTAGTAGTATAGAAGAAAACAATATTTTGTCGATTTTTATCATGTTTCGAATTCCAGAACATTTCACAAATTTACTAATTTTGTCTTGTTCACAATTGATTTAAATGATCGAAATGAGAATTTAGTAACCACAACGTCCCGCCATCAAGTAGAGAATCGCCTTTAAGTGGAGAATCGTAATCAGACGTTTCCTTGTAGAAAAATTATGCAAATCAGAAACAACAGTCGACGAGTATTGAAACTGATTTCCACAACTAATTTTAGGCAATTATCCATTAGACGATGAGGCGTTTCTGTCGATTGATTTAAATCGACGAGAATAGTTGTAGTCAGCCCACATGATTGCCAATAATTGCCAAATGGAAAAAAATTCAAATCGAAATTGTCAAAGCTAGTTTGAAAAATCTTCTCAACCATCGTATTTATCTACTTTTCTGAATAGTAAATATTCATTTTATTATTATTATTATTATTATTATTACTATCAATACTACTATTTTTTTTTGTATTTTGACTATGATCATTTTTTCTTCTTCACTTTTTATATTCATAATCAACATAATTCGATGATAAAATAAGAGTTTTTATAGTCTTCTATTCAAAACTTATCATTATCAAATATGCTTTAGCAAATTGATTAAAACAGAAAATTTTTCTCTATTCATAATCAAAATTTATCAAATAATGAAGATTTGTAAGGAAATTTTCATTTTTATTAATATTTTCTTAATTTGAAAATATGTCTTAAACGATGTTGATTTTTTTTTGTAAATTACTATTTGTTTTAAGAATAAATTATAGCAAAACTGACTGTTTAAGATAAATTATGGCATGACTAGAAAATTTTTGATGAAATTTTATTATAAGGAATTTTTAGGAAATATTATATAAATATTTGGGGTTTTTTTAAATTTCAAAATCAGAAAATTTGCTTATAAAACATAATTAATACAGTATTATCAATTTTGTGGTTTGGAAAGTACAGCTCAAATATATAATAGATGTCATCTATTTATCTTAAAAAATAATAAATTTGCATATTATAAAATCTGCCATTAGATAAATTTAGTTAAAAATCTTGAGGTCAACCATAAAATGTGCAAAAGATACACCGATTACGTGATGGAACAACAAACTTTTAAGGAAATTTTTCGAAGAAACTATTCTCGATGGGTCGCATTTCTAGCTCGCCGGATAAGCCAATAAGTATAATTAACAGATGTGAGGCTCTAAAATCCCAGAAGTAATTATAGATAAGGCATTATATCCCCAGTAAGTGACTTTTTTATATGAATTTTGGTCTTAATGTGTTATTGGCTTGTATTTATAAATTTGCATACCCAAAAGTATGCCATTAGAGAAATTAAATTAAAAATCTTTATGCCGACTATAAAAAGTAAAAAAGATACACCGATTATGTTCTAGAACAAAAAACTTTTCAAGGAGATTTTTCGAAAAAACAACATTTTTTCATAGATGAGGCTTATTTCTTGCTCGCCGGATAAGCCAATAAGCATAATTAATATATGTGTGGCTCTAAAAGCCCATAAGTGAATTTAAATAAGGCATTGCATCCCCAGAAAGTGACTGTTTAATATGCATTTTGATCTTAATGTGGTATTGGCTCGTATTTATAAATTTGCATACCCAAAAGTATGCCATTAGAGAAATTAAATTAAAAATCTTTATGCCGACTATAAAAAGTAAAAAAGATACACCGATTATGTTCTAGAACAAAAAACTTTTCAAGGAGATTTTTCGAAAAAACAACATTTTTTCATAGATGAGGCTTATTTCTTGCTCGCCGGATAAGCCAATAAGCATAATTAATATATGTGTGGCTCTAAAAGCCCACAAGTGATTTTAAATAAGGCATTGCATCCCCAGAAAGTGACTGTTTAGTATGCATTTTGGTCTTAATGTGGTATTGGCTCGTATTTATAAATTTGCATACCCAAAAGTATGCCATTAGAGAAATTAAATTAAAAATCTTTATGCCGACTATAAAAAGTAAAAAAGATACACCGATTATGTTCTAGAACAAAAGACTTTTCAAGGAGATTTTTCGAAAAAACAACTTTTCTCCACAGATGAGGCTTATTTCTTGCTCGCCGGATAAGCCAATAAGCATAATTAATATATGTGTGGCTCTAAAAGCCCACAAGTGATTTTAAATAAGGCATTGCATCCCCAGAAAGTGACTTTTTTATATGAATTTTGGTCTTAATGTGGTATTGGCTCGTATTTATAAATTTGCATACCCAAAAGTATGCCATTAGAGAAATTAAATTAAAAATCTTTATGCCGACTATAAAAAGTGAAAAAGATACACCGATTATGTTCTAGAACAAAAAACTTTTCAAGGAGATTTTTCGAAAAAACAACTTTTTTTCATAGATGAGGCTTATTTCTTGCTCGCCGGATAAGCCAATAAGCATAATTAACATATGTGTGGCTCTAAAAGACCACAAGTGATTTCAAATAAGGCATTGCATCCCCAGAAAGTGACTGTTTAGTATGCATTTTGGTCTTAATGTGGTATTGGCTCGTATTTATAAATTTGCATACCCAAAAGTATGCCATACTGTTATTGGCTCGTATTTATAAATTTGCTTACCCAAAAGTAAAAAGTGAAAAAGATACACCGATTATGTTCTAGAACAAAAGACTTTTCAAGGAGATTTTTCGATAAAAAACAACTTTTCTCCACAGATGAGGCTTATTTCTTGCTCGCCGGATAAGCCAATAAGCATAATTAATATATGTGTGGCTCTAAAAGCCCACAAGTGATTTTAAATAAGGCATTGCATCCCCAGAAAGTGACTTTTTTATATGAATTTTGGTCTTAATGTGTTATTGGCTCGTAATTATAAATTTGCTTACCCAAAAGTATGCGAATAGAGAAATTAAATTAAAAATCTTTAATCCGACTACAAAAAGTGAAAAAGATACACCGATTATGTTCTAGAACAAAAGACTTTTCAAGGAGATTTTTCGAAAAAACAACTTTTTTTCATAGATGAGGCTTATTTCTTGCTCGCCGGATAAGCCAATAAGCATAATTAACTTATGTGTGGCTCTAAAACCCCACAAGTGATTTTAAATAAGGCATTGCATCCCCAGAAAGTGACTGTTTAGTATGCATTTTGGTCTTAATGTGTTATTGGCTCGTATTTATAAATTTGCATACCCAAAAGTATGCCATTAGAGAAATTAAATTAAAAATCTTTATGCCGACTATAAAAAGTGAAAAAGATACACCGATTATGTTCTAGAACAAAAGACTTTTCAAGGAGATTTTTCGAAAAAACAACTTTTTTTCATAGATGAGGCTTATTTCTTGCTCGCCGGATAAGCCAATAAGCATAATTAACTTATGTGTGGCTCTAAAAGCCCACAAGTGATTTTAAATAAGGCATTGCATCCCCAGAAAGTGACTGTTTAGTATGCATTTTGGTCTTAATGTGGTATTGGCTCGTATTTATAAATTTGCATACCCAAAAGTATGCCATTAGAGAAATTAAATTAAAAATCTTTATGCCGACTATAAAAAGTGAAAAATATACACCGATTATGTTCTAGAACAAAAGACTTTTCAAGGAGATTTTTTTGAAAAAACAACTTTTTTTCATAGATGAGGCTTATTTCTTGCTCGCCGGATAAGCCAATAAACATAATTAACTTATGTGTGGCTCTAAAACCCCACAAGTGATTATAGATAAGACATTGTGTCCACAATAAGTGATTTTTTTGTATGCATTTTGTTATAAATTTTTTGTTTGAAAATAAAGAAGGAAAGACCATTACTGAACTACTGAACCGTATAATATGCAACATTTTTTTGGGCTCAAAATTTTCAGAAAAATTTTCAAAAATTACCTGTAAGAATGGCAATATTTTTTATATCAAATTCTTCAAAACTTACTGCATTTTATTGAACTTTATTTTTTAAAGCTCAAATTAAATAACTCTTTAATAATGGAAATTAAAAGATGTTAAAAATAACTGCACGGCGTCTATTAGATACTTGACAATTGTTTATTAAATAAAAAAAATACGAATAAATATAAACATTTTAATAGAAAAAAAGTCTCATCTTTGAGTTTTGAATAAATTCATCGATACCCTGAACAAACCCGATTGTCTATGCTATACCTATCAGTTCTTATTACCTAGTAGTGGAGGTCATTTGCTCACAGATGCGTTAACATATTCCCGAAGACAACTCTAACAGAAACAAAATAAAATTCTCCCGATTTCATAGTCGGACTCCGACAGTCTCCTCAGTAGTGTCCAGATTCAAATCTTATTTGTTGGTTAGATTCCGAAGTAAATGCGTCATGGCGTTGCCGAATTATGTAACAAATCAGGGCTTATAAAGACTGTTAACCTTTACGATGTAACCGATCGCGCTTTGTCTTTTCTTCCAAAATACAAAATAAAAAAAATTAAAATAAAAAAAACACCCCGAAAGCTTTTACGGGACATTGACAGCGTCCATCCATCCCATCCGCCCATGCCCAGATCAACAACTACGAAACTATAAAGTTTCAAATTGGAATTTTTTTTCATTTCGAATATTGGGTATTAGTCAAAATGAGAGGTTACCACCTTACCTATTTGTACGTATACTTATCGTAATAAAGGTAAAAAGCGAAAAATACCAATGATGGAAGAGGTGGCTTTTTTTAATAACCTGGAGAAGGTTATGTTATCTCTTAGTTCTTGTCTAGAAGTTTCTCAATTACTAGTGAGTGTACACCGTAGATGGATATGATGGGTTATTGGACAGTTATGACGTCGACCACAAATTGTTCTTTTTTTTTAATATTGTTTACCGCTCCAGTTCTTGACCCTGGCCGATTTTTAATCTCTATAAAGATTGTTAAGTGATCCACTCAACTATGAATACTGGCGAGGTCTTAGAATAAATCGCTGCTTATTTGATAGTAGCTCGATGGGTTGCTAAGCATTTAGACAACTTGGATACGATTGGTTCAGTTAGATTTGGTTATTCTGAGAAGAAAATCTTTACTATGAGCTTAATAAAAAATATTCTACTTCTACCACAACATGAAGGAAACCTGAAAGCAGACGTGATAAGAGTCTCTTCATAATATCGATAGCATTACGTACAACTCATTAAATTTCTGACTAGTCTAGTCTTGTACTCTCGAAAATTAGTGGTATCGATTCGTAGTGACAGATGCATTACGCTAGAGACCATTAAGTGACAGTATCATTGATCTAGATGCCATTTACGTCAGTTGTTATTATCCATTAATTGATTTTAGATAAATTTAACGTAGAGAAAGTATTCTAACTGCTCCCGGTACACCATGTCTAGTATAGGCTACCATCAGTCGACAGTCATTATCATCGGACTGGTCACTATTAAGGGTCATCAGCATCGATATAACCATCGAAAATAGTAATCATCATCAACATTATAGTATTCCAAATCGTTACTATCATTGTCGTCGGAGTTACTAGTCATTATAGAAATCGTTGTCATCTGCTAAGTTTAACTAAGTAAATTATTCAATAGCAATAAAAAATATATTTTCAAACTTCAATTTAACGATATTTTTTGGACAATTTTATATCGAATTATTATACTGTAGAAGAAAAAAACCTTTAATTAAATATTGATCTATTTACTGTATAGCAGTCAAAATAATATTTGCTGATTTGATAACCTACTTTTATCAGGAAATAATATAATTGGGAAATCAATACTTAAAATATTAACTACTAATTCAAGGATATAGAGAGGATTATTCATTTCATAGTTTGCAAAGTATAGTTATGCCATTTGAAACATATTAAAAGTATATGCCATTCACTCTATTTATCCTGAACTTAAAGCTTTTAATATGGATAATATGTAATTTTGAAAAGGGGTTATTATAAGCCACATAAGACAATCAATTTTGGCTTTATTGCGTGAAAAATTTCCAGAACTTGTAATTTCAAGATTAGGTAAAGTCAATTTGCCACCAAGATCGTGCGATTTGTGGCCGTCGGAATTTTTTTTATAGAGCTGCATAAAAAGTTATGTTAACGCAGATAATTTTGACATCAAAAAGCATTTAAAAATCAACATTCGTAATGATTAAAAAATTAATTCAAAAGGATTGAGTCATGGAAGAGGCTTTTTGATAGCTTTTTAGGACCCTCATATTAGATATAACATTCTGAGAAAGGATCCTTCATAAATCAATTAGTTTGCATATTAAACAGGCAAATTTACTGAAACTGCCTTTGACGGACTCGTATATAAATTTAAAAAAACGTTTCTTCTAAGCTAACAGCTTTATGCGAATTCCTAGGTATAGAGGAAGCTTCTTATAATACCTCCTTTGAGTCCATAGAGAGAGCCTCTTTTGGCAAAAGAATCAAAGTTTCTACGATGAGCTGGATTAGGGCCATGGGTAATGATTTAGTGACTGTTAGAGTCGTTAGGGATTGTCCACAAGGAGGGGTACTATCACCACTACTTTAGTCACTTGTCATTAATGACCTCCTCGTCAAATTATGTGCAGCTTGCTTTGAAGTTCAAGGTTATGTTAATGACCTAGTCCTGATGATCTCGGGGTAAATATGAAGAAATAATTTTGAGCCGAATAGAGAGGGCCCTAAACCTAGTACCCACTTGGTGCCAAGAGGCACTTTTCAATATAAACTCTCACAGAACGGGTTTAGCTCCATTCTCACAAAGGCTGAACAACATACTGGCCAAGGAAGCTTTCGTAAAGTTGAAGCCTGCCAGGTATTGGTATTACAGGTGCCCTATAAATATATCCCACGGCAGCTCATGAGGCTTCTTTAGACCTACTACCTTTGCATTTGCATAGGTATAAGATCTAAAGGAGCCCCAAGAGCTGTCGTAGGATATGTTTATTTGTGCGACTAAAGGGCTCTCAGGTTAGGACAATCCAAAACCTTTAAACCAGGCGATCTGTTTGGACATCTTAAAATTATATCAGACCTAAAATAATACCAGGAATCCAAATACGCTCGGACGCAATACCTAGGAAACCTAACGTAAGCCAAACCCTCAAAGTAGTTCTTACGGAGCGCTCAACTTGAAACGATGGGAGACCGTCACTCGAAGAAGGGGCCTTTTTTTGCTATAGACTGTTCAAAAATCCTTGGTAAATCCCCTTCCATTTGTCAGGCAAAAATTCATGCTTCAGAGCTTTGTACTAGAGGGGGTATCAAAAGAAACCTACACAACGCAAAGGTTTACATCATTTCAGATAGCCAACCTGCATTAAAAGCTCTTGTCTCATCTGATGTCCAAAGGAAGCTCTTGTCTTACGGTCCTAAATTAACTGACTGGATAAAACAAAGTAACTTTATTGTAGGTGCCAGATTATGAGGGTATTGAGCGTAATGAGCTAACAGACAATCTAGCCAAAAGGGGAGCTTAATACTTCATTCATTGAACCACAACCCTTCTCGGACTATCCAAAGGGCCATCTGATGTCAATTATAGAGTTCCTACTGATTAAATTCTTCGGGCAGGAAGCACTCTAAAAAATTCATAGCCTTTTTTTAAAAAAAAAATGGTGGCAGAGGTCCCTAAACTGAATAAACCAGACCTTAGGTTACTTACTGGCCATTGTCTGATAAGATATCATCTTAATAAGATGGGAAAATTTAACTTGACAATATATGGTTTTTCCTGGAAATTCCATTGACCCTTACAGACTTCGGCATGTTGCTTAGAAATTTCCTGATCCCTAGAATATTTCCCGACTAACAACCAATATGATATTGAGGTTCGCTAAAAGCCTCAATATTACTATTATCTGAGTGAGGGCTATTCACCACAAAAAACCTTATTGCTCGAAGTATTTTTGAGACTATGTGCCTCGTGCTACACTATTTATATTATTATTATTATTATTATTAATAATATTATTACTAAGAATTGGTTAGCATTCACCATCAACAGCCTTAAAAATAAGTTCGTATATACAATTTTTCTTATATTATCACCAACCGAACGATATGAAAACTATTGATTTGCTTTTATTTATTTGCATTTACATTTTTCCAATAACATTTTCATATATTTCCCTAGAGAAAATATATAATATAATATAATCCCCTTGTTCGACATGAATTATTGATTTTATTATCCTTGGCGTTAAGTGGGCAGAGTTGAAGGCATGTTGTTTCTTAAAGATTGTACAAGTATTCAAGCAAATTTGAACAAAACTGAATGAGTAAACAATCAAGATTTCATCCAACCACCATCCCCGAATACCCACTTAGCCTATACTGTCCTTCAAATGGCCTCAATGTTCACCAGAGTAGAACCTTGCCTTGAGGAAGATTTTCTTGAAATCCTTCGGATAAATCCTTGTACGTTTGTTCGCATATGAAAATACGAGTATAATTTTCTTGTTACACCATTCGAGGCGGCATCCACAGCCTGTACGCTCGTTTGTTTCTGATGTTCGTAAATATTTACCAACCTAATTAATAATTATACTTGAAAGTCCCTGTACTCTCGGTGAGCTTTTGTTACTAAATTCGATTGATAAGATATGAAGGTGGCCAACCCATTTACTATTCAGTCTTAGCCTCTGACTCGTCCGGTTGTTTACTTCTTTCAGCTACAAGGTCGAACTACAAAGTCGATCGGTAACCAATGAAGGGATGTATCCCAACTTGTTTTATATCCCCTTTCAATACTCCATTTTAGATATTACACTTTTCCCTCCATCATTTTCATACTCCGTACACTTTTTAAGACATTCCAAAGAATATACAAACAAGAAACAAGGACGATACTTGAAACTCTACCAAAGACACGAATATGATGTCCCTTCCATTAGTGTCATTATTACGGTGACGGGTTATTCATGGAATTCTCAAGGGGTGGCTAAATATTTTATAGGGATTTATATTGTAGAAGCATCCATCTTGTCTATACTCGATTTATGCCTCAATTGATTGAATCAAATGCCCTTTTATGTATCCATAGAATATTTTCTACTCTTGCACCTGATCCACTTCAAGAAAAGGTAATCTCAACTATAAGAGGCAAAATTGAACGATTTCTGCTTATTTAACTATAAGAACACTTTAAAAGTATCTAAAGAAAATTCTCATTGATTACTTAATTGCTGGAAAATATTTCATATTTGAAATTGTTCAATAGATGAAAATTTATATTAACTTTTATAAATTCTTGACACTCTATGACATTTTTTGAATATTTACAAAAAGAATTTTACTATAAAAATCTTTGAAGAATGATTTTTTTTTCTTTTGCAAATTTAAGAAAAAAATCTTATTTCTTTTAGGAATTTTTTTATAAATATTTTAAAGGTAAAATCTTAAAAGAATTCAAGAAATTTTATTAATTTCGGAATATATTCAGTAACTTTCAAAAGGTCAACACTGATTTGTTGAACGATTTTATGAATAATAATTAAAAAAAAAAGCAGAACATTGAAATTGTGGATTAAGTTTAATAATTTATTTTAAATTAAATTTTGCTTAAAAAAATCTTTTTTGCTGATATTTAAGCTGCTTTATAGTCTTCGAATTAACAAAAAGACTTGATATTGTGCCATTTTCCTTGCCAAAATAACATTTTACAATAAAAATTTTCTTATTAAAAATACTGTTTGAAAAAAATTTATTTAATGCTTAAATAAGAGTGTGGACAAAAAAATTCTACTTTCGTGATGTTAAAAATTCCAATCCATAATCTGGTTTTGGGGAAAAAAATCACGCTTAACAAATGAAATTTACGCGAACATTTCACTTTGGTTGTCCGAAAACGTAATCTGACAGCCGCCATAGATCATCATGACCAGCTAGCTACCCCTAAAGGCCCGAAGGTAGTTTGTGACGAAAATTTTCTGACGTGATGGGAATTTATGGGATCCGACAGGTAGCATTCTATGGCATTTGCAACAAGAGAATAATCGAAGAATTCTTTCCGGTACCGGCTCAAAAATCTGACATGGACAAACCATGTTGGACTACGTTTACCAGCACCCTGCTACATATGATACGCGTCCACGGGATTGATGGTGACCACAGTGACCAGCCTTCGGTCAAAGAACAGAGGAGTTGAAATTTTTGAAATTATGATCCCCGACAAGCGAAAACATCAGTTTTTCGATTCAACAAAAGCGAATTCCACAACGAAGACACCATCCAAATTGGCCAGCAAACGATTCTGTCCACTTTTTGTTAAAAATTATAATTTTCTCATCAAAATGGATAAGACATCATTTTGGTACGCGCTGCAAGTATTCATGATGCTTCGATTTTCTTCTTACATTCAAGTTTTTTTTTTTTTTCAAAACAAGGAGCGATGGTATATATTTATTTTCATAACTTTTCAAAAAACTCCCTTTCTACCTGATGTATTTATTCCTTACCACTTATATGGTCCTCTGTTAAGGAATTAAATTCATCAGCAATAAAGGTTTTTATTAAGTTAAAAACTTCATAAAATTCCAATAATCTTGTAGGCATGTTTCGTTAACTTTATAGAAATTTCGTTTTATTTGAATTTGTAATTAGGGGCCAGAGAAAATAAACTTACAAATGGTCAGTATTTCATAGAAAAAGTGGGCGATCCAAAAAAATTTCTGAATTTTTAATCTTTGAGAAAATTTGGCCACAGAATAAAAGTCAACAAATTAATTTCTTCGATTAAAATTATTCAAATTTTTTCCTTTAGGCACCGGCGGGCACTTCATTACAAACTATTATTATTATTTCATGTTTTTTTTTTTTTGTTATTGGATCTAATGTGGGGGGGGGGGGGAATTTTGTCTTCTTTTTTTTTTTTTAGTTAAAATTAGAAATTTATTCAAAAAGAAAAACTTCAACTTACCAATGAACATTCAGGTCTCTGTTGACACACCGACTCCTTAATTGCAAACTGTAATAAAATACAATAAAATACAATAAAAAAAAATGCATTAAAATAAATATTACATCAAAAAATAGTTAAGAAAATCGATTATTATTTAATAAATTATTACTATTATCATTATTAGCTTTAAAACTATTCAGATTCCATTCCATAATTTATTCAATAATTGGAAAAGTTTTCCTTTTGAATTGAAGTGAAGCTAAAGACGTAGAGCAGGTTTTTTTTCTTTCTTTTAAGAAATAAATGCATCTTGATATATTATATTAACGTTTATATAGAGAGGTGGTGTGGGGGAGGGGGTGTGTGTATTTGGAAAATAAGGTTTTTGAGATGATTTTTTTTCTTCTTCTATTTGGAATTATTTTGTTGATCTTATAGGAGTATCGGCCGATCAAAGCGAAGAAGATGAATTCAAAGAAACCAGAACCTGATCTCATCTGAACAAGAAAAATCTTTTTTTTTTATCTTCCACGGAATATACAATATAAACCAAACTTGGTTCAGCAGAGAATCCAAATCTGACACAAAGTCGCATTCGGCTACTATGTGGTCAATTTAGTGTTTCTTTGGAATCGAAATGCATTGTGTAGGCATACTAGAATGGGAGATTTTCAATCTTAGCTATCCAGCCTGCAGACCATATAAGAATTTCTGAATTGATAACTGCCCCATACAAACAGTATCTTTCAATAGCACAGATATTGGTATCTAAATAATTTACAATATTGACAATATAAGTAGGTAAATTTTACTAAACGCTGGCTGTATTGTTTTTAAGACTATGTATGTCGGCTAAACCACAATACTATATTCTCTGTAGGTTATTTTGAATCGTCTTACTGCGTTGGTCTCCTAAATTTCACCTCCTGTCTTATTTTTACGATATTTTATCGAGCAATCTTTGAATACTATTGAATTGGAAATGATATTGCGAAACTTTAAACTGAAGCGCACGGTCAGTTTTTTTTAGATGTTATTTATTCCACAATTTCACCTCAGTTTATGAACATTTACTTCTGGCTTCAGACTCTAGTCGACGGCTACTGTTACGGTTACCAGTATTGACCACAATCGTTTCTATATCGAACGAATTCTGATACTGATACAAACAGAATAGACTAGATTGTGGGTAGTACATACCAACAAAATTGTTGGTTACTGAAAAGAAAAATAAAGCATACAACAACAAAAAAATGATAACAAATAAACATTTTGGGTCCAGGGCATTGGATCGATCTCATCCGGTGCTGCTCCCTTTTGACATCATTCCATTGAATACAACCAAAATAATGGGGCTGCGTGTAGTCTGCAATTTAGAGCTGACATCGATTTTCAAGCATTCGAAGCATTTCTTTTGGCAATTCTTTCGATAGTCAGCGTTATTTGGTATATACCCTTTTGGACGTTCTTTTCTATTCCATCGTTTTTCCATTTCGTTTAACCCAATCAGTCCCAAAACAGAATAAAAACTTTATTGACTAAAAATACACATAAAAACTGTTATCTAAAATACAACTGAATGGAACGTCCAAATTAAAGCTGCATTTTTAGTAACATAGAAGAAGAAATAAAACCCAAAACTCGGAAAAGATTCAAAGACGTTCACAAATAATAACGTCAAGGATTAATGGTGGTTAGCACGTGAAGTCTTCCTTTTCTTATTTAAAAAAACTTTGAAAAAATATTTATTTACTCTGTTAAAGTTGTATCCACACATAAATAGTAAAACTTCGATTTTGTAACTAAAAAAAAAAGTCAGTTTTCATATTTTACCCCCACATTATTAGAGGAGTATCAGAAAAATGAAAATATTTTATGCTGAATCAGCAATTAAATAACAAAAAAATTGGATTTAAATCAAGAAACGATAAATATAAATTCAATTTTAGGCTACTACTATTAAAGCTATTCAATAATGACAGAATCCCCAACCTAAAGTGGGGATAAAAGGACAAAAAATATCAAGGCAGACTATCCAACAACCAAAAAAAAAAAAACAACCATAAGAGTCACGTTTAAGAATAAATTTTTAGCTTTTAAATCATCCCCTTGTAAAGTTTCTGTTTTTAAACAATTCATTATCCTTAAAATATGAAATTTTTTTTTCTCCTCCGAAACAATTTAATTCTATTTTTATAAATAATTTACAATAGTATATGTGATATTGAAGGGCAAAAGCAAATAATAAAAAAAAAATGACAAATACAACAAAAAAGTTTTTTTTTTATTTTCCAAAAAAAGTCTCTAAGAAAGTTTGGATTTAGATTTAAAAGTTTTGAAAGTTTATAATTTCCAGCATTTATGGTTTTGTACGGTTTATGACAACCGAATATAATGAACAGCTTCTATAATATTTTCAGGATATTATTATTTTAATGCAATTGGAGTTTTTTTTTTCTTTCTTCTTTTCCTTCTTTCCTTTTTATGAAATGTATTTAATGTTTTCTTCAAAAAAAGTTTTAAAAATGTTTTCTTCAAAAAAAGTTTTTTTTTGCGGAAGAAGAATTTATCTCAGAGAAAAGAGGATTTGTGGATTTTCGTAAGAACTTTTTTTTTTAAGAAATCATGACTTTTGCAATTTATATAATAGACAATTTTATATCTATTTTATTAAAGACTTAATTAGAAACAAAATCCCCTCCCCATCAATTATGGGATGATGTGTGGTTAAATTAAAAAATTTTAAATTCGAATTATTTATAAAAACTCATAAAATCAATATTATTGTAATTTTAACATTTATCAAAATATAAAAGAATGAAAGAAAACTATAAAAATACTTGTTGTTTTTAGAAAATGAAAAAAAATTTAAAAATAAAAATAATTTTTTCTACCTCAGATCAAGTTTGAACCATTTTGGACTAATGAACTTTTTTCAAATTTCCTATAAAAATTGAATATTTTGGATAACAACAGCGGAATATTCATTTTTTCCGATTATAATTCATTTTTCCGACTAAGCTGCCGATTTTATTTTATGGACCATTTTTTAACTAAAAATTTGCTATTTTATTTTATGGACCATGGCGAAAATATTGTAAAAAATTTTTGGGGCTTATTTTTTGCTCTTTGGATATATCAATACAAAGAAAATAATCGATAAATAACTATAGAGAAGCCATTGTACACACAAATAAATACTGTATTTATGTTTTTAGGTGTTATTTGTTTGTGTTACTTTGAAAACGAAGCAAGGTAGAACCTTACCTTCAATACCAAGTGGTACGGTCATATGGAACCTAATTCATATTCTTATTATTGTCATTTTAATTAAAATATAAAAGTGTAAATGAAAACTATAAAAATAATTGGTTTTTTAGAAAAGAAAGAAAAAATTAGAAAAAAAAATTATTTTTTCTATTTCAGATAAAGTTTGAACCATTTTGGACTAATGAACTTTTTAAATTGAATATTTTGGTTAACAAAGGGTTATTCATTTTCTGGTTCAAAAAATTTAATATTGTAATTTAGAAGCTATCGAATATAAATACTATTTTAGATAAAATTTATTTAGTGTAAAATTTACCAATGGACCAAAATTTACCAATTTATTTAGTGTAAAATTTATTAATTTACTAATTTTTGGGGCTCATTCTTCGCTGTTTGGATACATCAATAAGGAAAATAACCATATTTGGTGCTCAGAAAGCCGACAAATAACTATGGAGAACTCATTGTATCTACAAATAATGACTGTATTTATGTCTTTAGGTGTTATTTGTTTGTAGTTCTTTGAAAACAAAGCAGGTAAGATCCTTACTTTCAATACCAAGTGCTATGGTTGTATGGAAACTAACAATTTTTTTGGCCTGAATTTAAGGATTTTATTTTAATTTATATGTCATTTTAATAATACAGCACTACAAGTTAAAGCACACATTTTACTTAATTTAAAGATTTGATGATGTTAATTAACCGCCAAGATCGTGCGATTTGACGCCGTTGGTCTGAAGCTACATAAAAAATTATGTTAATGGCCATAATTTTTTAAATTTAGAGCATTTAGTAAATAACATATCTAGGGGCTATATAAAAACTAGTATCTATGAAGAAAATTATGAAACTTTAAAGCACTTCAGCACTATTATTTATTGTAAAATTTACCATTTTATTTTATGGACCAAAAAACATTATTTTGGGGCTCGTTCTTCACTCTTTGGATATATTAATAAGAAAAATAAATGATAAATAATTATAGAGAAGCCATTGTACTCATAAATAATTACTGTATTTAGGTCTTTAGGTATCATTTATTTAAATTTCTTTGAAAACGAAGCAGATGAGACGCTTACCCTCAATACTGAGTACTACGGTTGTATAGGAACTAACTGTTTTTTTGGCTTAAATTTGAGAATTTTATTTCGATTTATATATCATTTTCATAATACAGCACCACGAGTCAAAGAACACATTTTATTTAAACATTTGATGATGTTAATGAGCCTCCAAGATCGTGTGATTTGACGCCGTTGATCTGAAGCTACATAAAATATTGTGTTAATGCACATAATTTTTAAATTTAAGAGCATTTAGTTAATAACATATCTAGGGGCTATATAAAAAAAAAGTATTCGGTACCACTAAAAAAAGCTTAGTTTATTTAAAATCTTTTTTTTTAATATGTAAAATTTGATCTTATTTTTTTTCCTTTTTCTAAAAACTAATTATACATTTTAGTGTCTTCTAGTAGTGATTTTAAAAAGAAACAAATAAAAATAAAAAATTCAACAAAATTTCCTAATTGTTTTTTTCCATTTTTAATTTATGACCAAACTTTGCAATTAAACCAAAATTGGTAAATAAAACAAAATAAAATAAAACCGATCATAAAAAACAGAATTGAGAATTTATTCCCAAATTTACTAAAAATTAATAATAAAAAAGATACAGCATATCTCCATTAAATTCATGCAACAATGATCATCTTGAAATAATTATCCAAAATGTATCCAACATAACAAGTGTATAATGGGCTCGTTTATCCCCAGATTCGTAATGGGGAAGTTTTTCTTTCAATTTAACGATTGTCAACAGTAATTTAGCATTTGGCATAAAATCGTTAAAAATCTTTTCATTTCCTGTAACAGCAACTACCAATAAAACCGTTAATTTTGAATATGGTCAAAGCTAGAGTGCATTATTTGCAGTAGAAATTAAAAAGTCTCTTCATAGGCAAGCCCATAAAAAATTAACTTCATTGAAAAGAGTTTGGTCTTTTGTCCACCTTTGGGCTATAAATTTAAAACCGAAAAAAAAAGAAGAAGAAAAACAGAAATCCATCGCCTACGCAATATAATAGATTTTAAAGTTAGGAAATTGTAACTTCCTGGTTCTTTGTATTATACAAAAATGGATTTTGAATCGTACTATAGAAAATAAGATAACTGACCACCATCAAGAATTCAGATAAATTCCTGGTGAAGACTTTAAAAATGGTAACCACGAGGAAAATGTCCAAAGTTATCGGAAAAAGGTAAACCTTTCTGAAGATTTGCAATGAGGTGCGTCTGGATATGGATATGTCCATTTTGCTAGTGTACCCACTAAAAGTTTAGTATTTATTTTAATTTTCCAAATTTTTTTTCATCTCTTTGATATTTTCCTATTTTTAACTCCTTCTTATAAGGTTTATTGGAGTTTTTATATATTTTTTTCGAACAAATTACAAAAGCAAAATCATTTTTTTTTTACTCCTTCTTTTAGGTTTTGTATAACAGAAAGGATGTTTAGAGAAGCATTCTTTGTATTCTCGAAGGTTTTATTAACAAATGTAAATGGAAATATTTACTCCAAAATAGTCACGTGGGAGATGATGCACTACAAGTTTGGCATTCGTACTTGAATTAGGAAAACTTTTTCCAACTAAGAAGAAGATCCAGTCTTCCAGATATACTCGCACAGGTGAATACAAATAATAATAATGATGATAATAAAAATAATAGTAGCACTGGTGCAGAATGTTGCGAGTAGATGTTCTGTTTGAGTTATTCAAGTGGAAGTTCTCTATTACTGCAATGCTGCCATAACTGAATGCAAATTGGATGCACTCACATATGGGATTTGTGTATATTTTCAAGACTCCCCCATTAAGAAAATTGAATGTACAGTTCCGGTTCGGATGTTGTTCTCTAAAGATTTTGGTATGTTTTTTCTTCTTCTTCTTTTTTGGCATATCGAAAATCTCTACTTGTGCTTGAACTTGTTTTGTGAGATCAATGCCAAGGCAGATCGAAATTGGTGAATTACGTGCCAAAATTGAAACAATCTTTTTACCGTAAACAATTTTCTTTAATTATTCCCATTTAAAAATAAGGCCAGGTGAATTTTTTTTTTCATTTTTGAAAACGCTTTGTTTAAGCTTTTGAAAAATTATTGTATTACTGCTAACTCCAGTAGCTATTGAACTTTAAGGTCAGTCGTCTCCACGTACTTTTTGAACAACTTGATTTTTTTTTTTTTGGTAAGTAATTTTCTTGCAGACGTAATTTTTGGTTAACATACTCTACTAGTAGTCGATCGTGTTGGTTTTTCTTTCCGGTAGCATTACTTTTTTCCGAATAATTAATTTCGAAGAAAAACCCCATCGAATAGAAAAGTGAAATACAAAAAAAAAACAAAAAACAACAACGAAACACATTAAAATTTATTGAAAATTGGCCACGGCTGATGGAACAGGTGAATGGCATCGTTCACTACTAAATAAACGATTGAGCCATCATTGGAATGATTGAAGCTTGGAAGCGATAAAAACTGATCTTCTGTTTGATTTTACTGTTTACTCAAAGCCAATTTCATTCTCTCCACAATCTTTTTGTTTTAAGTGGCTTCTGAGTTTAATCCAATCATCAGTTTTTAGTAAAAAAGTTTTTTTCATTGGTACTCGTAAGTTTTCCGGAATAGAGAAGTGTACAAAAATCTTTACCAATCCTTCTCTTTATAGTCACTAGTGGATTCCACCCCCCCCCCCTCCCCACCCATTTCTAGAGGGTTTGGACAAGTTTCCGTTCACTGCGCTTGATAGCACATCATCTCACAGTTACGCATTACGATGGCTAACTTTACTTACTTTCGGTGTTCATATTTACTAAATATTAAGCGGCTTCTTTTTAAGAGAAATTCCATCATTCCGATGAGACGTTAACAAAAAAAAACTTAAGTCGTCTTCGACACAATTTGTGACAGCAAGGCTTTTTTTTTTTTTGAATACATTTCTGGGTTGTGGTTTTCTTAACATATTTTTTTGTTAATTTTTAACGACTAAAACAAATATTTTAGTTTTTAGATAAACAAAGCTTTTAGTGAAGGGGAACAGTGAGAATTTTTATTTTTTTTTAACAAAAAAAAAGCTACATTTTCTTAAATAGTTTTTTTTTTGTTAAAGAAAGCTAACGAAAAATTACTCATTCTTAAATATATTTTTTTCCTTTTCACTTTTTTTTCCTTATGTTAAGATAAAAATGTTTACGATAATACGTTTGTAAGCAAACAAAAACTTCTTTTTTATATAATGTCTCTTCTGTTTTTATAGATAAATACAAAAGTTTTCTTAATCAAACTAATACAAAAAAACGACTGTTCTAAGCTTTAAGAAAAACGGTCATTCTTCTTTATTAGTGGAAATTTTTGCTTAAAATTGAATTAGTAAAAAAAAAATTTATTTTTACGAAAAATTTTAATTTTTTAGAAAGAATTTTTTGCTATTTTGGATAATTTTTAACAATAAACTTTTAGTTAATGAAAAAATTTCCACTGAGTAATTCGATCATTACTCAGTGGAATTTAATTTTTAAATTATATAAAATTTGGGGATTCTCCAAAAAAATACAATCTTTTGCATTATCGCATAAGCGAAATTCTAAAGGCAACAATTTGCATATTCTTGGGTGAAAATTTTTGGACAATAAAACAAAAAGTTGTCGTGTTGTGTGGCCTGTGACATCATGGGTATGGGAACCCACATTGTATATAGTAGAGATTAAAATGCTTAAGTTCACGTCTAAAAAAAGTCGGTCAATATTGGTCCATAGTGCTCAAAATTTGCGGGTACGATCCCTTCTTTTTTATTTTCAAAGAAATATGGATCAAAAACACCGTCAGAGTAAAATGCACCCCATAAAGAAACTGTTACTAGATACAATGGCTTCTCCATAGGTAACTGCGAGAAAAAATCCTCATCGTGAAATGTGGCTATGACAGATGCAGCACAAAAATTTTAGATAATTTTGTAAAAATATCGCCCATAATAAATAAGGGCAAATCTTAAGCTAAACAATATGAATCTTTAATAATAAATATTTAACAAATCTATTTAGTCACGTGCTGTAACTTTCCGAACCACAAAATCGATGACCACCTCCCCCTTCTTATATTGAATAATGAATTTATTAGTTTTCTAATAAAAGTTATTTTTTTATTATCAAAAAATTGTGAAAATCTAAAAAAAAAATTCCTATTAAAAAAATTTATTTAAAAAAAAAGCGATTTTTACTAAAAAAAAAAAAATTTATTAACAAAAATAAAGTTTCAATTTTTTTTTCTGCGGTTAATACCTAAAATGTACCATGAATAAATAGAAAGTCTACAAAGATCGAAGCTTCTAAGTAACAAAATTGATACCGTATAATCTCTGAGCTTATTAATATTCATGCGATCCAATAGTGGATAGTGGCCATCATCAAATCATGTGGCCATCATTTGAAATCTTGTCCCCAATTTCTATACATCATTCCATTATCTAATTGGAATTCTCTTCTCATTTTTATTTTCTTTTTCTTAAAAGAATTTCGATTTTATTTATATTGATTTTTATTGTTTGCATAGTCCTAAAGTAGGAGCAAAAAGGTTTTTCTAATAATGTATCCACTAAACTCCCCATTTAAATGTTTAAAAGAAAGAAAAAGGAAAATACAACGAATAATGCCGCTTCAAACCAACCAAAAACCTCAGATCTTTACCGAAAATATTACCAAAAATATTGTATTTTTTTTCTTTCTGTTTTTAAAGTTTTTACTGATAGCAAACATATTTAATACTTTTAAGTAATCATTTACATAAAATATATTAGAATTTTAATTAATTTCTTTTAACATTCGATTTGAGTATAATAAATCTATAAAATTCTATAACACGAAATAAAACTTTTCATTTTGCATAAAAGCTAGTCGAATATTGGAGAATTAAAAATTGTGATAAAGTGAAAAGTTAAAGAAATAAAAACGTTAGAGCTGAGGGGATTATTGATTTCTATTACTACTTACATTACTAAAGGTAATGACACATAGCTGAGGACTGACTTCTGGGGAGGAATGTAGTGATAGTATCGGTGAGATCTTATACACTCTATCACTTATAAATACTATTAATGAATGGTTTTAAAAAATCCAATAAACTTTATAGATACTATTTGGCTAATCTTTTTAATAGAATATCTAATAAAAAAAATTTATAATTAATTAGTTGTGTAAACAGTTACTTTTGGACAAATAAAAAATTAATTTTCAAAGAAATTTACAGCAGATAAAGTCATAAGAAAGTTTTAATGCTTTCTTTTTTCTGTAGAAAAATTAACTGATAATGTGATATTTTTAATGTGATTACAGGTGAGTGGTCTAGTTAATTATGTTATTAGTTAAAAGAATTCATTTTTATTAAAGCCAAATTAGTCAATTATTTAATATTTTTTTAAATGAAGAATTATGCATTTTGTAGTTCAGAAGATACGGTGCTGTTATTTAACAGCTATCAAACAAATATCATCTAATATTGAAAGATTTTAGTATAATGGCTTGCCATTTTACATTATGGATTACATAAAAAACCTTGCTTATGTAAGTAATAGTCTTTTAATGGTGATTTACGAACGAAATATATCTTCAGCGATAAGGTTTATTTTTTCTTATTATTACTTCAATAATCGAAAATCAAGGAATTGTACAGAAGCCATTGTATCTTAATCTAAAGTCCCACAAGAAGGTTTTTTTTACGAGGTTCCTATTGCAACTCTATGAGTACGTATTGGTAGACATAACACCACGGGCCGCCTACGACCAAAGGGATTGAGATACGCTTGATCAATGCGAAAAATAGACCGATCAAGTAATGGATACCGTCAGCTCAGTTGCCTAAATCCAAGTAGTTCCACGCATCTGAATAACTTAACAATACCCCAGCTCGCTTCAATCCATTGCATTTTTCTTTGATTTTCTGCTTGGGTCACTTCATGCATGGACCATTCTATCAAGTTAACTCATTTTCTTCATCTTCTTTATCTTCTTCAGCTTCGTCATCTTCTTCATCTTTTTCATTTTCTTCTTCTTCCCCATCTTATTCATCTTCTTCATCTTCTTCATCTTCTTCATTTTCTTCAACTTCTTAATCTTCTTCAACCTCTTCATCTTCTTCTTCTTTTTCATTTTCTTCATTTTCTTCATCTTCTTCAGCTTCTTCATCTTCTTCGTTTTCTTCATCTTCTTCATCCTCTTCATTTTCTTCATCTTCTTAATCTTCTTCATATTCTTCATCTTCTTCATATTTTTCATTTTCTTCATCTTCTTCATTTTCTTTATCTTCTTTATCTTCTTCATCTTCTTCATCCTCTTCATTTTCTTCATCTTCTTCACCTCCTTCATCTTTTCCGTCATCTTCATCTTCTTCATATTTTTTATTATCTTAATCTTCTTCATCTTCTTCGTATTATTTTTATTCTTTATCTTCTTCATCTTCATCTTCTTCATCTTGTTCATCTTCTTCATCTTCTTTATTTCCTTCATCTTTTTTATCTTCTTCAGCTTCTTCATCTTTTTCATCTAATTCATTTTCTTCATGTTCTTCATCTTCTTCATCTTCTTCATAGTCTTCATCTTCTTCATTTTTTTTTTAACCATCTTTCATGCTCCATTCATGAAGCAGGCAACCATTCAATCTTCCGTCAATTCCTGCTGTGAGCGGTCTCAACCAGCAGACCGTTCCCTCATCTGCAGTGATACCACCCGATATTTAGCTATCCCTTAGCTCCAGTGCTAAAACTGTAGCTGAGAAAGGCCCTCTTACCTTGGCCGGACACGGCGGACGAACCACCGTGGGCTCCCGACCTCTGTGTACCAGTGTGTTCAGCTTTTAAGAGTACCTGGTGAGTACTCTTCACTGAAAGAGCTACAGTAGGGGAACATTTCCTGTTCCTTTGGTATGGATCTACACCCACAAGTATCCTCTTGAGAGATTCGTCTGGTCTAAAGATGTCCTTGATGCTCTTTTTTGAAAATTAAGCGGTAGAGACCGTTATCAAAAATTTCGAGCGCCCTTGTCCGCATGATAGTTGACATGACGGCAGATACCACAAGTCACAAAAAACCACGAAATTTGGCTTTAACGCAAAACGCGTGATTACAGGATTTAGCCTCCTTTTTGGGCTTCTTTTTTTGCACGACTACGAAAATAATCGTTGTTATACAGATGATCAGAAAACTTTAAGTAATTTAAGCACCAACACCCGTCAAGAAATAAACGAATTACACCCCGAAATTTACAAAAATGTCATTAAAAAATACTTGAAAAGGATGAAGTCCTGTTCAGCTAATGAAATATAATAAAAACTTTGTCAAAATATGCATTTTGTATGTCGTTTCATTAGATTAATTTTCAAAAATGCAAATTGAATAAGTCTTTTTTTATTAAATTTATAGGAAATTAGTTGAGAAAGATTATTTTATTTCTAAACTTCTCAATAAATAAGTAACAAAAATTTTAAATTTTAATTAGCAACAATTCATATTAATTCAAGAAAAGTTAATTTTTTTTTATTATAAAATTTTTAACAAAAAAAAATGTATTTAATAACAAAAAAATTTTACCTCGTCCCTCCTTTTTACTTAATATTAGTGAGAAGAAAAAAAAATTGTATTTTTGACAAATTTTATCCAACAAGGACATTTAATCATTTTTCATTTTCCTTTGAAATGAAATGTTAAAAATATTATAAAATATTATCAGAATTAATAGACTTTTGGTCAACTGTTAAATGAAGGTAATAATTTTCATAGTCACAATCTAACACACTCTATTACCGACCAAATACTGAGCTGTTGACATTTCAGGACATTTACGAAAAATTGGAATTGCTCTTAGACACGCGCTGAAAGCTTTGAATAAGTTCAATTTGAAACGAAGACCAAAATAATAAGTAATATTATCCTTGAAAGTTAATTTGAAAAAATACCAAAAACCACAATTGAAGAAAAGATGGAAAAATTTAGGTGAACGTCAAGGTCCTTTTTCTTTCACTATTCTATGAGCTGAATGAAATTTCTTCATTTAATGGCTTTTACTCAGGAAAGCTAAGAAATACTCACATACATATAAGGATCTATATTCATATAATAATAACAATAATAGTAAAATTAAAAATAATAAGAATAATAATAACAGGGAAACAAACAGAAAGGAACTCTTGGAAATCGACACAAAATTATACTGAAATATTTTCATTTCCTTTTTTGGACAACTAATGGGAATGTCTTAATCAATCCCAAAAATAAAATGATTCGGTGGAAATTTCCGAGAATATGTGTACTCATACTCGAATTTTTCTTACGGAAGACTATATATATGTACAAGGACTATCATTAAGGTACAATGAGTGGTAGGCCATCTACTGTCGGAAGCAAGCAATTACGAAGGAAGTGAATGGAGGTGCGTCTCAGTTTTTTATAACATAGTCTATTATTGAGGCAAACAAATATGAAATGATATTCGATTTATTTCTTTTTCGTGGAGTATATAAAAAAAAATAATATGATTCTTTTGTAAATATCTTCGAGTTATTTTGTTTTTATAAAAATATCGCTTTGATATTTTTAGTTTTGATTAGATAAATTTAATGTTTAGTATTTTAGTAATTGAACACTTTAATCAGAAGAGTAGAAAAAATTTGTTTAGTAAAGTTTTTTTTTTCGCTTCACAGTTGATGGAATTGAATTTTCTGAAAAGGGGTGGGGGGGGGGGGGTGGGGGGAGGTAGTGAAGGCACAAGCAATTTTATCAGATCGTTGAGCTTTATTATCTGAGAAAAGAAAATATTTTTTTTTTATTGCTCAATAGCTTTTTTACGCAACAACCCCCCAGTCCCCTCACCAACAACCCTGCTACAACAAAAAACATTTCTTTTTATATTTTATTTCCACTTACATTCCAATCACAGTTTGATTATTTTTTCTACGATTCTTATTTTCTCAATAATGTTTTTTTTTTCCAATTTCGATTTGCTCAGATTTGACCAGGACCATTAAAAGACTTCTCCTTTGGAATAGTCCTGAGTGTATCGGAATCTGTATATAAAGCCTTAGAGTTTTCTGTGCGTGTATTCATATTCTATTAAATTCTTACCGGACAACAATTTCTCGAAAAGGAAAAAAATAATAATAATAATAACAACAGAACACAAGAACTTAAAAAAAAAATATATCCCAATTCATATTGGATGATTCCATTTATTCCAAAGCAGTGCTTTCGATACTATACTCGTACTGTGTCTTTATCCTAGACCCATGTCGTCTTCATCCTTTCCAATATCAGAAATGATTTCACTTCTATTTCTCAGTTAATCAAGTCGTAGAGGACTCTTTCACATGAACTACTCTCAAATAATACATTTAGTTTTTCATTTTCAACCTCAGAATTATTATTTGATTGACATTTTTCCCTTCACTGTGGATGGTGTATGGTTTTTGTCAGTCTACATTGAAAAGTTCTGATTTATTTTCCGATCGAATTTGTTTTTGGACTAGCCGAAATTTTTCACTACCACCACTGTCTGATGGCATCATCAAAATTTCTTTCTCAATGGACAATAGTAGGTCCTTTCTCTATAAATTTGATTTTTTTCTTCTTCTTTATATCATCAAAAACCATCCTTAATTTTGATCCGATTGTCCAGGGATTTATGATATATTGTGTTTGCTTCAGTGGCTATAATAAAGTTTTACGCTATGCTGACAGTTCAGTTAATAGTATTTTCGTTTCGAAGAGAGGCTTTAACATAAATTTTCCTTTTTTTATATATATGTATTTTTTATTATATTTATATATATATGTGTGTGTGTTCAATTTTTTTTTTTGTATTTTCTCTAGCTATATTTATTCATTTTTGATTTACGTTCATGTGTGTAACATAGTTTGTATGGTTGACTCTATTCATAAAAGCTAATAAAGAAATTTATATTTTCCGATAATGAACTTATTTTTCTATCTGCAGCTTCTATTCTATTTTCTTAATTTACTAGATAACCAATAAGGAGTTTTCTTTTCTACTTATTATTTTTTTTTTATTTATAGAAATAAACCTTTTTTTGCACAATAATTTCCAACCAGAAATATTGGTAAAAAATAAGGAAGCGGAAAACTAACAATATTGGAAGAGAAAATTGTATACTTTACTATATAAAAGATAGCATTTTATAGAAAATATGAGAGCTTTTATAGGTAATTATTGTGGAAATTTTCCTTTTGCATTTTTTCTGTTTTTTGCCACTTGAATGGATTTTTATTTTTGCCACTTCATCATTTTTATTTATTTGGTGGTATTTACTTTTCGAATTAAATATTTATCGAATTTTTTTTTATTAATAAACTTAAAGTTAATTAAGTAATTTTTTTTATTGTTTGGATAAATCACTTTTCTTTGAAGATAGTTTTTTGGATTTTTTATATCCTTTATTTTCGGATGATTGGTATTTTCATTAAAATATTGGTTATCTGGTATTAAAAGGATGTGCCATTAAATTTTTAATTAAGCTTGATGAAGGCGTATTTCTTGAACATTTCCTGTGCTTTCGACTGGGTATTACGTTGGAAGTTGCAGCGAATCCTGCTTTCTGGTTATTTTCACATCCTAAAATACTATCTCTCTCAGACTGATATTTTTCGGTAGCATTTATTCTGCCATCTCAGCTGGTGTACCTCAAGGAAGTATTCTATATCCAGTCCTTTACAATATTTATACTCAAGATATTTCTTTGGCACAGCCATGCTTAAAAACATTAAGGATATTATTGGTATAAATAAAGCCATCTTTAGACAATACAACGATAATTCCATAGCCAGCAATATTCTACAGAACCACACTCACTCCTTAGAAACCTGGTTCAAAAGGTAGAGAGTTGAGGTAACTAAGCAAAAATGTACTCGTGTTACTTTCCCTAAACAGCAGTAATATATCAGACAAAGCGAGCGTGCGTCACCTTGGACTCATTTTTAGACAAACGGTTAACTAAAAGAACTAAACTTAATGAACAATACAAACAATTACTACGACTACTAGACAGTATGCCAAAATTGACACCGATATGGACATACGGACTCGAACTTTGGGGTTCGACAAAGCATTTTAATACCCTTCCAATCAAAACCCTACAAAATCCCGCATCATTCGAAAAAAAAAAACGAAATTCTGTTATCTATCATAACCTAAACGTTCTATTTCTTCATGAACTGTGCATCCCCCATTTTTAAAAATGCCATTTGCACTTCTCATACTATCGTTATCCTTGAGCAAAATAACTGTTCAATCCCACTCTTGTTACAATTATATGTAATTGTAGATAAAGCATTTACTTCTTTTTTTTTAAAAAGACTTGTGAACCTGCGAGTTTGCCTTAAAAAATAAATAGTAATGTGCCTTTGGGGAAAACAGGCCCTCCCTGATTAAAAGCTCTGCAAAATTGAAAACAAGTGAAGGCTTTTCTTCGATTAACATTTAAGCTCCGTGAAAGGTTCAGAAAAAATGGTTCCTCGCATCAAAGCGTGCATTGTAGATGCTTTGACGCTTCACCATAACATCGCCTCCTGTAATAGGGTTATTTCCATCAACGAGTAAAAAGGGACCCCTGTGGCTTCCCAGTCCACCTATTTAACTGATTTTAAGTGCAAGTGACTCTTGTTATTCCCAAAGATCATAGGACACTTGAAAAAAAATCATCTTATCAGTATCGATGACATGCAAAGGACTGTTACCAAATAGCTATAAGCAGTCTCAGTTGAAGGCTTACAGTACTGACTGCTATAACTGGAGCTCTTTTGCAAAGGATAGCATTTTAATAATTAATATGAACGGTTGTGGAGAGTAAACATCCATTGAAGCTTCTCCTACTAGACTTAGTATTTTAATAAATCATGCGACTACTGACTCTTAAGTCTTTGATGGATGTTTTTAGGAGGATAGTCCTTGAACGAGAAGATTCTTTTTTATAACGAGACACAGTTACATCATTAACAAAAGGCATTTTGAGGTCATGGTGGGTAAAATATTATTGTTAACAGAAAATGGAGCGTCCACAATTGTACGGAATATTTTTGATTGGAGGAATTAGATTCGAAGGGGAATTGCATGGCTTAGAAGAGCCCCAGAATTCTAGTCCACAAGTCCAAATGGGTTTCAGTAAGGCATGGTATAAAAATACTTTTCTGTCGTAAGTTTAAAATCTTCTTTTCACAATTCTTATCTTTTAAGTCTCATATTGGATATATAAAAACCAATCCTTAGTATGAGTTTTACCATACAAAGTATCATTTTCTATTTGAAATTCCTGATTATTAAATTAGTTTCCATGCAAAAAGAAACATATAAAAAATCCTCTTTCTTCTTAATTTAATGAAAATAAACAATTTTCTATCCGTTATAAAAAAATATCCAATAAATGTTCATTACTTTTGATCAACTCTAGCAGATATCATGTTCTACATTCAAATAAGATCAATCACGAATCCCATGTGCCTACAATTATAAAAAGAAGTCAATCATAATCGAATCGCAAAAATGATTTCTTCAGGTTGCCGAAGTGTACGTGGTTCTGAGTTTGGTGCATGTTAATCTTCTCATAGAATGTATGTGCATCTCTAATCTGGGGTTTGTCTCTGGGTTTTTTTCTTCTTCTTCTTCTTTACAATTTTAACTAATACAATTTTTGTATAGTCTACAAAAAACTCTGTTATTGAAGTTGTGCATTAGGTAGACAAAATAAAAGAACGAATTCTAGTGCAGGTATTTTACAGGTAAACTACATAGAATCGTTCCTGAAAACTATGTTGTGCACGATCATGATTTGGATACGAGTTTACTAGTCAAAACCAGCCTTAATCGATTTTTACATAAAAATTGAGGTTTTCAGGTGTAAGCGTATGAGTGTCTACACAGAACAGTTGTGTACATTCATCCAGACACATCTTTGGGGGTAAACCATAGACAGAATCGAATAAAATACTCAATCTTAAAAGGAGAAGTCTAATATACCTGCAGTCGTGCTCGAAGATACCTGATCGCGTTCAGGTAATTGACTATAAGAACCAGAGCCCAGAATCGAACTGCAGAAGATGTTACATCGAAACCAATGCAACAAAGTGGCCTAAAGGCATATTTTGTTGGTGTGTTCTTTATTTTTATTTTCAGTTTTTTTTTTTTATTGTATTGTCTGTCTGAGAAATAAATTGAAGATTTGGATTCATGAATAAGATGGTTTGAACTTTGAAGATTATTTGTTGTTTGTTATTTTAATCGTAATTACTGTCATTTATTTGAGTTAACAAATACTCATCAATAAAATAAAATATGATAGTTGAAGGGCCATAGTTGAATTAATAAATATTTATCTGGCATTGCGTATGAATTGTAGGTGAAGGAAAAATGAGTATATCACCTTGTAGCATGTAGGCGTATATTCAGGGTGCATTGCAAATTTTTAGACAAATTTCATGTCAATGCTGATGACGGTAGAATTTCTATTGATATTTATAGTGAATATGGTGACAGGTACAGACACCCCCACTTCCCCCTCTTCCATCTATTTCAAGACTGCTGTCGAATTCAAGACTGCTTCATCTTAGACAGTCCCTTACTTCCTACTACCAATTTGGGTGGTCAGTAATTCTTAGCTAATAATCAAAATATAATTGTAGATATTCAATGCGTAGGACCTAAAAGCTCCAAATATCCTATAACCGTCGCAGAATTTTTTAGCAACTAGCCAGTATCCAATACAGCCAATCTAATTATAATTAAATGCGCCCAAATAGCTCTATAGGTAAATATCTATAATTATCGTATAATTGGGAAGGTAAAATGTAAATCTGACAAGCTGCTGGGTGCGTGTCCACTTTTTGGGTGGAATTTAACAAATAAACAGTGAACAATTTGCATTTTGTTTTGTTGATATTGTATGCGACTATCTCCACCAAGTCCTATATTATCGGATTGGTGGATTTTGTAAAAAATCATAATTACACCTTTGGACACACGTTGATAATATAGAAAAATTTTCAGATACTATGCACTATGGTTTGATTACTTAAAATTTTTCAATTTATCGTAATCAGTCGGACGTGTAGTATGCAATTTAAAAATGTTTGCAAATTTTCAAGGTACCATGTTCGAAACCGGCATTATCCCATCACTTGTCGCATGGCCCAGCTTGACACATTATATAAGCGAGTACCATAAGCCCAATGTCGCTAAGATAATTTACTGGGAACTTGAAGTTTTTTTTTTTTTTTTTATTTTCTTTAGTTATTTTAATGAAATTTTTTTTGTTTTTTTGTATTTGTGGAATTTTGATGTCGCGATGCATGCTTGCATGACATTAAAATGTTCAACTTAATTAAGGAACAGCTGCAATATGTAGATTGGCTTTAGTGCTTATCGAATGGTTGTATCTTAAGTAACTGGCTCGAAATTCGAAGTCATCTTGTTACGAAAGGGAAATGTGACAGAAACATGGGCATAGTATGGCGGTTATACTAAGAATTATGTTCAGTATGCATACGATATAGACTCCTCCACACCGCTTGGGCTACCATGTTCGGAATTTCCTCCGCCACTGGACTTTTCCTAGAACAAACATTACCTCAGGCGAATTATGAAAAACGACTTCGAACTAATGAAGGCGCAGCATCATTTTGTGCAAAACAACCCAAAAGTCTGTACAATAATCGTATCAGACACAAAAATTACCACAAGAGGATCTCGATGTCTGAAAGATTGTGGCAAAGATGCATGCATACATTCCTACTCTGCATAATAGATCACCGTAACTATACCTACCTGAGGTAATGACGTTGAGACCTTCATAACCAAAGATTGCCAAACTGGTCCATGGAAATTAGACGAATTGAAAGACTCCTTCTTTGTGGTCTCAGTTGCAAAATATTTCAATTTTTCTTTTTGTTATTTTGCAATTTTTTTCTTTATAGACATTCGCGTGGTATGCCTTCCTTCCTCTTGTATGGTTTAAAGGCCTGCGACTCAATTGCACAATTGATGGGATACTGGTAGACGAGTCTAAATCTTGGTCATCATCATTATCGTCATCAAGATCATCTTCATCTTCATCATATTCTGATCTCCGTCATCGTCGTTATCGTCGTCATCTTCATCATTTTCTGATCTTGATCATGGCAGGAACATGCTCGCCAGCAGAAGCACTCCGAACAGCAGAAGCACCATCGATATCGTCGTCGATCTATATTTTCTCTTTACTTCCCTGTACAGCACCGTTCATCCCATCCTTCTTTGAGCACTTGTCATGTGTATGATGAGGCAAACCTGACCCTCAAGGCGTGCGTATTTCTTGTGCGGTTAATATGGAATTGATACAACAACAACAACAACAAAAAAAACAATGTTTTTGCCATACCATCTTGACCATCTTGATCTTTGGTTTACTATCTTGTCAGAGCATACCCATAGTCTCATCAAAATATGGGAAATGGAATGGCCAAGATTCCTGCAGGTATCCAATCATCTACACTGTACCAAAATGGTTAACTCTGTGGTTCGTTTCGATTAGGTTCGGTGTGATTCAGTCGGATTATTATCAAGGCTGCGTAAGCTAGACGAAAGCTAAAACTCTGACCATGGCAGTAGCTATAAAAGAATTCAATTTAAGAACTGAAAATGAACATCTTCAACTCGGAAAATTTCTGTATCTCTGTCTGTCTACACATCAACTCATCAACCATTCCACAAAAATTTCATTCTCCCTACCGTGAAGAACAAAATATTCTTCATTTCTACACGTAGTCATAGTATGAAATCTGGAAAATCTAGTTCAATCTAACCACTAGTGTATGTTGGGATCTATGTTCACAAATAAAATAAGATTCCCCTGAGGGATGACAAATTCATACGACAACGTGTAATTATTTCTCTACAACATAAAATCTTCTACAGTAAAAGATAGATTTAATAGTTTTCCTTATTTTATTGTAATTTTTTCCACTTTTCAAACTAATTATTATTTAATAGAAAGTGTACGTACAGAAAAAAAAAATCCACTATACTAAAAATGTCGCTTTTTTTCTTCTTTAAAATAAATTATAATTGGTATTTTTTCTTAAAGATTATTTTTAGATATACTTTTGAGACGATTGATTAAGCTTTTTGTAAAGTAATTTTATGCTGGAGGTCTTAATATAGGTAATTAAATTAAATGTTGATATTTCCTAAGAGGTCTTAATATAGTTACCTAGCATGTAACTTAAGACTCCGTCGAATTTAAATAATCTGCATTTGAACTATCAAAGTATCTATTTCGTGGCTCGGGACGCACAGCCCCCTTTTTGTTGTTAGTCAAGATAAAATTTAATTTCATATTTTATTATTGAATGCTGGAACAACCATCGTTAATTGCTAATTTTAAAAAAAAAATTCTTGAACGATGAAAATTTATAAAATTACTAACTATGAGGCTCTGAAAACCCACAAACGACTGCGGAGAGACTATTTAATATGCAAAGAGTAAGTGATTGGTGTAAATTTTGGTCTAAAGTATTATTGGCCTTTATTTCTTTGAAAATTGATAACAAAAAATAGTTGCCGTCAATTCTGAGCACTGTCCCCAAACGATAGATGCATTTTCTTGGTCTGAACTTAAAGATTTTCTTCAAAAAATTCAAAAAACATTCCTGGCGACATTAAAATTTGTTACAATGTTTTTGTAAGGCTACATAAATGGTCATGTTTAAAAAATTATCATAAAAGAATCGAGTCCTTAAAAAGTCTTATTAGAAAGTATAATATTTTTCTTTAGATTACAGAATCAAAAATCGTCAGTTGTCTAAGCCACACATCTTCAGCGGTCATTAAATACCACACTGTACCCTGAAAAAAAAAGCGTTTAAAAATAAGTATCTGATCAGTGTTGGTGTGGGTTAGTCGGTCTGGTATTTTTTCATTGCCAGAATTAACTGTTGAAAACCCAATTAGCCTACTTGCTACAGAACGTAATACTAGAGGCAAAACTGTAGACCTATTCGAATTCAGCTAAATTAAGTAATTACCAATTGTGGCGATACTATTGTAGCTAACACTCTATAATTTCGTTAAAATTACTCAAAATTATCAATAGTACAGCAGTTATTACTGCCAACCGGTATCTAATTTCTATAAGGAATGTCTGTAATTTTTTCCCTAAGCTTTTCTACGTTGGTAAAAGTTAAACACACATTTTTGAAAAGTGGTACGTTGAATATTTGTTTCTACTACAAAAACGAACGGATTTCATGGCTATTTTGAGCATAAATAATAATAACATTCTCTACGCTAACCAAATAAGGTAAATATTAGAAAGTAACAAATTATTTTATTCATTTTATGATATTAATGCATATTAACCATAATACTAGACAAAATTGTGAAAATTGTGAATTTCCTTATTTTTTTTTGTACGGATGATTAGAGTTTTATTAAGAAAAAAAAAAGATGATGCTCAATGATTTTCTTTAGCAAAAAGATGGAATTGCTAATAGAGATTATTCACGTAATTTGAACTTTTCCATTCTGCATTTTTCTCAAAGAAGTAGATTTTGTAAAAGAAAAATAACAACAAACCTTTGAGGAGAAAATATTTTTTCATAGAAGAAAAATATCATCTTAACTCTACCATAATCTCTACAATAAGTAATAAAATTTGACGAAAACAAACAAACAATATTCCACGGCCGCCCCCCCCGTTAAGGTTTTGTATTTCTTGTTTTACAAAATAACAAACTCATTTATCAGTAAACAAATACCGACAACGGAGAGAGAGAGAAAAAAAATAAAAACACCCACGCCATTCAGTGTAACTACAAAAATAAATAAGCAGAAAAATTTAAAAATACAAATGAAGTAGAATAAATAATTTCGGCAATAAAACAATAAAAAATACTATACGGCAGCAATGGCGGTCTTAGAAAAACAAGACAACCTAGCGATAACCTGATAAAGGAACCTGTCTCGAAAGTGCTATCATGGCAGTAGGGTAGACATTTCCGTTGCTATTTTACGACATTGACAACGTTAAGGACATCCGCTCCTCTGGCCGCCAAGGATAAAGATATTCCACCGTCTATCGTTGAATAGATTTTTCGTATTTCTAGAAGTTATTTTATTCTGTTTTTTTTCTTTCGTACAGTCAGTTGCCAGAGATTAAATCCAGAGAGAAGATTGATTCTTTTCTTTTCGATTTTTTTTTTTTCATTTAAGATTTTTATTCCTTTTTCATCCCTTTTTCTTCATTTTCATAGAATATATCTATCCTAAAGCTAAGTCAGCACAGTTCGATTATATAAATTCAGGTCTTAGGCTCAATCCTAATCATTAGGATTTGTTCTCGTTATATGGGAAAATATCTACTCTCCCCTTATTGCGTTGGATCGATTATACTTGTATCATGGCAAAACGAGCCAAAACATAATTTATAGCTTAATAGTTATCGTGACATTCTATTAATCCATCGTCCATTATCATTTAACAATATTTACTATTCTCTTCGTCAACATCATCATCATCATCATCATAACATTCATGGATGTGAAGAGTGACCTTCTTTCTTTGTCAGTAACATTCGACACTAGCTCCTAAAGATAACGAATTAACCAACGAATGGACAGGATATGCTTTCATTTTTCATAGTCCTTATCAATAAATTGAAAACACTTCAAGGATATCATAAGAAATTCATTTTTTTCTATCAATTACTTTTTATTTTCTTCCTTTTTCTCTCAAATTTAATTAGATTTTCTTAAGAGTGATGTAAGAGAAAACTTAAAATAAGATCTATTTTAAAATAGTCCTTTTTAATAATAATAATAATTTTCATTTCTATAAAAATCCAGAGAGCTATTTTTTTTTAACATTAATTTAAAAATTAAGTACATTTTCTAATAAAAAATAATCAACATTTGAATTCTCTTCGAATGATTTACTTTTTAGTGATTGTATCTTCTTTTAAATACCTTTAAAATATACCTGGTTACTTGGGTAGCTTGTAAAAATACTTTCCAGAACTAGTCACTTCTTGAAATATTCAAGTAATTTACAATACGCCAAGTCCTTCTGTTATAATAAATTTAGCAAAAATATTTATGTCAAGAAACCAAAACAATCACCTTGACAAATTTACCACCATAATTTTTATCCAACAAAATTCCTATAATAAAAAAATCTAGAATAATAACCAAGGATATACAATATATATATATATATATGTATATCCTTGATAATTTCTTTTCTACAACCGCAGTTGTAAAAATGATTGTGAAAAGTGTGAAGGGAAAAAAAACGTAAAATCTGCTTGTGGAAAATTATGGCTTCGCTTATTTTTCTTATATTATAAAAAAATATATACTATAGCAATAAATGCTCAAAAAAAAGAAAGAATATTATTAAAAATACCACCCAGTCACTTTAGATGTGACATCAACAAGCCACCAAGGCGAAGAAGTACCAGAAACCACCATTTAAGCTAGCCTCCCCCGACTCGCAACTAGACAAGAACCGAAATACGAATACTTAAAAGCATTTTCCTGTCAAAAAGAAATTCACATAGTTTGCCTTGAAAAAAATGTCAAGTACTTTTGGTTGTTGAAATGATGTAAGCTTAAGATGCTCTACTTTTGACATAATAAAAATAAGTGAAATAAGAGAAACATTTTTTTTTTTAAAAATTATGTTTACCAGAAACCTACAAAATATACAATTTTCAAATGACATCTTTGAATGGGAAGCTTTTAACCTTGTTATTATTTAAATATGTCAGACTTTGCACTAATTTCATATGTTTAAAAATATGTTTATATGTGCAAAATGCACTAGAAAAAATAAGCAAGGACGTTATTATAATAGAATATATTTTCAAAAAAAGTGGCATCAGAAACAAACAAAATTTTAACTAAATCAGAAAATTTTGTAAATAGTTTCACAAGTGGCACTAATATAAATAACCGAAAATCTGTTTTTGGAAAAAAATAAAGCTAGAAATTTGTTTGTCCTTTTTTTCAAGTAGATTCAGAATATTCAGATTAAGGACGTAAAAATATGGTATAAAAAGACAGGCAGGATACAGGAAGTAACAAACAAACCCGATATAATGGCACAAAAGGGCATATTTGTTGCCACAAATGATAACAATAATAAAAATGAGTATTATTATTATGATAATAATGATAACAGTAGTAAAATGAAAAATGTCCTTTAATACAAGCATTTTAGTTTAAAAAAAAATATGTATATAAATATTTAAGGATTTACACAAAATAGCCCTAACCAAAAAAAAAAATTTAGAAAAAACAGAAGGAAATACAAATAAAAGAGAAAAAGTTATTATACAATATAGAAAAAAGGACTCAAAGCGGACATACGAAAATTTTACCGAAATACAAAAATGAAAGAACAACCACAATAAATATAATGAAAATAAAAATTGAAAAAGAAAATAAATTCAATAAAGAAAACGAAGCAGAGAGAAAAAAAATTCGAAATAAAATTGCTTTAGGCTCAAGGATTCCATTCGAATGGAAACGTAACGAAAATTAAATAAAAACCGACTAAATATATTTGGAATGAAGAAATGTTTGGATGCCAAAGGAATACTGGCTTTAATAGAGGAAAACTTTCACCAAACCCGATATGAAATATCCTTTGAACAACCGATTGTAGGAAACAAGAAACACCAAAACATCAACATCAACACAGTGTCGCAATAAGGATGCGAATGCTTGAGCAAAAAAAAAAAAAAAAACTTGCAACAAAAAAAAGTGAATAAAGGAGAAACGGCATACAGGAACCATCAAAAGTAAACGCCAACACATAAAAATCCAAAGTAAATACAGCCAAACAAGTATGAATTCAATGAGAGAGAAAAAAATCCTTAAAAAAAAATACAAAAATCACCAAAAACAAGAAGAAGACACATTACCAAAAAAAAAAGAAAATAACAGAAAGGATGATAAAAAAAAAACATAATATAGACAAGATGGCAACACCAAAAAAAAAAGGATAATGAAAAAAACTACAAAATAAATGAAAACACAGAATTTAAGGTAGAAAAAAAAAAGAAAAAAAATCCTTAATAACGAGAACAAGTCCTTTTGTGGTGTATACACACAAAATACAAATACAACGATGAAATTTTATTGTGCAGCAAAGAGGAAGAGAAATGGATTTTTACCTTTTCTAAGCATCCCTCTCGGCACTGCTTTATCCTTGTATTAGGCAACAATGAGAGTTTTCCTAAAAGACTGACGTTGCCGTTGCCACCCTCATTTCCAGTGCTGTTCGTACGATTACTGCTGCTATTTCCACTGGATTTGTTGCTATTCCCTGTTGAGAAGGCTGTGTTAGTGGCGAAATACTTTGTATTGGCGGTAGTAGTGGTGGTGATGGTTGTAAGGGTAGAAATTGAATTTGCCGTTGGAAGGATGGTGGCGGATGATAACGTGTCCAAATTGCTATTTTCTGTATCGCTCAAACTATGCTCATCCACAGCAATATTGTTTCGGTTTCTGTTGTTCCTACTGTTGCCGCCGATGTTTCCAATTGTGACTGCGTCCACTGATGATGATGCACTTATTCCCAAAACAATTAAACAGGCTATCGACAGCCATGCGGCAGGGATTTGTGAACGCATCGTTAACCGTTTTGTCATCGTACAAGACATTATTTTACATAAAAAATCGAAATGAAATTTTTTTTAGCCGTTTTAAATCGTCAGGATTTTTGGATTAATCGCCAGCCTGTGTCAGGATATTGTCTTTGATTGAAGTTTTCTCAAATGTAATTTGTTTAAAAATCTCTGTTCTATTTTTATTTTTAAATGAACAATTTTCCAGATAAAATTGTAATTTAAATAAATACGACAAACCGGTTGTCGGAGAAAAGGGTGATACTAAATCACTGTCGTTTGTTTGGTGGACAGTTTCCTTCTTTCCGTTCTTTTATATAAGAAAGTTCACGGAAGGGTTAGTAAATTAGAAAATTTTCAAAAGTGTATGATAAAAGTTTCCATCAATGGAACGGGATGATTTTCCTCTTTCGATGGAGCCTGTTTTTCTTCTCAACTGTGGATAAAACCAAATCCGAAAATAATCAAACCGATGGAACTGATGGGTGAACTTTTGTTGTAGATAGTCCGGAACTTGAACGAAAAATTAAGTGCGCGCGGGGTTGTGATAGATAGGCCCGTTTTGATAATGAAAATTTTCTGGAAGATATTAACTTTTTTGCCAAAAATTTCAATCAAAATCGAATACCGAATGAAGACCAATCTTCTAAGCAAAAATTAATAGGGCGGGCAACGTTTCCTATCAAATCTTTTTAGTATTGTATTAGGTATGATAAAAAGGATCCACTCTTTTGACCAGGGTTATTCACAAAATCTGTTAGGATTTTTTTATTCTTTTTTCTTTTTGCCTATCTTCTTATCCTTTTCTATGTCAAACTGAATTTATTAACCGAAAAAAACAACTTATTTTTCAAAATCTTTTTCAATATGTTTGTATTAATATCATAACACACTAGTTTGTTTATATATTTCTTTGATTGTATTTAGAGTATAATAATTTCACGTCACAAATATTTTTCAATATAATAGCTTATCTGTCATCGAAACAATTTGGATAAAATTTTTAATTTTCTTTAAGGTAAGAACTTCTGTCAAAAGTATTTGTTTTTTTTTTTTTATAAATTTATTTTTATTTTGCAACTTTTCATAAACAAACTAAACGAGAACACATTCTCACACAACCGAATACAAAAATGCCCAGCACTAGACTGAATAACTGATTCCAGTTCTGAAGAGCTGAACCTGCCGCTTGTGTCGATCTCAAGCATTGCCGTCTAGGTTACCAAAACTGACCGTACGTCTATTTAGGGTGTTTCTCTTCGGATATGTATTGTATTGGGGTACTCTTTGGCCATATCTCTTCTGGGAGATTCTTCAATAAGTTTGCAGAAAATTTACAGGGCTAAACTTTGAATGTAATTTGTATCGCAAAAGCTCAAAGGGAATTCAGCTTGTACTGGATGATTCCCTTTTTAATTTAAAAGAATTTATTTGAAGAGAAAGTTCCCCAATTCAAGTTAACAAAAAGAAAGTTGAAGAGAGGATTTGGACACCTTCAATCCGAAAAGAGTATGAATCGGTTCAGAATTTCCCCTGAAATCTGCAGAGAATCTTGTCTTCAGTTCTCTTCAACGGAGTCGAAAAACTCTTCAAAAAATCGGGCGGACCATTCTACATAATAATTATTTGTGTTTTATTTTTGCGCAAGGCCACCTAAAATTTAGGGGAACACACAGGTTGGAATTTGTTGCTATTGAATGACTGCCAATTGCCGTGGCGCTCTTTTCATAAACATTTTATCATTTGTTTTTGAAGTGTAATCAAATGTTGCCACACAATTTTCATCATAAGAAAAGTTTTTAAATTTATTTATTTAAATAGAAAATGCCATAAAAAATTTAGATATTTATCTTTTAGAAGTACTACGTGTATATGAGCAGGGTTAAGAAAAATAATATTTTAGCAATAAAAGCAGCGACCTTAGGAAAAGTTTTTAAAAAATTCTGAATAGTTTTTTTTCTCTCTCACAAATAACTATTTTTTTATATTTTATAATAACTTAATTGTAGTAAAAAAAAAAAATATAAAAAAAATGAACTTAAATTTGGGGTTTATTTTTTCCAGAAAGGGGATCTTTTTCTTGGTAAAATTATTTTTATTATTTTATAAACTTCAAATTTTTTTTTGCCATATTTCTATACCTTGAAGATATTCAGTCCCCTTGTCAATGTCAGAAACGTGCACAATAATCGGCTAATTCCAAATATTGTTTACTCGTTCATTATCCAACAAACAATAAAGGGAGATTTTTTTTTCTTGCTCCAAAATGGATCAGATTACGAAACAGAACTCCTTTTTCCTAAAAAGAAAAAAAATGAACCTTGAATCAAATCCCTTTTTGGGCTATACGCCAATGGTTCTCAACAGATCTTCTGACAGGATCTTCAGGTGTTCCATTGCTTGTATAAACAGCCGTTGCGATATCTCAGCAGCACTTCGTATTTCAGACTATTATGACGGACTGTTTGTTGTTTATTTCCTGAAATATTAAGCCGATCTATTTATAAGGGATTGTACAGTCCCGAATTGAATCTGCCAAGGATATATTATAAAATTGACTGAAGCAGTAACAGCAGACAATAAAAACGAACGTTGAAAAAATAAACTAAATAAACAAGCATAGAAATTTTCTTAAATTTCGTTAAATGTTTCCTAATTCTATAATAATTTCAGGTAAATAATTTTATTGATTAACCTTGAACGATGATGTAGGAATACGTAAGTAAAGGATTCGCTTAGATTTGGATCTAGTTTCAGTCGGAAGACTTTTGTAAACGGTACGGAATATTTTTTTACTTGCACAGAATTTCATTCTGGAAACTGGAGCCTCTGGCAATGCTGAGATAATGACTATTCTGCGGACAAAATTGGTCTACTTATAAAAGATAGGGAAGATTATAAAAATTCTGAAGGATATTTTCGTGCCATATCCAGCAATAATATCAGGGCGGTCCTCGTAAGAACAAATTATGAAATAATAACCCACCATTCAGACTATACACGAAAGTCGCTAAATCTGACAGAGTTCGGTTGTCAGATGTCCATAGCCGCCGGCGAGATGATGTGGGTTCGTAAGAAGATCAATCGTTAAACATGCCAAAACTTCACCGAATTTGGCTACAATTCTTCTGACCTCACAATTTTTGTCGGCACTCTTTAACCAAGTTGGCCCTTCGATTCTTTTATCATAATTGCTCATAATTTTTCTAGGAAACCGTCACTAAAATCGTTATTTAATAATAGAATATCCAAAATCGTCATCGTTAATTTAATTCAATGTGACAAGTGATTATGTTGTACACAAAAGAGGATATGTTTTCTGTCTTTTGATATTTTCTGCAAAACTCTTTTTGGAGAAATGCTTCTATTGGACTTTTTTTTTTAATCAACTAAAGGATTAAGGTATTTTTTGTAGTGCATTAAAAAAAATGAAAAAAATTAGAATCTCAAAAAAAAATAATTGTTCAACTAAATATATTCAATTTGAGGACAGAAAATTCATTTTTACATAAGAAAATTATTACGTTAAAAAAATTAATATTCGTTTATGTAGGGTGTTCCAAATACCACGCAATATTTGAATTTTGCGCCATTTGTGTGGTAAAGTGTTGCCAACGAAAAAAAGACACAGCCTGACAGGTGACAGTTGTGGATTATTAAAAATGGCACGCTACACGAAAAAACAACGCATTTTAATTGTTGAGCAACGTTTTAAAAAAAATAAAGATTTAGCAGCTACAGATCGCAAATTTCGTACAAAATATGGGTCAGAATAGTGATTTAACTTCATCAACTGTGAAGATATTATTTTAAAAACTTAGGGAGACTGGATCAGTTAAGATGTCATTTCAAAAAGTCGTTCAAAACGAACCATCGAAGCAAATTGCAAGAATGTTGCAGAGGATCCAGGTCATGTATTGGACATTTCATAAAGCTCTCTACAGCGTATTTCCATGAAAGATTTGCTGCTTCATGCTTACAGAGTTCAACTAACTCAAGAACTGAAGCGTACTAACCATGCACAACGAATGGAGTTCATTGAATGGGTTATGGAACAAAAAAAGTGGATGCTGACTTTTCGAATGAAATCATCTTTAGCGATGAGGCTCATTTTCATCTTGATGTCTTCGACAAATTATTGCAATTGGGGCTCAGAAAAACCACGATTTATTATTGAGAAACGACATGTTACTATTTGGTGCGGATTTTGGGCTGGAGGCATCATCGGACCATTCTTCTTCGAGAAAATGCAGCTAGTCAGACAATAACAGTTAACGATTCTCACTATCGCAAAAAGATAATTCAGTTTTTTGTGCCAAAATTGCAAATATGTGCCATACAGTCTGAGAAACAAGTTTTTTGGGACACCTTTTATATTTCATATAACATTATTTAAATGGCTGCCAGAAGACTGCTTGTAGGATCCGATCCGTTTGAAGTATTTTTTGTTTACTTTTTCACACATTTTAGGCTATAATTCAAATATTTCTTAATTGATATTAATTTTGAGATGGATCGTACAAGAAGTCTATCTACCTCTAAGACATATAAGAAATAGTCCAACGGCATCAAATCGCATGATCTTGGCGGACATTTAAACATCACAAAATCTCGAAAAAAACGCCTTACAAAAATTAAATAAATTTAAAAATTCCTCACAAAAAATAGCTCTTCTTTATTTACTTGTGGGTTTTTAGAGCCTCATACATGGTAAATTTGCTTATTAACATATTATCGCTCTTCAGCGATGAAGCTCAGTTTCATTTTGATGGTTTGGTTAATCAACAAAATTATTGTATTTGGGGCTCAGAAAAACCATGATTGATTATTGAGAAACGACATGTTACTATTTGGTGCGGATTTTGGGCTGGAGGCATCATCGAACCATTCTTTTTCGAGAAAATGCAGCTAGTCAGACAATAACAGTTAATGATGGTCGCTATCGCAACTTGATAATGTAGTTTTTTGTACCCAAATTGCAAGATATGAATATGGACGACATGTGGTTTCAACAAAGCGGTGCCACATGCCATACAGCCCGAGAAACAAGTCAGTTACTGCTTCTTGCGTGTATTTTGGGACACGCTATTTAATGAAAGAAAATTTTCCATATTTTAAGGCTCCCTCAATAGAGGCTACTTATCACTTTTCGCTCCTATCTATTAGTTTGCGATCTTTATTTGTTTATTTGAATGTAAAATTCCCTTGACATGTGCCAGAACCACTTAATATAACCACTATGACCATGAGGCCATTTGACGATTTGATTTTACGTGGGCAGTGCGTTCTATACAAGACTAGTCTGCGGTTAGCCAGGTAGAATATTGGGAGTTTTGTTGGATATTGTGGAGCAGATACGTATGTTGTAAGAAATTTAAGGGGGACTTCGAAAAGAGAACTATTGAATCTAGTGTTGGCAAACCAAGTACGTCTAATCCGGACTCTTAGGTGATTGCGCGGCAGAGAATTTCAGTATACATGGAATATACTGATTTATTAATACTGTAGTTACCTAATGTGTCGCTATTGGTCCAGCCTTTTTTCTAACGTGGGTAAGGGAAAATATTAAAAATATACTTTCAAGATTCTGAACGCTAACCCAGCTGCCCGTTCTTCAAATGATCTGATCTAAATGTGTCTATATAGCTAAAAGCTGTACTTTGCCATTCTGTTTGTAGGTGAGGCAGAATTCATTGATCACAATTTCCATATACTTCGGTTAAGTACTGGGTCATTCCCTCAACCACGGGTGGCTTTAGGAGCGGTAAGGATGTGCGTTATCTACGAAAATTAATTGTTATTTCATTGCCATTTTCATAGCTCACAGCTACCCAAAAAATATTCTTACATAGTATTTTAGGTTATGTAAATACCATAAGCTCATGTCTGTATTTTTTCTGTACAATAAATATATCGAAAAAGATCATTTTAGAAAACACAGAAAAAAAAACCTTCAACCAAAACTCATATTAATAATAAATACTAATTTTTTCAACTGATCAATAGTTTGGTTAGGCCGAATGTACTTGATGCTATGCTGTGGCATACACAAGTACTCGAAATTTGTAGAATTCTATGGACTATGGCAAAGTTGCAGATGAAGCAGATATGAAGAGATGGGATGGCATGGTTAAAAATGGAATGGAATTAAGAAGATCCATTCAGAATGTTGTTTTGTGTATTTTTAGAAAGTGATCTGTTTACTGTTGTCGCAGCACACATACTCGATGTATTCTTCCACTCAAAATTCTTATTTATTTTCTTTGAATTTTGCTGCTTATTTACACATTTTGGGTAATTTTATTCATTTACGTATTCCGTCCGCTGATGGATTTGTGGCATTCAGTGTTGGCAGCAATTTGTTTCTGCCACCAATTAGCTCGAATTGGTTTCACGGTGCAATGCTGTATGTTGTCTTGAGGAAACACAACCAGTAATTTTAAAACAAAACTGAAATTGAAGCGCACAGAATCTCAGATTACAGATGAAAAGTAGATGAAGAGTGACAAAGGGATCGTGAAGGTGAAGAGAAGCCACAACGAAGAATCTCAGAAGGAGAATCGAGCAGAAAAACCAAAATTTCATTCTTCACTGTGAGCAGAGTAGCCAGAGAATGAACGAGTCACAATGGAGCCTCATTCTTGGAATTCAAGTATTTTTATGCAATAGCACAACGCACCATATGGACATATAGAAAGAATTCATTCAGTCTCCAAATCGTATCCATTCCGTATGTGTGAAATTTAGAAAAATTCAATAAAGATCGGCGGTAGCCGGATATAGGAATGCAGTGTTGACGGTTTAAGGTTCGGATGCAAAGCTATTCAAATCGGATGCGAACGGATTAATGGCGATCACGTAAATCTCTAGTCGGCCATCTCATAAGATGTATAAAAATATATAATTCGATGGACACATTAAAATATATTTTTTTCAGTCTAGATTTATGTTCGAAAAGAACGCAGTAGCTTCACCTCTAGTGAGGGACAGTACAGTAGCCATTAAAATCCTGCTGTGTTGCTTTGGGTTAATTTCCAAACAGGTAGATTTGACTTTTTAAATTTAAGTCTCTAAGGACGAAATAATTAAAAATCGAAAAGAATACTTGAAATTCCAGAATTGATTTCTTGGCAAGAAATGCGACTGATATACGTCACCTGAGAAGGCTCATTAGTATGCAATCGATGACGCCAGGGATAAGAACGTAAATTACGATCGTTTCGATTTTATTTTTTTTTTGCCCTTATACTTTTTTTAAAAAGTCTACCTGGGATTTGGTGAATTTTCATAATATCGTATCGGTTGGTCTGCTGTTAGTAGAAGGAGTCACTTTAAGAGTCTCAGTAAACTCGCATGATCGGTGGAAAAAAGCACGCGACAAACAAATATTTTCGGTATTCATTGTCTGTTCTCTTGTTGAATTTATTTTCCCGCTGGTTGTGTAATAAAAAAAATCAAGTATTTGAGAAAAAAAACAAGTACTTCCAAATTAATAATATAAAAAAATATTTACTAGGAAAAAAGGATATTTTTTTTAAATTTCCGTTTAATTTTATCAAATTCAAATTCTTATCAATTTAAATTATTTCTAAAAAAATATTGATCGTCGAGGGCTTCAGGGGCTCTTGCCTTAGAGATATTTAAATAGCTTGAAAAATTGTTGTTACACTGTTGGACATTTTTTTGTGAAACTGAATACTTTCTTTAAATTTAAATACCTCGACATGGACATGAAGAATCTTGCTTCTGTACTATACAAAAGATCTTGGCAATTACGCACTGCGATGTTTAAGAATATTTTCAACACTGAATTACTGAAAAAGTTTCCAATTTCTAAAAATTTATATTATCACCTATTGGCATGTTAGAAAGTATTTCTCTACATTCCTGACCAAGCAGACGATCCGTTGCGGAAGATATGCAAGACACTTTATTCAATTTTAATTCTTCCGTAATTTGCTCATACGGAACAGATTCAATTTCCAATCCTAGTTTCTATTTGAGAATATTTTTATTATTATTTTCCAAACACCATTTGCCCGTTTCTTAATAATCTCCAAAAGTGGTGAATTTCTTGGAGGAAGAACTACAGAATCAATACACTTTACTGAAGATCATCGTCCAGAACTTTGGACGTTTGCCATTTGGTCGATTATCGCTGATAACCCTCGGGCGGTACATGGGCGTCTTTTGTCGCAAACCGTTTCCAGTGGTCTTAACAATGATCATTGCTTACTGACTTTTATTTGCAGTTGCACATCCAGCTAGACTAGAAGAAATTGCGAGGAGACATGATAATGTGTACATAAGAAGGTGAATTTTTGTAAATGAGAAGACATCGTCTCGGGACTTTGGCAACAGTTCTGGAGTTTATTTTCAGATAGGTGGACAGCCGTTGGCACAATATCGTGTTCCATCTCGTTTGGGTGTAATTCGTGTTCTTAGTTAAACGATTAAGACAAAACTTACGCCTGAAGATTGCACACGGAATGGAGTCTCCCCATAATACACAGAGATAGATTAGTACGGATTCTTCGGCGTCTTGCCCGTAACCTCTCGTTTCGGTTCCATTCTATGATTGGCATCTAGTTTCCAACTAGTATGTTCCCTTACAGTTCTTCTCTTAGTGGCATTTATGGTCATTTCTTTAGCGAATGAACATGTTTTTCGTTGCCCACCACAATCCACAGATCCAGTGTCGTAGCTCTTTCTGTGGCGGGAATAAATTTGTTCGGAATTTCTAATTGGCCAATGTGTGTACAAAATACATTTTAGTCATCCCATATGGCGCATAAAGAACACGATTGCAAAGATATTGCCGGCCATGGTGACAATGTGACCAGAGACAGAGGAGGAGAAACTTTCATTTAGTTCTATAGGCTTGGGACCCATGTAGGGTCATTTGTTTCAAGTCATGTCCTATGCTCGGTCGTATTTACGTGCAACCTGAAGACGGAAGTAATTTGTTCGCGTTGAGCTTCTTGTACGGCAGCTGATTACAAATTAAAAATTTTCGAGCATTTTAAACATTTCCATTCAAGCTGATGAATTCGAAACTCCTAAAAGTCCACTGCACCCCTCATTATTAGTATGCAAGAAGTCTATACCCAACAATGATGCACAATTGAACGGTTGTGCATAAAGACCTATTAGATGCAACAAATATTTGCAAATAAAGGTGGTTTTAGGTACGTGATCATAGGTTACTTATGACTGACAGTATTTTAAACGCTTCGTAAACAAGAATACCTGTCATAAAGTAAATAGCAAGGGCTAACTAATTTGTATCCACTTCGAAGATGCATTTAAGCTAAAAAGGTACGTGGGTGATAAACGTGCCTTCAGCCGTAATCTATACGAACTACTCAGTTTATGGGGCTGTGAATGTACTCTAATAGATTTAGTTACCGTTCATGTTATATCCGCCTACTATAAATCATATATCGTATGAACTGGTGTGTTAATATACCTCAGTAAAGTTACCGAATTAGGATGCTCTAATCATAAATAGTGCAGACATTTTTAATGAACCTGCTCAGTGATTTTCCAATATTTAAAAGTAAATCATTGCGTCCGATCCTCTACAAATGAACTTTCTTATAAGCCACCTAAGACAAGGGGTATTTATTGTGGGCAAAAAAAATTACGTTAACTTTTGTAAAATTGAATACTTTTCATCCCAATAAAAATTTCGAGATTTTCTCTATTTGCCAGAAGTTCATATATCGCCGCCAATGGCTATGATACGGAACGCCCAAAATGCTCAATTATTATTTGTCGATTTAGTTCATTTCCTGACGCATCATATTGACAGTATGATGGCGATCAGTCAAGCACTGTTATTTAGATTTATCCTACCGTTATCCCTGAAGTTCGATTAGCATCAATATCTATAGGAGAATTTTCAATAACTCGCATGTCATCTATACTGGATCTTTGATGGGTTATATAAATCACCTGAAAACACGAATTCTTACAGACGATGCTGTGTCGTTATCGATCTTTGAGAGAGATTCTTTTTCTATAAAACGTCAATCCGAAGTTGGACTTTTGCAATCGAACCAATCCAGTTCAGCTTGTCTACCTCAACAGCAAATAACATTCTTGTATACAAATAGTTTACCGTCATTCCTAATAATAATAATTTTCATTGATTCAATAGACGCAACGTCTGAGAGGTCCCGCGTAGTCTTGTTGCAAATAGTTATGTTAGCCGATCGCAATACTGGAATAGTAGGCGAACTTGGAAGCATTCTAGAATGGGACCCTAGACATCAGAAAATTGCCACTTCCGCCTATTTCGCGTCTATGATTTCCTTGAGAATAATCGATCGAAATACGGAGCTCCAATAGGAATCTCTGATATCGAATCGCGTCTTGTGATCACATTCGATCGCATCGAATTGAAATCAAACAAAAACTCTGGCCGAGTTTCTAGCACGATTGCACAATTATTGTGAACCGCTACCGCCGTCAGGTATTTTCTATGTTCAAGAGCAACTGGAAGCAGTATGGCATCACTTCGTCACAGTTGAAGTGATCAGATATGACCAAACACCTTGTCAGTATAGTGCGTTGGCAGGTGTATGCAGTTAATGCTGGTTGTTGCTCGGTGCACCGATTAAATCATTTTTATGCACCTATATTTGCATTTGGAGCGATCTTCTTCGTAACAAATCACACGAATTGATCTTTGCATGCCAATGATCTTTACAGGTAAATCTTTCGAGTCTGGGAGATTGCCGATTATTCGCCTCAGGGTGTAATAGCAGAAGCAACCACCTCTACTGGAATCTCTTTCAATGCGTTTTCCCTTCTTGACGATCACATCGGTAGCCTATCGGCTATTGGTGTATTCCGTCAATACTGCTGATCACTGACAAATCCCATCAGCCTAAACTCTCTCTCATATAACCTCTGACAAAAGATTCCACTCCTGAAAGAGATCGACGCACATTATGCACATCAGAATCCCTTTGAAATAGGCTAGACACTCTCATTGCACGATTATTGTGTAACGCAAAAGATCGCGTGAATATTCACGAGGATCGGTTGTGTCCTGGTCGAAAGTGTTAATCCCTCGAGAATCAATGTGTGACGATATGTTTCCATGCGTCAATGATGATCAGATTTCCACTTTACAAGCGGCGCGTCGGTATTTTGTATTTATTGTGAGTAAAAACTTTATTATTCAGGTGATCATGCGTTTAGAGTTTTGGATTTTGTGCCTTTTTCTTTACTCTTAAAGCCGACTCTTAGCTACGCTCTGCGATTTGATGGTTATTCGTATAAAATGCATAATAAACTTGAGTTGAGATCATTGTTCGATTAAGTAATGAAATTTTGATGTGTGCACGAGTTTCACGCCATTACAATTCAATTGCACGGATAACAACTCTACTCGATTAGTGATTGTTTAGACAGAAGGCTTCTGCACACTTGGAAGTAATGCCGATATCTACAAAATGACGCAAAAAAAAATATTAAAACAAGTACAGAGTCGTCAGCGTAACCCGGTTTGCATGATCACGAGTAGTTGAGCAACGTGACGTCAATCAGCACTAAATATGACAATTTTGGAAATAAATCAATATGAATAGTCAAAGTGGACGCTTTTGAGCATTTGGATTATAGTCCAAAATATCAATTGTGGTTTGTCTTGAAACTGATCTTGACCATCGATCGGTGGCTTTTTCTTTTCATCGATCGAACAGAAATAGAGATGGTCAAGGTTTTGCTAACAGCAAATGACAATTTTTCAAAGATGTTTTCTGCGATTTATTCCCATGGTTTGCCTGGAATGATTCTGCACGGCGCACTCTCGAACAAGTGATCTGTCACGAAAACATAAAATGGATAGCAACAATTAAAATTCGACATTCTATTTTGGCCGAAAAGTGTAGTTTTGCTTGGTAGTTTATTTGATGAAATTTAGAAATGATCAGGATTAGTCGGAAATAGGATCTTGTCCGAGAAGAACTAAAATTGGCAGATAAGTAATGGCAAAAAGTATCGCGATGGGTTATAAGAAATTTCGAATATCATTGCAGCTGTGAAGGGGTTTGGCGAGACAATTGAAGAGGATCAGACACGGCCCTGTTTGACATCCTCATCGTCATTATCTTAATTCTTTTCACTTGATTGTGTTCACTGTATTAATTTTATAATTCCTCTTCGTTTTGCTGGAAAACTGTCAACACTGGCCGATTTATCTCAGTTTATTTACCAGAAACTTTACCATTTTTTGAATGGTTTATTTGGGAAGGACAAGGAATACAGTCAAAATACAACGGTCACCTTACTTTGTTGTATATATCTTAAGGCTATAGTTCAATTTGAGTTCAGTATAATAGCCAACTCGTTATCGTTGATGAATTCTGGAGGATCTTATGTGATAACAGGTTGGACAGAGAATCCGATTCGTAAGCTTTTTCTTAGTTTTTTTTATGTGTTGACGCTGTCATTGAAGCCGCCTGAATACGATACCGACGGCGGTTCGTTTTAGTTTATTTTTTTTTTACAACAGAGAACTCAGTCCGTGGTCCAGTCAATCCAGGACTAAATGACCAAATGAAGAAACACTGGACGCGGCACCGACAATAAACATCATCATGGTCATTTCATCGGATCAAGTGTCATTGTTTTTGGTCTGTTCGTCTGTCTGTCTGTCTGTCTATTGTGATCTTTGCTATTGCAGTTGTTTCCATTTATTTTTGCAAAGTCCGGCGGTAAACTGAATTCAGAATACACCAGTCCAAGATTTTGGACTGGCTTGGATTGGATTGACAGAAGAAGACATAAATTAGCTTCTCTTCTCTTCAAATACAAACTTGTCGCCCGAATTCGGACTTAAAACTGCACCTTTATTATTCACGGAATGGTAATTTATGATCGTGAATTGAACATCGGAACCCAAATCATCTGACGAGGAAAAGAGGAGCATTTTACCGAAATCTTATGTCGATTTGTTGTTTTCTTTAAATTTCGGATAAAAAGGCAACTTTTTATTTATTCATTTTCATTTCCATCTTGATTTTTAACCAAAAATAATTTTTTGTTTTTGTTGTTGAAATTCTTAAAAGATTCCAGTTTTAGCCTATGGCTATGGAGGATTCGTATTTGGATCTGTTAGGCAGAGACAGCTAAGCAAATCTAAGATGAGGTAAGCTGAGGAGGTGTGCTCGAAAACCGAAACTGGTATCAAGTTACTGATTGATGCAAATGGCATTTCTAGAAATTGGAACTAGTCGAGAAAGAGGGATATGTGTGTGACATGATATAATCGTTATTCTCGCTCATTATATTATTTCGTTTTATTTTTTTTTATTTTTGGAAAATTTATAGCCCAACACATTAACATAAAAATCACTAGAACATGAAAATATAAAAATCAAGATCCAACAATGAATTATATCGATTTGTTCATTGATTTTTTATGGGACCAAGAGGGACCAATAGCTCCTTTTCTTCTGTTACAAACTAGTGTCTTTTGGTGTAAGATTTATTGCATCGAACAAAGCTGAGATTTTCATCAGTCAATTCCCAATTGGCCGAGAATCATTTCCATCTGATATCGTCTCAATTTCCAACTTTAATAGTTTCGTATTTATGGGGAACTTATTAAATTCCAACAATCGAAATTTATTTTTTTTTCACAATATTTTCATCTATTCATTGTAATTTTGGAATTTATTAAAAATTATATTTATTTTATGAACAGAAATCAAAAATGAAATTAAATCTTTTGACTTAAAAGGTGTTTAGTAGAATCTTTTTATAGAAAGAAAAAAAACAATAAAATCAATTGACAAAACGTCACAATTTACATAATTTTAAATATTGTTAAAAATATAAAACTTTTCTATACCATTTAGGTTGTAGTTTATGTGCGTTTTTTTCTGCAATATATTTTTATTCAAATCTTATTGAAAGAAATTTCAGAAAGAGTTGAATTGATTTAAATGATATTTAAAGGTTATTTTTATTGAATATTTTTATTGTTAACTTCTTTTACTCGATTATTTAATACCTTATGGAAATTAGAACAAAATTTACTGAATGTAACTTTTTAGACATTATTTATTTTTACTGTTTTTCTTTTTAATAAACGTTTAGTTTATTATTATATAATAAATTTGATATAAAATATATATGCAGGGATTTATTAGAGTTTTGTTTGTTAATCTATATTGGATATTTTTATGGATGTTTTGCCACAGTCTTGGCTAAAAATGTTAAGCACTCTTTAAAAAAATTGTTTTTATATTTTGTTTCTTGGTGAAAAGACGACACATTTCAACAAAAAAAATGTGTACTTATGGAAATCTTTAGCTAAATTACTCTATACCCTATAGGGGATAGCCCTGACTGACGGGAAGTAAATATCAGAAATTTTGACCCGAAAAAATCCTATAAAATCCGGTCTGATAGGTTTCAAAATCATTAAGAAAAGGTCTCGCTTACGAACAAAAATCATAAACTTCGGTTATACTTTAAAAAATGTTTCCACTATCAAAGTTGTATATCTGATTTATATAAAAAATATTTTTTTAAATTTTTTTTTTAGATATTTGGTATGCCCGACACGACGTATGCGCGACGCATGCCAAATTAGGAATATAGTGTTGAATGAGAAGTACCTGCTATTACCCATTTTTGTGGGTCGAATGATTAGTAAAAATATATTGAATTTATCCAATAAGCTGCGAAATCATTCTTGAGAAAGCTTTTTAGAAATGCAAACTTGGAAAATGCCATTAATCTGCATTAATAATTAAGTGGTTTCGAAAGAACTCCATTGAGCTACTTGGTTGTCCTTCTCAATTAGTAGACCTTAATCAAGTGGAGTATTTTTGAAATTTATTAAAGTAAAGGATAACAAAATATCAAATTGTTAGTAAATAGTCCTAAAATGTTATATTATCAGAGAAAAAATATCAAAAAACTGGGGCTATTATACCTCAAAGAAAAGCTGTTATTATTAGAGCAAAGGGTGATCTCCCTCCCCACCATTATTTAATAACAAATTTTATTTCTAAGCAGAACATAATTAATTATTTAATGAAAAAGAAAAAAACTTGGCTTAATTATTCCTTCAAACGAAATTATTCTTGAAAAGTAAACATTATTCGGCTGCCCAGCCTCTGATGATTTTTGAGGTTATGAAAACTTTCAAAGATAATTTAAATAAAAATTACATAATATATATTTAGATAATACCAGTTTTTATAATTACATTAGTTGAACTGATCCTAACATAGGCAAAAAAAAAATTTTCCACTTTATAAATAAGTATTAATATTTTTTTATTATTCTGATAATAAATCAGTATCCTGGGCATTGCTGAAAAGTAATCGGCCTTCGTGGCTTCAAACTTAGAAAATGCCCAATATCCATATGGACAATAAAGTGGTTTTAAAAGAACTCTATAGAGCTACTTGGCTGGCCTTCACAATAAGTAGACCTTAATCTAATAGAGTATTTTTGGAATTTATTAAAGCAAAGGATAGAAAAATATCAAATTGCTAGTAAATAGTCATAAAAGCTAGTATTATCAGAGGAATGGGGACAAACAACACACCAAAAATTTCAGAAACTAAAGGCTCTTATACCTAAAAAAAGAACAAAATGTGCAGCCATACTACCTTTCTCTCCCCCCCCCCCTACCCTCAGCCGTACATAATTAATTAATAACAAATTTTATTTTTAAGCAGAACATAATTGATTATTTAATGAAAAAGAAAAAAACTTGGCTCAATTATTCCTTCAAATGAAATTACCCGTGAAAAGTAAATATTGGTCGCTGCCCAGCCTCTGATGATTTTTGAGGTTATGAAAACTTTCAAAGATAATTTATATAAATATTACAAAACATATTTAGATAAAAATTTGAAATACAATTTTTAATAAATATATTAATTGAGCTGATCCTAGGCAAAATATAATTTCCCACTTAATAGATAAGTATAAATATTTTCATTATTATTCCAATAATAAAGAGGTATTCTGGGCATTACTGAAAAGTAATTGGCCTTCGTGGGTTTAAAGGTAGATTTATTGTAAAAAGTTTACCTGTTTTTATACTGAAAATAAATTTAACTTTTATTTATGAGTTCCTCATGAATACCACAGAAATAGGTGAATACTTTCATGCTTTTTGTGAGATAAGCTAAGGATCCTAAAAAGTAAACTACTAAGTTTTTTATATCTTTTGCCATTTTTAGATATAAACAACTACTGTAAATACACTCAATCATTAAAAAATACCAAAAACTTGAATTTCCCAAGCGTTTTTTATTATTATAGCCATTAATATCCTTTTTGTATAATCCAACAACAACAAAAAAATATTAAATTGATATTAATAAATATGAAATCATAATTTTTTCCGATTCGATATTTCATAAATATTGATTGAGTGCGCTTCTTGTGATCGTGACATAGTATACTGAGTGAACCAGGAGGATCCATTCGGCCGTGGGTCATCGTCGTGGGATCATCGTTTTGGAGGTCACACACGCGGAATTTATTTATGTGCGTACAAGCCTTGTCTTCACATGCTTATACCCTGTCCGGCAGCACTCATAAATTGCCTTTACGATGAAACATGAAGAGCCTAAAACGATGTTGCAAAAAATTTATGTTCAATTCAGTATTCAGTTCGGTTTGCCTTAACTCGGTTTGGTGGTATCATTTGGCATCGTATTTTTTTTTTTTTTTTAATGGTATAGGGACCACTTCGAATTGGCTTTTGGTTATGCTGCATTTATGAACCGTGAATTGCTAATACTTTCATGGTTTTTATTGCAAGTTTTGTATTGAATTTTTATCTGTATATGTGGTACATGTCAAAATCTTAACATAAGTCAGAGGTCGAAATAAAAATTGCAAATGTTATTTTTTCACATTTTTTTCCTTTTGATTTGTTGTAGTTTTTTTCTTCTTGAATTTATTAGCATCCAAAGCTCCAATTACGAGTATACAAATTTAAGAGAATATAACAAAAATATAGTCGTACGTCTACAGATGGGAAATAAATGCAAAAGATTTGGAAATTGTACAAAGTTTAGACAGGCGATGAAAACTGAGACCTCCGTCGAAGTCTGACAAGAGATAAAAGCTACAAAACGGCATGATCCATATACTCACATACTTTAGGTACGCATCGAAAATAATTGCTATATTCTGAATGGTGCTGAATTGGGATTTTCGCAGTACACATTTTTCTGTTTATAAAATTTGCGGTTTTCTTTTTAAATTTTTGTATTTATTGACCGATCTTTGTTCAAGTTTTTTTTTATTTTCCTTTACCCTGAAATCTTACAAAGAATTGTATCTTCATATAGAGATACTAATAACTACTTACCCTGAACAAAATAACTCCAACGTCAGTCAACGAATCGTTCTCCAATCATTGTCCAAGCGATATTACAGCAGAAGCTCTCATCAGACTAATAATTTGCTTTGCTCAAGACGTCGGATAGGGTAGAAACAATTTAATTGTTTAATTTAGTACAGATTGGAAAATACGTGTATGCTCACAAGTGTTCTGGTGCATCTTCGAAATATCGTAAAATAATTACAATTATAATCGAACGATGTAGAGACTATTGGCCAGAGGGGACTTGAAACAGCACCAAAGAAGGATCCATTCCTAACAGATGGACCAACTTGCAGCGCTCCTTGGAGCTATCAAAAGTAATTTAGTCATTCGTTGGGCTAAAGTAAATATTTGAATCGGTAAATTGCTCAATTTCATTCGATAATTGGAAAAGGAAGTAATGAGTTTTATTCGGTCAAGCCGAGTATTTTGCTCTGGTTCGAAAGGAAGCAAGATTTTTGAATCTGTAAAAATTCATTATTTTTGATCGTATGGTTTTGTTGTTCAGATACACCAAAATTACCTTTTTAGTTTGTCTAAATTTATTATCGATAGAAACGTGAAACCTTACAACATTCTCTCATATCTACGTGACAATTATTGTTGATCTTGTTCCAAAATGGTAGACGATAACAAATACAAAATTGTTTGGAAAAATATTTTCACACCTTTTGTCATAGGCAGTCAGTCAGGTAGTCAGAAATAAAATCAAAACCACAAGCAACTCTGACATAACACAGGCTGTTGTGAGTGACAGACATGTTTTCTGGGGTGGATTCATCTCCAATGCCACGACAACGGATCGAATCCCTTACTTTCCAGACAATATAACCACCACATTGGGATCCATAATCCTTGCTTATCCGCTTATTTTGCGATAAATTGCACCTTTTGCTTGTCCTTTCTTAATCCTCAGACAATCTCGTCTTCAAGAAAATTCTTTGCTTTCATTTTTTTTCCTCTATTTTCTTGCTGTCGATTTAAAGTTGACAATTTTTGTACAAATACAAAAATGTTCAATGTAACAAACTTAACAACAATAAAAAATAAAAATAAACTAAGAATCAACATCCTGTAGTAAGGAACAAATTCTTAAGCGTACTTCTTTATATTTTTCGGATAGGAAGAAAGAAAGTTCTTAAATGGATAGTTTTTTTTTCTCTCTTCAGTTTCGGGGTTGTTTAATTTTCCATACCCAATCTTTTTTTTTTATTCTTTTATACAATATTATCCCCGATTGCCTAAGGTGTCATGTGAATTGTTGGAATTAGTGAAAATTTGACACCTTTTACTTTAGGATTTATAATCATCTGTAAGGGATTTTATTATGCAATAAACAATGGTGGGATTAAGATTTAGATTTTATTATTTAGAATGTTTACTATAAGTTGGGAAATGTCCTTCTTTTTGTATGATTCTTATCAGCTCGACTGAACATGTACAGGAAGCTGCCTTGTATTTGTATTATGTTTAAGCTAAAAATAAAGGTGCACTAATATAAAAATGAATTCCATCAATTCAATATAAAAATAAATAAAAATTTATTTCTCCTTGAAAAGGTAATGAAAAATGAACGTTTTATTTTTTCGTAGAATTTCTGAAAATAGGCAATTTGGCTTAATGTCAGTTTGGGTATTTTAATAGTTTTACTTATTCTTCATAGTACATTTATGTATTTAAAAAGGTGAACTAATTCAAAATGTCTAATTTTGAAAATAATTTTCAATCAACAAACAAACAAAAAACTTTATTTTTGATGGTAAAAAAATTTCAAATATTTTTATTGGGTCTGCAATTTGCAATTTTCATCGGTTATCCTCGATTATGATCTCAGTCGAATGGAGGATCATTTAATTCCCGACTATTTTTAGTAGAGATCGGAGTATGCTCGCGATGATTTGTGATTATTGCTTGTTGTACAGAACATTTTAATGAATCGTAATGAATGAATTTGTATCGTTTCGCGCCCAATGCTGAACGGTGGATGAATTCTTGATGCAACATATCGGGTGGAAGAGAAGAGCAGAGGATTAAGCAGCTGTCGGTAGAATATTTTTTTTATCAAATTGGAGAAGATTGAATTTCAGCTCTTAGAGCTGCTACGAGAAATGATTATTCAGATTGTGTTCTGCTCTAAATTTAGACCCACAAACTCTGTCGTTAGAATAATGTGAATAAAGATACACCAGAACGATGTGCAGTACGATTGAATTCCCACAGGAATAGACTGCAGATTTGTAAATTTTGACAAATAAATTCAAAGTATGTGCACTTCTTGTACTTAAGAGAAAATTTTTATTTTTTTTTCATTTTTAAATACTCTACAAAATCATTTATTGTGAATGGAGGATTTGAATATGTGAACGGGCAATTTTATTTGTAACTTCATGAATTGTTATAATTTCACATCTCTTAATAGTCACAGTTGGTATATTCTTAAAATTTTCGATAAATAATAAATGAAAGAAAGCCAAATAAAATACGAACGACGAAAATGGTCTCTATATGCCACAATGGGGTGCCTTTATAGAGTTATTAAAAACCTGGGGATTAATTTGTGTGCTGTCTTCATTTCTTAGGATGAAATAATTCCAAGTATTTCCGCTTACGGTTGCTGTAATTTATGAAGCGTCCAAGCCAGTACCATAACAGGACGATAATACTCTGCTCACGAAACTATTTATTAGTTGGTACATGAACGATATGGTATATAGGGTAGTCCCCAGATTTGGTACTTTATGCCAAGGAAATTTCTCTCAATCTCCAATGATCGATGACACTCAATTGCTTTATTAATAACCAAACGTGTTAATATGATAAACGACAGACAGAGCCGGATGGATTTGTATGTCGGGACACATTCCATAGGGATTGCTACTCCGCATAATTAACCTTCGACACGGAAACGATACTTCAACGTGCGGATGAATCTATTTTGTAGAATTTTCTAATAAAGTAAAGAATTCTCTATCCTTATGAATTACTGTAAGACTTTTATTTTCTCTAACGTTGTGTTGGACATAACTGAATAACTTTAATAGAAATAAAAAATAAAACTATAAAATTAGATTATAAGATATAACTAAATCCCGTTGCTAGACCTAAACTGTGACGCCCAAATTTTTGAACGAGAGCCAGGCCGACATAAAAAATGCACTATTTCAGCATATTTTGTTCGTCTCGAACATGCTCGATCGAGAAAAATGTGTTCGTCCACTATGTTCGAGTGTATATGGTAATTACAATGATCGTGCTGAAAAAAAATGGATACTTTTATTCTCATTGTCAAAATTTTTCAATTATTCGTTTCTGAAATATTTGCTATTTTGTTCAGAAAATTGTCATTTTTACCAAATACATTTAAGTGCACTTGAATGAAATTTTTTATTTTATTTTATTTATTTTTGTGTGTTTTTTTTTTTCATAAAAATCAAATAAAAATAAAATATGAATTTAAATATGTTGCGACTTCAAAGTTTATTTGTTGTGATTTTGTTCAATTACTGTCCTGAAAAATATTGTGCTTCCGGTGGCAGTAGCAGTATTAGTAGTAGCGCTCGTGCTGATATAGTTCTAATAACAGGAAGTGGTGCTGGACGGTATGTACAAAAATCTGCTGTACATGGACCAGTAGAGCCTCGTACGACAGGATTATCATCAGCTGGCGGTGGACATTTGAAGTCCAGAAGCTTCTATACCATGCTAAGCGAGGCCATGTCACAAGCAGTCAGCAACGAGTTCAGTAAGTTTGTAGAAATTTATTCAATTTTTTATTGTTGATAGTTTTTTTTTGCCCTAAAGTTTTTCGTATATTTTCATTGAAATATTTTTTTCCTGACAATTAGTTTTTCCTATAAAAAAAATTTTTAAAATATACGTCAAATTCATCATACGAAGGCAGTTTGATAAGTCTGTGATAAATGCAACAAACAATTAATTTATTCAACAAAAATTGATTTTTTTTTTTGATATTAGTACGCTCAACTCTATAATTCGACTATAATTTTAGAATTGGACGCAAATTTCTTTCCATTTAATCTATATACTCATATATTGGAAACAGGAAACATTCGAAAGGAGTCATTGTCTTGATTGCCCTTTTGTTTCTGGTGTATAATAATAAATCCATGTTTTATCAACAGATATAAGTCGATGGAAAAATTTATTTGGAAATCGCTTAAAAATGTTCAGACACTCTTTTGAAGAAAACTTTTTTTGGTCAAGTATCTCGCCGAAAGCTTTTTGATATCCAAAAATTCATATAATGTAGGCAATACCTTTTGATATGTTTATCATATCACCTATCTCATATACTTTCACTTGGCGGTCCTTTAAAATGATATCATTGATTTTATTAATCATTTCCTAGGTGATAACCTAAATTGCACATTCTGGGATCTTGAATGAGGAATTTACAGAATCATTTTAAAATATAGTCTTAGATTTAGATATAGGTTTTTTTCCTGAAAAAAAAATTGTGTTTTATTAAAATAGAAAATCCCCTTTTCTCTGTACTAACATAGAAAATTAGACAAACACAAATGTTGTCTCTGCTTTCAAAACTTAACTAATAAACAGAGGTTTATAAAATTTTTTATGGCGTATTTTTAAGAATGCCAAATTATAAAAACAATATTATTTTGCCAATATCAACTATATTTTTTGCATTTATCACTGACTTATCAGGATGATCTTGCATATATGTGTATAGGATGAATAAAATATAATCTGAATATGCCATTTAAGTAGTTTCTCTATAATATCTTTTTGTGTAAACGTTTTAATATTTTTTATAAAGTATAAGATTATCTTTCTTTTATTTGTTAATTATTTCTTTTTATTTTACTTGTTTTCACTATCTCTAACCATTTCTCGAATGGTATAATTGTAGGTACAGAAGCAAGTGCAATTTTTACTATAGTTCGAATGTACTTATTCCCTTACAATATTTGACAAATAATTTATAAAACTAATAGCCATTATAGATCAATTTTTATTCATTATTTTATTTATAATTTTTTCTTTAAATAAAATAGCCAATAAATCTCTTGAAAAAAATATCAAGTATTAAAGTTCATATAAAATCCGGGAAAGTTTCCCAAAAATTCCAAAAAATAATATAATTTTTCATTAAATAGATATAATTTTTAACCCAGCGAATAGGGAGAAATGAAATTACATAAGGAATAGTGATTCAAATTTTAGTACGTTTAACAGCGTAATTTTTTTAAATAAATCATCCGCGACTGGCGATATTTTACGAAATTTTTTTAATCCAGATCCTCCTTCAAAACTGTTATTATTACTTGGAATAGTCCACTATAAGGTCGAGAATATTTTTTTCAACACTGGCGAGACCAGATATTTTTCGGTCACTGGGATAAATATCAATGTCACCGTTTTTTTGGGAAAGATAATAAAAGCAAATATTTCCATGATTGGATTATGATGACAGAATAAACGGGAATAAGATTTTGGCAATGGGAAATATACAGGTTATAAATGAAGGGAATTTTTTGAATATAAAAGAAGGTATCTGAAATTTTGCGGAAGATTTTTAGATACTTATCAATACTATAAGTCCAAATTGGTTTAATAGATACACTTTTCTGTATTAATTTACGACCTTCATTTTAGTAAATAGATAGACTTGGAGATTTTTACAGTAAAGTTTTTCTTCAATAAATTGATTGTGTGTTATTGCAAATATTTTTTTTTTATATATATATATAATTCTTGCACTAAGTAAATTTTCGCATCTTCGCGCAATAATCGTGCACTTACACGATCAAAGTAATATACCAGCAAATTGCGTTTTATTGCAAATATTTTTAATATCATATTTTTTCTATGAAATTTTTTTTTTTTTAAAATTCTTTATTAAAATTTGTATATTTTTTTTAATTATCCACTTGATTTTTAAACATATCTGATGGTATTTATTTTTAATAAGAAATAATTAAAATTTTAGTTAAAACTAAATCAAGTCTACTCCTTTTGATTGCAGATACTTCATTTACGAATGACACACCACTACCAATTTAAGATAACTTATGAAATACTATTACAGAGATAGTAACAAGAATAATAGAGAAAATAGTATAGAAAAATGTTTAAGTATCTTTTCTAGTGCAAAATATAGAAAAACAGGCTACAATTCCATAAAACTCCTGGACTACTTCTGTCTTAATGATCTTCTTCAACTGATAACAGCGGAAATTTTCTTCGTTCTCTTATTGTTGGTGGTATACCACGAACGTGCTAAAATCTTCCATTTCAATGGGTGAACTTACAAATTACCTGAAGTTTTTAGATTTCGTTTTTCATTTAAATTGTTTTATTTTCGAAAACGATTCTATTTGTTGTTATTTCATTTTTTTTTTCAAACAATTTTACTTGATAGTAGCAGAAAAGACTCAAACGAGTTAAATAAATAATGTCGAGTTTGGTACAATTCAGCATTGTTTCAACTATGCTTCTTAGTTGTTGTTTATAAAATACAACAATTCAGAGACCTTACCTAACTCACAAAACTCTACCTTATCTTATACGCCATTTAACATGAAATTTTTTCATTGTTTTTAATTTAGTGAAAATTTTTATTTCTTTAAGTTTTATTTTTAATGACAACCAATTTCTTTTTTTTTTTTTTTGGTTTGCTTCAAACTTATTGTTTTTTTTTTTTGGTTTGCTTCAAACTTATTTTTTATGCAAGCTTACGAAGTTTTGTACCTCGTAAAAATGATGGTGTGATATGAGTTTGAACGTGCTTGTCTCACCTTTTTTGTAAGAGCATTTTTTTTACTGAAATTGTTAGTTACTTTTAAATTAAATTTTTTGTTTTCTTACCAAATATAATTTCAAAAAAAATAATATTTTTTTTACATTGTTAAACACTGTATTTAATGTAAGAATTTTTTTTTATTAATTTTTTTTTTTGGTGAGTTAAAAAGGGAAAAAACGGATAATTCTGAGCAATTTAATTTTACATTTAACATATTCTCTTTTGTCTTATCGCAGTTAAATTTTTATTTAATGTGTGGGAATATTTATTGGACTTAATGAGATATTTTTCATAGCTTTTATGGTAAAAAAATACCTGTGCTCTGAATTTCAGTTGTTTTTTTTTTTTTGAAATTTAAGATTTATATCAATACAATTCTCAATTGAAATTACCTGTAAACGCTATAAGATGAAGTACTCTCCAAATAGATATGATAAAGTTAGTTTAAAATATTCCAAATATAATGAAATAAATCAGAAAAAAACAAAAGAAATCTGCAATGCTATTATAAATATTTGTATACTTGGAAATGTTAAGAAAATCACAGATAATAAGAGAACGTTCCCTCCGAATGTTAGGTGGTGATTAAAATTTTGCATTCACCGGTAAACACTTGTAGGTGCACATTTTTCCACACCGTTTACGATTATTTATTGTGATTTGGTGTAATTTTAATTTAAATCGTATTACTTTTATATGCAGACAATTAAAAGTAATTAGTGATATTTAAAACTATTTAACATATTCAACATTATTCCATAATTTATACTCTACAGTTTAGATATAGTTCAGGTAGAGTAGAAGGATTTAAGATACTAAAGATATTATTTTGAACAATTTCTGCACTATCTAGTCGTGATGAAATATTTTTGCACTTGTATGAAAATGCCTTTTCCTCATTTGCTTTTTGATTCAAAACGAGATATTTTATAATTTTAATTACAAGTAAAACGATTTCCATACAATATATTTTTGATTATAAAATTAAATAAAAGTCCTTGTTAGCTTTTAAAAAAAAAAAAAACAAACAAAAAATAACTACCACAAAGGAAATAAACACTAACAAAGTGCTATAAAATGTGTATAATTATAAATTATTAATAATAGTACAACTGCAGACTATATAAAAAAAAACACATTCTGATTTTTTCTCTAAGGATATCAACCTCTCTTTACCTTTCCAGTTTTATTTTGTACTTTTTATCATTTCAGGTTAATGCTTTCTCATTTAAATCTTTTCTTTTATTCCATTTTATTTAATATTTTTTTGTTGTGTAGTTTTTTTTTTGGTGAAAAGTATAAATAATTTTTAAAAAAAAGGATTAGCAAAAAATATTCAGAAAGTTCAGTTGTATTATTACAACTAAGTATGAAATGGAATTTTTTTTTATGAACTAGTGTATAAGTGTAAGTGTATCCCAAGAGTAGAGAGTTAAGTCATGTCCGATTTGTACGTGATATAATGTGCCAGAACAAGAGTTGCAGGAAAAATTAGTTTTTGCCAAATGGGAGAATGCAACTCGAGAATGACCATATCGGGGCAACATATCCATTTTGAATCTACAATAAGACAATTTTGCACATGAGCGCTTAATGAGCTGTTGATGCTGAACAAGAAATGAATCCACTATATTATACAGCGCCCCATAGTACAGTTAGCAGTGCTTTCAGTAGCCTCATATAAGTGGAGGAGCAGAACTTTGTAAAGTCTCTGCAAAATAATGTTACAATTGGTTCTTATGCTTCCACCAACCATAATACTATGTGGTTTGCTGTTGCTTCTGTTGATGTTGCCAATGTTGGTTATTTCCACCGTTTTTACTTCCAATCCTATTGCATAACAGAAAATTACCCTCTTGTGCTTACTATACATTATCGTTCAGACTAGGTTTTCATTTACCGAAATGGCCGCTGTTTTTTTCTTCTCAATTTCACATTTTCTTATTTATTGCAGAGGTCGAACCAAAACAAAACGAATAGACCAGTCCCGTACCGATAGTAAAATTAATGGCAAAGAAAGTTAATTTCCACAAAATGCAAAAGTGCAACAAACCGCATTCACCACATGGTACGTCACCGACTGGCAATACCATTCGAGGATGGTTACTCCTTGGCTACCATCGTGTAGGTGCACCATACAATCGGTCACTGTTGTTTCATTAAAAGTAGCATAAAATTAAACACGGTTTCGATAGTTCCAACACTTAAAATGCTGCTGGATAGCAAATTTCTTAGATCTTCCAGCGATTGTAAAAAGTTTTTGTTTCGAATCGTATCCAATTATTATGAGAAAAGAGAACATTGCAGTCGAAAATGTTGTTAGACTTCGGTTCTGTAGGTAGAGATGGCGGTGACTCCCTTTTTGTATTAGCTTTGGCCCAACTCTATACCAGCTAATTCTACTTCCTACCTATTCAATACTACTCCATCTGTGGTTGACTAAATAGTTTGGTGATTTTTCTTTTAGTTTTTAAACAAGGAATATTATTTTCAGCTCATTTAAGTAAATCTAACAAGAACTAATTTGCTTCCTATTTACAATCATCTCCAATCAACTCCTTTTTGCCATTCATTTATGATCAACATTTTCTATGGTCGAGTGTTACTTTGTTTCTACATTAGTAATTATTTTGTAAATAAATTGTATAAAGAACAGTATAGTTCTTACTAATTTTAACTTTTAAAAAATTTATGCTTATTGCAAAAAAAAAACAAAAGCATTATTTATTATTTTTAACGAATATTTTGCATAATAAGAACAATTATTCTTCATGAGATAAAATACGTAATCTTTATTAATAATTATAATTTAATTTTTAAAGTGCAGACACAGCAAAATTATTATTAAGTGTTATTATTTTCAATAACATGTTTCTATACTAAAATTCTTATACGAAATTATTTCATCAATTTTTGTGACAGTCAGAAAAATACACAGAAAATTGGGTAAAAAAAGTGATTGCTGGTCCCAATGTTTAACCATGTTTTTAGAGCCAAGAATATTGCGAGCATCATGCACAAGAATTGAAATTTCATAAACCATACAAAATTAAGGTAATACAGGAACTTCAGCCTAGAAATAATATGTGCTGCTGGCAATGGAACTTCTGAACACTTTGGAGCCTTACAGGTAAAACTCTGATTTAAAAAAAAAGATTGTTAGAAGAAAACAAAGTACATTTTGACTTCGTTAGTAAACTTTTACAGGAACGTGAAAATCTAGAGGCAACAAACAATATTGAGGCTGCCCTAACCTCAAATTACACCATGTGTCTAACAGACGATCTAAAGGTAAACTTTCTACTTTTTGTGTATCCGACAGTACGATATATGCGCGAGCATGCACGAACAAAGTTTGCGTCTTCCACGATCAACCGCTTGAATAAACACATGCAAGAAGAATTAATAGTTGTGCACACGGAATTTAGGCGAGCAAAAAGGAATTTCAACATGTCAAAAAATAAATTCCACCATTTTTAATGAATTATCTAGTTGGTCACTGCTGGTCTTATTTTATTTTCTTTCTGTTATGAAAGACGTTTTCACATTCATTTATTTATTTTGATTATTTCAATTCACTTATTTATTTTATATATATTTTAAACATTTAATTCAATATTAATTTCAACATTAATATTTTATATTCCACTGCCACTGTCATTTTATTAAACTTCTTTATAAATTTGTACGCGACCGTGTAACAGTAGTTTTTGTTACTTTTTTTTTAGTTTTCATCAAGTCGTATAAAATAAATATGAATGAATGAAGATGCAGACGGACAGCAAATATGGAAACTGTCATCTTATCAATTTATCCCAATTTCCCCATTTAAATTTTTGCGCAAAAAAAAATTCCGCGTCGTCACGCAATAATCGTACACTTACACGATCATGGTAATAAACCGGTAGAATTAAATGATTTGACAGCGAACTATCGTCAGGAGAACACTTTGGCTATTTTATGGAATTGAAGCTATTGATTCTACCTAACATTCCTATTCACATCGAATTAGATCCTTGCAATCTATTATCCTCTACAAAAATTATTGATGCTCCATTTTATGTTCGTAAAAAAATAAATGAGATTAAAAATAAAATTATAATCCGAAATTATCTATAACACCGTTAAGGTAAATTTTTAAATGTATATCCTCTACTATCGAAAAATTTATTTAGAGCATTGCAAATTTATTTTCAAGAAAACCAAAAGGAATTACACAAAATTCCTTAATTATTATTGAATATTTTTATAATCAAAAATTTATCAAAATTTATTTACATATAATTAGAGGTCTTTTTGTCCTTTTTCTTCGGATTCTATAATATGCAATAATTTATCAGCTTTTAACTGAAATCATGAAAATTTTCGAAGTATAACAATTTAATACTAGTAACTATATTTAGATGAATTTACCACGTTTTCGGTAGTTGAAGAGGGCAATATGCTCTTTAATCATCAAATATATTGTGGCAACTTTTAATTACTGATATCATATCCTCTAGTGACATTTTGACCCAATCATACCTGAGCAAAAAGGATAAACAAGGTTGCTTTAAACCAAGTTCGTTGCAAAGTAGTAAATGGCATTCAATTTATCTTGTGTGCTGACAAATTCGGTACAGATTATAAGCTATTGACTAAATACTTTATTCAATTCTAGCCCCTCTGGTCATCAGAGTTCACCGAGGTAGATACTTTTTATAACAAGATCGATGGACTTTCTCTGTGGCTACAGATACCTTGGAAGGAAGTATCTTTCTACCTTTTTCACCTGCCATTAAGTGGAATCGATTGGGAATAGTTTGTACAATCATCCTAACAGCATGATGAGAATATATTTTAATGTATTTTAGTGCCTTACTTAAATGACTGGATTTGGTTGACCCAATCTCTGGTCTGATAGCAACAGCTATAAATACGGTGAATTCCTTTGGTATATTTTTAATTAACAGGTTGGATAATGCCAATTTCTAAAAGGCCAATTTCTGTGGGTCATTCTTGAAGAGGTAATTTGCATCGACAGACAGTTTTTAATGCGGTCACATTCAAAGGACTAATTTTTGAACAGTTTTTTTTAAAAGTAAATATTTCTACTAAGTCCGTTTCGATATTTGACAAAAGGAAGCAATTATATTAGAGCAGGTGAATAGGAAATTTATTAAGTTTACTCTTGGCAACCTCAAAGTGTTAGTGGTAAATTTTATTCAAAAATAGTTAATATAAAATAAATAAATAAATAGATTTTGTTAACAAAGAGAAAGTGTGTACAAAAGATAAAGTGTTTAATTTGATTATTTCTAACTACGAGTATGTAGACACATCAAAAGTTAGTTTATCGAATCAATAACAAATGAATTTAGAGTATATATTGGCGTTTGGTAGATTAATTGAACGAAAATATGATTGAAAAGCTAATAAAATTATGTAAATTGGTACCAACCATATATCAATTTTATCGTTTATCGTCAGTTAGTGTTGTTAGTAAGGATGTATAATAATTAGACGATGATATCACGTACTAGTGCAAACGAAAAGAAAGAAAATACGGCAGAACGGCAGGATCTAATTATGAATTTAAGCAAATAAGTAGAAAGTGGAAATAGAACGCTTTGAAAATTCTAATTTACACTATCGTGTAAATATCAATTAGAGGAATTTTCAAAAGGATTGCTTTCAAAGTAGCTATTTTAAGAGCATATACACTATCATATTTGTAAGTACCTTAATAGAATATATACAATATATATATGTGTATAGCTAAGGAACGGGCAGATATATAGTAATTACTGTAAGCTAGTGTACATAAAAGCGACTGCAAGGATACCCGCAGACTCTTCGAATATATCCGTAACTAAATAAGCCTGAATGAACACCGATAAGACCGCATATTTGCATTTAATTTGCTGATAACAACACAAATAGTCGGAAAACATACATTTGCGAAAGACCAAAATGTAAATTGACAAGATGCGAAATGGAATTTTGGTTGGGTGCGTCTTGTATTCCAGAAATTCATTGACACCTCAACCAAATAGAATGTAATCTTTGTCAATATTATAGAGACTATGGACATGTATTCGAAAAATTTACTGAAATTTGGAAAATTATAAGGGTAGTCGCCGTTGGGCAATCACGAAACTATTTACAGTCGATCTATACGCTGATAAGGGCTACGAAAATATATTGAACTTTTAGGGGAACCAGTTTATATGCAAAAACAGAACCGGAAGTAGTGATAGTTAGGATACTAATGATAATAGTGCCGATGATCAAATTTCTGATGAGACTTACCAACATCCACTTCAAAAGGAATTGACTCTAGGCTATAAGCTACCAAATTGATTACCCAACCGTACTACACAGATTTTAACAAAAACACGTTCCATCTCGAAACAAATCACCAAACATCCTTTTCTCTGATGAACGTTAATTAACTTTAAACAGGCACGTCCACTGCAAATAATAATAAGTGAAAATCGATAATTAGAATTGTGATATTGGTTGGCTGTTAATAAGAGCCCCGGAGATTGTTTAACTTTTATAGGGGATATTAACACCGACCGGAGAAACAATGATGGTTAATACTTTTTAGAGAGAACGGTAGTCCACTATTTACATATCATTATTGGTAATTTGTCGACCACTTTGAAGGTATTCGATTTATTTCAAATTATTTGCAATTGTAAATTATCAGTCTGGATAAGTTTATCGGTATTTCTGCATATTTACAATTATATGAAATTTCACACTAGAAATATACAAAAAGTGTTAATTAAAAATTGTAATTCTTAAAGATGATTTCTGCATTCAAATAGGCATATTTGCTTATTGCAACATTGTTTCCTGTTCCAATCTCTCTGGCAACATTGTTACTTATGCCTTTGTTTCTGAGAACATTCCAATTATAATTTTGTTCCAAATGATGTGATAATTTAAATATTTACTAATTAAATTAAATGTAAGAATTGTTTGTAATTTTTATTAATAAACATGAACTATAGCAACAAATTAATTTCTCCAAATTCATTTTAAAAAAAAATTTCCAAGATTTTTTACCATAACTTAAGCAGTACTTTTAAGTGATAATCCATTTTATTTTTAAGGATATTATGGGCGTTGAGTGTCCAAAAAATGTACGCGAAAAATAAATGACTCATGCTGTAATTGAATTGTTTGTTTATTTGTAAAGTCCCTTAGACATATGCCAGGGGCCACTTCATAGCGCCACGACCGTGAGGCCATGTGGCAACTTCGTAGGACGTGTGGGAATTTGTCTGAGAGAGACTGGTCTGTGGTTAGTAGTATAGAAAGTTAAGAATTTTGTTATATTTTGTGGAGCAGATAAGTATATTGTAGAAGTTTAAATAAGGGACTAGGGAATGGATTTGTTTGATCGAGGAGCTCCATTGTAGGAGGAATGGGTGATTTCGAGAATCCTAAAAGCAAGAAATCGTGGGTTGTCTCGGCCAACTATCAACATCTTCCACAAGACCAAATCGCTTCGGACGGAAGACGATGCTGTGCATTTGGTGGGATCAGCAGGGTCCCTGGAGAAACTGTCAATACCCATCGCTACCACCAACAATTGGTCAAATTGCACCATGCTCTGCGTGAAAAAAGGACGGATTATCAACAAAGACATGACAAGCTGATTTTCCTCCACGACAACGCACCATCGCACACGTCAAAAATCGTCCGAAACTACTTGGAGAAACTCAACTGGGAGGTGCTACCCCACCCCGCTTATTCACAGACCTGGCCCCTTCCGACTACCACCTGCTTTCGGGTCACGCGCTCGCTGAGCAGCACTTCGATTCTTACGAAGACGTCCGAAAATGGCTTGATGAGTGGTTGGCCTCAAAAGGGAAGGAATTTTTTTGGGGTGGTATCCATAAATTGCCCGAGAAATGGCAAAAATATGTAGCTAGCGAGGGCACATACTTTGAATAAATTTGTTTTTGCTTTCTATGAATAAAAACATTTAGTTTTTTTAATAAAAAACAGCGGATTTAAACTTATACACCTGGTACAATATGTAAAATTTATAGTAAAATATTTATAATTAGCACAACGACAACTTCAGCTTTTCGGTTATTGTTAAAGAGTACCCTTGCTATGAGGGTAGTTCCAAAAGTACCCGACCTAACAAATAAACAGAATTTTTTTTTGGACAAAATGTTTTCATTTCTTAACGTAACCTCCTTTTAGCTTGATACACTTTTCTTATTCATTATTGGCAAATCTTGACGCCATGACCTCGTCAGCAGATGGAACTGTCTTTGGCTTCTTTGGAGCCGATTCCTTACTTTGGGTCCAATGTTTTGACTATTTCATTTTAGGTGTGAAGTAATGGACCCACGTTTCATGCATGGTTATGAATCGATACAGAAACTCGGCTTTATTGCTGATAAACATCCCCAAATAACTGATTGAAATGTTTATGCTCTATTGTGAGCAACCGCGGCACCCCTCTTAGGCACAACTTTTTCATGTACAAATTATCAATCAATATGCGATATACAGCACTTTTTGAAATGCCCACCATATCTGCTAGATCGCGCACTATTAGTCGATGGTTATCCAATACCATTTTATTGATGTTCTTCATCATTTCTGGCATGGTCAACTCATTTGGGTGACTACTGCGATGTTCATCTTCGCAGTTCGTACAATCTCATTTAAATATTTTATAATTGTAAGCAAAGTAGCCGAATCCCTCATAGTATAGTCTAGCTCAGCGTTGATGTTGCTTGGACAAATTACCACTTTTATCTATTTTTACAAATTCACTGAGAACCTTCTCTATTAATAATGGCTGTCAAACAAATATTAAATAACGCACCATCATCAAACTTTCAATTTAAGCTTTATAAGATTTGTGCCTTCGACTATGATCATTTTTTTCGAACAAAAACCACTATTTATATGTCAGGTCGGATACTTTACGAACTACCCCCGTATGCCACTAGATGGATTTGCACTCAAGATTTCTGCATACTAGGCGTAGACATTCCAGTATTACAAATCAGGGAAGGTTCTGAGACAATACACCTTCTAATTTCGCTATTTACTGTTTCTGTACTAAACCTACAATCTCAGTTGCAGTATCTTAACAACCCCTTTATTTACAGTATACAGGATAGGTCAACTTAGACTGATGTAAAATTCTTATAGGTTTTTTTTTATTTTAATAATTAATTGGAATTCCTTGCTTAAATTAATTTTTAATTTTTTGTTGTTGATATTTATATGGAAAATAACATCACTTAACTAACCTTTATTTACTTATTGATAAGTATGCGGTTTCTTCTAAGGGATTTAGCATTATGGTCGTTTGATAAGTAAATGGCTTCTACTAAATTTATTAATATCTGCCCTATTATTTTGCATCGTTATCATCATCATCACTATCAATGACAACGGAGAGTTCAGTCTAGTCCTGCCGAATCAAAGAACTCTAGACGTCCGGATTTCATACCCAGGTCTTATAGTTTGACACTCCGAGCATGTCTGTGGAATCCTGGTTAATACCATTGCTCCACGAAAGGCAATGCTGACCTTGCTTTCTGGGACAGTAGAAGGAGCAATGATAGACTTTCTCGGCCATGATCTTTTTTATCTATATGGAGTAAGTGTCTTGCGTAACGCAGGTTATTAAGATTAGTTTTTGTCCATGATAGATCGCTCACGGTAATGCTCTAAAATCTCTCAAATGAGGATAAGAATCAATTTGGTTGTGAATTCATCGATACCTGGTGACTTGTGGTTTTTTAGTAGACAGATCGCCGTTGTCGTTTCCGCGATGCTTAGTGGCGTCAGTTGGCGGGACTTCTGACTCTTGATAACTGGTAAAATAAATTTGTTGTCGCCTTTGCGGTGTCTGCCTTAGTTTTATCCATGATAGGTCGGTTACGGTAATGCTCTAGGATCTTTCAGTATTCAATCAAAATTTTACAATCATGTAACAGTCAGTTCGCTTGTGATTCCATCGACACCGGGTGACTTGTGGTTGTTTGTTTGTTTGTAAGGTCCCTTAGATATATGCCATGGGTCACTTCATAGCGCCACGACCGTGAGGCCATTTGGCGACTTCGTAGTACGTGTGGAATTCTATCTGAGAGAGACTGGTCTGTGGTTAGTAGAATAGAATATTGAGAATTTTGTTATATTTTGTGGAGCAGATTAGTATGTTGTAGAAGTTTAAATAGGGGACTAGGGAATGAAGTTGTTGGGTCGAGGAGCTCCATAATAGGAGGAATCGTGCTCGCAAAGTAGTTCTTGGTTATGTGGCACTCCTGTAGAATATGGGTGATAGTGAAATGGGTACCACAGGATTGGCAGAAGAGACGATTGGTGTTGCCAACAAGGAAGCTATGAGTGAGAGTAGTATGTCCAATCCGGATTCTGAGGAGCTTCCGCGCCCAATTCGGATTCGGGTTTATTAGTGGTTATCAAATGAGTTGATAAAAAAGTGTCCCTATTGGTCCAGTAATCGTGTCTGCGGATGATTAATGGTGTTAGTTGCCATTCTGTTAGTAGGCGAGGCAGATTGGGAATGACTGTGCTCACTGGTCGACGGAGTGTTTCTCCAGCCAACTTGTCAGCACTTTCATTACCCACAATTCACACATGCCCTGGTACCCATCGCAACTCGACACTCCTATTACTAAGTACGCTATGACGAATTGCGCTAAGTAATGGGTCACGCGATGGGCCAGAAAATGGCTTTAAGGGCGCCAAGGCTGTCTCTGAAAATAATAACGCTTAATTGGCTGAGAATATTGGTCGCAATTTCAATTGCCGTTTTGAAGGCCCACACCTCCTCGTAATATGGAGCTGCCCTATAAGGGAAAATTCCACAACATAGTGCGCGGGTGCTGCAGCCAAAAAGTTCGATGACCGAAAAAGATGTAATATCGGTGTCAGAGGCCAACGGTATCAGTGAAAAAAAGTCGATGATCTTTTAATCCGTCCAACTGTTCCTATATGAGACGGATGAGCTCTAGCCTTCTTAAACTTGTCAAGAGAAGCAATCACTTTCAACTTTGCTTCGAACCACGGTTTCCAATCTGGGTGTGGAGGGGAAGTTTGGAAAACAAGGGGGAGGATGGATGAAGTGCTTTCAAGGTGGGATATTAATAAAGATAGCGATGATGAATTCCTTTTTGAACTGGGGGAGATGATAATGTTTTTGATTAAAGTGTGGAGGGGATAATTTGGAAGGCATAGGTTTTTGTAAATTAAACTTAGGCGGGCTTTATAAGGATAGAAAAAAATAGGTTTTCGACCAGTCTCTGTCAGTATGGATTCGACCGGTTTAACGCTGCCTCGACTAGTTTTTTCCCTGCTATTGGCATACTGAGACATATAGTGAGGAAATAGAATAAGGTCCTATCTAAAAGGGCGTTGGTTACTCTAATTGCCTCACTTTGTCTCACGTTACTTTTGCAGCTGACTAAAATTTTAACCAATTGAGATACCCAGAATTTTCAGACTCATGGTGTAATTGAATTGTTTCTCGGGCTATATGGCATGTATCTTACAATTTCGGTACAAAAAACTGCATTATCATGTCGCCATAGTAATTGTCATTAACTGTTATTGGCTGAGCAGCTGTATTTTCGAAAAGGAATGGTCCGATAATACCTCCAGCCCAAAATCCGCAACAAACAGTAACATGTTATGGATACATCTGTTTCTCAACAAGCACTCGTGGATTTACTGAACCCCAAATTAACGATTAACTAAGCCATCAAGATGAAAATGAACCACAAGACGATTTTGTAGAAAAATGAGCATCCATTTTTTGTTGCTCCATAATAATTAACATACGCGAGGCTCCGAAAACCCATAAGCACTTGTAAATAAGTGAAATGTGACTATTTTATGTGCATTTTTGTTGTTTCACAATCCATTCAAAGAACTCCACACACTGTGCATGGTCAGTAGGCTTTAGTTTGTGAGTCAGTTAAAATTTTTAAGCAAGAAAGTCACAATCTTTCGTTAGAATATATTATGCTATAGAGAGTTTCTCGAAATCCGGTGCGTGACCACCGTACCAAATTGATATTCCTGGACTCTCAATAACACTCTCACGAACTGCTTTGATATTTTATGTTGAACGATTGCTGAAAGACGGCCAGTGTTTAAGATCACTAGTATCCCTAAATTTTCCAATTAATTTCTTCACAGCTGTTGAGCCTAAATCACTATTCCAACCATATTTTTAACAAAAATTGCGATCTGTAGCAGCGAAATCTTTTTATTTTGGAAAATATTTCTCAGCAATGAAAACGCATTGCTCTTTCGTATAACGCTCCATTTTTAATAACCTTGAAGTGTCACCTGTTAGGTTGTATTTTTTTTGTTGGCAACACTTTACCGCACAAATGGCGCAAAATTCAAATTTTGCGTGATAATTGGGCCATCTTAATATATTGATTTTTTTTTTTATAGTCAGCTATTTAATAATTTAGCTACGTTTTTCCGATTTAAAAATACATTATTTGATCCACTCTTGCTCTTAGTTCCCAAGCCTGCTTGCCACACCCAGATTGCAGACCGTGGTTGGGAGCATAGTTGTTGATGCCTACGATATTATAAACATTTCCTTAAATTTCAAAGAAAACATCCTATGGTGTCATCCACCTTGCTAACGGAAATTAGGACTCCAAATAGAAGTTCCCCTTTTCATTGTTAAGAGTGAGCAATAAGGATGACAGTTGAGATTGAACTTAATGCCCCTAAACATCGCAGCGTGAATATTTTTACCGTCAGTCTCGCAGCCTTGGAGGCTATTCGTGGATCATCAAATAATCCGGTGCTCAACAAAATTCGTCATAGTCTCCTAAAAAATAGGAGGGTCGAATTGCTTAGAGTTCCCAGTCACGTTGGTATCCTCGGCAAAGCCGCTCCTGTTCCTACTAAAATTCCAACTTTGCCGCATTTACTAACCAAATGGCACTTAACATCTTTTTCCATGCGTAGGCAAATACACTGTACCAACGGCTGAAGGTTTCTTTGAAACCTTCAAAGAAACTTTCTTTGAAGGTATTAAACCAGTATACTCAACGATCATTCCAAAATTCTGAGCAAAGAAACTTCTCAGAATTCAAATTGGGCACACTGCACTTACCCATGATTTCCTTCTCGGTACCCAACATTGTCCTTCATGTCATTCCTATGACGTTCCACTCAACATTTTTCATATTTTACGTGAATGCCACTTAACCCAGAATTTCTTTTTGAATAGAACTCCTTCTACTGGAGAACTCCCAGATCCAACCATTCATTTCCCAAGCACTCTCTTTAATTTTTAAAAGGAAATAAATATACTCCAAAAAATTTAACCACTTCTAATTTAAGTAACTAACTATCGAACTAGCCTTATTAGGGAAGCTTGTAATACAAACCCAAACGTAACATGAACACGCCAACTGACCTCATGGCCGTGGCACTACATAATGACCTCTGGCTCTTATTGCAGAGACCTAACAACAAACAAAAAAATAAATAATAAATTATGATCGAAATATTGTTCAGCTATGAGACACATTTCTTGATACATCAATAAGCATAATTGACATACATATGTGAGGCTCCAAAAACCCACAAGTATTTGTGAATAAGCGAAAAGTGACTGTTTTATATGCTATTTGATATTAAAAAGATATTATTAGCCCATATTTGCTTAAAAATTATGAAGGAAAGGCCGTTTCTTTAAGTTTTGAGTACTATTACCTAAAGTTCAGATAATAAAAAATAGGTTATTATACAGACAATATGGGTTTTTCAATAAAACGAGGTCGCAAACTATATAATACTATACATTTCGGTTTTTATTAGAGGAAAAATCTACAGAACACGTAATTTTGAGGTTTGGTGATGTTAATTGGCATCCAAAACCCAAGCTTAGAGCAATTAAAAAGAAATATCCGTCAAGTAATGACCGAATTACAGCCCGTAAAATTCATCAAAAGTAACCTCAAAATGAAAAGGTCCTGTAAGAAGTGATGTGGCAGTTATTTAAATGATATCGTATTCAATATATAATGCCATATAATATAATAAATATAAAAAATTAAAGTGTATTTAATTTAACTTTAGTTTCCAAAGTGCAATTTGGATAATCCTTTATTCTTATGTATTCCTCAATAGCTTCATTTCTATAAGTTTTTTTTTCCTCAGTTGTTATCAAATTATTTTCATTTAGAAAAATTTAATGTGTTTTATAAAAATCACTTTTCTTCACTTGAATTCCCCAATAATTACTCCTACAGTAAGGAGTAGGTCTATAGCATAGAAGACTATTCAAACTTGTAACAAAAATAAGCAATAATAACAAATACATTTATAGAATTGAAAAAAAAAATACTGTCGTAAGTAATTTAGTAAGATTTAAAATAGGAAATCAAAAAATAATCATTGACAAGTTAACATTTCTTGGAATGTTTTCATTGGACTGGTTCACAAGGTCAATAGGATTCAAATATCGTAAACAGTTTACATTTGCTTGTGCAAATAAACATTGTAGCTGAAGGCTTCAAATGAAAGTTATATAGACAACACAAGTAGTTCTTATCCATGAAACATTACTCTTGGCTATTTTGCCAACTTGCCACGAACAATCCATAAACAACGAATCACGAGAAGGCGCCCCCAGAAGAACAAGGTGAATGAATAGTTCACGGTGGTGACTACAGAAAATGCAGCAATAAAAGTAACACCAGCAACAATTTAAGCTTTACCAGAGAATCAACACATTAAAACAGGAGGACTCCGGAAAACACGGTTGCCGCTTTTTCTCTTTATTTGGATACCCGATATAATAGTTGATGTTTAAGAATACGATTAGCAACGTGAATCCTACTTCGTTAAGTATTTTCCAAAGTCCTGATTTGAAAATCGTCTTCGTAAATAGTTTAAGCCAATAATAGATTGTAGTTATAAAGAAGCCTCCCGCTGAACCCGATCAGATCTGTCCCATCACTCCCATCGTAATAAGAACGAGTGCTAAGTAATATGGCAGACAATTCCAGAGCTTCAAATGTCATCGCTTCCCACCTGCCATCATTTTGTTTACAAACTCATTGAAGTCTTCGGTAAACATCATCGAAACCCATCGAATGGATTTGTTGGCATTAGTTCCAAAGATGCAAAGTCACGTTCTGTACACAAAGTAGCCGAACCGAGACTATACGAATTCTATCAGCTATCGATGGCCGACTAAAGCAAGTGTTTTAGAAATGACTCCTCAAGGCGAAAAGTGATTGCACAAATACCTATTCTAGATGGAATTCTATTTTGATGCCGATCGATTTTCATACATCATAAGATTCAACTGGAATATAATCTGAAAAAAAAAAGAAAATAATTGAAATAATACAAGGTAAAGTATAAGGTAAGTAATGCTCTAAAATTACTTCGATTGTTTTTCATTTTGGTCAATGTCTAAGGGGATATTTATTTTTATTTGGATTTTATCCATAAAAATAATTATTCTTCATGAGATAAAATAGGTAATCTTTATTAATAATTATAATTTAATTTTTATAGCAGCAAAATTATTATAAAGCATTATTATTTTCAACAACATTTTTTTATACTAAAATTTTTATACGAAATTATATCATCAATTATTGTGACAGGCAGAAAATTACGGAGAAAAATGGTGCATGATGGACCGAAGTTTTGATACTGATTTTAGAGCCAGGAATATTGTTGGCATTATGCACAAAAATTGAAATTTCATAAACTTTACAAATTTTAGGTGATACAGGAACTTCAGCCTAGAAATAATATTCGCTGCTGGCAATGGAACTTCAGAACATTTTGAAACTTCACGGGTAGGACCCTGATTTTAAAAAAAAAAGTATTAGCAAAAAACAAAGTGTATTTTGACTTAAGCGGCTTTGTTAATAACACTGTACAGAGGCAACAAACGATATTTAAGCCCCCCTAAGCTTATATTACAACGTGCGTCTAATAAACGATAAAATCCGTAAATTTTCTACTTTTTCCGCAATTGACAGTCTAATTGCGCGAGCACGCACACATATTGCGCGTGAATGAAAATATGCAGGATCGTCGCGAACAAAGTTTGCGTATTCCACGATTAATCGCTTGAATAAACATCTGCAAGAACAATTAATTCTAAATGCGGAATTTAGGTAAGCAAAAAGGAATTTGGACATGTCAAAAAAAAATTTACTTTCTATTATGAATGACGTTTTCAAATTCATTTATTTATTTTGATTATTTCGATTCGTTTATTTATGTTAGTCGACATTTTATATTTTTATTAAAACACTTAATTCAATATTAATTTGAACATTAATATTTCTTATTGAACTTCTTAATAAATTTACGCGCGAACGATATTTCACTATACACTATACTACACTAGCTTTTGCTACTTTTTTTTAGTTTTCATCAAGTAAAATTTATCACAAATAAAAAAAAAACACGAATAAATGGAGATGCAGACGGACAGCAAATTTATAACTGTCATCTTATCATAATGACCAAATTTCCCCTTCTACTTTATTGCACAAGGAAAATTTACGCGTCTTCGCACAATAATCGTGCACCTACATGATCAAAGTAACTATTTGTAAAATTGGCTTATTAAACAGTGAACCATTGGCAGAAGAAAATGGTATATTATATGCACGGTGTAATTAAATCTTTAGACTATTTGAAAACACTTTGGCTGTCTTACATGCCACGCAATTAAAAAACCTTTTTCGACTTATGGAATTGAATTTAGTGATTCGACCTATCATTCCTATTCAAATCGCTTTAGATCCTTACAATCTATGATCCTCTTTAAGAATTATTGATGCTCCATTTAATGTTCGTAGTAATATATTATATTTTGTATTTCTCTCTTATCCAATCATCGTAACCCACCCTTAAGATGACTTTGTTTTATTATCTTCTAGAAAAACACTCATCAGAGATTACGAATTTTCTAATCCACGTTTGTTGGAGAAATATCAATAATCCCACTTCATCATATTAGAAATGAAATAAAGTTAAACTATAATCCGAAATTATCTATAACACTGTTAAGGTAAATTTTTAAATATATTTAAAAATGCTGAAGAATATCCTCTACCATCGAAAAATTTATTTAAATCATCGCAAATTTATTTTTAAAAAAACAAACCAGGAAATAATTTAAATGTGTCTCGAGAAAACTATAAATTGTATTGTTATCCTTATTGGTTAATGAAACATTCTTTGAGATATAATCACTATAAATAATTTAACCATGCACCATCAAATAATAGGTTTTCCTAATGAAATACTTAATATAACTAAAAGAAGTTACTGAATTAATAAGGCAAGTTTGAATAGTTCTTATGCATAAAAGTATAAACTTTTCTCTAAAGTTTTTAAATTAAATTAAACTTCAAACACGATACTTCTTTATAAATTTATGTGCGATTAATTTTTTATAATACACTACACAATACTAATTTTGCTACTTTTTTTAGTGTTTAACTTTAAATAAGATTTACCACAAATAAAATAAATACGTATAAATGAACATTTTGATGCACATTAAATATGGGAACTGTCAAATGTCAAAATAAAGAATGGCGCACAAATCGCAACGAACAACATAAATGACATCATATGTAATATTTCTATAATTAAACATGATGAAAACATGTGAAGTTTTGCCAAATTACCCCTTCTATAGTCTTGACACGAGAAAAATTTGCGCGTCCACGCGCAAAGATCGTGCACCCACACGATTAGTATAATATACCATCGAGCTGCTCGTAAAATTAAATAATTTAACAACGAACCATTGGCAAAATATAAAAGGCCATTGAAAATTCTATAACCGATGTTTTGGCACCAAATTTTTTTCCAAAACATGACGATGTTTTGTAGCCCCTTGAATTAACCCGCTCTCTGAAGAGATACACAAAAGGGAAAGAAGTTCTACGCTAATCTTAAAAAAATTACTCGCAGCGGAATCAATTAAATTAACCTAGAAATATGTGAAAGAGTGTTAAAAAATTTCATCAAAAGAGCTGACATTTGTCATAAAACCAGAGACAGCCATTTAACCAGAAATATTTTCTCTATTTAATTTCAAAGTCTATGTAAATTATTTTGAATAACAAAATTCCTGTTTTTTATTGCAATCTAAAATTCTTTGACAAAAACTTATATACTTATTAGCAGAATACCCTGTAAAACTTTCTTTTAAATTACTTTGGTTTAAAAGTAAATAATTCCTGATAAACAATCAGACTTAAAACTCTTAAAAAGTAAAATTTTTCTTACAAAAAAAAATTAAGTATAAATGCCTTTTTAAAGTGCAAATTATATAATTTTTTTAAGTTGAATGATATTTTTTTAATAATTCATGAGTGAAAATTTCCAATTCAGCATATCAACGATGACAATTGCAATCCTTTTATCATCCCAAATAATATGCAAATTACGATCGTTATTTACTTAAACAAAGAGAATAGCAAATTTTTCATCATATTCCCTTGTATTCATAAATACGAATATAATCAAAATGAATAAATTACTCAATTTTCAATTATTTTACAAGAGTGAGAATTTATTTACGCAAATTTTTCTACAATTTCAGATGAATTCAATTTTTACATTTTCATCGTACATTTTCCATATTCAAATTGAATTTTTGTACTTTTGACCTAAATTCTAGCAATTTTTTTTAACCTAAATGCTCACAATATGGCCTATTTTTGAATTAATATCCAGCTGAAAAGCTTATATAATTACAGGCAGCTTTTTCAAGTGTGAACAAAAATTATCATATTTAAAAAAGGATTGAAATAATTGCTATTTTAAACAATTTTAAAAAGCAAGTGAAAAAATTTCGTAATAATTTTATGAAACCACTTTAAAAACATCGAAAAAAAAGAAATCACATCAAAGGGAAAAATTTATATTTTATAATTTTTTTGGTGTCTGAAAACCAATCTGGCAATCTGACCGAAACAAATCCTTGAATGTTCTGATTTTGCCTCAACGAAGCTAGGAAGGATAAAATAAAAAACTTTGAAAAAATAATAAACCCCATGGAAGGGGGGGAGGAGGGTTATGAGTACGATTCTGGAATGAAGCCATATCGATTTATATTTAAGCATATGTAGTCGGTTGGTTTTGTTTAGAAAGCTTTAAATGGGAAAGAATTGCTATAACTAAGTTAATATGCCAGGAGAGGGGGGGATGTATACTAACAGGAAATGACTTTCATGGTCTTTTTGGTGAGTTTTTGATGTTTTGTCGCAATGCAATTCTTATTTCTACAGTTTGCATTGAAGACAACAATAAAATTTTACAATCGAAAATAAAGTCAAATTCGGAGTGTTAAGAGTCAACATCATTTGGTGGAGCATAGAAAGCCGACATTGGATATAATGGGCGGTGATGAGTAGAACTGAATGAATACTTAACATAGTCGATTGTACATAGTTAACCGAGGTATAATAATACTTTTGGACTAAAGAAAAATTCACAACGTTCGTTTATATCCTGTGTCTGAGTTTCGGTTTTCTGATTGTCTAAGTTCTCTAGGGATTGTCATGCTTTGGTGTAAAAGATGAAACCGAACCGATAAACTTTTCCAAAAATATCGTTAACATGTGTCGCACAATGTCATAGTCTGCCCACAATGCAATTTCATTTAATATTCTCTATACCCCAATTCTGATATTAACACTTCATCTGGCGTGTGACTTTTACTACCTACGGAAATATTATAGAACAGAACAGCACTTTTGCTTAGTAGTTAATGCGGCAAAATCTGTAGAATACTCGTATTTATGATACTTCGAACAGTCTGTTTAGTTGCAGTGCAGTTTGTTTATTTGGGCAATTATTACGATGACAAGCGACTGAGCTAAGAATTTTTGGACAAAGAAAAATATTTGCAGACATTTTAGTTCATAAACCGCAGACGATATTTTTGGGGCGGATTGTCTGATCATCCTTGGACAGATGGTATCCATTCAGTTTGTTAACAGCAAAACCGCAATGCTCCAAAAACTTTTACCAGAGCACTGTAGAAATTTTGCAAAGGCTGTGAAAAATAATAAACGCATTCGAATAATGATCGTAATCTTTGGTGATTGTGTGCAAACTAGCTAAACAGTCGAAAATCAATGTTCTATTTTATTGGCAAAAAGATATCGGTTTTTATGAGAAGATTTTGCAGGTCTTAATGGGTTGTTAAATTATGAAAGTGTCAGATGAGTTCATCTACAAGACCAAAAGGCTAATATCTCGAAAACATAAAGATGGCCATAAGATTTTGATATATTTTGCACATGTTGATTTATAGCACTTCATAGAAATATCATCAAATATGACTAGTCATCACAATTGTCAGTTGCCTGCAGTCTTCCAAAAATATTATCTTAACACATAAAGTTCAAGTTTAAGAAAAAAGATTTCCAATTTGTTTTTGTACATTCGCTGTCGAACGAATTATTTCGTCCTTTTTTTCATATATAAATATTTTGTTTTATGACTAAAGAAAATATTTTGCGGTAAAATTTATTTGAAGATTTTCGAATCTATATTATGACTAGGCAGTATTAGATGTTCCGAATTTGCTACTCCCTCTCTTTAGGATGGTACAAACGGGAAGCTGCAAACTTAATCGATTGATGTTCAATCTGATGACAGTGCATGACTTGAAAGTGCATTTCTAAAAAAACAATAACAATAAATAAATACAAGTCAGTAATTTGTACAATATTTTTATGTAATATTAACAATTTGTTGTGTTATTTGAAAGTCTTACTCAGAGGTGGGAACTTTTTATTCTGATGAAATCCACAATGCCATAAAGTGTGAAAAAAATCTACAAAAATGGGAATATTTTTCTTCCAACTAAGAAGAATCATATATTTACCAAAAAAAAATAAAAAAATATTCAACTTACTATACAAAAATCATTTTAAAACTGTACTAATACTTTTTTAGAGTTTGTAAACTTCTACTTTTCACTATGTACACGTCCATTTATTTAAAAAAATTATGTTAAAATAAAAAAAAATTTCTCAGTTCAAACTAAAACAAAAGCTTTTGTTTATTAAAGAAATAAAAATATTCATAATAACAATAATTATTCAAATAATTTGTTAGTGCTTATTTTCATGTGAAACTACAAATAAATTTACATAATCGACTGAACTTTTGTTAAATAAAAATTTTTCTAGGCCACACACAATTTCTGAGAATAGTTTCAGTTTTGAATTTTTTTCTTTTAGATAATGGCTTTAGATAAAAATATTTTTCAATTTAAAAAAAAACAGATCTTTTAGAAATAGTTAATACTAAAAAGATTTGATCTTATAATTTTATTTGATTATCTGATAGAGTGACCATCTTCTCAATCTTGTAAATTGCTTCAAGATCTTTTGTGAAATTAGGTTTTTGAATTTTTAATATTTCTTTTGAAAGTATTCAATTTGTAAAAACATATTTTTGATGGTCTAATTCTCATTATTTCTTAGTTTGATACAAATTGTCATCAAACTCACAAAAACCGAGAGTTTTCATGTACTCTTCTTTTCATATTTTCTATCATAGAATTTTTCAATTTAGTTTTTTTTTAATTTCATAACAAAAAAGTAGTCCATATAAATAATATGTCGTCTGGAATTATTAGAAAATATACAAGGTACTGGGATCTCTGAGAGTAATCTTGCAACACTGCGGATTTCCACTACACACAGGTTGTACTTTAGCCCATTCTAGACGTGCTGTACAAATTCTAGACGTCCTGTAACTAACTGACTATTAAGACTGTGATAAGTAAAGTTGTATTTTTCTAGTGCGTTATGAAAAATTTTATAGTGAAAATCTTTTATGTTAAGCTTGGTTAATCTATGAGTTTATGGTGCATATGCCTTATCAAGAGCATGCAATTTTGTGGTAAAGATACTACTGTGTAAGGCGATCTTTGGTTCAACATCGTAAACTGAGAAAAATATAGAATGATTAATGACTTTTGTGAGGCCAGATCATCCACGATAGACTTTCAATGAAATTTTTTTTATAAAGAAGTCCTTAGAAGGGTCAGAAAAAGGGTTATTTCACCAAATCAAACTTTGATGCTCTATAATGACAATGTCTTCTGTCACATGGCCATCTCCATCTTTTGTCGAAAAAAAGGATTTCTATAGATCTCCAGCACTCTTATATGCCTTATCTTAGTTTGTTTCCCAAATATCCAAAAACACTGCAAAGGACGTTATCTTAATAATGTAATCGGTTTCAATTCAAGTCTCTCGGCACTGCTATGAAAACGAATAACAGCACCTCCACCGATATAAAGCCGCTAAAAGGAACAGTTTTGAAAAGAGGTTGCAAAAAAAATTTATTTTAGAATAAAAAGCGTATATGGTTTGTGGCCTAAACGTTAAATAATTACTCTTAGTGAATAGTAAAGCCTCCTTTTTCCTATAGACCTATTAACCTTCTGTCGATCCTTGGTAGAATTTTAAAAAAAACTTCGTTTAAAATGATTCTATCTACTCATAGATAATAAAAAAATTGCTGATTACGAATTGGGCCTCCAATTGGAATATTCCATAATAACATAATGCCATTGCCTTCTTCGTTACATGAGATATTTCCCAGGCTTTTGATCATTTGTGCCATCCTGAGCTCATTTGCAAGCTAAAGAGCTCCTTTCCTTCTAGATACTATCAAATATTTGATTCATATCATTTTTGGAATTATTTTTAAGTAGCAATAAAGAATCATCAGATATATGCCCTTTTTCAACTTGACTCTTTCAAAGCTAATCATTGATGCCGATGGCTTTTTATAAAGCTTTTGATTCCTTCACACTTTTCAAAAAGCCATCTTCCCTGTTATTCCTTAATGACATTATTCCACATTGTACTAAAATGCATTTTTTTGGGATTTTAATTTGGAAAGTGATAGTACCTGGAACGTACATACTAAACTAAAAAACACTTCAGCGTAACTAACGTTCCCGATAACTTCTTAAGCTTCAATTACACTGTGCGTCTAACATACGACTTAAAGCTTAAATTTCTCCTATTTAGTGCGTCTGACAGTGTAATATAATGCGCGATCACGCACGTACATTGCGCGATCACGCACGCACATTGCGCGATCACGCACGCACATTGCGCGTGAAATAGGTTGCGCAGGTTCGCCGCGAACAAAGTTTGTGTTTTTGACGATCAATCGCTTGAAATAATAAAATGGTATTACGGAGTAGAATTTTCTTTCGGGTTTCAGCTTTAAATGCTAGTACATTGCTAATTTTCCATTATTTTATAATAATACTGTGAGAACATACGTAAAGTAAAATTTATTTACAAAAGCCTACTTATTCAAAATTTTCGAATATAATCTCTTTAAATTCAAATATTTTACGTAATATTAGGTATTATGGCTGAAGTTAGCGACGTGTTTTAAGCTTATATTCCGCCGTGTATCTAATAAACGATCTAAACATCAAATTTTCTCTTTTTAGCGCATCTGATAATGTAATATATGCGCGAACACTCACGAACTTTGCGCGTGCAAAAGATTGTGCAAGTTCGCCACGAAAAAAGCTTGTATATATGAACTTTTTGATCGCTTGAATGATTAATTGTATTGCACGTGCAATATATGCGAGCAAAAATCAATTTCAACATCTTGAAATATATTCCATGATTGCGTGAAAGTTTGTGCTTTTTTTATTGGTGGATTGTTACTGTTCTTTTCTATTTATTTTGTATTATGAATGATGTTTTCACATTTATTTTTTTTTTGATTATTTCAATTCTTTTATTTATTTTAGGAGAACTTTTATAATTTATTTGAACATTTCAACATTATTTTCAATATTAATATTTCATGTTCCACTGAAGTGCGAACGAGTTTTTGATACTTTTTCAAATTTTCATCAAGTAAAATTTATCATAAATAAAATAAATACGAATGAATGAATATTCAGACTCATAGTAAATATGAAAACTGTCATCTTATCAAAATAACTGAATTTTCCATTTCACCAAATTCTTGTACGAGGAAAAGTTGCGCGTCTACACCCAATAATCGTACAATGACACGTTTAAAGATATATACCGGCAAACTATTCGTAGAATTAAATGATTTGACAGCAAACTATCGGCAAGAGAAAAATGTGTATTAGACGCATGGTATAATGTAAGCTTTAAACTATTTAAGAATACTTTGATTGTCATACTTGCAACGCAATTATAAAACCTTTTTGGACTTATGGAATTGAATTTTATAATTCTTCGCAATGTTCCTATTCCAAAAGCATTAAATTTTTAGAACATAAGATCCTCTGGAAGAATTATTTGTATATATCTATCGTAACCCACCTGTAGGAGAACTTATCCTCCTGTAAAACACTCATCAGAGACTAAAAATTTTTTAATCGTCGTTAATTAGAGAAATATTAATAATCCTTAGAGAAATACTAATAATTTAACGAAATTATTCGTTAAGGTAAATTTTTAAATTTATTTAAAAATGCTGAAAAATATCCTCTACTATCGAAAAATTTATTTAAATCATCGTAAATTGAGTTCCCTGAAAATAATCAGAAAATATTTTAAATGTATCTTAAGGAAACCATAAATTGTATTGTTATCCTTATTGGTTAATGAAAAATTCTTTGAGGTGCAATCACAATAAACGATTTAACCATGCATCATCAAACAATAAGTTTCCCTAATGAAATACTTAATATAACTCGAAGGAGTTGCTTAATTAATTAGGCAAGTTTGGACAGCTCTTATGCACAAAAGTATAAACTTTTTAGCAAAGTTTTTAAATTGAATTAAACTTTAAACAGGATACTTGCATACGTTTAGAAAATTTACTTGTCGTATGTGGAGCAAAATGAAATTTAGCTACAATATTTTACCAACAAATATTTTTAGTGTTAAACTTTTCGTAATAAAGTAGAATTTTTTTTAAACAAATAATTAGAAAATGTAACCGACACTTGAGCAAAAAATAGTTATAACAACTTTTTTTTTGTTATAAATTAACAATGTTAAAAATATTATTTCTTTACTCTAAATAGTGGTTTAGATTAAGTAATAGTAGTTTGTTACTAAACGAATTATAATTTTCTTCACACAAAACCGAAATTGTTACCAACACTTTCATAGTAAATATTTTGGGTAATGGGGAAAGGATGAGCAGTAGTTAAAGGATAATCTTGTTAGAAAATTTTCAGGTGAATACAAGAGAATAACGAGTTGCTCTAGAATACTAGAAGAACCTAAGAGAATTTGTGGTAAAATTTCCACCAGACACAGTATCCCTGTGGGTTTGCGTAAATTGTTTTGAGTGGATCTTCCATAGTTTTCACAACTGTTAACTGATTTTACTCAATTTGCATCATTTGAATGTCATTCTGGCACCACACTAACGAAAAGTTTGTCTCTACTCTAAGCAAAGTTGATTGTTTTGTGAATTTATTACAAATACAAATACACTTGCAGAATATTATGGAAAATTTACTTTCGCAAACACTTATACTCGTATATAATCAAAAGAGAGTACAATAAAGAAGGTCATATTCAGGTACGATAACTTTGGAAATCCTTGTCCACCCAAACCTTTAGAAATTCTTGTCAATATTTACGTAATATGCATAAGATAAAATTGTAGCCAATACTGAGTCACAGGTGGGGGGAGGTCACCATTTGGTATATCAGATTGTTATGAACTTTAGCTACATCCAAAGTAGCTAATTACTCTTTGAATATGTGCATAGATTTGCTCCTCATTTCATTTATTATTCGTATTGTGTCATTTTTGGGTTCGGTTGCCCTTCTTGAAGTGTCTTATTGAAGTAACACCACCTGTTTCTGCATAATAATGAGACACCTTCTGTTAGTTGACTTTTACTTTACTATACTGTATCTAACTTCAAGGAGAATTTATTATGAACAAAGTTGAAATCATTTTAAATTTTAATTATATTCCCAAAAGTATAGAGTATGTATCGCCTGTTCAAATTTCATCTCCTTAGTAGGACTTTTTGATGACAAAAAAATTTGATTTTCTTCAAATTTATGCGTGATTTTTTTTTTTTTTTTTAAATTAATTGAATTAATTAAATTATAATTTGCGGTTGGAAAAATTGAAATAATCTGTATTTAAATGTGGTATACTGTATATTAAGGAAAACAGCTTTGAAACAGCACAAAGCAAACCACGAAATTATATTAAATTTTATGAATTCCCTTCGATTTTATTTTTACTTTTGACGAAAGTCTTAAAGTCTGAAAAGAAAATTTCTTCTATTTGATATTTCATAAACATTAGGGTTTACCATTATTACTAATAAATCTATAAACTAGAAACTGATGGTGAAGCCCATTTTTTATTTGATGGATATGTTAATAAGCAAATTTTTCATATATGAGGCTCTGAAAATCCACAAGTTACTAAAGAAGAGCAATAATATCAGCTAAAATTGAATGCACTATTGTGCATTTCGGTCTGAATGGATCTTTAGCCCGTATTAAATTAAAAACGAAAAAAATTTAAAAACCGACTATTTTTAGCTTGAACTTAAAAATTTTAATCAACATCATATATGGTTTCAACAAGCCACAAACCACGAAAAAATTTCCTGTAATTTTTTACGACATTTTTAAATTTATTTAATTTATGGAAGGCGTTTTCTTCGAGATTTTGTGATATCTAATGACCTTTAAGATCAAGTGAGTTGATGCCATTGAACTTTTCCTTATATGGCTTAAAAGGAGAATGTAAAAATTACTATCCGTTAAGAAATATTTGAATTATAGCCTGAAATGTGCGAACAAGTAAACAAAAAATACTTCAAAAGGATCGGAGCCTACAGAAGTCTTCTGGAAGCCATTTAAATAATGTTATATTAAATATAAAGGGGTGTTCCAAAAAAATTTGCTCCTCGGGCTGTATGGTATGTGGAACCATGTTGTTGAAACCACATGTCGTTTACATCCATATTTTGCACTTTAGGTAAAAAAAACTGGATTATTGTGTCACGACAGCTAATGGAGCTCAGCTTTTATTACCTACAAACCACATTCCCCCCCCCCCTAACCAGCGGCATTTTCAAAATAGAAATTCCGTACTGTATGTCAAAATCCTTACCGAACAATAACACGTTGTGAAGATATTTGTTTCTCAACAACCACTCGTGGATTTTCTGAACCCCAAATTGTCGATAAAGCAACCCACCAAGATGAAAATGAGCCTCATCGCTGAAGATAATTTTGTTCGCAAAATCAGCAAGCAGTTGTTATTGCTCCACAATCTATTCAACGAACTCCATTCATTGTGTGTGATCAGTAGGCTTCAGTTCTTGAGTAAATTGAACTTTGTAAGAAAGAAGGTCCAACTTTCTGTAGAGATGTTCTTGAAATTGTACAATTCATAACCACGGTGCAAAATTGATATTCTTGGATTCTCAAAAATACTCTCATAAACTGCTTCAATGTTTTATATTGAAGGACTTGTTGAGTGTTTAACTGGACTAATTGTTTCAGTCTTTCTAAATTTTTTAGTTAATCTTTTCACAGTTGATGAACTTAAATCACTATTCTGATAATATTTTATACTAAAATTGCACACTGTAGCTGCCAAACCTTCATTATTTTGAAAATATTGCTCAATAATGAAAAACATGCTCTTGCATGCGGCGCTCCATTTTTAATAACTCTAAACTGTCACCTGTCAGGCTGTCTTGCTTTTTCATCGATGGAATTTTTATCACACAAATGGCTCAAAATTCAAATCTTCCATGCTGTTTGGGACACCCTATATAATAATGTTGACCAAATAATACAATTAATAATTTTTTTTTAATCAAAATCCCAAATTTTTTTTTTCCAAAGGACAAAATCCCAATACCGAACTTTCCAAAGAATAAATTGATTTTTATTTAAAAAGCATCATAAATGTTAAAAAAAATTACTTTTATCGAAAAGAACAAAAAATTGGATCTCCTTTCATGATTTGACATTAAAACTATTTCGAAATCTTAGCTTTTGAGTAAATCCCAGTTGCTTTTTTAAAAAGGAAAAAGATTGGAGACTTGTACAATTGGTAGTAGTGTAAGGTGATATAAAATCGGTTTGGTTTAGAAATGCGCAACAATTATTCTAATTTATATAAGATGTCGGTGAGTACCACTTTGATCTATTTCTGTTCGCCAACTCAGTCTCCAGCCAGGAGGTAGGAGGTAGGCATTCAGAAAATTGCTTGGAAGGCTATCCATAAATATCTATAATAAGTAGAATTATCAAAAGGTTCCCGTATCATCTGAGTCGCCTCCATATATTATTGTGCGAAATAAATCAAAGAAACAAGTGCATAAGAAAGGTTGTCGTTACCTAGAATAGCACCCCATCTAACTTACAGAGCAGACATTCGGTCTCATAACAGAAGGTTGCACATTCATGGCAAAAGAACTTTCGAAGTATTCATTATTACGCATTGAATTCAATTCAATTCTGTCAATTTTAATTGGTTTATTTTACAGGTGCACCATGACAGAGTATATTGAAATAAGATTAACTGAAAAAGTTGATTTTCTTTTAGGTTGCTCATCTTTAAAGGTACAAAAAGTAATTCTTTTTCTTGACTAGAAACAATTCAGAAGTAATATTAAACTTGCTAATTTTAAACAAAAAAAAAGTATGATAAAAATACTAAGAAAATTTAATTATAAAGAAATAGTCAAAAAGGACTTTTATTCGAATTTTCTAAAAGGTCAAAAAATAATTTCCAATTGCAGAAACTCAAAGAAATATTTCTAAATATTTTAGAGAATTTGTCCTTCGATATTTAACTTCTTTTTCTACTTGATTTGAATCTCATTGCTATTTAGTACAAATAACCTTTAGAGACTTTTTTTTTCCTTTTGCCATCAATAATTTAATATTTATTCATAAAAAGTACTTTGTTAGCAATAGAAGATTTGCTCCAAACAGAAAAGGGAGTAGCTTTTTTTTAGGATCTAGGAAACTGTGTAAGAGAATTTCTAGCAATTCCCAAGCTACGTGAGTGAAATAAAATCAAATTGCTGATGGAGAATTTGGAAAGCTACAATCATAACACTAACCATAACCGTAGAATATTCGTAACGATCAATTTACATAACTCGTTCAACTGTGCCCATATCTGTCCCAATAGTGTCCTTACAATGGCTATAATGGAACAGGCCCACTGAAAACCATTGCCAGAATATTGACCACCTAATACAGACAGAGAGACACGGCCTTGTTCATTTTTGCAAAAATTCTCCAAGGAATACGTTGAAATGAAGACAATTTTTTTTTCATCTTATTTTTTCATCCTTTTTGCAACTAGAATTAGAGATGTCCGGCCTATTCATGTAAAGCACGTAATCAACAAATCTTTTGTGCAAATATCCTCGACAACCTTTAAGCAATTCTAGGTTCTTCTATTAGGCAGTTGCGGCTACAAATACAATATTCTTTATGGTTAAAAGGGAAAACAAATTTTACTACAAAACTGGAGTTATACTAAAAACATGTAACAAAAAAAAAAAGAAAAAATAAATCAGAAAGGATTTCGTTCACCTACCTCAGCTAGACTGTTAAGAAAGGGTTAAATACATTGGGTCACTCAAAAATACGACAGACTTTTTATTACTGGCAAATGGCTGACCTTTTACATCTATTCGTAGTGGAATGATGACGGTTACATGAGAATAAAAGGGAAAAAAATCCATCATTTGTGACACATGGTATTTGTTGGATAGTTTTTCTGTCCTTACAGGGCTGAAAAAAATAGCTGCAGACTATTGGAATTAGTGCACACACAGGCAGGATCCATGCATATTTGTAAGCTTATTTTAAAAGCGACTAGGATAAAGGATCATATTTGTATGTCTGCATGAACTAAAATTTAAGATGGAAAGGATATAGGGTGAGGATTAGTTGAAGGAGTTATGCGCACAAAAGTAAGATGGGAACGGGAATTTTAAAGGCGCACAGTTAAATGTATTTACGCGTCGGTGTGTAAACGTTTTGTGAAGATGCGTTTGTAAATGGTCCTGGGGGAGTCAGACCTTAAAGGCATCATTGGACATTGGGGAGTATTTCCAGAAGCTACTGTATCCAAATCGAATAAGACAGGGACCGAGTAAAAACAATTCAACAAGGATGACGACGTTGGAAAATAAATTGCACAAACCGAAATGGAAATGTGAAATACGTTAAACGATATAGCTGGGAAACGACCGGATGTCCGACTGTGAAAATGGTCCTCCAGTTGGTCATTCCCTGCCGCAGATAGTACAATTCGAAATTGCCATCGTTTTTCTGAACATTCCATTTTTATTTGCATTTTTTCCTTGTGAACAGAATAATTTTATTTACTCTAATCTGTTTTCTTTTCTATCCCCATTTTGACTTAAGTAAATGCATTTTCCTTAGTCCTTCTTTTATTTTCTGTTTCTTTTTTTTCTATCATCATTATTGTATATTGTTGGATGTTATCGCCTTCATGAATAATTTGTCAATCAAAATGCGAAGTATTCGAAGAAAATATTCATGAAATTGCATTTTTTGTGATGGAAAATTTAGTTTAGTTTCTGTCAACAAATTTGATGAAGAGAATTTTAAAAGATTCAAATTTGATGTGGAATATTTTTTAATTACAATAATTTTCTTATTTGCAGTTTTTATTTTAGATTCAATAAAGTTTATTTTACTAAAAAAGAAAACCGAACTAAATAGAAGATATTAACTAATGTTATTTAAAAGGATTTCATTATTTTAAACAGGCGGTAATATTGCCCATTACTTCGAAGACTAATACCTAATATTTTAGTCCTGTTTAATATTGCTTATTTCAAAAATTTTCTTTTTTAACAGAATACAAAGTTATTTATAAATAAAGCATTACTCCTACTCTCAGATTAATATAAGAGAAATCGCAACAGTAAACAAATTATTTTATTTTAGCTTAAAGCTAAAAATCGAAAAGCTTTTTTAAATAAAAATTTTTTATTAATACGAAAAATAATTGAACTTTTCTTTATAAGAGAAATATTATTAAATATTTAATAATGTTTTGAAGAAAAAAATATGATAATGCGTTGAGAATATAAATTTCCTGATTTATCTGAAATTGTGTAAGGCGATCCAATAAAATATGCTCATGATTTTGTGTATCCACAAGGCTTTTTTCTAGATGATTGCAAAAAACCCGCAAGGCTTACAATCCAATTTGTTTGTAATCGAATGGTTTTCAAAGATATGCGATCTAATATTTCTGTTTATTTTTGTATATTATTTGTAAAAAAAAATTATTTCATAAACAGTCTTCATAATGCAAACATTGTTGACGAGCTCGGTTTTTGATTTTCAATAAAAAGATTCATCAGAATTTGCCATTTTCGGCAACATATATAACCTAAGGTAATCTTTAGATTAATTCGTTAGAGAATTAAATCTGCAATATAAAAAAATTCTTTTATATTTTCTCCTAGTACTGAATCCTTAAGAAGACATCAATTTTAAATTTGCTTGAATACGTATGTCTATAAAATATTATCTTTTTAACTAGTTTTTAACTAGCCACCCAGCCAAACTAGCTGTCTAGTTAGGACTTTCTGGACACTCTCGCAGAGGATGTGAGAAGACATGACCCAGTCGTAATCGCCGGAGACTTCAATGCTTGGTCCATTGAATGGGGCAGCCGTGAGACGGACAGAAGAGGTGAAGCACTGCTTTCTCGACACTAAACCTCACTCTCATGAATGAGAGAACTGCGAGCACCTATCAAAAGGGGGCTGCGAATGGAAAGTTGATGAAGAGTTCACAAATAGCGATAATCTGGGAAATCAACAACAGTCCCAGAAGCGGGTGGCGTCAGAGACCCACAAGGAGGCAGCCAGTGGGCTAGAACAGCAAATGCTTTGATGTGGAGACCTTCAGGTCGATGATGAGCGGACCACCAGCGCCCCGGACAACAACTGCCGAGGGCATCACGGAAGAGGTAGCAGTGACCCTGGTAACAGCCAGCGATGCGTCGATGCCAAGGAGTCGCCCGAACAACGGCCGAGCAACAGTCCACTGGTGGAACCCCACCATCGCCCTACACAGGCGAGCATGCCTCAAGGCAAGAATGCAACACCAGCGTGCTCGTAAGCGAGACAGAGCCTCGACAGAAGAACTCAGACGGACCGTCTTCTCAGAAATGCCATCAACTCGAGTAAACGAGAATGTTGGAAGGAACTCTGCGCGGAATTGGATCGGGACCCGTGGGGCAGACCGTATAAGACAGTCAGGCATAGGATTAAAAGCCTACACGCAACAACACCAACCTGTCCTGACATGCTGTACAGAATAGTACAATAGAATATATGTTCCCGGAGAAACCAGAACTTCACGACTACCACCCGGAGGATGAAGAAGTGGAAATTCCTGGAGTCACCATGGAAGAGCTCACGAGGGCCTGCACTAGATTGTAGAATGGCAAGGCACCAGGACCAAGCGGCATACCCAACATCGCACTGAAGAGTGCAATTGCCGCTAGGCCAGACAAGTTCATAAGCATGTACGATGCCTGGCTGCGGCAAGGCGTATTTCCGACTCATTGGAAGCAACAAAGATTGGTTCTTATCCCAAAAGGGAAGAACCAACATCCTATCGTCCACTTTGCAAACCACCGGACGAACCAACATCCTATCGTCCACTTTGCATGCTGGATGCATCGGAAGGGAAGAACTCGGAGCGGATAGTGGCCGACAGATTGGAATAATACATCGATCCTCAACTTTCCGAATTCCAATTCGGATTCAGGAAGGGGAGATCAACCATCGACGCGCTGGAACTCGTCACGAACATCGCAAAGGAAGCCATCTCAGGAAAGAGGTGGAAAGGCGGTTCAAAAAAGTATTGCTTTATTGTAACCCTAGACATCAAGAATACGTTTAAATCGGCCCGCTGGGATCGAGTCTTGGAGGCTCTTGAGAACATGGGGGTGCCCTACTACCTACGGAGGATGGTCAGATCATACTTCAGTGATCGACTACTGCACTACGAGACGGAGGATGGACCAGCGGAGTATGGGGTCACGGGAGGGATACCTCAGGGCTCTGTCCTGGAGCCACTCTTGTGGAACGTCATGTACGATGGCCTCCTCCATCTGGAACTACCAACAAACACAACACTCGTATCTTTCGCGGACGACGTAGCCATTGTCCTTGTAACCAAACACCTTGAGGAACTGGAAGCTGCATTCACCACCACCATCCGGAGGCAGACCTGTCTTTGGCGGAACATAAGACCGAGGCACTCCTTGTGAGAAGCCGGAAAAAAATGGAGACCATCACTATAAGAGTAGGTGACCATGACATCCAGTCGCTACCCTACATCCGGTATCTAGGAGTGGTCTTGGACGCTAGACTCAACTACAAGGAGCACATCTTCGGCGTCAGCAGGAAGGCATTAGCTGTACAGGGCGCGCTTTTGCGGATAACGCCCAATATCGGATGCCCTATGCAAATCCGATGGCGACTACTAGCAACTGTAGTTACCTCCGTCCTGCTATACGGCGTACTAGACAATGACATTGTCTTATGTTGTTAGCTCTAGCGATGTGGGCGAAATCGCTAGAGCTAACAACATAAGACAATGTCATCAGTCCAGCGGCTCTCAGCGATCAGAGTGGCGTCAGCATACCGAACGGTATCACACGATGTGGTCAACGTCGTAGCATCATGCCCACACATCGACACCCTGTCAGGAGAGCGTGAACGCCAACATCGTAGGAAGAAGGAAGAGCGGCGAAAGGTCCTCTGTGAAGAGGAGAGACCCGAGAGTCTTTGCCTCTGGCAAGAGAGATGGGACAACTCGACGAAGGGTCGGTGGACTCATCGGCTGATCCCACATGTTACCAAATATGTCACTCGCCTGCACGGGGAAGTCGGGTTTACATCACCCAAATCTTAAATGGGCATGGATGCTTTCGGGCATACTTGCACAGATTCAAGAGAACTGACTCTCCAAACTGTCATCATTGCCGCGATGTGATCGAAGACGCAGAACACGTGTTCTCTACGAGGAGACGCGGGTGGAGCTGGAGAGAAATCTGAACCGTTCCATCAGTCCAGAAAACATAGTGGAGTTCATGCTGAAGAGCCAATCGGCTTGGAGCAGAGTTGCAGAGTACGCGGAATCTATCATCAAGGATCTTCGCACCACATACAAAGAATAGGCTACGAGGCGTCATAACATCAGGACAGCAGTAAAATCAAATAAGAACGCCCCGGCGAAGTAGTATTTACAAAGAGTGCCGCCGGCGAACCATCGTTCCGGGAGTAAAGTTAGAGGTACAGGTTAGGTTTTAGCGATGTAAAAATCCCGCATAACTCCTCTGGCAGGTAAAAGGTCTTCCAGGTGAGTACCTTTTTAAAGGTTTCCCTCTGTACCTCAATTATCTAAACCTTAAAAAAAAAAAAAAAAAAAATAAAAAAAAAAAACTGTCTAGCTGGTCAGCCATACTACCTGTCTAGCTAGCCAGGCAGAAAACCAGCTGTCTAGCTAGCCAGGCAGCCAACCAGCTAGGTAGCCAAAGTAGCTGTCTAGCTATTTATCCAAAGAAGCTCTCTAGCTAGCTAGCCGAAGTAGCTCTCTAGCTAGCTAACCGAAGTAGCTCTCTAGCTAGCTAGCCGAAGTAGCTCTCTAGCTAGCTAGCCGAAGTAGCTCTCTAGCTAGCTAGCCAAAGTAGCTCTCTAGCTAGCTAGACAAAGTAGCTGTCTAGCTAGCTAGCCAAAGTAGCTGTCTAGCTATCTAGCCAAAGTAGCTGTCTAGCTAGGTAGCAAAAGTAGCTCTCTAGCTAGCTAGCCGAAGTAGCTCTCTAACTAGCTATCCAAAGTAGCTCTCTAGCTAGCTAGCCGAAGTAGCTCTCTAGCTAGCTAGCCGAAGTAGCTCTCTAGCTAGCTAGCCAAAGTAGCTCTCTAGCTAGCTAGCCAAAGTAGCTCTCTAGCTAGCTAGCCAAAGGAGCTGTCTAGCTAGCTAGCCGAAGGAGCTGTCTAGCTAGCTAGCCGAAGTAGCTGTCCAGCTAGCTAGCCAAAGGATCTGTTTAATTATTTATTCTAGGTTTCTGCTGCTGTCTAGCTAGTTTTCTTATCTATTTAAGTAGATAAACTATCATAATCCGTTCTGAGTAGTTATTTTGAGAATAATTTCTCATTTTCAGTTTTTTTTAAAATTCCGCATATTTCTTTATGAAATTTTTGTGTCCCCATACTTTTAAAGACTTTCCCAAATGATAAAAAAAACCGATTCGATTAATCTTAATTTCGACACAATTTCATTTATAAAGATTTATATTTGTTTAATTTAAGCAATAGTTTGGAGAATGCTTGGAATCTTCACTGTCTTCATTTGAGAAGAAATATTTTAAATCATGTCCTCAGCTAATGGACTCTCATCACGCAATACGATGTCCATTGGAAACGTGTATGATCTCATGAACAGAAACTTTGACAGATTTTCTTTATCTGGCTGCATGTCTTTAGGCCATTTAATTGGTTAGCATTTGTTATCGTTGCCAGAATATCACAGAATTTTTTTCCTCTCCTTTATGCCATGAAATAATCTGAATTGGAATTGTTTTAGCAGAGTAGAGCCTATAATAACCTTTATTAATGGGATTTATGAATAATCAGCTCTTTGCCATTAATACTTGCTACCGTGACAGTAGCCTGAACATGTTAATTCCTCTGAAAATCAATAAATTCAACCAAAGAAAATGATTGTGCTATCATCAAATTATTATATATTCTTAGTCGATTTGGTATGCTTTTACGAGTATATTAAAATTTATTAAAGTGTTTCTAAAAATGGTAAAATGTATTTCGTATTTAAGGCTTTTTTTAGTCAGATAGATGTACAGGAAATTATTTTAAAAAATATGCTAAGAAAAACAAATTAATTACATGATCTATACTTGATCTAGTAGAAAATTGTAATAAATTCGCAATAATAATTCCCTATTGTATTCATATCAACAATTGAATTCATGCTCTATAAACGCTCTTAAATGTAAAATTTATCTCAATATTTGATATTAAGTAACTTCTTCAGTAAGGAGATAAAATTATAACAAATATGCACAGAAATCCAGTGACCCAGAAATTCAATGAAAATCTTATAATTCAACATTATTTACAGAAGAACAATAAAATACCTTCTTCACATGTTGGTATTAGAGAACACATTATATAAGCTTTAATATGGATAAAAAAAAATCCCATTTAGGTGCTCTAAAAAGTAAGGTGCATCCTTTCTTCACATTTAATTTTTTCACCTGCTTTCTTCGGAATAGAAAAAAAAACCTTTCCGATGGCATACTGATAATCTTACATCTTCCGTAAAGGACCAGGTTTTTTTTTGGAAAATAATTTACAGTCTACACTCATACACTAAGCTTTTCGTACGTATTTACCATATCGAATTTCTTATATTTACCTAAGAATATTGTATAATAGCGCACATCACCTACTCTATCCGCAATGAAGGTTTTGTAGAATAGGCTTGCGACAATATGTTCTGCGGATGGGAAGTCTTTAAAAATGCTGGGAACATGTGGAAGAACTCATAAGGCATATGCCATCGATAAGCTTCGAAGGCAACATGAAAAGTTATTCTTATCTAAAATGAGAATCTTTCGTTAGTACTTTGGTACAATACTGAACGAATACATCTTCCTGTGTGACCTAATCCTTTCCATCATTGCCGGTAGGCAATATCTTGTACTAAAAGCCATCATTACCACCTCTGGCATCACAACCAAGACCAGCCAATACAAGCGTCTTTCTATCCCGCAAAGACAATATTGCCAATGTTGGGGAACTTTCTTATTACCATATTCATCCTTTCAAGATATTGTCAGGATACGTACGTAGAAATCTAACCAAAAAAAAAAAAATGCAGTAAAAACAACTTCGCTTAAAAGACAAAATAGAAATAAAGAAAGCCCACTCAGCAAATATGTATTAAGAAGTCTTAAAGACCTTGGGCCAAAGGAAGTGTTACGTGTAGAAGTTTGTAGAATAAAATGAAATAAATAAATGAAAAGTTAAAAAAAAAAAACAGTTTCATGGAGCATAAAAGTAGAAAAGGGGTTGATGTACATATGATAACATAAGATTTTATGGTAAGTGTTCTTCACTTAGCTCCGGGGCCAAACTGTCAGCTCTACTGACAGGTGATACATACTTAAAAACCCTTGAGAATTGGGACGAGGTCATGACACTTTCTTTTCGAACTGTTATCTATCATAGCATCCCCATCCCGTTTTCTGGAAAAAATGTTTTCTTTGACGAATTTGGCAGTTTATATATGACAATTTTTCGTTTGTTCTAGATGGGGTGGAGTTTTTTTTTCATTTAATTTTTTTTTTCTCTTCAAAAAGTGCAAATACATTCACGAATAAAGTTCAGTAGTTCAGTTGATTTGTGTTTATAAAATCTTTAGCAATTTATCTAGAAATTTATCAAGAAATTACCTTGTAGAATATTAAAAAGTATTACTAATAAAATGGGCAATAAATTTTATATTAAAGTTTATTCCGTTTTGTTTTGGAAGGGAAATTTTAAGATTTTTCAGTTTAGTGAATTTAAAGTTATCGGTATTATTGTTGAAAATTTTGCTTAATAGAAGTTTTATAGAATTTTTAACAAAACACTAAAAAAATGTTCCAATCACTAATGGAGAATTTTTTTTCTAGAACAAACTTTAAACTTGATTAATTATCTTTTTTCTTTTCTTTTTTTACTGATATTTACAACTACACATAGGAACAAGCAGATTTATATAATAGTAATAATTATTATGAATGGTTGTGGGGAGTAAACATCCATCGAAATGCCTCCTGGTAGCGTATGTTTATGTTAGGCCTCAGTATTTGAATAAATCACGCGACCAGTCCTTGATTGGTGTTTTTAGGAAAGGAAGTGGAGGATAGTACTTGAACGAGAGGATTAGTATGATTGGAGACACAGAAATGAAACTTTTTATAAGGAGGCACAGTAACAACATGAACAAATGAAAACAGTATTTCAAATGTAAAAGGGAGGGTCAAAAATTGTACGGAGTATTTTTGATTGAAAGGATTGGATTCGACGGGAATTAGAATGCTTACTAGAGCCACAGAATTTTAGTCCGTAAGTCCAAAGAGGTTTCAATAAGGCTTTGTATAAAAGAACTTAGCTGTCCGTAAGTCTATAATGGTTTTAGTAGGACATTGTACAAAAGTACTTTGCTGTCCGTAAGTCCATATTTGTTTTAGTAGAGCATTGTATGAAAGTACTTTGCTGTCCGTAAGTCTATATTGGTTTCGGTAGGGCATTGTATGAAAGTACTGTGCTATTCGTAGGTCCATATTAGCTTCAGTAGGGCATTGTATAAAAGTACTTTGCTATCCGTAAGTTCATATTTTTTTCAGTAGGGCATTATATAAAGGAACTCGGCTATCCGTAAGTTCATATTGATTTCAGTAGGACATTGTATGAGAGTACTTTGCTATCCGTAAGTCCATATTGGTTTCAGTAGAGCATTATATGAAAGTACTTTGCTGTCCGTAAGTGCATATTGGTTTCAGTAGAGCATTGTATGAAAGTACTCTGCTGTTCGTAAGTCTATATTGGTTTCGGTAGGGTATTGTATGAAAGTACTTTGCTATCCGTAGGTCCATATTGGCTTTAGTAGGGCATTGTATAAAAGTACTTTGCTGTCCGTAAGTCTATATTGGTTCCAGTAGGGCATTATATAAAGGAACTCTGATTTCCGTAAGTTTATATTGATATCAGTAGGATATTGTTTTAGAGTACTTTGCTATCCGTAAGTCCATATTGGTTGCAGTAAGGCATTGTATAAAAGTACTTTGCTCTCCGTAAGACCATATTTCTTTCAGTAGAGCATTGTATGAAAGTACTTTGCTATCTGTAACTCATATATTAGTTTTAGTAGGGTTTCAATATAGCATTGTATGAAAGTACTTTGCTGTCCGTAAGTCTATGTTGGTTTTAGTCGGACATTGTATAAAAATTAAGTGTTGTCTACAGTAAGTTCGGAGCGTTGTCCTGAAGTCAAAGTAGTTGTAGGTATAGTCTTTTTAGTTCTTGTCTTTTAAGCTTTTGTGTGGATTCCATGTGAAGCCTTTATCTAAGTTTAGCCCTAAATAGTGGTATAAGTATGTATAAACTGTACTATTTTCGGTTAATTTCTAAAAAGAATTTTTAAATTTATATTAAAAATAATTAATTATTAATTTAATCAACATGTTTCAGGGTTTTGCTTAGACTTTACCGTCATGAGACTCGATCCTGTTCAAGTATTTTCTGATGACATATTCGAAAATTTCTGTTTGTTTGTTTATAAATACTTTGAAGATTGTTTGCATTGACAATTTTTTCCGTAGCCTTAAAAGAAAAATTTCAACAATATGATTTTTGATGACTGTTGACATAAACGAATCCTCCTAGAAAGTTTCTGCTCAATTAAGCCAAAATCTATTGTGTTTCAGTTTAAAGTCTTTAAGTTTGGGTCAAAAAAATTGGTTATCATAGGTCATAGTACTCAGAATTCCGTTGGCTGCGAATTAAATAATGATAATATAAAATGGCACTTTTTGATCTATATAAATATTATTTTAATTATTTTATTTAAAACTTATCTAATACATGACAGGATTCGACTTTCTAAACGACGAACTGAATAATCTGCCATTTTGCTAAAACTACAACAGCAAATCTTTGTTGATTTTGCAGTACCAAAGTTTAAAATAGAAGATCAGAAAAATTACATACTTTTTGATTGATTCTATATAATTTAAAAAAAAAAAATACTGATTCAGACATAGACTGATATATAAATCAAAAAGATAAATTGAAGTAAATATCCTTCAGGCTTTTAGCAAGTATCAAATCTAGTACTTATATAACATTTTCTTACAACTAAACAAGAATAAAGATACTAAACGATTTCCGTCTGTTCCATCATGTAAATATCTCATCTAAAATTTGATTCTTGTCAATTTCATATTTTTACTGTATTTTTGTTCTCTGTAGTTTTGTAGATATTTTTTTTCTCAACTTTTTCTAGCGAAAATCTTCCCTTCATCGTCATTCGGATGAAATGAATTTCAAATTAAAACATAAATAATGCTTGAAAATAGCCAAAGGCAGATTGTGCTTATGTGCAGTTACTAGCATATGTGTAGTACTGAAAAAATCATACAGGACTTTGATGTGGAATTGTAACCTTTGCCAAAAGTTTACCAGAGCACCCTGTCTGCAAGTTCATAGCATCTTCTAGCATATGAGGAATCGGTCTTAAACATTATCATAGCGAACAATACAGATACACATTTATTTCCTCCATAAAAGGAAAGATTATTTTCGATTAGGAGACTTGCTAGGAACGAGGACCATTATTAATGCGAGAATTGCGTGTGAACTTGATTTCTTACTTGAAGGAGCTCCACCACCAACTTCTACTTCCCATTACCATCTTGTACTTTACCTTATTTATTTAGTACAAGTTTTTTGTTGTTGTTAAAAATCTACATTATTTTTATTTAACGATTAGATTGTAGAAGATTTGTAACTCATATGGGTGTGCATACACGTACACGTTCCTCAGATACGATTTTTTACTGCCATTCTACTAGCCTGGCAGTTATGTAAATTACAAAACAAACACTTTGCTTTGAAAATGGTGATAGAACCACGCTCAATGAAAATTAATAGCATAAATCATACTCTCATCGATACGATATAAAATTTTGTAATATTTCATTTCGTAATCGAATATAGACTCCTCCGTAACGACCGAGTAGGTATTCGTTTTGAATATTTTTCATTCACTTTCATTTCTTCTTCAAATAGATTTTCTCACCAAAGTACGAGTATTCATCGATTTGCAAACAGATGCAATTTATTGCAAAATAAATATCAAACTTAGTCCCAAATTAAGTACAGCCCGCGGCTTAGCGTTTATTTCAAAGAATTAATAAATGCATTCGGAACGGCTGTATTTATTTAGGGAGTTGCAATTACCCATTGTGCAAAACCCTCCTCAGTTCATATCCGATGCATATCATAGGACAGAATAGATATCCTGTATAATGGAACAATCCTACAAAAACATCGAATAGACATAGATCACACCCAAACACTGTTTGCTCTGTACAAAAGTCAAATTTTTCAAAAGAGATAATTTCCGGTCATAAAATTACAGGACATTATTCCAATTCATTTATCATCGTTCAATTGTTGGTAAAATTCAAATCTTTGATTTTGTTGTTGTTTTTTTTTTTTCAAAACAGATATAAAGATTTAATAATATTTTAGAGGAAATTTTTTTTACTCGTCCATACAAAGTTGGCAGATAAACTAAAATAATATACACAAAAGAAGGACGGAGAGAATGGCGCAGGATATGAAGTTCGTCATGGACTATAGACCGTAAATGATCGGCAACGAAATAATCATAAAAAATTCACCATTAAATGAAATCATAACAAAAACTCAGGGGGATGTCATAAATCGTTTTAAATGTGGTGAGTATACCCCGCCTTGTCTATCGAACAATAATATTTCCTTTGCCATATAACGTGTAACATGCATGTCTGAATGAGTGGTGGTTGTAGGTTGTCGAAAATCGTCTCCGGATGAGTAGACACTAAGAGATCCGAATACAAAACACTAACATTTTCTAGCAAACTTTATTAAACGCAGGTAGACGCATAATAATGCTAACACAAAATGGACATAACAATTGACAAACGACCAAAAACCGAGCAGATCCTTTTTCGTCATTCATAGAGACTATCTTGTATCAATTGGCAGCGTTCATGAACAATTCATTATTCCTCGGCAAACTGAACTATGTATGCTCAGCTAAAAGAGGCTGAAGGTACACATTCCATTCTATTGAGGCAGTAGGGATTGAGTAAAAATCGGATGTTGAATGGAGCCGGAAACATGCATCAGACATCAGGAATTGGGATTCAGACGCAAATCCCTTTAGTTACACATTATTTACACATAGAGGGATACCGACGTAAAATTCGAGCCCATTTCACGCTAGAATAATGCAACAATTAGTGAAAATACATAACTCACAGGATTTCTTGTTTGCCAAAGCCAACAAAGGACATTCACTAAGTTCAGTTACATTCTGTGGTGTTCATATTACAAACGCTTTTCGCCGCTCATTCTCTGTCTACGCTGCAGTTATCCTCCATCGCAACGTATTGAATTGTGAATACGAATTTGCAATCACAACACATGCATACCATTTATACTTTACTAACGATACATGAGACCAAAAGTCTCTTCAAATCGTATATGATGCCAATGAAATTTCGAAAACATTGAATCCTTTCAGAAATTTCACCTAAAAGGATAGAGTAAATATTTACTTTCATGTAAGCGAGTAGTTAACAGACAAAAAAAAATTGCAAATATTTTAATTTGTGCACATTTAGTAAATATTTTTTCAAGAGCACATTATGTACTTTTTTATCATTCTAGAAAATGTCTAGAGTAAGAAAACTATTTTTATAAAACACTGTGATAAAAATATAATTGTTTTATTTTTAACCATAACTAAGGAAATCGATATATTCAAAAATGCCATTTCTAATGCCAAATCGACAAAATTTACTAGGGCTTATTTCTGTACAATTAGCCTCCATTCTATAGTATCAAAAATCCTAGAGAAATTGTTCCTAAAAAGGCTTTATTCTATTTTTGAAACCAAAAATGTAATTTCTCAGCATGAGTTTGGATTTAGAGCTGAGCAATCCTTTATCCAGCAGTGTTATCGCATAGTATATTATATAGCGCGCCGCTAGAGCGAAAGGAATATTACCCTGACATGCTAGATTACTTTGGAAGTTGCAACCAGTTTTACCCTATAGTTATTTTTACATTCTAAAATCCTATCCCTCAGACCGATATTTTCAGGAAGCTAAAATTATTGAGTATTCTGTGTCTACGCCAGTGTACCTCAGGGAAGTATCCTAATACCAATACTTTACAGTATTTACACCCATAATAATCTTTGTCACAATGATATACTGACGATTCAAACACCTTTACTAACCAAAAAGATCATTTCACAGCCATCAACATCCTATAGAACAATATCCACTTCTTAGAAATCTGAATAAAATGGTGGAGATTTGGGGTAGATAAGCAAAAATCTGCTCATTTTTCTTTCAAAAATCTGCTCATGTTAATCCTAAGCGTCAGTAATATACCATAAAAAATTAGTGTGCATTTTATATTAGACAAACGGATAACCTGGAACACTCATAAAAAAACCTAAAAGAAGTGAACTTAAAGGACGATATAACGAATTACTACGACTTCCATATAGTAGACCTAAAATAACAATAAAACCGAAAAATTTTACTCAGCATTTACTGTACTAAAACTACTATGGACATACAGCTTCGAACTTTGGGCTACCTAGTCAATATAGGAAAAATTGTCAATACTCCCTTTTTTATACTTTGGGGTTGATCTAAGAAAAATTGTCAATATTGCCTTTTTTGACTCTAACAATCCAAACCCCAAATCGTCAATATAGGAAAAATTGTTAATGCATAGATTTTACACTGATCGTATCAGTGCACGATCTTTGTGCGTAGCCGCGCAAATTTTCCTCGTTGCAAGAATGTAAAAAGGGAAATTCAGCGAACCTATACATCGAGCTTGATCGTGCATATACTACATATAACGTTGTTAAGATTGCTCATTGCAATCTTATCATTTGCGCTTTCTTTATTTTGACATTTGACAGTTCCCATATTTACTGTGCGAATGCATGCTCGTTCATTCATATTTAATTTATTTAAAATAAATTTTATATAATTTATTTCTTTAATATTTATATTATAAAATATAAAGTAATATGTAAGTGAAGGTTACCTGATGAAAATTTAACAAAAAGGACTAGAAACTAGTGTAGTGTACTGTATAGAAAAAAATCGTTTGTTATTAATTAATAAATATGTTTAATGAAATGACATATTTTTTTTTCATTCAATTCAAATATTATTAAATAAATAAACGAATTCAAAAAAAAATGTGAAAACATACTTCATAATACAAAGTAAATAACATAAAAATATATATTTCAACTTGTGGAAATTGCCTTTTGGTCACGCAAATTGCACGTGCATCGCAATTAATTGTTCGTGCATTGATCGCGAAATGCACAAACTTTGTTCTCGGTGAACGTGCACAATCCTATGCACGCGCACAGTATGTAAGTTCTCACGCATATCTTACACTGTCAGACCCGTAAAAAAAGAGAAAATTTAGCATATAAATCATTTGTTCGATACAAGGTATAATTTGAGCTTAATCCATTAATAAAAGAACTATTCACTTCCCACCCTTTAATTATGGATGTGATTTTTTGAACTTATAAAATAAATTGTCCCATTCCTGGGGAGATTTTGATAAGTGCTTTTTCGTATATGTCTTCTCATTTTTCTTAGGAATTAAAATCAAATTATTGTATGGTATTAAAATATGTAAACTATAATATAAAAAAGAGAAATTTCCTTCTAAATATCAGAAACAATTTATTTTTGCTTGTAGAATAAAATAAGTCAAATTTTTGTCCTAGAGCTTTGGAGCTGACAAAATAAACTTTACCCTGAATGGAAGTTTATTCATCTTAGTTATTAGGATTGAAGGGATTTTGCTACAAATTATCAAGATGATCTTTTTAACTTATGAATATTCCTAACACAAATGATAAATATATTCATCCTTTTTGAAGAACTTAAAAAAAAAATTTAGATAACCGAAAAAAGTAGAAGAAACAAATAATATTAAATGCAAATGTTCCATAGAGTTTACCCCCGCAGCTATAGAATTTGTAAAAACTCAATCAAAAGAAGCTTTCTTGAAAAGTTATATTTTATCATAGCTGGAAAATATTTGATCCTTATAAGAAATAGCAAAAGGGAGTCAAGCAAATAAAGAATGAAAAATACTCATATTAGGTATGCCTATAAAGTTTAGGGAATTTTTTTTTTTTGGTTATTATTCATTCAATGCAAGGAGACAGAAGAAGGACTTGCTTAGCTGTGCATTATTCAGAAATAATTTGTATGGACTTTTATGATAGACCAACTGAATGGAAGACCAGTAAACTGAGTAATAGGCAAAAATGAAGGCAGGCCAAAGATATTTGGTTTATCATTTTAGGATAACGAAAGTTGGATTTAACAAAAAGGATGGACTTGTATGTGTACACGTTTCAGTTTAGATAATCTGCCCCCGGTTTACGACGCTCATTTGGTTTATGATTCATTTCTGGTCCAACAAAAATCAACTCGACCAAGAACAGCGAAATTTATGATAAGGATTTCAATCGAAATGTTGTGATCCTAGATGCTAGTATATTGTTACTAACCAAAACATATTTCTTAGTCCTTTTAGCTATTATTTTAGAGTCTCAGTACTCTTAGTAAACGGTTTTTTTTTGTTGATGCTCATTGTTATATTTTTAGTACACTTTCAGGCTCTAAATTTTTTTTTCACTTTAAGGATGTAATTTTTCCTTAAGTATACAATGTTGCTTGCCATATTTTATTTGATAAATTTCATAACAACAAAAACTATTCCTAGTATCCTTATAAATTGGCGGTTATGCACGACTATTGCGTAACATTTTTAAAATATGAAAATGTATCTAAATCTGATCCTGGGAAAATTTATATAAAAGTTATATGCAAAAATCTTTGTCTCTGGCAAAAAAAAAATATTGGCGTTGAATATATGATGATACATGACAATCGGTATCCTAAATGCCATCCCTCGTGTATGTTTATGATGAATTTTTTATTAAGGATGCCACTCTCTTGTGGGTAAAAATTTATTCTCTTGAATTTTTGATTAAACGAAATAAAGTTTTGTTCAGCGTGATTGTTCTTGATACGATTTACTAGAATGTACATGTATCTACAGTATGAGTACTACAAATTTCTGGACTATTATTCTTGTCCTTACATAGGATTTTATGGTCATATTTTCTACTACGGATAGTATTATATATGCTGATATATTTTAGCTGGGATAATGCCATTGCTACATGTAAGAATTGGTTTGCACTTTACTATTGAAGAAGATTTGAACAATCTTGTACATATCGAATGTCCTTTTGGAATTTGATTAGATCCTATTTTATTATGTATCACGATTTCAGATTTATTTTGTTTACTAACAAAAGTTTATGTCAATATAGTAATTGGTAAATAATAAAAAAAAAACAATTTTGTTTTGTTTTTGTTAAATTGTAATTTTATAAATTTATCTTGAATTTTTTATGACGTTTTTTTACAATACTCCTTGTTGAGGAATATTTTACTAACTCTAAAAATAAAAAAAAAACACATACACACACACATTCTATACTTAAATTTTGGGAAGAAAGTTTTTATGAGATTCGATTTGAATATGTTCCATGCATGCCAGTGAAACTAAAAATTTTTTGGATAGAAAAAAGGCAATGAAACTTTTGGATGGAAAAAAGGCGAATTTCGTCAATTTTAAGCTTCAACGTTTTTTCTTAGAAATATTATATAATTTTCTATTAAAAATTTAATTTTCGCTTATTTAAGAAAAAAAAACCAAAACGAAAATATACTTTATAGAATAAATTAATATAATTTATCCTAGAATTTTTTTTTCTGCAAACTCAACAGCAAAAAGAATTTTTTTTAATAATCTGTAAATTCTGGAATTTATTTATGAAATAAATCTTTTTAACTGGTTAAATAAAAATTTTTTTCTCTTAATTAAAAGAGATTTTATATAAAAAGATTTAATAATATTAATATTTTACAATTTATCTTATATTTATTTGAACAAAAAGTAAAAATGGTAAATTTTTCTGTGAGTAGGAGTGAACTTTGAACAATGCGAAAAATATGCAGCAATATTAATATACCCACACAAGAATGATAATTTTTTTTTTCAAATTAAAATGAACGGAATGAACCCAAAGGATCCCTCAGGTAATATGCTACTGCAACTCATTAAATTAATTAAATTCCTTTTCAATTATAAATTCCACCAACAGAATGAAAATGATTATCAGTCGTCTTTCAATCAAAATTAAATTTTCCTGCGAATAAATATTAAAATATTTTTCTATTTATTAAATCATTTATTATACAATATATACAGACATACTTTATCTGTGGGATGATATTTTTTAAATATTGTTTTTAATCAACATTTTCTCGTCCTTCATTATTCCTACAAGTACTCATAGTACTGCTTGGACATTCTGAGAATTATTGAATATAAGCTAAAGACAGAAAAACATTTCTCTTATCTTTTCATTATTCGAAATAATTTTGGATAATCTTATACGATTAGTTAAATTCAAATCTATATGGAAACATATTCTAATGGACTGTACTCCTCCACATGAATTTCTTCTTCTATTAACAATATTTATTCATTAATTCGTTCTTAGAAAGTTCTATCTTTGGAGGAATAAAGTCTTTGCATCGTTTCTCATAGCCTTTCTTGGAACGATTTAATTTTAAATGCAAATCAATCGATGTCATGCCTGTGAGATTCATAAGGAATTGAAACGTATTCAGATCGAGTCGAGTCAAAAATGAAATTGGACATTGCCTAAGTGAGTGAGTGCCAGGATTACAGGTTGACTGATTAGGTGATTTTTCGTTTTGAATTCGACGACAATTACGTAATCCAAGGTAAGAAAACTGAAGACTAGTAGAATTTTTACTCGTTAAAATTTCACATAGGCGCGTGCATTGTTGCAGTTTCGGTTCCAGAATGTATCAATAATCAAACCGTTTCCGACAAGAGATTGGTTAGCTAGCTGCCTACTTAGAGGGCGGCTAGATATTGTGAGAACTCAACGACACCCAGCCGCAGAACCAGTACCACCGATGCAAGTAGTCAAATGAAATATATTCTTCCATTAATCAGTAATGGCAACCGACGGAGTCAAGTTAATATATTAGCTAAGGTCTTGTCTGTGCGGACATAAAAGTCAATACCAACTCGAAAAGGTTCCGCAACTCTTGACAACTGCACAAAATCAAAATCCTCTCCACCGTTTCCAATTATGTTTTGCCTAGTTTTTAGTCCATAGAACTTTTGTATTATTTTTATTATTACTTTCTATGTTGAATGTTTATTATCTGGCATCATGGCAACCAACAGATATCCGACATCAATAGGCCTAAAACGACAGCGAGCATGATGAAAGAAGACTATTCAGGCAGCAATGATGAAAATGGCATCATAAATAGAGGACCATAGAATTATTGGAGGGGGAGGGGGGAAGTGGAAGAGGCTCTTAAGATACAGCAAGTACTGAAGATGAAACACAAAGTCTTCTGCTTCTATTGGCAATAGTTGGTGGCAGTGATAACGATGATGATGACGGCAGTCCGATGTTACTGGTAGTAACCGGCTGCGGCCGGAGACAATGATAACTCCGACAAATGGCAGGCCACATTGACAAACGGGCATAATGTGACTGAAGTTCTATGTGACATGTCATCCGAATCGTCGATGGAAATAAATTTGAATACCAAACAGCACGATCGAATATAAATTGGCAGCAAGGAAGAGGATGAACATGTTTAATGGTTGCGCGGCATTCACATTCATCCTCCTCATCATCAACCGTCCCTGTCGTCAAACTCCCCATCAGATCCATCTCCATTGTCCGACTTATCCTCAATCGAATAGTAATCATTGGCAATGGCAATGCTATTGTCGTCGTCATTGTCAACGCCATCATCATCCCGATGGACATGGCCATTGGATGTCGGGACTTTATTCGATACAAGCCCGATTGTCTTCGATGCGAGCCAATCCGGGCGTTTTTGTCATTTGTGCCGCGTTTGTCGTTCAGCCGCTGTTTTTATTTATTGTCTTCTATTGGATCCTTGATAGAGAGGTTGTCAGTATCATCTGCAATGGTCACTTTTTAAATGCCAATGACATTTGCAGTTAAGGAAAATTGCATGCCTTCAAATGGGGAGATGTTATAAAAAAAATACGATAGCGTAAAGAATAAAAACAAGAAAAAAAAGACAAGACACACAATCGAATTACAGACAAACTAATCACCATTAAAATGCGATCACTAACTAGGAAATGACTGGGTGTGTTGAAAAATGGCTGTAATATTCTTCGGACTTTATTTGATGGCATTGCGTATGTATAACATTTTGTGATGGAATTTTTTCAAAAAAAAAAAAAAATATTGTGCCTAAAATTGGAAAATATTCTCAATCAGGTTTAAATTTTTCTAAATACTTCAGCAAAGAAAGCTTCAATAAATTGGAAAAATTCACCTCTCATAAACCATTTACAATTCAATCCGGCATGCACCTTAAAAATTAATAATTTTATATCTTTTGGTATATTTAATTGGACAAAAACTCCACTTCAAATTTACTGAGTGTTAAGGGAGGTTAATTGGAAAATTTTAAGTTTTCTGCATTCATTTTTATTTTTTAATTTCTGATTTCGTAATCGAAACTTTTACAAAAATATGCCTCACTGTCTAAATTTCTAATGCATAAATCGTCTCCACGATATATTTTAACATATTTAAATTCCTTTTTAATCGCGTCAATTGCACGTGCATTACAATTAATTGTTCTTGCACTGATCGCGAACTTTGTTCGCGGCGAGCGTGCACAATCCCATGCACGCGCATAGTACGTAAGTTCTGTCAGGCCCTTAAAAAAATAGGAAATTTGACGTATAAATCGATAAAATAAAGATTTTTTCCCAAATAATTTCAGGCATACAGAAAAAAAACTATTAAAAACTTAGCTTTTAGGGAAAAAAAATTAATTAAGTTTTTAAAATTTCAAATTAATAAATTTACAAACACAAAAAAAATAAGGAATAAGGAAGACTTTTCATAAAGGGTTTTCGAATAAGAGTTAAGGAAATTTAAATTATTTTTTTTTAATATGAAGCACAATCGATACAATTACATTAATTAAGAATATAACGTCATTAAAATAGCCTCCACGAATTCTTTTGCAGGAACGAATTCGATAAACCCAATTTTCGAGCACTTTTGCCACTAAATCAAGTCGTATGTCATGAATAGCAAGTTCAATATTGACTTCTAAAGCTTGAAGAGAGTCTGGTTTATTGCTGAAGACCAATGACTTCAAATAACCCCACAAAAAATAGTCTAATGGTGTTAAATCACAACTTCTTCGAGGCCATTCAATGTCACAATTTCTTGAAATAATCGAATCTCCAAACATATCTCGCAATAATTCGGTTGTTCCACGTGATGTGTGGTACGTAGCCCCGTCTTGTTGAAACCAGATGTTGTCCAGATCAACTTCTTCCAATTTCGGCCATAAAAAGTTGGTAATCATCGATCTATACCGCTCTCCATTGACAGTAAGGGTGTTACCAGCTTCATTTCGATAGAAGTACGGACCGATGATTCCACCAGACCAAAACCCACACCAAACTGTCAATTTAGGTGACTGTAATGGGTGTTCATGAATAATTTGTGGGTTTTCTTCGCACCAGAATAGACAGTTTTGTTTATTTACCGCACCACTCAAATGAAAGTGAGCCTCATCGGAGAAGACGATTTTCTTAAAAAAATCGTTATCGTTTTCAATTTGTACCAAAACAAAATCAATAAATTCATGATGTTTACGGTGGTCCAATGGCTTTAGTTCTTGACTGATAACAATTTTATATGGATGCAAGCCCAAATCCTTTCTCAAAATCCGCCAGGGCGTGATTTGAGACAGTCCCAAAATCTTGAGAACGCCTTGGAATCGACAAATTGCGGTCTTCAGCAACACTTGCCTGAACGGCAGTAATATTTTCATTACTTCGAGTGGTTCTTTGTCTTATTGGTACTTGAACATTATGTAAAGAAAATGTACGCTCAAAATTTTTAACAATTCGACGAATAGCGAGCACAGTTGCACGATTATTACGACCATAAAATGGCAAAAGCGCACGAAAAGTTGCAATTGGAGAACGATTATTTTGATAATAAAATTGAATAATTTGTAAATATTGTTCTTGCGTATATCTCTCGATAATGAAATTGCAAACATTACTGAATACAATAAAAAAAAACAATTTATGACATATTACAAATGGCCGAAATGTCACTTAGAAATAATATCACTGTTATTGTATGAAAGCAGGCATGATCACACTCGCAACAATATTTTCCAATTTATACTATAGAAAGTAAAATTAAATAAATAATAATAAAAATTTCAATTTTTCTTACATTTTTATTTAATTTTATTTTGTAAAAATTGCCATTATACAATTTTAAAACGAAAATTTTAATAAGCTTTCAAAGCTTATTAATTTTTATAGTAATTTGTGATGACTTTTTCACTCATTTCGTTTTGTACTTCGAGAATTATTTAATGGTATTTGTTTTTAAAATTATTTTAAATTTAAAGATTTTTTACTAAATTATATTTGTTTATATAGTTATATAAAAAAAGATGTAGTGACGTCAAATTGCACGATCTTGTATTTCTATTGACGACATCACTAAATGACGCGTCCTGGATACTTGTCGCACAATAACAAAAGCCAAAAAACTTTTGTCATATTTCATGGTTTGTGGCATCGTTTTATTAAAATTGCATATGGTTTCGATCAAATTCTTTCAGATCACATCAAAAACATGTAGTTATCATATGGCCATAGTGTTTAAATAAGACGTTAACGGTCACTTCTTTTTTATTTTCAAAGAAATATGGGTCAACCACCCCTTCAGACCAAAATACACATCAGACAGTCTTTTTTCGCGGATACAATGGCTCCTCCAAAGATATTTGTAAGTTTTAAGAATCTTCTATGGTATATGCCGTACGTAAAATAAGCCTCATCGCTGAAGAAGTATTCTCCGCATATATTGGCTACGCCAGAATCACCACTTTTGTAGTTATTTTTAATCAAATTTTACAATATTACTAAATAAATCAATTTTTTTTAATATAAAATGGCAAATTTAAAGTTTAATATATTTTATATAAAATTATATATTTATTCAGATATTCTTAAATGACGGCGCTATATTTTCAGAACTTTGCAAAGGATAACTATGAAAACTCACAACAAAGTATGAAATGCATTGAAGCCCTATCAACACGGTAGAGCTTAAGTTCTTTTGCATGCACCTAACGAGATAAGGTCTATTTGGTAAAATAAAATCCTACAAAAGTTAAATAAATCTAAGGGGAGTTTTGGCAAAAATTTTACATTGATGGTAAATAACTTAATTATACGTTGCGTGTGACAGAGATATTGATTAAACACTGAGCACTTAGCACAAATGCGTGCATATAAATTGTTTTTGCTCTCATTTCATGACTGTCATAGCGATTCCATTTAAAAGGGGATCGTTAACTGATAAACTGGCAAAGTGATTTAAAAATAAAGGTAGAAAAAATATTTAGCAAAGAAAAACAAAATATAAAGGATATAAAAAAAAATATATATTGTACAATCCACAAAAATGGAAATAACATAAATACGTGTAACATATATGGTAGGTTGGAAAAAATTTTAACCAACTAAATATGCATACAAGTACTAGAAAAACTAGAAATTTTCATATAAAAATCCATAGAATTGAAACGACAACGAATGCTATACCGGAAACGGATACCGTACTCGCATGAACTCCACATACCCCATTCGAATGTATGTGTTTATATAATATTGAAGAAATTTTTTTGGTTGAAAAATGAACAAATTCAGTTTTTTTTTTCATAAATAAATAAAATAACAGAAAAATAAACAACTTTTAATGTAAATAAATAAATAAAATGGAAAACCGATTCATAAATACTTAATAATAAAGTATGTAAAGGACATGCAATTTTAATGGGTTTCACCTGCCCTAACCCTGGCCAACGATCATATCCAATATAATTATTTCCTTCGAAAAGATTTATTTGCTTCCATTTTCGAGAAGGGGTTTTTGTAGTCACGTGCGAGTTTTTAGATTTAGTTAAATGAATAATCATGCAGAATGGAAATAGTTTACGAATATGTGACTGACTTTATACTAATTTATAATGAAAATATAAATATGTAATAAGAAAAATACTAGTAGAAAAAATATAGTTGTAGAAAAAATAGGAAAAATTATTAATAGTCACACATTTGCCAAGGAACAGCCTGTTTATAAAATGAAAAGCAAAAGCTTCAGGGTTTGTTGTTATTATTCTATGAAAATTCTGTCAATAAAAATTATAGCATGCATTTTTTGTGTCTTTTCATATTTGCTGTTTAGGCTATTAAACTGCTCCCTTGTTTAAATAAAAAGAAAAATATTTTTAAAAAAATCCATTAATCATCTTCTGTAACTAATAACAGAATCACGAAACTGTTTTAATATAATGTCCTTCACTGACCATATTTGAATAATTAAAGACTAAACAAGGAATTATTTACTATCTGTAAAAGTTGGTTAAATATTTTTTTTTTAAATTTTCTATTTTTGCATTTTTGTAGCCTACCGAATTTTACCACAATATGGAATTTGTCCATTCATTATTGCTTCATTTATAGAAGCTCCAGTCTGTATACAAGCTTTACCAAAAATTAGTTAGATGGGCTATCCAATAGTATAGTAGGAATTGTATCCCTTTATTCTCGCACTGTATTAGTTATTATAGGCCATTTTAACGCGCATATTTCTTGTTTACTTTACCACTTTATACGGATAACACCTGAGGGAATGTATGCTGAGACGTTTGCTGAGTCAAAAAACTTGACGTTTGCTGAGTCAAAAAACACAATCGGGGAAAAAGAGTTAAGCTTTCGGTTTTATAGAAATAACCCTTCCGAAAGAACACCAAAAGACGTTTAAAGGAGCCGAAAAGGACTGCAATGCTCTTATCCGTAGTGTTACATTTTTTAAGGACCAAAAGCTGCGGCAGCAAATACCACAGTGCCCCAGGACTAGTAAACAATTTGAAGATTATTTACCAAGAGAATCAAAACTTCTGCCAGCTTACCCACTCCAACGAAATTTTATAATAAAAATCCAGTTTTTTACCTCAACAGACAAGGTCAATTTGTTATGCGGATCATTTTGCTGCTTCTTCCTCTCTTCCAGAATGTGCCATAAATCTGCTTGCATTGGAACGCAAAGAATTTGGAAGGGGGAAATTTAATTTCACACTTATACTGTTAGAAGAGTTCTTCGAGATCCGCTGTTCCAGATGGTATTTTTCCCATAGTTCTGAATAGGTGATATTTATAATTAGCAAAACCACTACGTAAAATTTTCCACCTATCCTTTTATTCTGGAATTTATCTTCATCTATATAGAAAACAGCATTCGTTCAACCAATTCCCAAAAAGGTGAGCCCTCTTCTCCCTTTAATTATTGCCGATCTTTTTCTCTAAAATCTCATCTTTCTAATATCATGGAAATACTGCTAAACTATCAGCTAATGAAATATCTTGAATCAAGGATACTCCTCAGTAACCGTTAATATAGTTTCTGTTGCAATAGATCCACTAGTGATTTGATGGCATATCTAGCATGTAATGTAGGATTATTACACTTATTATTTCAAAAGCATTTGATGGAGTATGGCATCAGGGCCCTTTGGGTGAAAATGCGGTCATTGGATATCGACGATTGCCTCCTCAAATGGATTTGAAACTACCCTTCGAACCATTCAGTCGAAGTTATTTTGGATGGCTTCAAGTCTGCAGTCCACCAAATAAATTCTGGTGTTCCGCAGGGCTCCCCTCTATGTATGGGTAGGCACTTCTAAAACGTCGGTGCAATTATTAGATAGAATTAAATTAATAGGAGAAAAAAATGTTACGGAGTCACTGTTACACCGACATAATGTCCCCTATCTCTCCTTAATTTATAGTATTTTTCATTAACACTGTTCCAGTGAATTGGTAAGTCGCATTTTGCTCCCACAATTATTTCACCTTAGTTTCACCACGAATATACAACAGTTTGTTCTGAATCCCCTTGTCAGGAATGCTCTGCCTCACCCGTTTTTCCCAAATCTTTCCAATCGAAAGCTATTTAAGAGCATAGTGCATCCATATATCTCATCTCCTCTTATACATTCCAAACTCGCGATATACCATAACATTAAAAGGATATTCATAATTCCTTTAGCGCAAGTAATTTATAAAAAAAACTAATTGTTTAGTTATCTAATAATGCATGATATTGTAAAAGGATATCCTATAATTTTCTTATGGGAATAAGTTAATAGATATTTGCTCATTATTTGGTATCAAGAATTTCAATTTAATATTCTTATAACAAAAATAGTAAAAAAAATGTGAGACTCCACATTTTTTAGCTGAAAATTAATACATCTTAATTAAAAAGCATAGTGGTTGTATATGGGGCTCTGAAAACCCACAAGTGACTGTGAATGAACCACAATATTTATGTTAAATGATTCTATGGTATGGATTTATGTCTGAACGATAAAAAGAGACCATTACCATAAATTCTGAGTGCTTTGACCATATGATAGGCAACTTAAACTTTAAAATTTTAAACTGAACTATATGTGGTCTTAACAAACAAAACAGAACCCCAACTATCTGGTGATATCAATTATCCAGTAATTACGTGAAATTTGATACTATTATACTTTTCCTTGATTATCAATGCAAAAATACATATTTATGTACACAATTCTCAAATTTTGGGGCATTTTAAACCTAGCATCTGGCAAGTAAGTGCAAAAAAGTCATTTAAAATTATTTTAAAAAGTTTGAGTCCTGCCAAAAAATTCATTGCGAATGAAATTATTATATTTTACGCATATTAGCAGGTAAAATAATAAAAATAAAAATTTCATATAAATTTTAAAGTGCCTTATTTAGTTTTAATTTGCAAAGTACTAAGTGGATGGTTATATTTATATTTTTTTTTAATAGTTTCAAGTAACATTAGTACTGAAATGTATATTCTAAGCGCTACGATACTAAAAGCCATTTGACGACAAAGTATAAAATGATATCGAGATAAGAAAATTGATGTAGAAATAAAAGAAAATGTGGTTTTTGATAATTAAAGTAAGACCATGCCTACATGTGATTCATACCAACCACCCCTTTGATAATAGTCCATAACAAATAACTGCCTCTGGTATGGAGTAAAAGTAGTAAGAGCACTTTTTATTCTGCTTATTAATGTCGTCAAATAATTTTTTTATAAACGGCTACGAGTAATTTAAAGAAGTTTTTAATATATAATAGCCCGAAAGTTTTTGAAACAAGTTCGAAAATTAAGAACAATAAGAAAAAATTACTTAGAATAAATAACCATAATCAATAAAAGAAAAACTGTTAGTAATTAAAAAAAAAAACTTTTTCGAAATATAAAAGCACACCATTTGTTAAAACCTATTATAAATAAACTACAAAAAAATAAAAAAAATGTTTATCAAGCACAAAAAAATCTCCATTTTTCAATTTTGGGATCTTAAAAAATATTATACGAGTAAAAGCTTTGCCACCGTTTCTACTGAAAAATATTTTTCAATAATAAACTTTAATTACACATTAAAAATATTAAATGAATTTAATTATTTTAATTTTAATCACTATAATAAACCTTATTTTTTTTTTTAGTATTTTGGCAACAACAATTTCTCTATTAATTTTATCCTCCACTCATCTATGTATATAAGTCCTTGCGCCACTCTCATATAACCTATATGCATGTTTGTATGTATATTAACTCTCATTTATAGGATTACTAAAGAAGAATGTTAACAATACTCATATTTAAAGTTGTTGTAGAATTACCAACAGTTTTGGGTAACGCAATTTTGGTGATTTAATTGCTAATAAAAGTGTGAAAATAATTACACAAACCATTTCTAAACAATGAACTTATATAAACCGAATAAATTTCTAAGTAAACAAAAAGTAGTGAAAGTGACTAAAAGAGGATATTCTAAGGTGGCAAAAATACAATATAAAAGATCTAATAACTGTAATAAATGATACAAGAGTATATTCTCATTAGACACCATTGAGGTATACTCTTGTACAATGTAAAAATCCTTTTCTGCTCATATTGCTGGGAATCAGTTACCCCCAATGTCGTCGTATTATACAAAAATTAAATTTCACCAGATACAGTTACATCGAACAGCTAACGCAACAAAAAATGACACGATATATATGTAAATACAGATAAGACTTTAATATCCTGTCGCAATGTTTAAATCGCGCTCAATACCCTCAGCATCACTTGAAACCATTTTAATTCGACTCCATACCATATGAACGCATGTTTTGTTTGCGGTTTAGCCTTGTAATTAAGCAAAATTCTCATTTTATAAGACAACACTTTTTAATCCTAGAGGAAAAGGGAAAAGAATTAATATCAACACCCACATACGAATAAATAAATGGATTTAAACGAGTGTGATTATCCTTTTTGTTAAGCAATTGGCGGGTTTGGAAAAAAAACAAAAAAAGAAAATTTGGAAAATTGACATTTTTTGTCCTATAGACATTAATGAAGGATTTTAAGTATTTGAGCATTTCAATAAAAATTAATGAGTAATTGAAAATTTTTTATGATCAAAGGACATCCATCAGCTATTTGATTAAAAAAAATGACAAAAAATTATTGAAGAGCTTTTTTATTTTTTTTTTATGAGAACATTTTATTAAAATTTACTCAGTAAGATGCAATGTTTCAATATCTTCAACCGTATTTTAAACTTTAGTAATAATATTTTTAAATAGTGTATTTAGAAAAATACCATAAATAAGTGAAAAATGACAAAAAGGATGTGAATAGCATTTTCATTAAGTTGATATATGATAAAAATGGTACAACAGAAAATATTTTCGACAAAAGGATAACAGTTGCTTCTCTTAACCGACACATCATGTACTCCTTCGAAATTTCCCATCAATTTTGTGGAGATGAACAAAAAAAAAACCCCCCATTCACATTCTCTATCAACAAAATATGTGACTACAACAAGTTAATATGAAGTTTTCTTCTTTTTTTTTTTGTGAAAATCCGTTTGTATTATTCACGAATCCTGAAAAATTGCGGTTGTCGTTGGTACTATTGGCATTGGTACTTCCTGACAACGCGAACCCATACAATTCCCGACACTTCCATTGTATTATTTCTCATTTCAATTCATTTTATTTTATTATATTTTATTGCATTCTGTTTCATGGTTTTTTTTATTTATATTATATATGTTTTGGAGGTGGAATGGGGGGAGGGGGGTTGAAATATGTGACAGTAAATCTATGACTGTCATATGAGAGGGAAGCGATGAAGTATGTTTTGTGGAACGATTGTTGTATGATAACGGGGGAGGCTTTATTGCTGTCAGAGCAGATTTGATATGCCACCGTTGCGTCGTCGTATCAACTAGCTTCCAGTTGCAACGGCGGTAACTAATGCTCTGATATAGAATCGTTGTTGCCTTAACTGAAATGGGTGAGAATCATCTGAGCCAGGAGCAGTTTTAGATGGGAAGATAAAAGCCTTTCGAGCTTTTCCACGCGACTGTTCCGAGATTTATTGGTATCATATCTCATTCAGATGGATTTAGTAAAAAGTGAAAGAGGTTTTATTGTATACGATTGTGTGCTAAATAGAAAATATAAAAAAAAATTACTTGTTTTATTACTTGTGCCATGGTAAATCAACCGATAAAACGACTATTTTGGTGGTAGTATTACAAGTACTCGTATCTCTTTATATGTTTAATTTCTTTTAAATAAATGTAAAGCATAAAAATGTATATTTTTTTGGTATATCAGAAAAGAATTGACTTTATTAAATATGAGTGCCAATTCAAAAAAGGGGCGGGGGGGGGTTAGAATAGCAATTTTACCAATTTTTTATTATCTTTTGGAGAAAATTATATTTCAAATTTTTTTTCTTAATTCTGATAAAATTAAAATCTTTTTTTAATTCTTATATAAAAGAAAAGTTTTTTTCCATCTTTATATCCTTTTAAATTCTCTACTAATATGTTTTTCTCTAAGTATTTTCTATTCAAAAATTTCAATAAACATTTTTAATTACGATATATAAGTTGTAGTAAAAAGAAATCCATTATTTTTGCATTAAATTGAAGGTTTTATTTAGTATAGATAGGAAGATACGATTTAGGTCAAATATGCACCGTTTTGTTCGATAAATTGTTACCATTTTGGAGGTACTCGTAATTTTATAATGACTCTCTCATAGAAACCCTCGTCCCTATTGGCAAAAAACTGGGACAGTCGATTTTCACAATCTTCTCTTGAGGCGAATTTTTCACCTGCAAAATCATTCGTCATAGACAGGAAGACGTGGTAATCACTTGGTGCAAGGTCCGGACTACAAGATGCATAAGAACATCCCAACCCAGGTCCCGGAACTTCTGGCGAGTCACTATCGTTGTATGCGGCCTGGCGTTGTCCTGATGGAACACAATTCCTCTCCTATTGGCCAAAGCTGGCCGCTTCTGGGCGATTGCTTCTTTCAGACGGTCCAATTGTTAACAGTATAGGTCCGAATTGAGAGTTCGGCCGTAGAGAAGCTGCTCATAGTAGATGATTCCCTGCCAGTCCCACGAAACACACAGCAAAACCTTCCTGGCTGTCAATCCTGGCTTGACCACCGTTTGCGCCGGGTGACCGCGATTTGACCACGACCGTTGTCGCTTGAGGTTGTCGTAAGTTACCCACTTTTCATCACCAGTAACCACCCGCTTCAGAAATGGATCGATATTGTTGCGGTTCAGCAGCGATTCGCAGATAGAAATTCGGTCCATGATTTTTTTTTGCGATAACTCGTGTTATGGTTCCAAAAAGCTTCTTTTTGTATCCAGCCTTATTTAAGTGGTTTCAAACGGTTTTTTGTGCAATGTTTACCTCCTGGGTAATCGAAACGGTAATTACGTGACGGTCGGACTCGACGATTTCCATTATTTTATCGACATTTTCGACAATTGGCCTTCCAGAGCGTGGTGCATCTTCGACATCAAAATTATTGGAACGGAATCGACGAAACTAAAATTGCGCATGATTGACTGTTACAGTATCAGGACCATAAACACTATTCACATTTTCAGCTGCCTGGCTTTCGTTTTCGCCTTTATCGAAGAAAAACTGTAAAATATGCCGTATTTTCTCTTTGTTGGTGTCCATCTTTGACGCGTGCTAAAAAAATACTGAGCTAAGTAATCACAAAACTGTATCAAAAATTTTTTTAGTACAAAATTATATCATTCTAACGCCATCTAGTGCAACCCGATCGCACTTTCACAACGGGAGATACAGACTGCTAAAGCCATCTATTGGCAAAATAATGGATTTCTTTTTACTACAACTTATATGTTCAAAAAATATCGGGAATTTAGTGTTTTTCAAAAATTATTTATTTATTCATGAATAACTATTTTGTCCCCTTCAAAGTTATCCCCAGCAGATATTATAAAATTGTTCCAACGTTTTTCCCAACCCTCGAAGCACTTCAAAAAATTATTTTTTATGATCTTGTTCAGCTCCTCCTTCGATGCCGTCTTTATCTCCTCAATCGTAGCGTAGCATTGTCCTTTTATGGGGCTCTTCAGTTTCGGGAACAAGAAAAAGTCATAGGGGGCCAGATCTGGGGAATACGATGGCTGCGGCATTATGAGTGTATTTTTTTTGGCCAAAAATTCGTGCACAAGCAACGATGCGTGAGCAGGGGCGCATAACTTGCAAGTAATATTCCTTATTATCCGTTCTACCCTGTGGTAAGAACTCATGATGCACAATGCTCCTGCAATCAAAGAAAACTGTAAGCAAAACCTTCACATTCGACCGAACTTGGCACGCTTTTTTCGGTCTTGGCTCGTGCGGCAGCTTCCATTGGGATGGTTGAGCTTTGGTTTTCATGTCATAACCATAAACCCATGATTTGTCACCAGTTATTACCCTCTGGAACAAATTAGGTTCTTCGCTCCTTTGCAATGTTAATGCGATGCTGTTTTTGGTTGAAATTGATCATAAATCGAAGACGAGCCAAAACACGTGCAAGCAAAGCAGCTGTCAAAAATTAACTGAATATTCAACATGGCCGAACTTGTCGGCATAACTGATAGACGTGACTACCAACATAACGGTATAAAAAATCGAAAATCGCTTATACGTAACCCGCGGAAATTCAAAATTCGCGATACTTTTTGAACAGACCTCGTATAACTAAAGTTTATAATTTCTTCTACACATATAAAAACAACTAGAATATTTCACATTTGTAATTAAGCACGTTTACTATTTAGAAAAGAATTCATTTAAACAATTACCATCGAAAAATTCATTTTGTAGAGCATTTATTCGAAAAGTTGAATTAAAATTAAATTAATCAACATCAATCCATGAAACGCATGTGAATGTCAGCAAATTTTCTAGTTGTCAGTGAAATTCATCATTCGTCTTGTCACTGAGCACAGAATATTTGTAAAAAGAAAAAAAAAATGTTTTCCTATGCTGTATTCTAGTTGCATTTTTCCAGTTGTCATGTTATTCGATATTATTCTTCCCTATTCTAGAATTCAGGAAGCTGAAAAATGGTTTGGTATTTTTAACCACCTACACTTAATCGGTACATGTGTCCAATGCCAAGAATGACTGGAATTAGTTTCTGGTTAATGCAGTCCTTTTCTGTTGCCTCTGAAAGAAGGGTTCCAAATTCGCTAGGATATAAGCAAAATATTTGCTGTGACATTGCCCTTGCATATTTACGCGCAGCCTAGGGAATCAGCCACAATACGAAAATAGAAATTTCCATTCGTTTGGAATCGGATTTTTGCAATTCATCTGTCACCAGTTGACATGTCGGGTCCGAGATCATAGTGAATTTAAAATAATTTTTTTTTACACATACGCGTAGTCCTTGGTCATAAAGTTCCCTCACCTACCCTGTGGGTAACAAAACACTTTGACAGAAAATGCAATCAAACGAAATGAACAGTAGTGCCCATCATTTAATAACACGAACAGAGGGGATCTATGCAAAAAAAAAGGCGAAGGACTGTATGTACTGCGGCTTCAGGATATGTGAACGACATCTGTGCGTTTAATACAAATTTAATTAGATATAGTCGGTGAGGCCTCAGGGAATCCGTTTTGGTATTGTGCAGCAGCGAACATGAACTGTACGGCGACTCTGGGGAACTACAATACCTACAAGTAAAACGAAACGGAAGTGAACATAATAGTAGAGCCATCCTTAGATGCGACGCATAGCTATAAATCCTATAGAAGCCAGGATACGGGACTGTACAGATAGTAACTACAATTGTACAATCTGCACCATTTGTTCGCTACTTTCTATTCGACTATCTCGGGGAGCAAATCGGTACAATACAACATCGAATCACTAATACAAACACGAATTTTTGATGATACCTATTTCTGTATTTATCTACTAGTACGTTTAACGTTTACCGATTAAGAAAATATGCATGAAGAATGAGAACGAAATGTCAAAGAGCAAAGGAAGGCATTCCATTCTAAAATTGTCCTTACTTTTGTCTAGCATGTATTTTCTATTATTGCCCTTTGGGGTTATTCATCATCCCTTCATTGTATTTCGGTTGTTGTATTTGTTCGAATCACGTACTTCTTGTACGCTAAATATAACCGGTCTTATGAGTACTGGATACGAGATAAATTAGATAATCAAAGCCTTAAAGACATTGTGTTCCAATGTCAGATGATAGAAACGACAGGGACAAAGTACATCCCTGATGGCGGAGGCGGAGAATTTAGACTTAATATAATTTCTCATGTTGACATTTGTTTGGGGTGTAATTATATGTTAAGGGTTGAATAATACGATGATAATGAAGACCCCCTGAGGCGGTCCAATTGTAAAATTTACCCCCCACCATACACTCGATTATCAGCGGGAGTCTTTTAAATTGTTAGATCTTTTCTATAAAATCAGCTAACATTTTCCAATGGGATTGCACTCACGAGTTATTGCTTAATAATTGAGTGAAGACTTGTTCAAAACAAGATACATGATGGCCATATTAATTGTTTAATAAGGCATAGATACGAAGTTAAATCCTGAGTGGTTTTAATATATTCTCCAGGATATATTCTTCTGTGTCAATAAAATTCAACTACATATACTTTATGTCATGCAGAGATTTAAATATTGTAAATAGTTTTGGTTCAAGTTTGAAATGACTTCTTAACATTCACTTATGAGTGGAAATTTTCCGTAAGAAAGAAGATAAAATTTGGTCATATATGCTGACTTGTAAGCAAAATGGAACTTAGATGAAATTTGAAAAGAAAAATTGTCGAAACTCAAATTCGTTAAATTTTCTCATAAACTGAATATTTTCATTTAATTAATAATTTGTGGATTTGGAACGTGTTAAAAATAGTTTTTCTTTGAAAAAAAAAAAAAAATTTATAGATAATATTTTTGTACTGGCGACTGGATCAACTTTCCGAGATATCGTAACCCAGATCAGAGACACCATTGCCAACTCTCCAATGGCGCAGGCATTTCTTCGTATAAATCCACCATGTCTCCACATTTGCAGGAAACGTAAATGCCTGGGTTTTTTCACTATCAATGGAAGAAAATGGCATTTATAAATCGACAACAGATTTGATAATACTATCCACAAATGGGTAAGGTTTTGGGCAGTAGTGAGTATAAGGTCAGATAGGGTGAGGCTATTAGAGTAAGTAATGCCCTCCTGGATGGTGCTTTGCTCTGTTTCATCACTTTCTGTGCCAGAATGCCAATAGCATAGTTAAGGTGTGTCAAAGCAGCTGTTAACCATTGCATCAGACTAGCCAGTGAAGCTTATCCGAATTCTCCGGTGGAGTCAATCCTAGTTGAAACTGGTCGAAAACCCATCTCTCTGTATCTTCATAAAAGCCCGAATCAGAATTATTTATAATAATATTTGCTTTAATAATTAATTTAGTCAAAACTATTATAACTACACCAAACTCGGAAAGAAATGCATTCTCCTTATCGCTAATAACTTCGACGTAAGAGACAAATCCTAACACTTTCTTCCTTTACTTCCAAAGCTTCCTTCCATATTAAAATTGAAAGCCATGATTGGAAACGCCGTTTAGAATATCTACGCCTCTAAATAGGTTTAAAAAGGTTTTCACTGACCCGTCTACCTACAGGCAACTATTTTTCGTACAACCACATGGGCTCGGATGCAGCGACCAACCTTAATATAACTTTTTTTTTTTTATTGAGGTTAATGGAATCCAAATCCGTGATCTGCATTATGGAATCTTTCCGTATATAGCATGTCTTTTTTTTCTGTTTAGATTAATGAGGTACAGGGGGAAACTTTCAAAAGGTACTCGCCTGGAAGTTTTTCCTGCCAGGCGAGTTATGCTGGATTTTTACCTGGCTAAAACCTAACCTGCACCTCTGATCTTGCTCCCGGAACGATGGTTCCCCGGCGGCACTCCTTGTATATACTACTTCGCCGGGGCGTTCTTGTTTGATGCTACTGCTGTCCCGATGTTATGACGCCTCGCGGCCTATTCTTCGTACGTTGTGTGGAGATCCTTGATAATGGATTCCGCGTACTCTGCAATTCTGTTCCAAGCCGATTGGGTCTTCAGCATGCACTACACTATATTTTCTGGACTGATGGAACGGTCCAGATTTCTCTCCAGCTCCACCCGCGTCTCCTCGTAGAGAGGGCACTGGAAGAACACGTGTTCTGCGTCTTCGATGACAGTTTGGGGAGTCAGTTCTCTTGAATCTGTGCAAGTATGCCCGAAAGCATACATGCCCAGTCAAGAGTTGGGTGATGTAATACCCGACTTCCCCGTGCAGGCGAGTGACCCATTTGGTGACATCTGGGATCAGTCGATGAGTCCACCGACCCTTCGTCGAGCTGTCCCATCTTTCTTGCCAGAGGCGAAGACTCTCGGGTCTCTCTTCTTCACAGAGGACCTTTCGCCGCTCTTCCTTCTTCCTACGATGTTGGCGTTCTCGCTCTCCTGCCAGGATGTCGATGGGTGGGCATGATGCCACGACGTTGACCGCATCTTGTGATACCGTTCGGTATGCTGATGCCACTCTGATCGCTGAGAGCCGCTGGACTGATGACATTGTCTTGCGATATGTTGTTAGCTCTAGCGATTTCGCCCACACTGGTGCTCCGTATAGCAGGACGGAGGTAACTACAGTTGCCAGTAGTCGTCTTCGAATTTGCCTGGGGCCTCCGATATTGGGCATTATCCGCGAAAGCGCGCCCTGTACTGCTGATGCCTTCCTGCTCGCCCTGGAGATGTGCTTCTTGTAGTTGAGTCTGGCATCCAAGACCACCCCTAGATACCGGATGTAGGGTAGCGACCGGATGTCGTGATCGCCTACTCTTATGGTGATGGTCTCCATTTTCTTCCGGCTACTTACAAGGAGTGCCTCGGTCTTATTTTCCGCCAAAGACAGGTCTGCCGATGTCATCCACTGCCTTATGCTCCGGATGGTGGCGGAGAATGCGGCTTCCAGTTCCTCTAGGTGTTTGGCTACCAGGACAACCGCTACGTCGTCCGCGAAAGCCACGAGCGTTGTGTTCGTCGGTAATTGCAGATGGAGTAGGCCGTCGTACATGACGTTCCACAAGAGTGGCCCCAGTACAGAGCCCTCGTATATAACATGTCTGTATTATGAAGTATTATTATATTTAATGATAGCCAAGCCGCCCTACTCAACAATAAAAGAAGTGTGGAGTTAATGTGGGAATCATGGGAAATGAATGTATGTTACTGATCAGTTGTTGACAGAAATTCTCCGGTGTCCTATGCTCACAACAATCCCTTATATGTCTCTCCTATTAATAGAATGGCAAACAACATCCTCAGACATATGTAAAAATACAGGCTAGACTAACAATGAATTGACTAACTATCAAAAAACCGGTCAACTCAATATCCTTACCAAAATTCTGGGTACGAAAACTGCTCAGAATTCAAATAGGCTATACACTTCTCACTAATAACTTTCTTTTTTAGAAGCACACTCGCCCCATCTGCCAATCTGGTTGTGTTCTACTAACTATTCCATATATTTTGAGCAAATGCCAGTAAGCTGAGAATTTCTTTCCGAGCAAGGTTCCTCCCATTGTGGAGCTCCTACTTCTAAATCCAACAATTTCACATCCAAGACCACTTTTTAACTTGATCAAACTTACTAAAAACAGACCAGGTTCGTTTAGAGAACTCATAACTTCCACTCACTCGATACTTGTATCTCTAAGAGACCCTACAGCAAACAAAAAAAATTATAACAAACTTTTTCAAATAAAACTGATTGATAATATTCTGCTCAGGTAAGAAATTATCCTCATAAGAAAAATTGCATTGTATTATTCCATACTCAGAAGTTTAGAAATGGTTGAGAATATCGAACATTTCGCGATATAATCGATCCGATTAGGTGTTCCTTAGGGTAGCCTCTTTGGTCCTATATTATATATATACCATTTGCACCAATAATAATCTTATAAAGGGTTTTCGAATAAGAGTGATATGATTTCTTTTTTTAAAAAAATACACTAATTGTTAAGAAAATTCAAATGATTTTTTTTTATTGTAAAGTACAATCGATACAATTAAGTTCGGAATAAAACGTCATTCAAATGAAACGAATTCCATGAACCTAATTCTCGAGCACTTTTTCCACTAAATCAAGTCGTATGTCATGAATAGCACATTCAATATTGACTTCTAAAGCTTGAAGAGGGTCTGGTTTATTGCTGAAGACCAATAACTTCAAATAACCCCACAAGAAATAGTCTAATGGTGTTAAATCATAACTTCTTGGAGGCCATTCAATGTCACAATTTCTTGAAATAATCGAATCTCCGAACTTTTTGCGCAATAATTCGGTTATTGCACGTGCTGTGTGGCACGTAGCCCCGTCTTGTTGGAACCAGATGTTGTCCAGATCAACTTCTTCCAATTAATAAAAAGTTGGTTATCATTGATTTATACCGCTCTCTATTGACAGTAACGGTGTTACCAGCTTCATTTCGAAAGAAGTACGGACCGATGATTCCACCAGACCAAAAAGCATACCAAACTGTCAATTTAGGTGAATGTAAGCGACAGTTGTGTTTATTTACCGCACCACTCAGATAAAAGTGAGCCTCATCGGAGAAGATGATTTTCTTTTAAAAAAAACCTTATCGTTTTCAAGTTGTTCCAAGACAAAATCAGCAAATTCATGACGTTTCCGTTGGTCCAATGGGTTCAGTTCTTGAGTGATAACAATTTTATATGGATGCAAACCCAAATCTTTTCTCAAAATCCGCCAGATTGTGGTTTGAGACAGTCCCAAATTCTTGAGAACGCCTTGGAATCGACAAATTGCGGTCTTCAGTAACACTTGCTTGAACGGCAGCAATATTTTCATTACTTCGAGTGGTTCTTTGTCTTATTGGTACTTGAACATTATGTAAAGAAAATGTACGCTCGAAATTTTTAATAATTCGACGAATAGCGAGCACAGTTGGACGATTATTACGACCATAAAATGGCAAAAGCGCACGAAAAGTTGCAATTGAAGAACGATTATTTTGATAATAAAATTGAATAATTTGTAAACGTTGTTCTTTCGTATATCTCTCCATGATAAAATTGTAAACATTATAAAATACAATTAAAAAAAATGACAGATCATGACATATTGCAAATGGCCAAAACGTTACTTAGAAATATTATCACTCCTATTGGAAAACCCTATAGTAATAAATCTTTAATAGTAACATATATCGATGATATTATAATTCTAGCTCATCACAAAAGCATTCACTATCCCTAAAACTCCCATTACAAAATTAAAGCTAATAATCAGCAACAAATATTGACTTTATAATAGATCACTGAACTCAATTTGGACTAAGAAACTTGAATTTTGGCAATCAATCAAATATTTTAAACTCTTCCAAATTCAATCACAAGCATTTAGAGTTCTATATTAAATCGTCAATGTGCTTTTAATGTGCAAATCATGGCTACGACAGAAAAAGCATAGTTGTAGAAAGTTTTTACAATTTAACCTCATTGTTAGATAATTTAGTAATTATACTATACCATAAAATGGCAAACAATACATTAAAGATTATTTATTTGACAACTATAAAATGTGAGTGCTACTTTGTCAAAACTACAAAATGTATAACTTGTAGTTGTTGATATCAATAAAAATAGTTTAAAATAATAAAGAAATAACTTGAGTGACTATGCGTTACGAGTACTGACCCTTTCGAACCAATAAAAATTTGTTTATTTGTAAACACAATATCCACTTTTGGTTTCATACTGCCTCTTGCCGATAGTCTAACGACCATTGTAGTAAAACGTAGTTTTTGTCACGTTCCAATGGAGTCTGCTAATTGTTTATGGGGGACAATGGAAACCATCTTAGGTTAAGTAGTCAGAACTCTCAGTCATAGATTACCTCAAATGTTTTCCATAGTAATTTTTTGAAATCATCAGCAGCCAGTTGAAAATTACTTACTCATTTCTACTGTAATCGACACGACGCCACTAAACAAGTCAGTCTCGGAACAATAACCAAACCAAAGCGCAGATGCAACATGGACCTCCGCTTACATTATTTAAGCTCAAATCTGGAAGTGTATATGAAAACTAATTAACAACTGGTCACAGATGTGTAATTCTTTCCAAATGCCGCAATTAAAAATCGTTGGGGTTAAATCAATAAAATTAATTTTCTAGTGTCATGGAACATGTTGGACTTGGACAGGTGATCAGTTACATTTCTCACTTTCGTCTGGTGGTCGCATTCATTGAAATTATGCATTTTTGACGTTGTTTTGTTGTTAAACCAAAACTTTAAATGCATTTTAATAGCAAAAATAGGCAAAGGGGAATATATAAGTTCTGCTGAATAAACTAGAATCATTTGTTAGATAATCAGTCATTTAGAACAATTTTCCAAGTAATCGTATTTTTGTGCATATTCCACTTTGGTCGTGGTTGAAAAGTGCCTTTGCTAAAGACTGCACTCAACCTGAACATCTTCGTCATCACTCACCGCTCGGCACCAGATTGTGCCGATGGTAATGAGCCGAACACAGTCCAAATTTGTTCATTTTAATTCGGTGTCATTAATTTTCCGAAGAAGGAATGCCAAAATGAGAAATTACCTTAATAGGCATTCACCATCCAACCAGCCGCCATTCATTCGTTCACACTGTCCATAGTTGTGTGTTGTCTGCCCTCTGCTAACCGTAAACGTAAACAGTAAAACGTCACGTTAGACAGGAAAAAAAATGTGGCCGGTGTAATTTTTGGCAAAACCCAAATTAGATTTTATCCTGAAGCATTGCACAACTTCATGATAAATTGTATAATTTCGGTTGTTCAAATATCAGCAGAATCCACCTCTACTAATGGACTAGTAATGATAAAAAAAAGCTAACCAACTCTTTGAGTACATGAAAATGAACAGACTACAGGATGCTAAAGGACGAAATGCAGGGAGGAGGGGATATATTCCAAGCAGTAAAAACAAAGCAAATAAAAACTCTTCAAATTGCACTCAATTCGTATTTCTGCCGAATATTATTCAAGTCGATTTTTTTTTCGTCTGCAAAGTGTTCTGTTCTTCTTTAAATGCCACTTTCCCATATGAGAAGCGTTTATGATTTGCAACATTCGGCAATGTAAATTTGATGAAAAAAAAAGGGGCACACGTCTTCCCCTAGTTAAAACCACAAAACAAAAAAAAACTTTGAGTAATAATCCAAAATTATGTTCTCTTATTTGGCAAGTACTGTCGTACTCATATTCACACTAATACGCATAATAATTCGTTGCTTAACCCTCCTCCACCTTCTTCAAAAAAAAAAAAAAAAAAACAATTTTTTAGCACGGAATCGTATACATATTTTTGGGTGAATGTGATTTGATTAATCGGTGGGTAAATATTATGAATGCGGAGTAATATTTTTTGGCAATTCTCGTCATTTATTCTACAAATGTGCGATTCTTAAGTGTGCATAAATTAAAAAGATGAAGTTATTAAGAAAGTGTACGATGATGCCGGCATCCCTTTTTGTAGTTGGTTCCTGATGGAGTTGAGTGAAAATATTGTTCGGCTTAAGAACGCGGTAGTCAGTTGTTACAGGTTTTTTATATTCATGAATTTTCTGATTCATGAATGTTGCAGACATTAAGCTGAGTTCATTTTTTATTCCAGACAAAGATGTACATTCCCTTAGAGCAGTCGTTTGGTCGGTCGACTTATTTAAGAGGAAGTCCGTAGAACCCAAGCAATTAATATGAATTTTGTGAAAAGTTGAAATAAATTCATGAATATAATAAGAACATTAAGTCGACACCGTTCCGCCCTTTTTCAAAATAAAATAAAAAAAAAAGAGAAATAATTCTGCCCAATGAATTTAGAAACAGACTAAATCTGTAGTCGTCTAAATTTTTATAAAGTTTCTTGCCGATATTATTATGCTGCTCGTACTCTCTGTTTGTATGTTTAGCAGTACTTTTATGCTATTCTCTTGACAATTTTTTTTCAATTTGATGGTTCATTTTTACCAGTTTTTTTTTTCTTCGTTTACTTTTTTTTCTGTCTTGAAAAACAACATTCTCATCAACTTTCACCCCTAATGTATAGAGAGAAGCAATCAAAATCGAATAAACTAAAATGTGACTTTCATTTATCTCAAATTTGGTTGGTTTTACTGTGAGTGCAGACATAAGTCACTTAGGACATCCTTCTTGGGTATTGTCGATACACAAACGAAGTACATATCATATAAGTAAGAACAGACTCCAGTCATAGTTTATTAGTTTATTTTTTTCCTTGCGTTTCTTATAACTCACTATTATTGTATTTTGCCTTGTCAATTTCTTCTAAAACTCCTACGAAATTGTCTTAAGATGAAAGCTGAATAAACCGTTTCTATTATTTCCTTCATCATCATCTGCAATTTGTGTGGGTTGTATTCGAATGTCCTGCTCCTTTTTGTTGTATGCTGCAATTTCTTGTGAACACATAATATTTATTTAAGTTGAATTTTTTGTCATCAGAAAATTTCTGTAGATAGTATGACGATAAAAAAAAAGATACAGATAAGATGCTAAAGAATACCACTTAAGGTTGTGGGTGGTGTTAATAGTAATTGTCCCACTCCCAACAGTTATGTTGAAAGTCAATTTTCATGGATCTCTAAATTGTAGAAGCAGATTTAGGCGAAAATTTCGAACATAATAAAACTGAATCCAATTACAAAGGCTCTTTCAACCATATTGTCCTTTCATATATCCTTCCTGGGAAAAATATGTTTTCTTATGCAAATTAACCATTTGTTTTTTTGTTTTTATCTGTTCTGTTCTCACAATAGAAATAATGGAGTTTTCCCTTCGATTATTTTTGTTTTCAAAATAATTTAGTTTAGGATTTTTACATTAAATCAATTATCGCTAAGTGCTAAGTCCTTTCTGGTACTATATATATAAAAAAAGTTTCTAATTTTTTGGCTTTATCTGTTAATCATTTTGGTTTTAAATTGTAGTTCCATTAACTGAAATTCGTTGTGCAAAATAAGCATTTTACCCATAATACTGTTTAAGAAGCATAAAATTCGAAAGTGCAGATTCGATTTGAACTCACTTAAAATGTAAACAAAAAAAAATTTTATAAAAATATAGTTAAGACAGTTAGGGTGTTCCAAACAACATTCACGATTTGAATTTTATGCCATTTATGCAATAAAGTGTTGCTAACGAGAAAAAAAATACAGCTTGACAGCTGACAGTTCGGGGTTATTAAAAATGGCGCGCAAAACAAACGAATAACGTATTTTAATGGTTGAGGAATATTTTAGAAATAATGAAGGTATAGTTCGGAATTTTTGTCGGCACATTAATTGAGCTTCATCAACTATGAAGAGATTAATTAACAAATCTAGGAAGACCGGATTAATTAAGAGTTATTTTCAAGAAGTCATTCAACATAAAAAATTGAAGCTGTTTTCATGATTTGGACATTTCAAGAAGCTCTCTATAGACTATTTTCATGAGAAATTTAGATCTTCTTGCTTACAAAGATCAACTGACTCAAGAACTGAAGCTTAATGACCATTCACAGTGAACTGACTACGCACAACATTATTGAATGCATTATGGAACAACAAAAAGTGTATGCAGGTTTTTCGAACAATATCATTTTCAGCGATGAGGCTCACTTTCATCTTTAATCGATAAAATTGTTGCATTTGGGGTTCAGAAAATCCACAAGTGATTTTTGAGAAATAAATGCATCCACAACGTTTTATTTGTTCTGATGAGGATTTTGGTCCGGAGGCACCATTGGAGCATTCTTCTTCGAAAATGTGGTTTCAACAAAACGGTCTCATATGCCACACAGCCCCAGAAACAATTCAATTACTTCATGAGTCATGTCCAGATCGTGTAATATCCCGTTTGGGTGATCAGAATAAATCGCCCACATCATACAATTTAACGGCGTTAGACTTTTTTCTTTGGGGCTTTTTGAAGTCAGTAAGCCCACGACCATCCGCACCTTAAAGGAGAAAATTAAGCATCATAGAAAATTTAAACAAAAGAGTGTGTATATGCCAGCAAAGCGTGGAGGCCACTTTTATCCGATAGGCTTTATGAATTAATAAAAAAATTTTAATTTTTAATAATAAACCAATATTTTGTATCAAACTAAATTCCTGCATGATTTTGGGGATACTCCTTAGGCAATATTCAGTCTAAACTTGTAAATAATTCAATCAGTATTTATAAAAATTTTCATAAACTTTTCGGTCAGTATCTTCTGGAATAGTATTTCCGGAAAAAGTTCCCACATTTTACAAACACTCTTAAGATTGTCTCTACAAAATGAATAGCTTAATTTATTTAATAGAAATGATCACCGATAAAATGGTATTTTTATTGGAAAAATCTACAATTCTCTACACGTTCCTATAGGACATATAATGAGCTAATTACAGTACATAAATATTATTAAGTTGACATGCGAACCAATTAAAATGCAATTAAGTAACTTACAAACTGAGACAAGAGGAAAAAGTCTCCCGCTTTCGTTTTTAAGTAGTCAGAATCACAACTTCGCTAGAACTGAATAGCCCCATGGATGGTAAAATCGCATAGGTTGTAGGCTTTTTAATGTAGAATTTCTTTGAGGGACAGGAAGATTTGAGAAGCCTAACATGTAGTTACCTGGGGCACATTTAATTTATTATTCCTGTTTCGCATATCACATTTTCCAGCGCAATTGTCAATTAAAGTAATGATCATTGTTGTTGTAGCTATACATCACTGGCACCTCAACCTTCTCGGATTCTCTCGTGAATCGGCAAAGATTGGACGGCACTAGAATTTGATCCTATCGACTTCGTAGACTCTGAGGAGTTGGATGCTTCCCTATACACATATGCATTTAATTGCATTCGTCTGCACTCTTTTGTATCCGACTATTGATATAAATCTTTTCCATTTAATAAACTAAACATTTTTCTTTAAATACGAAGAAGATTTGGAATCAATTTAGACACAGGAGATATTGCAGAGGCAAAGGAAATTTGATTACTTCTACCTCGACTGGTATAAGTTACTTATCACCTAGTAATCATATGTAAACTTGGATTGTAGATCCATTGATGAAGATTGATTTATCTTTTAAAATCTGTTTGTATTAGCTTCACTTTTAATAATAAATATACATTTTATGGAAATTATCAAAATTATAATAATTATTTTAGATAATTTTTAATAAAAATTTTCATACGAGGGTCGTTCAATAAGTCCTTAGAAAAAAAATGGAAAAAAACTGTTTTTTAAAAAAAAAAATTTTATTTTTCAACATTACCTCCTTTTAGCTCTATACACTTTTCCAAAATTTTTATGCCGTCCAAAAAATAGGATTTCGGAAGCTCTGCAAAATACTCATCCGTTTAAGCAATGACGTCCTCGTTGGAAGTGAACCGTCGTCCGCCAAGCCATTTCTTCAGATTGGGGAAAACAAAATAGTCACTTGGGGCCAAATCTGGTGAATAGGCGGGATGCTGCAACAATTCCATTCTCAATTCCACAATTTTGGCCATGGAAACAGCGCAGGTGTGCACACGCGCATTGTCCTGATGCAAGAGGATTTTTTTCTTCTTCAGATGGGGGCGTTTCTCTTTGATTTCCTCGCTTAACCGTTGCAATAACGACGCGTAATACGCTCCTGTTATTGTTTTTCCTTTTTCCAAGTAGTCGATAAAAATGATGCCCTGCGAATCCCAAAAGACCGTGGCCATCATCTTGCCGGCCGATGGCACAGTTTTTGCCTTCTTCGGAACCCGTTCACCCTTGAAAATCCACTGTGATGACTGTCTCTTCATTTCTGGAGTGTAGTAGTGTATCCAGGTTTCGTCCACAGTGACAAATCGACGAAGGAATTCGGCAGGATTGCGATGAAAGAGTGCCAACATAGCCTCAGAGTCCACTACACGATTGCGCTTATTCTCCTCTGAGAGCAAACGCGGCACCCATCTTGCCGAAATTTTTTTCACAGACAATTTTTCATGCAAAATTGAAGCGACTATACCTTGTGATATGCCCGTGGCCTCAACTAATTCGCGCACTTTATTTCGCCGATCGTTCAAAATCAGATCGTGGACTTTGTCGATGATTTCAGGAGTAGACACCTCAACTGGGCGTCCTGAACGATGTTCATCTTTTGTGAATGAACGGCCACGTTTAAATTCATTCACCTAATTGTAAACCATCGCAAACACAGGTGTAGATGTGCCATGAACTGCATCCAACTTTGCTTTGATTTCTTTCGGGCATAAGCCTTTCAAATGGAGATGTTTGATGACAGCCCTAAAATCGCTTTTTTCAATTGTTATGCACAAATAAATGTCGTTAACTTTAATCGACGATAGAAATTGACCTACGCTATGGATCGAGCTGAAATTTTGACAGCTTTCCTGTCGATAATGCAACTTACAAAAAAAAATCTTTACCGACACTACGAGCGCAATTTCTTGGACGGGTAATTTATGAAATTTTTTATTTCATCTTCTCGATACATGTTTGCCGTCAAAATGCTCGGACAGTTTTATTTTTAATATTTTGGCCCTTCAAAAAATTTTGCAGGAAGAAAAGCAGATGGAAATCTGATGACGATAGGTCCTTGATATTCTGGCAAGCCTAGGTCCTCGATATTCCGGCAAATCAATAAAAAGCATTGTGCTTGGTGTTCTCGTGGTAAGAAAAAGATCTATTTATCTACACTTAATACGGAATTGATACTTTGTTTGGATTCAAGAAACTTACAGTGAACTGATCATCCGATATCCCCCTTTGTACACAGTACTCTCTTACATAGGCCCGGGTTTGGCTGCAAAGTAGAGGGGAAGGTTGATTGGGTTCAGACTATGCGCTTTTGCTCACATTGTCATCATATATAACCCACTTCTCATCTCCCAGTTATCATGGGGTTCAGAGAAAGATCGATTTTTGTTCTGAGCAAGAAGCAACGTGCGAATAATGACTCGGTCATATAACATACACCCTTCCAAAATTTCGAATAGGTCTCAAAATAGATTTTTGTATTAAATTGAGCTTTACCACTATCTCTAATATTATTAAAAAAGGATCTTACTAATATAATAGTTCTTTGAATATCGTCATCTATCAGAGATAGTCCAATCAGAGCTTGACCTTCTTAGAACCCGACGCTCAACTAAGAATATTACTGCAATGCGTGGAAGTCCTTAAGGTATTGCTTAAGAGAATTAAGTCTCTCCTAAAATATTATATTCAATATTTTGCATACAGCTACGAGGTCTGTTAAAAAAGTATCGCGAATTTTGAATTTCCGCGAGTTACGTAAATTAGATTTTTGATTTTTTGTGGCGTTATATTGGTACTCATGTCTCTCATATATGCCGAGAAGTTCGGCCATTTTGAATGTTCAGTTAATTTTTGACAGCTGCTTTGCTTGCACGTGTTTTAGATCGTCTGCGATTTTTGCCCATTCCAAAAAATTGGATCAAAGAATCTGTATCAAATTTTGTTTGAAAAATAAAATTAATTGCGCGGACGCATTCCGAATGTTGACTGTGGTATATGGTGAAGCCACCTTGGACCTTGGCAACGTTTATCGGTACCGGAAGGTTTTGCCTTCGATTTCAGGGGCGGGGTGCATCATGAGTTCTTGCTACAGGGTAGAACGGTCAATAAGGAATATTACCTGCAAGTTATGCGTAAGTTGCGCCAAGCAATCCGCCAGAAACGCCCGGATTTGTGGAAAAACAAAAATTGGCTTTTGCCATTTTTGGCCAAAAACAACACCCTAATTATTTTAATTAATTTAAAATTATATCCTGTTAAGAAATATAAATTTTAAAAGTAGGGATTTTTACATTTCAATAATTAATTTTTTTTTATTACTTATTTTTAAAGTACCACAATTTAAACCTATTATTTTTCAAGGTTAATAGGAAAATCACCAAAATAACCGGAAAAAAACCGTTCGTTATAATTAACGTCTAGATGAATAAGGATATTAGAAAGTAGTTTTTCCTATTAATCATCGACTTAAGCAATAAAAATTTAGAATGTTTTCATATTCGGAAATTCAGGATATTTTTTTGTTATTTTATTTTTTTAAAAAATTTTAAATTTTATATTCTCATTAAAATTGTGTTTATTAAAATTATATTTTTTTTAAATTATTTTTAACAATATTTTGATCAAAACAATAGTTTGCGGGTGCTTTTCATATTATCGGAAGGCTTTGAAGCTGAGAAGTGCTGTTATTGCGTTAATTGAAAATCCTTTGAAAAATTATGTTAAATTAAGGACCTGCCTTTTTAATGATATTTTTCAGCATACTTTCATGCATTTCTGAGTTGATGACATTGATTTTGTTCAGTTATTTTTCTTAAACTTTATACTTTGACTAACTTCAGAGGTAGAAATTGTATGGGATTAAATATGAAGAGTAAGTACCTTATCACCTGTTTTCGTTTCAGATAGCGTCGATCACCCCCGTAAAGATTCATGGCAGAAAAAAGTCGGATGCTGTTAGATCTGGGGTTAGCCAATTAGTTAGCGAGGATCTTAACTAGTTAATGACCCAGCAGACCTCATTTTTTAAGTATCCTTACAAAAATAAACCGGCATCCTGATTTCGTCCTATCGGAGGATTAAGTCAATAAATATTTATCATATAATTTCCATTGCAGCGTGTGTAGTGTGTCACGTCATCCAGCACAAATTAGTCCATGTCACGGATGAAAAAGTCCGTTACTATCTCCGTTTATCACTCACTAGTTACTATAAAAGCATTGCCATAAGTGTCCCTAAAAAAATACGGACCAGTGACAGCTTCGCCCCCAAACAATTCACCACACAGTCTTTTTGCGATGGTGTAAAGGTCGTTCGTGAATCGCCTCTGAATATTGATGTATCAAAAACTGGCTATTTTGTTTATTGAAGAAACCGTTTAAGTCAAAACTTCGTCTCTTCTTAATAATTTCCTGTAAAAATCAGGATCTACCAAACGTGTTCGCCTTTAGAGCTCCATAGACAAGACCCTCAAATGACGCGAGCCTATCTGATCTCAGGACTGAAGTTCCTTTATTACCTGAATTTTTTACGGATGTACGAGGTCTGTTCAAAAACTATCACGAATTATGAAAGTTCCGCGGGTTACGTATATTCGATTTTAGATTTTTTTGTGGCGTTATGTTGGTACACATGTCTCTCACTTATATCGATAAGTTCGGCCATTTTGAATGTTCAGTTAATTTTGACAGCTACTTTGCTCGTCTTCGATTTTTGCCCATTTTCGACCAAAAACAGCATCGCATTAACATTGCTTAGGAGCTGTTGGACTCTGTCCGCGACGACTCAAATTTGCTCCAGAAGGTCATAACTGGTGACGAATCATAGGTTTATGTTTATGACGTGAAAAACAAAGCTCAATCATCCCAATAGAAGTTGCCGCACGAGCCAAAACCGAAAAAAGCGCGCCAAGTTCGGTCGAAAGTGAAGGTTTTGCTTACAGTTTTCTTCGATTGCAGTGGCGTGGCGCATCATAAGTTCTTGCGATAGGGAAGAACGATCAATACGGAATATTACCTGCACGCTATGCGCAAGTTGCGTGAAGCAATCCGCCAGAAACGCCCGGATTTGTGTGAGAACTAAAATTGGCTTTTGCCATTTTTGGCCAAAAACAACACACTAATAACGCCGCAGCCACCGTATTCCCCAAATCTGGCCCCCTGTGATTTTTTCTTGTTCCCGAAACTAAAGAGCGCTATGAAATGACGACGCTACGATACGGTTGAGGGGATAAAGACGGCATCGAAGGAGGAGCTGAAAATTATTTTTTGAAGTGCTTCGAGGATTGGAAAAAACGTTGGCACAAGTGTATAATATCTAATGGGGATTACTTTAAAGGGGACAAAATAGATATTCATGAATATATAAATAATTTTTGAAAAAACACAAAATCCCCGATACTTTTTAAACAGACCTCGTATGTATTTATATTCGTACAAAATGAGGGTGATTTAGGAGCTTCAACCCAGACGTTTTAATGCTCAATAGGCAATATCCTGATTTTTAACATAATTTTATAATGAGTAACGAGGCTTATTTTATTTTGGATGGTTTCAGTGCTATTAAAGGGGCTGTGCAAATTCAGAGTCAAGTCAGGAATGGCTTTTAAATATCTGGGGAGTGATTTTGTGGTGTTGTTTTTGATTTAAGCGTCTTGTAGTTGCGATAAGATGGCGTCATTATACATATTGCAAGCGCTACAGAAAGAAATTCTGTGACCGATGATTTCTAACCGAATTATGTTGAATAGTTGTGGTTTCGATTAGATCTCTTACTCCCCAGATTTAACCAATTCCGATTTTTTCCTATTAGGATATTTAAAGTAGAAGTTCTACACCAATCAGCTAAAGCTAAATAATATCATTACTTAAATCGTAAATATTTTCGGTAGATCAAATAAGAATCAAAAAATTAAATTTATTTTCACTGCTAATTTAAAATAATTTTTTTTACCTACTTTTCTATACAATTTATTTAATTAAAAATCATAAAAATTATATAGCAAGACACGATTATAATGTATAAAATTATTTCTATTCAGTTCCGCCAAATTCCCAGCTGGTTACCGCCAGCGGGTGTCAAAACACTAAAAATCATTCCAACAACGAAACAATCTAACAAAAACGAAAACTCCAACAATAACATGGATGGAGGATATAGGTAGCTAAAATATGAAATAAGAGAATCGTAATATTTAATGTAACAACAGTAACCAAAAGAAGGAATGTAGAATCTTTCATAAGACAATCATACTCGAATGGTTTTAGTAGATTGCCGAGTTCCTATAATTTTTTTGTTCTCTTTAGGTTGGACTATGCATGAAAGCGCATCAGTAATCAATTCTTTGAAGCCTCAATCTCAAGTCAAAAAGCTTTTAGTTCTGTCTTGAGTAGCTTCCTAAAAATTCAATGACCATCAAAACTTCAGCTCATCTACATCATAAAAATGACATGACCAAATCGGTGGGTGAAAGACAATTTTAAACAACCATAAACGTTTTCAGCTGCTGTAGAGTTTTGTTGTTATTTTTTTTGTAGGTGTGCTAGTTTAGATAGTCAAAAATTCCAAAATGGACAGGATGGAATCGATGAAGTAAATAAGTAGCTAGAAAAAAATATTAAAAATCATAATAAACAGACACATTCCTGATACAGAAATCTTCTTGTGCTCCATGGACCGATTACAAGTCATAACTTTCAACTATGGGCCCCCGAAAAAGATAAGAAGGGAATACAGAAAATACGCCCGATGAACGTTAAACCATCGATTGACGACGAATCCCACCATTTTTATAGCTACTAAAATATTATGTCAATTTGATGGGCAGATCATGATTTTATCATTTTTGATTGGAGTTTTCACGGAGATCAAGAGTACAATGTTCATCAGGACCGATCATTTCGTTGCCAAGGTAACTGATCTGCTCCAAGTTTGTACTTTTATGTCGGCTTCGAGAATATCGGCCATCATATCGTTTCAATATAGCAAAATAAAATTTTGACAGACTTTCAAAGTGTAGACGTGTAAGTGCTTCTCTAAATTTTGTACTTACTTCAAAGGGGAAGTTGGGAAAATACTCATAAAGAAGAAAGTATGATTAAAAAAAAAACGATTACCGATTTGATATCGGTAAGAAACTTGTCCATCGAGAGACAATGATACCTAAACGTTCATCATAATTGTTGGCAAAGATTTCAATTCTCATCTACCAAAATATACAAGAGAATTTTGTATCGATTATTTGGTATCTCTCGTGATATCTCCGAAGATCGGTTTGGATATACCCGATGAGGTTGAGGAATACCACTGGTCTAGACTAGATTAGGCTAGGTAAAGCGCATGTTCACCTACTGGAAGACCATTTCGGACTCATCTTGTTTATTTGTTTTAATGGTGATCGCGATTAGGCACCACTCGTTGGACACATGTGCACCGAAGCGATCAAGCGTCGACGTACCTGTAACTGAAATTTGAGTACTGAACACGCTATTTAGCTTAAATTCCTCCTCAATCATACGAAGATCTATCAGATTCGTATATTTCGATGATGAAGCGTGAGTGGTTCTGAAGAATCTTCATCATACACACACGAACTTTAATTCGTTCCAAGAAATCAGATTCATCTAAAGTCCGATTCGTGCCATGCTTAATACAAAAATTCATAATTTCCAATTTAATTGTTCATCTGACATCTATGCATACAATAGGAGGAGAGGCTCCCCAATTTTTTTTATAATATTTATTTCTTTTTTTTTATATAATAATAATATTTTAGTATTTCCAGATGGGCTACTGTGATTACAAATTATTTTTTTTCTTTTATTTTAAGAAATAATAATTTTCTTAAGAAGCTTGTTAGCTAAACGGTTTTTTTTCATAGACTTTTAATTGGGTAGAGAGGGAAGGGTATGTGCCAGAACATAAAGATTTGATAGTAAAAACTTCAATATAAATTAGAAGGAGTTATTTTAGTGTTTATAATTTTAAATTTAAAAAAAAAATTTTAATAGTTTAACTACTAATAAAATTAAAAATCAATAAATTTTCCCAAAAAAAAAGAATCGGCAAATAAATGCGAGAAAGGAAACAATTTTTAGTTAAAATTTACAGTAAAAATTTATAGTAAAAATTTATAGTAAAAATTTATAGTAAAACTTTATAGTAAAAATTTACAGTAAAAATTTACAGTAAAAATTTACAGTAAAAATTTACAGTAAAAATTTACAGTAAAAATTTACAGTAAAAATTTACAGTAAAAATTTACAGTAAAAATTTACAGTAAAAATTTACAGTAAAAATTTACAGTAAAAATTTACAGTAAAAATTTACAGTAAAAATTTACAGTAAAAATTTACAGTAAAAATTTACAGTAAAAATTTACAGTAAAAATTTACAGTAAAAATTTACAGTAAAAATTTACAGTAAAAATTTACAGTAAAAATTTACAGTAAAAATTTACAGTAAAAATTTACAGTAAAAATTTACAGTAAAAATTTACAGTAAAAATTTACAGTAAAAATTTACAGTAAAAATTTACAGTAAAAATTTACAGTAAAAATTTACAGTAAAAATTTACAGTAAAAATTTACAGTAAAAATTTACAGTAAAAATTTACAATAAAAATTTACAGTAAAAATTTACAGTAAAAATTTACAGTAAAAATTTACAGTAAAAATTTACAGTAAAAATTTACAGTAAAAATTTACAGTAAAAATTTACAGTAAAAATTTACAGTAAAAATTTACAGTAAAAATTTACAGTAAAAATTTACAGTAAAAATTTACAGTAAAAATTTACAGTAAAAATTTACAGTAAAAATTTATAGTAAAAATTTATAGTAAAAATTTACAGTAAAAATTTACAGTAAAAATTTATAGTAAAAATTTATAGTAAAAATTTACAGTAAAAATTTACAGTAAAAATTTACAGTAAAAATTTACAGTAAAAATTTACAGTAAAAATTTACAGTAAAAATTTACAGTAAAAATTTACAGTAAAAATTTACAGTAAAAATGTACAGTAAAAATTTACAGTAAAAATTTACAGTAAAAATTTACAGTAAAAATTTACAGTAAAAATTTACAGTAAAAATTTACAGTAAAAATTTACAGTAAAAATTTACAGTAAAAATTTACAGTAAAAATTTACAGTAAAAATTTACAGTAAAAATTTACAGTAAAAATTTACAGTAAAAATTTACAGTAAAAATTTACAGTAAAAATTTACAATAAAAATTTACAGTAAAAATTTACAGTAAAAATTTACAGTAAAAATTTACAGTAAAAATTTACAGTAAAAATTTACAGTAAAAATTTACAGTAAAAATTTACAATAAAAATTTACAGTAAAAATTTACAGTAAAAATTTACAATAAAAATTTACAGTAAAAATTTACAGTAAAAATTTACAGTAAAAATTTACAGTAAAAATTTACAGTAAAAATTTACAGTAAAAATTTACAGTAAAAATTTACAGTAAAAATTTACAGTAAAAATTTACAGTAAAAATTTACAGTAAAAATTTACAGTAAAAATTTACAGTAAAAATTTACAGTAAAAATTTACAGTAAAAATTTACAGTAAAAATTTACAGTAAAAATTTACAGTAAAAATTTACAGTAAAAATTTACAGTAAAAATTTACAGTAAAAATTTACAGTAAAAATTTACAGTAAAAATTTACAGTAAAAATTTACAGTAAAAATTTACAGTAAAAATTTACAGTAAAAATTTACAGTAAAAATTTACAATAAAAATTTACAGTAAAAATTTACAGTAAAAATTTACAGTAAAAATTTACAGTAAAAATTTACAGTAAAAATTTACAGTAAAAATTTACAGTAAAAATTTACAGTAAAAATTTACAATAAAAATTTACAGTAAAAATTTACAGTAAAAATTTACAGTAAAAATTTACAGTAAAAATTTACAGTAAAAATTTACAGTAAAAATTTACAGTAAAAATTTACAGTAAAAATTTACAGTAAAAATTTACAGTAAAAATTTACAGTAAAAATTTACAGTAAAAATTTACAGTAAAAATTTACAGTAAAAATTTACAGTAAAAATTTACAGTAAAAATTTACAGTAAAAATTTACAGTAAAAATTTACAGTAAAAATTTATAGTAAAAATTTATAGTAAAAATTTACAGTAAAAATTTACAGTAAAAATTTATAGTAAAAATTTACAGTAAAAATTTACAGTAAAAATTTACAGTAAAAATTTACAGTAAAAATTTACAGTAAAAATTTACAGTAAAAATTTACAGTAAAAATTTACAGTAAAAATTTACAGTAAAAATTTACAGTAAAAATTTACAGTAAAAATTTACAGTAAAAATTTACAGTAAAAATTTACAGTAAAAATTTATAGTAAAAATTTACAGTAAAAATTTACAGTAAAAATTTACAGTAAAAATTTACAGTAAAAATTTACAGTAAAAATTTACAGTAAAAATTTACAGTAAAAATTTACAGTAAAAATTTACAGTAAAAATTTACAGTAAAAATTTACAATAAAAATTTACAGTAAAAATTTATAGTAAAATTTTCGGTAATAATTATCTCTTAAAAATTTTTGGTAAAATATATATTTTTATGGTTACAATTTTAAAATTCTGGAAATTATTTTGAAAGTGGTAGCTGAGCATTTTTTTCAGAAAGAATATCTTCTCTCATAACTCAAAATCCATAAGCATCACTATTTTAGGTTCAGAAATCGTAAACAATATTTTTAATATAATAGCTTAACTGGCAATAAAATTAAAAATAAATGAATTTTTCTCAAAAAAATATAAATCGGCACATGGCATTTTACCAAAAAAAAGGAACAAATTTCAACGGAATGAAAACAATTTAAAATTGAACGGAATTTGGAAAAAAAACCAACGTAAATTATTCGCCAAAATTATCCCCTATTCCATAATTTAACTATAATTAATAATAATTAATGTCTTCCCATGGTTCGATATTGAATCAAATTTGTTATTGCCAAAAGACTTGACGATACAGTTGGACGCTTATGAAAATTCATATTACATAAAAAAGGGTATCAGTCGCTAATATGGAGTATTGCGGGAGAGGGGAGGGATGTGTAACTGCTGTTTGGGGCGGCTATTAAAATAATTACCAGCACACAAAAATGGATTTGGATGAGCTGGTTTCCGCTCCAGGAATACGATGTAGTCAGCTTAATCGATCCTTAATCGTGTTTATGGTAGCGTATTTTAAGGCGAATTCCAATTCCGCACTAGCCAGACGGTTGTCATGCCATAAAGTGATTATTTCTTGGAAATTGACGCTTGCGTTTTGTGTATTCTTGCTAAAGATTTCCCTTCTATCAGTCACCTAGAGGATCAACAAACATTTATCAAACAAGATTCACTGTTTGAGGTCTGAAATCTCATTCATCGCTCATATCGAAAAAGGTTGTAGTGTTCTTACTATACGATCCACACTAGATACTCAATCAGTCAACCAATTCCTTAATTCTCCAATCAGTCAGGTTGTAAGTTAGTTACATATTGTAGTTGGTTAGTAAATATACACAAAAATAACCGATTTGATGATCATAACTTAATGAATTTATAATTGGACGGTCATTAGCAGAGAATACCCCAACTGAGCTTGTTGGCTTGTTTGTTCGTTTCTTCTTCTGATCAATGTTCTTCTCAAACGAGATTCAAGTGATCGACAAAATTTTTTTTGCCATCGTTCCGCAGCCCCTGGGAATAGACGTCTCCGAATTGTCTTTTGATCGACCTTGGCAAGTATCGGTCTATCCTATGTACCCATACCAAGCTAGACTTCCATCCAATTTTTTGCCACACTTTTTTTCTTCTAATGACTGCCTCAAAACATGATTTAATCTTATTAGTCATTTTGATTCGTCATTAGTTAACAAGTAATTGAAATCGGCTAAGTAATTTATTAAAATTATTCCTAGCTTTTTCGGAGTTGTTTTAAGCCTTTAGGTTTTCGTTTGTTCTATAAGATAGAACTACCGACAAAAAATGTCTAATAAAAAAAAATTTTATTTTGAAAAAAAATTCATTGTCGATTTAGTTGAAGGCACTTTAAAATTTTAAGTCGTTATACTTTGAGTGTTTGTATATCAAAAATATGTGAAATTAAAATAAAAGAAGAAAAAAAAACAACATCTACAAACAAAAGAACTTATTAGCTACGTAAGGTAAACGTAACGTAGAGTAGAGAAATGATAGAAAGCTGAAAAGATCTTCTTTAGATAAAAATCGAAAATTCCAAACACTCCATTGTCAGCAAATGGATAGAGTTGGAGAAATTAAAAATGTACACAAAACCGGGTGAGATCAATTAAAATGCCAACGCCAACCAAATATTTTCGTTTGACTCCTTGAGAAACACTGATACCCACTCGTATTAACATATCGGAATTGCCTACCTGCTGTTCGAAGCAACAGTCTTCCGACGACGGAATCTATCCACAAATCAACATGTTGACCAGTTGGATACCGAAAAATGCAGACTCTCTGGAAGGATGACTGGTTGGGATAAAACGATGGATAGTTGGGTATATGGTTAAATGATTAAATGGATGGATGGTTGGATGGATGGCGTGGTCCAAATGTGTGCACATCAAACAAAAACTGTGATAAGAGCAAAGCCAACACTTGAAAATTCGTCTGGTTTCCAGGCAACAGTTCTGAAATCGACGATTTCATTTACTTGGGATTGTTGAATTCATTTGCTTTAGTTTCGGTATAATTTGCTTTGTTTGTGTTTAAGTATAATCAAAAAACTGAAAATCACATTAGAATTCAAAGGCGAGAACACACATTTTACTTGTATTTTAGCGGCCACCTACTAGGCTTTTTTATGTTCACCTGTTTCCTGCCATGTCACGTCATGATACCATTACGAACCAACACATTTAGAAATATGGCTGTGCAACACCAAATTCACCATCCCACCATATTCGTAACATCACTATTTTTGCATAAATTAATCATTAAAATACTCACGTTCATATACGACTGTATCCTAAAAGTGCATACTAAATTTTTCCGATTCTATATTATTCTCTAAAGATGCATTACAATAAATTCACAAAATATCCTTGATAATCTGTTCTCAGATTTTAATAATTTAATACAATAAAAACTTTTTTTTTCGCCTTGCAAAAGTTGTCAATAAATGCTTGATAATATTTTCTAAGAGATGGCGTTAAGGTAAGTAGAGATTCATTGACAGAATCTCGCACTAATATTTGGTTTTTAATTGAGTAATACTTAAATTTTTGAATAATTTTTTCAGTAATAAGATCGAATGCATTCATGAACCTTTCCATCGTTAGACCAAAGATTTCGATTGCACTTGTTTCGAATTTTCTTTTACTGATTCGAATTTAGTTCTGTTTCGCATAACTTCCATCGATTACCATCTTTCAGTCCTAGACTTAGGGACTATAATCAATACTTACAAAACTAGCTAGTTTTTGTAGTTTACATGCACAAATATGGGTTCAACCAGAAGCAACGAAAACTTATGGACGCGGCATACGGGGGTAGCACTGGGAAGAGCACAGGACTGAACCTGAAGCTAAATCTGACTCTTCTGACGGCGCCTTATGCATTTTAATGAGATACGCATTTACATGATTTTTCCATAAATTATTGTTTTTTTTACATATGAATATCTCGTAGGGCCCAGGGGGTCTATCGATATTTCTTTTTTCTTCATTAATATTGGTTTTTTTTTATGTTCGGCGACTCCGTATACTAAAAATGGGAAGATACAACCTTGAACATACTTCATTGCAGCTACTGCTCATACGATGCCCACAAACCTATACTGCACTCACTGTGCACAACTGTAACAATGATCTACCCAGAAATACCCAAAACTATAGTCAGTCTAGCATTATGCATACTAATCGATTAGCATCGATAGAGTTGCAATTGGAATTGAAATTAGAAGATATGCAATGCAATTTTTCGCATGTGCATATTTTTATAAGTAAGTAAATTTTACTAAAAGAAATAAAAACAAAAAAGACAATGAGGAAAAATTTAATATATTGAAAAATATTTATAGCAACAATTTACAGTAAAAATTTACAGTAAAAATTTATTTATAGTAGAAGTTTGTAGTAGAAATTTATAGAAGAAATTTACAGTAGAAATTTATAGTAGAAATTTACAGTAAAAATTTACAGTAAAAATTTACAGTAAAAATTTACAGTAAAAATTTACAGTAAAAATTTACAGTAAAAATTTACAGTAGAAATTTACAGTAAAAATTTACAGTAAAAATTTACAGTTAAAATTTACAGTAGAAATTTACAGTGGAAATGTACAGTGGAAATTTACAGTAAAAATTTACAGTAGTACTTTACATTAGAAATTTACAGTAGAAATTTACAGTAAAAATTTACAGTAAAAATTTATAGTAAAAATTTACCGTACAAATTTATAGTAAAAATTTTGCAGTAAAAATTTTCTGTAAAAAATTTCGGTCAATATTTTCGGTAAAAATTTCGTTAAATATTATCGATAAAAATTTTTGAAAAAAGGTTCGGTAAAAATTCACAGTAAAGTTTTCGGTAATAATTTTCTGTGAAAAATGTTTATTTAATTTTTCGGTAATAATTTTTGGAAAAAGTTTCCATAAAAATTGTTGGTGTAAATTTTCGGTAAAAATATCCGTTTAAAATGTTCGGTAAAAATTTTAGGTGAAAATATTCGGTAAAAATGTTCGGTAAAAATGTTCGATAAAAATGCTCGGTAAAAATGTTCATTAAAAATGTTCCGTAAAAATGTTCCGTAAAAATGTTCCGTAAAAATGTTCAGTAATAATTTTTGGAAAAGTTTCGGTAAAAATTTTTGGTAAAAATTCTTGGTAAAAATTCCTGGTAAAAATTTTTGGTGGAAATTTTCGGTAAAAATTTTTGGTAAAAATTTTCGATAAAATGCTCGGTAAATATGTTCGGTAAAAATTTTTGGTAAAAATTTTCGGTAAAAATTTTCGGTAAAATTTTTCGGTAAAAATTTGCGGTAAAAATTTTCGGTAAAAATGTTCCGTAAAAATGTTCGATAATAATTTTTGGAAAAATTTTTTGGTAAAAATTGCTGGTAAAAATTCTTGGTAAAAATTTATGGGGGAAATTTTCGCTGCTAATTTTCTGCAAAAATGTTGGTAAAAATTTTCGGTAAAATGCTATGTAAATATGTTCGGTAAAAATTTTCGGTAAAAATGTTCCGTAAAAATTTTCGATAATAATTTTTGGAAAAATGTTTTGGTAAAAATTTCTGGTAAAAATTCTTGGTAAAAATTTAAGGGGGAAATTTTCGCTGCTAATTTTCTGCAAAAATGTTGGTAAAAATTTTCGGTAAAATGCTCTGTAAATATGTTCGGTAAAAATTTTCGGTTAAAATTTTCCGTAAAAATTTTCGATAATAATTTTTGGAAAAATGTTCCGGCAAAAATTGCTGCTAAAAATTCTTGGTAAAAACTTATGGGGGAAATTTTCGCTGCTAATTTTTTGCAAAAATGTTGGTAAAAATTTTCGGTAAAAATTCTTGGTACAAATTTTCGGTAAGAATTTTCCGTAAAAATTTTCGGTAATAATTTTCTGTAAAAATTTTCGGTCAAAATTGTCTGTAAAAATTGTAGGAATTTGCAGTAAAAATGTTCACTAAAAGTTGTTCGGGAAAATTGCAGATTATTTTAGGACGATAAACATTAATTTTTCAATTTATTTGCTTAAATTTTTAATTTTCAACTTTTTAAATTTTATATTTAATTTTATGTTGAAATAGTTTTTAGTTTATTTATCCATTCAATAATTACAATAAAATTATGAAAAATTCTGTTTTGATAGTATTTTAACAAATATTTCTGATATAATCAATTTAAGTAATAATATTTTCAGAAAATACGTTAATGAACCAAATTTTTTAATTGCTAAAAAACTTTTTTAATCAAAGAAAAAAAATTAATTTATATAAACTGAATATTCATTAGTCTTTTTTTGTGGTATTACAATTGAACAAAACTATAATTCATTATAATATCGAAATTAAATTAATTTTATTTATAAATGGAATTCTCATTCGACTCATTATGGAAATGCATTTATTCCACATCCGAGTTGCATAATTACAAACACCCACTCCGGATCACTTCTACGATAGATATGGAGTCACGTATTCTATTTGCAGGATGTTTTCCTGTTTCTGTACACAGTTTATATTGGTACTCATAAGTTATTATCTCTAATAAACAGTATCAATAATTTGTTAAATTTTTGTAAACAACAAAAAATTGCCAGGGAAGAAAGAATTTTTATTTTATAAAATGGCATGAATAAAATTTCTTTCGATTGTGCTTGCAGATTTGGTCAGATTTTCATGTTTCTGATTTATTATTTAATTGGTAATGAATCCAGTATAGTGCATATTACACAATATTAGTCAGTTTAATCCACTTGGACAATATTTTTTCCAATAAAAGTTGTACTTCCACTAGCCTATCAACTAATTATAAAGTATCCTCAATGGTGTCCCATCCTTTTGGGGAGGGTGTACATTAAAATGCTCTGAAAAATTAATTATTGTTGTGAAATATTTTGTTATACAAATTATTTATTATAATTGAATTTTAATTTTGTGTCCACATTCAATCACAATATTGCAATATGCAAAACGAATCACAAAACCAAAATTGCACTTGTTTTAAAAACGAAAATGGCAGTGCATTATCGTTAAAGTTAAGAGGTGGGTTCAATGACAATCCCTTAGCACTTTTACTCCAGAACTTAAGCTGTATTGGATAATTATAAAAGTACAATTGAAATAATTTAAATTTTTTTTTGTTGATAAATTTTATCTTAAATTATTGAATATTTTTAAGAGTTGGAAAACGTGCGAAATTTTTGGGGACCATGTGCAATATTTTAATATCTAAGAAGATTTTTTAAAGTTATTCTATTAAAAACATATTTCCTTGATAAATATTAAGGAAAATATATTTGTATAAGTGTAAATAAGAAATATTTATTTACTACTTTAGGAGAAGAATAGAAACGATAACGAGTGACTATGAATTGGTAAGCATTCTGAAGCTTTGGCAGTAGAATTTTGGTTCCTTCAGTATACTCTCGTAATTATATCACCAATAAAAGTGAATATATTGAACTAGTAACGATATATATTAAATAAGAAAAAAATTACTTAAAAATCAGCATTGATGATACTTTCAGCAAGGATAGTCAGAAAAAGGTCCATGCCAATAATATCTTCCCTAATCGCGCACCTCATGCTTTTGCGCTTTATGCATCGACCATGTTCAGATTTTCACATAAGAGAAGCTGAATGTATTTTTTATGATAATGAGTATAATTACGTAAATGTCATTAATTTAGTTTGACCAGTACCTGTTTTGGTTGCTGAAGATGACAGTCAAACTATGAAGGAACGTACGATTATCATGCCAAAGGGGATTTGATAAATTTCGTAGACTGGCCCGGAGTTCTTATTCGTTCCTCTCTGATTATGCATATGCATATACATAAAGATAGTTATAATCATTAATACAAAGCGGGTTAGTTGAATTTATAGAGTGGCCCAAAGACATTCATAGCTGCGGTCCTACATAAGCCAAGAAACACTATGAACAGGTGAGCAGAACTAAGTTCCAACTCTACTAGTCTGGAGAGATTTTTCTGACAAAAACACCATATTAATCTCAAGTTTTAAATTAATGCCAACTTAGTTATAATGATTTTTTGTTTGTTAAGAATTCTTTTAAAAAAAAAAATTGTTTGTGGTCTTTTTACCAAGATTTCCCGACCTGAAGTCTACTGGATCAGCTCCGATTTTATTGTTGGTTTAATGTACAAGCAAACCTTTAGTTTGTCAAATTGAGACTGTGTAACTTTGGAATCAAGACGGGTATATGCCTTTGGGGGATTATTTGATTTTTTTCCAGCTTTGACATTAATGACAGTAATCATCATGGTAAGTAATGAAAAATTTTTGCAACAAGGAAACAACGTTGAAACGTTGTCATAAAAAGTGAAGAATTCAAAGATATTCCAAGTAGCTAAAGGAAAAAAAATTCATTCTGATTACAGTAAGACTGATCCACCCTTTATCAGAATACCTAATTTTAATAGGGAATATATGGTTATGAGTGGAAATTTTTTTTTATGTATAAAATTATTGAGTCTTTTCCAAATTATTGAGTCGTTGAGCGATAATAATGGTAATAAAATTGTACGAAAATAATTACAATAAGTTATCTACCATAAATCCGTATATAGACAAAAGCAAAAGATATATTTTTAGTTGGGGTTCAGTTTTAGTTAAGTTTTGGCATAGTTTTTTTGTTATTTCTTTTAGTAAAGCAGTAGTCACTGTGAAGAGGAAGTCACCACCAATTGAACTTTAATGAAGGCACTTTAACAGGTGACGCCCGAAGCAAGTGATTTTTCAAAAAGAATTCCAAAAACGATTAACGTCATGGTATTCTACCATAAAATTTATAAAATATTATTTCATGATAAGAACGAATATAATTTCTCATTCACGATTTAATTACAGATAAAATCACAATAACAACAGGAACAGCAACAGATCGTCCGTCGAGAGCAATGTGTGTAGACGATATCGGAAAGGCTTCGATTAATTTAAAAAAAAAGTTATTTAATTATTTGCATACAATATATAAAATAGCTGAGGCAAGTTTCGGGGTCAACTATATAGCGCCATGACAGTAAGGGCATTTGGCGGCATCATTTTACGGGTGGGCCTTTTTCCCAGTTTACATAATAAAAGTGGTTGCACGTAACTTGGAGGGAGCAAATATATTTGGTGTCCTAAAATTCACACAATATTTGAAGTTTGCATAATTTATGCGGTGATTGCCAACAAAAACAGAAACCAACGTGACAGTTGACAGTTCAGGGTTTTTAAAAATGGAGCCCTACACGAAAGAAGAACGCGTTTTTATTGTTGAGCAAAATTTTAAAAATAATGAAGATTTGTCAGGTACAGTTTTCAATTTTCGTACAAAATTAATTTTCCCATAGTTTGCAATTTTCGATATTGAATACTGGCCATCCAAATTATCTAAGCAGTTCATGAGACTAATGCTGAGAGTCCAGGAACATCATCACCGTGGTCATGCTTACAAAGTTCAATTGCCTCAAGAACTGATGCCTACTGAGCACGCACAGTAAATGGAGTACGTTAAATGAATTATGGAACCACAACAAGTAGATGGTCACTTATCTAGTCGATAGTTTGAGGCTCATTTGTTAATCGACAAAATTGTTGCATTTGGGGTTCAGAAAAGCCACATGTGATTGTTGAGAAATAAATGCGTCCACAACGTGTCACTGTTTGGTGCGGATTTTAGGCTGGACGCATAGTTAATGATGCCCACTAACGCGACATGATAATCAAGCTCGTTGTGCCTAAATTGCAAGATATGGAAGAAGATGACATGTGGTTTCAACAAGACGGTGCCATATGCCATACAGCCGGATACACAATGCATTACTGCTTCTTGCATGAAGTTTGTGACAATCCTTCGAAATGGTTAAATTTTGAATAAAGAACTTCTGAAAAGGTTCCTAGCCCAAAATTTCAGATTAGTTAATAAGTAGACGGATTTCTTAGATTGGGCCAAAGATGTTAAATTCTATTTGGCCAGAAGATCCGACAAGTTCAGAACTATATGGGGCACAGGATGGTGCAGAGCCTCAGCCACCAGATGATGAGTCCTCTTGCTGCCGAGAATACAAGCATGACATAGAACCCAACGTTGGTTAAGCAACCACAATCGAGTGGAGTTGAGTTCCGGATCAACTAATGAGTACTCAAATGATCCTCATAACCCCTAAAGCTATGTTGTTTAGGTCGTCTTCACCCCTTTTTCATTTCTTCGTGGTATTTTTTTTTTGGTATGGATTAATTTTTTTTGTACTTTTCTTTATTTTTGATTATTTCATAACGTTTTCTTTTCCTTCCCAATTTTTACACCTTCCTCCTTATTTTCTATTTTCTTCCCTTTTGCCAGGATATTTTTTTTCTTCTCTCCTAATTTTTGTTCTTAAAGTAATTACATTTTTGCCTTCTAGTTCCTCTTTTTTCCCTTTCTATGGAGAAGTTAACTCCTTCGGGCGACTCCATTTTCCCTTAAAAGTTTTTGGCATGATAATTTTCTAGTTATGTTAAGTGTGAGAGTACTACTTTGCACATATTTTGAACCCTACCGAGAAGCATGCCTACCAGAGTAAGGAGCTCTTTCAGTATGGTCGTCACTTGACAATCCAAATTTTAATAACTTCCTCTTCCCATCCAACACTCCAGGATTTCTTACTAATCCACTAAATATCATAACACAGTCCCAACTATGGTACTCATTACCAACAGTTTGCTATGGAAAGAGAAATATTTTTCTGATAAAATTCCATCCTTGATTTTGACGCTAACAATTTGTCTAAAACTCATCGACAACAGCATCTTCCAACTGAATTCGAGCAAAATGATCATAGAATATCACCCAATCTATCTGATGATTCTGGAAAAAATTTCCCTATATAAAAATGGATCGGTATTCTCATATTATATAGTTTATTTTACTATCGATAATATATTGAGACTTTGCCTTTATGAGGAGTAGAAAAAGATGAAAAAATTTCCTTAGAGAAAACCGGGAACTTTGGACATATGCTCAAAGTATATTCTCGATTTTTTTTAAATATTGTAAAAATCCGGTAAGAAGATGTAAAAATTACAAATAATTTTTTATGCTCAGAGGTGATAATTAATATCAAAATCAAAATTTGTATAGTTTCATCCTTAGAAGATCAGATAATTAAAATCGTTTAGATATGCTTGGTAAAAAAAAATTAAATTTCGAAAATTATAGATTTCAAATATTTAAAAAAATATTATGACCCATTTTATACAAAATTATCAATCTTCAATAAATAGAGAAATTTCTTTAAATAAAATTCATAATGTCTTCGAAATATCTTCGCTGTTACTTAAAAATGATTTACTATTCAAAAAAAAAACTTTAAACTCTTCTAGTACAAATTTCAGTTAGTAAATTGATCCAATTTCAAAGCTTACAAAATCAAATTCGAAAAAAAAAATCTAATAGAAAACGCTTACGAATTTAAAATGAATTCATTTAAAAACAATTCGTTTGCGCATATTAACTTGTGAGTGCCACACTGCAAGTCATCATCTTATAGCCCATGCCCATTTCCGTATTGTGACCTCTGGAGGAGGTGCCATGCTGTTCAATTGTGGCAATCCATCACGAAATATGGCAGAATTGTCTAAACTATTACTTCTATGCCAAGGTTTTAATTAGTGATGTTATCAGTGAATTGTTTGACGAGTAAAATTTGGGTCAGACGAAGAATAACTACTTTCACTCGTTCACCATATCGTGTGTATAGTGTAATGCCGGATCAGACGTTCTAATCTCGAACAGCGGAAGTTTCCACGTCTGCGGCGTTAAGATTCATAATTGATGCCTTTGATCTGAACGGCAGCTAGTAATTTCTTCGATTACATCTTATTAGGCTAGAGTGTCTTATCAGTCGTGTCGATTGGCCTTATTAGAAAATTATTCTTTCACCGCAATCAAGCCGAGTTACTGTGGAATTTCTGAGAGCGCCCCACAGTACAAAGTGTTGCGAATGTACTATAATTAAAAGGGATTTTCATATTTCAACTAGTATTTTAATAAAATTTCTTCTAAGTTTTTTTTCTCCATATATTTTCACTACTTTTCCAATTAATTTTGAACTCAAATAGCAAAATGGGGGTGGTCCGTTGTCTGATTTGGGAAAATACCATCAATCTCATTTCTCACTACTCACTGCACATTGCATTGTCACACAGCAATTTATAAAGCAAAATATTTTGCATTTGCTTTATTTTGATGTAACGCTTTCGGTAGTAATCCTTAAAGAACTGACAGCAATAGAACTTTCCTCGCATTCCTTCAGCTTAAAATGATAATCCGCTTTGAATTTGCTCTATTCACTAATTGGATGCGCCTTGCAAGGATTTTGGATTTACTTGTTTTTCCGTTTATCACAGTATTTCCATTTTTATACAGTATTACATTATAACTGTGCAACTGTAGGTATTCATCTTTCAGGGTAAATTATTCTTCTGACAAGGCGGATAAACACTGAGAAGACAATGTCCTTTGAGATATATTCTTTTGTCGTTTTATTCCTTGCGTATAAGATACATTCGCATAAAAGTAAAATAAGATAAAAACGTACCTTTGCAATCTTAGGAACTGAGCTGGTGATTTAATTTGTTTCCTATTACAACATTAAAGGCTGTATATAAACTGCAATTTCACAAAGTTAAAAGAAAATTATTTGAATTTGTTCCTCCAGGGTTAAAATAAAACCAAAGAAGGATATAAATTTCTCCTCGAAGGAAAATTTTCTTTTGTTTCTCTTTTAAGTGTATTTTTTTCTATGAGTCCGCTTATTATACTTTTAAGATAAAAACATTCTTAGTTTAACTTTAGTATTATATCACTTTAAGGGTAAGATTTATGAAATCGGTGATTTATAAAAAAAAAATGTTTAATAATGATATGGTGAATAAAAAGTGCTAAATTTTTGAAATTTTCTTAAGCAAAGATAGAATATTAAGGCTTAAGTAAAATAAATAGAATTTTTTGAAGTTTATTTCATATTCGAAATAAATATTTAAAAAATTATGTTATTTAGAAATGCTCAAAAGGATATTTATCATATTGTAAATTATAAAATATTTCATATTCTTGTTTAAGAAATAATTTTCTTTAGAATAAAATTACTTTTTGTATTTTTAATATTACAAAAATTTTAATAAATAAGTATTCGGAATTGTTAATTGAAATACAAAATATGAGTTAATAGTGTGGATTGATATTTTTTGCCTCAAAATAATCGTCATTTGAAGTAATATATTGATGCCAACGACTAACTTACTTTTTGAAATGCATTTTGCAAGATTTTTTTGCTTTAGGCTATTTATGGGAGTGCTACTGCCAAGTTTATTGTCTTGTTGCATCTCACACTTTTAAACCAGCGCTTCCTGATGATTTGTTTCTTAGTTGAAAATTAGTGTAATGCTATTCAACGTGACATACCTATCGTTAGACATAATAATACGGCCACATACAGCAAAACAGATCAGAGCTAGAAATTTGCTAGCTCTGCTGACTACAAACAGGTAGTGGCACGCATCTCAATTACTCAACAACATCGCAGCTGGCTTTAATCCAATGCATTTTTCTTTTATTTCCTGCTTGGGCCACTTCATGGATGGAACATTCTCTCAGGATCTTTTTCATCTTCTTCATCTTCTTCATTTTCTACATCTTCTTCATTTTCTTCATCTTCTTCATCCTCTTCATCTTTTTTCATCTTATTCATATTCTTTATCTTGTTCATCGTCTTCATCTTTTACATCTTCTCCATCTTCTCTATCTTCTTCATTTTCTTCATCTTCTCCATTTTCTTGATCTTTTTCATCTTCTTTATTTTGTTCATCTTCTCAATTTTCTTCATCTTCTTCATCATCTCCATCTTTTTTCATATTTTTCATCTTCTTCATTTTTTTCATATTCTTCATCATCTTTATCTTTTTTATATTCTCCATCTTCTTTCATCTTCTTCATCTTCTTCATCTTCTCCATCTTCTTTCATCTTCTTCATCTCTTCATCTTCTCAATTTTCTTCATCTTCTACATCTTCTTCGTCTCCATAATCTTCCTCATCTTTTTCATCTTTTTCATATTTTTCGTCTTCTTCATCTTCTTCATCTCTTTATCTTCTCAATATTCTTCACTTTCTTCATCTTCTTCATCTCCTTAATCTTCTTCATCTTCTTCATCTTTATCATCTTCTCCATCTTCTTCATCTTCTCCATCTTCTTTCATCTTCTTCATCGTCTTCATCTCTTCATCTTCTCAATTTTCTTCACCTTCTTCATCTTCTTCATCTTCTCCATCTTCTTTCATCTTCTTCATTGTCTTCATCTCTTCATCTTCTCAATTTTCTTCATCTTCTTCATCTTCTTCATCTCCCTCGCCTTTCATCTTTTTCATCTTCTTCATCTTCTTCATCCTTTCATCTTCTCCATCTTTTTCATCTTTTTCATCTTCGTCATCTTCGTCATCTTCTTCATCTTCTTCATCTTCTTCATCTTTATCATTTTCTCCATCTTCTTCATCTTCTCCATCTTCTTTCATCTTCTTCATCGACTTCATCTCTTCATCTTCTCAATTTTCTTCACCTTCTTCATCTTCTTCATCTCCTTAATCTTCTTCATCTTTTTTATCTTTTTCATCTTGTTCATCTCTTCATCTTCTTCATCTCCCTCGCCTTCATCTTTTTTATCTTCTTTAAAAAAACGAACTCAGTCTAGATAACCTCACAAAATTCAGTCTAGATACTCAATGTCGGGCATCTTAGGACTGAGGGTTCGCCAAGACCTGCAGAAAATTCAATCTTAGTGTTTCTTAAAGTTCAGTCCTATATACTGAACTTCGATGTATTGTGGAGGACGGGTCCAAGTAGACTTCTCTGTGGAACACCAACCAATATTGGAGAAATATTGGAGAGTTCGTTGGATTCGTTATTTAGAAAGTTTCGGTTAGAAAGAAATGTTCTTAATATCAGGAAATAGATAGAAGAGAGAATTGTCTTGAGCTTCCATAGTAAGCGTCAGTTCAAAACTCTACTCATATCAAATACCACACTTCGACAATACGTGGGCTACTATATATATTTCTGGCCTAATAATGAAAATGCGAATATTTATCAACGAAAAAGGTTTTATTGTTTTTCAAAATATTCTCCATCAAGATTTATACACTTTTGCATGCGCTCAAACCAATTTTCGAAGCACTTTTTCCACTCCGATTGAGACACCTCCAAAACATGGTTTTTGAATGCTTCAACAGCATCTTCTGGCTGTGGGAATAAAAAGAAGTCATTGGGTGCCAAGTCAGGGCTGTACGGAGGATGACCCATCAATTCGACGTTTTGTCCGGTCAAAAAGGCGCTGGTTTGAGCCGATGTGTGAGAGCTCGCATTGTCATGGTGCACAATGATTCGACTTCTCTTGTTCGTTTTTCGAATTTCTCCGAAGACTTCAGGCAAACAAATGGTGGTGTACCACTCAGAATTGACCGTCCTACGTTGCACAAGCGGAACAGTCGCCACATGACCAGTTTTGCCAAAGAAACAAGCGACCATTTGCTTCGAAGTGCTTCTTCCACGAACAACTTTCGTTGGATTTGACTCGTCTTGGAAGACCCACACGGTCGATTGCTGTTTTGTTTCGGGCTCATACGCATAGATCCATGATTCGTCACCTGTGACGATCTTATAAACGTCTTTTGAAGCACCGCGATCGTATTTTTTCAGCATTTCTTTACACCAATCCACACGAGCCTTTTTTTGAGCGATTGTCAAATTGTGCGGGATCCAACGAGAACAAACCTTTTTTACGGCCAGGTGTTCATGCAATATCGAATGTATGCTGGTGGGAGAAATGCCTAGGCATGCCTCTATCTCACGGTATGTCACATGACGGTCTTGCATTATCAGTTCACGTACGGCATCGATGTTTTCTGGAACAACGGCTGTTTTTGGACGACCTTCACGGAATTCGTCTTTGAGCGAGCGTCGGCCACGATTGAATTCGTTGTACCAGTTTTTCACAGTGCTATAGGATGGTGCTTCATAGCCATACAAAGATTTAAGTTCATCGATGCACTCTTGTCGTGATAATCCACGTCGAAAGTTGTGAAAAATGATCGCACGAAAATGTTCACGAGTTAATTCCATTTTTTTGCCAAATTGATTTTTTCAAGTCACTGTAAACAACACAAATGATAGTCGTACGTCAAAACGTTCTGAGTACGTTTATGCTAAAAAATGTCAAACTTTCCAATGGAAATGTCAGATCGCACCTGGCAACACTTAGTGTTGCCTAGGCCAGAAATATATATAGTAGCCTACGTATAGAGTTCTATTTTTCACGAGTGATGAAATGCAGTTTCTAGATCATTCTGTATTGTATTTTGAGATATCGTCATGTAGTTTCTTTTATAGTTTGACAACCGAGAATCTGCTCTAGGCCTGCTGAATCAAAGGACTCCAGACATATCAGATTCGGACCACGGTCTTCCAGGATCTTTCTCATCCATACGTAGTAAGTATCTAAAGCTTGATGAAGTTAATTTTTTCCTTACAGAGCTTCCGGAATCGTCCAATTTCATATAGGAGTCCAAAATTTTTTCAAAGGACCATCCTCTCGAACGCGGCTAAGAGGTCGCATTGGTTTTTGCTAAGAACGCAAGTGTCTGAAGAATACATGAGAGCAATAACTCATTGTTATGGTCAGAATATTCTGGCAAAATAATTTAGACTGACTGTGTAAATTTAATTTAATTTAAAAGAATAAATATTGGTATAATTTTTATCATCTGACAACATAGTAGAAACCGTTCGAGTTACGATAATAATCCTTAAGGAAAACTCCTAAAGTTATACTTTATATTTTAGTTGTACACCCACTCTTGAAGTATGAAATAAAATTTCCTCAATAACCATTTTCCATTCTGTAAAACTAGATGAAAAAACAGTTTTTATCAAAAATTCACCAAGTTTCGTTACACTGTTTGTCATTTCAGTTCAATTTACAAAAAATATCGATCAAGTCAACGGTTTTATTTCTGTTGAAGCTTTCTGTGACAAAGTATTTTGTTGCGCTCATAAAAGTAAAATGAAAATTTCCTCGAATGAATGATTTAGAAAATTTTTAGGGGAAGATGCTTTAACCCTTTTTTTTTGGAAAAGTGTGAAAACAAGCGAAAATGTCAAGGACCATGCATTCAAATGCCTCATAATCAGAAGATCGTAACTTGAGATCCGAAAGTTCTATTACATCCTTTCAAGTATCCTGACAAGCGACTACTTTTTTATGACATAGTCAAAAGCTGTAAAATTCGTTCATTTTTTCGCCCGACACCATTTGCCTTTTGCCTTTCAAGAACGTACTTTTTACTACTAAATGCCATTCAATTTTAGTGGAGCGATTTTATTTGTTTCTTGTCAAATACCATACGACGATGTACAAGAAGTCTTCATCCGACTTGGGAGTAGTTAAAATGACTGAAACAAATAAGGAGTTGGGAAGTTCTTTTGTACCCCACTCATCATTTAGACAACCATAGATAAGTACTAGTACCACCTTCTATTGCTTCGTTTATTCCAGTAACATTCCTCACCCCCATTCGTTTATATACTCGTATTATAACATAATAACATGTGGCAATGTGTTAGCCGGGCTTTATGCTCTTACTTTTATAAACTAAAAGTTATACGTAGGCTACTATATATATTTCTGGCCTAGGCAACACTAAGTATTGCCAGGTGCGATCTGACATTTCCATTGGAAAGTTTGACATTTTTTAGCATAAACGTACTCAGAACGTTTTGACGTACGACTATCATTTGTGTTGTTTACAGTGACTTGAAAAAATCAATTTGGCAAAAAAATGGAATTAACTCGTGAACATTTTCGTGCGATCATTTTTCACAACTTTCGACGTGGATTATCACGACAAGAGTGCATCGATGAACTTAAATCTTTGTATGGCTATGAAGCACCATCCTATAGCACTGTGAAAAACTGGTACAACGAATTCAATCGTGGCCGACGCTCGCTCAAAGACGAATTCCGTGAAGGTCGTCCAAAAACAGCCGTTGTTCCAGAAAACATCGATGCCGTACGTGAACTGATAATGCAAGACCGTCATGTGACATACCGTGAGATAGAGGCATGCCTAGGCATTTCTCCCACCAGCATACATTCGATATTGCATGAACACCTGGCCGTAAAAAAGGTTTGTTCTCGTTGGATCCCGCACAATTTGACAATCGCTCAAAAAAAGGCTCGTGTGGATTGGTGTAAAGAAATGCTGAAAAAATACGATCGCGGTGCTTCAAAAGACGTTTATAAGATCGTCACAGGTGACGAATCATGGATCTATGCGTATGAGCCCGAAACAAAACAGCAATCGACCGTGTGGGTCTTCCAAGACGAGTCAAATCCAACGAAAGTTGTTCGTGGAAGAAGCACTTCGAAGCAAATGGTCGCTTGTTTCTTTGGCAAAACTGGTCATGTGGCGACTGTTCCGCTTGTGCAACGTAGGACGGTCAATTCTGAGTGGTACACCACCATTTGTTTGCCTAAGGTCTTCGGAGAAATTCGAAAAACGAACAAGAGAAGTCGAATCATTGTGCACCATGACAATGCGAGCTCTCACACATCGGCTCAAACCAGCGCCTTTTTGACCGGACAAAACGTCGAATTGATGGGTCATCCTCCGTACAGCCCTGACTTGGCACCCAATGACTTCTTTTTATTCCCACACATCAAGAAAAAAATTCCCACACATCAAAACTCCGTTTTGGAGGTGTCTCAATCGGAGTGGAAAAAGTGCTTCGAAAATTGGTTTGAGCGCATGCAAAAGTGTATAAATCTTGATGGAGAATATTTTGAAAAACAATAAAACCTTTTTCGTTGATAAATATTCGCATTTTCATTATTAGGCCAGAAATATATATAGTAGCCCACGTAAAAGAGCACATTTGGCAGCACATAACTCTATACCCACACCGAAAATTAGCCAAAAACGTGACTTGATATTTTTATTGGGAATTGTTTAGCACCCAAACCGATATTTGTTACGTGTAAGTTTGTCTTTCCGAATTCAACCCCCGAAAAAATGTTCAATACCTAAGAGCATTTACTCATACATACAGTAAGATATACAATTATATTTATTTTTGGTTAGAAAAGAGGATTTTCTATACTTTGCAATTCGTATAGTGCATGTAGTTTTCGTAGATGGTGTTATTGCTCCGGTGAACATTTACTAAATTGGATTATGTACTCGCTTTTTCTTATATTTTCAGCCCTTTTCAGCGATGCCATTTCTGACTGGAATACCAATTAGAATCGATCACTATGATGGAGCAACCGAAGACGGGGATGCTTTAATAAGAAATACGAAATTGTATACACTTTTCGATAAACAGTTCACATATTTAACGACTGCTTTTCAAATAATGTTATCGGGTCTGATTGATGAAGTACTCGTCTAGACAGAATAACCGAAACTAGTTTAGAAAATTTCAACGTTAAATCATAAAAAAAAAGTTTATCAAAAATTTAGCTCAGATACTATAATTACATCGGGGATGGTATTAAAAATTTTTCAGGGGACTGCCCATAAAATTTTTCTAAGTTCGGTAAGTTGTCTTATTGGGTAGCCCTTAAATATTTTTCATAAAAATATTTTTTTTTTGAGTAATTTTAAGCATTAAAAATTTTTTATAATAATAAGAGATAAATGTAATCTAATACAAACCTAGGAATGCCATTAGAAAGTCAAATAATATGGACCAGGGAGAAAGAACTGGAATACCTAAGCGCTCTTCCACAACAATCTGCGGACAACTTTCCCAAAAAATTTATTATCTCGATAGTCCCTTATTTTGGGTTGATGGTTTTTTTTTTCTATTTTACCTTGTCTCAAATTTTACGAAATTAGCTAGATTAGGGCTTTTACCTCGATGGTCTCCACGATAAGCTAGATTGGGACCACGCTTTTTAACCGCAAACATGTTTTTATCTTGATGATCCCCACGATTAGCTAGATTGGGGCCATGCTTTTTGGCCGCAACATTACATCTAAATAGGGAAATGATTCAGTGACTGAGAGTTACCCATAAGTAAGGTACTATCACCCCTACTTTGATGACTAGTCATTAATGACCTTCTCCTCCCTGCAGTTGGCTTTCAAGTTTAAGGTTATACCAATTATCTGGTCGTGATGTTCAGGGAGACATATGAGGAAACAATTTTGGGCCAAATGCGGAGAGCCCTAAACCTAGTTTCGGCTAATGGAGAACCCTAAAACATAATAAAATGGTCTTAATTCCATTCACTAAGACGCATAAATTATACCTTGTAAAGGTCAAGATGAATGAACGTGAATTTGGGGCCATTACTTAGGTCAAACGTCTGTTCGTCATTCTAAGCCAAAAATTTACCTGAATCTCACCCCTTAACAGTGTTACTAATAGATCGTTTGGGGTTATCATAGGCTCTTCGGTAAGACTTGGGGTCTGTAATCAAAAATTATAACTCAAAATACTTGGACCCATGATCATCTACGCGGCTCTCATTTGGTACCCTAAAGCTGAACAATATACTGCCCAAGCAACGCTTCGTAAAGTTCAAAGCCTAGCATGCTTGGGTATTAAAAGGAGCTCTCAGCTTAGGACATTCCAAAACCCTTAAGCCAAGCGACCTGTTTGGATATCTTCAAATTGTGTTGGACCTAAAAGAATACCAGGAAGCAAACTATCGCTCGGACGAAATGCTAAGGAAACGTAAGTTAAAGTAGTAGTTCTTACAGAGTGCCAAACTTAGAAGAAGGGGGAAGTGTCATTCGGAGAAGTGGCATAAATTCCCCATACATGAATCACTCTAAAAAATTCTGCGTTTTTTCTAAAGGTTCCAGACCTAAAGTTACTCACTGGCCATTATCTGTTAAGATATCATATTAATAAGATGGGCAAATCTGACACAAAAATCTATCGTTTTTGCTCCGAAGGGGATGAAACATCAGAGCATCTACTATGCGATTACAATACCATTGCCTGCCAGAGACTTCGCCATATTGGCTTCAGATTCTCTGATCCCTAAGAAAGCTTCAAACCAATAGCATATTGGGGTTCGCCAAAAGTATCAATATAACTATTCATTATTTACCAAAAAAGCACCTCTTGCTACCCTCCTTATATTAATATTATTATTAGGACTGAATAAAATCCTCTAATGGCACTGTTCTTCTATTCCAACGTATGAGTTGAGATACCTTTAAGTCAAACAAAATTAATTTTTATTGGAAATTCGTATTCTTATACTTTAATTTATAAATTAATTGTGGAATCTATTTTTTTTTAACTAGATTCGTTTTTTAATAATAAATTTTTAATCTAAATTTATCATTAATTTCCCCTAAAAAGAATGCTGAGAATTTAGTCGTTATTTATTATCTTTTAGCAATATTCCAAATCGCTTTTATATAAAACTAGAAATTGTTGTGTATTCTTATAGTAATCATTAGGAGAATTTCTCTTATTTCCAGTCTAATGAAATTATCTAAAATTTAGAAATTTCCACTAAATATACTCTGATGAACTTTAATCAGAGGATATTATCTAATGCAATTCAACTTTACTTATATTAAGGGTGTATTATGGACCAATTTACATTGATTTTCCCAGAACCATTCATTGAATCTCCTCTTCCTGAAGTTATCATAGCTTCAATGATAAGTTCTCATCAACATTGCAAAAGTGCACATATGTGTATCCCTATTCTGTTCTCCACTGAGTACCGATTATTATAACAAGTTTCATAAATTCAAACTTAAACTTATTGACTGCAAATTATTAAACATGTTAACAGGACAACCACAGACCAATATCATATATTGGACCATCTTCGCATGATATTTGATATAAACGTGTAAGTGAACATTACTCAATAAATAAGGAAAGATGTTCGAGAGAATAGGGAATATTATCCATAGAATTCGATGGAATATTTAGAGTCGGACTGATGTGACAGAAAGTAGCATATTGCAACAATTATTTTGGGAGCCCACTTATGTGTATGTAACTGAGAATGACTGAACTACGCAAAATTACCATGACTCTCCGGTATCCAGTAAACTACTCGAACAGTAATCAGTATAGAGCTAATCCGGGGGGGTAATTCGATAGGAGTTCTTTGATATGAAATGGAAAACTTCAGTTAATATACTTAAGTACTTGGGCGCTTCAAGACGTTAAGGAGACCGTATCAGAAGAAGAATGACCACTGCAAGTGAAATCGTACCTTAGATACCAATATTGAATTAGAAGTGCAACTCAAACTTTAAATTTGTGAGATTAGCAAATGGGGGGGATAGAAACAGTGCATCCGATTCCGTCACAATAGTCTTTCTGCCTCCAGTCTCCAAATAACCACAACAGTAACCATATTTTAGAGCTGGTATTTCACTTGTACCATAGTATCAGGTGTCCACTTGTCTGGTCCATTGGCTGAGTGGTTAACTACCCCCTGAAGATATTCCATTGCAACTGAATTGATAATTACCAAGAAAATTTATTGCACAAAATACTTAAATAATTACACCTTAAGTCGATATATTTCTTCCATTCATTTATCGATTCTTCTCTGACTCTACTACTTCGGGCTGTACTTTTTATTCTTCGGCCAATGATCAGATCTACATTGTCTTGTGGATGAAATTTATTGCATTTGTAATATTCATGCAATTGCAAATATCGAATTTATATTTAAAATTATTTATTTTTAAATAGCCTCATTTAAAATACGATAAAATTTTCAATTTACTTGAGAGATTTTTTATACAATTTTAAAATTATTTTCAATTACTTTGAAAAATTTAAAAAAAAGAGACATAAAATCGATTTTGTAGTTTTGACACTGTAAGCATGTTTCTGGACAAATGTTTATTAAATATATTAATAAGATTTATAATTATTTATAATTAAATATGCCATTTAATATAATTATATTTTTTTAATTATAAAATATGCAAAATATACGATTAATAAGTTCTAGAAGAATAGTCTTTTTAATCCGGAATATTTAAGAAAAAGCAATATGGCAGAAAGCAAAAAGGACACTTTGACTGTAAGAAGGACACTTTTGGAAATAGATCCGTACCATAGGATCGATACCAGAAGTGGCTATTTTGCCAGAAAATTCTAGCAGTGCCAGGAAATTGCAAGTTTCGTTATTGTAACTCTTTGAGAGAAGAGTACTTAATAGGTATTTTTATGAGCAGAACTAACTAGTACCATAGTGGTCAGGAACCATACAGTTGTTCAGCCACTGTGCTCGACTAAGGCGAAAAACCTTTGGCTAAAACGCAGATGGCTGTGGTAAAGGTTTAGGCAGAAGATGAAGAACATGAAAAATACAAAGAAGATGAAGAATATTAATAAAATGAAGAAAATGAAGAAAATGAAGAAGATGAAGAAGATGAAGAAGATGAAAGAAAATGAAGAAGATGAAGAAGATGAAGAAGATGAAGAAGATGAAGAAGATGAAGAAAATGAAGAAAATGAAGAATAGGAAGAAGATGAAGAAGATGAAAAAGATGAAGAAGATGAAGAAGATAAAGAAGATGGAGAAGATGAAAAAAACGAAGAAGATGAAGAAGATGAAAGAAGATGAAGAAGATGAAGAAGATGAAGAAGATGAAGAAGATGAAGAAGATGAAGAAGATGAAGAAAATGAAGAAGATGAAGAATAGGAACAAGATGAAGAAGATGAAAGAAGATGAAGAAGATGAAGAATAGGAAGGAGATGAAGAAGATCATGAAGATGAAAAAGATGAAAGAAGATGACGCAGATTAAGAATATGAGAAAGAGGAACAAAGGAGATGAACAAAATAAAGAAGATAACGAAGATGAAGAATATTAAGGAATGAGATGAACAAGATGATAAAGATGAAGGAAGGAAATGAAGAAGGTAACGCAGTTGAAGATGAAGAAGATAATGAAGATGAAGTGGATGCCGAAAATGAAGAAGAGAAAGAGGATGAGGGAAATGAAGCAGATGAAGAAAATGAAGAAGGTAAAGAAGGTGAATAAAATGAAGCAGATGAAGAAAATGAAGAACATGAAGAAGATAAAGCAGATGAAGAAAATGAAGAAGATAAAGAAGGTGAAGAAGATGAAGCAGATTAAGAAGATGAAGAAGATGAAAGAAGATCAAGAAGATGACGAAGATGAAGAGAATGAAGGAACAGATGTATCTACTAAAAGTGACTGTCTGGTACGAGCTTCGGTCTAATGATATCTCCCGTATATAATTGAAAATGGAGCACTATGACTGTACGTGTACAATAACAGACTTGCTATGGCCTTAATTTAAAGTATTTTATTTTCAACCATATATGATCTTAATAGAATGGTGTTACAAGCCACGTAACACGAAAATTGATCGGTTTATTAAAGGAAAAGTTCCAAGGACTAGCAATTTCGAAATTCGATAAAGTCAATCGGCCTTAAAGATTATAAGATTTGATACCGTTGCACTTTTTTATAAATATTTTTAAAAAAATCATATTAACATAGATAATTTGTTAATTTTATAGTGTGTGAAAAAGTACCTTAAAAAATTCCCCCGAAAAGATCGTATCTTGTGGCAATAATTTAAATAATTTTATACTTAATATATAATAGCAAAGCTTATGCAATACTAAAAATTGAAAGATAAAAACAAATTTTTAATATAAATACATTTTATTAAACTTTAATTTCAAGAACAGAAATTGGATAAGTTCATTATGCATCTTTTAAGAAATGTTATTAGAAAATTAGCTAAATCCATAAGAGATAAATCAGTTTTGTTTATAAATTTTATAAGTATAATAAAAGAAATTGGATTAAAGTAAAAAAAAATTTCGGACATTACAAAAAATTCCAACAAAAAGGAAGTGCTCGTAAGAGAAACCAAAGATTTTTGAGGTGAGCTTCACACATCCAAGCACACATCTTACTAGCTTTTAATGCATTAAATATGTTTGCATGAATTAATTAAACTGCAAGTTTTCGAATACAAGTTGAATTGTGGCACTTTTGCATGAAGATATGTTGTCCTCTAATTACAGCAACAACTAAGCAGACGGTCAGTGTTAAAAGTACAAAAATACTGCTGAACAAACAATTGTTGCATTGTCAAGTCCCAATTTATGCAATAATAAAATCAGCCAGAAATCCAAGAAACTCTATATGGAAACATGTAATTCTAGTCCTTTTGGTTACCAGAAAAGCTCTTCGCATGGACAGACAAACGGACAAATATTTGTTCGTGCAAATTCTACCATCTGTGGTGACATAGAAGAGCAAATACTGTACAAAATGCTGGACAATAAGCAGAAACGTACGACTTTGTCTGATTTTTAAGAAGCAAAAAAAAAAACAACAAAAAAATCAGGAAAACCATGTAAAGAGCTAATTAATGGCCTTATTTGCACTCAATTTACATTTTTTCAGTTTGTGCCGCGTTAATTGAAGAAGTTTGCAAGCACGTCGAAGAATTCATTTGAATTAGCGAATTTTCAATTTCAACTCCAACTCCAACCCAAGCTGGTATCGGCCCGTTGTCGTCTGTCGTTCGTAGTCTGATTTTCATCATCATCCCACCATTCCCGGTTGTCTGTCTGTCCATCGATCTATCGGCGAGTGAAATGGATTTTAGAATTGGAATCGGAATCGAAATCGTACACGATGTGGAAATCAGCGGCGAAAAATCCAATGCCAATGTCAGCGAGCATGCAAATGAGAATCTGTGAATTCAATATCCGAAACCCTTGAATTAGCTTCTTCCGTACTGATGATGATAGGCCAACTGTAGATGGAAGATTTTCCTCGAACCCGAACAAAAAAAAATCCAAACAGTGTTTGCCAAAGCATCTACTAACACTAAAACGTATTGGAAAGTGCCGCAAGTTGACTTAACATAATGTAAGTTATGGCATTTGGGGAGTCATTCTTTTCTATTGAACCATTCCCATTCGCATGGCAATTTTTGGGGTATTTTTAGATATCTTGGCATCGTTGGTAGGAATTTTTGCACACTAAATACCAGAAGCGCATCGAATCAGAAATTTGTCCAACAACTACGAGTAATATTAGAATTCCTCTAGAATCGAATTGTAGAATTTCTTCAATTGTTGAATGGCCATCCCGTTCTGATTACTTCGAACTTTGGTTGATCACAAATATTTTTCTGCTTGTGTGCGAGCGTGATAAGTTTTTAGATGATTGGTTAAATACCGCGGAATGGTGGATATTTTTGAGATCTACTTGAATGGGGACCACTCCTACTTTGGCACAACACAACCATTCGATTTATGCAAATTCAATGTGACAGTGATTTATGTGCAAATAAGACTCGCCCATTTTCAAATCAAAAATGACAACACCAAACGGCAAAAATATTTGGTGCCAAGTACCGATATAGGCTGACTTGAATATTTTCTTGATCGTATATAAAAATTATTGAAATTTATTTTAAGTAAATTTCTAATTAAATTTAGAAGCGTCATCAAGTTTAGAATGAGAATTAAATTTCCTTTAAAGTTTACAGTGAAATTTTCATATCGTTCGTAGGTTTTTTTTTTAGTTAAGTTTTTACTTTAAAAGTGATTGTATAAACGACAACGTACTTCTCATCATACGAGGGTCGTTCAATATGTCCTTAGAAAATCCGAGAAATTGCGCTCGTAGTGTCGGTAAAGAATTTTTTTTGTAAGTAGCATTATCGACAGGAAAGCTGTCAAAATTTCAGCTCGATCCATAGCGTAAGCGATTTTAGGGCTGTCAGTTTAAAAAAAAGCGAGTTTAGGGCTGTCATCAAACATCTCCATTTGAAATGCTTAAGCCCGAAAGAAATCAAAGCCAAGTTGGATGCTGTTCATGGCACATCTGCACCTGTGTTTGCGACGGTTTACAATTGGGTGAATGAATTTAAACGTGGCCGTTCATCCACAAAAGATGAACATCGTTCAGAACGCCCAGTTGAGGTGTCTACTCCTGAAATCATCGACAAAATCCACGATCTGATTTTGAACGATCGGCGAATTAAAGTGCGCGAATTAGTTGAGGCCACGTGCATATCACAAGGTACAGTCGCTTCAATTTTGCATGAAAAATTGTCTGTGAAAAAAATTTCGGCAAGATGGGTGCCGCGTTTGCTCTCAGAGGAGAATAAGGACAATCGTGCAGTGGATTCTGAGGCTATGTTGGCACTCTTTCATCGCAATCCTGCCGAATTCCTTCGTCGATATGTCACAGAGGACGAAACCTGGATACACTACTACACTCCAGAAACGAAGAAACAGTCATCACAGTGGATTTTCAAGGGTGAACGGGCTCCGAAGAAGGCAAAAACGGTGCCATCGGCCGGCAAGGTGATGCCCACGGTCTTTTGGGATTCGCAGGGCATCATTTTTATCGACTACTTGGAAAAAGGAAAAACAATAACAGGAGCGTATTACGCGTCGTTATTGCAACGGTTGAGCGAGGAAATCAAAGAGAAACGCTCCCATCTGAAGAAGAAAAAAATCCTCTTGCATCAGGACAATGCGCGTGTGCACACCTGCGCTGTTTCCATGGCCAAAATTGTGGAATTGAGAATGGAATTGTTGCAGCATCCCGCTTATTCACCAGATTTGGCCCCGAGTGACTATTTTCTTTTCCCCAATCTGAAGAAATGGCTTGGCGGACGACGGTTCACTTCCAATGAGAACGTCATTGCTCAAACGGATGAGTATTTTGCAGAACTTCCGAAATCCTATTTTTTGGACGGGATAAAATTTTTGGAAAAACGGTGTATAGAGCTAAAAGGAGATTTCGTTGCAAAATAAAATTTTTTTTTTTAAAAACAGTTTTTTTCCATCTTTTTCTAAGAACTTATTGGACGACCCTCGTAGCTCAGACAAGGGACTTTTTTCTATAGAAGATGTTTTACTATAATAAATACCCTTTCCTTCTTAAGGGGGAGATCATTTTGAAGAAATAAACTAAAACATTAAATTTTTTTTTATAAACTTTAAACGATTTTTGTGTCATTTCATAATTATTTTTTTAAATACAATTATTTTCAAGTGGAGTAAAAAAATGAAATTTAATGGACAAAAATTGACTATTTACGCTTGAGAATTATGTATGAAAAATAATATCCATAGTTTTGAGGACATTTTTTAACCCATTTTAAGGATAATTTCATTGATCGCATTGTGTATGTTCTTCTTAAGTTATTCAAAAATCTCCAGTCAGTTATCGTAGATCTTCTTTTTTCTTTAAGTATTCCCAGAGGCAGAGTTTAGTGGCAATTAAATTTGGGGCTGAACAATTTTTTGATGAGGACATATCGGTTAAAGATATTCCAATTAGGGCTAATAATAATATAAGGAGGGTAGCAAGAGGCACATACTTTCAAAATCACTTTTGTGTCGAATAATCCTTACTCGGATAATAGTAATATTGAGGGATTTAGCGAACCCTAATATGATCTTGATTGGTAGACGGGAAAGTTCGTAGGAATCAGGGAGGTTCAAGCCAAGTTGCCGAAGTCTCTGACGGGCTATGGTACTGAAATCGCAAAGTAGATGCTCCGACGTTTCATCAGATTGTTGTGTTAGATTTTCCCATCTTATTAAGATATCTTAACAGACAATAGTCAGCGAGTAGCCTTAGGTCTGATTTGTTGACTTCAAAGACCCCCTACCACCCCTTTTTTCGAAAAGGCGATATGTTTTTTAGAGTCATTGAAACCCGGGGAATTATTATAGTAAAAGCTTTTAATCCAGTATTCCCAGGACTCTATAAAGGACCCCAGGTCTACAGAAAGGTTTTGGTCTATAATGGACCTCAGGCCACAGAAGGCTTTCGGTTGAATGAACGGAGAATATGCTCCTCTTTTGGCAAGTTTTTCTGCTAGTTTGTTACTCCCAATACACTCATGACCTGCCATGCTCAATAACATTATTTTTATATATCAAGCCAGTTGATTTAGGACCGTGAAAAATGCAGCTAGGCTATCAGATGATACGAGAGCTCTCAATGCATCTTAGCTATCTGAGATGATATAGATCTTCTGGTTACATAGGTTCCACCTGATAGCATAACAATTTATGACCCTTTCTAACATAAAACTTTACGAAGTGTATTTCTGCGTGAAATATTGATGGGGTTTATCAAGCTCTTTAGGTAATAAGGTAATGAAGTTCAACTACAACCGCCTTAATACTCACATCCATTTTAGAACCATCTGCGTAAGCGATAAGGGTCCTTACTTTGAGTGATAATCTCTTCTTTTTCTAAGTTAAGCGCTCCATGAGAACTACATTGAAGGGTCTGCTTGGCTTAAGGTCTCATTGAAGGATCTGCTGTGATCCACATGTGATACATCTTTTAACCCCGTATGCCCAGGACTCCATAAATGGACCCTAGCTACAGAAGAGCTATGAGCGAATGAACGGGGTATTCGCTCCTCTTTTGGGTCCATATCTAAGCGATGTAAGAGATTTGTTCCTCTTACATCGCTTAGATACAGACCAATGACACCTCTAGCCCAAACACACTATCACACCATCACACAACGATGATATATCATTAATCATAAATTGCTTATCAATCCTCAAGTGCCTAAAATAAGATATTTTGCTTGCTTATAATGCCGCTTAAGTCAAAATTCACTTCGTCATTTTTTATCAATTTTTTTTATAAAAATCAGTATTTTGTGTTTGTATCACATACGATCTTTAGTCTGATTTTTCTAAATCACAATGGTTTTGTACGGGTATAAATGCGTATCTTTATACAAAATATTTCACACAGCGAATGAAGAAAGACTCATTTATGTGTGCGATGCTCTCAGATTATTTCTTAACTTTGAGACAAACTTTCATGCACCGTAGAAATAGGTTTATCGAATACTATTAAATTTACTGTTATTAAAATACCTTTAGGACATCATTTTAAGTTCCTTATAAAATTTATGAAAAATTCCAATCGTGCAAAATGAGTTTTATTTAAAAATATTGATATTCTTTTAAAATTCCTAAGAGCAAATTTTTTTTTGTCAAGCTTCCGAATGGATATATTGAAATTTTTCAATTTTACCTTAAAATTTTGCACAAAAAATATTTTTATTGGACCAAAGAATTCTAGTGCTTTCAATTTATCGATAATAGATTCAATTCGACTATGATAAGAACACATAAAGGTGACCATAAAAATATCAATACTCGTTAGATTTTGAGTGAATGACACTTTTACATCGATCGAAACAGTTCCGAAAAGTATACCATGCCAATCATCATATTTGGCTATATGGAAAAAATGTTAAAATGTTTTCCATACGTTATCGATAGCATATAACAAATACTCAGAGTATAATCACTATGGCATTTTTTTCTGTATATATTTAACGATAAAATTTAAACAGCTTCTGCCAGATATAAAATGATAATATTGCGATAAAAAAGAAATCATTATTTTTGATTACCACCACCGCTATTGGTTCTAGCTCAGAATAGATGTGACAGTCTCTAATCTTGCATACTTTACTTTTGATTATTCCTATCCAAAAAGGTCATAAAAATCTACTTAAATAGAAGAAGCCAAATATACGTGAAAGCCAACAATAAGGAATTTTTTTTTAAGCTCTTTGGACAACAAATCATCATAAATCTTAATTTAAATATTTATCTATCGATCTATTGATCTTGGTTCACCCACGCCACCACCAAACCAGCGGGGCTATTTTAATTTTGTCACCTTCTCTACTTTCAATGGATCCAGTTCTGAATTGGCTTGATGATTTGTAATTAAATCGTATCCTATACGTAAATTTAGCTAGTTGACTGGACACAAATAAGAGTGTACCTGACTTCAAAAGTCTTAGAATTTAAGTACAGATTTATAAGCTAATAAGTGCCTTTTCTAATTCATTTAATAGTCGACTGAATTTCCACCTGATTAAGGGGACACACAGTACCATAATATGACATAATCTAAGATGATTATTAAATCTCCTTTTAGGCGATTATCAAAAAAAATTATTACGAAAAGTTTTTTATTTTTATTTCTTAATTTCGAAAGGATTGGTTTTTAAATTGAACTAAACCAAAAAATGATAGACGATGGCGACAGATTTGTTGTTAGTGTATAGATTTGAAAAGAAATTCAATAACTTACAGATAATACGACGGACTCAAACTAAGTACTAGAAATTTATGAAAGGTTTTCTCAACGTTTCATCGAAGACTTGACGAAAAATTCTAATATCATTGACAGGTGCGTTAATAGGATTAAAAAAGTCTGATGACAATGGTGACAGTATTAGAAAAAGTCGCAATTATTTCGTAATTAATTTTAAAAATTAAAGAGTGCATTGAAAAAGATAAAATGTTGGTTTATATTTTAGGGGGGAAAGGGGGGGAAGGGGAAATAGTTCAAATTTTTTGATGTATTTATTGATAATATAAAAAAAAGGTTTAATTATTTTCGAAAATTTTTTACTACAATATTTGTGTAATAAATTCATAGAAAAAAAGTTTTCCATAGCATATTTTCTAATAGAAGAACGACGAAAGATACACGGGAACTCGCCAAGGTATGTAAAATTGTACAAAAAAATTAAAAATGGCCATTAGCAGAGTCTTTCTACTCAAGTGATTAATAAATCTATCGAAGCAAATGGTAATGTGAAAGTTCTACGATCTAACCTATCAGTTACCCCAAGAGCAGGGAATCATAGACAATATCTACCAGAAGCTATTTAGTCAGTCAACTCCACTACTTCGACACCTGAGCTGCTAAAAAAGAGCAGTTATAAACGTGGATTCTGAAAAGATACAAATTGAAAAATTATAAAGCACCAAAAAAATACTCAATTACAAGCGAAATTCTTAAAGCTGGAGGATATACTTTGGAAATAGCGCTTTTGGTGCTTTTAAGTTGATGCTTAGGAAAAGAAAAAATCTCGAATCTTAGCGTTACACTGAACCCATATTACGTTATAAGAAAGGGGATTGTACAAGTATGGGAAATCAGCGTCCTATCCATCTTATACAATTTGCTAACAAAAATCATAACATTACGACTTACACAAAAACTCAACTTTTATCAACCTGTCGAACAAGCAGAATTCAGGAAGGGCTTTAAGCCAATCATTAATCCACTTTATCTTACATTTATAGACTACCAGAAAGCTTTTGACTCAATTGAGAAATAGGCCCTACTAGGAGCAATGGTTAAAGCCGTCCATATCTTCGCCCTAAAGGTCACATGAGCTCCTGGCCGTACAAGGAGCTCATGCGACCCTTAGGGTAAAAATGGGAGATGATTGAACAATGAGAAACATCCATTTCACCTAAACTCTTTATCTTGGCGTTAGAGGATGTATTCACGAAATTCCACGTTAGAGTACACAACTTACGCTTTGCCGATGATATCGTTCTAGATGGAAGTAATGCCGAAGAACTGGTAATAATTTTGCTGGAGCTGGAAACAAAAGATTCGGTTGGACCTAGAATGAATCTGCATAAAACTGAATTTATGAGTCCCGATTACTTACAGATCTCGACCAGAAACACCATGCTGGAAAATCAAGTTCATGCTAAGTTTTAAAGATTCATGATTAAACCCGGATAAGAAAAGCAGATAATGGGAATCACCAGGAGGATTAGCTTATCTTGGGCAGCTTTTGGTAAGCTCAGCTACATAATTTGGGACAAAAAATGACCAACAATCTCAGAAAGAAAGTCTTTGATGTGTGTATCACCCCTGTTACTCAGAGTCAAAAGTATAAACAGACTCAGAGTTTGTCAGCAAGCCATTAGAAGATCAATGCTTGGCGTCAGCTTGCGTGATCATATTGGCAGCGAAGCAATTAGCAGAAAAACAGTAATCACTGATGTGGTACAACGCTTTACGAGTCTAAAGTGGATATGGGCAAGACGCATAGCGAGGGATGATCTAAAATGGACCAAAAAGATTATACGCAATGGAGATCTAGAGATTCGAAGAGAAGTGTCAGGAGACCCCAAGTAAGATAAAAGGATTATATCCAGGAGGGGGGGAATTGGTTCGACCCAGCGCAAGAGAGGACATAATTTAAAAAATTTGAAGAGATCAATTTTTTGCTCCTAGGCATACAGTACAAGTTTGAACCTCGTCTAGATATGTGAAGTGGTTTTTTGTATTACTTTTTAAACAAAGAAAATTTAAACAACAATGAGCCATTATTAATTTTGTATTAACCCGATTAAAGTACACGAAAGGTTCCGACGAGTTTATGGAGAATATTTATTAATAACAGTATACGTTTTTCGAAGGTAGAAAGGATATTTTTGGGACCGTGGAGTAGTGGAAGAGAAGCATCCTTCGGGGATTTCCTTTAATCCGCCTGTTACCATTGAAGTTGATAAGTAGTGAGTTGGAGTTGAATCCTTTTACTCTTCATCGAATTTTGATTAGATTTTAAATGCTTTATACTCCAAATTTTGACATGACAAATTTATGTACCAAGATAGTATCTAAAAATCTTAAGATTGAAGAGAAATACAATCGGAAGAATATGTGCCCTGACCTTCTTGACAGAATCGATAAATAATCCAGTTTTCTGCAGTCTGACAAATCTCGACCAAAGGAAGCTCGAACAAGCACATATCAAGTCCACGTTCAGTTTTATTTTTGACAATATAAAAATCGTCTACTAAGAATTTGTACCCCCAGAACAAACTGTTAATCAACTTTTTTATAAGACGGTCCTTGGAAAACTCAGTCAAGGGATTCTCCACCTTAGATCGGACATTGCAGACACTTAGATGCTCCGTCATGATAATGTCTTGTGTCACACGGCCTCTTCCTAGTCACCTGATGATCAATGATTTTGTGTCGGAAAAAGGGATTTTTGTTCGGGACCCTACACGTCTGATGGCAGTCAGTTTGACTTTTCTTTATTTGGCAAGATCAGTTTTCGAATTCCTGATTTTCGAAATATTTTTCTATATATTAAAAACAGGACTTTTTTCTATTTTTTAAGCATAAGCCTTGTCAACAAAGCTTCTTTAAAGACTCAGAAAGACGATTTTTTATATCAGATCGGCCACTTGGATGCTCTGCCATGACAACATCCACTGTCACATGGCACGTTCTATATTCTCCTGAGAATCAATGAGTTTTTTTTCGAAAAAAATAATTTTTTTGGTTGCTCGTTACTCTACTCGCCTGAGTCAAATTGACTTTGTTTTATTCCCCAAGATCAGTTTTCGAATTTCTGATTTCCAAAATATTTTTCTATTTACTAAGAACAGGAGTTTTTCTATTTATTAAAACAAGCATTGTCAACAAAGCTCCTTCAAAGACTCAGAAAAAAATATTTTCTTGTCAGATGGGATATTGCAGATATTTGGATGCTCTGCCATGACAACATCCACTATTACATGGCCCCTTCCTATTCTCCTGATAAACAATGATTTTGTGTCAGAAAAAGGAATTTCTTTGGTTGTTTGGGACGATCAATGATTTTATGTCAGTTGTTCGGGATCCTATTTATGTTTAGTTGTTCGGGACCCTATTCGCCTGATGACAGTTAAATTGACTATGTTTTATTCCCCAAGATCAGTTTCCGGATTTCTGATTTTACCAAAATATTTTTCTATTTACTAAGAACAGGACTTTTTCTATTTATTAAAAATAACCATTGTCAACAAAGCTCCTTCAAAGGCTCCGAAAGGCGGAATTTCATGTCAGATGGGATATTGCAAATACTTGGATGCTCTGCCATGACAACATCCACTGTTACATGGCCCCTTTCTATTCTCCTGATAATCAATGATTTTGTGTCGGAAAGATGGATTTTTTTGGTTGTTTGGGACCCTCGTCGCCTGACATCAGTCAGTTTGACTGTTCTTTATTCCTCAAGATCAGTTTCCGAATTCTTGATTTTATTAATATATTTTTTATTTACCAATATAAAAAGCTCCTTAAAAATCGGAGAAAGACGGATTTTCCTGTCAGATAGGACTTGGATGCTCTATCATGACAACGCCCTCTTTCACATGGCCATCTTAATAATGATGTTTAACCTCAAAGGGGTTTTCGGGGATTCCCTCAGCCCCTTTATCTAACTAATCCAAACCCATTTTACTGTTTTCGTTCTCCAAACTGAAAAAAATATCCAAACGTGCGTAACCAAGGAGCTGAAGGCGATACCAGTTACGCCAGCTGGCACTGTTATAAGCGGCCGAGGTCGATATAGGAAGCTGCTTTGAGCAGAATAGCATTAATATAAAAAAATAAAATAAAATAAAATTAACTTCGTATATTTTAATAATTTTTATTTTTTAATATTAACCCTCAACCTTAAAATTATTGAAGTGTGCTGACACCCTTTTTGTCTGGAAAAGTTATTATAAATATTCAGTTTTGAAAATTTTGCTTTTTACACTCTTCTAGACTATGCAATTTTGTCTCCATTACAAGTAATTAAATTGTTTTAAGAAAAATTACAATGAAGAAGAATAATTTAAAAATTTTGCTTATATATTTTTTTGAGTATTCAATTGAATAACATCAATAGCATCACTCCAACTTCTACAAGAATCCGACTAGTTCTTATCGCACTATCTTACTACCTCTTATTTATCGTAAGTGATGAAATTCATGTTATTTTTCAATAGGTGCTCCTTTAATACATCGCATACCAAACATTTCCATATTCTTGTAAAATCACCGCGAATGATATAAAAAGCAGGATGGTATGTGTCAATGACAAGCAAAACTAATATTTTATATTGAAAACGTGATGATCATAATAAGAATTTATCATCATGTTGCCGGTCTTTTATCATTATTATCGAACATAACCAGAAGGTATTGCAATAATTCTGTACTGGTCAGTATTTTCAATATAGTACAGTACCGCTGACTGTCATCAGTAGGTCTGTACAAACCTTTAGTCTCTCGCGATTCGACTTTTAACTTTTGTCTCATATGGATTATAGGCGACAACTCCTGTCCACACATGAGCCCCTTCCATCGTCAATGAATTGTTGAAATATTCCACTTCGCACTCATTTCAAATATGAGCAAAATGAATGTGGACAGACATCGATCGACTAATGGGATTGAATCTCCGTCCAGGCAATTTGGAATCGACCGACCACATTGAAGTTAACATTGGTTCGGAAAAAAAAATTTAAAAAAAAACCCCCACAAACAATAAATATCGATAAGCTAATCTTGTCATCATAGAGTAGTATTGTGATTATTCCACTGGCAGGTTTTCATCTTCAAAGTCAAGGTGAACACGTACCTGTTTAATTTTGCCTAGTTGGATACTATCGTTGTCTCCAACCTGCCACTTATAGCTTCATGCACCGCTCCATGAACTGCAAACCACATCCAAAGATGGACCATCCAAGAAGTGAGACCCTGTATGAATAATACACGTCCAAAGTAATTATTGTCTCAGAGTTTTTGCACTATTATGGATCTCAGCAAAATAATACCTGACATCGACTTGATTCCTTATCGGGCACAGTCACAAATTATACAAAATATTATTACCCTTGTGCCCAGGCCAACAGATACTCTGTCTGTCTTGATGGCAGATGAAAAACTTTGACTACATTGATGCGAGTCAACGATTATTGTAGCGATTTTAATTTAGTGTGTTTATTATTTCGCTTGAATTGTGACCAATTTAGTGGGGGGTGGGAGGGGGGGGAAGACCACACGCACAAATGGGGATATCTCATCATTCCGTGAAGTTGACAGTGGAACTTGTTGACTTCAGATTGTAATTCGACTTAATATCATTCGGTACACGATTCAGTTATTTATTTTTTTAAGGTCTTCAATTAAAAATCAGTCGCTAGGTTTGAAGATGAAACACGTCCGCAGATTACTTATAAAAATATAAATTTTCTGCTGGAAGAAATCGAGACTAATACGATTGGTGAAGTGGCAAAGAAATCAAGATAAAAGTCAAATTTACTGATTATTATTATTGGCCATCGGCATTCGAAGTGGTGGTGGTGGTGGTGGTGGTGGTGGTCATCAAGGGCTGCTGAGAATGAAAAATTACATTTCTGTCGCGTGTGAACCCAAACAAACAGACTCTGTCTGTTGTGTGAAACAGCCTAAATCTGAGATGCCCTGCAACAATCTGGATTCGGTATTCATTGTGGACATACCACTATCGTTCCGATGATATGCAATTTGTGCAGGAGAGCGTTAACTAAGCGCGCTACACGCCATATAAACTGAAGATGATCCAAGAGTCATGGAGTTTTGGGTAGTAAGAGATCCAAAGTCCACACATGGAGTCATTAAGGGGATAATTCGTCTCGCTTATGAGACTTTCATTGCCAAAAATTAAATTAACTGTTCATATTGCAATTTTGTTATACCGCCGCCGCAGTGACCTCCACCGTGAAGGAGGATCTCCTCTGTTTGGTTTATTTTGTGGTGCATCACAGCAAATTAAATCATCTTTCGACATGGTTGCAGTATGTCTTATACAGCAGGCAGCCATTGGCAATATGTAAAGTAAAATCAACTTCAACCCAATGTGCATTCGTCCACAGTATCGTTGTTCCAACTCGCCTTCTGATTATCTGTTTACGTTGTTATTCGATCGCCCTTGGAAAAATCTTAGTCCATACGAAAATTTAGGTCATTCTTCTCATACTCGAATTGCAGACTGGAAGAAGGGTATATGCCCGGAAATTTCATTAAAATTATTTTCATTTATTCACAATTGACCAATGCCTAAAATGAAGACTATTAACACAGTGGATGGACTACTTCCTTTATCCGATTTTTGAGTGCACATTTTTAAAAAAAAAATATTAATAAAATAAGCAACCCATTAGAATTGTACAGTCTCGACGAGAAATAATAGGCTTCATCGTTTAGACGATATATTCTGGCATTTGGTTGGTTTGTATTCTTGTTCGGCCTGTTTTCTGTATTTCTGTTTATAAAAACCATCCAAACTGACTATGACGATGCAAAAACTACCAACAATTCTCGTATTCCTACTGCAATTGGACTGAAGAGTAACCGCAAAGCGAAACGGAACCCATAATCCTCATGGACGGACACCTACGAAAGGAATTCTTATTTCATGGTATAATTTCTGAATGGATTTTGCCTTTTCATTCGTATCCGATGATAATTTTTATAAATACGATGTGAGCTCCGATATGAGACGTGCATAGCCCCCATTGATACCTCAAATCTTAATTAGAACATTCGCTCCTAAGGAAAGTGAAAAAGTGTGAAAATTCTACAACTCTTAGTGGACAAAGTCCATCATAATATTTCCTTTGCGATGATTTTTCAGTTTCCCGAATATTTGATCTTTGCCGACAGTAAATAAATTTCCGGTTTTCTAATGTTTTGCTTTTACACCTTCAAAGTTCCACTATCGACTACTATCGTTTTTATGATCTTTAAAAGGTCATAAAAGTCTTGAGTACAGATTTACCTACATCAGGTGAATAGTACAAACCATCTTTACCGATAACGTCCAGTATAATTATTATAAAAAGATTATTTCAAATATTGGTAAAAACACATATTGTTCGAAAAGCAAATAATCCTCAAACTAATTTGAATACGACATATTTCATGACAAGCTAAATCTGAATCTAAGTTGTACCATCAGTAATTTGACGAGAAATGAGAAAATAATGGCAACTTTTCCAAATATGCTAAATTGGAGACATTATAAATTCTGTTTCTGTTAAAAAAAAAAGTCCCCAAATAACATTTGTTAAGAGATTTTTTCCCCATTTATTTTGGAGTTTTTTTTTTCTATTGCAAATATTGAACAAGTTGTGTCCAGTTGTCGTTAGGGTATGTTTTCTTGTATTCTATCAACCCTCCTGGGTATGAAATTTGGTCATTTTCTGGGATTTAAAACTTTAGAAACTATAGTTTAGTTCTAAATAACAACAAAAAAATGAAAAACAAAAACCAAATCTTGATGGGAGAAAATGTCTTGGCCATCGCAGCTGTGCTTCATATCTGCATATTCGGATTTGCTTAACCCGAACATTTCCCTGAGGTCATTAAAAATAAGTCAACCTGGATAAAAGTTGTAATAATTTTTTCTTATAGAAAATACTCTTATAAATATATTTAAATATATTTGATTACTTTTTGTAGTTTTTTGATAAACGGCAATAGGGATTTTCAACAAAGAATAGGTATGGGATTTTACTATACAAAACGATTATTTTTTTTAAATTGTAAAAAATTTTATTCTTTCTAATAAACATTTCCTTCATATGTTTTTTTAAGTATATATTATTAACTTTTTTTTCCATTTATTTATTCAACTAGAAGAATAAATTGCAAAATTTTATAGTTTATATTCTAAAATTTAATATCAACAAAACATATCTCAAATGTAGTAATTTAAATATCAAATTAAAAAATCTTCAACAATTTACCAACAATATTTCTAATTATTTTAAAAATGATTTTTTTTATAATTTTTTAACTATTTTTAAAAAAAAATTTTGATAATTATCAGGGGTTGTTATTAATTCGTAGCGTTTTTTTGCAAATTTTCGTGGTTTATTATGACAGTATCATTACAGAAGCTTTATTCAAAGTATTGTCCTTCATTATCCACTACTTTTTGCCATCTTTCTGGTAATGCTTAAATACCGCGTCGAAAAAATTCTTCTTCTTTAGATTCGATGAAAGAATCGATCTAATTTTTGGTAATTTTGTAGTTATTGAAGTGCTGCTCTGACAAGCCATGCGCCAATGGATCGAAACAAATGATAATCAGATGAGACAATGTCTGGTGAATATGGCGGGTGAGGCAGACCTTCCCATTTCAGCGTATTTAAATAAGGTTTCACGACTTTCGCAACATGTTGTCTTGCATTGTCGTGGAGCAAAATTACTTTGTCGTGTCGATGTTTATATTGCGGCCGCTTTTCTTGTAATTCTCTGTTCGAAAGCATCAATTGTCGTCTGTATACGTCCCCAGTGATGGGTTCACCCGGTTGGAGGAGCTCATAATAAATAACACCCAGCTGATCCCACCAAATACACAGTAAGATCTTCTTTCCATGAATATTCGACCTGGGGACGATGTCGATTCATGACCCACGATTTTCTGCATTTGGGACTGTCGTAGAGTACCCACATCTCGTCACCAGTGACGATTCGATGCAAAAATCCCTTCCTTGCCTGCCGTTGGAGAAGAATCTCACAGGTGACTAAACGCCGTTCGACGTCCCTTGGCTTCAAATCATGTGGAACCCACGTTCCCTGTTTTTGTACCATTCCTATGGCTTTTAGGTGTTTTCCGACCGTCGAAAGGTCGACTCCAAGCGATGTGGACAACTCCCGGAGTGTTTGGCACAGGTCTTCATCGAGCAACGTCACCAAATCTTCATCTTCGAACTTTTTCGGTTGTCCGGGACGTTCCATGTCTTCCAAATGAAAATTTCCATTTTTAAACCGCGCAAACGACTTTCTGAAAGTTTGCTCAGCAAGAGCATATTCGCCGTAGACATCCACTAAAATACGATGACTTTCCGCGGAACTTTTCTTCATGTTGAAGTAATGGAGTAACACTCCCCGCAAAAACGATTTTTCAGGCACGAACTTCGACATGTTTGACACTGCGCAACAAGTGCTACTGACACTATAAGAAAAAGTTGCGCTATATCCGTAATTTCTAGGAGAATATTTACTTTTGTATGTGTGCTAACGCCATCTTTTGTAAAACGCTACGAATTAATTCCAACACCTGGTATAAAAAAATTTTATTTAAAAAATTAACCAAAAGGAAAGAGAAATATTTTTTAAATATATTTCACTTTTTCTGTATTCTTTCAGTTTTTTTTAAATTACCTAATTAGGCGACACTACTTCTTGAGTTCGAATCTCCCCCCTCAGTTATCACCTAATTGGCAGAGTTGTCACGATGCTTAAGAATTTACTTTTCAGCGCAAATTTAACTAAAGACTGTGGATGAAAAATTGTATCAAATCAAGAAATTTATTATTAGGGGCTAAAAATATATCCATCATGAGTGGGGGCTTCCGGTCTTATATGACTCATCCTTCTGAGAAAAACCGGAGAAGGTTTAAACGAGCCAGACATGGCTCTCAACCGCAAACCGGAGGCTCTTCTCTGTAGCGTTAAATTTTTCCATAACCAAAATATGAGGCAAAAAATACCACAGTGCCCCAGAAGCAGTAAACAATTTTAGGGTTATTTGTTTAAACGAGTCAGGCTCTTATCCATAGCGTTAAATTTGTTCATGACCAAAACATGAGGCAAAAAATACCACAGTGCTCCAGAAGCAGTAAACAATTTTAGGGTCATTTGTTTAAACGAGACAGAAAATGACTCTTATCTGTAGAGCGGAGGCTCTTATCTTCGTGACCAAAACATGAGGCAAAAAATACCGCGATGTCCCAGGAGTAGTAAACAGTTTTAGGGTCATTTGCCAAAAGAATCAAAAAATTTTCCTGCACATCCAACCCAACGCAGTTTCATAATAAAACTCAACTTACGTGTATTTGGTGAAAAGGCAAGGCCGATTTGTTCGCGGATCACTACTTTACCGTATCTTCCTGTCTTCCAGAATGTGACTTACCTCCGCTTTTATTGGAGTGTATAGAATTTTCTATGGAGTAAATTTATTTTTACACTCGTATTGTTGGAAGAGTCCTTAGAGATCCGCTGCTCCAGATGGTATGTCCCTCATAGTTCTGAAGATGTGTCCTTTTAGATTGTGGAATCTTTGTCACCTCACCTTTTATTCTGGAATTTATCTTCATCTATATAGAAAATAGCATTCGTTCAACCAATTTCCAAAAAGGGGAGCACTCTTCCCCCTTCAATTATTACCGATTTTTTTCTCTAAAATCTCTTCTCTCTAAGATCATGGAAATACTGCTAAACTATCAGCTACGGAAATATCTTGAATCAAGGATTTTCCTCAGTGACCGTCAATATTCCATGATCTTTCTGTAACAATATATCCACTGGTGATTTGATGGCATATCTAGCCGAAAAGTGGAACCACATTATCTATTTTTTGGGGATTATAGGATTGTTGCACTTGAGATATTTTAAAGATATTTGATAGAGTTTGGCATTAGGCTCTTATATCGGAAAAGCGTGCCTATTGAATCGATGATTGCCTCCTGAAACCGATTGGAAGCTACCTTTCGAACCGTTCAGTCGAAGTTATTTTGGATGGCTTCAAGTCTGCAATCCACCAAATAAATTCTGGTATTCCTCAGGGTTGCTTCCTATCACCGAGCCTTTTTCTTATTTTCATAAATGGTCTGTTATCAATTACTTCTTGTCAGGTCCACTTTTTCGCTGATGCCAGTACTTTCAGTTTTTTGAACTCGTATTCTGATTCACGTAACTGCTCTTCGGCAATAGGGATGGAACGACAACGTACAAGGTGTATAAGCTTAAATCCACTGTTTGGTCTTAGATGGCGTGAGTGAGCGTATTAAGCTACCATGGGCACGCCATACTTTTTTTTATGAGTTTGACATCTGTAAACATTAATCAGTGCACACTGTTAGCAATTTCGTACAACAACATACATTTCTCCTTTGGTAATCATGTCTAGTTTTGTGGCAGAAAAAGATCATTTGCGGGAAGCTCTGTTTTCTGCTTCAATTTGAAGAAATCGGCTCTCGAATCGCATCGAATGCTTATGGAGGCCTACGGTGATAGTGCTTTATCGGAAACAACGTGTCGAGATTGGTTTCGTCGGTTCAAAGACGGCAATTTTGATCTGTGGGACAAGAAGCGCGAAGATCGGCCTAAGAATATTGAGGACTATCAATTACAGGCTCTTTTGGACGAAGACAATACTCAATCACAAAAAATGCTCGCGGAGCGTCTGTGTCCCATGGAAAAGATTGAAAAGCGTCTGTGTGCCATGGGGAAGATTGAAAAGATCGGAAAATTTGTGCCGCATGAATTGAATGGTATGCAGATGGAGCGACGACAAAACACATGTGAAATCCTGCTAGCCAGACAAAAAAGAAAATCGTTCCTGCATCGGATTGTGACACGCGATGAAAAGTGGATATATTTCGACAATCCTAAACACAAGAAATCGTGGGTTGATCCCGGCCAACCATAAACATCTTCCCCAAGACCAAATCGCTTCGGACGGAAGACGATGCTGTGCGTTTGGTGCGATCAGCAGGGTAACGTCTACTATGAGATGTTGAAACCTGGTGAAACTGTCAATACCCACCCCTGCCACCAGCAACTAATCAAATTGCACCGTGCTCTGCGTGAAAAAAAGACGGATTATCAACAAAGACATGACAAGCTGATTTTCCACCATGACAACGCAACATCGCACACGTCAAAAATGGTCCGAAACTACTTGGAGACACTCAACTGGGAGGTACTACTCCACCCTGCTTATTCACCAGACCTAGCCCCTTCCGACTACTACCAGTTTTCGTCGATAGGCCACGCGCTCGCTGAGCAGCACTTCGATTCGTACGAAGACGTCCGAAAATGGCTTGATGAGTGGTTTGTCTCGAAAGAGAAGTGGTGTAGCTAACGAGGGCAGGTACTTTGAATAAATTTGTTTTTGATTTCTATGAAAAAACGTGTTTTTTTTTTTACTAAAAAACAGCGGATTTAAGCTTATAAACCTGGACAAATTAGAAATATGGTATCATAAAAAAAAATCCCAAAAATTATGAACATAGGAACCCGACTAGATAATCCTTCCTTTCCTCTCAGGTTAACAAAAAATGCTTAATTTGTATTGTGGTTCAAAAATTCTTCATTTAAGTAGTGCCAGATCACTCTCAGTGATGTCAGTCTCATTACTTTTACACAGAAGATTATACCATAGTCCCTCCTAGACGTGCAGTATGAATTTTAATCTTGTCCCGGAACTACGCAACTGCATAGGAAATATTTCTTATAAATATCCAAAGTTTTTCATTGCCATTAAGACGATTTTGAGATGCCCCAGAAGCAATGGAAGAAGGACTTTGCTCACGGAGGCCCTTAGCAGCAAGAACTAATGAAAATAATATAGGGGCTTCTTTAAAGGCTTAGAATCAGGACCCTAGCTTCAGTATGGATATTTCAGTCAAAACGACTACGCTACTGTCACACAAACATCTTCATCAACCAAGGAAAGGTGACTCATGGGATTCCCCAGAAATCCTATTTACCTGATAAAAGTCCGTCTAAATTTTTTTGTTGAAAAGAGATTTGAAAGGAGTTTCTCTTTAAGTACTGACTATAAAATCCAAATGATTCTAACCGAAAAACTGAAAACAATCTTAGTTGAAGCCTTCCAGCACGGCTCCTCCACTCCCACGGAACTCCTTTGGAACTGATGACATTGATGTAAAAAAAAAAATAAAAAAAAATTGTTCCAACAAGTCATAAATAACACGAAAAAAATTACATTCTAAAATAGCAAAATTTAAAAATTTCTAAAATCTTATAAATTAGTACAGATACAATCTCTATTCAATTTTCTGCAATTTTCATAAATAACGATTATTTGAGCTTCTCGTAATCATTCCATTCCAAAGTGGAACTGCGAAAATGTTTTCTTTTAAAGGTAATTATACTAAAAGCAGATTTATGTTAACTTAAATACAGTTGAGTAATCAACAAAATTACAGTAATTTTCATTTTGTTAAAATCTTTAATAAAAATAAGAGAGAGGTGATGGAGGGGGGTTAGGGTTCACTAAATTAAATTTTATATTACTTTCTTAAAAGCTGTTTTTAAAGTAAAATTTAATAGAAAATAAGAAAAGACAACTTTTACGCAATAAATTATTGAAGAACAAAAAATACTGTGGGTTTCCTATTGCTTCGGGAGACTGCTTTTTGGTCCCCTTGCCAACTTATGAGTGGAAGTATGATTACCAACCCATTTGCCAGAATGGCTTATCTTCTTCTACTTCTGCCACTTAATGTTCTCGGTGATTCCCAGTAAGTGCAATTATTTTTACATTTGTTGTTCTGCATATTATGCAGAAATAATAGTTTCGGATTTCTTTGTTATCCACAACCGAGGAATATGCACCAACAGTGACCACAATTGCAGTCACACGGAACTCTGATAGTTTTTACAGCGAACCATTTGCAATTTCTTCTATTATTTCATTAAGAAGGTTTGATGATAGTTCATCTTAAAGCTTTTGAGTCAGCCCCCCTCTTTATTTCACTCTTTGGTAAGGGGGGTTTTGTTGCATTAAGTCCTCAGCTTATAATTGGGCTATGAACATAGACAGGAAATGGGCCTCTGGACAAAATTACCTCTACCTGCATAGTAATGAAGGTGCGGATACTTCCAACAAAAAGCCGCTTTTCAGGCCTGGGGAAGAAATATGGTCTGTGGTCAGTGATTCTTCTCCGAGTGTGTTAGAAGGTCATTCAACAAGTACTTAGCCTACAAAAGAAAAACGTAAATTTTGGAAAGGTGGCAATTTATTTTTCTACATAATATCCTTCAAGCTCGATACACTTGGCCCAGCGATGCTCTAACTTTTTTAACCCGTCCAAAAAATACATTTTCTCGAGGGAAGCAAAATAGGCCTCCGTGGCGACGATGACCTCCTCATTCGACCCAAATCTATTCCCGGCGAGTGATTTTTTCAGGTTTGGAAACAAAAAGTAGTCACAGGGGGCCAAATCTGGAGAGTACGGTGGATGGGGCAGCAATTCGTAGCGTAATTCGACCAATTTGGCCATGGCGACGGCGGAGGTATGAGCCGGTGCGTTGTCGTTGTGGAACAGCACTTTTTTCTTCGCAAAGCGGGGCCGCTTTTTCTTCAATGCGACGTCAAATCGGCCCAATAAGTCAGCATAGTAGCGCCCAATGATTGTTTTACCCTTCTCGAGGTAATCGATGTGGATCACACCTTGTGAATCCCAGAAAACGGTGGCCATCACCTTTCCGGCCGATCAAACAGTCTTCGCCTTCTTCGGAGCACGTTCGCCGGGTGAAGTCCACTGTTTCGACTGTTCCTTGGGCTCTGGTGTGTACCAGTGAATCCATGTTTCGTCGACGGTCACGAAACGACGCAAGAACTCCGCTGGATTGCGCTGAAACAGCGCCAAACACGTCGCCGATGTGGTCTCACGACTGCGCTTGTTTTCCGATGTGAGCAAACGCGGCACCCATCGCGCCGACAGCTTTCTCATGCCTAGTTCTTCGTGTAGAATATTATGCACCGTTCCTCCTGCGATGCCCACAGTCTCAGCTATCTCGTGAACCTTCAATCGACGGTCTGCTAACACGAGATCGTGGATTTTTTTAACGCTTTCCTCCGTAGCAGCCGTTTTCGGTGCACCTGGGCGTGGCTCATCAAAAACCGACGTGCGGCCACGAACAAACTCGTTGAACCAATTCTTGACGATCGCCATCGACGGAGAAGAGTCACCATACACAGCATCTAAGCGATCTTTGATTTCGCTGCGCGTTTTCCCTTCCAAAAACAAGAATCTAATCACCGAACGATATTGTTCTTTTTCCATTTTTGTGCAACCGACCGACACGCTCGCTTTCAAAGGCTCTTAAAGCAAAACTAATGAAGGGAATCGACTGAAACTTTGACAGTAGGCTACTAAAAGAATGTACTGCACGATGGTAAATTTTTTTTGTGACAGCAGATCCATCGGGCAGTGAGGCTAAGTACTTTTTCAATGACCCTCGTATGTAGACTTAAACTTTGCAAATTAATTATAATTTTTTAGAGGTCCTTTCGCCATTAACCGACTTTGTGATTTTTCCACTATTGAAGTAAACAAAAATTTGTTCATCCTACGAGTATTCCATCCAAGAAAATATCTTCTGACCTCCCACCTCTATTTCTCCTACAATTGTTTCCCTCCACAAAAAATTTCATTACCACCATTTCGGTTTCACTTCATTGTCATCCAAATAGTCAGCAATCACACCGTCCTTTTAGTTCTTTGTTTTGAACTTTTTGATTTTCCACGATTTTTGTGCAGTCTCTTTTATGATTATACACAACACATATGCACCGCATATTTATCAGATCTACACCGTGGATGGATACCTGAACAAATTTTCCTATTTTTCGCAATCCAAATGCAATTGAAAAAGCGAAACCAAACTCTGAACCTGCTCTTCTATTTTTGTCATGTTTCTTACGATTTTTGTAAAAAATAAATTATTGCACGAAACGGTTGAAAAATGTTGAACGAACGAGGAGGAATTTTGTAATTAGAAGCAACATGAGCTCCCTAACTCCACACACCACCAGATGTCTGGCCTACATCGGCTGCATATCGTAGCGCTGAAGTCATCGTGATTTTGAGAAGATTTCGTGGCGCTATTCGGTGAACCCACCTCGAGAGCAGCAGTGACGATAAAAACGGTGATGGTTGCGATGATGACCACGATGATGGAGCCTCATTCTGAAGGCCATTCGGAGGCTGTTTTTTGTTCAGCTAACTTCAGATATGCTATATTAATTCAGTAAACCATGTCTTCTTAATGGATATGCCTGCTTATATGAGACCAGGTCGGAATATTTGAGTCTAAAATGCGGAGGCAGAACGTGAATTGATCCAGAGCAGATAAAGACGCGAAAAGAGTGCAGCTAAATTCAGAGCAGATAAGTTTTATGGGTCTACCCATTCAGCTTACAGTAGTCCCAGACATACTCAGACTCGTCAGTTATTATTGTGACTTTCTTTCTTTGGTCTAACCACAAGAACAATACTATTATTGGGAATAGATTTGTTGGTAGCTTGAGCCAATCCTCATAGCATTTAGGATTCTTTGTGCTCTTCCATTATAACAGTCTAATCAGAATTCTTCAAAATTTTACGAATTTTTTGTTAATCAGACTTCATGCACTTCCTGGCAATCACATTTTTTGCCACTACTCTTAACGTATGCGAAACTTCATGTAAAGTTTACGTTCGCAGATTATCCCTTAAAATACGAGAGGCATGTTATAATTTATAGGAATTGCATTGGAATAACCAGACGGAATGATGCCCATTCCAAGTAATTGATTTCGAAAAGTAGAAACGATGGAAAATTAAGTTGTCTTTTGGTTAGGTGAGCGCGACTTTTTATCACAGATTATCAGAGAGTTAAGCCCAATGGAATGGTTAATCTCCCATGTTCATGAGCGGTTAATCATTTAGAGCAACTAATATCGAATCCGAAGGTATTCCTCAATTGTTATAGTAATGAATCCGCTTCCTAATTATTTCAATATTTTTCTATATTTTATAAAAGTTAACTCAGAATTTAAAACCTTTACCGGACATGGGGAATTGTGTGTGCGGCATTGTTTCAAGATGACATCAGCTCGGTGACGGATCAGATTCTCACTTATCTCGAACCTAATTTCGTATTCTGCGATGATAATCCTCATTAGTGTTTATTTAGAAAATTGCTCCATTGTCTTTTGATTATAGTTGGTCTTGAAAAAATCCCCATGCAATTACGCGAATCTGACTATAGTAATTTGGTTTGATCGAAAATACAACTAATTGGACGAGTGGCCTTGAATCATCGTCAGACCGAGTATGGATTTTTGATAAATAACTTCAGAAATTGTGATTCATGGCAAAGAAAGGCTTCTAAACTAGCACACCTCAAAGGAGATTGTCGCCCTTCACTCGAAGCAATGCACAAATTCATATAGCAGTTTTGACTCCCTTGAATCATACTTTTAATTGGACAAATTCAACGTAAAAAGACGTGTTACCAATTTCCATATTTTAATTGAATTTTAAAGCAATTTTAAAACTCTTGACCACTCATCAATGTGGAATTCAAAATCCAACAATATTGACCGTTTTTACTTAAAAAAATTTCAAAAATTCTTAGAGTAAATTTCTATTGTAAATTTCTATTGTAAATTTTTACTGTAAATTTTTACTGTAAATTTTTACTGTAAATTTTTACTGTAAATTTTTACTGTAAATTTTTACTGTAAATTTTTACTGTAAATTTTTACTGTAAATTTTTACTGTAAATTTTTACTGTAAATTTTTACTGTAAATTTTTACTGTAAATTTTTACTGTAAATTTTTACTGTAAATTTTTACTGTAAATTTTTACTGTAAATTTTTACTGTAAATTTTTACTGTAAATTTTTACTGTAAATTTTTACTGTAAATTTTTACTGTAAATTTTTACTGTAAATTTTTACTGTAAATTTTTACTGTAAATTTTTACTGTAAATTTTTACTGTAAATTTTTACTGTAAATTTTTACTGTAAATTTTTATTGTAAATTTTTACTCTAAATTTTTACTGTAAATTTTTACTGTAAATTTTTACTGTAAATTTTTACTGTAAATTTTTACTGTAAATTTTTACTGTAAATTTTTACTGTAAATTTTTACTCTAAATTTTTACTAAAAATTTTTACTGTAAATTTTTACTGTAAATTTTTACTGTAAATTTTTACTGTAAATTTTTACTGTAAATTTTTACTGTAAATTTTTACTGTAAATTTTTACTGTAAATTTTTACTGTAAATTTTTACTGTAAATTTTTATTGTAAATTTTTACTGTAAGTTTTTACTGTAAATTTTTACTGTAAATTTTTACTGTAAATTTTTACTGTAAATTTTTACTGTAAATTTTTACTGTAAATTTTTACTGTAAATTTTTACTGTACATTTTTACTGTACATTTTTACTGTACATTTTTACTGTAAATTTTTACTGTAATTTTTTACTGTAAATTTTTACTGTAAATTTTTACTGTAAATTTTTACTGTAAATTTTTACTGTAAATTTTTACTGTAAATTTTTACTGTAAATTTTTACTGTAAATTTTTACTGTAAATTTCTACTGTAAATTTTTACTGTAAATTTTTACTGTAAATTGTTACTGTAAATTTTTACTGTAAATTTTTACTGTAAATTTTTACTGTAAATTTTTACTGTAAATTTTTACTGTAAATTTTTACTGTAAATTTTTACTGTAAATTTTTACTGTAAATTTTTACTGTAAATTTTTACTGTAAATTTTTACTGTAAATTTTTACTGTAAATTTTTACTGTAAATTTTTACTGTTAATTGTTACTGTTAATTGTTACTGTTAATTGTTACTGTAAATTTCTAATAAAAATTACTACTGTAAATTTTTACTGTACATTTTTACTGTAAATTTTGATTGTAAATTTTTACTGTAAATTTTGATCGTAAATTTTTACTATAAATTTTTACTGTAAATTTTTACTGTAAGTTTTTACTGTCAATTTTTACTGTAAATTTTTACTGCAAATTTTTACTGTAATTTTTTACTGTAAATTTTTACTGCAAATTTTTACTATAATTTTTTACTGTAAATTTTTACTGTAAATTTTTATTGTAAATTTTTACTGTAAATTTTTAACTGTAAATTTTTACTGTAAATTTTTACTGTAAATTTTTACTGTAAATTTTTAATGTAAATTTTTACTGTAAATTTTTACTGTAAATTTTTACTGTAAATTTTTACTGTAAATTTTTACTGTAAATTTTTACTGTATATTTTTACTGTAAATTTTTACTGTAAATTTTTACTGTAAATTTTTACTGTAAATTTTTACTGTAAATTTTTACTGTAAATTTTTACTGTAAATTTTTACTGTAAATTTTTACTGTAAATTTTTACTGTAAATTTTTACTGTAAATTTTTACTGTAAATTTTTACTGTAAATTTTTACTGTAAATTTTTACTGTAAATTTTTACTGTAAATTTTTACTGTAAATTTTTACTGTAAATTTTTACTGTAAATTTTTACTGTAAATTTTTACTGTAAATTTTTACTGTAAATTTTTACTGTAAATTTTTACTGTAAATTTTTACTGTAAATTTTTACTGTAAATTTTTACTATAAATTTTTACTGTTAATTGTTACTGTTAATTATTACTATAAATTTCTACTAAAAATTACTACTGTAAATTTTTACTATAAATTTTTACTGTACATTTTTACTGTAAATTTTGATTGTAAATTTTTACTGTAAATTTTGATCGTAAATTTTTACTAATAATTTTCGTTGTCAACTTATTACTGTAAATTTAAATTTGAACTAAAATTCATGCTGCAAGAAAAGTATTTAACCTTACAAATATTCCTTTAAATTTTTCAGCACATAAAATTCTTATGTTGAGTTTATTCAAAATCAATTATTCATTGTTCGGTAATTTGTTGTCCGCAGAAAATTAATTAAGAAAAAGCTTTGGTTTTCTTATTTATATAATTTTAATTAAAACACTAAAGTTTTAATTAATTATTTTTTATTGTAGATGTGAATATTTATTGCATAGCCGTTGAACATTTAGGAATTACTGAAGTGGACCATGAATACTAGTTTTCGTCTTACGAGATAAGTTAAAGTTTTTCTATCATTTTTCGTTTATTTTCTTAACAATATTTTTAATAGGAAATGTTACCATAGATAGAGCTTCTATTAAACGTAAAATTTTTTATAAGTATTTAAGCGTTTATTTTAGTATGAATTACGCCTGGGAAAATGTAGTCTAGGAACAAAAAAAACTCGTCTGGCTTGTGCGTTTTTCTGCAGGTGCCTCTACTTTTTCATATACTTCCATTCCAATATCAAGCCAAGTAGTACGAGTTTATCTAAAAAAAATTAATTGATTAAATTTTTTCATTTATTGTGTAAATTTTATTTTATTATTTTTATTAACACTTGCTCGACCTAGCAGAACTGAACCAAACAAAAACTGTCAGAAAATACAATTTCGCGCGAATCGTTTCTTTTCTGGTGATCACAGTTGGGGCTGTTGGAGTTAGTCCGAATTAAACTCTTTTGGTTGGCTTAAATTTCAGAACTTCAGAGTGTCCGTACTTGTTTCAATATGTTTTCCAGCCAGTGAGTTTCAGTTTTTAGTAGCTTAGTTACTAGAAATCCTCTTGTACACAGGTAACTGCCAACCTCAAACATGGATGCGAACAGTTTTCTGGCCTCGCTTCATGATTTCTTAATGCAAGGCCATAAATTAAATCACTTTGAGTGACTTTGAACACAATTATTCCAGACATTGTCGGTTTTTTTTACCGGCATCAATTCGCACAATCAATGCGAGTCGAATTGACTACCACAAGGATGAGTATTTTGGCCAAATCATGAAACCGGCAAACAAAAACTATCAACAACTAATCCTCTGCAAACTATAAGAAATATCGATTATTTTATTGATGAAAAACTTCATCTGTAAAAGGAAATTATTTTTAATTTACAAATACATATTATAAGGTAAGATTTGATGGTGAAATGTTGAAATTGTTTTTAATAGGAATTATTCCCAGGATTCTATCTAGAATTCATGCACTACAAAATACATTCAGCGAATATGGGATTATGACTTTTCCTTTTTATTATAACTCAATCTTTTTAATTTTATTTCTATTATTTTTATATTATCAGTGATGAAAAGATATTCTAATTTAAATTTTCTTTATTATCGAACATTTGAAATAAGAAAATTGGAGTCCGAATCAGACTCAGCATCGGAATTGATTTAATGCCCTCGAGATCCATTCACCTCTGTAACAGGATCGAAATGAATTTTGTACGGATGTCATCATTAAAACACGACAAACATATCGTTTGGAAAATTCTGAAAATAATTGCAAATCAACGCAATACGACATATTCGATTTCTTCATCGGCTTTTTGAATAACTAGAAACTATGATGATTACCCATTGATGGTGGTTAGTTACTAGAGTCAACTTGATTCGAATTAAATGCCAAAACATTGTCGATAGAAAATTGCCATGATATGAAAATAGAAGTGCGAGGATATTTTGTGTAGGAAAAGAAAGGGTAGAGTCCAGACATTGTCCTAATTGACATCCATCCCCATCCGGTTAGTGTGGCTAAACCATGCGCAACCGCTTTCATTACCCATCCGCTGGGCCATAGATAACTCATCGGCTAGTCGAACCTTGACTTCTGAATATAATAATCTTGGAGGCAAACGGCTCAGCAATGAGCTCTTATGTTCGAGCCCACTTTGGTGTCAAAATGCCACAATCTTGCGGACAGGTTGCAAAATTATATCGAATTCCTACAACTAGATTGGACAAAGTGTGGATGCAGAAATGGATTGGTCACTATGGCTCTCCGTCTCTTCTCTATCCATCTTCCGACTATCTATTAACATAGTCATCTTCAACACAATCTTCTGGTCATCTGTCTGTGGTTTCTCTACTACCCAGAACTAGCCAGAGTATCTTTCGTCTCCGAGAATGTGGTCGAATCCAATGAATCGTATAATCCAATGCATAATATCGTAATCGTATAAATAAGGCATCCGACATCTGACTAAAAGCGAACTCTAAAATAATACTCGTATTTAGGATGATGCTACTCGAAAATGCATTGAAGCAATTTAGTATTAAAACGACTCACCTGGTTAATAGATGACCACAACTATACCAACTGTTGTGATGTGAATGTGAATGCAAGTAGAGTGAATTCAACCAGCTCAGACAGATAGATTCTTATAAATCCAAGATTTCCAACTGGCCAACATAAGTAAAAGTGTCCTTTTAAAGATATTTTTCCCATCTTCGATATTAGTGTAATTTAATTTCTCTGCAGGTCCATCCCAAGATGAACTGTTCTGCTATTTCTTGCTGTCCATACCTAGGAGCACATACCTTTGCCTAAGTTAATTTAGTACTGGACGGCTACTTGGTATCGTAGAATAATACCAGACATTGCAGATCTGTTATTCTTAAGGAAAATTTTGTCGGCTGCCTCTGCCGCTGCGGCTACACTTACTGCATACGAATAATTTATGTATTGATTTTCAGTTAATTAAGTTGATTTATAGCCACTTTATTACTTTATTGCAGTGAAAGTTAAGCAGTAGCTGCAAGTTGGTATACTATCTGCTTTTCAAGCACTGCGCCTAATAAAAATATAGGCGAATAGATATTCTTTTTTTACAAATACATTCGATAGTGATTTTTTTAAAATTTTATTTAATTTTTTTTACGTCTAAGTTATTTTTTTAAAAAGTAGTTTTCTTGGGACAATAGGGTAGTTTTGATTACACGTCAAGGAGTGATTAATATACAAGGAACGAGTTGTTCCCAAACCACTCTCAGTGATGCCAGTCTCCAAACTTTTCTACCATACCTAATATTTAGAGTGAATCGACTTAATAAAATTGGTTCCCGGTATTGATTATAACTTCCACAAAAAACAACGAATCTTAAGCGTATCAGTACAAATTATTGCAGAAATTTTCACAAAAGGAGAACAACCACATAAGGAGATCTAATTTTTTGTTGTTGAATCTATTTTGTTGAGATGTGGAAAGATATTTTCTGCAAAAAAAGTCAATTGCAGATTGACCGACCACGAATTATGTATTTTTTTTCCCTAGACTTGTTGGAAATTTAATTAATTATTTAAAAATAAATCGTTCATTATTTACCCTCGAAGAAATATTTGTTTAGAGAGGATTTCATAATTTTCCACTTAAATGACCTTGAAATAATTATCATAGACTTGTAGTGGAAAATTTCCAATCAGATTTCGTGCTGAGTTTTCACCTCGGTCAATTTAGACAAAACCAAATAAGCGTTAGCAGATCAGCAACAATTTCAAAGTAACAATATTAAACGAAAGCGTGAAAAAAAATCTTTCAATCAATCAAATATTAGATCGATTATTGATTGAGTTCAAGTCTAACAACTTGAGTAATTTTAAAGCTTCAACGTCAAAATTTCCCGTCCCTGGGAATGGAAAGAAAACCATTAGAATCGGAGGCAAAAAAAAATTTCCATCCAATAGACACTAAACATTTATTTACATTGAACAATTGATTTTATGCTTGATTTAGTGGATTTTTCAGCAAAAAATTTGTTTTTATTGCAGACGTTTTGTTTTCATTTAGGTTACACGGTTCTCTTTGTGATTTGAGACAGAAATCATAAAAACATTCAAAAAATAACAGAATAAATGTTAACAGAGATTTGACTAATAATTGTCAGATTTCAATACAAAGATAAATAGCTATTTTCGTTAGTTTTCAAGGACGAAGGATTTTTAACCTTCTATAGTAATTCAGGAAAATATTACAAAAAATTTCAGTTTAACATTTTTCAAATAATTTCCAGTTTAGCAATTTTATGTCATTTTTTACAAATGTTTTATTGGAACTTCTTACCAAAAATTTTTACTGAAAATGTTTACCGCAAATTTTTAGCACAAACTTTTACTGCACATTTTGAAGAAAAATTTTTACTAATTGATTTTACAGCAAATTTTTACCGCAAATTTTTCAATATTTCTACAGCAAATGTTTACGGCAAAATTTAAACCGCAAATTTTTACAGCAAAATTTTTACTGTAAATGTTTACTGTACATTTTTACCGCAAATTTTTATCGCAAATTTTTACCGCAAATTTTTACCGCAAATTTTTACCACATATTTTTACCACAAATTTTACAGCAAATTTGTACTGAAAATTTTTACTGAATAAAAATGTTTACTGCAAAATTTTACTGAATATTTTTACAGAAAATTGTTACTACAAATTTTTACCGCAAATTTTTACCGAACATTTTTATTGCAAGTTTTTACCGCTAATTTGTACTGAACATTTTTACCGCAAATTGTAACTGAAAATTTTCCGCAAATTTTTACTGAATATTTTTATAGAGAATTTGTACTGCAAATTTTTACCGCAAAATATTAAGACTATTTTTACTGCAAATTATTTTTACTGGACATTCTTTTTACCGAAAATTATTTTTACTGAAACTTATTTTTACTGAAAAAAATTTCAACTGGAAATAATTTTTCCCGAAAACTATTTTTATTGAAAATTATTTTTACCGAAAATTATTTTAACTGGAAATTATTTTTAATGGAAATTATTTTTACTGGAAATTATTTTTACTGAAAATTATTTTTACTGGAAATTATTTTTACTGGAAATTATTTCTACTGGAAATTATTTTTCCTGAAAATTATTTTTTCTTAAAATTATTTTTACTGACAATAAATTTTTATGAAAATTATTTTTTCTGATAATTACTTTTACCGAAAATTATTTTTACTGTAAATTATTTCTACTGCAAATTACTTTATCTTGAAGATTATTTTTTCTTAAAATTATTTTTATTGAAAATTATTTTTTATGGAAATTATTTTTACTGAAAATTATTTTTACTGGAAATTATTTTGACTGGAAATTATTTTTGCTAAAATTATTTCTACTGGAAATTGTTTTTCCTGAAAATTATTTTTTCTTAAAATTATTTTTACTGAAAATTATTTTTCTTAAAATTATTTTTACTGGAAATTATTTTTAATGGAAATTATTTTTACTGGAAATTATTTTTACTGAAAATTATTTTTACTGGAAATTATTTTTACTGGAAATTATTTTTGCTGAAAATTATTTTTTCTTAAAATTATTTTTACTGGAAATTATTTTTGCTGAAAATTATTTTTTCTTAAAATAATTTTTTTTGAAAATAATTTTTCTCAAAATTATTTTTACTGAAAATTAATTTTTATGAAAATTAATTTTACTGATAATTATTTTTACTGATAATTACTTTTACCGCAAATTATTTTTACTGGAAATTATTTCTACTGCAAATTACTTTATCTTGAAGATTATTTTTTCTTAAAATAATTTTTACTGAAAATTATTTTTTATGGAAATTATTTTTACTGAAAATTATTTCTACTGGAAATAATTTTTCCCGAGAACTACAATATTTTTACTGAAAATTATTTTTACCGAAAATTGTTTTTACTGGAAATTATTTCTAGTGCAAATTATTTCTACATGGAGTTATTTTTACTGAAAATTATTTTTACTGAAAATTATCTTTACTGAAACTTATTTTGACTGAAAATAATTTCTACTGGAAATAATTTTTCCCGAAAACTACACTATTTTTACTGAAAATTATTTTTACCGAAAATTGTTTTTACTGGAAATTATTTCTAGTGCAAATTAATTCTACATGGAGTTATTTTTACTGTGAATAATTTTTACTAAAAATTATTTTTACTGAAAATCATTTTTACTGGCAAATATGTTTCCCGAAAACTGTTTTTTACTGAAAATTAAATTTCCTGAAAATTATTTTTACTGAAAATTATTTTTACTAAAAATTATCTCGCCTGAAAATTATTCGTTGAAAATTTTAATCGAACATTATTAAATCCTTTAATTTTTTTTAGGAAGAGTTTAACTTTGGAAATTTTAATTTTTCTTTTGTCAATTTTTAAAATTGTGTAAAGTTTTGATACTTTTATAAATGAGGCATTTTGTTTTCATTCAAGTAAAATTTGCCATATATTTTTATCATCATGACATAAATGATAGAGAATTAAAAAAGTCGAAGAAAAGGCAAAAGTAAATAAACCCTTTCAAAGGAGATTCTGCCATGAGATGGGAAGGTGGAGTACAGAAATTAATCGAACTGACAGCGGAATATGGCGGAACTCGTCGGCAATTATAATTGCTAGCAATTTAATCGAGTTGTTCTCTTTTAATTGAAATTTTATTCTTAGTTGGTATTCTTAAAATTTTCGAATATCTTTACGTATAGCCATTTAGATGTTTTCGTTAGTGGCCCAGAATCAAACCACATTTATTCGTAGCCCAGAACTGAACTTTAAGCTCCTTCTGGAATAATTTTTATCATGTTTATAAAAGGGGGATTAAATGGCAGACGATTGAAGAAGGGAAGAATGCAGTTCAAAATGTACGAACAAATGTGATTTTAGTTGTATTCCTACTTGTTGCTAGTTTACGTTGATTGAAATAAATTAATTAGCGGCCAAACTATCAGACTGATGACTTAGGTGTAGATTGTCTTCAGGTTGAAATTTTAGTTGTTTTGGTAGGTTGTCCATTTTTGCATTTCAATGCAATATTGAGATTCCGTTGGCCTTGTTCGGATGATCTTGATGATGCTTCGCTACAGGTGCTCCGAGTGCATGCGCATCGTCTCCAATTACTCAACTCCAAGCAGATTTAATACCCTCAGAATGCAGTCATTTTATATTTAATTGCAGGGCCCAGTTTTCTTGTTGGACTTTAATTTCATCGAGATTGTGTTGTAAATCATTAAATGAGACAGAACTAATTAAAATTATGACCACATTTATTACAAGACAGTTCCACTATAAAAATAGACCGGCGACAGACGTACCTTTATCTCCTCCCACTACTATTAGTTTGCGTTTAATGACATTAACAGACGTGCCATGAATGTGAACTTCTTATCCTAATAGGAAAGATTGTCTTTACATTTCCGAAGGATCATCTTTGTTCGTGTCTATAGTCTCTTGGCGAAAAATGGAATCTCATCGAGGTTTTTATTAAACAAAAAATTTTTGGAAGAGTTTAATTGTATCGACAGAGTGGTTATTTTTTTTTCATTTCCCTTTTGGAATATATTTAAAGATTCAGAATATTTTTGGCACTGACTTCAATATCGAAATTTTGGTAAACAACTTTTTTCTTATAATTATATATTGTGCTGGTGAAGAGCTCTGAGGTGATTGCCACTTTCTTGTCCGCGTACTCAATTTTATTCATCAAAACTTATTAATCTATCATTAATTGAGCTTAAAATCTTTGAAATATTCAAGATCATATGCAGTTCATCAGACTGGAAAATAATGGTAAAATTTACAAGAATAAGTCTTTTCTAGTAGAAATTTTTATTATCCTTGGACTTACTCAAAATATTTTTTTGGAATAAAACCATCATTCCTCATATTCAGAAATTTTTTTTTAATTTTATCGTTATTTTTTATCGCAAATTTTTATCGAAAATTTTTACCACAAATTTTGCCACAAATTTTGCCGCAAATTTATACCGAAAATTTCTACACCGCATATTTTTACTGAATATTTTAAAACAAATTTTACCGAAAATTTTTACTGAACATTTTTACCGCAAATTTTTATTGAATATTTTTACAGAAAATTTTTACAGCAAATTTTTACGGCAATTTTTTAGCGCAAATTTTTAGCGCAAGTTTTAACCGCAAATTTTTTTATTTTCAATAAATTTGTATTGAAAATTTTTACTGCAAAATTGTAATGAAAATTTTCCGCAAATTTTTACTGAATATTCTTACAGAAAATTTTTACTGCAAATGCTTACCGCAAAATATTAATAATTATTTTTACTGAAAACTATTTTTACTGAAAATTATTTTTACTGAAAAATATTTTACTGAAAATTATTTTTACCGAAAATTATTTTTACTGGAAATAATTTTTAATGAAAATTATTTTTACTGGAAATAATTTTTACTGATAATTATTTTTACTGATAATTACTTTTACCGAAAATTATTTTTACCGGAAATTATTTCAACTGCAAATTATTTTTCTTGAAGACAACTTTTTCTTAAAATTATTTTATACTGAAAATTATTTTTTATGGAAATTCTTTTTACTGAAAATTATTTTTACTGAAACTTATTTTTACTGAAAATAATTTCAACAGGAAATAATTTTTCCCGAAAACTATTTTTACTGAAAATTATTTTTACTGAAAATTATTTTTACCGAAAATTACTTTTACTGGAAATTATTTTTAATGGAAATTATTTTTACTGATAATTATTTTTACTGATAATTATTTTTACTGATAATTACTTTTCCCGAAAATTATTTTTACTGAAACTTATTTTTACTGAAAATAATTTCAACAGGAAATAATTTTTCCCGAAAACTATTTTTACTGAAAATTATTTTTACTGAAAATTATTTTGACCGAAAATTACTTTTACTGGAAATTATTTTAAATGGAAATTATTTTTGCTGATAATTATTTTTACTGATAATTATTTTTACTGATAATTACTTTTCCCGAAAATTATTTTTACTGATAATTACTTTTACCGAAAATTATTTTTACTGGAAATTATTTCTACTGCAAATTATTTTTCTTGAAGACAATTTTTTCTTAAAATTATTTTATACTGAAAATTATTTTTCATGGAAATTATTTTTACTGAAAATTATTTTTACTGAAACTTATTTTTACTGAAAATAATCTCAACAGGAAATAATTTTTCCCGAAAACTATTTTTACTGAAAATTATTTTTACTGAAAATTATTTTTGCCGAAAATTATTTTTACTGGAAATTATTTTTACTGATAATTATTTTTACTGATAATTACTTTTACCGAAAATTATTTTTCCCGGAAATTATTTCTACTGCAAATTAGTTTTCTTGAAGACAATTTTTTCTTAAAATTATTTTATACTGAAAATTATTTTTTATGGAAATTATTTTTACTGAAAATTATTTTTACTGGTATTTTTTATCTCAGCGAATCTTCTTTTATTTAAGATACTTTTTCAAAAACAAATCCACTAGTCGATAGGCAGATGTGGTTGACATACAAACTAAACATACATGAGGACTTAAATCAAATTCTCCATAAATAATTTTTATTGTCGTTTCGTGAATTTCCTGGTGCCATTTCGAAGACTCTATCCACACACGAAAATAAATTGTGCACCTCCATAGTAATTTTTTTCTCTTTTTTTTTATATTTTCTTCAGCGGCAGATACAAGTATAATCCTAGAATTTTATTCCAATTTGAATCTGAGTATAATGTTCACGTCTTCTACACATCAATATAATGCCACAATAATATATCCCCATTACCCTTACCATAATACTCTTTTAAATTATCTACAAATTCTTCCTTAGTCTTTGCAGAATATTGAAAAAATATCTTAGCAGGTAGGCTATTTGGCAACAGTACGACTATGTACACCTTCTAGACAAATATTGTTTGCAGTAAACTTGATTCGAATGTTGAATTGATGTTCGTACTTGTACGTTTGGCGTCATGGGCTGGGGACATGCCTATTAGAAGCAAGTGACGCGGCTATCAGTTCTATTAAAATGAAATTGCCCAACAATCATAAATAACAAACGAATAAATAATAATATTTACATTGCTGTCATATAATTTAGCGTACATTGCATACTGCGAGAATAGTGCTTTCAGATTTTGTGCACGTGACTTGGCTAAATAGTGAAATTATAATATATTTTCCTGAAATATAGGCGGGAAATTCGAAATTGTGTAGTATGTGACTATGCTTAGAGCTGCACCAAAAAGACCTCACAAATTGATAAAGTCGCCGTGTTCTTTGGAGTTTGGATAGTCGTCTTGATGTAATGGCTAAGACAGTCATTGCCACTTGCTACACCTTTGATGCTCATTTTAAAATATTACTCTTAGTTTATTATAAGAAAAATCAAAGAAAGTCGATTATTATAGTTGGAAAAGTGATTTTTTTTATATCAAAAGAGGGTAACGTGCTCATGAGTCCATCTCATACGACTATTAATTTTCCGGTCGATTTCCTGACACTTTTCTCGATGGATGGAAAAACTTAGTTCGATTGCATGTACTCGTATTGTCACGTTTCTCTGTACGAACATCTAAATTTACTTCCAGTTTCCTAGTCTACCTTTTCATCTATGCTTTTATCTATAAATGCATATGTACACGTTAAGTGAGGATATATTATAAGATCCAAGCACCTATGTGTATAAACGTATGAGTTGGTGCTCATATTTAAGACTACGAATAATACCTTGAAGTGCACGTCTCCGCTTGTGATTGATTTGATTGATCATAAAACACCGTATCTAATATGGGCTGGCGTAGGTAAATTGCTGGAACTTTGTATGCTTGCCAATGTTTGACGAACCGAATAATCGTGTAGTTACCGCAATTAACTGACCAACCCAATCCTACCCATTCCAGCGCGCTCAACCAATAAACTCTTAGTGGGGAAAAAATATTCCATAATTCCTAGTGGGTTACAATGCGCGTGACTTATTTCATAGACGAAAGCTTTAATTAAGACAATTTTGAATTATAAAAGATCTCAATGGTCCTTAAGTGATTATTGTGGGTGTTTTAGACATTCACATATGCCCTGTAATTTCTAGTCTTTAATTGCACTAGTAAATATGACTTAACTTTACGAGTTAGTATTTTGCAACTTTATTATTGCTTAAATATTTTGATTTTTCTTTTGTTTTTTTTTTTTTTCAATCAATAATAGAAATACGTGCTCAAAAGGTCAAGTGTATTTGTTTTTTGGTGTCAGATTAATAAGATAAATTGTCAGTTATACATTGTCGTTTTCTATAGTAATTAAAAGTGAAGTTTTGATGATTTTTTTCATATAGTCTTGAAAGTTTTCATTTACAGTGAATAAGAAAATATGAATTTTTTTACAAATATTTTTTTATTTTTTATTTGTTTAGCTATCTACGACTGCATAGATATTATAACAAGTAGATTTTATAATTTTTATGACAATACAATGATAGAACAGGAACATATGAGTGTAAACACCCATCGGTGTTTCTCTACCAAACGAGATTTTAACATTTTCAGAAACTTAGTGGCCAATTCTTTTTTAAACGTCGACTAGTTTAAATAGGAAAGGTATTAAAGGAAAGATTTTTAATGAAAGGATTGTAGTGATAGTATAGTCGAGAATGAAACTTTCAATAAAGAAAGACGCACAAATCATAAACGAAGGGAACATTTAGGTTACGGTGAATACCTTTGTTATTTTTCGGAGGATTTTCGATTGAACAGATTGGATGCGATAGGAATTAGAGGCTTTGGTAGAACCCCACAGTTCAGTACCGTAAGTCCAGATCGGTTTTTTAGTGCCAGTTTCGATCGATTGTCCAGTAGTCTAACAAATAGCCAATAACATCTATTAAGTACAAGTCGTTTTGATGTCATATGAGTGTCCCAAGTAAGTCGCTTGTCTAGGCTTAGTCCGAAAAAAAGGTGTACTTTGTCTTTTGATGGAATAATATCGTCATTGAGGAATATTGGGATGGGGCGATCTTTACAGAGCATGAAAGGAAATGTACACATTTACTTTACTCTCTACCTCGTAAACCAGCCTTGGAGATTTTTGATATGGGATTGTACGTTTCTGGAAGCGATTTTAATATTGGAGTGGGACGCAAAAATAGCAATATCATCCCTATAGTATTGAGATTAGTTGGGATGTTAATAATTATTGTATAAGTTTGGGCTAAGAATACTGTCTTGAGTAACACAAGCTATGATAAGGGATATTTCGGAATGATCAGTATTAACTGTTACTTGGCAGTGACGATGGAAAAGATATGATTATAAATAAAGAATTTTGTGGATGGTAGGAAGCTCTTGAGTTTCCAGAGAAGTCCAGGAAATATGATATATCTAGGTACACGGCTGGATAGTCATAAGCAAAATGTCTATATGAAAATAATTTGCTTACGACCCATAATTATTTTTGCTTATGACTGAGCAAATATGTTTGTTTGTGACTGAGCAATTATTTTTGCTTATGAATCAATCTTTTGGATTTTATTTTACAGAAATGACTATTTTGGATGTCTACGTAGAATTAGTTGGGATGTCAAAGGTATAAATATTGCTTAGGATTGGGCCAAAACACTGCCTTGAGGAACACCAGCTATGATAGAGCATATTTCAAAATAGCCAGTATTAACTATTATTTAGAAATAACGTTGGAAGAACAAGGAACTTTGTGGAGGGTAGGAAGCTCAAGAGTTTCCAGAGCAGTCCAGGGTACCACACTCGATCAAAATCATGGGATATATCTAGGAACATGCCTGAACAGTTCTCTTTTTGCTCAAGAGATAACGCAATGTAATCAACCATACGATGACATTGTTGGGAATAATTTTAGCATCCTTAAGGAGAAGGTAAAGGTGTTTTAAAATGATTTTTCCAAAGATTTTTCCGAAGATTAGTAACAAGCTGATTCGACGATGGCGAATTTTCTGTTTTTTTTGGGTTTGAGTATCATTTTAATAATTAAAAATTTTCAAAGTAAGAGAAAATAGGTAATACAAAGAATACTATTGATTATGTAGATAATAAACACGAGAGTTTTCTTGGAGATTTGTTCGAGGATAATAGCTGTTATTTAATCATAACCAGTAGCTTTTTTATTGGAAAGGTAATAGATTAGAATTTTAATTAACGATGGGGTAACTATGATAATTTAGAAATTTTAAACTGACTACTATTTCGGTAGTCATCAAAGAATACAAAATAAAAATCGCTCAAAAAACTGTCCAAAAATTATTCAATATTTTTGAAGATATTTTGCTGTTGAATTTCTCAATCATAAAAAGCCAAAATTTCTAGGCAGATTTTCCAACTCAAAAATCGTGGAAAGTTTTTAAAAAACTTTAAAAGATTTGCACTTCAGAAATAAAATACGAAACTTTTTCCAGGATTTGAATCTTTTGCGATAATTTTGGATGGTTTTTTTTGCATATTTCAGGTTTAATTCGGCCATTACTTGATGGATAGTAATTTTTAAGTACTCAGAAAGTTTCACAACTATAAAACATTAATTCTTATAATTAAAAAGGTTTTTTAGCAGTTACTTGTAGGTTTTTGGAGTCTTTTTTATGACAATTTTACTTATCGACGAATCCGCCGACTGATAAATAGGCCTTAAAAGCGAGAATTTAGAGTATTTTTTATAAAATAGTTTAAGTATTATTTCATAATTAACTAATATCGTTTTATAATTAAATAACTTAAAATAAAAATGCCGAACTAACATCAAATATATTCTAGTTTCAGTAATAAATATACTTTGACAACTATCAAATGAAAGGGCTATATTTTCTGCACCATATAATGGATAAGCAGTTATTATGGCAAGGGTTTTACCAAGAAAAATCCTGTGTAAAGTTCTTCCATCAAAATAAATATTTAATATTTTACTTATAAATTTTTAATATTTTTTAATCTTTAGTATTTTTTACTATAATAATTTCATAAAAACTTCTTCGTTAACAGCAATAAAATTCCTCTCCCATATTCAGTTTAATATTCGTATCGGAAATTTCTCCTATTCAGTAAAAAATTATCATCAATTGAAAGGTGCTTTTATATTCGATCAAGACTTAATCTAAGGTATTTATCTGAAGTTAATAGAGTACAAAAAATTCATTTTTTTGTTGTTGTTGCTAACAATTATCACATATACCCCGCGGATACTGTTCCATTCATTTGCGAAATTACAAAATACGATTGTATTGATCAATATCGAACACATTTTCAATGGTTTTGATTCTGAAGAAAGGTAAAAATGATTGGTAGAGAAAAAAAAACTATTTTTACAAAATTATATAACAAACAAATTCAATTAAAATAGCCACCGTATCGCGACATAGTCAATGTACCATAATTGCGAATGGATACAGACCCCAAACCAAGTTCATTTTCGTATTTTAATCGATTTCATTCGAAGTTTTGCAAGTTCTTTTTTTCTCTTGTACGAAATTTGTTGGTAAGCTTTTTATCTAACTTCACTGTACTAGCAATATTACGCAAAGAAAGCGAAATTTTCAGATTTCGTAACCTACCTATGACCTCATTAAGACGTTGGTTGTTTACACAATTTAGTTAATCGCAACCTGAGTATCTGTCCTTCGCGCATAAATTCAATTACCGAGAGACAAGAAGTCCCACTGAATTCGGTAAGACCCCTGCTATACAGCCTCTTAACTATAGGTACGCCTAGCCTTTTCGTAGCCACTGAGTTAATAGATATTCCCCAACTAAACTATGCTAGATAAGATCGCATCAATGTCGGTGCACTTACCGTTCATCAAATTAATTTCAAGTCGATCCCATGAGATTTTTGATTCGAATCCGATGGAGATTTGGTGAAGTGCCGATCTCAGTCCACTGATGGGTGATTGTCGATTGGTGATCAGCACAACATAATCACCTTACTGATCAGTAGTTATTGAAAATAGTTCATTGAATCGATTTTTTTTTTGTTAGTATTTATTGTTAATTAACAAAGATTTATGGTAGTCATGGAAATTGCATAAAACAAAGATTCATTGCGATTTATTGCTGAGTGAAAAGATACATTTTTTGTTCAGTTTTAATAACGATCACATCTGAAAATGAAAATTTGAAAAAAAAAATAATTAAAAAAGGATTTCTTAAGAGAGTTAAAAAATAATTAATGAAAGGTTTTAGGCCAAACTGTATTTTGGAGTTACTCATTATACGGGATTGTATACCAGGACATTAAAGTAATCCATACCACCGCACTCTATTGAGCCCGGTTTTCTGATAGAGGAGCCTAAAGGTTATTCAAAAGATCCTTCTCTAAAATCTTGTTAATAGTTCGACATATTTTTTTTAGGAGATTATATGCTGCCATGGAACATATGAGGGCTGGTAAGTCTTACACTCTATAGAGCAGTACCTGTTATTTGATGGTCCGAATTTTGCAGCAAAAAAAATTTAGATAGACTAAAATAGGCTTTGCTAGCTATCAGCTGCCGAGTGCAGATTTCTTCCTCCATGTACTTTTCGGCTCGTGTCCTTGAATTCTGAATGGGTCAAAAATATATCTCTTTTAAGTCTTTACAGAAATTTTATACCCATTATACATCATAATTATTCGAGGTAGATAAAATCTTAAAAATGTGGCAAATTCGGTAGTTGAAGCTTAATCACAGTTTTCAAGATGTAATATAATTTTGTTAACTCTACGATTTCTCACAAAATTATAAGCTCATATTAGGAAGGTCACCTTATTTCAGGACTATGGTACTACCAGCGGCACTATTTTCCATAATTTTTTTTATATAATCATTTTAGCAAGGACATCATTTTTCGAAGATTATTCAATCTACTTGGATTAGCAGTTATACCTCCATGTGTCAGGACTATTTTGATGTAGTAAAAATACCATTTTCCAGGACTATTTTCATATAATCATAGTAGATACGACTGAAATTAGCAAAATTATTTTTATAAATGTACTTGTATTAGCAAGGACACTTATCTTCAAGTCTTTCTTCATATAGTCATACTAGCAGCGATACTATTTTAGTAGTCATAATAATAGTCATATTAGCAAGGACAGTATTTTCCAGGATTTTTTTATATACTCATAGCAACAAACCTATTTGAAGGTCTGTTTTTATATTCGTACTCGCATTGCCAAAGATTCCATTTTCCAGGACTTCTATTATATGCTATTTTTTAGGATTCCATTTTCAGGTATTAAAAGTGATGCTATTTTTCAGGACTATTTGTTTATATTCAATTTAGCAAGGATATAATTTTCCAGGATTTTTTATATACTCGTACTAGCAACGATGCTATTTTTCGGGACAATTTTTATGTACTCAATTTAGCAAGGACACCATTTTCCAGAATTTTTTTAGATTCGCAGGCCGGATATTATTTTCCAGAACTGTTTTTATATTCGTACTCGCATTGCTAAAGATTCCATTTTTCAGGACTTCTATTATATGCTATTTTTCAGGATTCCATTTTCAGGTATTAAAAGTGATGCTATTTTTCAGGACTATTTGTATATATTCAATTTAGCAAGGATATAATTTTCCAGGATTTTTTATATACTCGTACTAGCAACGATGCTATTTTTCGGGACAATTTTTATGTACTCAATTTAGCAAGGACACCATTTTCCAGAATTTTTTTAGATTCGCAGGCCGGATATTATTTTCTAGAACTGTTTTTATATTCGTACTCGCATTGCTAAAGATTCCATTTTTCAGGACTTCTATTATATGCTATTTTTCAGGATTCCATTTTCAGGTATTAAAAGTGATGCTATTTTTCAGGACTATTTGTATATATTCAATTTAGCAAGGATATAATTTTCCAGGATTTTTTATATACTCGTACTAGCAACGATGCTATTTTTCGGGACAATTTTTATGTACTCAATTTAGCAAGGACACCATTTTCCAGAATTTTTTTAGATTCGCAGGCCGGATATTATTTTCTAGAACTGTTTTTATATTCGTACTCACATTGCCAAAGATTCCATTTTCCAGGACTTCTATTATATGCTATTTTTCAGGATTCCATTTTCAGGTATTAAAAGTGATGCTATTTTTCAGGACTATTTTCATATATTCAATTTAGCAAGGATAAATTTTTCAGGATTTTTTATATACTCGTACTAGCAACGATGCTATTTTTCGGGACAATTTTTATGTACTCAATTTAGCAAGGACACCATTTTCCAGAATTTTTTTAGATTCGCAGGCCGGATATTATTTTCTAGAACTGTTTTTATATTCGTACTCACATTGCCAAAGATTCCATTTTCCAGGACTTCTATTATATGCTATTTTTCAGGATTCCATTTTCAGGTATTAAAAGTGATGCTATTTTTCAGGATTATTTTCATACTCATTTTAAGCAAGGATACTATTTTCTAGGATTTTTTATATACTCGTAGGTGCGATACTATTTTTCTATATTAGCAAAGATACCATTTCACAGTCATTTTTTTTAAATACTCGTGGTAGCTGTCATACTACTTTGAGGACTATTTTTACATACTCAATTTAGCAGGTACACCATTTTCCAAAAAAATTTATATACTCGTAGAAACGATACTTTTTTCTAGGACTATTTTTCTATATGTACCCATATTAGCAAGAACACAATTTTTCAGTATTTTTTTATATACTCGTAGTACCAGCGATGCTATTTTTCAGGACTATTATCATATTCATTTTATGCAAGGATACTATTTGCCAGAATATTTTATATACTCGTAGGCGCGATATTATTTTCTAGTACTATTCTTCTTTAAGTACTCATATTAGCAAGAACAACATTTTCCAGGATTTTTTTTAAATTCTCGTACTAGTATTGATGCTTTTTTTAGAACTATTTCCATACTCATTTTAAGCAAGAATATCATTTTCCAGGATTTTTTTATATTCTTGTAGGTGCGATACTATTTTTTAAGGCAATTTTTCTATATGTACTCATATTCGCAAGGACCCCATTCACCAGGACTTTTTTTTATATACTAATACCTAGCATCGATGCTATTTTTCAGGACTATTTTCATACCCATTTTAAACAAGGATACTATTTGGCAGAATTTTTTATATACTCGTAGTTCCAGGAATATTTTAATATTTGTACCCGTATTACCAAAGACTCCAATTTCCAGGACTTTTGTTATATACTCTTACTAGCAGCGATACTATTTTTCAAGTCTATTTTTATGTACTCGTTTTAGCAAGGACACCTTTTTGCATGATTTTTTTTATATACCCGTAGTAGCAGCGAGGGTATTTTTCAGGACTATTTTCATATTCATTTTATACAAGAATACTATTTTCCAGGATTTTATATACACTCGTAGAAACGATACTATTTTCTATGACTATTTTTCTATATGTACCCATATTAGCAAGGATACCATTTTCCAGGACTTTTTTTAATATACTTGTTGTAGTAGTGATGCTACTTTTAGGGCTATTTTTATATACTCACATCAGCAAAAACGTCAAAAAGTGAATAAATTTAAATTAAAAAATTAAATAAATATAAATTTAAATTTGAATCAATTTAAATATAATCCTTTATTTTGTTACTTATAGTTTAGCCTAATTTAATATTTATATACGTATGATATACTAAGGATATAGTGTTAAATTTTTATCATATTCACACATAGGAATGTAAACTTGTTAACACAAATTTTCATAGGGACAATTTTTTACACCCAAAAAACTAATAGTGAATATTTGATCAGTTTTACAATATTTGATGTTACTTAGAGTAGATTGCACTTATTTTTTGTACACAGTATCGACCCTATATAACATAGTATCTCTATTATGTGTAAACAGTGCCTCATAGTGTCACTATAAATATTTCATATTTACTAATGTTATTTTTACGTTATTTAATTTTTAATACTATCAATACTACACCCACTTTTTTTTGGTTCAAATCAATATTGTTCATATGCAGCTGAATGACCAATATTAGTTTGGTCATTTTTATATACAATTTAAAAATGCAATAAAATATTTCATATAATTTTTTTGTAATTTTATATTCTATTTTGTTATGTTAGAAATGAATAACCAGTAAATATTGTATTTTATTATTAATTGACTATTGATAAATAAAAATATAATTAAATTTATTTGATAATCAATTTAATTTTAATTGAATTTTTTCATAAATAAATGTGCAATTTTACTATAAAAATAAAAATATAGAATATAAAAAAAAAATGAATGACGTTTCAGGATCATGGAAATTTTATGAGTGTTTTGTGTGTGTGTGCATCTACTGTGAACAATTTTTCTCTTGTTGAAATTTTACAAAAATTTAAGGATTTGCATACAATTTCGTTTTTCTTTTTTGGTTCTTTGGTTATGTTTTACTAGTGGGGGTGCTCGTATATTCGATGCATTTTTCCGGTATTTGGTATTTTTACAATGCCACCTAAAATGCACTCGAACATTGCCATTGCATTGCACTATCGAATCAATAATTGATAGAATTGAGAAATTATTTTTCCGTTTCTGAATTTATTGTTGAATTTGAAATGTTTTCGATTACAGTCTTATGATTAATTTGGGGATTTTTACAATTTTTTTTTTGCATATGCACTTGAACATTTTTGAATGATTTTTCCCCTATTTTCATGTTTGGCACATTTCTGTCTGAATGACTATAAAAACTTTATGAAAGAGGAACTAATATAACATATAAAATAAAAATGTGTATTTTTGGCAAATTTTTTTGATACTTCAGTGAAATTATTCTTTTTCAATATTGTATGTCTCTATAAATTTTTTTTTTATTTTTCATCATAAAATAACTTAAGTGGCTTCCTATAAAATAGAAAAGCTGCAATATTTTTTTTAAGCATAGCTGACTTTTAATTGTAGATTTTGCAATTACCTTATAAACCTTATTTGATGGTTTTTAAGTTTGATAGTATTTGTACTAATAACTATAGGGATTTTTAGAAAATGTCTCATCTGCATTGAAACTAGGCATGCAGTTTGGTAGAAACCGAAACAAGTGAAAGTTTGATAGTACAAGAACAGGGACGTATGGTGGATCTGTGAAAACACATTCCTTTTAAGCTCCAATATTTTTTGACGGATGATCAAACTCTTGCCGTTGTGGTGATGGAACTCATTCAAACTGTTCAATACCGATAGTGCACTTCTGAATTGATTTTTTGGTTCCTTGGTAGAAGCTCAAAAAATCATCATCTGTTGAAAATCCGTTTTCGACGTCGTTTGGGGCGGATCACCACACCAAATTATTGTGAACAATCCACTTCTTATCATCAGTTATTAATTGATTTGAAAAAGGATCGTTTTCTATAGGTTTAATGAGCATGTCACAGATGTGTATACGTGTCCTCAAATAAACTTTTTTGGATACATTAGGACCTCAATATCGAACTTGCCCACGTATCTCAGATTTGTCAGGTAGTCGTGCCTTTATTTTGTCAGCATCAACTACATTTTTCCCCCTAACCGAGAAGAGACTTTGACGATACTGACGCTCCTATAGAGCATTGTTCTAGTAAACTTCACGAAACTTTTGGATCAATATTATTTCCAAAAATAAAACCTAAAATATCAGCTATTCATGACCCAATATTTGTTCAACCTACGATAAATAGACTATAATCTAAAAATTAGTGTACGAGGGTCGTTCAATAAGTCCTTAGAAAATCCGTAAAATTGCACTTGTAGTGTCGGTAAATATTTTTTTGTTGTAAGTAGCATTATCGACAGGAAAGCTGTCAAAATTTCAGCTCGATCCATAGCGTAGGTCAATTTCTATCGTCGATTAAAGTTAACGACATTTATTTGTACATAACAATGGAAAAAAGCGAGTTTAGGGCTGTCATCAAACACCTGTGTTTGCGATGGTTTACAATTGGGTGAATGAATTTAAACGTGGCCGTTATTCCACAAAAGATGAACATCGTTCAGGACGCCCAGTTGAGGTGTCTACTCCTGAAATTATCGACAAAATCCACGATCTGATTTTGAACGATCGGCGAATTAGAGTGCGCGAATTAGTTGAGGCCACGGGCATATCACAAGGTACAGTCGCTTCAATTTTGCATGAAAAATTGTCTGTGAAAAAAATTTCGGCAAGATGGGTGCCGCGTTTGCTCTCAGAGGAGAATAAGCGCAATCGTGTAGTGGACACTGAGGCTATGTTGGCACTTTTTCATCGCAATCCTGTCCCTGGATACACTACTACACTCCAGAAACGAAGAGACAGTCATCACAGTGGATTTTCAAGGGTGAAAGGGGTCCGAAGAAGGCAAAAACTGTGCCATCGGCCGGCAAGGTGATGGCCACGGTCTTTTGGGATTCGCAGGGCATCATTTTTATCGACTACTTGGAAAAAGGAAAAACAATAACAGGAGCGTATTACGCGTCCTTATTGCAACAGTTGAGCGAGGAAATCAAAGATAAACGCCCCCATCTGAAGAAGAAAAAAATCCTCTTGCATCAGGATAATGCGCGTGTGCACACCTGCGCTGTTTCCATGGCCAAAATTGTGGAATTGAGAATGGAATTGTTGCAGCATCCCGCTTATTCACCAGATTTGGCCCCGAGTGACTATTTTCTTTTCCCCAATCTGAAGAAATGGCTTGGCGGACGACGGTTCACTTCCAACGAGGACGTCATTGCTCAAACGGATGAGTATTTTGCAGAACTTCCGAAATCCTATTTTTTGGACAGGATAAAAATTTTGGAAAAACGGTTGGAAAAGTGTATAGAGCTAAAAGGAGAATTATATTGAAAAATAAAATTTTTTTTTTTTTAAAAACAGTTTTTTTCCTTTTTTTTCTAAGGACTTATTGAACGATCCTCGTATATAAAAAAGAAATTATATTTCCAATATACTCATATCATTGCTAACTAAATAAATAATACCTAGAAATATACACATTCATGGTATAAATAATAAAAATTTATCCAAAAAGGAGCTTAGAGTATTAAAATAAGGAGAATTTCTTTTAAAAAAAATTTACAATTTCATAACGTGTGAAAGATTTAGTTTTATTTTGAACTGAATTTCTTCGGTACCTTATGCACATAATCCCCTTTTGAGATATAAGACATTTCTGTGGAGGTGGACATATGTCGGTCTGATTTATAATTCAACTGGAAACATTAAATTCAACACTGATCCGTTGTGAGTCAATCCGAATTTCCTATCTTCGTTGATAGACTAAAATTTCTTCGACCACCGACTGTTTTCGTATGAAAAATCCAATCACGCAATGTCCATAAATTAATGCGTCATTCGAAACCCTCTTTACCAGAATATTTTTTCTATTTATTCATTCGTTGGATACCGTCAAGATTTGAGTACAACCATCCATTGATTTCCGGTAATTATCGGATTTACCCTAATTACTCAGATTGTGACCAAAAAGAATGCCGCTGCCTAAAATCAAAATTCACTGACAAAATCAACGTTTTAAAATCTTTGAAATTGTTTGTGGTTCAAGTGCTTACTGTTGCCTAATTAACTGCTCATTAAATAGCCTGAAAGAGGTGACTGTAGTACATTTGAAAAGATTTAATCATTTGTGCACACATATCCATCCTCCCACCCATTTGTCGGATCAACTTACCTATTCATCCGTTAGTCTACTCGTCTATTCATCTATGGATGCATATACTCACCTGTGTGCTCTTATTGTTGACATCGTTTTGATCAATTTGATTAATGCGCACCCTCAACACCACTTCACTCTGAAAGGGTATCTCTTCCAGCAAGAGGTATGGTAGGAAAAGCGTCGAATAATATCTATTTTGCACCAGGTAAATACCAGGTGGGAGTGTCCTACAATTGGCACAATTACAGTATAAACTTTGAATAATCTACAATTTGTTTTGGCTCGTTGATTTGTTGAATTGCTAACTAACAATTTACACACGGTATGTGTTGAAAGTTTCAATCTAAAATATTTATTGTGATCCGAATACACTTTAAGGTGATATGACACCTTTTTTTTGGCAATCAATTCTCTTTTCTTCTGTATTATATTCAAATGTGTTTGAAAAATCAATTAAATAATACTAAATAGCAATTAAAATATTTTGTTAATAAATAGTGTTTTTTTTTGTTTACCAAAAAAAGAACCGAGAAAAGAAATTAAGTTGAGAGCATTTAAAGTACTTCGCCCACAAAAACTCTTTAGTAATTCACATTTTAAAAAGTATAAAGCTGTTGTTGCGTGGGGATTTTATGTCAATACAAAAATAAAGGGCTATGCGGTAAATATTTTTAAAAACCTTGCCATTTTACGCATAAAAAACAAAATTACTCAAATTAACTGCCATGAGACTTTTTGCAAAAACTCGATTATTTTGAGATACTTTTTGATGACTTTTTGAAAATTTTTACCATTACTAAACGGATGTTGGTTTTTAAAAATTTTCTGCTTAAAAAACCGTTATTATGGATTTTTTTTTAGAACAAACATCGAAGATAATGTAGCTAATTCCAATTTAGGAGCACAGGTAATCGAAAAGGTTCCTTACAATCCCAAAAATTCATTTGTATTAAAGTCATAATATTTTTCAATACGTAAATTTTTCTTAAGAAAATTCTCCTAAAAATTTTATATAATTAACCATAAAAATAGGACGACACATAGTCTGAGGGCATATGTGACACGTTGTAGGACACAAATCAGCAGTTAACATTTAATGAACATGAACAAAACGTGATAATCAGAAACGGACATTTCTGCATGTTTTGTTGCATTTTATGTTATTACAATCACAACTTAGGATAATAGGTATAAAAATACCGAAACAAAAATATAGCTGAGAGATTAACAATCCTACCTCCCCCCCCTCCGCGAATGTGGAATTTACCAAAAAGTCCACAGTACTTGAACAAACTGGGTAGTCGATACTCTCTAAGAAGTCCACTCAATAGTTCGATGGAAGAAGGGAGGGTAGGGATTTCGCGCATGCTAGACACCGCACGACGAACATGGAATCCAGCAAGTTTTATTTCTTAAGAAGGTAATAAGTTCAGGCTGAGATATGACCAGTGCACTGTGAGAGTAGATAAGACAAGTCGCGCATAATGTTCCAACTCCGGTTGGATTTAACACCTTCTGACCGAGCTTCGCCTATCATTTAAGATCGCTCTGCGTGACATTGTCAGGCTTCCGAACCTATGTACAGGTTACAATTTTCTAGATTTACTTCCAGAGAGGCTTCTTGTTTGAATTGCCTTACTTTAACTTGATACGAATTGGTCGGGCAGCAACTAGTCGAGATGTTCCCTATCGTCTTTGTGACGGTTCATTCTGTTCCGGAGTACATTGTTTCCAACCGTAATTTACGACAACAAAAAGAATTAGGAACAGCATACTGTGCAGAACATTACCGTGCATGTTGGAGGAAGTTCATGGGTGCTCGCGAACATGATGTCACTTTGCGTACATCAATTCCAAGTATTGCTTAAAACTCTGACGATTCTCTGAGAAATCTTTTATAAAAGAAGAAGCCACACCAAATCTCCCTTTCTTGGTTTCCTTTCTTCTGCAATACGACAGAATCAGTTTGACCTGAAAGAAGTACAGGAACCACATTCACAATCCAACCGTGAACAATGTACAAATGCATACAGAAACGTGGAGTAGCGAATCTCCAAAATCGAGCATTTCCTGAGAATTCCTGTCGAGATCGTAATCCGGTAAGCAGAGTATGATTTATGTTTCACCAAATTCATAAGAAATTCCCAAAAAATCTCCATGCAGATTAAGTGATAAGTACCCATTTCTCCCCATTTTATTCTTCTCCAGAATTTTATTATTATTTGTGGATTTATTTTCCAACATTTTATACTCAAACCTTTTGATCATGATAGCCAGCAGCAGACACACTTTACCCCTACCAGGTTGGATTTCAGGAAATCCAAAGAAAAACCATCCAACCGATGTACTATTGTATTGGTTCTTACCTAATTACGTGTCGTATGAATTTTATTAGATTATTCGGTAATGAACATGAAACCAAATTTTGATTGCCGTTTCGAGTACATGCATACGAGCACTAGTACATTGCGTGCCCCTAAAATTCATCTATTAAAATAAAATATTTCGTATTATGGTGGACATGCTTCCAAATCAACGTGCTCCCAATTTATTCGATTTGGTCACCCGTACTTGCAGGGTCATAGACAAATGAAACTGTAATCAATGTTTACATGCATAAAAAAAAACGCGATCCTAAAATTTTATTAACTCCTATAAAGTCTAGTAATTGGCTCGTAAAATGTTTACTTAGAGGGTAACATATATAAGTACATCCTTGAAATGAGAAATCATCAAAAATAGAATTTTCCAAAAAGGAATTAAATAACGCACTCACATTATCCTAGACGGAAAAAGTATTGAAATCGAACGCGTTTCTATTCGGTGACATTCAGTCACGCGTACCCATTTTAGTAGCTACTCTTCCAAGGATATCAACGGATTTTGGTTTTAATAAAAATTTGCGAGTTTTTTATTTATTCAACCATAGACGCTGTGATTTATTACTAATTTCATGTTTAAGAAAATTTTGCGTTAAAAATTAGTTATAAAATTTTTTTCTCTTTCACGCGAGTAGAAGGGTTTTTAAGGAACTTCAAACTTGTACGTCAAAATATGAGCATTGAAAATGCAAAGAAATTTATTTTCTCCGATAATTGACAACTTTATTAAGAGCAGTAACTTAATTTCTTACAAGAAAATTTTTTTTTAAATTATTATTGTGAGCAAAATCATCCCTTAGATTTTTTTAAATACAATTTTTAAGTAAAATTTATACTGAAATAACTCACGCTATATTCTGACAGTTAAAAAGGCCACCTCCTTTAAGTGTTTGTAAATAAATTGATAAGTTTTTAAAATTAATTATACATTTTTTATTGTTTAAATGTAAAAACCAGTATAATTTTACTTAAAAAAAGTATTGAAAAAAATTTATACTGAAACAACTCAGGCTATTTTGTAACAGTTAAAGAGAACCGCGACTATGCCACTAAATGGATTCAAACTCAAGAGGCCACCTCCTTAAAGTGTTTGTGAACAAATTGATAAGTTTTTAAAATTAATTATCCTTTTTTTATTGTTTAAATATAAAAATCAGTATAATTTTACTTAAAAATAGTATTGAAAAAAATTTATACTGAAACAACTCAGGCTATTTTGTAACAGTTAAAGAGAACCGCGACTATGCCACTAAATGGATTCAGACTCAAGAGGCCACCTCCTTAAAGTGTTTGTGAACAAATTGATAAGTTTTTAAAATTAATAATACTTTTTTTATTGTTTAAATATAAAAATCAGTATAATTTTACTTAAAAATAGTATTGAAAAAAATTTATACTGAAAAAACTCAGGATATTTTGTAACAGTCAAAGAGCACCGTGACTATGCCACTAAATGGATTCAGACTCAAGAGGCCACCTCCTTAAAGTGTTTGTGAACAAATTGATAAGTTTTTAAAATTAATTATACTTTTTTTATTGTTTAAATATAAAAATCAGTATAATTTTACTTAAAAATAGTATTGAAAAAAATTTATACTGAAAAAACTCAGGATATTTTGTAACAGTCAAAGAGCACCGTGACTATGCCACTAAATGGATTCAGACTCAAGAGGCCACCTCCTTAAAGTGTTTGTGAACAAATTGATAAGTTTTTAAAATTAATTATACTTTTTTTATTGTTTAAATATAAAAATCAGTATAATTTTACTTAAAAATAGTATAGAAAAAAATTTATACTGAAACAACTCAGGCTATTTTGTAACAGTTAAAGAGCACCACGACTATGCCACTAAATGGATTCAGACTCAATAGGCCACCTCCTTTAAGTGTTTGTGAACAAATTGATAAGTTTTTAAAATTAATTATACTTTTTTTATTGTTTAAATATAAAAATCAGTATAATTTTACTTAAAGATAGTATTAAAAAAAATTTATACTGAAACAACTCAGGCTATTTTGTAACAGTTAAAGAGCACCGCGGCTATGCCACTAAATGGATTCAGACTCAAGAGGCCACTTCCTTTAAGTGTTTTGTGAACAAATTGATAAGTTTTTAAAATTAATTAGACTCTTTTTATTGTTTAAATATAAAAACCAGTATAATTTTACTTAAAAATAGTATTGAAAAAAATTTATACTGAAACAACTCAGGCTATTTTGTAAAAGTTAAAGAGCACCGCGACTATGCCACGAAATGGATTCGGACTCAAGAGGCCACCTCTTTTAAGTGTTTGTGAACAAATTGCTAAGTTTTTAAAAATAATTATACTTTTTTTATTGTTTAAATATAAAAATCAGTATAATTTTACTTAAAAAAAGTATTAAAAAAAATTTATACTGAAACAACTCAGGCTATTTTGTAACAGTTAAAGAGTACCGCGACTATGCCACTAGATGGATTTAGACTCAAGACATTTTAATCTCAATAAATCAGAGCAACTACCTTAAAGTATTTGTGTATAAATTGATAAATGTATAAAATTAATTATAGTTTTTATATTGTTTTAGAGGAAAAATAAAAAAAAAATTTAGATATTTTCTCTTTGGTGAAAATTGTAATTTTTTTCGTAATAAAAAATAGAGAAAATGTCCATTATTTATCTTAATGATAGTATAATTTATGTTTCTTTTTTTCCAATTAGAAAGATATTTATTTCTATTATAATTTATCAATTTTACATTATTTATTCATACCTGAAAGGAGACATGGAAGAGGATGTCAATGCAACAGTTTGTATAAATTCAATTTTCATATGCAGATTCATATAAATATGCATTGAAATCAGCAGTCATCATTGTAAATGAGGTGCATTTGTCTTAAACAAGAGTGCATCCTTGAATTGAATGTAACAGCATTTCTTATGAGGGTAAGTTTATGTACGTAGGCAAATTCACTTGTACGAGGGAGTTCATTTGCTGCGAAACACAATTGAGCAGAGTCTATGTTGCCCAGGAGATATGCTAACTGCACTGAGTGCATCATTCCTGCAATTACCTGTTGCATAAGGAAAGAAGACTTTCATCCTCAGCTATTCAGTTTGCAAACATTTTCTAGAAATTAATAGCATTTAGCCTAGAGTGACTGTGAGCCTATCCGTCCAACTGTTGGATTCGTCATGTTAATATCCGCTGACGAGAAGACTTTATATTCCAGCGATGTTGGTAGCCTAAGATGCCTTCACTTTATACATTTGAAAAGGGAATACTCACACACACATCTACTATTAAAAAGGTAAAGAATTCCCTCATTCGAAAATATGACTGCCACTCTGATTCATGGAGGAAGTGAAACTCATAATCCGTTGATACAATATTATTCATCGTAAAATGCATCTAATTTTCTCATAGGTTTGAGGGGACTATAAAAGAGCGTAAATTAAAATTTCTTGCAGGGAGATTGGAAAAATGTATAATACCTTCAGGATATTCTAGACGACTCAGAGACAAACAATCGCAGGTACGGTGATGCACTTTATATGATGGCACGGGAAACAAGTCATTAGAATCCGCCACTTTCAGTACATAAATAATGGGAAAAATAGAAGTTTTTAAATTTATATTTGCATTTTGCATAGGCAATTATGATATTATTTGCAGAAAAAAAAATTTAAATACAAAAGGGGGGAATCCGTAGAAGGAACTAACTGGTAACTTTATGAAATTAGACTAATCACCACCCAGTAAATTTTTTTTTTTGGTTTCACTGTACATCGTAGACACAGCTGATGATTAATTTATTATAAATTTTTCTAAATATTTTTATAGCTAAAATCAAATACTGAAACCTATCCTATAATCATGATTTCATATCCCGCATAAAAATTTCAACAAATCATAATAATATGGGAATGATTGACTAACTTAGTGGATAGCAACCAAAATCCACAATGCGGTTTTAGGTCACTAGGCAATCCGGTATAGAATCGAGTCACGATAGGATTTCCACTTGCCAGTTCGAATTTGATGGCTGTCAACTGAATGTGCACATTTCGTTTCGTTTAATTAAGTTTCTTAGTTCCGAGAGGCTTTCAGCCCACATTGTCTGCTAGCAAATCTCAAACAACTCGAAATGCACAACAGTTGATTCCAAACTATTGAGGATCATATAAAAATGCCAACTAGTCTTGGAGTCTCCCATCCGAACTGTTGGAATCTAATTAACATGTTCTCAAATATGAAGACTCGCGATTGGCGTGTATTCTTGGAAGACACTCCGTACCAAATGACGTGTCTGTCGATGTTTTAACTAGTTTAGATGGACTAGACTCTGTTGCGGGCAGGGATTTAAGCTTGACTGACAGACAAAATAAACTCATTGCTATGTCTAGGCATAATCGAAAGCCGGAGGAAAGAATTTCAAAATTATAGAACTCGACTGGATCTGGACAGGTGAAAGACAGCCGGCATGGCATAGTATCATTTCTTTAACTGACTGTGTCATATACGCGCCAAGCTTCATTTTGGTTTTCGATATTTTTTTACTATGCGGAATTCTTCACAGTCAAACTAAGACTTTGAATATGGAAAATATCTCATTTTAAATGGCGGAACTTTTCTAAAAAAAAAATTTATTTCAAGTTGCATGCATGCGAAATGAAATATTATCGCGTGTAAGATTACCTACGAGCAAATAAGAATGGTATGCTCACCCAATTCTAGGCACTACCATACCGAATAAAAAATTGGGACTGCCATAAAAAGACCATACGCTAAGAAATCACTCATATCGAATACCTTACCTACCCTCATATTTTGTTGGTGCAATCATGTAAAGGTGCAACAATAAATAGAAATCTATGCGCAGTTATAGGAATATATTTTCTAGCTGTCTACTTAAAAAATAGTCACAAGCTCTGGGACTTTCGCTAATACTGAGAACAGGTAATTTCACTTTGCTTGGTGCATTATGAATAAGTTTTTTGCGTATTTTGTCGCAATGCAATCGTAATAACTACAACGAAGCTTATATCGTTTACGATAAATTGCCCTTAAAATTTCTTCCAGGTTAATAGATGATGATAATAACTATGACAAATGGTAACTACCTTTAGCGTTAATGAATAGATTAATTTTCCTACGAATCATAATTCAACCATAGATAAAATCTTCTACATAGAAAGAAAATTTAGAAAAAAAATACAGTCTCGGAAGAAAATATTCACTACTAAAAGAAACAATTTCGACCAAAGTGGGAAGGACAATACAATATATATTAAGTCGAACACTAAATAAGAAAAAATTAAAGCTTTAATAAGAAAGCCAAAATAAGCTCCATATTATGATGAACTCTGTGCAATTATTTAAGTGGTAGGGATTGCAGGTTGCACTTCCTGGAAGACATCGGTGATAGCCACGAAGGCCTGGAAGATATTTGTAGCTCATCGAGTGATCATATTTTTAACCATATCCGACATTATCTGCTTAATAACAGAAGTGTTGAATTGTGTCAAGTTCCAGATCATGTGGGAAATTTTTGCAATAATCAACAGACACGGGGAAACTCTCTGGACAAGCAGCGAAATATATTTTTCGAAACATTACCCAACCAGTTCTAATTGACAACTTAACAGAAATTTTAGATATGACTTTCTGCTCTTAAAAATAATTTCCATTTCGGAAACTACCCTATCCTCATCTAACCATCCTATAAAGCTCAATTCACTATCAATATCAAGTGTCATTTCACCCAAAATTTTTATTTTCTAATGCAATAAGAGAGCTTTTAGATGCCTGAATACCTTTCTTAAAGAGCAAACTCTACAAAATCCAACAACCCCCACCCTCCTCAACTGACTGGTCTATTCAACAAAACAAAAGTCGATCTTATCCAACCCACACACTTGCTGGTCTTCAAATGACCTCGTACCTATGGCGAGGCATCATGGCCCTATCTCATGCGCTAAAAAACTTAAAGATAAACACACAAAAAAACGAGAAAACCAAATATATATAGTAACCAGCAAAATAGTGGTTACTAATATATATAGTAACCAGCAAAATAGTGGTTACACAGTAACCTATAAAAGGATGTGCCTAAATCTCAATTGCAAATTTGTTTTAACCCATTTTAATAACAGCGACATACAAAATAATTTAAATAAATTCCTTTTGGGAGAAAGCCAAAATATATAATAACCAGCAAAATAAACAAAAACAAACTATTTTTGACATAATTTTATCAGCCACTGTAATCACAGTAACCTATAAAAGGATGTGCCTAAATCCCAATTGCAAATTTTTTTAAACCATTTTAATAACAACGACATACAAAATAATTTAAATAAATTCCTTTGGGAGAAAGCCAAAATATATAATAACCAGCAAAATAAACAAAAATAGACTATTTTTGACATAATTTTATCAGCCACTGTAATCACAGTAACCTATTAAAGGATGTGCCTAAGTCCCAATTGCAAATTTTTTCTAACCCATTTTAATAACAGCGACATACAAAATAATTTAAATAAATTCCTTTGGGAGAAAGCCAAAATATATAATAACCAACAAAATAAACAAAAATAGACTATTTTTGACATAATTTTATCAGCCACTGTAATAATAGACCCCCACAAAAATAATGTAGCTAAGCTCTAATTACACAATTTTTTAGTCACTTTTAATAACAGTGACATACAAAAAAAATTAAATAAAATCCTATTTGCATAGTTTTGTTAGTCACTTAATTACAGTGACTTATAAGATTACGTAACCAACGTAATTTTGTAAGTCACTGGAACATAGTAACTAACAAAACTATGCAAATAGGATTTTATTCTATGTTTTTATGCAACATAGTAATTAACAAAACTATGCAAATAGGACATTGATTACGAGGGTCGTTCAATAAGTCCTTAGAAAATGATGGAAAACTGTTTTTTTTAAAACTCCTGATGGAAAACTATGCAAATAGGATTTTATTCTATGTTTTTATGCAACATAGTAATTAACAAAACTATGCAAATAGGACATTGATTACGAGGGTCGTTCAATAAGTCCTTAGAAAATGATGGAAAAACCGTTTTTCCAAAATTTTTATCCCGTCCAAAAAATAGGATTTCGGAAGTTCTGCAAAATACTCATCCGTTTGAGCAATGACGTCCTCGTTGGAAGTGAACCGTCGTCCGCCAAGCCATTTCTTCAGATTGGGGAAAAGAAAATAGTCACTCGGGGCCAAATTTGGTGAATAAGCGGGATGCTGCAACAATTCCATTCTCAATTCTACAATTTTGACCATGGAAATAGCGCAGGTGTGCACACGCGCATTGTCCTGATGCAAGAGGATTTTTTTCTTCTTCAGATGGGGGCGTTTCTCTTTGATTTCTTCGCTCAACCGTTGCAATAACGACGCGTAATACGCTCCTGTTATTGTTTTTTTTTCTTCCAAGTAGTCGATAAAAATGATGCCCTGCGAATCCCAAAAGACCGTGGCCATCACCTTGCCGGCCGATGGCACAGTTTTTGCCTTCTTCGGAGCCCGTTCACCCTTGAAAATCCACTGTGATGACTGTCTCTTCGTTTCTGGAGTGTAGTAGTGTATCCAAGTTTCGTCCACAGTGACATATCGACGAAGGAATTCGGCAGGATTGCGATGGAAGAGTGTCAACATAGCCTCAGAGTCCACTGCACGATTGCGCTTATTCTCCTCTGAGAGCAAACGCGGCACCCATCTTGCCGAAATTTTTTTCACAGACAATTTTCATGCAAAATTGAAGCGACCTTGTGATATGCCCGTGGCCTCAACTAATTCGCGCACTTTAATTCGTTAATCGTTCAAAATCAGATCGTGGATTTTGTCGATGATTACAGGAGTAGACACCTCAACTGGGCGTTCTGAACGATGTTCATCTTTTGTGGATGAACGGCCACGTTTAAATTCATTCACCCAATTGTAAACCGTCGCAAACACAGCTGTAGATGTGCCATGAACTGCATCCAACTCGGCTTTGATTTCTTTCGGGCTTAAGCCTTTCAAATGGAGATGTTTGATGACAGCCCTAAACTCGCTTTTTTCCATTGTTATGCACAAATAAATTTCGTTAACTTTAATCGACGATAGATATTGACCTACGCTATAGATCAACCTGAAATTTTGACAGCTTTCCTGTCGATACTGCTACTTACAAAAAAATCTTTACAGAGACTACGAGTGCAATTTCTTGGATTTTCTATGGACTTATTGAACGACCCTCGTAGGATATGTTACAATTTACATTGTTTGGAATATTTATGCACTTTCGGTAAATTGTAAAATTATGTACAAAATTAAGTTTAGGCTAAATTTTTGGGCTTGAATTGTCATATTGTGTCCAGCTGATTCCTTTCGTTACATATATTCATATGCTCCCAACTTTTTTGGGTTCAAATTGTTTATTTTGGTTTTTTAATTATTATTAAATATTTTTAGTTTTCTCCTTGTTTTTGTGAGCACTGTTTATTTTGATATCATTATTTTTTGGTTTTTCTAATAGAATACATTTGAAGTGTTCTAGTTATTTTCATCATTTCAGTTTCGGGAACTCGCCGTTGAGAGACTTATACTTCAATTAGGTTAAATAAATTATAAAACATTAAGTTTTGGGTCCCAAAAAAAATTGTTAAATCAACAAAATTTTAAATTCAATATTTACAAACTTTTGACAATTATTTTAATTTTTACAAAATATAAAACAGAAAATAAATTTGTTTCGATTTTCGTTCAGAATAAGTAATTTCCAAACAAATAATTGCATTTATTATTTAGATGTATGTAAATTATTGTCAGAATATGAGAAAAAATATGAGCCACGTCACAACAGTACCTGTAAAATGCTTCTGATTGAATCCGCTTCATAAATCTATGAATGAATACGAGTACAATAGCTCCATTAGCACCTGTTGCATTTTCTTTACATCCAAAAGCCATTCGCTTTAATTACCAAATGGTTGTGCTATTAAATATTTTCTTTTTCCCGTCAGCTTTTTCTTTACCACAAGTCACAGGTAAACAGTAGATCTTTTGACAATTGTTTACGGCAGAAACTTAAGAGAAACCTTAGAATGACTTTTAAGCATACACCAACCAAAAGAATGCGATACAGTCAGAGTTCCTCTTCAGAAGTCACGCTCCAGGTCCATTAGCATCGACTTCGAACTATTGTCGAAAATCAGGTGGCACTAAGAAGAAGCCAAAAATGCGACGCGGAACTGAATTTAGGCCCGAAAAAGAGTCAAACTTCGATTCGGAAAACAAATACGAGTAGGAATAGTGAAGCTGTAGAAGTAGATGATGATCCGCCAGCGGCATCCACAGAACCAAAACAAACAGTAAACTTTGTTGTGTAAACACAGCAGCAAACGTTCTACTTGAGGCGATACTAGGGAATGTGGAGGTCCGACTCCTCTTGTTGGTTTCAGTTTTTTTCCGTTTGTTGTTTGCTCATGCAACCGATGAATTTTATTATTTCTGAAAGGTTTTTCTGTTCAATTCGATGACTTGCCGTGTCCAATTGCGGCAGTCATTTCCCACCTGAATTGGAATGCTATTAAACTATGTGTACTCATAGAAGTTTGGCGGCTTTTAGTAGAAATTGATGAAATTGGAAGCCCGCCTTTCCCATCCACCATTTCCTCTTCCCAGCAATGATTTTTCTAGCCTACCTAGAGAAAAAAAAAACTTTACCAACTACCTGTATTACTACTTAATTTCCAGTCTGTGCACTTTATTCACATGTGAGCGAACAGGCATTTCAATTCTTCGTTCATAAAAGAGATCCTTTGAAAAGGAAATAATTAAACAACGTTTTTACGTTCTAAAAGTTTTGATACTAGTGGCACTGCAATTCGGTTTTAACTTATTAAAATGCGAGATTCCTTTGGATCCAATAAGTTAAGTTTTTTTTTCAAATCCAAATTAATAAATTTAGTAAGTGGAAAATTAAGAAAATTGCTATTTTTGAGAATTATGTTTTGCTAAAATTACAGAAATTATTTATTTTTTTAAATAGCTCTAACACTCTTTCTGGGATTATTAAAATTTAATATTTTGGTATTTTTAAGGTTAAGTTTAGTTTTGGAATGTATCATCACTAATCATCATAAGTAAAAATAACTTCAAGTTTGTCATCAGTTTTCTTCTACATTTAAAGCGTGATCAACTCGATGTGCTAATTGGGTTAGCTTTGCATCTAAAATTTTTATATTATCGTGTAAATTAAAACTTTTAAATTTCATAAATAGATAAAACAATCAATTTGTGTGGTATCAAAATATAAATGTGGATGTATCGTGTTGGTTATTTTAATCCAACAAAGAAAGTGAGTTAGTCTATCTTGTGCATCAACTTTGATTAGAGTTTGAGTTCAGTACAATTTTTTTTTAAAGAGTCTAAGCTAATCTTAGAATAATTTATCGAGTCATTTCAAGTTCAATAAATTAAATACATTCGCAAGGAGTAAAGAAACCGTATTTGATCAGTTTGATTTTTGTTTGTTTGGATATAAGGTCCCTTAGATATGACACAGGGGCTATTTTCATAGCACCACGACCGTGAGGCCTTTTGACGACTACAATTATCGTGTGAGTGGACGTTACAAAATTCTTAAATGGAGCTGGTCTGTTTTTAGTAGATTGGATTAATTAGAGTTAGTATATGTGTTCATGCTAAAAATGGGACTTTGAAATGGAATTGTTGGATCTCGAAGCCTCCACAATTGAAGAAACCCTGCGCGGAAAGAAATTCCCAGTTTGCTGACATTCGCCCAAAATAGGTAAAAGCCTTCGTAAACCTATTTAGGGACGTAGATGTTCACAATAATGCTGCCAACCATAGCTTTGAATATAGATGTAGAAAAAAAGTCTGAAATTGAAAGGATAGTTATCTAAGTACCAGGTGTATAAGCTTAAATCCGCTGCATATGTTTTTTTCATAGAAAGCAAAAACAAATTTATTCAAAGTACTTGTCCTCGCTAGCTACACATTTTTCCCATCTCTCGGGCAATTAGTTGATACCACACCAAACAAATTCCTTCTCTTTCGACGAAACTACTCATCAAGCCACTTTCGGACGTCTTCGTAAGAATCGAAGTACTGCTCAACGAGCGCGTGGCCCATCGACGAAAACAGGTGGTAGTCGGAAGGGGCTAGGTTTGGTGGATAAGAGGGGGGGAGAGGGTAGCACCTCCTAGTTAAGTGTCTCCAAGTAGTTTCGGACCATTTCACGGCAGGTCATTTTCGATACAGCATTGTCGAATGCCTCCATAAGCATTCGATGTGATTCGGCAGCCGATTTCTTCAAATTGAAGCAGAAAAACAGAGCTTCCCGCAAAATTTGTTTGCTATTAGGTATCGTCTTCTTCCAAAAGAGCCTGCAATTGATGATCCTCAACCTTCGAAGGCCGATTTTCACGCTTCTTGTCCCACAAGTCAAAATTGCCGTCTTTGAACCAACGAAACCAATCTCGGCATGTTGTTTCCGATAAAGCACTGTCACTATAGGCCTCCATAAGCATTCAATGCGATTCGGCAGCCGATTTCTTCAAATTGAAGCAGAAAAGCAGAGCTTCCCGCATATGCTCTTTTTCTGACTCAAAACTAGACATGATTACCAAAGGAAAAATGTATGTTGCTGTATGAAATTGCTGACAATGTGCACTAATTAATGTTGACAGATGTCAAACTCATTAAAAAAAATGTATGGCGTACCCATGGTAGCTTAATACGCTCACTCACGCCATCTATGACCGAACAGTGGATTTAAACTTATACACCTTGAAATATTATAAATAATTCTGATTTGGGCTTTATAAAGATACAAAAAGATGGGTTTTGACCAGTTTTGATTAGAATTGAGTCCACCAAGGAAGTCCGATCAGTTTCACTGGCTAGTCTGAGGCTTAGAGATGAGACGTTCGTGTTGCATTTACATTTCCTGCAGACGTGGAGACATGGTGGATTGATTGTGACCGCGCCATTTTCCGTAGGTTTTAAACCCATTGTCCTAATCGAGATGGGTTTTCGACCAGTTTCGATTAGGATTGAGTCCGCCGGGGACGTCCAATAAGCTTCACTGGCTATTTTAATGCAACGGTTAACAGCTGCTTCGACGTGGCTTAGCTGTTAACCGTTGCATCAGACTAGCCAGTGGAGCTCATCGCACTTCTCCGATCTTAACTTTGCTATTGTAATTATAACACATAAGGAATTAAAATATTCTTGATTTTAATAAATTATTATTTTGAATCTTCACAATCTTTTAAAGGATAATAAAAAAATTATTTTATTAGTGGACGCCAACAGCTCATATTAGAAAAACGAGATAGCCCACAGTCTGGCATCTACGCGCAAACTACCAAATACGAGTTATCTTGTAGTTGGCACTCAACGTGGTAAAGCGTATCACAGGTTAAAGATCCATTTTTTTTATAAAGCTATATTGTCCCAAATATATATTATTGAATAGCTATAATATTTCGATTACTAAGACTCTGTTTATATTCTCATTTTCTATGGGACCCCATCAGCTTTTTAAAGGTAAAACCGTCTCGAATAGTCTCGAAACCATCTGAAATGGAAGAATAGACATTCTTATAACTAGAAGTTAAATTCTAAATGATTTAAAATTTTAATTATTTTCAATTTTTACCTGATCGCAATCCTATTTATTTTATGTATTAAAAATTTCAAAGAAAAAATAAATTTTATTATAAAAAAAATTTTTTTTTCTAAATTCATCTAATTAGAATGTAGTGACCTATACGTACAAAAATATATTTCTAACGAAAAACCTTGAAATATATAACACAGCTGACATACCCACGCTTATTACAGGACATATTTCCTTTTTCTTTGCGAAGACTTTGTACATAAATTACTCCTTAAATTTTAGCCTTAAACAATTTTACAACATCACATAAAAAATGTCAGTAAACAACCTACGGGATCTCTTACAAGCAACTAAGTGCATTTATTATTTTCTTTCAATTATTACTAGTTTACCTTTTCGAACTAAACGGGTCACTTAGTAAATAAACAATGCTTAACGCCAGGACTTTAATGAGGGTCTAGTATACCAATTTATTTAAGGGTCAAGTCTTAAAATAATATTTATGTCACTTCTTCGAAGAAAAATTAAAATCAACAATTTTTATTAAATTTTTACCATTACCAGTGGCCTTGCTATCTCTAAACAATGGCACATAGAATAAGAAAAGGCGAAAAAATACAGTGGAAATATTGTAATTAAAAATAATAACAATAAAATTTACAGTGTCTCATAAAATTTATATTTATTTTAGACACCTAATTCGTTTTGATTTACAATCGCCTATCATTGCTGGGTAAATACAAAAATACTACCGCTTGAAGTTTTCAGAAGGTTTTCGAAAATTTTAAGACCCTCATTATCTCGCATATAAATAAAGGTAGTAAACCATAAAAATTCATAAAAATAAATATCATTAGCCACACAAACAATATTTTCTCTTAATTATTATATATTTTTTTTTTGGCCTTATACGAAAGGACAAAATGGCTAAAAGAAATCCCCTAAATTAGGATAAGAAAAAAGTGTATAGGAGAAGTGTGGCCGCCCATTTTCATAATAAAACTGAACAAAACTAGAATGGATGAGGTTCAATAAATAAATTAAATTTATGCTAGATGCGCGTGTCATTTTCCTAATATCCTTAATAAAGGATACACATTTTAGCGCAAATTTTCATCCTTGGCACATTTCTGTTTTGTCCTTTGATAAGCGTGTCAGTATTCTCAAGGCAAAATTATGTTTACTTTAAGTAAAATGGGAAAAGGCATAAAAATCATAATTAGAAAAATGTGATCTTTATGAAAGATTTTCCCAAAAATTTTAGAAGTCTCTTGTTCGTGTATGAAAAATGCAAGGACACGACAGTAAATTAGTTGTTTTTTTTTGTTTTTTTCTGTAATATTTTTTGCAGAAACAGAAATTTACAAGCCTTTAAAGTGGACATTATCAGGAGTAAGAAATGTTAGCCATCATCACTCTCGTGTAGAAAAATTTCAAAGTCGTAAACTTTCACTTTATCTCTTGTACATTTTGTAGAGCAGGTTTTTTCCATTTGGTCATTTTGGATATTTATCTTCTCACGTTCGTATTTTAGATGTTCTTTCGTAAAGATGTACGCAGAAAGTAGAAGATTTGATTAAATTGAAATCAGGTAAATGACAAGTATACAAAGAGTAAGGACATCAGCTTTCCTTAAAAGGATAAAAGAGTATATTCTAGGTGGAAAAAAAGGAAATAATACCAAAATTTCTCCTTCCTTTCGTTGTTGATTTTTTAGTATCTCTAAAATAAGCCCTAATTTAAATAAAATAAGTAGATTTTTTCAAGGATACATTTCCTTTGTTTTGTCCTTCAACCAAAAAAATTTAAAAGTAAAAACTAAGTTCATTTTCCAATATTGCTTTTTATCAGAGGAGTTATGAATATATAGATTTAATCATTTTCTGATTACCCAGAAGGACTTTGAGAAAAGAAAATATTTTGTATTGGAAAGATTATTATTATTGCCCTAAAGGTGAAAAATATTTTGAAAGAAAGAAACTCTGCTTGGTAGGAGATAGATAATATTAAATAATTATAATTTACTATCTACCAAAAAAAGAAAAAGAAACAATTAAGTTTTTTTTAAGATGGAAGAAAAAACTTTTAAGAAATAAACTTTTAAAACAACCAAATATGTTGAGACTTTGAAACGGCAAAAAAAAATCCTTGCAAATATTTCTACACATTTTAAAATTCACACATAAAAATTCAATACGAAATGAATAAATAAATAAAATCCTAGCACGAGTGGATGAATCTTTTGTATATAAAATAGCATATAAGGCTTCCGTTTATCCTCGAAAAGCTTTCAGCAATTTATCTGTAAAAATACACAAAAATCCGATAATGATGTTAGAGAATACTTTACCATCTAAAATTAGGGAGTTAAACATTAAAAGTATTTTTTTTGGTTGTTGTTGTTGTTTGTATTTTATTGTATTGTATGTATGAGTGGGTAGAGGGAGGTTGTTTATTTTCCCTATTTCAATTTTCAGATGAATTCGAATGAAAAAAGTTCCTCTTAAGACTTGAGGGTGTTTTATGTTACTTTATTCTATGGCAATTTTATAAAAACAAAAAAAAATATTCTAAGAAAAATTGTAGAATTTCTTTATAAATACATATTGTTTAAAAATTTCAAGAAAAATTAATTTAACTCTTAGTGATAGAGTGTGAAAAGCGCATAAGGAAAATTTAAATTGTTTTAGGTACTGAGTCACTACTACTCGAAGGTTTTTGCTGTATTTGTCTCTAAAGACTTGATTTAACCACAAATTTTATTTAGTCAGAAAGGAAGTTCTTTATGAATACTTATTAATAAAAATATGTATGGCTATATTCAGGGTTCTTAAAAAATAAATTCACCAAACCTTTAAGGTGGCAATTACCATCAATATACGAGATATGATAAAAAATTAATAAGGCCGATCTGGCAATACTGCAGGCTGCTGCTTTAAGTCTTAACCTTATATGGTGGCTACATTACTCTACAGGGATTATTTCTCATCACAAGAACTAGATTTTTGGTAGCATCTGATATTCTGAAAAGGCCGCAAATTAGTGGAAGACGAACTTCACTTAACTGATGAAAAGAGTGAGGGCTCTCATAAGGTCAGACCGTTAATTCATACTGAAGCTCCTTGAGAGGCTCAAAATAGGGTTTTTCAAGTCAGATCGTACATAACAGAAACTTAGATGCTAAGACGCCTACTGTTATATGGCCATCTATATTAATGACCATTTCTCGGAGAAGAGGATTCTTATTATTTCCCAGACCCTATTTACCTGATCGCAATCTGTGTGCATTTTTATCTGGAACCACCAGAAGAAGATATCAGCTATATTAATACCAGAATTTGGAACTAAAAGGCATTCGTGGATAAGCATACGTTTTGCTCAAAGACAACAACTCGAAATGGGTATAATAGCCGCCGCTACTGTTCAACGTGTGGCACTGCACTAAACTGCATGAAAAATAAGCAGGAGGATAGCTGCAATGGACTGATCATCCGCTAAGCGGAGATTAAATCACGGCCTTAAAATTGATACAAACGTAATAAGCAGATTTCGTAAATAGGATCCCATATTTCAAAAGGACTTAAAGTAATGTTATTTAGCTCGCTACAAACCAAAGCTTTATCGACCCAGCTTGTTTGAATCCAATGCATTTTTCTTTGATTTCTTGCTTGGGCCACTTCATGCATGGAATATTCTTTTAGGATCCCTATTATTAATCTTTTTCACCTTCATCTTATTTTTCATCTTCTTCATGTTCTTCACATTCTTCGTCTTCTTCATTCTCTTTATCTTCTTTGTCTTTTTCAGCATCTTCATCTCATTCCTCTTCAATTGGTTCCCTTTATAATATTCTAATTCGTCTTCATCTTCTTGATCTTCTTCATATTTATCTTCTTCTTCTTCTTCATATTCTTCATCTTCTTAATCTTTTTCGTCTTGTTTAGCTTCCTCAGTTTCTTTATCTTCTTCCCTTTTATTTAGCTTCTTCACCTTCTTCTTCTTTTTCTTCTTCTCAAACCTCTTCATCTAATTCATCTTCTTAATATTCTTCATCTTTCTCATGTTCTTCATCTTTTTCATCTTTTTTATGTTCGTCATCCTTTTTCAGCTTCTTTATCTTGTTCATCTTTTTTAGCAACTTCACCTTCTTCTTCTTCAATTCCTTGCCTTCTTCATATTCTAATTCTTCTTCATTTTCTTCATATTCTTTAATTTATTCATCTTCTTCTTTCTCCTTTTTCTTCTTCTTAAACCCCTCATCTACCTCATGTTGTTGATCTTCTTCTTCTTCCTCATTTGCTTTATCTTCCTTCATCTTTTTTTATATTTTTCATACACTTAATCTTCTTCATCTTCTCTATCTATTTTTTTTTTTATATTCTCCATCTTCTTCATGCTCCTTCAGCTTTTTTATCTTCTTCATCTTCTTCTTCTTCTTCTTTATCTTCTTCAATACACTTAATCTTCTTCTTCTTCTTGATCATCTTCATATTTATCTTCTTCATCTTGTCATTTTTCTTCTTAAACCTTTTCATCTACTTCATCTTGTTTATCTTCTTCATATTTTTTATCTTCGTCATTCTTCTTCTTCTACTTCATCTTCTTCAGCTTATTTATTTTTTCTATGTTCTTTTCCTTCTTCTTAAACTTCATCACCTACTTCATGATCTTCATCTTCTTCTTATTCATAAGCATTTTTCGTGCTCCATTCCTGTAGTAGGCGGTGTTAACCAGCTGACCGCACCCTCATTACTCCACATTGTACAACCACATGGTCCTGCCTCTGTCCAGCTCCATCCTTCACAGGTAGGTCTACTTGCTAACAGTCACTAATCAGTTACAAACTAGTTAGACTAACTGTTGGTAGAAAGACCTACCTAAACGTATGATATTATCGACTATATGATACTATCCGGGATTCTGACATCGTTCAGCTCAAGTCCTAGTTGAGTTGACCACAGCCAGTCAAGTTTCCGCAAAAAGGCTCCTCATCTTAGCCGGGCACGGTGGATTCTCGACTCTTGTAATACCGTTTTGTGCTGGTACCAAAGAGCTAACTTAAAGAGCTACAGTGCGGAACTTTGTAATTTCCTGGCGCTGCTACATCAGCTTAGGACCGCGTATTCGCCAAGACTCGTAGACCACTTATGGTATCGATTTTACGAGCTGAAGGGGATTCTACTTGAAACGCACTACCATGAAGAGTTCAAATAACGTCTGCACCGACACATATCTGCCTAAGTAAACTATTTTGAAGCGAATAATATGGATGAGGATCACATAAAAATAAAAATTAAATTCTTTCCACAAAAAATCTTAGATTACACCTTCTCCTCGATTGCAACAAAATCACTTTTGTAATCTTGATTTTTAATAGTCTTCGGAAGTTAAATTAGGTTAATCCCATTTTTTTTTAAGTTTTTTACAATAAAATTTTATTCTTTAATTTAATTTACATGATTTGAATTTTAAAGCAAAAATCTTGGTTCATTGAAATTTTTTTTTATTATTATAAAAAATTTCACTTCTGATATTAAGATTTTTTTTTTATACTCGTTGATGATGCTAGAATTCCTTGGTAATATCGCCTTGCCTACCGTTTCTTCTACAATATTTGGTTTATTAGATTTTATTTTCTTTATTATTCTCAATCCTCTGGTTGACATTGTCTAGTAACATTTTACCGCAACACTGTCTGTGGTAGTTGGCATAGTCTTTGCAATCAGATTTATGCGGGTGTCAGTGCAGAGTGTATACCCTTTATTCATAGCCATGCATACAAGGATTATTTTCCAATTGAAGTGACCGTTCCGATAAGGAAGGTTTCCAGAGTCTCCTGTTACAGACTTATACGAGTACGTGTAACGCTGTCGCTAGTATGTGACTCTTAGGACCTGCACAATTGTACCAACCGTGGAGAGACAATAAACAATCTCAGTAGTAAATTATCGTTGACAGTGATTTAAGTACTCGAGATGTATCTTTTACCGATTCCTTGGCTTCGGTTGCGTTTCATTTCTTTGACAATTTTTCTTCTGTTTAATTTTAAATTGAATTGAATTTCTTTACTATTATTGTGGTAGTTATCTGCACATTGGTAGTAGTGACGGTTAGATTCGATAAATCCATGTATAGGAAAGTGATAGTTGCAGCAGCTGTTATCCTAGAATATCACCAGCCTACTGGACTTGGCAGTTAGGAGACACTTGTCTCGAGTACCATCTTCAGTCTATCGGCAACATTTCGATAACTCTTAGAATCTTTTGAATCGATCGAATATAGACTGACGCTGCTCCTATTCGAGTACCTGCTCTAGCATACCTATTCATCTAATGTTACAGAATATCATATGGGAACCGAGAGTTTTTGTCGAATTAAACGAATACAATTTAGAAAATTCGATTGTACGATAGTTTCTCTCACTACTGATATTCTTGATAGTCGACCTCCTCATCATCATCATCTGTTCCTTTTCAATTTTTACCTTTCTGCTGCATTTCGTAAAAATCTTAGGTAGCAACATCGTCATTTGATGTCCAAAACAATTTGATGTCTTCTAAGATCATTTCTGATAATGTTTGAAGAAAAATTATACGTCGGAAAATGTCATCAAACTTAAGAATAGTCAGCAGTCTCAGATATAATAAAAAAATTAAAAAAATACTGTAAACCAATTCGAACAGCACTGAATTCAATCGCATTGACGATGACAATGGAAAAGACTAAATTCAGCGATAAGACAAGTCATCGTTAAGGATTCTTTTTCTCAGACTGTAGTGGAGATCCTTTAATCAGATTAAGGGACATTTTTATTAAAGACTTCTCTGTACTAAATCATGCCAACCAAAGTGAAGATAATTTTTGTATGTTTAGTTGGTACATGAAACTGTGAGTATCGGTCTCCATTTAGCGTTTTTTCTCTTCAACTTTGTGGTTATTTTTGCAAAAAAAATTTGATTTTTACAGTGTAAAGCCTTTTTTTTGGCAATTTTCATAAATATAATAATAATAAAACTATAAGAAGGTAGTCTGTAAGGTCTTTAGTGGTGAATAACCCTAACTCAGAGAATAGTAACATTGAGGCTTTTAGCAAACCTTAATGTCATATTGGTTGGCAGCCGGGAAAACTCGTAGGCGTCATTGAATCCCAAACCTAGTTGCCGAAGTCTCTGGAATAGATGCTTCAACGTTTCATCTTCTTCGGAGCAAAAACGACGGATGATATCTTAACAGACAATGGTCAATGAGTAGACAATAGGTCTGATTTGTTGAGTTTAAGGACTTCTGCCGTCCTTTTTTTAGAAAAGATGATTAATTTCTTAGAGTGATTTATGCCCGGAAAATTATCTAAGCATGAGCTTTTAACCTCGCGTTTCCAGGGCTCTATAATAAACTCCAGCTGGCCCTTCGGATAGCCCTAGTAGTATTCTGGTTAAAAGAATGGAGTTTTTGCTCCTATTTTGGCGAGTTTGTATGCTAGTTCAATTCCTCTCAATTTCCTCATGGCCAAGCAGCCACAACATTGTTACTTTGATGTATCTTATCAGTTGATTTACGACCATGAGGATATCCCAATGGAGGTTGGCTATCTGAAATGATGTAGATCTTTGCGTTACGTAGTTTCCTTTTGATACCCTTTCTAGCACAAAGCCCTATGATACTAAAAAAATAGATGGGGTTTTTCCAAGAAGCTGAGATAGAGGGTAATGACGCCCGTCTTTACAAGGTGTATAAGCTTAAATCCGCTGTTTGGTCATAGATGGCGTGAGTAAGCGTATTAAGCTACCATGGGCACGCCATACTTTTTTTTTATGAGTTTGACATCTGTCAACATTAATCAGTGCACATTGTCAGCAATTTCGTACAACAGCATACATTTTTCCTTTGGTAATCATGTCTATTTTTGTGCCAGAAAAAGAGCATATGCGGGAAGCTCTGCTTTTCTGCTTCAGTTTGAAGAAATTGGTTGCCGAATCGCATCGAATTGTTATGGAGGCCTATGTTGACAGTGCTTTATCGGAAACAACATGCCGAGATTGGTTTCGTCGGTTCAAAGACAGCAATTTTGACGGTTCAAAGACAAAAAGAAAGTCGTCCCTACATCGGATTGTGACAGTCGATGAAAAGTGGATATATTTCGAGAATCCTAAACTCAAGAAATCGTGAGTTGATCCCTGTGCGTTTGGTGGGATCAGCAGGATATCGTCTACTATGAGATGTTGAAACTTGGTGAAACTGTCAATGCCCACCGCTACCACCAACAACTGATCAAATTGCACCATGCTCTGCGTGAAAAATGGACGGATTATCAACAAAGATATGACAAGCTGATTTTTCTCCAAGACAACGAACAATCGCACATGTCAAAAATGGTCTGAAACTACTTGGAGACACTCAACTGGGAGGTGCTACCCTACCCCGCTTATTCGCCAGACCTGTCCCCTTCCGACAACCACCTGTTTTCGTCGATGGGCCACGCGCTCGCTGAGCGGTACTTCGATTCTTACGAAGACGTCCGAAAATGGCTTGATGAGTGGTTTGCCTCGAAAGAGAAGGAATTTTTTTGGCGTGGTATCGAAAAATTGCCCGAGAGATGGAAAAAATGTTTTTTTTATTTATTAAAAAACAGCGGATTTAAGCTTATACACCTGGTACTTATAAAAAATTAGGACCCCTTGTCAAGTGAAGAATGGTAGGTCTGCCCCACCTTCCAAATTAAGTGCTTCGTAAGAACTACGTTGAAGGGGTCTGCTCGGCTTTAGGTCTCCTTGGCATTATTTGGTCTCCTTGGTATTCAAGCAAATTTTTTTTGGTCCGAAACAATCTAAAGTGGTTCAGACAGGTCGCCTGGTTTAAAGGTTTAATTTTTAACTGCTTAGCCAATTTATAATTTAAAAAGTAAAATTATATAAAATATACATTTTTTACTCATATTTTCATAAAATTTTTATTTAACAAATTTACTTATACGTTGCTAATATTTTTGAAATATAAAATTATTAAAATATATGCTATAAAACTTGTAGCAGAACTCGATCCTTTTGAAGTAATTTTTGCTGACTTTTTAGTATATTTCGGGCTGTAATTCGGCAATTACTTAACAGATTTTAATTTTTAAATGATCTGAAATTTAAGAAAAAAGTATAATTTTTATTTATTAGTAGATATTGACGAGAGAAAAATAATACTAATCGTTGAACAAAATTTTTTTTCTCGAAAAATCGGCATACAAAGTCTGTTATTCATGCACCCAAATGACGTTTATAGCTTCTGTGCATTCTTCAAGTTAAACTTATTTTATCTAAAATAATATATTTGTTTAGAAATTCTCAAATGACGGGACTATATTTTCCAAATCACGAAATAAATTAACCGATAAGATAAATGATTCTTTATTTAATACTGCGAAATTAAAAAAATTCAATTATTAAAATTTTTGTAAATTCTTTTAAAATATTTACCAAAAAAAAAACAAAGTATGAAAATTTTTATAAACTGATAAACAAGACAATATATTCTCTTCTCTATTTACATAATAAGTTCAAAAAATAATTACCAAAAACGTTCATTTATAAATAATTAGTAAAACAGCTTTCAAATTGTATTTAAAGGCCATACCGTGGCACTATAGTTTGCCAAAAGCAAAAAATTATTTTTTACAAAAACTGTAAGCGTTTTCGAAAAATTAAATTTTACTATTAAGTAAGCAAAACAAAAAAACCTCTCACGATAAAGAGTTGTAAATGGTTTTGTTCAAGAAATTTTATACCATTAACTATCCGTGCACAAATTATGTAGCAATGAGGATGAATTAGTAGCGTTTGAACCATGGAGAAAACCCGTGGCTACGAGCAGGGTTAGGAAAACTTAAAGATTGAATTTAAAAAAAAAAATGAAATTTGGGAAAATCTCATGGTTTGCCACTGTCATTGACACCAGAATCATTTTTGTCATTGTCTCAGAAAATTAGTAAACAGCAACAATGCCGGTTCTGGTTGCGAGGGGATGATGGATGTGGAACTCTTTCCCAAAATCAAGTAAAATGACGAGCAACATAGTCTTTCGCTACTAATATGATTATAATTAATGAGATGGTAAGCATTCAGTACTGAAGAAGCAATTTGAAGTGTCAGTACTATTCCAAATTCACTCTGCCGCTTTGCCGTCGAAATTATGATGGAACGTAAATTTCCCAGTTCAATTGAGGCAGCCGAAAAATCGACGTTTAATCAAGTCAAAATGCGGAGAGAATCGAAACAGTCATTTCCGCTTGATGATCATCACCACAAATTATTGTACAACCATTAGTGTTGCTGGTGAAATATTTTACAGGAAAATCGATTCCTCCCGAGCACTTTACACTTGCGTTAAATAATTTAGGCGACTTGGTGAAAAATGATGAGAACCAAAAATTACACTGTGACTTCCGATAAAAATTGATGACAGACGCGCAAGTTCCAGACGATTCCGACAACTTACAACTGAGTTGATGCCATTTTGTGGCGGACGCATTTGAGAGTATCAAATGGTTTTCTGCGTACCCGAGGCTTAAATTCATTTATGATTAATTCTCTTCTTGACAGCCGACAAGAATGGCGTACAGTAACACCTTCAAAATTGAAAAAGTCTCAAATGAAAAATTATGGATTTTTTTTTCGAACCACTGAAGCATAATTGGGTAACAATTATTCTCTATGCTCCTTAGCTACCTGTCTTGGCTTCACTTTTTTTCTTTTTCGTAAATAGCCTAATCCTTCTAAAGAAATTTTCCAAATAGCCTAGACTTAATCATCCAAACGGTATAAGTGCAAAAAGATGCATTCAAGCCTCGATAATTCGAAAATTGAGGTTTAATTTTAGTGTTAGTACAATGTCGGTCGGTTATCCGTAGACTCCGTTTGATCAAAGGACGAAAATTTCTTCTTGGGACAGAATATGGTACTCAACTGAGGATTTCTGGGATTTTGAGTGCTGCCTTCTTCAACTTAAATAGTAATTATACAATTTATAGTCCAAACGATCAGCTTCATTTTTCTCCTTTCGTCGCCGTCATTTATTTTGAGATAAATTTTTTCCCGACTACCAATTTCGAACACATGGCGTCAGCTGGGATGATAAGATGGACAGACTTCGAATATGAATCATTCCATTTTTGGGTACGCCACTATCATTAGGGTGCATTCTGGTAACAGAAGTTAGGGGTTGTTCTACCTGACACCATTAAGATTGCATTCCTAGATTTGTCGTGCAAGCCCTTCTTACTCGTATACACCAAAGAACGAATGATTTATGAACTTTCTGAATTCTAATGTAAGGATTTTTTTTCTGCTCCAACATATTTTGTGCTATTACATTATTTCGAATGCGGTTTTATGTTCGATGTGTGGGTAGATTTTGCAAAAAAACACCTAATGATCATCATCCACATCAGACATGTGTCTTATCTTGTCAAAGATACAAATCTTCAAGTTGACTTTGGTAATATTTTTGAGGTTTCTTCCCTTTTTTAGATATTGCGTTCAGATAAGTGTGCCGTGCTATTTTTGTATAAACATTTTTGGCTTCGTCAACTTAAGTAAACAAACTTTTTGTTCCTTAATAGCTTCATTTATGAAAAAAAAAACCATTATTTTCTTGTCTGAAATAATTAAATAAAGTCCAAAAATATATAATTTATAATAAGAACATATGGTTTGGAAGTGGTTGGTTTTCTTATTTTTTTTGCAAATTCTTATCGAAAATTTTTACCGAAAATTTTAACTGAAAATTTTTAGCGAACATTTTTACTGATAATTTTTACCGGAAATATTTGCTGAATATTTTTACTGACAATGTTGACTGAAAATTTTTACTGAACATTTTTTCTGAAAATTTTTACTGAATATTTTTAGCGAACATTTTTACTGAAAATTTTAATGAAATTTTTACCTAAATTTTTACCGAAACGAATATTTTTACCCAAATTTTTACTAATAAAATATTTTTACTACTTTTGGTGAAAATTTTTACTGAAAATTTTATCCTAAAATTTTTACTAATAATTCTCACTGACAATTTTTACTGAAAATACTCACTCAAAATTTTTGCTGAAAATTTTTGCTGAAAATGTTTACCGAAAATTTTTACTGAATATTTTTAGCGAACATTTTTACTGAAAATTTTTACCGGAAATATTTGCTGAATATTTTTACTGACAATGTTAACCAAAAATTAACACTGAACATTTTTACCGAAAATTTTTATTGAAAATTTTAATGAAATTTTTTACCTAAATTTTTACCGAAACGAATATTTTTACCCAAATTTTTACTGAAAAATATTTTTACTACTTTTGCTGAAAATGTTTACTGAAAATTTTTACTCAAAATTCTCACTAAAAATTTTTACCGAAAATTTTTACTGAAAATTCTCAATAAACATTTTTACTGAAAATTTTTGCTTAAAATGTTTACCGAAAATTTTTACTGAATATTTTTAGCGAACATTTTTACTGAAAATTTTACAGGAAATATTTGCTGAATATTTTTACTGACAATGTGAACTGAAAATTTTTACTGAACATTTTTACTGAACATTTTTACTGAATATTTTTACCGAAAATTTTTACTGAACATTTTTGCTAAAAATGTTTATCGAAAACTTTTATTCGAAACTCTTTATAGAAAATTTTGACGGACAATTTTTACCGAAAATTTTAAATGAAACTATTTACTGAAATTTTAACCGAATATTTAGCGAAAGTTTTTACAGAAAATTTTAATGAAAATTTTAACAGATAATTTTTACTGAAATTTTTTACTGAAAATTTTTACCGGAACATTTTAGCGAAAATTTTTACCCGAAACTCTTTACAGAAAACTTTTGCCGAACATTTTTACCGACAATTTTTACCGACAATTTTTACTGAAACATTTTATTGAATATTTTTACCCAAATTTTTACTAAAAATTCTGACTGAAAACTTTTGGCGAAAATTTTTACCGAATATTTTTCCTGAAATTTTTTACCGAAAATATTCGCTGAAAATTTGTACCGCAAATTATTACCGAACATTTTTACAGAAATTTTTTACCGAACATTTATACCGAAAGTTTTTACTGACAATGTTGACTGAAAATTTTACTTAAAATGCTTACCGAAAATTTTTATCTGAAACTCATTATAGAAAATTTTGACAGACAATTTTTACCGAAAATTTTAACTGAAACTTTCTACTGAAATTTTAACCGAATATTTAGTGAAAATTTTTACAGAAAATTTTAACGAAAATTTGTACCGATAATTTTTACTGAAAATTTTTACCGGAACATTTTAGCGAAAATGTTTACCTGCAACTCTACAAAAATCTTTTGGCGAAAATTTTTACCGACAATTTTTACTGAAAATTTTAATGAAATTTTTTACCTAAATTTTTACCAAAACATTTTATTGAATATTTTTACCCAAATTTTTACTGAACATTTTTACCTAAAATTTTTACCGAACATTTTTACCGAACACTTTTATTGAATATTTCTATCGAAAATATTTACTGCAAATTTTTAGCTGAAAGTTTTTACTGAAAATGTTTGCTGAAAACTTTTATCGAAAATATTTGCTGAATGTTTTTACCGAAAATTTTAGCCTAGAATTTTAACCAGAAATTTTTACCGAAACTTTTTATTGAAAATTCTCACTGAACATTTTTACTGTAAATTTTAATGAAAGTGTTTACTGAAAATTTCTCCCAAAAATGTTTACCGAATATTTTTGCTAAAAATTTTTTCCGCACATTTTTAATGAAAATGTTTCTTCAAAATTTCTACTGAAAATTCTCACTAAACATTTTTACTGAAAATTCTCACCGAAAATTTTTACCTCAAATTTTTACTATAAATTTTTACCGAAAATTTTTACCAACATTTTTTACCAAACATTTTTACTTGAAAATTTTTACCGAAAATTTAAAAAAAAAAATTTTCCGAAAATTTTTACCGAACATTTTTACATAAAAAGTTTAATCGAAAACTTTTACAAAAAAATTGTACCGAAAAATTTTACGGAAAATTTTTACTACAAATTTAAAGTAAACATTTTTTTCAAACATATTTCCATTATTGTCGTATACACTAGAATTTATACAACGTAGAAAAAATGCTCATTTCCAGCACCAACAGCTCTAAGAAATACGATATTCATATGTCCTCACGCTTACCAAGGATTCTCTTCGTGTTTATTCTTCTGTTCTAAGTACCAATCGATACAATACAATAGTTGGCAAAAAAGGCCAAAACAATACAAAGAAACAATTTAACGATCGATTAAACAAGTCGTATACGAATACCAATCGTTTTGGGCTCAGCTAAGCTTCAGACCACCATCGAAAAAATCGAAGGTAAATTTGAAACCACGACGAAAATAAAAAAATTGAATAAAAAAAATATGCAAGGACTTTAATCCTACTCGTATTGACTATTTACAGTAGGTGGTTGAAATTTTTACTTTGGTGAAAATTTCCGTGAAATTGTCTTGCACATACAAATGTGGTTAAAATTTCCACCGTACAGGTAGACCACCTCAAAAGCAGAACATCTGTAATCCCTGATTAAGTCTCCGAATTTGACTATTCTTTACAAAGTTGAGAGCAAATGCAAATACCTTCGCCGGCGGCTTTGTCACTAATGCTCCGTTTGTCTCCTATCCTAAGAAAGGATCCAATATTCTCCGAAAGAGGATAATAGTGATGTCGTTTCAATACCACCGCATTTTATATAAGAAAAATACGATATCAAAAAGAATGAAAAATTAAATGTCAAGTAATTCCGTCATTCGAAAATTTTACATGACCAACTAAAAAATTCTTATCGCTTTTCGCTCGTATAAATTTTTCTTATCCTCATTTCTACTGCAGAACATTTTTTTATCTTGGTTAAAATGGAATTGCTTAAAAGAATATGCTTAAGTCAGAAGGAAGGACCACTACCGTATTATTACGATATTTTAAAATGTATCAGATTGTGATAAGAAACTAGACATCCAAAATGCAGGACTGCATTTTTATTCATTTCCTTTTGCTTTCATTATAAATTGCTATGTAATGGAAAATGTTTTGTTTTTTATTTTATCATTTTTGTTATACAATTTCAAATATCAAATTATATTGTGGCTATATTTTTTTTTAAGGGTTCTGTATCTGAGAAAGGATGAGTAATTAATTATGTCAGATAAGAACAACTTTAGACAAAAGAACTAACTCATCGGATGCTGGTAGCAACCATTCGCAGGACACTATTTAGTAGGATACAAATAAAAATGCGTCATTTGGAGGAGGAATAAAAGTTTTTTTTTTTTTGCTTATCAGTCCCATCTATTTTGTTAAAACTAAAACTGTAATGACGGTTTATTTTTAAATAAAAAAACCAAGTCCACTAAGAATATCTGAAATTGTGGGAAAATTTTGTTCCTCTAAAATCACGCTCATATGAGTGGAAAGTGTTTGCTTATCCCAGTTTTTAACAAACCAACTAAATTATTGTACAACAAATTATTCTAATTCAATAGTGAATTTTTCATAAATATAACTGATTCAGTAAATAGTAAAATCGAATCACTACCCCTTCGATGGTAATTTTTTTTTAATAACTATAATTTCAACGCAGACCAAACAACGAGCACAATAAGAAAACATCATTCAAGCAGCTACTGATTATTTAAATGAGAAAGGAAGAGACCTTCTGAATTTATATTGGGTTTTCTATGTATAGTATTTAAATAGGAAATTTGTTTGATTTTTTAAGGTTAGGGAATTACAACAAAAGAACTAAAAATACTTTAAGTGAAAGGATCATATTATAGGGGACCGCACAATAAGGGACCAAATCTCACACGGTGAACATGTAATAATTTTGACCTCCTTTTTTTTGTATATTATAATTATTTTTATCAAAGTATCCTTTGAGTTATTGAATTTATGGAAGAAATTATTGTTCAACTAGAGAAGGTAAAATTCCTTTAGATATTTTAGTCACACTAGACTAATCTTAGCTAACCTGCCCAGTAGAAGGAAATAATCAAGCAAACAATTTCAAAATGATTTTAGAAAATGTATCAATAATTATACTTGTGCTCAGGCATACGGAGCTCTGAATGTGTTATGCTTCCTGCAGTGTGACGAATTCATCAAAAGAATCCGATTTGACAAGGGGATGCTGTAGAGCAGCGTTTATTTTTTCCGCGACGTACGTCATTTATTCAACATGAAAAGAAGACGAAACCGAATCGGATTCGACTTCCTTTTCGCATCGGATAGATAAACAACTGAACAGCATGATGGTGAAGAGGAATTTTTTAATCTTTAAATTTCATAGCGCCAAAGTACAACAAAATAACTCCAGATGGTTTCAGAATAAATACAAAAATGATATAACACCAAAGACCCATGCATATCAATTCAGATTGTTAGATTTGATTAGGTTGGATTCGATAAGATTTGGTCAAGTTGTTATGATAATTTATCGGCCACAGTAACATCTTCGTGGTTTTATCAATAATAAACCGACAAAAACTAACCAAATACTGATACTTTGGAAATAAATAACAAACGAAGACAGATGAATTGATCTAGAAGCATGGCATACTATAAACGAATTATAGCTGACCATTACTCAATTGGTTTTGAAAAAGTTGGGAAAAAAAATTGAAAATAGGAAAAAAATCCAGGATATCCATTAAATTTTGACGTGTATTGTTCGATGTCGAATGGCCTTTGCGCTTCGACGGTCATGTCCATGACACCTTCAATGGAAAGCGCGAATAGATCAATCATAGATTTGTCACGATTACAGCAGTTTCGATCGGTCAAAAAGGTGAGGTTGAAATGTGTTCATGCCAAATGATCATTTTTTTTTATCGACGTATTTATGAAAAAAAAATAATAATAATTGTTAGACTTAAAAAGAACTTAATCTACGACCACACTTATCTCAGTTGGTCTTAATATTTAATTTTGCTTCTAATCTTCGCCTATTAGATAAAAGTATGGGCCTATCGATTTTTTATGAAATATTCAAAGCTGAAGAAAAAAAACTACAATTTACAATATTATTTTTATGTTAATACTCGGTTAGTGTTCTACGATAGGTTCTTGCAGTTATTCAGATTAAAATGATCGGTTTCTGTATGTCAAACGGCTTCTGCTGCATTTTCATCATTTATTCGAATTGTGGTTTTTTTTTAAAAAAAAAAATTATTTAGGAGGTATCTGAGTAATTAAAATGATAAGATAGCTTAAGTCAGACAGTAAGTCAGAGGATATGTTAGCTGCTGTCATTTATTTTAGAATAATTCAATTATTACAAAAGGGACGCCATTATTAAATTTATGGGGTCCTAACATGATCTTGCACTTAATCGATTTATTCATAAACAACAAAATGAACTTACTGATTAAATTTTGAGCAGATTAAACTAGTCTAGATCGATATAGAAGCTTATAGAGATGCATTACAGACATTTCCACTCTGCCCGGGATGAACACGTCAAAACGAATCAAACACATGCCGCTTCTGACAATGTCGCCTATTTATGGCATTGGTCAAGCAGACACTGGATAATATTTGAAAAAAAAAACGGATGACAGTAAATTAAAAACCAAACGAAGCCGATACAGAAGTCAGACGACTTTGTTCAAAAAACTTAAGTACCAAATTTGAGGGTATTTATTGGGCATTTTAGATGCAATTTATCTGACAGCGAGTAGCTAAGTACGAGTATCTTTAAGTCATAAAATTTAATTTTTATCTTTTAGAAATAATATTGTTGAAAATTTACAGCAAATTTCAAGTGACTATTGGTCATTAAAATATTTTTTTTTCACATTTTTAAGGTTCAAGACTTCTAAATTTTTTGTGAATTCAATTTGCGGCTCTGAAAAGTAAAGTTAAAAACTTTTCATTTAAATTTATTTTATTGCTTTAATATTACAAATATGCGTTATTTAAATAATTTTTTAAGAGACATTTACCAAGAACCGATTCTATGGATAAGTTTTTTTTTTACATTTTGGTCTGTAAGTCGGCCATTACTTAACGAATTTTCTAAGTGAATATTATATTTTCTGTAGATTTATGGGGAAAAAGAGGAGTAGACCAATTGACATAACCAAATCATAAAATTTCATATCCTGAGAATTTGTGGTGAAATAAAAAAAAAATTTTCGGTCGTTTTGTGTGGCTTGTGGTTCCGTTTTGATAAAATTAGGCTAAAACTAAGTCAGTTATCATATGGTAATAGCGCTCAGAATTGACGGTAACGCTCTTTTTCTTCTTCATCTTTTTCCTAGAAATACGGATCAATAACATTTCCTGACCAAACTGCACACTAAACAGTCACTTTTCGTGGATACAATGGCTTTGCCAAAGTCACGAAAGAGTTTTACTGTAATTTTTATAAAAATTTTGCTTATTAACGTTTTTTAGCGAGCGATAAATAATATCATTTTAATGTGCTAAACGTGGCTATGGCAAAATCACCACCTTTAATGTAAATTTTTACTATTTAAGCGCATTTAAATAATAACAAACCTTAAACTAAACAAATGTTATCGAGGAAGACATATAAGAGGTCCGTTCAAAAAGTATCGTGAATTTTGAATTTTCGTGGGTTACGTATATTTGATTTTCGATTTTTTATGGCGTTATGTTGGTACTCATATTTCTCGCTTATGCCGACAAGTTCGACCATTTTGTATATTCAGTTAATTTTTTACAGCTGCTTTGCTTGCACGTGTTTTGGCTCGTTTTCGACTTTTGTCCATTTTCGACCAAAAACAGCATCGCATTAACATTGTTAAGGAGCTGTTGTACTCTGTCCGTGATGACCGAAATTTGCTCCAGACGGTCATAACTGATGACGAATCATCCCAATGGAAGCTGCCGCACGAGCCAGACGGAAAAAAGCGCGCCAAGTTCGGTCGAATGTGAAGGTTTTGCTTACAGTTTTCTGTAAAAGTTCTTGATGAGTTCTTGCCATAGGGTTAAGCGGTCAATAAGGAATATAACCTGCAAGTTATGCACAAGTTGCGGGCAGCAATCCGCCAGAAACGCTCAGATTTGTGGAAGAACAAAAATTGGATTTTGCGCCATGATAACGCACCTGATCACGCATCGTAGCTTTTGCGCGAATTTTTGCCCAAAAACAACACACCGTATTCTCCAGATTTGGCCCCCTGTGTATTTTTCTTGTTTCCGAAACTGAAAAGTCCCATGAAAGGACGACGCTACGCTACGATTGAGGAGATAAAGACGGCATCGAAGGAGGAGCTGAACAAGATCACAAAAAATGATTTTTTGAAGTGTTTCGAGGATTGGAAAATTTGAAGTGTTTCGAGGATTGGAAATTTTGAAGTGTTTCGAGGATTGGTGGGGATTATTTTGAAGGGGACAAAATAGATATTCATGAATAAACAAATAATTTATTGAAAAAAAAACACAAAATTCACGATACTTTTTGTACAGACCTCGTATATGTCTGACAGCTGTCAAATGACAGTGCTGTATTGGATTGTTCGGAAAGTAATTTCGTTTCATTATCCTTTTGGAACACTATACATTTCATATTGACCAATTGTGGCCTTTTTTTCTTTAAGTGAATCATTCAATTTGTCCAACTGATGATAGTACACTTCAGAATTGATCGTTGTGTTGCTCGGTAGAAGCTCTAAATAAACGATTCCTTTGAAATCCCACTGAACAGATAACAAAGCCTTTTTTTGATGAATATTGACTATCGAAGTGCTTTGAACCGGTTCATCTTTTCTACTCCAGAATCTTTTATGCTTAACATTTTTGTACACAACCCATTTCTCATCCCCAGTGATAATACGCTTCAAAAATGGATCATTTTCCTGGCGTTTGAGAAGCAAATCACAAACGTCAATGCGACGGCAGAAATTTTCCATATTCAAAAGTTAATCAACCAAAAACTACTGTGTATAATAAATCTATTAGTATTTGCGGCTCCCAATTATCTCCCTTTCGTAAATGTTTTTAAATACAAAAATTATTTTTTAAGGGTCATCTAGAAATGGGGATCTAAAATTCATTCACAAAAAAAAAACATTTTTTAATATAAAAATATTTTCAACAACACCATAAAATGAATAAAACTTTTCCACATTAACTCTTGATGGTAGTAGACTCCTACTCCCTTTTCGTATTATTAATGAAAACTTTTAATGTATAAAGTAGTAAAGCGTGTATCAGAGAGCAATTCGTCAAATTTGCTTTATTAAAAACAAAACAACAAAACAATCTGACATTAACAAGTTAAAACCATTGACAGTTCATATGCTATGCCCACGGATTAAAAAAAAAAATTTTGGACAGCGATATGTAGCGAAACGGGGAGATAATTTCAAAAAAAATCTTAATTATTTTTTATTGAGATGTCCAAATTAATGGAAGTAAAATGTTTCGTTCAGAAGCTATCGCCAGCTATCTTGACCAGCCGCCAACCTACCAACTAACGAACCAACCAAGTTGCCGGCTATCGACAAGACAGGAAGATGAGCTAACCAATCTTCCGTAAGGAATACTACAACTCTTAAGACATTGGATCAACTTTTTTTTTTTACTGGGATGGTTCATCTTTTGTTGCGGCAATTACTCAACTCGGAATAGTGTTGGAATTTTTTATACTCTCAACTCAAACTTGGAAATTTTTGTTTTTGGTCTTTTAGACAACAACTTCATCTTTTTAAGATTGTTTTTATTTAATAGCAAAAAAAAAAAAACGTGTACCTTTTTTGTTTCAATTTTTCTCGAATAGATTCAACCATCAGCATTACTAGCACCATCATCGAAGAAGCACTTATCTCCCAATTTCGGCTTTAAACGAATTTTAAGATTAGCCCAGCAAGCACTGCCGTCGCAGTTTGTTTTTCAATTCAGTTCAATTCGATGGATTTTTTGGTATTTCAAGAGGGTTAATACGAGTATGTGGGCGCATAATTCCTGGGTTTTTTTCCCTGCTAAGACCAAAAAAAAAATAAAAATAAAAATAATAAATAAAATTTATCAACATTCATATGTCTGCTACCAGATGAATAATTGCAGGTTCCCTGGAGTCCAATTCAATGTTGACTAAAAAAAATTTCCATTCCCATTTTTCACATAACCAAACACGAACAAATCCTCGACAAATACGAAAATGTTTACTGTTTTAAGCCATTAACCATGTGAAGAAGTTTCTAAAGGGAGACAATCAAGTAATTACAAAACTGTCGGCATATGACAAAAATAGGTGGTGGCTGGTGTTAATTAGTCATGTGCCTGATAATTCTTAAGTGGTTCATTACGACTCAGCCTTTTCTAAATTCCCAAACTCGAAAAGCATTTTCCAAAAAATCTCAAGATACACCACGCATAATGATACCGAGTCCCGGAACCAGATGGACAGCATGCTATCCAATACCATACAGCATGCTGTGATGTTTTTCTTAAAGAAGATGTTCTTCAGAGAATATCCCAGACGGCCAAGAGCTAGAGAGGAGTCTGTAAACGATAGCTTCCATATTAGTTTTAGAAAATTCAAACAAAATCGTAACCAAAACCAAAAGAAAGACTAAAACTGAAATTAGCACTACACCACTAATAAATGAACTAAAAAAAAAATTCGCATAAATGGGGCCAATGGCGACATTGTAGCCAGCTACTTTTGGTGCGATTTCATTAAATCACATCGAAATGGTTCGGATTCCTTCAATATGTTGTCCGTTCGATGATTCGCCGATAAAGTTTTAAAAGGTTCACCAAACAAATTTCTACTCGACTTATTGGCTAACACAAAAAGACCAATAACTCCAAATACAATCATCTCCAGATGGGGCTGTGTCATACTAAACAGTGAACATATGCTTTGTATAGTAATAATCCATGTTTATGGACAGATTAGGTCGCTCTCATTGGCATGAAAATTCGGCAAAACTCTTGTAATAACAGCAAATATTAAAATAAATAATTTGTTCTCACTTTCCAGTTGGTCTTTTGACTTTTATTCGTACTTTTTGGTATTCCAACTAAGAAAGACGAAGCAAATTTTCAGAAAATTTCCAAATTGAATGTGAAAAAGGAAAGGTTATTAGTATTATTTTTTATGGGAGGGGGGGTAAGGAGGAAGATGGCAGACATTGGAAAATTTCCTGATTGGATATTTTGTAGATTCTGATAAAAGTTTTTTGTAGTTTTTTTTTGTTCATTTTTGGTGCTAAAAGTATTAAGGATGAGAAAAAGTTGACATTTTTATGAGTGAAATTTGTTCAATAATATAATAATTGTGAAATGATGGTAAGGGAAGAATTTTTACTCATCGTCTACTATAGCAACTTAAGAAACTGTTCCATTTCTATAAAGGAAAATAATCGGAAATCATTCGGATCCATAATAAAATTATTGGCCAAATAGGTTTTTAGCAATTACGAGGATCGTTCAATAAGTCCTTAGAAAAAGATGGAAAAAAACTGTTTTTTAAAAAAAAAATTTTTATTTTTCAACATAATCTCCTTTTAGCTCTATACAAAAAATAGGATTTCGGAAGTTCTGCAAAATACTCATCCGTTTGAGCAATGACGTCCTCGTTGAAAGTGAACCGTCGTCCGCCAAGCCATTTCTTCAGATTGGGGAAAAGAAAATAGTCACTCGGGGCCAAATCTGGTGAATAAGCGGGATGCTGCAACAATTCCATTCTCAATTCCACAATTTTGGACATGGAAACAGCGCAGGTGTGCACACGCGCATTGTCCAGATGCAAGAGGATTTTTTCTTCTTCAGATGCGGGCGTTTCTCTTTGATTTCCTCGCTCAACCGTTGCAATAACAACGCGTAATACGCTCCTGTTATTGTTTTTGCTTTTTCCAAGTAGTCGATAAAAATGATGCCCTGCGAATCCCAAAAGACCGTGGCCATCACCTTGCCGGCCGATGGCACAGTTTTTGCCTTCTTCGGAACCCGTTCACCCTTGAAAATCCACTGTGCTGACTGTCTCTTCATTTCTGGAGTGTAGTAGTGTATCCAAGTTTTGTCTACAGTGGCATATCGACGAAGGAATTCGGCAGGATTGCGATGAAAGAGTGCCAACATAGCCTCAGAGTCCACTACACGATCGCGCTTATTCTCCTCTGAGAGCAAACGCGGCACCCATCTTGCCGACATTTTTTTCACAGACAATTTTTCATGCAAAATTGAAGCGACTGTACCTTGTGATATGCCATTGGCCTCAACTAATTCGCCAATCGTTCAAAACCAGATCGTGGATTTTGTCGATGATTTCAGGAGTAGAAACCTCAACTGGGCGTCCTGAACGATGTTCATCTTTTGTGGATGAACGGCCACGTTTAAATTCATTCACCCAATTGTAAACCGTCGCAAACACAGGTGCAGATGTGCCATGAACTGCATCCAACTCGGCTTTGATTTCTTTCGGCCTTAAGCCTTTCAAATGGAGATGTTTGATTACATCCCTAAACTCGCTTTTTTCCATTGTTATGCACAAATAAATGTCGTTAACTTTAATCGACGATAGAAATTGACCTGAAATTTTGACAGCTTTCCTGTCAATAATGCTACATACAAAAAAATCTTTACCGATACTACGCGTGCAATTTCTTAGATTTTCTAAGGACTTATTGAACGACCTTCGTATGAAATTTAAAAATAAAACAAATTTTCTGTAGTAATGTTGATCTTAATAGCTTGAAGAAGATTCAATTAAAAAAGCACACCACCGAGTTTTCGAAATAATTTTTCTTTGATAACTTAAAAGTTTTAAAGCCAGAATTTTCTAAAAGCCTCAAGGACTTTATTCAGAATATATTTATGAAGAGAAAAATTCTTACAAATAAAGGAAGATTATTCATTAAATAATTCGGAAAGTACTGCCCTTTCATTTGACAACTGTTAAATATTTTTCTCTTAAATTATTCAGTTTAACCTTTGGAAGGTAATATTTCGAACAATGATTTTCTTCATCGATGTAGATCGTTTTTTTGCTCGGTGGGTGCGTCCAGATTTTGCGATATCAGTTGTCCTACATGATTGCACGATTTGACGCCGTTATACAGTTTTTGAAAGGAAATTTTGTTTAATATCATCAAACTTTAGAAAAATTTAAAAATCAACGTCCGTTAAGTAATTACCGAATTACAGACAGAAATGTTCAAAAAAAAAAGTCATAAAAAGGTCCCCTAAAATTTTTTTAAATTCTGAATACCATCGACATTTAGTCATTATAATAAATCTCAAATTTTATAATAAAATAAAAAACTATTTTTCCATAAATTTAGTTTTAATTATATTTTATTTTAATGAGTAAAGAAATTTTATAATTATTAGAAGAAAATTTACAATCAAAAACAGTAATTTTTTTAAAAACGTAAGCAACTTAAATAAATAAATGAAGGAAAAAACTTTTTTTTAATAACTTATTAAAAATGCATTCTGACAAAAATTATTTATAAGCAAATGGAAAAAATTTCGCACAGAATTTCATTTCATGGCAATTATAAGCGTTCAGGTGTATTTAACTACTGTGCACCTGATATCGATTTTATGAGGAAAAATATAACCGAATTGTAAATGAATTTTTATTTTTATGATTTGCATAAGGACAATTTCATTTTAAAACTTTTTGTTTCTTCTATATTAATTGTGTAATTTTATTTCAATTAAATTTGTTTAAAAAAAAAAAACAATCATTGATCAGTTTTGAGAGATTTTATTTTTCAAATGTAGTAAATTTTATTTAACATTTGTTATTTAACAAGGATTGGTTGTTTTTTTATTATTATTTATTAGGCAACGAGTATTAAACTAATATTTTTTCTTACTAATAACGAGTATTTTTTGTAGGTATTCCTGTAATTTTTTCAGGGTATCTTTCTAAAAGTCCTACGTGGCATACCCAAACCGAAATATTCAGTCTACCATATTTTATTGTAGAAACACAATTCCGACTGAAACTAAAATCTGCATTTAGTCTGACCTATCACAGTCTTATAAGAATGCACATAACTCCGACTGTATTTTCGTGCATTATTGTTCATTTTTTTTTGTCATCCAAAATATTTGTTTTAAATTTAAATAATTTTTAATATTTTTTTCGTTTTAAAAGTGTTTAAAATATATTTAAAACAACGAGATTCGTAGAATTTTAAGTTAACTGATGCGTAAGTGTGGGCAATTTTGGTTCTTATTGCATTGCGATTTCGCAGGATTTTTTTTGGCATCAAAAAAAGAAGATTTAATGCAAAAATTCAAATTATGGATTTATCAGTTCATAATATGGTGAAGAATAACTAGTAACAATTTTAACAGCTGGATGAACTCAGACCAGAGCTTGAGAGATCACAGTTGCAGCATAAATTAGATTAAAACACTTTCTTTTTTAGATCAAAATCACCAACACCAATATCCATATTTATATTTTTCAAACACACAAATTTTTATTATAATATATTTATTCATTTTAAAATTTTAATTTACATGATAATATAACAAATATAAATGCAAAGCTAACTCAATTAGTACAATGATTCGATTACGCTTCAAATGTGGGAGAAAAATGATGAAAAACTTCAATACTCTAGTTTTGATGATATAGAGTTTTCCAATAAGAGTGCTATGATTTCTAAGTAACGTTTCGGCCATTTTTAATACACCGTGATCTGTATTTTTTTTTAATTATATTTAGTAATGCTTACAATTTTACCATAAGGAGATATTCATAAGAACAACGTTTACAAATTATTCAATTTTATTATCAAAATAATCGTTCTCCAATTGCAACTTTTCGTGCGCTTTTGCCATTTTATGGTTGTAATAATCGTCATTTTCTTTAAATAACAACCTGGCAGATTTTGAGAAAGGATTTAGGCTTGCATCCGTATAAAATTGTTATCACTCAAGAACTGAAGCCATTGGACCACCGTAAACGTGGTGAATTTTCTGATTTTGTCTTGTAACAACTTGAAAACGATAACGATTTTTTTTGAAGAAAATCATCTTCTCCGATGACGCTCACTTTCATCTGAGTGGTGCGGTAAATAAACAAAACTGTCGCTTACATTCACCTAAATTGACAGTTTGGTGTGGTTTTTGGTCTGGTGGAATCATCGGTTCTTACTTCTTTCGAAATGAAGCTGGTAACACCGTTACTGTCAATGGAGAGCGGTATAGATCGATGATAACCAACTTTTTATGGCCGAAATTGGAAGAAGTTGATCTTGAAAACATCTGGTTCCAAAAAGACGGAGCTACGTGCCACACAGCACATGCAACAACCGAATTATTGCGAGAAAAGTTTGTAGATTCGATTATTTCAAGAAATTGTGACATTGAATGGCCTCCAAGAAGTTGTGATTTAACACCATTAGACTATTTCTTGTGGGGTTATTTAAAGTCATTGATCTTTAGTAATAAACCAGACTCTATTCAAGCTTTAGAAGTCAATATTGAAGGTGCTATTCATGACATATGGTACGACTTGATTTAGTGTAAAAAGTGCTCGAAAATTGGGTTCATCGAATTCGTTCCTGCAAAAGAAGTCCTGGATGCCATTTGAATGACGTTTTATTCAGAAATTAATTATATCAATTTTACTTTATATTAAATAAAAATAATTTAAATTTCCTTAACACTTAGTGTGTTTTTATTTTAAAAAGAAATCATATCACTCTTATTCGAAAACCCTTTATATGGTCTGGCCTAAATATGTCCTGAACTGAGCACTGAACTGTTATCAAAGCAAACTTTCTGATTTCTCATAGCAAAACTTAGCTCAATAAACAATTTGCATATATTTATTCTTAAAAATTTGCATTTTTTATGAATACAATTGATAATAATATCTACTAACTAATTTAGTTTATTTAAATTTTTATTTTAGTTACTTTAAATCTTTTTTTTTTTAAAGAAATAAATACTACCAAAAAAGTTGCAAAAGCATAGAATCAATATATAAAATTTAAGGATTTGCTGCTTAAATTCAAGGATTTTGTAATTTTATTTTTCCAAAAACATATTTCAATCTGGAAATTAAAAGTTCCGGTCAATGTGTAATATATAAGAAAAAATTAGGTACTAAATTTCCGGTCGATTATTTGAGTGAAATTTTTTTTATAATATTCCTTTTAGGTTCCTAAATTGTATTTTTTTCACATTTAAATATATTGGCAAGATTTTTTCTTCTTCTAACACTTTTGTTATCTCAACAAACAAACAAAAAATAAGTAAAAATCTACAATACGGTAACACATATACTAGTATAAGTAAATGTGCTTTCAAATTTAATGTACATTCGTTAGCTGAGATAGGAAGGAAGTGAAGAAAATTCAGGAAAAAGGACGAAAATTTGTATAAAATCAACAATAATAAACGAAACACAAACGAAAACGATTCATTGTCGAATGCCGACGGTTAATATGAGGACGACCTGACTTGAGTGAAAAGCCATTTGAACGATGATGCTGTTTTATATTTAAAAAGAAAAAGAAAAAAAAATAACAAAAATGTGAAAGGATACAGTATAGAGACTTAAAAGAAAATGGCATCCTGCTGTTGATTGTAGGCGGTAAATTGCACGCAAAGGAACAATTTGCGTTTCTTTAACACGATACAAAGCACAATAGAAAACGAATTGGAAAAATGGGTGTTAAAACAAACGGTTTACGATTTATGGAGGAGGCCATATTTGTGGCATGCGACCGGAGTACTCGTAAGCAGTGGACAGAGTTCAGTGTGCTAAGGTAACAAAAAAAAATAATATACTCGTGTATAGAAAGCTGGTATTGAAAGCGTGCGAAACACATAAGAAAGCACATTGAAAGGGGTGAAAAAAACTGAAACCAGAATAAGCTAACTAAGAACTCAGTTGTACTGTTAACCCTTTAAGACGAAAGAGACCGATAAAGAACTGGAGGGTAGTCGGTTGATTCCAATAAGGGCAGGTTCGACAAAACCGAATTTGTAATGCCAATGATTCGCTAAAGGAGGATTGGTTGAGGCAAAGGATGACGAGACGCACAAGGACCCTTAAGCAGTTTAACGAGCCATACCAAGAAACAACCATATGATCTATGAGTGCCATTAATCAATCATGCAACTTAAACATTTCAAATGAGAGTTGTTATATGGACGTATGTCCTCGTAGCTCCTCTACCATTTCTTCAAGGATAAATCCCTTTTGCTCTGTTGGTACCTATGAATGAATCGAAAAAAGAATAAGCCATGAAGAACAAATATGTGGCAACACTTTTAAATTTCAAGCCCAAGGATGTAATTTACTATCGCAACAGTCTCGTTTAGTTGTGTTAATAATTGTTCCCATGAAAATCAAATATGACAAATGTTTTTTTTTTTTGTAAAGTGATAATGGAAAATGTTCAAAAGAAAATGAATTTTACGACCCATGCAAAAAAAAAAAAAATTCAAAATAAAACTAACTACAGCTTGTGGAAAGTCCTATTTAGTCTTTTAAATTTCGCAAAAAAATATTTTCTCTTCAAAATTTGTTTTTTTTTTATTTTTTTTTGTAAATTTATTAAAAAAAAATAACTAAAATTACTAATAATAATAATTTCTGCAAATAATTAAAATCCAAAAACAAAAAAAAAATTCACCTATTTTATTGATGTTTTGATTTGTATTTTTTGGTTAAAAGGGACCTAAAGTCATTTATTAATTCCATAACAATTAAATCATAATTAAAAAAATTATTTAATTAAATTTATTTGATTAGGTCGTATCGGGAGAGTTGCTTTAAGAGATTTTTGAAGAGAATTGCTCATAAGAAACGATGATAATTTATTCCATGAGTTGGGAGAACGCATCTAAATCCCTCTTCTGCACAAGCGGTTTAAAAGAAAGCCATCCGAATTGACCTGAGTTTACTTGGCTAGGTTTAGTTAAAGAGAAAACGTGAGCGCAAGTGCGTATTCTGAGAACTAGTTTAAGAGAAAATTTCCTGCTGGCCAACAATAGGACTGACCATCATCGAACGGACTCTTTGAGCATTTGGGCTTTACACTCTTTGAGCATTTTGTCTTTAGACTCTTTATCTTAGACCCCTGACGAATCGGTTCGTTTTTGTCTTTGTCTAACCAGAACGATAGATAGCATGGTAGAAAGAAATAAAAACTTCACCAGCATAAATATTAGTTTCTCTTTAATGGACATCAATGAATATTAATAGTCAAATGAGAAGACAACGTGCAGAGCGCAAGAGCTACTTTCAATTTGGTTAAAAGAGTGAAAGAATAGCAAACATATTCACAGGCAATTGGGTAATGATAGAATAGAACAGGCAATGTGATTATTTCTGTAGGGACTTTTAGGGTCTGCATAACGAAATGCTATGAAATTCTTCTTCGGGAGGGGGTAGCGGCATAAAGTACCATCGATTGGGATTCTGCGCTCTGTTGCTGGTCCACGTGCTTGTGAAATAACGCTGAAAACACAGCAAAGTTCGCATAACAACAGACAAGAGGTCGCACTGTTCGCCATGCATTTCTGTGAGTATATTTGGAAGCTCTTTCATCTAAGCGGTTGTGCCTATCTTTCCTCTCCGTCTTATCCATTGCAGGACTCGACTGCCGTCGGTGGTGGTCCTTGAAGTTGAAGTTGGTTTTGTTCAACCTCCTCCCTCTTCGCAGTAACCTGTTTGAACGCGACCGTCAAAACAAAGCCGAGCCATGGCTACCCGTCCTATCAGCATTGCGAAACAGGACCAAAGAATCCCTGATGACATCCTGCAGGAATGTAGCCCGAAGTCGACGCCTGATGCTGTGCTGCTGTGTCGACGCCTGATGCTGTTCTGCTGTGCACCACAACACGCCGCCGGTCGAGACTGCAACTGACGACGACTTGTTGGTGTGATGCGCCACTGCGGCGTTGCAGTCGCCAAAGAGGCCAAACTAGCGGGAAGTTTTTAATAGAAGTCAATATGAACGACTCGGTTCAGTTGTCTGTTGGCGTTCGATCAAATTAGGTGTACGATGATTTTTCGGTGATGCCGCTAACGTGTAACTGAACGGAACTGTCTGCTATTCTTTTGACTTACGTCAACCGGATCCATCCAAATACCCGAAGAAAGTTTTGTGCAAATTTTTATCGGTTTTATTTAAGTTTTATTCATTTTTTTCGGCATCCTTCGAGAAAAACAAAAGGAATTTCAACAATTTCTTTTCGCGATTATCAATAATATTTAGTGTTTAATATTTGTTTAGTAAATAACTAAATAAAAAGAAAAATTATAAATTTTATTGAAAAGTTTCCAAAGGATTTTATTCAATTTTCTCGAGACAGAGTGTTTCTAAACCAAATTAAAAAAGGAAAAAAAAATCAACATAATAATTTTAGTAATCCTTAATGAAAAATATTATTTTTTTATAATTTAAATAAAAATTTGTTTGTCGCGAAATTAAAAAAATAAAAAGTTTATGTAAATTGTGTATAGAAAATCCAAAGAAACTAATTTTTTTTAAAAATTGTATCTTAATAACTTGAGAAAAATTGTGGATTATTTCAAAAACTTATTGGATTTTTTCTATTGAACAAATTTCCATCCAAATTTTATGTGGTCTTTTTTTTTTAAATTAAATAAAAATTTGAGGTTTTAACTGATATTGATAGTGAAAAAATAAAAAAAACGAAGAATGTTCTAACTGACAGTTTGTTGTCTTTACTGAGTTGTCCCATAATTTTTGGTGAATTATTTTTATAATTGTACAAAAAAAAAAAAATTAACGTGGAATTGGTTAAAACATCCCATAAATAAGTTTAATTTAATTAAGGATAAAATTGTAAACAGGAAATAATTTTATTGACAAAATGGTGAATTGTGCGACAATTATTATAATTTCGGTCCTGTTTGGATTTATATCGGGACGAGGTATTCCCATAGAAGATTCTGCGCCACCATTAAGAGTGCAACAGTGTCGGGAAGGATGTTTAGAAAAGGTGAGATTGAATAGGATCCACTCAAGAGCATTCACTTGAACAAGTGTATTTATATTTATTAGATTTTTATAGAAAAGATGAAATTTCGTCTTATAGAAAATATGATTTAAAAATTTTTGTGGATATTTAAGAAAATTCATATACAAAAATTGTGGTTCAAAAAGCTCAAAACTATTACGTTGAGGTCCTAGAACTATTTTTCAATGATAACAATACATTAGTTAAAAATTTATATCAGTTTTGTATTTTCGTTGTTAATTTTTATTTATCAGAAAAAATTTTAGTTTTTTTAAAAAAAAAATTATCTGGTTTTTTTAAATTTTAGTGAAATCAATTCTATAAAAAGGATTTGAGCAAATCGATATTAAAATTTGAAAATATATAAATTTTTCGTTGCAAAAATTTAAAAAAAACTTGTAAATTTTTTATGAAATTATCGAAAAAATTTCGAGGTGTTATTTTGTAAATTTTTGTTAACAAAAAAATTTAGAATAAATTAGAAGTTAAAAAGAAATTTTTAAAAATAATCTAAGAGGATATTAGCTAACAAATTACTTTAAGAGAAATTGTTTTGAATGTTTTTTCAAATATTTTACATAAAAATTTTCAAAATAATTTGTGTATTGTCCCATTAGTACCTCTTTTGGAGACTCCATAGTCCTCTCAGTGTATTTTCCTATTATCCCTCTTGGTATTATTTCGGAAACATAGTTAAAAGAATTTTTTTTTTGTTATAAAAATAAGTTATTTACAAATAAAAATAGAATTTAAAGAAAATATTTATATTTAGACTGAAAAATGTTTACCAAAAGTATTTATAGCTAAAAAATACACTAGAAAAATATGCATTAAAAATTTTTAAGAATATTTTTTTCAAATCCCTTTTGAAAGTTCAGAAACTGTTTTCTGAAATAAAAATAAAATTGTACAAATTTTGATCGGCAATTTAAATTATAATAAATTTTTTTACTGAAAATAAACAATTTTTGAAAAATATGTATTAAAAAATATATTAAAAAATTTTACAAAATACCCTAAAAGATTCTGCTTTTTTCATTTTGGTATAAAAATCTATTTTGTAGGGTCTTTCTTTAAAATATTTTAAAGCAATTACCCTCTTAATGGTATAGATTAAAAAGTAAAAATCTTCAAGTTAAAACTAAAGAAAAATAAATTTTTTTAAATTTGTTTTTAAAAAAATATACAATTTCACTGAATCTAAAATCATCGAAATCAATTTACGAATCATCCAAATAACTTTATTATTATTATTTTTTTTTTTAATTTATAAAAAAAGAAACTTTTTTATGAGAACAAATTTATTGACTTCAAAAAACTTCAGTTAATTTTTTTCCATATTAAATTTATTACAAAGAAGAAAGCGAACAAAGTTTACTACTTTTCCGTTTTTTTTTATGATTATTAATTCTAATATTATACCTCCTCCATGCTCCAATCTAAAACACTGTAATTATGATTGAATATTTGCAAAGTTTTCCTACTTAATCGATTTAAAAGAAAGCCTCATAAAACATCTGATACATTTTATTAATTTTTAAAAGAAATAATATTGTAATTTCTTTGATTAAAATTCTTTATTGGCAAAGAGACTGGACATTTTTTTTCTTGGAAGCAGTATTTATTGATATTCTTTTTACAAGAAGGAAAAAATAGGTGGTATTCTATAATTTAGAATAGTCCCCTTTGCTTCTCGGGGAAGAAGAGGACTCTCAAAGTAGCAAAAATGGACATAAAAATTTCTATAAACCGTAAAAAAATCCTAAAAATTATTATAAAAATTTCAAACAAAGTCACCATGATTGAACAAAATAAAAAATTTCATATTAAAATGCATCCTGTTCACAGAAAAAAAAATCTCCTTTTTTTTGTTGTAAAAAAAATAAATAAATCAAAAACAATCATCTATAGTACAAAAATATAATATTTTTGCTATAAGAATAAAAATAATAATATTAATAATAATGACAATACATAATGAATAAAAGGAATAATAATAAAATATTGACAATATTGAGCACAGATTAAGATGACAATTCGATTCCTTGTGAGCTTTTCGAACGTTAAAAAGAGGAACTTGTGTGAACGGTTGGTTTGCTTATGGCGAAGAGTCAAAGTGCTCCCAAGTGGACCCCATATTGAAGATGTGTTTTTTTTTTTTGGTTTGGTTTGCTCGGAAGATGATAAGTTGAGTGAGGAGTAATAAGGTGGAGCCAAAAAAAAGCTCTCAGCTTCTGTTTTCTTCCAATTTACGAGTCTATCTGATTATTTTCTTTTTCATATTTTATACCATGATCGCTGTCTCTTTCTACCCCCCCAATAATATTCTCTCTATTTTGGTATGGCAAAATTTATTTTTTGCAATTTATTTATTTTTTTTAAGCTCAGCCCCCCATCCGAAATTCTTTCGGTTTCAATTTATTCCGAATTATGTTCATCATCAATCAAGATTTTTTCTTTTGTTGGTTATCGTCGTGTTATGTCGTGAATTTGTTGTAAAACTTTAGCAAACAGATGGAAAATATTCGTTCAGAATTTTTCTCAACGAAATTATATGAAAAGTCAAACGGTTAAGTCATTTTTCATCGATATAACAAGCATAATGCTAAGGGCGAATAAATTGTTATGATGAGGTGGTAGCAAATATGTCCGTATAAAAGTATGATAATATGGGGGGGCTATAGGGTAGTTATGATAGAAAGCTTCCAAACTTTCTCAATGAGTTTTCAATTATTATTATTGGTTTTTTTTCTTCTTTCATTTTCCTTTTTACTGTAATATTATTAAGAAAGATGAGGATTGCCTTCATTTAGTTAGTTTTCCGAAAAGCAAATTGACAGTGATTTCGTCTTAACAAAAAGGATACGTTGCTGTACAATTATTGCTATGGGTTGGATAGGTTATTTGTTTTTTAAAACTTAACGAACATTAATTCTTATTTTGACATAATTAAAATTTAGTATTTTTCACTGACAAAAATATTTATTAAAAGTTTTGATATTATTTTTAGTATTATCAGAATTTCAAAAAAGCAAAACTAGAAAAGTGTGAAATTTCAATAAAATTATTACAAAATGTTGACTATATTTAAAAACTGTCTAAAAGATATGGGATTTTTTGTTGATTTTTATAGAGTTTAATAGAATTTTTTTTTAGTTAAAAGGAATTTTTATTCTTAAAATTTTTTCAAACTTTGATTTTATGCAAAATTTCAATTTTTTTTTCAAAGTTTCTTTTGAATAATTAATGACTGATCTTTTTTAATTTAATTAAATGAATTGATCTGAGAGACAATTTTTTAATAGTAGTCAGAAAGTTAAATGAATCAGAGTACATCGAATATTATAATTTCTTTACAAAGTTATTGGCAAATATTTATTTAAACTAAAAAAAAATACATAATTTCTTAAAATTTTTATGATTAGGTCTTAGAACAAAAATTTTAAAATGACCAAAACTATTTTAAAGAAAAGATTAGAATCCTCTCCACAAATGGACATAACATTTTTATTCAAAAAATCCAACAAATTTAAATTGACTTCACCAAATCTCCAAATTTACGAGTCCTAAAAAATTTTAACACAATAAAGACAAATTATTTACGAGTCCTAAAAAATTTTAACACAATATCGTGTTCTTTAGTTTATGGTATCGTCTTAGTTAAAACACATATAGTTCAGATTGACACACTCAAGATCACATCAAAAAAATTGCCTTTATACGGCCACAACGCTCAGAATTGACAGTAGACTTTTCTCCTTTATTATTGAAGAAATATGAATTAATGACAACCTCAGACAAAAAACCGTACCTGACAGTTGCTTTTAGCGAATAATGTGACATTTTCACATTAATTTGTGGGTTTTAAGAGCCCCATATATGAAAATTTTGCTTATTCACGTATCTATCAAGTAAGAAATGAGCCTTATTTTTTGTTCAAAAATTAAGTAGAACGATTTATAATATAAAATTGCAAACTGTAACCTAAGGATATGTTACCTTGAATGGCATATATTTATCATAGCGCTTAGAGAATGGTGATTATTATAGCGTTTAAGGTGAGTTAACGGTAACTGTCTACCCTTTTTCATTTACAAAGAAATACGGGCCAATGCCATTTTAGACCTTTGTACAATCCATGCAGTTATTTATTGCAGATACAATGGCTTATACTGACTTACTTGTGGATTTTCAGAGCCCCATTTACGACAATTTTGCTGAATAACATATTCATCGAGGCAGAAATGAGCCGAAGAAAATTTTATTCAAAAATGAGCCATTTTTTTTACAATTTGAAAGCATTTTGCGGTTATTACTTATTTTTGCGGTTATTAAAACAAATTTTAGCTTGAACTATTTAATTATATTTTAGTTATCATATAACAATAATATACTTTCCAAAATTTAAAATGGATAATAGTTAATTTATATTAATATAATTACAAAAAAAAAATTGAAACAAAACATTTACTAAAGGATTAATATTTTTGAGCACATCCTTAGCATCTGCTGCGTATGCAATTACATTTATTAGTTGCAGCTACCATTTTTCTGCAGCAAATCGATTTCGAAGTTATTATCCCCATTCATTAATCATGGAAGTATCTATAATATCCGGACAAGTTAAATTGGTTCCAGAGAGATTATCTGAGGCATACTTTTTTAATACTCATTCAATCTCACCCTTAAACTTGTATGCAAAACGTACCATAATCGAATGAAGGGCGTTTTTGCCCATATTTTTAAAAAAATTTTTTTTTTTAGTCCAGGAATTTTTTTTTTTTTGGAGAATCAATTTTCTTTTATCTAAATGTGTACATACACGTATGTGTATGTGTATGTATAAATTACTTACTTTCTTTTATAAAAATATATATTTGGACCAGTAAATTTTGAATATAAAGAAAAAAATTGACTTCATCACCCTTACTTATGAATATTCCCCTTCTGAATACCATGCTGGTTTGATTTTTGGTTTAATATTCAAAAAGCTGAAAGTTTTCAACTGATTTTCTACGCTTACTTAACTTTTTATGAAAACATTCATTTTGATTTAGGGAAAAATAATTTCTTTCTTCCTTTCTTACTAAAAATGAGATCACGTTGAATCTGGGGTAAAGAAAATGAGGCAACAGAGAAAAAGAGGAGAATAGATAAAATAAGGGTTGATATTGTAGAATAGGAATTTTTAAAGAATACTTAAAAAAAAAGTGAAACTAATTTTTTTTTCCATTTCCATAAGCCGCCGTTGATGGATAAAAAATTTAACGGCCAACAATAACTATGCCTCGATGGTTTGGTCTAAGCTGTGCACAAATCTATTCACCCTCTGATCTTTACCCTTACTCATTTGTATAAAGAAGGATAATATCACCCTATTTTAAACGAATTGTACGAGTATTTGTATTTAGAAAAATCATGCATAAATAGTTAATAGGTAAGGAGTTTGAATATAGTCTCAAAAATGAACCGACGTAGACCTCTAGAACGATTGAGAGATGATATTCGTAAAAACAAATTACAGCGCACAAGGTACAAGGTAAAAACAGGAGAGATTACTCGTCGGTAAAAGTTGAGAAGTTTTGGAAGATGGGAAAAAGGATCAAAACCAAATTAATTTAACATTTGTGTTGGTAAATATTCTATATCCTTTTTGTAGTTGTTGCATTATTTAATGGTGGCTGATAACAATGACGATACTGGTTGGATGGCAAAGCCGCTACTGATGGTATTCCGTCAGTACTGGGATAAGTTCTATGTTGATTGTTGGCAGTGAACTGCTCTCTTAAGCCGATTAAATTCAAATTGAAAAAGTTTTACTCTCATAGAATGGGATTATTAGTAAATTATTTACAAAACAACAAAAAAACACATTTTTTTTTTAAAGGTAAGCGTCAACACATTGGCAGGAAAATTTGAATTGATATCAATCAAAGTGGAAATTAATTAAGAAAAACAATTTTTTTTATCCAAATTCAAATTAACTACTTTGACGATTTAGTTTAGGGAAAAAAAATTAAACTATTTCGATAGAAATCGATACTGAATTGAGGTGAATTTATTTTGAAAAATGTCAGGCATATCAAACCGATCCGTTTTTTTTTTTAAATGTTCTTAATAATATAAGGTAAATAATATATGGTAAAATTCGCAATTTTCCTAAATAATTCCTAGAAATTGTATGAGAAAAAAATCATCTCTTTTGGCAGCATCCGATGGAGAATAAATATGAATGGAAATTTTGGTTGAAAAAAAAAATAATATGACATTGAAGGAGGGATTAAGGAAAGACAACCAACCTCAGAAGATTATCAAAAATTCAGTAGAGAATCGGGAATTGCGTATTGAGAATTTGGAAAATGCCAAATGAATTCCATCGAATTTCCATAATCTTGCCGTGATGATGATTTCCTTTGCAAATTTCTCAAAAGCCATTCGGTTTTGCTGCTAGCGTTAATTTGATTTCGTGTGTCTTCATTTGCATGAGTGTCGGCATTTTAGGTATCGAACGGTGACGATGATACCAATGCGCGGGTTGATGACACCATCAAGTGGGCCAATAAAAACCAGGCTAAGATCCTATTATCTTCAATCGTCTATTCTTCCATCTTTGCACCATCATCCTGTTACATGTAACTAACTACGAGTATATGGAATAAAGAAAATGTTTCTAATCCTGCTATAGGCTTAAATGAACGATTCAAATATAAGGGATGGTGGAAATTTCAATAATTTAATGCTACCCACCCACCCACTACTCTTGGGGTAAATCTCGCGCTCTTCTACATAATTTAAACTTGCACAAAAATCTACAATTTTCTATGATTCTGCTTATGTTGGCAATACCTTTAATTAAATTAAATTAAAATTTCATGATTAACGTGAATAGCTGCCTAAAAGAATTCCCATATTACATTCAATCGAACCGCATTGACGTTGGTGGATTTTCCTAGACTGCCATCTAGGTTCATTTTCGAGATCTGATAGCCTGCAGTTAGTTACCTTTATTTTAGCAAACGAATTTTCATAGAATTTTATAGAAGAAATTTTTCATTTTCTCCTTGAACATTTTTTTTTTCTTGTTGGAATATTTTTTCTTACTAATTATTTCATTCTTGTTCCTTTTTTGTTGTGCTCATTAACTCACCTTGTACAAGGATCCGTATAAAGATGAACTAATAAATTTCCTTTCAAATACAGTTGGTAGTGGTAGAGTATCCTTCGAAAAAATTTAATCGAAAAGAAATAAGGGTGAAATTTGTCAATTTTTTTTCCATTCTTTTTTTTGGTTGTCGTTATTGTTTAGGGGTGGTAGTAGTCAACCAATGACTAAATGAACAAATGAGAAATTTGGTTTTGGTGGTGCAAAAGCCTTTTATCATGTGGCCATGTCTCGATGGGCCAAAAAGGAAAATTGCGGTAATTTGTAGACTTTGCCGACGCATACTAAAAGGACCTTTGATTACTCGATTACTTTTGTGCTCCCTTTTTTGCCTAGTTGACACGTTGAAATATTTTCGTTAATTACTGTACCGAAAACCACTACAAACACTTCCCCTAAAATGGAATCCCATATTTTATATGTGACTGTATTTTCCATTTCCGTATAGTCCTATCTTTCTACTACCAATTAGTTTAGACCTTATTCGCCTTTTATTTCCATCTCAAAAGATCTCATTTGGTGTTATCGAATTGAGCCTTCTACCAATGTTATTCTAACGCAGCTTAGCAATTAGTCGAATGGTGTTGCGAAGAAACTTTTCCGGAAGTCATGCACGAGCAAAATAAATTTTTTTATTAACTTTCTTTCTTCGAATGTGAATCAGTTGGAAAATTTTTCATCCTAAAAGAAAGAACGGAACGTTCCATTCAGTTTGTAGTTATTTTTTTTCATACCCAAGACAGAAGCAACAATAATACTAAGTACGTGCCATCAAATCAATCCAATGATTTTTTTTTTAGGTGATCTATTTTTTTAAGGAAAAATTCAAAATTCTGGAGCCAACATTGAAAGAAAGTTCAGTGATTGACATGTTCTTCCTGTTTTTTTTTTGTTTTTTTTTTTTTTTTAAATTTATAAAAATAGAATGGAAATTTTTGGTGACCATCTTCTCTCCTCAAGTTTTGTTCTCGTTTTACGTTATTTTGTCTGGCAACGATTTTTTCTTTAAAGTTGCCATGGATTCTTTGAACAAATAGATTGAAAAGACAAAGCAGGCAGTCACCTTCTACTGGCTTACGTTACTCGAACCTAATTGATTTGTCCAAATTTGACAGGCTCAGAAAATAAATGTCAGAAATTATTGGCCCATTTGAATGGGAACGCAGCCGTAAAAATGTCGAACGGATGATCGAATTTCTGATTTACGAAAATGACGAGGAGACTGTAATTTTGTCCTCTGCTGAGTGGAGCGTTTATATTTATTATTTTTGTCTTCGAATTTTGATAAAAGACACCTTTTATAAAATATTCCATACAAAAAAAAAAAATATTATTTTAAATATTGCCCAATTTACTTATGATTTTATTAAAAAAAAAAAAAAACTATCGAAAATTATGTATTTCCTAATAAAGATCATTGGTATTAATTTCAGTAAAAATTTTCATAAATCTTCATATTTTTTTGTTATGTTTTCTTTTTCTTTGGGTTTTTTAGTAATTCTAAAATTATTTTAGATAAAATTTCATAAAAGCCGAAAGTGAGTATCTTAAAATTTCCGGCGGCTCTGCAAATTTTACCTTATTTTAACAATTTTTATTATTATTTTTTAAGAATTTTTAATTGAATTTTTTTTTTTAAATTCTTTAATTAGATTATAAAAATAAAATTTACAATTTAACCTGTTAAATTTTCTTTAGCCGACCATTTGGAAAAATAAATATTTTTAATCGATCAAATTAATATTTTCGGTTAAAAAATTTATACTTATTTATGAACCAGGAGAATGTGACTTAAAAAAAAATGACATAAATTTTATGAAAAATATGAGTTCATTTGCTGTTCTATGTTAGACGAAACATTTACATTCTAGAACAAGTTTGAATTGAGATACTATAAAAAAAAAATCCACGGAGATGATAACAAGACTCCAAAAATGACGAAAAAAAATTCTTAAAGTAATAAAGTAGCATTTCGGAAAAGCTACTACTGATTACTTATCATATCATAGAATAGTGTGCTCATTTTTTCTGAATTTTATTGACAATAACAATAACCCAACTATTAGAAAGAATATCGAATAGCAAATGAATTCATAGCACTATAAAATATAAAAAGAAGATTATTGATTCTATTTTGATGATATTATATAAAAAGTTAAGTAAAAATTATAGGACAGCTTATGGTCTTCATTTTAAAATAGTCGTTTTTCGTTTTTGGTTCTTTTTTTGAATATTAGAAAGTAGCCTCCAAATCACTTTTTTCGGGCACAAGAAAAAGATAAGAAGAGGAAAAAAATATTTAAGTAAAAATTATAGTTTACGATCATCTAAAGTGATTTCTTTAATAAATAATTTCCTTTCGTCTAAAGTCGGTAAACTTCTTTATCAAAAATGTGGTAATAGAGTAGCTTCCAGAAAAAAAAAACACCCAAACACTATATGGCCACGAAGCTGGTAGCTCTCAATAGGTTGTCTCCATTGGACAAAGATGACAATGATGCCAATAACCAAATTAAGTCTGAATCAATGCCGGCGCGCTGAATAGGCAGGCAAAGGTGCTTACTTAGAAAGGTAGAAATTGTCGACGTAAATTGATTACCCCCACTATTGAGGTTTCTTCATTTATTTAGTATCAATTCAGTTTGTTTATTTATACCCTTCTGAAAGCGTGTTTTGATTTTGTTGTTTTCAAATCTATTTTTTGTGTATATTTATTATCTTTTTCTTTAAAGAAGGATTCTATAGCAGTCTTAAGAATACCCTCATCTTCGGAGCACATGTCTATCTATAAATCGTTTTGGATATCTATATCTATATAGTATAAGTAATTTTAATATTAAGTATTCCGGTGATGACTCTCTACCAAGGGTTTCATGTTATTCGAAATAATTTTTTTTTTTACCTGTTCTACGTAGCCCTACGCTCAGGTCTCAAGACCTGACGTGGACTGGTTTTATGTCGGCCCAGTTTTATTTTGAAATTTTTCTTGAATTCCTTTTATGAGTCTACGAATGCGCACGCAACGGAGACTCCGAAAAGAAACTGGTTTCGGTTTCTAGAGAAGACCTATTTGTATAATAAATAAATGTGTACCAGAATTTTTATTTAGAAAAAATTATTTTTCGGCTATTTCCAATCAACATAGTCAACAGTCTGTACTGTAATTTAAATGGCAAAAAATCATTTAAACAATATTTTTTCTTAGGCCAAGTTTGTGTGAATAATTGAATTAGTTGTGGTTTCATATAAACGCTACCATTTAGGACCTCTTTAGGCAAGAAGGTTTTATTCTGAACCATGCTGTGAGAAAGAAAAATGTAATAGGTGTTTAGAAAAAGGACCTAAGTATTTTTCCTTTTTATATTCAATCTGTTTATGGTTAGATTTTCAATTAAAAAAAAAAAATTGCAAATTTAAAATAATAAAAGTTGTGGTTTTATAAACCATAAAAGCCATTATATAAAAAATATAATTGTCATTTAAAAAATCTAAAAAATATTTTTTTCGGGATTCAATTCATTTTCAGGTAATCAATTTTTTATATTAGCTCACGTTTCGGGTCGTCATTCGCCCATTACGTGACGGAAGTTGGTTTTTTCAAATGCTCTAAATTTAACGGATTATTTATGTATACTCGATTTTTTACATTGTTTTGCAAGACAAAATCAAACGGCGTCAAATTGCATGATCTTGCAGGTCAAATAACATCACCAGACCTCGAAATTGTGCGTACTGGGAACTTTTTGCGTAATAAAGCCAATATTTCTCGTGCTATTTAATATGGGTTGTCATTTTTTTGTAGCCACATATTGTTCAGAATACACTTTTAAGCTCTGGCTAAAATAATAAAGGTTGATTATCATAGCGCTTAGAGTTAACGGTAACTGTCTCGCCTTTTTCATTTACAAAGAAATGCAGGCCAATGACACTCTTAGACCCAAATACACTCCAGATAGTCGTATTTTTTTAGATACAATGGCTTCTACTGACTTACTAGTATTGTTTTGCAACGGTGTCAAATTGCACGATCTTGGAGGTGAAATGATATTACCAAATCTCGAAATTGTGCGTCCTGGGAACATTTCGCGCAATAAAGCCAATGTTTTATAGCCACATATTGTTCAGATTACACTTTTAAGCTTTGGCTAAATTATAAAGGTCGATTATCATAGCACTTAGAGTTAAAGGTAACTGTCTCGCCTTTTTCAGTTACAAAGAAATGCAGGCCAATGACACTCTTAGACCTAAATTCAATCCAGATAGTCGTATTTTTTTAGATACAATGGCTTCTACTGACTTACCTGTGGGTTTTCTGAGCCCCATTTATGGCAATTTTGCTAATTGACGTAAAATCATGGAAGGAAAATTGAGCCCCATTGCTGACATTTTTGTTTTAAAAAATGCGCCATTTTTTTACTATTTGAAAGCATTTTGCGGTTATAATTCGATCTTTTATATAAAATGGCAAATTTTTATCTAAACAATCTTTATCTTGAATTATATATTTATTTTCTATCTATGAAATGACAGAATTGTACTTACCAAATAGTTAAATGGATAACCCTTTACTATATCCTAAACCAGGAATAAAATTTTTTTTTCATATTATTTTTCTAGACAAAAATTAATTGTTGTAAAGTCTACAAAAATCCTCATTAGATTTATTAAGATAAATTCTAAAAAAAGATAAATTATTTGCAAAACAAAACAATCGATTATGTCCAATGCTGAGATTGGAGCCATTTTTCTAGTCAAATGGTTTAGCCAAAGTTCGAATCGACGCTAATTAGTCAATGGAGCTCTAATAAGAAGAAAATATCTTCGTAAGTATCTCCAACAAATGAATAGCTAGAATGGTAGACGGAAAAAATAATAGATGAATTTTGTAGCTACTAAAAGAAATGTCTTCAAAGTGAACAATGAGTTTTTTTTTTTTTTTTTGGTGAAGATGCTGAACAGCACTTGGTGAGCGATTGTCGACTCCTTTCACTTTTGCAAAAGCAGCCGTTCGTTATTTACGATTGGCTTGACTCTAATCGGGTTTACCGGAAACTCTGTTCTTCGTAATCTGTCATTTATAAGAAAGTCGACTCGATTTATTATTTTTGTTATATATATTTTTTTTTTCGTTGTTGTTGGTATTTAAGTTTTTATTATAAAACAACAAACCACGATATTTGAGTTGAAATTTTTGTAAATTGAAAAACGAATTCGAATTTTCTGCTAAATCAGACCGACAACGCGACGGTGAATTCATTGGCGTTTCTTTCTTATTTCGTTTAAATCCCGTCGCTTTTTGGAAGCAGTTAGTTCATAGTGAATAGTTTCTGTCCTGCACTATGTTCGATGGTGTTGTGCTCTACCTGTTGTGTTCGGAGATTGTACAACATTACGAAATCGAAACTCAGTAGGAGATCGGACAACACTTTATGAGTTTCGTGCACTCTTGAAAATGTTGAATATTTCCTGAGAAATCAAGAAATCCAAACGAAACGTTACCGTAGTGCTGATGCCAAAAAAAGAAGAAAAAACAACTCCTAATACTCGTTTATATGTAAAATATAATAAAAACTTTAAGAAAATGACGAGAGAAAAAAACAGTCTGGTACTATTAATAAATTGTTATATCGACAAACAACCAAAAAGATACTCGAACTTTTGAGAAAGACCTTAAATGTCGGAAGAATACACTTTCGTATCGCATCGGTGGCAACAGCATGGAATAATTTCTCAACGACCGATGATTTATTAATCAGCGAAATTTTGTATATTTTCGAAAGAAATTTACTTTCACTGTTAAGAACGCTGGGTATGGAATCTTATGGCTCTGTGGTCAAAATCATCAAATAAATCCTGTTCGAAGTTTGACAAATTGACGAGACAATATTTTCTTATTTACTCTGAAGATTTTGTGCATGAATTAGGAGGTCAGACTTATAGTGTGACTTCTTTTATGTCAAAATACCTACCAGACAAAAGATGAAAATGCATTCATAATTTGGTAATTTTCTACCAAATTTTTTGGGCAAACTACCTTTTCAGAATTCCTGCTGGTTTCCATTACTATTGGAATATTGTTGTCAATGAATTACGGGCAAAGTACCTCATCGAGAGTTTCGTGTGACAAATTTTCGACTTTGCCAAATTGACAATCTTACACACTTTCGATGCGGCTTATTTCAATGAAACTCAATAGAAAATGGGTGTCATCCTTGGAAATTTACTTTTATTGTTGGTTTTGAAAAATTTCCCATACCCAAAAAATAATAATAGGATTAGTGAATGAATACAGTATTTTTGAATATTTCCAATTTAAATAAAACGACATTACAGAGTAGAATTTTCTATATTGCCGGTTTTCCATTATTTCCTAATAATACTATGAGAACGTACGTAAAGTAAACGTTACGAGCACTCATGCACTTTGAGCGTAAAAGAGAATATATTGTACATGTTCGTCGCGAACAAAATTTGTGCATTTGCCGATCAATCGCTTAAATCAACATCTGCAAGAATAATTAATTGTGTTGCACGCGCAATTTAGGCAAGTAAAAAAAGGAATTTCAACATGTTTATTAGTGAATTCTCTAGTGTTGTTATTTTATTTATTTTGTTTTATAAATTATATTTTCTTATTCATTTATTTATTTTAGTAAACATTTTATATTTTTTTTTTGTAAAATTTAATTCAGAATTAGTTTTAACTTTAATATTTCATAATCCACTGGCACTGTTATTTGATTAAACTTCTTTATAAATTTATATGTGAACGATTTTTCACTATATACCATCATACGGCCATAGCGCTCAATATTAATAGTATCGGTCTCTTTTGCTTCATGCTCAAAAATATGCGGAACCAACAACTGCCTTAGATCAAATTGCACATAAGATAGACACTAGTCACTAATACAGTTGCTCCTGCGCAATAATTTGCATGTTTGAAGACACTGGTACGTGGTAATTTAACTTATTAATGCATCGTTCTAGTAAGAAATGAGCCTCATCGCTGAAGAAAATATTGTTTGAATAAAGGTCGAAACGTTGTTACGATAAAACTGACACTTTTTAGAAAGTTCTCATAAAGCTTAGATCGGTTAAACGAACATCTGCAATAAATAATTAATTCCGATGCACGTGCAACTTACGCGAGCAAAAAGGAATTTTAACATGTTGAAATATATTTGATCGCGCAATGGTTTGTGATTTTTTTATTGATAAATTATCTAGTTGGTCACTGCTGTTCTTATTTTAATTACTTTATATTATAAATGACATTTTCACATTAATTCATTTATTTTAGTAAATATTTTTGTTTATAACATATAATTCAGTATTAATTTTAGCATTAATATTTCATATTCCGCTGGCACTGTCATTTTATTAAACTAATTTATATATTTATATGCGAACGATTTTTCACTACGATAGATTTTTTTAAAATTTTCATCCGATATTCTTTACTTTAGATAAATCAAAATAGATTTATATTTTACACAATAAATATAAAATATAATAAATACGAATGAATGAATCTGCACAGTAAATATGGTAATTGTCAAAATAAATGACGCGCAAATGATTAGTTCGCAACGAGCAATATGAACGATATCATATATAAAATATGTCTTCAAAAAAGCACAATGAAATCATGTAAAAATTCGCCAAATTTTCCCTTCGACAATTTTTTCACGAGCAAAATTTGCACGTCTGCGCACAAACATCGTGCACTCACACGATCAGTATAATATATGGGCGAACTTTTTGTAGAGTTAAACGATTTAACAGCGAACCGTTGGCAGAAGAAAATCTTCTTCTATGATACAATATTTTGAATGTAAGAATTAAAAGTATTCTTCAATAAAATTTATTTGTTATATTAAAAGAGTGGAATTTACACAACAAAAATATTGAACAAAAGCTTCGACTGCAGTTTTCTCAAAAATTATGAGAAAACTGCAGTCAAAGCTGTTTTCTTCAATTATTATGAATAGTCATTATCTAATTTTCAGCCATAAAAACTCAGTCTTATTCAACAAAAAAAAATCCTTTTATTCCATTATCAATTTTACCTGCTTACCTTTAATTTGAAGTAACGATAACAGAGGCTATGATGGCATCAATGAGTAAATGTCCAATTTTTAAGAAAATTTATTTACCATGAAATTATGTTGAATTAGTGCTTTACAAAAATGCCTCCTACCATCATACCGAAATGAGTATAACTCCATGGACTTTTCCTTTTTAAATCAGAGTGTAAACGCTAACTTGTTGCTTTTATCCTTCCAACATAGCCATATACACATGCACATTTTTAATGTCCTGAATTCTATAATTATCTGCATAGAACTTATAGTCATACATCACCATAGGTTTTTTTTCTAAAAAAAAAAGAAAAGAAAGAAAATTGAATAAAGGACCTTTCACGTTATCTATGCCTGTGTATATGACATGTCAGACCTGAAAAATAGACAACTTTTTAAATCCTTAGGCGAGATTCTTTTCTGCATTTCAGACTGTCTGTTACTTATTGTTATCCTCTCTGCCATTTCTCGTCGGCTTCATTTTCATTCTGAAAAGACGATTGAAAAAGGACTGAACATAATGGAAGGAGTACCAGAAAAGAAATGAATTTTCCTTTTCTTATTCTTGGTGTCCCTCACTATTTTTATAATTTTTCATCATATTTTTTTTCTCTTCTCTTTCAAAGACACTAACAATTTATGCAGACAAAGATTCCTTTTTAAAGTTTTGTATCCGTTGTTGTCACCATTCTTAATATGAACGTTCCAGCTTCCATTTTTATGATATTTTTATTCTCCCATTGAAATTTAAAAAATAGTTTAAAGATGAACAAAAAAATGATAATAGAATTAATTCCATTTTCATATATAGTTGCGGGTTTTTTTTTTAGTATTTATAGTGATAGTGTCGTTTCGGAAAGGACTTTGAAAAAGGAAAAATATGATTTGCTCGATTATGTCAACATGCATACTAAACCAACCAAACCATCTGGTGAACAGTTTATGTATGTATGTATGTACATTCTTGACTATCTTATTTATGTCTGGTACTGATTTTCAATTTTATAACTTCAAGATAAAAGTCCTCTATAGGCTAAGAATTTGTCCAGAAAGCAATTTAAAGGTCAATCCTGTTATACCACCCACCTACTCGGGGTACTATATCTGTCTGACTTGTTTGTTATCGGTAGCTATCTAAAATTTATGTAGTCTTTACTATTGTTATTATTATCCTTCGAACAATTCCAAATTCATATCCTTTCAATTCGATTTTTCTTCCTTCTTGACAGCAATTTTATCCTTGGGCGAGTTTGTTTAGTTTATTCTTTTTGAAGTTATAAGTACTTCTCCGTTCTAGACTATTGCCAAAGGGCCTAAAAATATACCACCTTTTATTGTACGATATATACTCAATATCCGTTCAGGATAGTATAAAATAAAAATACGTAAATTCAAGTCAAAAAAACAAAACAAAAAACAAATAAAATAAAAAGCATACTTTTCGCCTTAGTACGATAGGCAATATTTTAGGTAGTTTGTTTCGGTTAAAGTTGCGAACACATATTAAATAGAAGAAAAAGGAATCTTATAAAGGATAACTATTTGACTATTTTTAGTATTGTTTCGTATACAACAGTGTAATATTTTCAACAAAATTACACATTAAATTGTGAGAGCAAAACTAAAGGTCTACCATATACACATACCACGCTTAAATGTATTAAAATTGGAATTGTAAACAAAATGTCCTTGCTGCTCGTATAAGACTATCTGTAAAAAAAAAACAAAACAGGACGATATGTAGTCATGCAAAATATAGAAAATGAAAGGACCATAGACTATAGAAGAAGAGTCAGACTTTTATTGTCCGGCAAGTTTATGTCACCGCCAGGAACGATTTAAGAATATGTAAGAATGTTTTTTTCTATTTCTTTTTTTTTTTAAATAGAAAAAGCGAAAAAACCGTCCAGGATAACAAATAATACATAACATAACAAATACCAGTTGGAGAGAAGAAAAAAAATCGGGGAAAAAAAAAACTTGTCTGATCCTTTATCCTTTTGCATTCTATTGAAATTGACCAAAGAAATAAAAACGAAGAACTTATAAAAGGAACAAGCAGCTAGAGAATAGCCTAAGGATAATAACGACGTGACAGTTTAGCTTAATGGCTGGATTTAAAATTGTTATTTTTGTAGATCTTGTTTCTGGGTCTACTAATTCCTTAAATTATGTGCGTATACATATTATATATATTCCTTGGCATATTTTCTTCAGCTTCCTTACAGTTTTATCTGTAAATATGTTGATACTTTCATGTCCTCGGGTGTAGATTATTTTGTTTTACTTTTTTTTTTAGTAAATAGACAAAAATAAAATTGAATATACGAGTATATATCTAATATAAACTAGTAAATATATAAAGTGTAAATGATCAGATAAGGAAGTTAGATTTTTTTTTTTATTGGACTAAATTTCCTAATAAAAAAATAATGGATGAAATTTTTCAAATTAAGGATATTATCCTATTCAGTTACATGAACACAGTTGAATAAATAAATAAAAGGAAATATTTAAATTTAAATGCAATTATTGGATTCTAATGCATGCAAGCATATTGGAGCTAAAGAATTCGTAATAAAAATTCCAAGCCCAAGAAGAATTCCATGTCGAGTAAAGTCAAGGATTAGAATCGGCGGCGCATTAGTAACGCATACGCAGGATAACTTAAAAGGAATTTTGTTTTAAGTATTTTTTTTTTATATAATAAAAAATGATTTTGTGTCCTTTTTCTTAAATAATTACCATATTGGAATTTGTTTTTTTTTTTTTTTTTTTTTAAAAAAGAACGAAATTTAAAATAGAAAAATTATGCATTTAGCAAAAAGACTAAAATTATGCAATTTTTTAAGTAATTTTTTTTTTTTTTTTGATTATTACGATATATGAAATAAGTACACTTAAAACAATTTTATTACAGTCCATCCTCAATTGCATAATTCCATCAACAAGGTTATGATCCATAAGTGTATAAGGAAAAGTTCGTTTTGAGTCTAGCCCCTGAGGATGGGAAGTTATTACGTTTAGTCAATCAACTTTTTGAAAATTTTCATTCATTGAACTGAAGAGCGTTGCAAACATATCGAAATGAATAGATTCAAATGGAAAGATAACGCATGTGGAGTTAGTAGTTACTTGTTAAATATGTGCATAGGCAAAAGTATAGAGAAGAAAAAAAAGAAAAAGATACTTTTGGGGTGCGCCCAACGTAATAATGATCATCGTTACCGTGAGCATCCTCTTCACCATCGTCATCACTGTTATGACTGCCATCGTCATTATTCCACACTATCTTATATTCGTTCCGACAAATTACAAACTTTTAGTAATTTTTATTCGTATAACTTAAACTCTGCTTAGCGAAGTGAACAATTGGGCAACAATTACGCTAAAATTACCACCACTAACGTGACTTTTCCTGCTTTTCCAACCACCTCCCTGCATTGTCGGAATAATGGTATATCCCCAGTACACTATCACAGTCAACACCATTGGACACAGTTTACAGCTTATATTATATTCCTCATATAAGAATGTACCCTAGACCCGGCCTAAGCTAAATTATTGCTCAATCCCCCACCCCTCCCTACGGAAGCGTTCCGTTCTAGCATGGAATATGGACTATTTTCGTAGTTTCAAGTGGAATGGAACCTTATTAAAATTTATCTCCCGGCATTAATAGAATTAAATAGCGAAAGTTAAATTGTTGTTTGATTTCGTTCAATTGATTTCTTTTCGTTAATAATGATTTTTTTTTTTGCTCTAAGCTTTTACGCTTAGTTATCTTTTCGTTTTAGGGTAAGCTTTTTTTCTTAAATTTTTTTTTCTTCTTATTTTTTTTTAAGGGAGGGGGGGGGGGGTTTATGGTGGTTGAAGAGAGGCCAATATATTTTCAGTTTTCTTTTATTAATCAATTTTCGGTGTATTTTTTTTTTTTTTTTACGTAATTGAATTGTTGATAGATTTCGATTTGATAAACAACATTTTCTAATTGAATTTTTTATTTATTTACTAACTTTCCTGGGTATTTTCCTTAATATAAAAAAAAAAAGATAAATAAAAAAAACGATGCTTTTTCTTTTAATTTGTTTTCTTCTTCATTTTTTGTCATGAAAAATTATAATTAATTAACGTAGGAGGATGGGTTGATTAGGTGACGATTTCCTAAATATTTTATACCATTGATGAGAAGATATTTTTTTTAGTACACCTTTTTTTTTTATAGACGATATTGTATTTTGGGAAATAATGAGTTTTTTTTTTTGGTAATGCATTTTTTTGTTGGGGACACTTTTTAAGAGAGTTTAAACAGTTTTTTTAGGGTTTTAATTATTGATATTTATTGTTTTTAAGTACATATTTACCACCAGAAATGGAAAGTTTACTTGCCAGCAATTAAACAATGAAAAAAGAATTAATTGAGTGTAGAAATAGGTTTTTTTCCTTGATCAGTTTGAGTTTGTAAATTTTGTGAAGCATATATAAGATTAAAATCCGGACTTGCAACAGAAATTTTCGGATCTAGGAGCTCAAAAATCTGAGGAATTTGCTCAATATATGTGGAGTAGTTAGCACAATACTAAAGGATTGGCAAAAAGCACGTGTGTAGTTTCATAAAAATAAAGTCATAGGTGAGGAAAGTTTTCCCCATCTTGATTTTGAGCAGTTTTTAGTTCTGAGAATGTTAGTAAGGATGTTGAGTAGACTGGATTTTTGGCAGTTGTTCAGTGAGATATTAAAATGGTCCAGTATCTGATCCGATATTCTTTGCTGCATAGACCAACGATACATACGCTAGCCTTGCATCTAGCAAAAATCCCACTACATATCTCCAAACTTATCCAACCCCAAATCGAAACCTTCCAGAAATGGTTCACAAGGTGGAGAGTATCAGTTAATGAACGTAAATCTATCCACGTGACTTTTACTTCCCGCCGTGAACCATTTCCTCCTATATACCTTAACGGCACGGTCATCGAAGTTCGCTATCTAGGACTGCACTAAGACAAACGCTTGACATGGGGCCAAAGAACCTTCATGCCCTACTGAAACAAATATGGACTTACGGACAGCAAAGTACTTTTATAAAATGTCCTACTGAAACCCATTTGGACTTACGGACAGCAAAATACTTTTATACAATATGCCCTACTGAAACCAATTTGGACTTACGGACTAAAACTCTTTGGCTCTACTAAGCCTTCTAATTGCTGTCGAATCCAATCCTTTTAATCAACAATAATCTGTACAATTGCTGACGCTCGATTTTATGTTCGCAATACTGTTATCCACCATGATCTCAAAATCCTCCACCATCACATAATTTCCACATGCCTCGGCAACTCGATACTGCAATTGTGGAGGAGTCTATGTTGAATCTCCTTGAAACAGGATCATTCAAAGCGACGCAAATAGTCTTGAGAGCAGTTTGGTTATCAATAAAGATGATAATAAGGTGTCGGTTGAAAAAATCGTTTTGTTGAGGTCAGTCATCAAACCCCCTTGAGCCCACCTAACTGCTCCAGGAAAAGAAGTTGGCTTCATCAACCTGTACATAGTGATGTAGATTTTCCCAATATCTCTCCCAATCTCGGCTTCCAATCTGAATATGGAAGTGAAGCTTGGAAGGGATACAGAAAAAGTGAAAGGATCTCCCTGTAATACTGAGATAACTATTGATAAGGAGAAAGAATTTATTTTTAATTAAATAATAATGGGACTAATATTAAATAAAACAGATTTTATTATGAATAAAACTAATGAAGGCTTTGTGCAGTTTAAGAAAGATATATTTTCGAACAGTTCCGATTAGGATTAAATCCATCGAAAAAGTTGGATACAATAATTAATAGCTGCCTTGATAGACTTTAAAAAAATTTATACTAGTTTTTTTTTTACTTTTTCCTAATTAAAAAAAATCTTAAAAAAATATCTACTTATTAAGAAAAAAAAAAACTAAAATTAAAAAAATTCTTTTTCATTTCCATTTTCAGTTTTCAACAGAAAATATTGGCTGTCTTCAAAGGCCGGAATGTGCTGTGGTAAGTAAAGAAAACACCTACAAATTTTGTGAAAAAAATATGAATTTAAATTTTGTATTTAAAGAAGGAGAAAATATTTATTTTTATTCCTGTACGGATGTATAATTCCTTGAAATTTCACACCATTCCTGATATGATTATGATCTTTTTCGAAGTGTTAAAAGTAAATATTGGAATAGACACTCTGATAAGCGAAGAGATTTTTTTCTTCTTTCGGTACTCCACTTAAAGTCAGGAAATATTTTTTTCATAAAAGAACACACAGAAAATAGGAAGAAAAAAAAACCTTAGAATAAATAAGAAAGATGGTTTAACTGTGCTAGTACTTAAAATAAATAAAATCCCAGAAACATGAAACGTAATCTGAATATTGCCTAGAGACGACAACGTGGAGTAAATCAACAACAGTGGCCGACTTTTTGATGACGGCAGATTTAGTTCTTTTGGGTACGTGAAAAACGTGATTTAATGTAGAAAATGCTATAGAAAAAAACAAAAATTCTTATTATCTGTGCGGTCTTAAAAATTATTTTTGTTTATGCACTTAAAAACTCCTAAGTTTAGTTGGGTACTCTTTCCCCTATCCCACCTTATGTCTAGAGACTCATTTGTGTTTATGATTTTACCGAATTTCTTTTTTTTTCTTTTAATATTCAAAGTCAAGATAACGATTAAGATAATAAATAAAAACAAGATTAACTGGACATCAAGAATCATAAATTTCTGTACTCACATTTAACCGGAATTTGATTCTATCACATTTACTTAGTGCAGCAAATTCTAAGAATGATGTCTGAGAACAGTTTAAGTATTTTTATTTTTCCATATTTTTTTGTAAAAATAATTCAGTGTATCTTTTGGACTTTCTAAAAATATTGCTAGAAGTTGAATTTATATATTTAAAATTTTTCACTATAATTTAATTTTATGAGATCACATTTTTATCTTTGATCAAATTTAATCATGATTTCAGGTGAAAATTTTTCTTTAATGAATTGTGAGAATAACCAAATTTCGAACATTTTCTGATGGTTATCTTGAGTTTTTTTTTTTTTTTTTTGGTAATTTAGAAGCTCGAACATCGTTCAAGGATAGATAAATAAAAATTTTAAGAAATTCAAATAAAAAAAAAAAAATTGTTTTTTATGAAAATTTCCGGAAAAAAAATTGACACATTTCAGATCTTACGGTTTTGGTAGAATTTCTTTTATTTACCATACAGCCTTCGAAGAGATTCTTAAATTATTTTGGTATAGTATAGGTCCTATCAACTGTGGTATTTTGAAAGTAAAATAATAAAAAGCAAGTTTCTACAACATTACATGGAATCCATTGAAATAATCGATCAATCATAAAATTTCTCACTTTGGACACTACTTGTACTCGTCGTCGACGTCGCTGATGTTGAGGATTGACCATTTGGAATTTCCGATTATGCTGCCTAGAGAGGAGGATCATCCGAAAGTGTTAGATGTGCGCATGTTCTCTCTAATCTCATCTCAACAGAAGAGGGGAATTTTACAAGAATTTTACCGCTCAATAACCACCTCAGTTGGTGGTGGACCATCTTCGGCCATTGAGCTGTGAAAATCCATCATTGTTGCTATCACCTTAACAGATCTTCGGGAACCAATGAAATAAAACAACAACAAAAAAAAACTAATTTTAATAGAAAAAAAACCAATCTTTTAACTTGCTGTGTTCTCTAATGAGTAAACAAAATGTTTCTTTGGGGTCTTAGGATTCACGAACATCATCATGAGTTGTTTTCTTAGGAGTCACCTTTACGGTCTCGAAGAAAAAGTATGAGAAATTTCTGAGTGAAACCAAGGAGGATGGATGGATTTAAATAACGAAAAAGATGTTCTAGCCTGAACTCTACTCTTTTTAGATTTTATTTATTTTCTACTCCATCTCTTTGCGTCCAACACATTGCACAGAAATTCGAAATGTTCTGACAATATTCAGTGCTAAAAAAATGATTTTTTTTTTGCGGAAAGGCTATGTCATGAGTAGTGTCGAAATTGTTTTTTTTTTTATAAATAATTTAAGAACATATTGGAATGTTTAATTTAGGGATTAAGTTGTGAAGAAAACTGTACAATGTTTGGTGTTACAAAGTACAAGAAATCGATTTTAAGCATCGAAGTAAATCAGTTTGTTATCAAAGGCGGATTTTATAAAAGTTGAAATTTTTTTTTTATTGACAAGAAGGTTAGCCAAAAAGTTTTTGTATACAATTCCGGAACAGCTCATAATTATATAATTTTTATTTGTCAACATGAATATGATCACATTCAAAGGAGGAGGTCCCTAAATCGGCGGCGGTGTTATTATTATTCCGCGAAGTAGTGCTGAGAAGTTTCAATTGGGATAGCCTTCAGCTACTAAGTTACAAACCCTTTTTTTTTAAAAATATCCTAAGAAGTGTCTTCTGATTTGTGGAGAATTAAAAAAAAAGTCACGCGGATTAAGATCTAGTGATAAATGGAACCTCAAGAGTACTTTTTTCCGAAAAAACTCATTTAAGGAAATGGGCGTTGTCATGGTGGAGTATCAATAGTATCTGCTATGTCCGACCTGATTCTAAGAACTCCTTTTTTTTAGCCTTATAAGAACTACTCATCAGCTTCATTGCTAATTCGTTTCACATTTTCATCAGTTTTCTATTTTAAAACCCTCCTTGGCTCATTTTTTATTATTTTTTGGGACCTCCCTGGTAAATATCTCCAATAGCCTCGAGTCAAACTTGCAGAGCTATCAAGCTTGATGGTCTATAAAATCACTTGGTTACCAGACTAGCTAGGACTAACGTAGAAAAAAAGTTAGGTAAAAAAAATGTCTGCAATGTTGCCAGATTACTCCAAGTGAGCTAATTAATTTTTTGAAATATTTTACGTAATTTTTCAAATTATTCTTAAATAATTTCTGTCTAAAATAAATTCTTCTTTAAATATCACAAAATTCTGCTTAATGATCTATAAAATCACTTGGTTACCGAATGAGGTTGAAACTAAGACTGCACTACTAGCAAGGACTAACCTACAATTTATTGGGGAAAAAAGTCCGCAAAGTTGCCAGATCACTCCCCGTGAGCTCATTACTTTTCTAGAACATTTTACTTATTTTTTCAGTAATTTCTGCTTAAAATAAATTCTTTTTCTAAAAATCACAAAAAACATCATAGAAAATTTTCATAATTAATAACAGATAAAAAATAAAATAAAATTATAAACAATTATATAAGTTGAAACTTAGACTGCACTTCTAGCAAGGACTAACTTACAAGTTAAGTGAAAAAAAAGTCCGCACTGTTGCCAGATCGCTTCAAATGAGCTCATGACTTTTCTAGAACATTGTTCGTATTTTTTTCAATTTAGTCTTAAATAATTTCTCCCTCAAAAAAATTCTTTTTTTAAAATTCACAAAGTTATGCTTAATGGTCTATAAAATCACTTGGTTACCGAACGAGGTTGAAACTTAGACTGCACTTTTTGCAAGAACTAACCTACAAGTTAAGTGAAAAAAAGTCCGCACTGTTGCCAGTTCGCTCCAAATGAGCTCATTACTTTTCTAGAACATTTTACGTATTTTTTTCAAATTATTCTTAAATAAATTCTTTTTAGAAGAAAATTGAGAACATTTTGATAATCAACAGCAGATAAAAATGAAAATAAAATTATAAATCAAAAGTGGGCACTGAAATTTAATTTGGGGCCCACCTTATCCTTTTGGCTTGTCATTTCCATAAAGTAAATTATTTTTTTTTTGTTTTTTTTTTTGGGGGGGGGGGGGGTAAAACGATATGATTGAATATTGAATATAGAATTTCAGAAAATTGAGAATTTCTTAAATCGTATTCCTTGACAACTTCTTGGCTACCGATGAAATGATAAAACCTGAAATAAGTTAGCTGTATACGCCCGCTAACATTTGGAATTGAAATCGTGAATATCCCCAGAAGCTTGCCGATTCTGATTACCAAATTCGATTATCGCCTCATTGGATTTCTTCATGATTGTGAATTGTTCTCGCGGCTATAAGGAAAATGTTTTTTGAAATGTGACCGTTTTCCTTCATTTTTCGACATCATTCGAGTCTGACTGTTCCGAATAAGAGTAAACAAAAACTGTGAAGCGAAATCCAATAAACACCTTTGCGGATGAGTTACGCGCTTAGATAAGCTTTTAGGTTTCAATATTCCGGAAGTCTTGAATGTCATAAAAATTCAAATGTACTTCGCAGTAAAATATTTGTCGCTCCTTGTACGAGTCTTTTTCCAACCATTTGTGTTCGTACATAAATATGAACATATGCGGGGATATATACCCGGTCTCGTACATTGCGCCTAAAACATTTTCCATCTTGGCGTACAGAAATGATGGTGTTCAAGTGCACTTCATCTTTTCAGTTTCTTATTTTTATGTTCTTGTACAGTTCTTCCTTGCTTGATTGGGTGCCGACTTCCAACCGATGGCAATAGCTTCTTGGTTGGTTGGTTGGTTGGTTGGTTGGTAAGTCATTTAGTTAGGCTAAAGTGACGCAGGGAGATGTAATAGCACCATCAGTGGCTGTACTGGTTTTTCTTCGTTTCCTGACTATGTTTTTGTTTCCTTCGGAAATATCCAAGAATACTGAACCACTTCTTCTGTTAATATTTTTTCTTCTTACGATGACATCTTCTGTTAGCACTTTTCCAGGTGTTGAATTTCTTGTATCGTCTTGTGCTCCTGTATATGTTCGTTTACAGAAGGGAACAATTCGCCACCATTTTTATCACTCGTACAGTGGTGGTTTGGGTAACTTTTTCTTCTCGGTCACATCTCCCCGCCATTCAGTGGTTGATTTATGAATTGAAAATGGCAGTCTGTCATGTTTGTCTGTGGCAAATGGATGATGTGTTTGCTATTGAATCGCAATTTATGAGAATTTTCTTACCGGATTCTATAACATTTGGTTCCATTTTAACCAATGCCATAATATGAATAATTTCCATTATTATTTTTGACTAATAACTGCCAACACATGGTCGCTATTGCCAACATTTTCAAGATTATTTTTAAAAAAGAAAACGCTTGTTTTTAGTTTTTATTATTATAATAAGAATTTATTTGATTGTGAATTAATTTAATGAAGTCATTTTCGAATAGCACCAATGATTTAACATGATTTCAGTTAATTTTCTTTGGTAGTAGAATTTTTTTTCGTGGAAAAGGAAAAGGAAATTTTTCAAGAAAAAAATAAGTACAAATTTTACTATATGAGCAAGCCGAAAAAATTAAATTTTCCGCAAAGACCATTTCTTTTTGATCTTTGGTCTGGCCTTTTTTTGGAAATTGAATGCAAATCGTTTACTCACAATCGAAATGTTAAATAATCTCCCCTAACGTACTAGCACCAAAGAAGCAAAAGGGTAGTAGCCTTTTCGATACGAGTTTCGAAAACAAATAAGAACGAATCGACCCAACTTTATTGCAAAAAATGAGCAAATCTGATGTACCATCCTCAACTTGGATTCTGTTTATTATTTTTTTTTTTTTGCTGGACATTTTTCCCTAATTTTTGGCAAAAATATAACTAATTTACGTTGATTTATCATCAGTGAAATATTCTTGGCACGTGTACATGAACAGTGAATCAATTCAGTCGAATATCATAGATTCAAATCAGAACAAGAAATAATTCCTTTTCGTTCCAATCGGCTATGCGTCTTCATCTCTAAACTTTTACTGTTGTTTTAGTCGGAAGGGACTTTATGTCTCCCCCTCACATACCATGTGTACAGTCTGAGAAGGACTTCTGTACATATAAGGTAGAGGAGGTATTGAAAAAAATTCTATGACAAAGATGAGCTGAGACGTTTTTATTACAATTTCAGCCGTCAGAACAATCAACCCCTGTCAGCTTTGTATGCTATAAGCGTGAACCTTTTGACCTGCAAACAATTCGTCCACTCTCTGAAAAATTCGACTACCTTTCAATTCTTACTGTTTTCCTCCAACTCCCATCACATTTCGATGTCAGTTAATTTATTTTGTCTGCAACCTGACGCAGACTGATCCCACCAAATAGCAGACGTTGTATATTCGGATCTAAACTAAACTATTTCACCCCCGAAAGTTTTACAAGTTTTCAACTTCAATATATTTATATACAAATACACATACTATGCAGGGTAGAGAAAAAAAATCTTTATCGTTCTGCCATCGTATCATTATAGTAAAATCCTATCAGACAGGATAGTTTGTGGCTATTGATTGCTAAAAATGTACTCTATGATATGGGAAGGAATCCTGTCGTGTTATACTTATTGACACATATTAGCAGCCATCAAACAACAGTCAACAAATTACCAATCCAAAAGGAACATACTCAAAATAGTCAGAACTTAAGTTCGTGTTTTCACCATTTATTTGTCTTCTTCAAAAATATACGACTATAAATAAAAATCCCAGCCGACCAGTTGAAGTAAAAGTATTTTGGAAAATATGTTGCTTGTCAGAAGAAATAAAGCAAAAAGGTCCAAAATGAAGAAAAAAAATCTAATAATAATACAACAATTGAAAGAATAAAACTGAAAGGAAAGTGGCACTCAAAAGTTCGTCCATTTTCAGCAGGACGAATTCGAAATATAGTAAAAAAAAAATCTTAAGAGCCATATGTGACCAAGCAAGCCCTTTAGGACTTTGTGCTTAACTATTTCGATTGTGGAATATGATGTGGGCAGTTTTGCTGAAAAGAAGGAAAATCAGATGCGGTGAAAGAAAAATGAAATAAAAAAGGACCTTCTGGTTATCACAAACAATTTATTTTTCAGAACATCAGAAATAAGGCAAGTGATTTTTGGTAGACATTTTGTCTGACAGGACTACAATTTGCAAATATCAAAAAAAAAAACCAATACCTTAAGTTTTCCATTCTAAAGGTGATTTGAGTCATTAGCTTTTTTTTACCTAACACATTAATCGCCTTAGTTTTATACCATTTTTCTATAGTCTCTAAATTTCTATTCACGCCCATTCTTACAATTTTTGTTCCCCACTTAAAGTTCTGATATTTTTTATAGTAAACTTTTAAGGATTCTAGTCAATATGGATAACTGCCAACATATGTGATCATTTTCCTTGTTTTCTTTTCAATTTTATTATACTTCCAATTGATATCAGTTTTGGACGACATCGAAACTTTGGGTAAGGACACGATTCCATTCAGTTAAAAAAAAAAACACAAAGAACACTATTCAAACATGTCGTCTAAAATATTCAATTTAATTGTTTTCTATTATTTTTTCTTTCTTCTTATAAAAAAATAAAGTCTTGGATTCTTTTTCAAAAAAGAGTCTTGGATTATCCAATTTGAGCTTGTAACTTTACAATGTATTTGATAGAATCTTCCAACTTATATCATTTTTGAAAAGGACTTGATGCAATATACATATTCTATCGATATTGTTATTAGACACCTTTGGAGAGTAGTATATTGTAAAAAAGCAAAAAAAATAAAATGGTCAAAATCCCTGATAAAATATAAGGGATAACGTACAAATGAAAGCGGTTTTATTTTTGTCTGCTTTATCCCTTATTAAGTTAGGTTCACTTTCTCTGTGTACATACCTATATTTTTATAGATCTCGTCTTATATATAGAAAATATCTATTTTAAGAATAGACCGTTTGTCTAAGGACACATATATATGTTTTACCAAAATAGTAAATAAGAGATCAGTTCAAGATATTTGAGTACTTGTTGGAACAAATGTCTAGTTTGAACAACTCCACAAAAGCTTTTCTGTTGGATACTTAACTGTCTGGAGTATGTTTTTATCTAACTTTTATTTTTTGTTATAAAAAAAAAATGCTGTATATAATAGAAAGAAGGAGGGACCTCTTATTATCTTAGATTAAGAACTGGAATAGTTCAAATATTCTTTAAGAGAGAAAATAAATAACATATTCTCGACTCTATTTATTATGAATTCAGTATATCTCCTTGGGGAGGTATATTCTTCTTTATTCTTTTAACTCTTTCAAGTATATGACACTAAATATTTAAGAGCAGTAAAAAAAATTCACAATAGTACTCTTTTTTTTGTATTTTCCGATTAGTCCTTAATTTTTCATTTTCTTTTAGATGTGAAATGTTATAAAAATTTCTTTCTTCGTAATATAAAAATTGTCAAATTATTTATTAGTCATTTGCCTAATATTTAGAAAAAAAAAATTTTTACCAAAAGGACACTCCATATTTTATGCAAATTGCTCCAAACACCTGCACTAATAGGCATCATTATTTCCATCTGCAAATATATCATGGCTATAGAAATCGAATAAAAAGAAATAAAAATATTTATAAACAAAACAGGCTAAAAATATATTTAGATGAATTATATTATCCTGCTTAGAAGGATCTTCATATATAGATATAAATATATGAATTGCATATGTTGTATAGTTTATAAAATTACAAGGACATTTATATTGAATAATAGAGAGAAGAAGTGAAATTTGTGAGATATAAAAAATGGATAAGGATAATGGAGAGTAAAAATAAAAAATAAATAAATAACCAATGGATCAAGACAATATAATTCAGAATAAATTTGATTTTTGTCCTTTAAAAACAAAACATGAATACATGAATGCGGAATAATAGCGTCGAACAAAGATAGTTTGTCCTTTTAATATTGACAAGAGTGGATATGGTATAAGAATACAAGGATTCACACTCTTATTGTTTTGGATTTTGTTTAAGATTTTAGCTTTACTTGTTAGCTTATAGATTCATTTCATATATCCCACATATACATAGATTTGTATAAGGACGTGTCCTTGGTAGGTGTAGTTGTTACATATATTATTAGTCGTGTCTGATATTTGTTTGAATGTATAAGCTTTAAGATAATTTAATTGTGCTATTCACATGAAGATTTATCGCTTTTACTAAAAGGCATTTCATGTCCTTTGAGAATACCTCGTTATTTTCGTTTGTCAGTGGTCGAGACCTATATTCAACAATAATATTTGTACACATTCTCACATATACAATATATATTTGTAAACAAGTAACTATACCATTTATAAGTATCATACCTATACGTACCTAGAAAGAAGGACGACATATTCTATCGATATAAATATGCATGAACAAATCGAATAAGTTGAACAAATGTCCTTAATGCAGTCGAAATGGATTCTATTCTCTTTGTGCTTGTCAGTATGATTCTCGGAAATTCCATAATAAATTCACATAAATCTATCAAAATAATTGCTTTTGAAAATATTATGCTTGACGGATTTAATGTTGAATTTAGAAAATGCTTAACAATAAATTTCTTCAAAAATTGTTACTCTTCATAAATATAAAAAGCTTTTCGTAATAATATTTCATCTATTTTTTTTTTTTTTTTGCATTATTGCTATTACTTAATATTATTATTGTTATTGTTATTATTATTATTATTATAAGGATTATTGTTGTAATATTTTATGCTGAACATTTTAAGTTTATATTAAAATATTTGTAAATTTTTCAGAGTAGAGAAATTCGAAGGATATTTGTTTTTCTGTTCAAAATTAAATTGTTTGAAAATATTTTACAAAAATCTCCCAATGACAATTACTTATTTCATCAAACTTCTTCCGAAAACAAAGATCCGATGTCCTTTTAACAACTTCTTAAAAGTTCTACGGATACTCTACTACCAAGCAATATTATTGAGTCGTCTATATCATGGCATCCTTTTAAGAAAGAAAATAGTAACTTTTTGGTATGTTTATAAACCTTTTCATCAAGTCTAAGAACCGGAATTAGTCAGGAAACTCACCTTTATCTGGTCATAAAATTAACTCTTTCAAATTGGCATTTGCAAGTAAATTAAGCTAGCGAACTTTCGAATAACTCTCCGATATTGGCTGGTGTTCCACAGGGAAGTATACTTGGCCCTATCTTCTACAACATTTCAACACCTTTTTTGCTATATATGCTGATGACCAAGTATAAATCCATAATATGCTTCCGAAATTCTCCAACCCCGAATCCAAATCTTTCAAAACTAATTTAGCAATAAAAGAGAATAGAAGTAAATGATCTCAAATGTGTCCACTTAACTTTTACTCTACTCTCCAATGAGATAAAAGTTCTATACCGAGGACTCTATTTAGATAATCGCACGTCATAGAGTTCGAATTCTCAATAAACGTTCAAACTTAGTAAAATTAGCAAAGGACTTTTATACAATTCCCTACTGAAACCCATATGGACTTACAGACTAGAATTCTATGGTTGTAAAAATTGATGATACAATCACGCTCATCCCCTTATTCGAGAGCTAGACTCCACTTCTTTTGCTATTAACACTTGTCGACGACTTAACCATACAGAAGACAACTCTCTACTTTTTTTTTGCCACATAAATTTTAGATTTTAGGGCTTTTTGACTAAAAGTTTTTCTTAAAAATATTCCCTGTTAATTATTTCAAAAATAATTTTTCTTTCTTTTTAATTCAATTTGTTTTTTTTTTAGTTTTCTTATTTAACTCAAAAATTTGTATCCAAAAATAATAACTTTTTTATTAAAAAAAAAGTCGCCATAGCTTTTTTCTATAATCACCATATTTTAAAATGCATAAAAATATATGAAATTTTAAAAGAATACGTTTATAAATTACAAATTTCCCCCTCCCCCGTCCTCCTAAATATTCATAAATTTAAAAATTCAAAATGAATTTTCTAAAGTATAACCGAATCAAGTTTGTTTTCTATATTTTTGTAGAAAAATTTCCATTTTGATATTATATAAAATTCAATTCCAATAATATTTAGATTTTCTTTTTTCCGTTTGATAAGTTTCTTTTCAATTTCACCACCCTCTTTTTCAATATTTATAGTACTTAAAAATTTATGATGACATAAGCTTTCGATAGGAAAATTTTCTTATGAAAAAGAGCACAAACTCTATTCGAGTTAAGAAAATAATTCTCGAATATGGCGTACTTAACATTTCTTCAAATGCATTCCTTATGAAAGGATGTTTGAGTTAAGATGTGAATTTATGAATGTGGTTGTATGCACACTAGTAAGGGTATGGCGTGCATAACCATGTGCAGGTACTACTCCATGTAGACGAAAATTCCTTAATCCTCTGAGGAGCTCTTATCCTCGTCTCTCCATTCGAAGTGGATTTGAATTTGAGTTAGTTTATGCTGACTTTATTCGGTTCCATGCAGGCTCCCGTGGATTGTCAGAAATTCGTTTAGTGCAAACGGTACAAAATTTGTCTTATGTCAACGAACTGTATGCACTGAGAATGGAAACGATTGGATTTGTGTACTATGGAATGATGTGATATAATATGCACTTTAATATCACATTTACTCTGGCATTCTCTGGTAACAAGGACTTGGATTCAATCATACACCATTCTGAGGATGGCTTTCGTTCAGTTCTACACGTACGTGTATTTGAACGTCTGTAAATTTACGGACATCTGAAATATTTTACTAATCTCTACGACCATCTGGATGCCATAAAATCCAACAATTTGTTGACATGAAACCAAAATTATGTGCCTGACTTGAGGTGTGCGACAGGACATTGTACATATTTGGAATGGCAACGCCCAGTAACATGCTGGTACACGATTAGATTAGGTACTTCTTGAACGCGTACATTCCCATTCCCTTAATAAAATTTGTGCAATTTAGTTTATTTTACCAGCTTTGTTATTAGTCAGAGATTAATCCACAACAGAAGCAACAAATTAAAATATATCACCACGATGACATTTAAGCATATTGGGTCAACAGAATTACGAATAGTTAGCATAATTGCTAGCCTGGAGATATTCAAAAATTCTCACATTAAAACGAGAAATCTCAGCTGTGGAAAAACTTCGACCAAACATCGGTAGTTGGACCTAGACAGATAATTAAGAGGAACCTTAAGCTAACAAATTTCAAAGAGGAATTAAGCCGAATTAGATCTCCTTTTTTGCTGTGGTTAAAAACTAGACCACAAAAACAGATCAAAAAATTGTGGAAAACCATGTTCCGAGCGTTCCGCCTTGCACACTTGACAGCTTACATGAAAGACTGAATCCACCAATTCCGTCAAGTATGTACGTCCGACTTAAGAGGATTAGTGTGTGTCCGGAAATTTGCTTTTTTTTTTAAATTCAAAATGACCGCCTCTACTATTTGCCCATCACAGAGTCTTAATTGCGTAAAAATATTTCTGGCTTCACAATTCGTTACTGTCCACACTTTTGGATCATCAAAGTTTCCTTTATTAGTGAACATTTCTACTGAACATATTTACTGAAAACTTTTGGCCAAAACTTATTACTGCAATTTTTTACTGAACATTTTTACCCAAAATTTTTATCGAACATTTTTACCAAAACTTCTTAATGCAAATTGTGACTGCAAATTTTTCTGCAAATTTTTAACTGCAAATTTTAGACTGAAAATTTTAAATGCGTATTTTTAATGCAAATTTTTACTGAACATTTTTATTGCAAATTTTTACAGCAAATTTTTTCTGAACATTTTGACTGCAATTTTAACAGAACAGTTTTAAGTGCAAATTTTTAATGAAAATTTTTACTGCTAATTTTTATTGAAAATTTTTACTGCAAAGTTTTACTGCAAATTTTTACTACAAATTTTTACTACAAATTTTTACTATAAGTTTTTAACTACAAGTTTTTCCTGCAAATTTTTACTACAATCTTTTACTGTAAATTTTTACTGCTAATTTTTATTAAAAATCTTTACTGCTAACGTTTTTGAAATTTTTTCTGCAAAGTTTTACTGCTAGTTTTTGATCCAAATTTTTACTGTAAATTTTTAAATGCAAGTTTTTAGCTGCAAATTTTTTCTAAAATCTTTTATTGCAAATTTTAACTCACAAATTTTTAATGCGTATTTTTAAAGCAAATTTTTTCCGAATATTTTTACTGTAAATTTTTACTAAAAACTTTTACTGTAAATTTTTACTGTAAATTTTTACTGTAAATTTTTACTGTAAATTTTTACTGTAAATTTTTACTGTAAATTTTTACTGTAAATTTTTACTGCAAATTTTCACTGCTAATTTTTAATGAAAATTTTGACTGTAAATTTTTACTGCAAATTGTTACTGCAAATTTCTACTACAATTTTTTATTGCAAATTTTTATTGAAAATATTTACTTAAATTTTTAAGGTCAAATTTTTAATCACAAATTTTTACTGCAAATTTTTACTGCAAATTTTACTGTAAATTTTTACTATAAATTTTTACTGTAGATTTTTACTGCAAGTTTTAGCACATTTTTAACAGCAAATTTTTACTGTACAGTTCAAACTGCAAATTTTTACTGTACATTTTTACTGCAAATTTAAAATGCACATGTTTACTTGAATTTATTTACAAGCTAAAAAAACCACTTCTGTTCGCGACTCCGTTTGTAAAATTAGACAAAAGGTCAATTTTCTCTTGCGTGAATCTCATAAAGTGTCCCCAATAAACAGATTTTTTTTCTCCAAAATATCTTTTTAATAATAATCTTTCCAATTAATTTTATATAAATTTTAATATGCTTCTTCTAAAAAATATTAGAACGAATGAAATAGTTTCCAAAAAAAAATACAAGATGTGATAATATAGATTTTTGATTGTTATCTTCGAAGATTGGTTTGATCAAATTCAATTTTTGTATTTGATCTTTTAGATAATTTTCTTCTCTAAAAATCATGTTTCGATAGACACTTAATTATTAGACCTTGGAGAAAGAGTCAATTTATGTGATATGATTTAAGTTTATTTTGTTACTTTTTTAACCTGCGATGGAAAAGATATTTTTCTAAGCTTTTTCCTGTTTTTTTTTTTGTGTGTAGCTATCTTATCAGTTTTAAAAGTTAAGAAAGTCATCAGATAATGCTATATTAATTGGAAATATTATGTTTTTTCTTATTTCCATGTGGAAATATTTACTATTTCATGAAAGTTGTCTAAATTCGATTGAGGATATTTTGTGAACATTAAAAATCGCTTCTTGTCTTTCTGTTCTAAATTTTTATTAATATTGCAGATTTTTCTTAGATATAAACTTTATAAAAAAAAGTTTCAAAAAAACATATGTTTAAGTGTTTTTTAATTGGTTCGAATAATATTGTTAAAACTATTAATTCCTTTAATTTTTCAAAATTATGAACATTAACGTAAGCAAATTTTTAGCACATAAGAAGCAAAATTGAACAAACAAATTGCTTTGGTATTTATATTAAAATAAGAAAAATTTATCACAAAATTAATATAAAATTTTATATTCAAAACGATCAAAAGAAATGACAGAAAATATCAGAGTCTATTGGCGAAGATAGTATTTTTTAAAAATTTGCCGTGAAATTTACCCACTAAATTATGATGAAAATGTTCGTCGAAAATACGAGTTGCTACAAACATTAAAGCTTTACGGTTCTTGGTAATATGTTCATTTTTTTCATAAATTAATATTCCATAAAAAATATGCTACTATTTATTTATGGAATATTCTCATCGATATTTGGTACATACGACTAGGTACATACTACGATTCATTTTGTTTGAATTGGCAAATTATTCCAATATTTGTGCTATCAAATATTTATGATAAAATACAACAATTTGAAAATATTATTATTCTTACTTAAAGCGAAATTTTTTTACTTTAACGTATCTCTTTTGATTACTTTGATTTTTTTTCCACCCACGTAAGTATAAGATTTTTTTTCTCCGCAATATGATACGTCTACGCATCTTTTTCACATATGAACGATATCAAAATGTTCACCTTTGAAAATATATACTCAACTCTGGAATGGTAAAAATTATCTAAAAGGAAAATTGCTTTACAGAAGGAATTTTTCATAAAACGTATCTTATACGCAATGTAATTGATTTATTTATTTTTCATTTACTGTCAAAAAATTTTGAATTAAAATTGCCTTCGAGATATTTTTATAACTGAACGATGTGTTTTATGTTTGCTTGTTCTTGTATTTATGCTCTTTGTGGTTTGGATGAAAAAACATCTTTTGCTGCTTTCCTTGAATTATTTGCGTTTAAATTGCGATATGTTTGAAGGATGGAATTTCATCTTTTCTCTCAATTATTTTCATCCCTTTCTCAGTGATATTATGAAAAATTGCAGAAATTTTCATTTGATTTTGTTAAATTTATTTTAGTTAATATTTTTTCACTTATTTTTCGAATAAACAATGCAGTGAAAAAAAAACTGCTGAAAGGTACGGAGCAGGCTGCATACGAGGTGTGGCCAAAAAGGTAAAATCGATGTTGTCCCTTCCAAAAAATATGTTTTGGGCTCTGCTACAGATTTCTCAGTTGCACCTTTTCGAATGTTATCGACAATACCAAAAAAATGTCCTTTCAAATGTTTATTTTTGTTTTTGAGAAACATGAAAATCTTGCATGAACTTTTGATCAAATTAATAGGGCAGCTGGGGAATAGCCCCTTTTCCACCTAAAATTTGTTGATGGAGATAGCCGGGTGACATGTGGCTTGGTCATGTCTGATCTGATGCAAAAAATTCTATTTTCATCCCTTCAACTCATCAGCACAGATCTTAATTGACGGTCTGATCTCATAAGAGCCCTCATTTGCTCCAAATTTGTACCATATTTCGATGTTGAATACCTTCTTGAGCAAGGTACGAATTCCACTAATTTTTGAGCCTCCAAACAAGGTACGAATTCCACTAATTTTTTGGCACCTCCAGGAGGATCTATACAAGGGATGTCCTAATATTCACGTAAGAAGTTATTTTGATAGAAAATAATTGAATTGTTTCTCGGGCTGTATGGCATGTAGCACCGTATTGTTAAATCCACATGCCGCTCACATCCATATCTTGCATTTTAGCCATTCCTGAGAGGGCCTTAATAGAGCTATATAAAAGGTGTCCCAACATTCACGCAAGAAGTTATTTTGATAGAAAATAATTGAATTGTTTCTCGGGCTGTATGGTATATAGCCCCTTTTTCTTAAAACCACATGTCGTCCACATCCATATCTTGCATTTTAGGCCCATAAAACTGGATTATCACGTAGCAGTAGCGAGCGTTATTAACTCTTATTGCCTGACCAGCTGTATATTCGAGGAAGAATGGTCTGATGATGCCTCCAGCCCAAAATGCCTACCCAATAATAACATATTTATTCCTCAACAATTACTCGTGCTTTTCTGAACACCAAATGCGACAATATTATCGATTAACCAAGCCATCAAGATGAAAGTGAGCCTCATCGCTGACGTTGATATTGTTCGCAAAACCTGCATCTACTTTTTGTTGTTCCATAATGCAATCAAAGAGCTCCATTCACTGTGCGTAGTTAGTAGGCTTCAGTTTTTAAGTCTGTTGAACTTTGTAAGCATGAAGATGGAAATCTTCCGTGAGAATATGCTTCTCGAAATGTACAATTTATGACCACTGTACCGAGTTGATGTTCCTGGACTCTCAGCAATAGTCTCACGGACTGCTTCGATGTTTTGTATTGAACGACTTCTTAAAGATAACTTCTTAAACTATCTAGTATACTTAAACTTTTTCTATGAACTTCTTACACAGTTGATGAAGTCAAATCATATTTCGACAATATTTTGTATATGCGAACTGTCGCTGCCAAATATTAATTGTTTTTAAAATTATGCTCAACAATAAAAACGCATAGGTCCTTTGTGTTCCACTCCATTTTCAAAAATTCTGAACTGTCAGCTGTCACTTTGTCTTTTGTTTTGTTTCTTCGTGTTCCACTCCATTTTGAGAAATTCTAATCTGTCAGCTGTCACTTTGGCAACACTTAACCTCACAAATGGTGCAAAATTCATATCTTGCTTAATAGTTGGGACACCCTATCGATCACTTCAACTAAAAAAATATTCTCCAATTTGAAAAGATTAACATCATAATTATCAAAGCCGAAATCATAAAATTTGCGATTAAATTGTAAAATTTTTTTAAATGAATAAACTAAAATTTTTGTCAATTGTCACCTTTTTTTTTAATTGAAAAATCCAATTCAATAATTAAACTTGATTACGAAGTATCCTAATTATTGTATATTGCGTTAATTTTATATAAAATAATTTCTAAAGTTGCTAGATTTCAAAAACTTGTTACAGAAAATTGAATTATCGCCGATAGCTTTTGCCAGAATACTATAAATTTTCGTATTTTTTCAAATCAAATCAACAGCAAAATTTCGTTTTAAAAAAAATTGTTTTTTCTTTTCTAAGTAATTTCATTGATAAGAAAATTAATAGAAAATATCAGAACAAATTGATTTCTTATATATTTTCTTTTAAGAAAAATTGTATGTACTTTCCTTCTATCAAAAAAAAGAAAAAGGAAATGTCGAATGGGGCGATCTGTCGTTAGATTATTTTTTTTTCCTACAAACAAAACATTTCCGATTTGATTATCTTCTAAATATTTGTTCATATACAATCTATATTATGGACAACTACAATATAAAAAGTAAACTTTCACAAATTGATAATAATCGAACAAAATTTACTAACTAATTTTTCTATGTTAAAGATTAATCTAGTCTAATCGTGTAGAAAATTGTTCTATTCTGAAAATTGATAAATGCACATTGCTCATGAAACGAAGTTTTCCCTAAGAAAATAAACTTAACTTTTTTTATAAACAATTTTTAAAGTACATAATACAAATAATTTTTTTTTATATATAAATTTTTTTTAAAAAATAATTTCGGTTAAAAATTGTTAAAATTTCATCTTAAGTGTTTATGGGCATTTTTTTTTTAATGTGCCATAAAAATATTTTAATGAAATGAAAGTCTTATTATTTAAATATAATTTTTTGTTAGGAAAATATTTACCTTCAAATAGAAAAAAAATATTTTTAATAAAAATTTTTAACAGAATCTGTTTTAAAAATAAATTCTTCTAAAAATATGGTACAGAATATTTAAAAAAAAAAACAGGCAAAAGTTTTGAATTATTATGAATTGAAAATTTTTTTATCTTTTTTAAGAGAAGATTTTTCTATTTTTTTAGAAATTTTTTTCCACCTTCTTTTTGGCAGGATCAGAGTTTAATTAATTTTTTTTTTGGTTTAAAAATATTTTTTAAAAATTATAATTTAAATAATTTAATGAGACAAAATTTTAAAACTATTTTTGAATTTGAAAATGTGCCTTGAAGTCCTAAATTAATTATTTTCCTTAGCTTTCTTAAATTATTAACCGATTCTCTTTTTATAGATACTAATAATACGTTAACTAACAAAAAATACTATATAAATATACAAAAAAAAAATATAATTATATATAAAAACAAACATTATTTCACACAAAAACAAATTTCAGTACTAATTTTGTACTAAAATTCGGTTCTTTTGTGTTCCAGATGGACTTTTCACCCAATCTTAATAATTATATCTCAGAAGCTCTCCGTTTTCTGGTGAGTTTTATCATTTTTCAATAATTTATCTAATATTATTTAACAATTTTTTTTTATTTGGCTTCTAATACACATGAAACAATTGTTTTTTATCAAATTTCGAAAACTAAAATTGTGTAAATTGTAGTAAAAATGAAAAATTATCTTAAAAATTTTGAAATTTTCTTAATTTTTTTTCCTTCAGTTTCTTGATTAAATTTTGTGATATTTCCATAATTAATGTGAAAAAGTTGAATTAAATCATTACCAAATAAGAAAAGTTAATAGATAAAATTTTTTTTCTCGATAAATAATAACTTAAATAATAAATAATTCAATAGTAGATAAATCGATAAATATCTATGGCTGATAGTATAATAGAATTGAAAAATTGATAAACACTCGTAAATAATTCGATGATGATAATAATTATGCGATATTAAAATTGTAAGTTTTTAAGATACTGAACACATTTTAAACGCATTCTGCTGAATTAAGTTGAATTAGCATAATTTCTCTTGGTTCAGTGTTGATTTGAATTCAATTAAGCATCCTTTAGCCGCTTAATAGGAACATGACACAGAGTTTGGTTTGAATTTGACTGTTTTGTATAGGTAGAAATGCTATACCAACTGCCACGAGTGGGGTGTGATGTGGTTATATGATGGTAATGCTAAAATAGAGGGTGGTGGATGGTGCAAAGTCGAACTCTATATTCTTAGTTGGATGACAGCCTCTAACAATCTCGAAATTGAAAATTCCACTGTTAGACCACAGCCAATATAGAATATTCGCTATTGGCTTTAGTTGGGAATTATTTTGAATTTTTGGTCGAAATACCATCGGTGAACTTGGTCGTCACCGACTTAGTCAGGTGCCATTGGAATTTTGAAATTTAATCAATTAAATAGAAAATGATGGCGGTAAAATGATGAAATGTCCTATTCTCAGCGGTTGAATATAATTAAACTACCTTAAAACCAATATCAATCATTTTCGGGGCAATTTTAATTGGCTTAATTGCCAGTTGTCGAGTTACAGTTCTAATCCGAATATGCAAATGTGCAAAACCTTGAAATGAATGCAAATTAACTGGCATGAATTTAATTGTTCACTAAAAATGGTCGTTCGACGTTGTCATCTCTTCTGTCATTTCTAATTGTATATCTGCATTTGGATTTTCAACTTGATCCTTCCTTCTTTAATCAGGATATTCGAAAGGAAACAGAGAATCTAAATAGGTAAAAGTCAATAATTCAGTATATATACTATAGTCTCCGTAAGGGATTGCCGTTCATCAAATTTGTTGGCATTTTTCCTAATGAAATTCACTTCACTCACACTGTCAGTGTGGGAAGGGTTTTTGCAAGTTACCAACTTTAGAATAGGTTCGAACAAATAAAATTATCTAAATTTATGGTAAATTTATGCTTTTATAAGTTTGACGTGAAGTGTTTGGTATACTTACCAGCAGAGATATGGAAAATACCAACAGAACATGGTGCTGGTGGCGATAGTATTTATCAACAACTTTAATTCGAAATTCACAAAGTTTTGACAAGTCGATGAAGGGTGTTTAACCGGCTACCATGTGTTATATGGGGAAAGGTAAATTCATAGTGTATGTATAGTTCAGTTGAAGGACTATAAAAAGTTGTAAATTTTCTATGAATAAACGTTATAAAAGGATGCATGCATCTAACAAAATAGAATGCTTTTTATAAGAAACTCTTACGAAATATTTGGTATAAACTTTTTATATTAAATGATTAAAAATCTGTAGTAAAAATTAAAATTTATCTCGTCATAAAAAATGGTGTATAAAATTTTTGTATTTATTACTAAATATTGCATTAGAGTTGTAAAAAGTTTTTAGATAGGGCTGATGCTCATGAAGTCATTTTTTGTGCTTTAAGAGGTCATCATTTGTCACATTTTACATATTGTGATAAGATAAATTGCTAAATATAAGGCTCTGAAACTGTGGAGAAGCCATTGTATCTGCGAAAAGAGGCTGTTTGGTATGCATTTCAGCCTGAAGGCTGTGGAGAAGCCATTGTATCTGCGAAAAGAGGCTTTTCGGTATGCATTTCAGCCTGAAGGTATTATTCTTTGAGAATAAAGAAATTGAGAAAATTACCATCAGTTTAAATATAATAGCCGGCTTTTTTTGGTCTGAACTTGAATATTTTAATCTGTTCTATATGTGGTTTCAACGAGACGGTATTAAAAGCCACAAAACATAAAAAATCTTCGGATATGATAGTTGGCGTCCAAGATCGTGCAATTTGATGCCATTGAACTTTAAAAAAACCTGATTTTTTTCACAGATAATCCTCAAAATTTAGAGCATTTAAAAGCCAAAAAGTCTCTGGGATGTGATAATTTCAAGATTTGATTAAGTCAGTTGGTGTCCAAGATCGTGCAATTTGATGGCGTTAAACTTTTAAAAAAAGATCCGGTAATATTTGCAGATAATCCTCAAAATTTAGAGCATTTAAAAGCCAAAAAGTCTCTTGGATGTGATAATTTCAAGATTTGATTAAGCCAGTTGGTGTCCAAGATCGTGTAATTTGATGGCGTTAAACTTTTAAAAAAAGATCCGGTAATATTTGCAGATAATCCTCAAAATTTAAAGCATTTAAAAGCCAAAAAGTCTCTGGGATGTGATAATTTCAAGATTTGATTAAGTCAGTTGGTGTCCAAGATCGTGTAATTTGATGGCGTTAAACTTTTAAAAAAAGATCCGGTAATTTTTGCAGATAATCCTCAAAATTTTAGATTATTAAAAAGTCAAAAAGTTTCTAGGATGTGATAATTTCAAGATTTGATTAGGTTAGTTGGCGTCCAAGATCGTGCAATTTGATGGCGTTGAACCTTAAAAAAAAGATCCGGTAATTTTTGCAGATAATCCTCAAAATTTAGAGCATTTAAAAGCCAAAAAGTCTCTTGGATGTGATAATTTCAAGATTTGATTAAGCCAGTTGGTGTCCAAGATCGTGTAATTTGATGGCGTTAAACTTTTAAAAAAAGATCCGGTAATATTTGCAGATAATCCTCAAAATTTAAAGCATTTAAAAGCCAAAAAGTCTCCGGGATGTGATAATTTCAAGATTTGATTAAGTCAGTTGGTGTCCAAGATCGTGTAATTTGATGGCGTTGAACTTTTAAAAAAAGATCCGGTAATTTTTGCAGATAATCCTCAAAATTTAGAGCATTTAAAAGCCAAAAAGTGTTCCGGGATGTGATAATTTCAAGATTTGATTAAGCCAGTTGGTGTCCAAGATCGTGCAATTTGATGGCGTTGCACTTTTAAAAAAATATCCGGTTGTTTTTGCAGATAATCCTAAAATTTTAGATCATTTAAAAGCCAAAAAGTCTCTGAAAGGTGATAATGTCGAGATTTGGTTAAGTCAGTTGGTGTCCAAGATGGTGTAATTTGATGGCGTTAAACTTTTAAAAAAAGATCCGGTAATATTTGCAGATAATCCTCAAAATTTAAAGCATTTAAAAACCAAAAAGTCTCCGGGATGTGATAATTTCAAGATTAGATTAAGTCAGTTGGCGTCCAAGATCGTGTAATTTGATGGCGTTGAACTTTTAAAAAAAGATCCGGTAATTTTTGCAGATAATCCTTAAAATTTAGAGCATTTAAAAGCCAAAAAGTGTTCCGGGATGTGATAATTTCAAGATTTGATTAAGCCAGTTGGCGTCCAAGATCGTGCAATTTGATGGCGTTGCACTTTTAAAAAAATATCCGGTTGTTTTTGCAGATAATCCTAAAATTTTAGATCATTTAAAAGCCAAAAAGTCTCTGAAAGGTGATAATGTCGAGATTTGGTTAAGTCAGTTGGTGTCCAAGATCGTGTAATTTGATGGCGTTGAACTTTTAAAAAAAGATCCGGTAATATTTGCAGATAATCCTCAAAATTTAAAGCATTTAAAAACCAAAAAGTCTCCGGGATGTGATAATTTCAAGATTTGATTAAGTCAGTTGGTGTCCAAGATCGTGCAATTTAATGGCGTTGAACTTTTTAAAAAAGATCCGGTAATTTTTGCAGATAATCCTCAAAATTTAAAACATTTAAAAGCCAAAAAGTCTCCTGGATGTGATAATTTCAAGATTTGATTAAGTCAGTTGGCGTCCAAGATCGTGTAATTTGATGGCGTTGAACTTTTAAAAAAAGATCCGGTAATTTTTGCAGATAATCCTTAAAATTTAGAGCATTTAAAAGCCAAAAAGTGTTCCGGGATGTGATAATTTCAAGATTTGATTAAGCCAGTTGGCGTCCAAGATCGTGCAATTTGATGGCGTTGCACTTTTAAAAAAATATCCGGTTGTTTTTGCAGATAATCCTAAAATTTTAGATCATTTAAAAGCCAAAAAGTCTCTGAAAGGTGATAATGTCGAGATTTGGTTAAGTCAGTTGGTGTCCAAGATGGTGTAATTTGATGGCGTTAAACTTTTAAAAAAAGATCCGGTAATATTTGCAGATAATCCTCAAAATTTAAAGCATTTAAAAACCAAAAAGTCTCCGGGATGTGATAATTTCAAGATTTGATTAAGTCAGTTGGCGTCCAAGATCGTGTAATTTGATGGCGTTGAACTTTTAAAAAAAGATCCGGTAATTTTTGCAGATAATCCTTAAAATTTAGAGCATTTAAAAGCCAAAAAGTGTTCCGGGATGTGATAATTTCAAGATTTGATTAAGCCAGTTGGCGTCCAAGATCGTGCAATTTGATGGCGTTGCACTTTTAAAAAAATATCCGGTTGTTTTTGCAGATAATCCTAAAATTTTAGATCATTTAAAAGCCAAAAAGTCTCTGAAAGGTGATAATGTCGAGATTTGGTTAAGTCAGTTGGTGTCCAAGATCGTGTAATTTGATGGCGTTGAACTTTTAAAAAAAGATCCGGTTATATTTGCAGATAATCCTCAAAATTTAAAGCATTTAAAAACCAAAAAGTCTCCGGGATGTGATAATTTCAAGATTTGATTAAGTCAGTTGGTGTCCAAGATCGTGCAATTTAATGGCGTTGAACTTTTCAAAAAAGATCCGGTAATTTTTGCAGATAATCCTCAAAATTTAAAACATTTAAAAGCCAAAAAGTCTCCTGGATGTGATAATTTCAAGATTTGATTAAGTCAGTTGGCGTCCAAGATCGTGTAATTTGATGGCGTTGAACTTTTAAAAAAAGATCCGGTAATTTTTGCAGATAATCCTTAAAATTTAGAGCATTTAAAAGCCAAAAAGTGTTCCGGGATGTGATAATTTCAAGATTTGATTAAGCCAGTTGGCGTCCAAGATCGTGCAATTTGATGGCGTTGCACTTTTAAAAAAATATCCGGTTGTTTTTGCAGATAATCCTAAAATTTTAGATCATTTAAAAGCCAAAAAGTCTCTGAAAGGTGATAATGTCGAGATTTGGTTAAGTCAGTTGGTGTCCAAGATCGTGTAATTTAATGGCGTTGAACTTTTAAAAAAAACTGGATTATCACCAGCAAAAATTACCTAAAAAAAAAAATACCAGCAAAAATTACCTAAAAACAATTGAGTTTTGTACGAGAAGTCTCGTGGCAGCCATTTAAATGATGACTGGGCAAAGTCCAAGCAATCTGATAAAATGAATATTTACCAAAATCTTCATATTCGATGTGATTTTTTACCTTTATTTTATTAAATACAAATTAAATTTAATAAATAAAAAAAAATATTTCTTCGCATAAAATTTGGCTGCGTGCGATTAGAAGAAATTTTATAAAAATCATTTCAAGTTTCTCAAAATTAGAAGTTTTTCTTGGTTTTTTTCATATATACTATAATATTTATAGACGTTTATTTGTATTAATATTTTATAGATAGCCAAATAAAATATTTAAGTTTAAGCAAATATATATAATATTAATAAAAAAAAAACGATTCATGTAGCACCAGAAGAAAAACTTACGCACAGGCACTATGGAAATATTCTCATTTGAATATTTTCCATTCAAGATTACCCCCATTTCATGTATGGTTTATCTTATCAGATGGCTATCATGACTATCGAGAGTTGGAGCTTCTGTAAATGTTTCATTAGATCAGATTTCTGAACATAAACTGCACTGTTGTATTGCGGCAATCTTATGCTGTGTGCCTGTTTTTATCTTCTTTCGGTTTTCTCAATCCACATTGGCCATCGGAAATTCCTCCTACTCTCTTGTGCGACTAAAAATGGAAGTAATCGGAAATGAAAATACATATTATGGCGTTTAGGCTATCGTCTTTGGTCCGTCCAGCGTTTTGTTGGTACTACTGAACCTCATAACTTTGCATTATTATTCGCCTGACCTCTGACACAAAATCAAAGAGGCAAATCGTGATCGATTTGTGAACAGCCTTATCCCAATCCCAGACAATCTTTCTATCGTCTTATGGCTTCCTTGGCCTCACTCTTCACCATCCACATGCCATTTTTCAACTTTTACCAGCATCAAAAGCTAACCTGTTGTCTGCTTTTGATTCTAGCTTGCTACTTTCCAACAAACACGTACTATTGATCACTTATATTCAAGGTACATCAATATTTCCATAGAAAAGTTTTTATTCTTCGTTAGTGTTTCTTTTTCATTGTTTTGTTTTTTAAGTAAATCAGCAAGAAATCGTCGAACTTTTATACGCAACAATTTTTTTTTATACTATTTTTTCAATTGTAATTTTAAGAGAACATTTTTCTAGTAAATATTTATATAAATTCACAGTTTTACTTATTTTTATATATATAATTTTTTTATATTTGCAGTGCTGGGAGCAGTGTATGAATCCACCACCACCGAAAACTCATAAATTAATACCGGGCGCATGGTCACTGCACGTAGTATCGATGACACGACAAGGACCTCTGGTATCAGCTGATGTTGCATGGGAACCGGCCATAACGAACTCGCCCAGCCAATGTCTGGTTACATGGGAGGTCTCAGGAGGCGGTCTAATGGGCAACCTATTGACTGATAGTTCTACCGTTCAGCTATCCCTTTGGCCAGACACAATTTACCGCATACAAGTCACGTGCAAGAACAAGGTGAGTTTCTGAGTTTACTTCTTTCCAGTCTTCCGTAATCCTAACTCCCACTGCCCTTCATCAATTCAATCATATTAGTTCAAGTTGAACACTTTTTATTCTGCACTTAATCACTTATTATTAGCTGAAGAACCTTTCACCAAGCACGATGCTCAAGTTTCTGGTTAGGCAAGTTTGTGCTTCTAATGTGCCAGTTCAAAAAAAAAAGCACATGCATTTTTATTCAGAAACTACCAAGTAAATCGTCCAGGATTCGTTTGTGTAAAAATATTTTTCAAAGTTTATTTTTTTCTTACTCGTCTACTGAAATCCATAACGAAAATGTTTGTTAAATTCACCTGTACAATAATGCCACTAAACACAGCTCCTTTCCGTATGTATAGAGTAACAGGCGCCATAGCATAGTCTCTCGTGTTCGAAAAGAAGCAAAGGATCCCAGGTGTGAAAGTACTTCTAATTGGCTAATTATGCTGTAATTAAGACATGTTCTGTCAAGCTTATTTGCTGGATTGTTCACTTTCTTACATGCCCACTTGCCTTCTAGCTTTGCACGAAGAATCCATGCCAGCAAGGTACGCAATTCACTACATCATCGCGTGCTTCTGTTTTCCGATTCGATTCAGTGTTGGTACCATTCTTTGGCGGCCTTTACAAAAAGTGAGAAAATTTTCTTTGACCTCCAGCAGCATACAAATGCCACTTGACTTCGAACTGAACCATTTAACAGGTGATGCTAAAAGTTGCGTGTATTTTGCACTCGTTCGTTGTCTTAAGTTCAAGTTTAATCGAATTGACACGATAAACAGACAAAAATCAGGTGTTAAAAGGTGTCATTATGTGTACAGTAACAATCGTGACATGCCATTCCAATTGCCTTTGCCATTGCGATTGATTTAATTCATTCTATAAACTAAAACGATAATGATGCTCTGATTAGATTTAAGGATTTTCGACTAAATTCTAGACTTTTAAATTTTCAAATTTCATATTTTTCTATCCGTAAAATTCAGGCAAGAATTAATTATTTTTCTGGCTGTATGGCATATAGCACCGTCCTGTTGAAACCACATATCGTCCATAGGTACAAATTAATGTTAATGCCTCCTCCCCAAAATACGCACCAAACAGTAAAACTTTGTGGATGCAAGTGATCACTTGTGAATTTTCTAAACCCCAAATGCAAACAAAATTGTAAATTATTGCTGTCAAACATTTATTATTTTTCAAATATTGCTCAACAACAATGAAACTGCGATGTCTTTTCGTGTAGCGCGCCATTTTTAATAACCTAAAACTGTCACCTGTCACTCTGTCATTTTTTTCAATTGGCGACATTTTACCGCACAAATGGCGTAAAATTCAAATCTTTCTTAATAGTTGGGACACCTTTTATATTTTAAAAATTATTATTTTTAAATAAATTTATTATGACTTACAAAAAATTGTATGTTTAATTATTTTGTTATTTAGGATAATGGTTCAATGACGCGATCCTTACCCTTGACATTGAATACAAACGAAGCTGTTGTTGTTGTCCGTTTACCAAAAGTAGAAACAGAACCAGCCACAACAGAGCACCGCGAGGAAATATTTTCGTCGAGCGATCGGCAAAAGATCTTGAACGACTACAATAGTGATATCGATGAGGTGGACGATCTTGATATTCTTCCTGAGGATATAGATATCCTTGGTAAGAATAGCAAGCATATACCGCAGGTTATTCATAGTGAAATCTATTCGACGGCCAATTTGGGTGTATGGAAAATGAACGAAACACGACGTCAGGTGATAATGGCGGTCTGTGCGGCCTTTATGCTAATGGCAGTCGTGCTGGCCGCATTCCTTTTCGCTCGACGGCGTGTAGTTTATAGTAGCGATAAGGAAGTACTAATCGAGCATGAGGTAGTTGCCGATACAAGAACTCTTCACGTGTAAAAATAGAATAGACTCGATCATAGCCGTTTCTACCCTCCGAATAGAGATGATCGCTACCAGCTAAAAGCTCAACACAAACAGGATTCATCAATTTCAGCTGTAATTGTATGCCAATCGAAAAGGACATTCAGCAAGTACTTTTTAGCTCAGTTTCGATCACTTCCGGCCACTATTGTATATACTGTAAATATGTAAATGTCCTATTATAATAATCTAATATTAGCTACTATATAATAATTGCAAAGGATACTTGTGTAAATGTTTAGCGCAGCACGTAATAATATCTGATCAAGTGTTTACCGGATCAGATAAAAATTCAATTTTACCAACTAAAATCATAAACAGTTTCTAATTGTTAGTGAATGTGACTTGACTAAAAATAAACTTGAAAATTGTAAGTAAAAAACTTCAAATAAATTCTTCTTATTAAAAAAAAAAACAAAAAAACTAAACATATAAAAATTAAAAGATTTTGGAAAATTCTTTAAAAAAAACTTCTGATAACTGAAAATATGTAATTTTTTTGATGCGCAGGAATGAGTGAGATTAGCAAATCAGAGAAAATGCAAAAATATCTAAAGACCACTACTAATTACAAAATGTTTAGTTAAGCTACTCTAAAAATGCATAAAAAATTTAATAATTAAAAAAAATTTATTGATAATAATAATAAGAATAATAGTAAGAATAAATAATATTAATAATATTAATGATAATAATAATGATAATGATAATGATATAGTATTTAGTAAACAAAAATAAAATTATGCATAGAAATTATAAATAATTGAAGTAAATAATTTTTGTTGTTTTTTTTTCTAGTCCAAACTTATATAAAATGAGAAAGGAGAATATAAATAAAATTAGAAATATTTAAAATTTAATGCATAAAGTTTTTCTTTTACAAAATTCATATTAAAAAAATTTTTTCAGATAAAAGTGGAATGAGAATTTTTCTTTTGGTAAGTTCAAAATGGCCTGTTCATTGAAGATTATCTGCATTGTATTTTTTGACTATTAATTCTTAGAAGTAATTTCTTTTATTAAATATTAAAATTAAAATTTAGTGCATTTCCAGATCAAATAATTCATACTTTTTTGTTTTTTGAACATTTAAAAAAAAAAAAAAATTTTCTAATTATAAAATAAAAAGTAAAAAAAACATTTTTTTTCTGAAAAAGGTATTATCTTTCCCTAAATATAAAATTTTTAATTATTATAAAGGAGAAAGTGTTCCTTGAATTTTTCAGATATACTTATTATATATGAGTTTATTAAGGTTTTTATTAAAAGTTAAAGTTTTTCCAAATTCTTCTTCAGAAAGTTAATATTAATAAATTATATTTGTAAAATATTTTATTGAAATTATTTTATTTTTTTAATCTTGCCCAATCTTTGTTATTATGTATAAAATATATTTGAATTCAAATAGCTGTCTTGAGATTTTTTGAAGGAATCGATCCTTTTAATGTAATTTTTTAAAAACTTTTCTCATTTTTTTTTGGGCTATAACTGGGCCATTATTTGACCTATATTAATTTCTAAATGCTCTATAATTTAAAATAAATTTAAATAAATAAACACATCGGCTTAAAAGAAAATGTCCAACAACGTCAAATCGCTTGATCTTGGTTGCTAATTGACATCATCAAATATCGAAATTACGAATCCTTGGATGTGTTCACCAAGAAAAAGCCATAATTTTCATGTTCTATGACTTCTGGCACTATTTTTTTAGAATTATATATGTAAAAACTTCAACTTTAGACCAAAAAAAAATCAGTTATCATAAGGTCATAGCGCCCAAAATTGGCAGTAACTTTCGAAAAAAATACACCTTCAAACGAAAATTTACACCAGACAGCAAATTTTTGTGAATACAATAGCTTTTTTTATAGTCACTTGTAGATTTTTAGAGCCCCATATTTCGCAATTATGCTTATTGCTTTTTGATGTTTTCACCGATCAAAAAATAAGCCACATCTCTGAAGAAAATAAACTCCTTTTATAAGGCGAAATGTGTCTACAAAAAAATGTCCTTCATAAACATTTGTAAAACGTGTTAAAAATATGATTGCAAAGTTTCATTGATGGTAAACTTAATAATAAATTAATTTTAACTAATATGGTGTTTATAGTTGACAGCAATTAAATTACAATATATTGCAGCAATTTTCCAACTATAAACTATATGACCCATTATTACAAACAAATAAAAACCAATTTTTTTAATTTCCCCTTTAATAACTCCTTTAAAAATAGAAAATTCATAAATTTTTTTAAATAACATATAATAAAAATTATATTTAAAAGTTAATTAAAATTTAAAATAATTTTAATTTTCTTAAAAGTCTTTGCGCGAAAAATTAGAGAAGAAAATAAATAAATTCATTTTAAATAAAAAATAATTACGAAAAATTCATTTTCAAAACAAATTTTTGTAAATATTTAGTGTAAATAGTTAAAAATGATATTGAAATTAAGAAAAGCAAAAATTTAAATTATAGACGAGAACTAAAAAAAAAAAAAAATTTATTAAAAATAATTGAAAGAAATTTGTTAAAGATTATGCATGTCCAAAATCAATACTCTATGCTCTGATTGGCTTGTTTCAGTTAATCGAAAGTTCGTTATTAAAATGGCGCTGGTAAGAAGTTTACGAAATTATTCACTGATCAATATTGCAGAAGAAAGAGACAGAAAAGATCCGATCCTGTCTCTTCCACATTTCTATTCGGAGATTAAAAAAGAGATCAGTTATTTGATAATATTTAAAGAGAGACACTAAAATTTTTTTTTCGTTATTCAATTTATTTTTTAAATTTTTCTGCACCATTTTTTTTTTATTTTGAATATTTGAAATATTTCGAAAATTATATATTCGCTTTTTGGTGTGTAGTTACTTTTTGTTTTATTAGTTTTTCATTTTTTTTTCATTACTTTTCATTTCATATTAATAGATAGTATTTAAAAAATAATAAATCTTTCCTTTCCACCCACGATTTGCTCTAAAATTATCCCATGTCAGCTAATAAAGAAAAATAGCAAATCTGCGATTGAGAGAATTTCGAAAATGAGTTAAAGAGAACCAGTGCAAACGTGTAAATACTCAATAGAGAAAGAGAACAAAATTAATAATTTTCGAATTTTCGATTTTAAAAACTATTTTAAAAAATTCTATTGGACAAAATTAAATAAATTCAGATACAATTTGTATCTGTTATTGTCACAATAAATAAAAGACAAGTTTATGAAATTTGTTTTAATGTTTTTCATATTTTCATAAAAATTATTTTATCTGTCTGAAAAAATATATTTTTAATTCTTTTCCCCATTTCGAAATGTGGTACATATATTGTATAATATAAATATTTGGTTTCTTTTATATTTTATTGCTAGCAATTTTCTGATTTAGATAATTTCCTAATAAATCAATGTGGAAAATGTGATTCAATTTTTTTTTTTTTTTTGGCCGCAAAATATTTCTTTACTGGTAACAATCGAAAGAATACGACATTTTTCTTGAAAATTTCTCTTTCTTATATATTATATGTCATTTTGTAGTAAATTTATGTAAATTTTTATTATTCGCGATATTTTTGGCTATGCCTGTACTCATCGTTCTACTGGAATTACTCATCATATCTTTGGAAATTTTTTAATTTATTTATTGTTTTCGCTATTTTTCCTTTGGTTTTTTGTTATTTTTTTGCTTATTTTTTGCATGTAAAAAAGTTTCTTTTAATTTATTGTTTATTGCAAATGTAAACAAAACGATACAAAATATATTTTATCGTAAATTTATGAGGATGAAAATAAAAATAATGGCGGTGGTTATACTATTTAGTATAATACCTAATGTCGCATTTTTCTTTACGATTTTCGAATTTTTTTTTATTTGTTTAGCTAGTTTCAGTTGCTTTATTTTATTTTGTCATATTTTGTTTAATTTACTATAAAACAAGTTATTTTAATAAAAAAATTGTCATAAACTATTTGTAGCTTTCTTATAGTAAATATTTATTATTTAATTAAATACAGAAAAATAATTTATTAAAGAATAATTTGCCAAAAAAGAAAACATGCATAGAATAATTTTTATGTTAACTATAGCAATTTTGACAAATCAATGTTCCATTTATTGAAATTTAAAAGTAAAACACATCATTTTTGATATCTCTCTAGCGATTGTGCTGCCATCTACCGTTTGCAAATGAAACCTACAAATTAATGCTTTCGTTTCAGAACATTTCAGTTAAATTGTATTCAAAATAAGATAAAAAAATGATTTTATACAATATAATTTAACATATAAAATTCTGCTGTTAAAAGTAGTTTAATAAAATGCATAATATGATTAATTTTTTTAAAATTAATCATAAAAAGCCGATTTTTTTTTTAATATCTAAACAAACACGTAAAAATATCAACAATTTTCGAAATGGAAGAGTAAAATTTACTCACCTTAAAATAAACAAAATTTAAATTTCAGTAATTTCGTATGATATGGAAATCATTAAAATTAATTTAAAATAATTTAAATTTATAATCGGAATAAAAAGAAATGGAAAATTTTTGCGAAAATTTGCAACAGAACCAAAAATGTATTTTCTCTTTGTGAAATTAAAATTATAAAATATTTAAAGACTGATAAAAAATTATAATAAAATTACGAAAAAAAAAATTCAATTTGCATATAAATGTAAAAGTATGAAAATAAATTTAATTACCTAATATTTATTTAAAAAAAAAGAAAAAGGAAAATTATATATAAAATTCTATGTAAAAACTATAAAAAGAATTAATTTTTGTTCTGTTTGGATATGGTTTTTTTTTCTTTAATGTTTAAATTTGTTAAATAATAAAATATTTAGGCAATTTTAAAAAAGGATAATTGATTTAGAAATCTTTTTTATAAAAAATTGCTTATTTATCTTTAATTAAAAATAATATTGTAATAATAACCATTTAACCTAACCTCAAATAAGAACAAAGAATTTATGAAAATTCAGATGTAGTCAAAGATAAACAATTTCAATAAAAGTGATTTAAAGCCAATTTTCAATCAATCAATATTTATATAAATCGAAAGGCAAAATACAAATTTTATTGAAAAATATTACCAACTTTAAAATAATAAAAAAAAAACACATACAAAATCAAACGGAAACTGAAAATTTTTTAAAAATTTAAATCAAATTTAAAAACAAAATTTACAAATTCAAAACCAGAAAATTATTATTAAAAAGGTCATAACATAATCGTTTCAATAGTAAAAATATTTAAGAAAAATTGTATTGTATAATATAAAAAAAATTCTGATGTATAGATAAAAACATGCGAACTAGATTAAAAATAAGAAAAAAACTAAAATAAAATAAATAAAAAAAAGATATATTTAATTGTGTTTTATTTTAATCAACATTTTTTCGAGGTCTGTTCAAAAAGACTTTCGTGTTTTTTCAAAAATTATTTATTTATTCATGAATATCTATTTTGTCCCCTTTAAAGTAATCCCCACAATATATTATACACTTGTGCCAACATTTTTTCTAATCCTCGAAGCACTTCAAAAAATCATTTTTTGTGATCTTGTTCAGCTCCTCTTTCGATGCCGTCTTTATCTCCTCAATCGTAGCGTAGCGTCGTCCTTTCATGGGGCTCTTCAGTATCGGGAACAAGAAAACATCACAGGGGGCCAGATCTGGGGAATATGGTGGCTGCTGCATTATTAGTGCGTTGGTTTTGGCCAAAAATTCGTGCACAAGCAACGATGCGTGAGCAGAGGCGTTATCATTTTTATTCTTCCACAAATCCGGGGGTTTCTGGCGGATTGCTTCGCGCAACATTCGGATAACTAGCAGCTAATATTCCTTATTCACCGTTCTACCCTGTGGCAAAAATTCATGATGCATTACGCCCCTAGAATCGAAGTAAACTGTAAGCAAAACCTTCACATTCGACCGAACTTAGCGCGCTTTTTGCGGTATTGGCTCTTGCGGCAGCTTCTATTGGGATGATTGAGCTTTGCTTTCAACACCTCCTTAGAAATGTTAATGCAATGCTGTTTTTGGTCGAAATTGAGCTATTTTGGTACGAATTTCGCGGCGACCCGTCTTCCGTCCAAATCATTGGTCAAAATCGAATGGCACGACCCAATCGATATGTTTAAGTCCTCAGCAACTTCTCTACCGATGATTCGATGATTGGCCAATATTATTTTCTTCACTTCATCAATGTTTACGTCTGCTGTTGACGTGCCCGGGCGTCTGGAGTGCTTTTCGTCTCAGCCTCTAAGAACATTTTTCATCTTCTCGGCCCTCTAAGAACTTTTTGAACCACCGATAAACGTTGCCTCGGTTCAAGGTAGCTTCACCATATGCCACAGTCAATATTCGGAATGCGTCTGCGCAATTAATTTTCTTTTTCACACAAAATTTTGATACAGATTCTTTGATCCAATTTTTTGGAATGGGCATAAATGGAAGACGAGCCAAAACACGTGCAAGCAAAGCAGCTGTCAAAAATTAACTTAACATTCAAAATGGCCGAACTCATGGGCATAAGTGAGAGATAAAAGTGCCAACATAACGCCACAAAAAATGGAAAATCGAATATACGTAAGACGCGGAAATGCAAAATTCGCGATTAAGAGGTCTGTTTTTGAATATGGTAAGTGACATCAATTTGAATAATTAAAATATGGAAATTTGCTAATTGCTTAAAATAAAATTGAAGACATAATTTGAGTGGAAAATTTTTTTTTTTACTTAAAATGATTTGTAGTTTATTTATGATATTTTTGCCAGCCCTTGTATGTAAGTTATTAATTTATAATCTGACATGAAATTGTCTGATTTTTTTTAAGATTTAACAAATTCTAGCATTATTTTAGAAAAATATCAGTTCAACTGACAATGTCCAACGGCGCTAAAACTCATGATCTGGGCGGCCAATTCTGATCCTTGAAATGGGAAATTACACGACCAGAAAATCGTGAGAACACGCTATATAAGAAAACTCTTTCTTATAGTTCAAATATGCGTCGTAAAGATTTTTGAAAATTTTTCCCTTTAAATAAATATTAAAGAAAAGAAAACTAAAAAAAAAAAGGAACACTATAAAAATTGCTCTTAGCCATAATGGGATGAATAATTTATATCATTAAGGGTTTGAGTCTAGACCAATGAATCTATAATAATTTTTCATAGTCAAAAGTTAAAAAACAAAATCTTAACAAATAATATGATTACAGTGTATATAGTCCCTTATCAATTTCTTTTGGAAAAGGAAGAAAAAAAATCAGAAACAAAAACTTTTGGGGATGAAAAAAAAACCGTTCTTTATATCGTTGGTATTAAGTTTTTATGAACGCTATTCGGTATCATTTTGTATAAGAAATCGCCTGTGGTCATCTTCCGGAATATATTTTGCTCGTTCTATTCTTCGATCTGACTTTTTTTTTTATAATAATACCATCCTGTTTTCATATTCATTCCCAACCACCACCTCTAAACAACCAATTTACCAACAATCTTTTAGTGAAGTCCTTTTGTCCGAAGCAAACATTGATTTAAAACTTTTAATTACTTCCTCAACTTTTTTACCACAATTCCTTTCTAGACAACTTCTATAAAATCAGTTACTATAACCTTCATCATCCTCCTCCCTTTATTCTTGTCGATCTTATCATCTACTTCTACAACTGTAATTGGAATGTCTATAGAAGCTTATGAATTTCAGTTACATCATTATTGGCTTAAAAATCTTAAAAACCGAAACAAAATAATTGCAAAAAAAAATTTACTTTTCATTTGTGTATTTGTATAAAGGATGAGTGACTGCAATGATTTATAATATTTTCAAAAGGAAAATTATGGTAAAAAATTTAAAAAAGATAGAGTTTTTTTTGGTAAAAAACTTTTTAGGAATTCCCTCCACCTTTTTGGATACTCTTTTTTAGATTTTATGGACAGTACCATTATAACGTCATTTAAGGTTGTTTTTGACATTGGGAAACAAAAAAAAAGACACGTGGTCTTCCGGCTAAGGATGTAGAGAAATTCCTTCTTTCGATAAAATTTCATTGATGAAGAAATAGGGGCTTTGTCATTGAGGCACATCCAAGTATCTGCCATGTCAAATCTGGCACGAGGAACCCATTTTTCGAGCCATTGAAGCATTTGTTTTTATAAAAAACAATTTTTTAATAAAAAATTCCTTGAAGATTTCGACAGTTTTATATAAGGGTATACCCAGAAGTACCTGGCCTGACGTATAAATAATGGTTGTTGTTCGAAAAATATTACTATGACCAAAAGTACTTATCTTACAAAGCTTAATTTTAACATTTCATAACGCTGTGTTGTTTAGTATTTATTCGACATCCATTAATAGTGAACACTTTTAGTGAATTCGTCAACATGAAAAAAATATTCATCGTTATGTAATATAATATTTTCATTTGAGAGGTCTCAGTCCAGGTAGAGTCTGCTTCTTTGTTTACAATATTAAAATAACAGGTAGCAGAATGTAAACGGGGCCGTACGAACAGTGAAGATGAAGATCGAGGTGCCCACGATAGAAATGGTGCAGTTAATCCATAAAATGGTATTGGATGACTGTCGACTGAAAGTGTTTGAGCTAGCAGACATAGTAGATATATCACTTTTGACGTGAGGAAACTATGCGCAAGATGGGTGCCGCGTTTGCTCACAATGGAGCATAAATGTTTCAATCAGGTGCTTGGCGAGGTTTTGCACCAAAAAAGCCGAGTTTTTCCATCGATTCATAACCATGCATGAAAAATTGGTATATTACTGAACACCTAAAATGAAGGAACAGTCAATATAAGGAACTGAAAAGGGGGAAATGGTTCTAAAGACGGCAAAGACAGTGTCGCCTGCAAGCAAGGTTATGGCGTCAGTTTTTTTCGGATGTGCTTAAGAAAATTTTCATTGATTATCTTCAAAAATGAGAACAATCAACGGCGTGTATTATGCAAACTTATAGCAGCATTTGATTGATGAAATCAAGAAAAATCGGCCGTATTTGACGAAAAATAAAGTATTGATATGCTCAAAGTTAATGAGTTCAAGTTCGAAATTGCTTCTTCACGCCAGATTATATTCTCTTTTCAAACTTGAAAAAATTTCTCGGTTATGAAAGATTTGCCAATACTGAAGAGGTGAAGTATCCAGTTAATAGGTATTTTGAGAAGCTGGACCGTTCTTACTATAAACAGGGTATCAAAGCTACTGAACATCTCTGGAAAAAGTGTATCGATCTAAAAAAAAACTGTGTTGTGAAATGAAGATACTTTTTCCCAAATTTTTTGTATTTTCACTGTTAGGCCGGATATTTCTGAGACTGAACTCGTAAGTTTTCCGTGATAGAAGACTCCTTGAGTAAGATTCGTTTTTCACCGCTTGTCGGGAAAAAATAATAAAATGCTTTATGCCACCGAAAAATGTCAGTTCTTGTTAAGAAATCCTTAACCAAGAACAAACTATACCCTATAGAGTCTAGCTTATTCAGAAATTAACTGTAATTTAGTTTTCTTCGTTAAAAAACTTATTAAAGTCACATTAAAGGCAATTTCTTATATTTAAATATTTTACTAAATACATAGATCTAAGATATTAAAGGAGAATATAATATAAAATTCTAAACATATTAAAAGAAAATGAAAAAACATAAAAATTTTGTCAAGATTGTTTTATTATAAAAATAGAAAAATATCAATTCAAAAATATTTGCGCAAAAATGAAAACATAAAAATCCGATTTGGTTTGTTAAAAAATATAATACAAAAATCTAAACGAATCCTTTCACTATGGTACAAGCTTATTTTCCATTTCTCTTGAATTTTCCATTTCTATCCTTTATGCATAAATTTTTTATATTATATATATTTTTTTAGTTCCATTTATTTTTCAATAATATCATATTTTAGCTTTAGATGAAAATTTTTATTACCTTTTTCTGCCTGTACAAATAGTTTTTATTTGATTTCCTCAACAATTTCATTGCTGATCATATCATGGAAAAATTGCTCCACGCTAAAGGCACTGAACAGTATTCCAATTTTTATTCTAAAAAATTAAATTTATATCTTAATAGACTCGAAATTGTTTTCAAATTGCACGAAAAATTGATTTTCCATCTGTACTCGTATTCAATTTTCAGAGCGATTAAATCTTTTTTCCTGTCATTTAATTTTATTTATTTTTAAAAATATTTATACAATATCATAGATGTTATTGGATCTACTAGAGTTAGAAATCTGTTCTTGATAGAAAACAATTTTATCAACGTATTTTCAATTTTTACTAATATCTGTTCTCTTGATAATATAATAAATAATGAATATTTTGAATCAAATACAATCAATTTTACATTAGAAAATATAAAATGTATTTCAGAAAGTTTTAAATAAAATCATTTCGACAGTATTTGGGAAGCAATTTTCGAGAACATAATTTTGAGATTTAAAAAATGAAATTAATACCAATTGTTGGCAATAATCCAAAAAAGCAGTTATGATCTTATGGTCAGCCATTTTTACGCTTATAGAACTGAATCAATACTGAATATAAATACCCCCTAAAAAAATTAACTTTACATCCATGACAAACCTTAGCAATATGAAAAAAATCAAGACCTCCTAGTCATTAATTATATAAAAATAGACCGTTTCTGTGGTCGGCCATTATTGATATTATTCAATAGTCAGCCATTTTGTTTTGGATAGCAGAGTCAATATTAATTATAAAACACACTCAAAAAAAACAAAAATCACGTATATCCATGACGAATACTTAGAAATTCTAGACCTCCTATTTAGGCGATATTAGGATTAAAAAAAGATGAGAATTGTGTAATCACTTTTTGTTAAAAAATGGAAATTAAGACCAAGCAAAATGCCATTACCTAAAAAATTTAGACCATTTGATCTTCCCTTTCTATCTAATGGGAGATTTTTTACTCTATCCTGTTAAATATAAAATATTTTATGACATCATAAAATATTTATAATATATTATTTTAATATATTTTCATATTATTGGCAAAGAAATTTTGTGTTATTGTACTTTGAGCCATTAATTTTTTTTTCTAATATTAAAAATTCATAATTTTCGTATCATTTCAACATATTAACTTTGGATTTTAATATAATTTAAATGAATTTTTAATATTAAACTCACTTTGTATAAATAAATTTGACGGAAAAGTCAAATATAATTTTGAGTGAAAGTTTTTGGTAGATTACAAGCTCATTATATAACAGCTCATGCTCGTAAACTAAGAAAAATACAAGCTCGTTGTTATAAATACCCACGCTCATAAGCTTAGTATGAGGTCTGCTCAAAAAGTATCGCGAATTTTGAATTTCTGCGGGTGACGTATATTTCGATTTTCGAATTTTTATGGCGTTATGTTGGTACTCATGTCTCTCACTTATGCCGACAAGTTCGGCCATTTTGAGTGTTCAGTTAATTTTTGACAGCTGCTTTGCTTGCACGTGTTTTGGCTCGTCTTCGATTTTTGCTCAATATCGATCAAAAACAGTATCGCATTAACATTGCTTAGGAGTTGTTGGACTCTGTCCACAATGACCCAAATTTGCTCCAGAGGGTAATGAGCTTATGGTTATGACGTGGAAATCAAAGCTCAATCATCCCAATGGAAGTTGCCGCACGAGCCAAGACCGAAAAAAGCGCGCAAAGTTCGGTCGAATATGAAGGTTTTGCTTACAGTTTTCTCCGATCGCAGGGGCGTGGTGTATCGTACCACAGGGTATAATGGGCAATAAGAAATATTACCTGCAAGTTATGCGCAAGTTGTGCGAAGCAATCCGCCAGAAACGACCGGATTTGTGGATGAACAAAAATTGGCTTTTGAACCATGAAAACGCCCCTGCTCACGCATCGTTGCTTGTGCACGAATTTTTGGCCAAAAACACCAAATCAATAATGCCGCAGCCACCGTATTCCCCAGATCTAGCCCCCCCCCTGTGACTTTTTCTGGTTCCTGAAACTGAAGAGCCCCATGAAAGGACGACGCTACGCTACGAATGATTTTTTGAAGTGCTTTAAGGATTGGAAAACATGTTGGCATAAGTGTATAATATCTGGTGGAGATTACTTTGAAGGAAACAAAATTTCTTTGTTCATGAACAAATAAATATTTTTTGAGAAAACACAAAATTCGTGATACTTTTCGAACAGACCTCGTATATTAGAAACTCGTTATTGCGAGTATGATCTATTGTGATTCATACTCGCTTTCCCAGTCGCATCCCACGAAACCAAAGCTTTTAGGCACAGGCGTAGGTATGGTTGCGAAGCTGAAACTTAAAGGAATTGAGAGAAGGGCACCACCAGGAATGGAGCCTGCTGTTTAATTTGACTCAATATGGAAAAACTTACCACGGCCGAACATAAATAAGTATGTTAAGACCGATTGATAGCTCTTTCTTGAATCTATGGCTGGTGGTGGATTAAATAAATGCTTTCAGGATGATGGCGTTGAAATTTTACATAGCTTTCATGTATAGTACTTTTGTAGTATTTACTTATATATGCTTATGTGAGTGGAGTCGTAATTATTTGTTTATTCTATATAAAAAGAACGATTGCTTCTTAAATAGACAAGTTTAGCAATAATAAGATTGAGCAATAATATGTCTATGATGCCCTTAGATTGAGCACTAACATGTCTATTATGCCAATAATAAGATTGAGCAATTACATGTCTATGATGCCCTTAGATGTTTCGCGGATAATGCCCAATATCGGAGGCCCCAGGCAAATTCGAAGACGACTACTGGCAACTGTAGTTACCTCCGTCCTGCTATACGGAGCACCAGTGTGGGAGAAATCGCTAGAGCTAACAACATACCGCAAGACAATGTCATCAGTCCAGCGGCTCTTAGCGATCAGAGTGGCATCAGCATACCGAACGGTATCACACGATGCGGTCAACGTTGTGGCATCATGCCCACCCATGGACATCCTGGCAGGAGAGCAAGAACGCCAATATCGTAGGAAGAAAGAAGAGCGGCGAAAGGTCCTCTGTGAAGAGGAGAGACCCAAGAGTCTTCGCCTCTCGCAAGAAAGATGGGACAGCTCGACGAAGGGTCGGTGGACTCATCGACTGATCCCAGATGTCACCAAATGGGTTACTCGCCTGCACGGGGAAGTCGGGTATTACATCACACAACTCTTGACTGGACATGGATGCTTTCGGGCGTACTTGCACAGATTCAAGAGAACAGACTCCCCAAACTGTCATCGTTGCTACAATGTGCTGGAAGATGCCGAACACTTGTTCTTCCAATGCCCCTTTTACGAGGGGATACGGGGCAGAACTGGAGTCCAGAAAACATAGTGGAGTGCATGCTGAAGAACCAATCGGCTTGGAACAAAGTTGCAGAGTACGCGGAATGTATCATCAAGGATCTTCACACCACTTACGAAGAATAGGCCGCGAGGCGTCATAACATCGGGACAGCAGTAAAATATAATAAATAGTAAATTATTATAAGAACGCCCCGGCGAAGTAGTATTTACAAAGAGTGCCGCCGGGGAACCATCGTTCCGGGAGCAAGGGTAGAGGTACAGGTTAAGTTTTAGCGAGGTAAAAATCCCGCATAACTCGTCTGACAGGCAGAAGGCCTCCCAGTCCAGTACCTTTTGAAGGTTTCCCCCTTAATAATCTATATAAAAAAAAATGCCCTTAGATGTCCTGGGCTGCACGCGCGCTACAATGAAAGTATCAACGTGTCTTTCCTAGACTGAGAGGTCTGGGTAAACCGCTAAATCACTTTCATGCTTGGGATTATGATCTGAAACTGTTCACATGAACTTGGAATTTCCAGTAAGTGCGAGTTATTAACTCATATTGATCAAGTCCCTGTCATTTGTGCACACCGCCCGTCGCTACTACCGTTTGAATTATCTAGTGAGGTCTCCGGACGTGATTGCTGTGACGCTTAGGTGTTACAGTTATATCGCAAAAGTTGACCAAACTTGATTATGAAAGAATCGATCCAATATAACAAAATAATACGAAAATTTTTATTTTTATAAGGCATTTTGAATAAAAATTGAATAATGAATTAAAATTTCTAGTACACCGCAAGGATAATGGGTTCATTGTAGGATTAGTGTAGATATCGAACTCCTTCTAAAAACGAAGTATGCTTGTAAGTTGAGTAAATTACGAAGAATTTTGATAATGATCCCAATTATTTTAAAATTATATGAATTATATTAATTATGGAAAAAATGTTGAGAAACAATTTAAAGTTGAGAAAAATTGTGAAAAAATTTGAAGAAAAATCTTAGAGAATAATTTTGATTAAACAGAAAAAATTTCAAAAATAAAAGTTTTGAGTCAACTCATTGATCCGAACTCATTATAGGATACGAGTGGTTACGAGCTCGTTATAAAAATGGGTCATTCCATAAGCCGAGTGGATTGCAGGTGTAAAAACGAGTTATTCTGTTACAGTGAGTATAAGAAATTTGTATTTTGAGCAAAAATTTTTAATGAAAATTTAATATTGACTAAAAATTTGGAGAAAGTTTGTAATGAAAAATTAATTTTGACTAAACAGGGATAATAACGGGTTTGTTGTAGGATTGGAGTGGAAAGCAAATTCACGTATGCTCGTAAACTGGGTAATTTACGAGCATGCTATTACGAGCATTAATATCTTATAATCAAAATGGTATAGTAGTTCTAGTGTTAGTGGATTGATGATAAAAATAATTCATTTAAATTATATGCAAATTTTAATTTTTTTTAAAAAATTTATTAAAAATTCAATTTTAAAAAAAAAATTTTATTTCAATTAAAAGTTTCGAGTAAACTTTATTCCCCTGGTTGAGATTTAACTCGTCGTAGTATTTAGGATTTTTTCCTAAAACTTAAACAATATTTTTGGTGGTTTTTACTACTAATATTACTCAATTTAAATTTAATTATTCATGAAAGAAAAATAAAATTGAATTTTTTTTAAAAAAAATCCCCTTCAAACAACCATATTCCCTCAAATATTACCAAAGCAATTACATCTAGTATGGAATATCATAAATTTCTTCTATAATACAAATAAAAATCCCAAAAGTACTTAAACAAATTCAATTATTTTGCAGCATTAGCTAGTGCATCAATAAACTCGTAAACATACCACCATTAATAGGAAGAGGGTAGTTTCTAACCAGTTTCACATGGCTGGCTTGAATCAGTTCGAGGCGATAGGGTCTCTGAGAGTCTTTCTTAAAGAAAAAGATTATGTTTTGTCATTCCATCAAGATTTGCCTCATGTCAGCCTAATCGTATGAAGCCCACATATTATGAGTTCAAATTTCAAATTCTCCTTCTGCGCTTATTTTCCTTCCATAGCCACAAAGCCACATGAGCATCCCTTCTGCGTTCCACTTCATTAAATTTTTACTCGGTTTGGTTGAAATTATTCTGTAAGGGTGGGTTCATGCACAGATCTGCCCTCAAACTGATAACATATATATTTACAAGTTTCTTCATATACATGTGTGTACATACATTTTGGATAAGAAAAATCCACCACAGCAAAGTAGGAAATATTTTTAATAAAAAAATGAAAAAAAAAAACACATCAACTTACATAAATGCATTTTCCATGTTATGCTATATATTTTCCTCTGAGATTGTCTACAAATTTTACTTCGTCAAAAGAAATTTTTCTATTATCCTTTACTGAAGTTAAAATTTTTTATATTTTCCTTGGAGCATAGTGACTTTTTGCATTACACTGTGGTCTTACAAAGGACATAGACCATAACTGAGATTGCCAGAATGCACATTTAATTATAAAAACTATATTACAGAGAAATTATTTTTTTTTATTAAAAATTTTGTATAAAATTCCGAAAAGCATATTGTTTCCTGATGTTTACTTGCCCGAACGAACTCCTTTTGATAATTTTCCACTCTACATTCCTATGTAAAAATAATAGATATGATCAGTCGTTAAAACCTTTAATCTAAAATAATCCATTTTTATTATTTAAAGATACGCATCAAGGTATGTATAGTATATTGTAAGCTGGACGTACATGCATAAGGATGCTTATCTTATACGGATTGTTACAATCTTGAAGTTGAACATTTCCACAATATCGATAAGGATGCCATAAAAACTCTTTGAATAGTCTTCAAAAAGGGAATAAAATGGATTTTATTAGATCTACCATAAAATACAATAAATACAGTGGAGAGATTTTCAAAGAAAGTCATTTATTTCGTCAACAATCATGATTAATATCAGTTTAAATCGAATAAAACGTAAATGCTATTATTTATGTTATTCGAAGAATTTTTGATATAATTCGATGACATTAAATTGGAATTAAAATCGAAATAATTAAAATTTGAACAATCAGTTTTTTTTATTGTAAAATTTTTAAATATTTTTTAAATTATGTTATTATTTTGTAAATATAAATTTATTTATCAAATCAATCAAGAGTTTAAAAAAGAAGATAAATTATATTCGCACGAGGTCTTTTAGACTAGAAGGAGTAATTGAAAATAATTCTTCTGAGCCTATTATTAACTTTATTATGCAGTGTTATTAATTCCATAGTTTGAAATGTATAGTTCTGTCATTTCACAGCATAAATTACAACGTTCGTCTAATGCACGATTTTCTCTTACCACTTAGTTATACTGATCGTGTTAATGCACGATGTTTGCGCGTAGATGCGCAGTTTTTGCGCGTGGTAATTATGAAGAAGGAGAAATTGAGCAAGTGTTTATTTGATTTAATCATAATTGCTCGTAGATATATTACCTATTACATCTTTTCTGTTGCTCATTGTGAACTCATTGTTTATTTTGCCATTTGTGACAAATTTTCTACTTGATGAAAATTAAAAAAAGTAGTAAAAACTAGTTAAGTATATATCGAAAAATCGTTCGGTTATAAATTTATAAAAAGAGATTTAATAAAATGACTGAGCTAGTGGAACATGAACCATTACTGTTGATATTAATATTGAAATAAATGGTGATGTACGACTACAATTTTTATGCAAAAAATTATAGAATTTAGGACATTAAGAATATGCATGTGTAAGTGGATATATTGGAAGAATAAAAATAACAAGTTAGCATTTACACTCTGATTTGAAAATGTAAAGTCCATGGAGTTATTATCGTTGCTTAAATTTTTTTAAATTTTCTTAAAAATCGAATATTTATCGTTGCTTGAAATTAAAGTTAAGCAGGTAATTATTGATAATGGGATGAAAAGATTTTTATTTATTTATTTTGTTTGAATAAAACTAGTTCTTGAAAGATGAAAATTAGATTATAGCTGTTCATAGTATTTTATGAAAACAACTTTGACTGCAGTTTTAAACTACTTGCAAAATTTTTGAAAATCTCTATTTTTTTATAATTTTTGTCCAAATTTTTAAAGCATTTACTTTGGTAATTTGGTAAATGTTTTTATTGTGTAAATTCCACTTTTTTTAAATATAACTAATAAATTTTATTAAAGAATATTTTCAATTCTTACGCTCAAAACGAATTTATTATAAACCTTAGAGTGTATCCTTTGTCTAATACGTAATTTTCTCCTGGCAACGGTTTGCTGCCAAATCGTATAACTCTTCGAAAAGTTCGCCGATGCATTACACTGATCGTGTGAATGCACGATAATTGCACGTAGACGAGCAAATTTTGCTCGTGACAAAATTTTAGAAGGGAAAATTTGGCTAATCTGTTGCTCGTTGTGAACTCATCATTTGTGCGTCGTTTATTTTGATATTTAACAGTTCCCATATTTACTATGCGTATGCAAGGCCATTCATTCATATTTTTTTTTTAATTTCTTACTTCAATATTTATTATTTAAAATTTAAAGCTTTTTTAACATATGCAAAGTAAAGATTACTTGATGAAAATTTAAAAAAATTTATCAAACTAGTGTAGTAAAAAATTGTTCGCGAATAAATTTATAAAGAAATTTAATAAAATGACCATGTGCCAGTGGAACAATAAAATTTTACTGTTGATATTAATATTCAATCAAATGTTAGAAGAAAAATATAAAATGTTTACTAAAATAAATAAGTTTAATGTAAATAAAATAAGAATAGCATTGACGAACTGGAGAATTCACCAATAAAAAATTAACAAACTACCACACGACCAAAAAAAAAAAAATATTTCAGCATATTAAAATCCTTTTTTGCTCGCCTAAATTGCGCGTGCATCGTAATTAATTATTCTTGCAGATGTTCGTTCAACATATTAGACGAACTTTGTTCGCGGCGTACCTGCACAATTATATTCACACGCAAAATTCGTGGATGCTCGGTCATATACACGTATTATACTGTCAGACGCGCAAAAAAAATGGAAATTTGATTTTTAGATCGTCTATTATCGTTTAGACCTTTTTCGAAAAATATTTTCTTTAGCGATATTCTTCTTTTTTACTAGAAGTATACGTTATTAAGTTAAATTACCACGTCCAAAGCTATTGTTGGCCCCGCATGTTTTTGAGAATGAATCACGAGAGACCGCTACCATAAATATTGAGCGCTTTGGCGGTATGATGACTGATTATTTTTGGCATCAACTTTCAATCGGAAGTTCGTGTTTAGAAATTTTGGTTCTATTGCACGTTTATTTTCCAGGACTAGGACACGTAAATTTCAACATTTGGTAAAGTCAATTCGGACCACGATCATGAGAATTTACGCAGTAGGAATTTTTCTTGTAAGGCTAATCCAAAAATCATATTTGCACAGAGAATTCTTCAATGTCGGAGCATTAAAATACTAACGTCCATCAATCAATAGTCGATTTCCATCCAGGAATATATAAAACTTTTTAAAAAAATTACCTCTACAGGATAGAGTACTGTAAAAAGTCTCATGGCGGCTATTTGAATAAATGTATATATAGGAGGTCCCAAATATTTACGTAGCCAATTAATGGCGCTCGCTATCGTTACAAGATAATCCAGCTTTTTGTACCTAAATTTTAAAATATGGTTTCAAAAAGACGGTACCACATGCCATACAGCCCGAGAAACAATTCAATTACTGCATGACTCATTTCCTGGCCATGTAACTTCCCATTTTGGTGATCAGAACGTCTAAGGTTTATGCTAATAATCCCACGACCATTCTCGAAATGCATGGACATTTTTAAGTATGAAATTGTGTTTTCTATCAAAATTAGTTCTTGCGTCTTCCTTTTGGGACACCGTAAATAATAGAAAAATTTTTTTTTTTAATCAAAATCGGTTTTTAATTTATGTTTTATTTTACATAATATTTTAAAGCACAAATTATATAATCCTTTATTAATAACTTGAGTTTAAAATAATAATATTTTTTTAGTCCTTAAAGGCATTTTTTCAGATCAAAAGTATCACTAAGGATTCTTTCTTCACTGGTTGAATATCAAAAATTTAACCCAGTCTCTAATATAAATTTATGTTTTTGATGTCCTTTTTGTTTTGTTCTTATCAAGGATAATATTTCAACAATTATTTCAGTCGATTTTTCTACATATTTTATAGAAAATATCTCAAGGACATGTGCATAAACACTGTATTATTAAGTACTGATGGAAAGATAACAGTTTTGAAATTGTGCTGAACTGATAAAAGATGTTTTCACAAAAGAAAAACTTTACTAACCGTATTCTCGTATATATTTATATAAGAAACATAGCCCCCCTTCCCCCCGCCATCATATTTTATTGGAGCTAAACAAAACCATTTGCCTTGAATGTGTATATTTGTAAAGTTTATCTAGTTTAGCTGAAAATTTCGAATGTTAAAAATTTAATTTCAAGTTTTCTGATACACATAGTTATCTAGAGACTATTAAACTGGCAGTTCTCAATTCCAAGTACAAAATCCTGTCAGAATTTTCTTGGAATTCATTCATATTTCGCTTTCGTCCACGGCAAAATTGGTGGAGCAGAGGCTGAGATAGATGTTTTTTGGTAACCCACAGGAGACTCGTTGTTGGAATATTCACGAATATATGCATCCTGTCTGCATATCAGCTAAGGATATTAATCCATAATGCACTCGGAAGAAGTTTTCTACACGATATGTGGTATGGAGTTTCTCTGATCCATTGTGTCTTTTTCGTCCTGTACAGTAGTATATCCATATAGTGCCAAGAAGCAACTGTACTTTTAGTTTTAGTTTCTAGAAATTAGGACGGCTTATGTGTTTCCCTTTTGTTTTTGATGAAATCTATTGGCTTGTGAATTCTTGCATATGGGAATAATTGTTGTTTTTTTTGTGTACACTTTTATCTTTTTGCCAGTTATCAGGATGTGTGTTACTGAAATATTTACAACGCCTTTGGTTGTACTCTTAAACTGACCACGGAAATGGAGATAATCTATAATTGTGAGGATATGATGTATCCGTTTTAAATGAATTTAGAATTCCTTTATTTGATCCTGCCAAAAGGATATACTATCGAGCAGATGAGTAAATGCAGTTCTGTCTGGTTCAACGTTTTGAGTTTTGTAACATGAATTATGAATTTTCAGCTCCGCAAAGTTATAGTTTCTTGTAAACATCCCTCTACCCCTCGCAATAAATAATTTTCTTTTACATTCGTCTATATTTTACTGGTTATAATAAGTTTTTCGGAAATTTTGTCAGACCTTATGGCTATTTGAATTACTAATTGAAAATCTATTTGAATATGCAAAAACAAAACTTTTATTTGATTGTGTTTAATTTCTGTATTTCTAACTAATTGGTTGACTTTGTCATTAGTTTTAATGGCTTCCTTCATTAGGGATTTTCTAGAAAGTGTTAAAAGTTCGTTCTGAGAATTATTGTTTTTTTTCTATGCAATCTACAACTATTTTACAAGCAGATTTTTTTACTCTTTTTTTTCAAGTGTCTATTTATGATTTTGGTGAAAAAAGGTTAGGACAGCTCTCTTACTAGAGATTACTGTGGAATTTTTTATAACGACTAACGAACAATTCACAGTCGACTATGAATATAATAGAGACTATCGGCAATTGCGCGGAGAATAATCGATTAGGGGCATTGGATACGAATGGAACTAGAACCCTCAAAGTTCTATTCCATATATCCATATGGGTCTGATTACCGTATTGGATAAAAGTATTTTTTTATCGACTATCAGTTTTGATCGTTTATTTAAAAAATTTCGTAGTTGTCTTTAACATCTGTTCGTTTTGTCATTTATCCAAAAGATTTTTGGTTCTTGACAAAGAGTAAAAGTAACATGAACACTTTTTTCATATACCATACTTTTATTTTCCATTTTCTGAAGTAGTTTGAAGGGATTCAATATGGTTTTGTTAATGGTGGAAGGCAGTATTTCAGTTTTTGTAATGTGATAGGATGGCATATATAACTATTAAGGTGTTGTAGTTGGAAAGAATATGGAGGGTATAAATATTTTATAGAGAAGGGTCAAAAATATTGCCGGGATGGACAACGAAAAAAATAGGGAATATAACGGAGAATTCGATATTTTCAATTACTTGAAAATATCTTTCGGAGAGGTAGGATTTTATGATGAAACATTAGGTGGCAGGAAGGATTTACTTGAGTTTTCTGGGTAGTCTAGGGTACCATACTTGGTAACATATATATATTATAGACAACCAGAAATACTCTTGGATAATACTCTTTCTGCTCAAGAGAAGATTCTACAACACAATGACACTGTTGAATTGTGGAATTTTTAATTCTCTGAAGCTGAAGCTGAAATAATGTGTATATACTTAAGCGTTTGAAGATAAGTTTTTCGAGGACTTTTGCTAGGAGTGGAGGTGTGGAAGCAGGCTTATCCGTACAAAGAAGTTGTATTAACAGATTTTTTGGGATCATTTTTATTAAGGATAATTTCTAAAGTAACGACAAATTTGAGGTGCGGACGATGCTATTGTAAATAATTATGATAAAAATAGGATATCGGAGGTAATTAGATCATAGCCAAGAGCTTTTTTGTTGCGAAGGTAAATTAAGGTGAACTGGATCTGGTAAATTAAGGTGAACTGAATTCTGTATTTCCGCGGTTTACGTATATTCGATTTTCATACCAAAGTTATGTTGGTACTCATGTCTCACACCCACGCCGGCAAGTTCGGCCATTTTGAATGTTCAATTAATTTTTGACAGCTGCTTTGCGTGCACGTGTTTTGGCTCGTCTTCGATTTTTCCTCAATTTTGAGCAAAAACACCATCCCATTAACATTGCTAAGGAGCTGTTGGACTCTGTCAGCGACGACCCAAATTTGCTCCAGAGGGTCACAACTGGGGACGAATCATGGGTTTATGGTTATGACGTGGAAAACAAAGCTCAATCATCCCAATGAAAGCTGCCGCACCAGCCAAGACCGAAAAAAGCACTAAGTTCAGTCGAATGTGAAGGTTTTGCTTACAGTTTTCTTCGATTGCAGGGGCGTGGTGCATGATGAATTCTTTTAGACCGTTTGGTCTTCCCTTTCTATCTTATGGAAGATTTTTTACGCTATCCTGTTAAATATAAAATCTCTTATGACATCTTAAAATATTTACAATATATTCTTTTAATATATTTTGATATTATTGGCAAAGAAATTTTGTATTATTGTACTTTGAGCCATTAATTTTTTTTCTAATATTAAAAATTCATAATTTTTGCATCATTTTAATACATTAACTTTGGATTTTTATATAATTTAAATAAATTTTTAACAGAAAAGTCAAATTTAATTTTAGGTGAAAGTTTTTGGTAGATTACAAGCTCGTTATATAAACAGCTCATGCTCGTAAACTAAGAAAAATACGAGCTCGTTGTTATAAATACCCACGCCCATAAGCTTAGTACGAGGTCTGCTCAAAAAGTATTGCGAATTTTGGATTTCCTCGGGTTACGTATATTTAGATTTTCGGTTTTTTGTGGCGTTATGTTGGTATTCATGTCTCTCACTTATGCCAAGTGCTTTGCTTGTACGTTTTTTGGCTCGTCTTCAATTTTTGCTCAATATCGATCAAAAACAGCATCGCATTAACATTGCCAAGGAGTTGTTGGACTCTGTCTGCGACGACTCAAATTTGCTCCAGAGGGTCATGGATTTATATTTATAACGTGGAAACCAAAGCTCCATCATCCCAATGGAATTTGCTGCACGAGCCAAGACCGAAAAAATCGCGCCAAGTTCGGTCGAATATGAAGGGTTTGCTTACAGTTTTCTTCAATTGCAGGGGCGTGGTGCTTCATAAGTTCTTGCCACCGGGTAGAATGGTTAATAAGAAATATTACCTGCAAGTTATGCGCAAGGTGCGTGAACTAATCCGTCAGAAACGACCGGATTTGTGGAAGAACAAAAAATGGCTTTTGAACCATGATAACGCCCCTGCTCTCGCATCGTTGATTGTGCACGAATTTTTGGCCAAAAACAATACACTCATAATGCCGCAGCCACCGGATTTCCTAGATCTGGCCGCATGTGACTTTTTCTGCTTCCTGAAACTGAAGGAGATAGAGATAAAGGAGATGAATACGGCATCGAAGAAGAAGCTGAACAAGATCACAAAAAATGGATTTTTAAAGTGCTTCGAGGATTGGAAAAAATGTTGGCACAAGTGTATAATATCTGGTGGGGATTACTTTAAAGGGGACAAAATAGATATTCATGAATAAATAAATAATTTTTGAAAAAACACCAAATTCGCGATACTTTTTGAACAAACCTAGTATATTTTCTGCTCAAATAGTTTATATAATATTGTTAATAATATTTCATACACAAAGTTATAAAGTAACCAAAAAGACTGGTACTGACATATTCGATTAGCTTTTTAAGAAGGCAAACTAGTTCATTTTCTATGATGCTCAAAAGTGAGCTATTTTTCGAATAAAATAAATAAATACTACCCTTTCCAATGTTGAAATTCCGCGAAAATAGAAATAAATCCTTTTATTTTTTATATTGTATAATAAAAATAGATGTACTTGAACATATTTCTAGGTAGATTCGGCAGCGACTTGATATCAAATTTTCTTTTTATTATTATCGGATTTTAGTTGAATTGTAGTAGAATGTATAGTTTGTAGATTTTTGGAATGTGCCTTTTCTTGACACCTAAAAGGATACACATGTCGAAAACATTTCCATCCCATAAAGAGAATCTGTTTTCCTTTATTTCATTCGCACATTTATCCTTTTTAAGTTGTTTGCCTCAAGTTGTAAGTGCCATTTCGGTGTGATATATAGACGCCAGTGCATGGTATTCTACATACATCCTTGATAGTAGACTATTATAGCCAACAGGATAATAGTATCCCTGAAATTTTCCGATTTATATATGTTTCGTTTCAAGCACTTGGCTTCTTTTGTTTTTCTATTGATCTCGTTTCTAGAGGCATATGTCGGATCTAAAGTCCTCCTTTTGGGAACATAGTGACTAGTAAGTATTTTCTGAATAGACACTGGATTACATCTTTGCTATTGTTGTCTTTGTCAGTTTAGTCTGTTTCTTTATTGTTTTTCAGGATATTTTCACTGCCCTTTCTACTTTTTCTTTTTCAGTTGTAGTTTTATTCATCCTTTTAGGATTTTCGAAGATTCTAGATTGTAATTTACGCTGAGAAAATATTCAATAAACTTTTCTATCTAGACAAAAACTACATATATACTTACTCAACTCGACTTTGCAAATAGTTACTATAAATAAAATAGCATATGTATATTCAGTAATGGTAGAGAGTCATCAAGAATAGTTTTTACGTATGTACTTGTACGTGCTGAAGAGAAATTTTGGTTTTTCGAATATGTTTATTGCTTTTGATTTCAATAAAGAAAAAACGTGATTCAGAATAAATATTCTTGTTACACACAAAATAAAACTAAGAATAGACAATTCTCCTACCAATACCGCAAATTACGATCATTACAGCTTTTCGGAATATTATCAAAATGCAAGCAGGTAATTTCTATCCGAACTTATAAGCGTCTTTCTATGAATTGAGCCTGTTTAGAATTAAAATTATTCAACTGATTTTATTTACTAGTTTCGTTCGAAAAGGACTTCGAAAGTCTAAAGGAATATTCAAATTATAACTTATAAAGTCTTTATATATTTAAACATATTCTTTATTTTTATTCATTATACAAAATTCCTTATCGTTATCAGAACCAAAATGATATTTTTTTAAATTGTTTTTTTTTTAAGAAAATTTATTATTTACTATAAATTTCCTTTAAATACTGCCAAGTAGATTTTAAGAAATCCTGAGGGACTCTATTCGCTCTAAATGGTCTATTTATCTCAGGTTTTTTACACAAGACGTTAAAGGATAAAATATGGTAGAATGCTTTAAGGTACAAGAAAATTAATCAGACATGGCAGCACTGCAGGTTTTCATCTTCACAAAATTATTGTGTTGTCCGGGAAGTAATTTAGTTTTTTTTTTATAAAAATGAAAAACGATTTTTTTATAGTGAATTAATATTTTATTCAACTATAAAAAAAAACTGATCAAAGTGATTTTTGACCTCCTCATTTGAATTAAACGACTAAAATTTTTTATAGAGACCGGAACAAATGATAATCGAAAGTTGCTTAGTCTGGAGAGTATGGTAGGTGTGGTAGTACGAAATCTGTTCAAAAAATATCGCGAATTTTGAATTTGCGCTGGTTACGTATACTCGATTTTCGATTTTTTGTGGCGTTATGTTGGCCATTTTGAATCTTCAGTTAATTTTTGACAGCTGCTTTGCTTGCACATGTTTTGGCTCGTTTTTGATTTTTGCCCATCCAAAAAAAATGGATCAAAGAATCTGTATCAAAATTTTGTGTGGAAAAGGAAATTAATTGCGCAGACGCATTCCGAATGTTGACTGTGGCATATGGTGAATCTACCTTGGACCAAAACAATGTTTATCGGTGGTACAAAATGTTCTCAGAGGGCCGAGAACATGTGAAGGATGAAAAGCGTGCCCGGACGTCCAAAGCACGTCAATAACAGACGAAAACATTGATGAAGTGAAGAAAATAGTATTGGCCAATCGTCGTGGCTCGTGCCATTCGATTTTGCCAATGATTTAATCGTGAGACGGATCGCCGCGAAATTCGTATCAAAATAGCTCAATTTCGATTGCATTAACATTGCTAAGGAGCTGTTGGCCTCTATCCGTGACAACCTAAATTTTCTCCAGAGTGTCATAACTGGTGACGAATCATGGGTTTATGGTTAAGACGTGGAAACCAAAGCTCAATCATCCCAATGGAAGCTACCGCACAAGCCAAGACCGAAAAGAGCGCGCCAAGTTCGGTAGAATGTGAAGGTTTTTCTTCGATCACAGGGGCGTAGTGCATCATGAGTTCTTTCCACAGGGTAGAACGGTCAATAAGAAATATTACCTGCAAGTTATGCGAAGCAATCCGCTTGAAACGCCTGGATTTGAGGAAGAAGAAAAATTGGCTTTTGCACTATGATAACGCCCCTGCTCCCGCGTCGTTGCTTGTGCACGCATTTTTGGCCAAAAACAACGCACTAATAATGCCGCAGCTACCGTATTCTCTAGATCTGGAATTTGGCCATGGCGACGGCGGAGGTGTGAGCCGGCGCGTTGTCGTGGTGGAACAGCACTTTTTTCTTCGCAAAGCGGGCCGCTTTTTCTTCAATTCGACGTCAAATCGGCCCAATAAGTCAGCATAGTAGCGCCCCGTGATTGTTTTACCCTTCTCGAGGTAATCGATGTGGATCACACCTTGTGAATCCCAGAAAACGGTGGCCATCACCTTTCCGGCCGATCGACCAGTCTTCGCCTTCTTCGGAGCACGTTCGCCGGGTGAAGTCCACTGTTTCGACTGTTCCTTGGTCTCTGGTGTGTACCAGTGAATCCATGCTGAAACAGCGCCAAACACGTCGCCGAAGTGGTCTCACGGTTGCGCTTGTTTTCCGGTGTGAGCAAACGCGGCACCCATCGCGCCGACAGCTATCCCATGCCCAGTTCTTCGTGTAGAATATGATGCACCATTCCTACTGCAATGCCCACAGTCTCAGCTATCTCGTGAACCTTCAAATTACGGTCTGCCAACACAAGATCGTGGACTTTTTTAACGTTTTCCTCCATAGCAGCCGTTTTTGGGGCACCCACGAACAAACTCGTTGAACCAATTCTTGACGGTCGCCATCGAAGGAGAAGAGTCACCATACACAGTATCCAAGCGATCTTTGATTTTGCTGCACGTTTTCCCTTCCAAAAACAAGAATCTAATCACCGAACGATATTGTTCTGTTTCCATTTTTGTGCAACCGACCAACACGCTCGCTTTCAAAGGCTCTCAAAACAAAACTAAGGAAAGGAATCTACTGAAACTTTGACAGTAGGCTATTAAAAGAATGTAATGCACGGTAGTAAATTTTTTTTGTGACAGCAGTTTCATCGGGCGGTGAGGCTAAGTACTTGTTGAATAACTCTCGTATTCGATATACTTTTTAAACAGACCTTGTATTATTTCAAAGATACTATTATTCATCGTTAACAGGTAGTGCTATCTATTGACTATAACTGAGCATTGTTTATTTTTTTTGTATGTAAGATTCCTCAGATAAGAGCCAGCGGTCAGTTTAGACTAGATGAGTAGACTAGATCAGTTGGAGTTTGTCAAATTTTGTAAATCATGTTTGTATATTTGATCGAGTTAAAAAGTGAACTTGAAGAAAAATTGTTCGATCTAGAAGCTTCACAATGCTTTACAAAATTTAACAAAATTAGGGGATTTTATTCAGAAGCAATTTATTTGTCTGATAACATTCACCCAATATATGTGGAATAGGTGGCAGAACGCTAAAGGATTAGCTGATAGAACTTGTTTGAATTCCAAGAAGAAAGTTATGGATCAGAGTAGTATATCCCTATTGAAATTGTGAGCAGTTTTTGTGTAGACTTACCATATCGGTAAGGGTACCGAGGAGACTAGTTTATTAGTAGTTGGCCAGTGACACGCTCACACTATTCGTTTAGTCTGTATTTCTGTATATATGGCTGAAGATACTGTTTGCTATCTTATTAATAAGCGTGACACAGATTACACAGAGTATCTTCAGCTAACAAATCATTAGGTTCATTTTTCAAAATTACCACATGCCTCGGCACCAAACGCAACTCGACACAAATATTATTGGTTGGGTTATGTCGGATCAATCAATCGGACGCTAAAAAGGCTTTCAGTTAAAATGATGATATTGTGCCGATTGATGAAGCCAATAATAATATCAATAGACATTTTTAATAGCCACAGCTCCTTATAGTACAGAACAGGCATAACAGAGAAAATTTCAGAATCAAGATCACAGATTTGGTTGCCATTGATCATAATAAATTGAAATTATATCAATGGTGTATCCAATAATTCTTTGAGATCCATAATTTGGCCGCAACAATAAACCATAAGCAATTAGATACTGGATATCAAGAATTTGATCAATAATTATTACCTCAACAAGACCATTTTGGCGATCGCAAAATTTTTTCTATTATCACTTATATTAAATATGAAATTTTTATTTTTAGTTATTTATTTTAAATATTCTCACAATATTTTTTTCCCCTTAAAAACAATCTTATATAAAATTATTTTTCAAGGTTCGATGTAAGTTCTACTATCTAAAATTGCCGAAAATGAGCTATTATTTAACAGACTTAATCTACATACTATATTCATATTGAAAAATTAAACTTCTAAACAGATAAAATAATGCGTAAATAATAAGTTTTTACATTAGTAAAAATGTTTTTTGTCGAACAATAACAAATATTTAAATGTTTACGAAAACAAATATTTTCGATATATTTTATATTTACTATATGGGAAAAAAATGTCTTTAATTAAATAATAATTAATATCATTCTTCAATAAGCAATATTTTTTAAATAGATAGTAACAACAATTTTAGACTAAATTTGAATTTGTGTTAGCACAGCTGCTTAAAATAAATTCATTAAATTGAGAAAAATATTATTCTTATTAATTCAAATATTGATTGCAAATAAATTGTTTTTACTTTTTAAATATTGCGCATATTATTGGCTTCATTTATTTACTATAAAAGCTTACTTTTGAACGATCAACTTCACTAATAAAACTAAATTTAACTAAAGAGCATTTTTTCTCAACAAAAACGTAAGTTCATTTAATCATATATATTTTTTTAAAATAAAATACACCTAAAATTTATAATTATTATATTTTTAAAATTAATTTATGATATTTCTTCTTCTTTTATATAGAATATGTATTTGGGTAAAATTTTTTTAATTACAATTATCTGCATTTGCCAAGGAGAATTCGGTCGACCACCTGTAAGGGATGTTTGTAAGTTTTTCAAAGATAATAACGATCATCTTAAATATATACCGCCCATATGTGCTGAATTCGACAAATAGGATGCTAGACAGAAAATTTTAATTATCATATTCAATTGTTATTGAAAATGTTATAAATATTTTGGTAAATAACATGAATAAAAATTTAATGCAGTGAATTTTTCTATAGTTTAATTATCGTCTTTTGAGAAGTAAGTAAAGTAAATTAAACAATTTTGGCCTTTTTTTCTTTAAGTGAATCATTCAATTTGTTTAACTGATGACAGTACACTTCAGAATTGATCGTGGTTATGTTCGGTAGAAGCTCAAAATAAACGATTCTTTTGAAATCCCACCAAACCGATAGTATAACTTTTTTTTTTTGATGAATATTGGCTTTCGAAGTGCTTTGAGTCGGTTCATCTTCCCTACTGCAGGATCTTTTGCGCTTACCATTGTTGTTGACAACCCATTTCTCATCCCCAGTAATGATACGCTTCAAAAATGGATTATTTTCTTGGCGTTTGAGAAGCAAATTACAAACGTCAATGGGACGGCACAAATTATTTTCCGTAAGAAGATGAGGAACCCATATATCGAACTTTGAGATAAAACCTAGCCATTTCAAATAATCATAAATGATCGTATTTGATAAATTTAATCGCTCAGCGATTGCACAAGTTATTATTCGCCGGTTTGCATCAATTAATACCTTTATTGTGTCTTCATCAGCTTCAGCTAGTCTTCCAGAACGTGGTGCATCTTCGATATTAAAATTGCCAGATCGAAATTTTCCAAACCAGTTTTGGTACTGGCGCTCACTTAACACATTTTGTCCATACACATCGGTTAATTTTTTTCTTGCTTGAATAGCATTTTTATATTTTCTATAACAAAAAAGTAAAATATGCTACAATAAAATTGTTGGTTTTCACTTGCCATTTTTAAAAGGGTATCAACCAAAAACTACTGTACAGAATGAATCGAATTTTTTCAAAAGCAAGCCTTGCTATTTCAGCTATCAAAATACATATGATTATGGATTATGGAGCTTTAGTGTGAAGTTGGTTGAGAAAAAAATCAATTAAGACCTCTGTTGGGAAACAACGAAATTACTTTCCGCACAACCCAATAGTACCTTAATATTTTTTAGAATAACCCCTTTTTGGTAACTACACGACTCTATAAAACGTGGTAAGTGAAGTTGTTCTTTTGTAGTGCATTTTTAAAATCTTTGATTAAATTTTGTGCTAATCCTTGGTCTATGCATAAGTTTGATTTAAAAAACATTTCGGCAAGCCTATGGGGAACATTCCTTATCGAGAAGAAAAGGTTTTTGGGGAATATAAAACGAACTTCACTTAAGGAGGCTTTCAGCATCGTAAACTGATCAAAATATGTACCTAGTAAGAGCTCATATAAGGATAATTTAAAAAAAGGAGTTTTTTTTCCGTCTGATCAGATACTGCAGATAATTAGATGCTCTATTATGACAACACCTCCTGTGACAGAACAACCTTCATCAACGATATTTTGTCCAAAAAAAAAAACCGATTCTGAGTATTCCCCACCCACAGGGGACTATTCACCTATTTGAAAATCGTGTAAGTGATTTTAAATATAGGTGAAAAAACATTTTAAAGATAATTCCAAGTAACACTTTGGTACTAACGACAGCATCCAAAGAAGGAGATGATGCCAGTTGAAGCCTTCCAGCACTGCTATGAAGAATAGAGTGAACTCCTCCACTGATATATAGCTGCCCCAGCTAACTATTTTAACAAGGATAATATAGTATGTATAAAAATAAAATAAAATTCTTATAAAAAAATTCATTTCCTGCTCGCGTGCTTTATATATACCAGGTGTATACGCTTAAATCCGCTGTTTTTTAGTCAAAAAACACATGTTTTTTCATAGAAATCAAAAACAAATTTATTCAAAGTACTTGGCCTCGCTAGCTACACATTTATCCCATCTTTTGGGCAATTTGTGGATACCACGCCAAAAAAAATGCCTTCTCTTTCGAGGAAAAGCACTCGTCAAGCCATTTTCGGAAGAATCGAAGTGCTGCTAAGCGAGCGCGTGGCCCATCGATGAAAACAGGTGGGAGTCGGAAGAGGTCTATTGAATAAGCGGGGTGGGGTAGCACCTCCCAGTTGAGTGTCTCCAAGTAGTTTTGGACCATTTTTGTGCGATGGTGCGTTGTCGTGGAGGAAAATCAGCTTGTCGTGTCTTTGTTGATAATCCGTCCTTTTTCCACGCAGAGCACGGTGCAATTTGATCACTTATTAGTGGTAGCGGTGGGTATTGACAGTTTCATCAGGTTTCGACATCTCATGGTAGACTATACCCTGCTGATCCCACCAAACGCACAGCATTGTCTTCCGTCCGAAGCGATTTGGTCTTGGAGAAGATGTTGATGGTTGGCCGGGATCAACTCACGGTTTCTTGCATTTAGAATTCTTGAAATATATTTACTTTTTATCGCCTATTACAATCCGATGCAGAAACGACTTTCTTTTTTGTCTGGCGAGCAAGATTTCGCATGTGTTTTGGCGTCACTCCATCCGCCTATCGTTCAATTCATGCGGCAAGCATTTTCCGATATTTTCAATCTTCCCCATGGCACGCAGATGCATGGAAATGGCTGGTTGAGTAACACCCAATTGCTCCGCAAGCATTTTTGGCGATTGGGTATCGTCTTCGTCCAAAAGAGCCTGCAATTGATGGCTCTCAATCTTCCTAGGCCGATTTTCACGCTTCTTATCCCACAAGTCAAAATTGCCGTCTTTGAACCGACGAAACCAATCTCAGCACGTTGTTTCCGATAAAACACTGTCATCATAGGCTTTCATAAGCATTCGATGCGATTCGGCAGCCGATTTCTTCAAATTGAAGCAGAAAAGCAGAGCTTTCCGTATATGCTCTTTTTCTGGCATAAAACTAGACATGATTACCAAAGGAAAAAAGTTTGTTGTTGTACGAAATTGCTGACAATGTGCACTGATTAATGTTGACAGATGTCAAACTCATTAAAAAAAAAAAAGTATGGCGTGCCCATGGTATCTTAATATGCTCACTCATGACAACTATGACCAAATAGCGGATTTAAGCTTATACACCTGGTAATCAACATTTTCTTTTTTACTCTTTATTTATTAGAAGGCAAAAAACTTATTACTGTCCACATTTTCCATTAAATTCATAAATTAAAGTGAATTGCAAAACTGTTTCCTAAACGAATACGTTGTAGAGTAAAACGTACTCTACAGAAAACAGTTTAATTGATTTTTCTAAGGCACTACCATAGTTGGTGTAACAGCTGGTTTTTTTTCTCTAAATGTTTACTTTAATAGATGTACACTATTGACCCTTAGAGAAGGTAGTTCTGTATTTAAATTTTCTTTGGATTTAATTTGAATTTTTCTTCTACCCTTTCAGAAAATCTTTTCTCCCCTTTTTTTTGTCAAAACAATTTTGCAAGTGTTCTTAATCGAATGAACAAGCATAAATTAAAATTGTATTGAATTAAAATCTAAATCCTTTAATAGTGTAGGTAAAATAGTTTAGAATCAAGGATATAAGAACGTAATAGTTAAAAAGCGACTACTACAACAAGGGTGAATTGCATCAATAGCTAAGAGGAAGTATCAGCTGGCAATTTTCTCGTTTGTTGCCTTTTCGAACGCATCTGTGATTGATAGTTCTTAATTAAATCCCATGGTCCGATAGAGTCTTGAAAAATCCTTTAGAAAATTTCCACATTTTTCCTGAATATATATACTATGCATACCGCATAGCACAGATGCGAGGTATTATCATCAAGAGCTATCGCTGACCTGATTACGTTAGTGCAAAGATGTAGACGACCTTCTCTTATATACAAACCTATTTGGCAATAGGACAACAAAATACAAATTCCAATACTGCTATCTAGTGAATACTAAAAATCTCAGCAAATCCTTTCTCTTCCATATCTTTTAGCTATAATATCAGTTTTTGTATTCAATATGAACGAAACGAAAAATCCAAAAATTAGCAGGATGCCTGCATACATTAATTCAGTAGCACGCTTGATAGGATTTGTTAGGATTTCTGTTCGAATTTGATGATTTTTTTTCATGTTCTCCATATATCCTATACAAGTGAGGATATTTGGAAGAAAAATGGAAAATCAAAAACTTATCTTTCCTTTTTATACGATACTAAGAGAAAAAAAGAAAAAAAATCATATCTTGTAGAATAACTTAACACATATTTTTTGTGTGTGTACAAACTTTAATTTGTGAATTCCAGTTTAACTATTCGTATCTGCGCTAAGAAAAAAGGCAAATTATCACTATAAGAACTAAACGAGACTATGAACGTGTAGACTGTTTAACCCTCTTAAATCTCTAACTAGACTATAACTATTTGGCCGTGTATATTGTCTCTCTGGTAAGCATGTATAAATCATTAACCCAAGGCTCTACATAGTAACTATTTCACTTTGAGAGCTCATTTATTACAATGAAAAAGAAGATGTAACAGTCGAATATGCTTTGGGAAACAAGAAGAAGAACCTTTGCAGGATTCCGAAAGTCAATTACTTGAAGTTAATCTGCAAAATACATTTAGCTAAAATGATTATGTGGATCCATTCCATTTTACTAATACACACCAGTTTAGTTTTTTTTTTGTTTCCCCATTTTTGGCATTTCTTTTAATATCTCCGGTACTAATGCTCCATCAAAGATCATAGTCGGCATATATATATTTTCGTCTATAAAACATATTTGAACGTAAGGTCAATATTGTTACAATATAAAAAGCTTTTTATCCTGCCTGCCAATCATTCGCTCCTGTTTTACTATTTGCCACTTCTGGCATAACCTCATATTAGTCTCAATCAAAATCGGAGAGCTTCGGTCATCATTTTGATGGTTTTGGATCATTAAACTTGTGTCCAAAGCCAAAAAAAAAAGACAAATGATCAAATGGAAAAGGAGTTTGTATATATTGTACATAACAATAATGGCATAAGATGTAAATGGTGTAAGATGTTATTTCTAGTAGGCATCCAAATGGGGTAGGCATCTAAATGGGGTAGGCATCTAGCCTTAGAGACAGGCGAGAATTCTCAAAAAGTTACTTTTTATGAGATAAAAGATTAGAATCATTCTAATTTATCTATATTTTTTTTGTTTCAGCTGAATTAAAAAAAAATCTAAATCGGAAGAGCAATTGGTTTTCTATTAAGGCAATTATCCATTTTATAGTTAAGATAGTATAGCTATGTTAATTATCTATTTCTTTTAAAATTATGCAACAATTTAATAATATTTATTAAGTTAATAATTTGCCATTTTATAAAAAAAATAGATTTTTAATAAAACTTTTTGCAAAAGATACACTAGTTAAATTTAAAAACAATATCCGCTAGATGAACTAAGTTATTTTACACTTGCTAATTAAAAAAAAAGAAAAATTTCCATAAATGAGGCCCGAAATATTCACAAAATACCAGGGGTATACGAAGGTCATTCAACAAGTACTTAGCCTCACCGCCCGATGGAACTGCTGTCACAAAAAAAATTTACCATCATGCAATACATTCTTTAAGTAGCCTACTGTCAAAGTTACAATCGATTCCCTTTATTAGTTTTGTTTTGAGAGCCTTTGAAAGCGAGCTTGTCGGTCGGTTGCACAAAAATAGAAAAAGAACAATATCGTTCGGTGATTAGATTCTTGTTTTTGGAAGGGAAAACGTGCAGCGACATCAAAGATCGCTTGGATGCTGTGTATGGTGACTCTTCTCCTTCGAAGGCGACCATCAAGAATTGGTTCAACGAGTTTGTTCGTGGCCGCACGTCGGTTTTTGATGAGCCACTCCCAGGTGCCCTGAAAATGGCTGCTACGGAGGAAAACGTTAAAAAAGTCCACGATCTCGTGTTGGCAGACCGTCGATTGAAGGTTCACGAGATAGCTGAGACTGTGGGCATCGCAGTAGGAACGGTGCATCCTATTCTACACGAAGAACTGGGCATGAGAAAGCTGTCGGCGCGATGGGTGCCGCGTTTGCTCACACCGGAAAACAAGCGCAACCGTGAGACCACATCGGCGACGTGTTTGGCGCTGTTTCAGGGCAATCCAGCGGAGTTCTTGCGTCGTTTCGTGACCGTCGACGAAACATGGATTCACTGGTACACACCAGAGACCAAGGAACAGTCGAAACAGTGGACTTCACCCGGCGAACGTGCAACGGAGAAGGCGAAGACTGTTCGATCGGCCGGAAAGGTGATGGCCACCATTTTCTGGGATTCACAAGGTGTGATCCACATCGATTACCTCGAGAAGGGTAAAACAATCACGGGGCGCTACTATGCTGACTTATTGGGCCGATTTGACGTCGAATTGAAGAAAAAGCGGCCCCGCTTTGCGAAGAAAAAGTGCTGTTCCACCACGACAACGCGCCGGCTCACACCTCCGCCGTCGCCATGGCCAAATTGATCGAATTGCGCTACGAATTGCTGCCTCATCCACCGTACTCTCTAGATTTGGCCCCCTGTGACTACTTTTTGTTTCCAAATCTGAAAAAATTACTTGCCAGGAATAGATTTGGGTCGAAGGAGAAGGTCATCGTCGCCACGGAGGCCTATTTTGCTTCCCTCGAGAAAATGTATTTTTTGGACGGGTTAAAAAAGTTAAAGCATCACTGAGCTAAGTGTATCGAGCTTGAAGGAGATTATGTTCAAAAATAAATTGCCACCTTTCCAAAATTTTCGTTTCTCTTTTGTAGGCTAAGTACTTGTTGAATGACCCTCGTAAGCTTAAATCCGCCAATAGGTCATAGATGGCGTGAGTGAGCATATTAAGCTACCATGGGCACGTAATACTTTTTTTTTATGAGTTTGACATATGTCAACATTAAACAGTGTAAATTGTCAGCAATTTCGTACAACAACTTGCAATTTTCCTTTGGTAATTATATCTAGTTTTGTGCCAGAAACAGAGCATATCCGGGACGCTCTGCTTTTCTGCTTCAATTTGAAGAAATCGGCTGCCGAATCGCATCGAATGCTTATGGAAACCTTTGGTGACAGTGCTTTATCAGAAACAACGTGCCAAGATTGATTTCGTCGGTTCAAAGACGACAATTTTGACTTGTGGGACAAGAAGCGTGAAAATCGGCCTAGGAAGATTGAGGACCATCAACTGCAGGTTTTTTTTGGATGAAGACGATACCCAATTGCAAAAAATGCTCGCGAAGTAATTGAGTGTTACTTAACCAGCCATTTCCATGCGTCTGCGTGCCATGGGGAAGATTGAAAATATCGGAAAATGGCTGCCGCATGAATTGAACGATAGTCAGATGGAGCGACGCCAAAACACATGTGAAATCTTGCTCGCCAGACATAAAAGAATGTCGTTCCTGCATCGGATATATTTCGAGAATCCTAAACGCAATAAATCGTGGGTTGATGTCGGCCAACCATCAACATCTTCCCAAAGACCAAATCGCTTCGGACGGAAGACGATGCTGTGCGTTTGGTGGGATCAGCAGGGTATCGTCTACTATGAGATGTTGAAACCAGGTGAAACTGTCAATGTTCACCACTACCACTACCAACTAATCAAATTGCACCGTGCTCTACGTGAAAAAAGGACGACTTATCAATAAAGACATGACAAGCTGATTTTTGCGGTCCGAAAATGGTCCGAAACTACTTGAAGACACTCAACAAGGAGGTGCTACCCCACCCCACTTATTCACCGGACCAGGCCCCTTCCGACTGCCACATGTTTTTGTCAATGGGCCACGCGCTCGCTGAGCAGCACTTCGATTCTTACGAAGACGTACGAAAATGGCTTCATGAGTGGTTTGCCTTGAAAGAGAAGGAATTTTTTTGGCGCGGTATCCACAAATTGCCCGAGAGATGGGGAAATTTTGTAGTTAGCGAAGATAAGTACTTTGAAAAAATTTGTTTTTGCTTTCTATGGTAAAAAATTCTTTTCTTTTACTAAAAAACAGCGGATTTAAGCTTATACACCTTGTTACTATAGAAAAGCCATTGTATTTGCGCAGAAAGTCTGTGTGGTGTATATTTTGATCCGGGGTTGTAATTAATCCCTGTTTGTTAATTAGCCTCAATTCTCAGCAACATGGTTGTATGATAATTGAGTGTTTTTGGTCTAAGAGAGGCTATAAGCCAAACAACATTTTAGAAAAAGGATATCGAGATAATAAAATTATAGTAGAATTGGACAAAAAAATAGTCTAGTAGGAAAACAATTTTTTCTTCTAAACTAAACATTTTTTTGCAAACACTATTCAAATTTAATAGATTTTAAAAATTAGTATTTGTTAAAAATTAGCTGATCTACTGCCTGAAATATAAGAAAATTTTTTTAAAAAACTACAACAGAAGGATCGAGTCCTGTAAAAAGTCTTGTGATATATTAGACTATAAAATGTTGCCAAAAATCCGTAAACTTTAGATTATTTTGAACCAAAATCGGTCAAGTAATAGCCCACTTAAAGCCTAAAATATGCGAAAAAATAATCAAACTTTGAAAAGGATTAGGTCCTGGCATAGCCTCAAAAGTGCAAAAAAAATTTAAAAAATTATGTTATATCGAAAAGATCGGGTCCTGTACAAAGTCTTGTGGCAAGTAATTAAATATTAGAGAAATATTTTAACTATTTTTTTTAGAAAATTTACTTTTTAAAAAGTATTGATTCAGTGAAATCACTTTTATTTCAAGAATGCTTTTTTTTTAATTAAAAGAAAAATGGACGAAAATTAAAGGAAATTTTAACACATTTTACCCATCAGACATGGTTTGATGTTACCAATTTTCCGTCCTTTTAAGATTTTTTAGAATAACTATTAACTAAGTTGAAAATGCTTTTTTTTGAATGAATTTGATTATCAGATGTACTCCCCCACAATGGCAACTATTGTCAGTCGAATATACAGAAATGAAAATCCGCATATTTTTTTCGCTATGGTGCCTGTTTAGAGTGTCTTCACAACATTTCAGTTACTCTTTAACAAGGACTGTGATCATATCGTCTAAAATAATCTCAATAATCTAGCCAATGGATGGATGTATATATTTTTGCAAATACTAAGTCTGGATGCTCTCATTGAATTAAGTAGTTTCATTGTATTTTCAGTAGCATTTTAGCGGTAAACATGGACTCATTTACACACTTACGAAATAAGTACGCCATAAACACCGGCGACTCAAGTATGTGGGAAGAATGCTAGTCGACTGTTTTGCAAGCTTTTGGATGATAGTATTTTCATTGTAACATAACAGATCCTACTTCATTTTAGCATACACAGTCTAGACTAGAACAGTTCGACTATGAATGAAAATTCCCACAAAATCTCTATATTACTGCCTTAAGATACATTTTCCAAAGATGTTATTCCATAAAATCTCTACCAGTATCCGAATAAGTCCTTCCTTCAGCACCTCCTTTCTAGAATATTTTCGGGATAATATTGCCTGACGCCAACCAAAGAATATGTTACGATAAACCAGACTATTCACATCTGTCTGAATAATCTGAATGGGAATAGAATTTATGGTTGTGTTCATATATTCAACGTCTATAATATTTTCCAAGGATTCCGTTTGTGATAATAGTTCTACAGCCTCTTCTACTGCACTCTTCGATCTCTTCAACCCCTTCATTCTAATCAGTTTTATGCATTTAGGTAAATGTGCAATTTTGAAGATTGTTTTGTGCTTATGGGCTCGGAGATATGAAGTGGCCTAATTTCTAAATCTTTCCATATAAGCAGTTAGTTTTCCTATGTTTTCACTAACAGGATTCAATTACTGACTTGCATAGATTTTCATTCTAATTGTAAGGGCAATACCGGAGATAGGAAGTAAGTAGAGGAAAATATTATTTTTGGTGCAGTTTTAACAGCTGCTACTTTATGCAAATAGATTCGAAATTTTAAAAATTCTATCCTTTTTTTCTAAATTCACTTTTTAAATAAAATTGCCATATACTGAAAATTAGAAGAAAACATTTCGTTTTCTTTATGAAATTTGTCTTGATTTAATTAATTTTTTATTATCCTTTTTTCTGGATGCATTTAAAAAGAATTTTCTCTTCAATTTATGGAAAATGTTAATTACCAAACTAGTAGTTTTGTGTTAAAAACAATTTTATTTCCTTTTTATATAACAACGAGTATACCACTTTTATTATTAAAATGATTGCGTCATTCCTTAACAGAGACTCTTCTACAATATTTGTTCAAATAGTCCCTTAATAAATTATCTTAAACTTAACGGCTTTACCTTGTCTTAGAATTTAGTAATTTTACTACCTAATTTGCTAGTTGGAATACTCATATTATGATATGGTACCAAAGTTACAAACTTTTTTTAGGAGGTCCTTAAAAAGCTTTATGTTTAACTACCAGTCATTATTATGAAATGTCTTATTTTAAAATATTTTTCTTCAATATTAAAATTTAATCTGCATGACATAAACTATTATAATATATTTTTTTGTATTAATTTTTTCTTATAGTCAGAACTCGGGAAGAATTCATTTTTATTAAAAGTTGTAAACATTTAATTTAAGTGGACATTGTTAATTCATATAATTTTTTGTTGTTGATAATTTCTATTTAATTTGTAATTATTAATTTTATTAAATAAAAAATTTACTTAAGGCTAACGATTTACATTAAGTAAATTTAAAATTATTGTAATCGTAACATGATAAAGTAGTAAAAAAAACGGTATAAACATATTAGAAAACTGGTTAATCGGTGTCCCAATACTTTTGTGACTCACTGTTTATAATCCGTACTCATTTTATGGGAAATCTTAATAAATATTTATTTTTATTTATTTAATATTTTTAATACAATCAGGCTAAATGCCCATTAGAATATTACATATTATATTAAACTTCAAGGAAAAAAACGAAAAAAAACAATATGCAAGATTTGAATTTTGCGCCATTTGTACGATTAAGTGTTGCCAATAAACAAAAAAGACTATATGACAGCTGACAGTTCAGGGTATATTAAAAATGAAGTGATACACGAAAGGACAACGTGGTTTCTTTGTTGAGCAATATTTTAAAAATAATGAAGTTTTTGCAGCTACAGTACGTAATTTTCTTACAAAATATGATCTATTCCGTAAATTTAACTTCATCAACTGTAAAGAGATTACTTGAAAAATTTAGGGAGACTGGATCAATTAGTGATCTTAAATACGTTGGCTGTCCTTCAACTTTAAAGTAGTTCGTTAGAGTATTTCTGAGAGTACAGAAATATCATTTCGGCACCATGGTCAGGGATTGGACATTCGGAGAAGTTTTCTATAGTGTTGTTTTTCACGGAAGATTTGCATCTTCATTCTTACGAAGTTCAATTGACATAAGAACTGACACTTGCTGACCAGGCACAGTAAATGCATTTTTTTGAATGGAAAATGAGCCTCATCGCTGATTTTTCAAAATGGAAATGAGCCTTATCACTGATTTTTCGAACCAAATCATCTTCAGTGATGAGGCTCATTTTCTTTTTTATGGCTTGGTTAATCGAAAAAATTGTCGCATTTGGGGTTCAGAAAACCCAGGATTTTTTGAGAAATAATTGCATTCACAACGTGTTACTGGTTGAAGCGGCTTTTGAAAGTTCTCTTCGAAAATGCGGCTGGTCAGGTAATAATAGTTAATGGTGCTCGCAATTGCAATTTTCTGTACCTACAATTTAGGTACAGAAAATTTAAAAAAAAATCAGTTGTGGTATCAACAAGAAGGCACCTCATACCATACAGCACGAGAACTAATTACTTCTTGCGTGTATATTGAGACACCCTATATAGAACGGACAGTTGCAAAAAAAAAAAAAAAAAAAACTAAATGCATAGTAATTCAATACTAACAATGACCTCACACCACCCTCTCCTTTCCCCCCCCCTCCCCCTCACAGTCATGACAAAAAACAGATAATTTATATATGAGAAAAAAAGCTAATTAGTCATCAAGTGACAATAAAACCAACCAAATCTACTAACTATGCATCAGGTTTTTTGAGATCTAGAGGATATCAATCGTTATATAATCTGGTCACTTGGACCATAAGCAAACCTTTGAAAATAAATGAACTTAGTAAGTAGCTGAGCCCGAATTGATTCCTGATTATGTATTTTTTTTAAATACTATGCAAACTAACTGAACTCAATGCAAAACTAAAATAATAACCTTGAAATTTACAATCTGTCAAAAAGTACCTCTTTTACGAAACTTATTTTGCTAGGCTGGTACGACAGTTACTTTTTGCGATTCGCCTAGTAAAGTTCGCGAAACTAGGCAAAACGTTTTATTTATTAATGACTAATCGCAGTAGTATAGTTCCACCCCTATTTTAATTAACTACTTTTATTATAGTTTTATCGAAAAGTCCCAAAAATAAAGTGCAGAAGTTAGGTCTTAGCGCCATCTGTATCTTCGATTATGACCAACTTTTTAATATCTTTACTAGAAAAATTGGTGATATGATAAAAAGGTGACCACCCTTTCCCCCTTCTCCAGATATAGATCTTATATGCAAAATTTATAAAGAGGTCTTAGATGCATGATACTCCAAATATTTAATTTTTAAGGATTCATATTTTTTTAATGAGTAAATTACTTAAATGCTTCTAGGGAAGCTTGGTAAACGTTAATCGAATTGCATCAATATCTACATACTTATACATAGGATTTGGCTAACAAATATTTTTAAAAAAAAACCAAACTAAAAAAAAGTTAAGCATTTTCGATCCTTTTACATATGAATATAAACTGCAAAAAGGATTCTATTGAGTGATTGATTTCTTTGAGCATTTTTGATTTTCCCTGTTTAATCAATTGAACACCAACACCAATAAACTAAAGAAAAGAATCAAATTCAGAAGGAGTCAAAAATACAACCAAAAAAAAACCAGTTATTCCAGCTTAGGTTATCGACAACACCCCTCCAACAAAAAAAACCAACAATTTGAAGGGTGCAACTATTGATATGGAATTTTCGATAGATTTTTTTTCTTCCTTTCAATCTTAGTCATTTTATTTTATTATATTTCTATTCCTTTATACATTTTATGTCCTTTATACTCCAATAAGATTTAGATAGTCGTCTGTTTGGCTGGTCTATGAGTATTAACCAGAGTACGGGGAATATAAGTGATTTTTTTATATAGTCGTCTTTTTTTTCCCATCTTTAGCCTGAATTGAAAAGCATCCACTCAAAATGATGGAATGACAAAAAACTAATAAGAGAAAAAAAAACAACACACGATTTTTCCCTACTATTTTCGTAACGAAATCTATGAGTTTTGAAGTTTATGAACAGGGGAACAGGGCCCCCAAATCAGACGCGTATTGCTATCATCAGTTAGTCCTGCCATTACCCAGTAAAACTGCCACTGCCATTGCTACCGCTACTGCCACTGATACCAGTGTACCTTATCGGTAACGAGAATCTTAAAAAAGTCCTTTATATCCAGTAATTGAATTTTCGTCCTTTAACCTCTGATCCTTTAGACCTGACTGACTTTTGCAAAAAAAAAAAAAAATTATTTTAAGGGCTTACACATTTCAGTTTCCCCAACGTTTTTTTTTTCTTCAATTTACTTTTTGGTTTATATTTTTTTCTTCTTCTTCATCTAAAGAAAATGATCTTCTCTTTTCTAAAAAAAATTCATACCTGCACTATTATGATAAAAGAAGAAAATGAAATGAGCAAAATGGTAAAGAATAGAACTGAATTGGTATTAAAAGAAAAATTCCAGGACTTTTGACTATGCTCAGATGTGGTTCAAAGTTGAATATTTGACGTTTCTTTAATATTGTTAGGCTCTGCAAACTTTGGCATGACACATTGCGATGATGCGATTCTTCATCATTCACCATTTACCGGAAATATCCTTGAATTAATCTTTGACATGAAACGTGATGATATGACCAGAAGAGGATAATTTAATATGCCCCCAACTCTGGTATGGTTTTTTTTTCATTTAGTCCTACGATGGGAGATGTATTTTAGACTAGCAAAAATTTTAGAGAGAAAATCGTTTTTTTTTTCTTTCTTGATATGCAATCGAAGGGTTGGTTTGGGTTGGGTATGAATTGTCGAAAAAATATTTCTGGTATTTCCGCGATGGCTTTTCAAATAAATCGACTATTAAGGGAAACTGATGAATTCAATTTATATGGAAATAAGATGTCTGTCCAAATTTAGGTTTAGGTGCATATCAGTGGAATTATTCTTTTTATTTTTGGTGGCTTATTTTTTTTTTCGACAAGATTTTACTGAAGGAAATAATGGAAAAAATGAAAAGGTGGAGGAATATAGTATAAATGAAGGATAAAAAAATTTCCTAGTAATGATAAACGTGTAGGTAGTATTATAAAAAAAAAAAATAGGCTTCATGGGGAAATGAGATAATTGAACTGAGTTATGTCCTTCTGCTATAAATTCATCGCTTGAGACTTATTGTAATTTGTTTCTAAATGAAAAATGCTTTGCTGTAATATATCAAAAGATAAAAATATATTTTGTTATCATAAGAAATATTTAAATAATATTTTGTGTACTTTTTTTTTTAGATATTTCGTAAATGAATGGATTTTTTTTTTTAAAATGAAGAGTTCCTTATTTATATTATTTTTAGTTTATAATATATTAAAATTATTGTTTTAGTATTTTCCGTAAATAGAAGCATCATTTTAAAAAACAGAAAAGTTCAAAGTATGGTATTGGACATTTTTAGAATATATTAGGTGCATTAAATTGAAGGTTTTATTTAGCATAGATAGAATGATACGATTTTGGTTAAATATGCACCGTTTTGTTCGATAACTTGTTGCCATTTTGGAGGTAATTTCATAATGCCTCTCTCATAGAAACCCTCGTCCCTATTGGCAAAAAACTCGGACAGTCGATTTTCACAATCTTCTCTTGAGGCTAATTTTTCATCTGCAAAATCATTCGTCATAGACAGGAAGAGGTGGTAATCACTTGGTACCAGGTCCGGACTATAAGGTGGATGCATAAGAACATCACAACCAAGGTCCCGGAACTTCTGGCGAGTCACTATCGATGTATGCGGCCTGGCGTTGTCCTGATGGAACACAATTCCTCTCCTATTGGCCAAAGCTGGCCGCTTCTGGGCGATTGCTTCTTTCAGACGGTCCAATTGTTGACAGTATAGGTCCGAATTAAGAGTTCGCCCGTAGGGGAGCAGCTCATAGTAGATGATTCCCTGCCAGTCCCACCAAACACACAGCAAATCCTTCCTGGCTGTCAATCCTGGCTTGACCACCGTTTGCGCCGGGTGACCGCGAGTTGACCACGACCGTAGTCGCTTGACGTTGTCGTAAGTGACCCACTTTTCATCACCAGTAACCATCCGCTTCAGAAATGGATCGATATTGTTGCGAGCGATAACTCGTGTGGAACCCATACATCGAGCTTCTTTTTGTATCCAGCCTTATTTAAGTGGTTCCAAACGGTTTTTTGTGCAATGTTTAGCTCCTGGACAATCGAAACAGTGCTTACGTGATGGTCGGATTCGACGATTTCCATTATTTAATGGACATTTTCGACAATTGGATTTCCAGAGCGTGGTGCATCTTTGACATCAAAATTACCGGAACGGAATCGACGAAACCAAAATTGCGCATGATTGGCTGTTACAGTATCAGGACCATAAACACTATTCACATTTTCAGCTGCCTGGCTTGCGTTTTCGCCTTTAACGAAGAAAAACTGTAAAATATGGCGTATTTTTTCTTTGTTGGTGTCCATCTTTGACGCGTGCTAAAAAAAATACTGAGTCAAGTAATCACAAAGCTTTATGAAAAGCTTTTTTAGTGTGAAGTCTTATCTTTCTAACGCAACCCGACCGCACTTTTAAAACGGGAGATACAGACTCCTAAAGCCATCTATTGGTAAAATAATGGATTACTTTTTACTTTAACTTATATTGTAAATAAAAAAATTATTCAATCTGCGCTTCGGAAAGAAAATTTTCATAAAATATATTTTTAGTTAAATTATTTTTATTATTTTAATGTTTTTGTAATGTCTAAGTAAAGGCATTTAAAAAATAAGATATTATTATTTATATTATCATATTTTTTTTAGATATTTAGTGAATAAAATAATTTTTTTATGAAAATAACATGTTGCTCCTATCTTTTTTAGGAATTCACACTTATTATATTATTTCATTTTATTTTTGGTTACTTATAGCTGTTAAATATAAGAAACTAATATTTTTTTAATTTTTTTTTAAATACAACTATAATTTATAAAAATGAAAGTTGGAAATATTGAATTGGACATTTTTAAAATAGAAATAAACGGTTATTCAGTTTTCGGTTCGGAAAATAAATTCTAATAAATTATATTTATAACATTAATTTTTATACAATTTTTATTATAATATAAAAATTTTGGCATTTACGAATATTTATTACATTGTTTAAATAATTTCTCCGACCTTCTTGCAAGTTTCGATCAGTTTAAAGTAATTATTATGATTTTTTCGTATATTTTGAGCTCTAATTCGGCCATTACTTGACGTATGTTGGTTTAAAAATGCTCCAAAGTGTAAAATTTCTTCTATTCACATAAATTTGTTTATAATTTTATAAAATAGAAAGAATTATACTATCAAATAGCACGATTATAAATTGAAATGTAAATTTAAAAGTTGGTGGTTCCACATGGCATATCAATTCAAGTTAGGAACTTTTAATGTAATAAAGCCAAAATTCATCATACTATATGGCCTCTAGAATCATTTTGGTAAAACTCTATATTGTATATAATAAATATTTCAAGAATAGATAGAAAAAACTCTTGTTTTAAGTGGCATACCTATCGTTATACATAATACCACGGGCCGCCAACGATTATAGGCATTGAGATACGTTCAATCAATGCACCGCTAAACCCTATTTACGATTAAGACCAAGCAACCAGTAACAAACTGATTATACCAACTATTTGTGGGTTGGCTTATTCAAACCGCTGCTGTCATTGGCGACTATATAATTGCCGGTATCTCCCATCAGCGGTTCGGGACCACGGCCACCACGTTGCTGCCTAAGGAGCCTTATTATAGTCCAGCATAGTATGTTTTGTTTTAAGAGTACTCAGTTCATTGAGCTATAGTAAGGAGCTTTCTAAATTCCTAGACACCGCAAAGCCAACTCAGGTACGAGGGTTTATGAGGTTTGAAGGTAAAACAGGAATCGACCTTTGATAACTCCGTGAAAAACTTAGATCCACTTTATTCTAATTTACTTTAATTAAATATGCATCAGAATTTCTAAAATCCTCATACAAAACACATTCCACGTAGATGTGACAGACACTCCCTTGTGGTATACCGCATGGACACTCTGCTTTTTCTCGCAATCCTCTCTCATATAGAAACTCATTTATACTTCCATGGCCGGCTATCAGATAACCAAGGAACTGGCCACATTCAGAAGCAAACCTTACACATGGGATGAACCTCTAAGTTCATCTCCCATTTACACTATCATCCCACCGTTGTTACCAGATCTCAGACATTCTCTCCGGGACTAGAGCCTGCCGTTAATACTCTACAAGATACTGAATGAAGGCCATGCTGCATCCGATATATAACATTTCTACAGAGTGCCTCTAGATCCTACAGAATTGCTCCCATTAAGACCCGCATTGTATTGGTTAAGACCGTCCTAGCAACACTCAAACACGTATACAAAACCAGCAAACATTCTCAACGCAACCAGCCAGTCGATGCGTTGGAACTCGTCACGAACATCGCAAAGGAAGCCATCTCAGTGAAGAGATGGAAAGGCGGTTTCAAAAAGTATTGCCTCATTGTCACCCTGGATATCAAAAATGCTTTTAACTCGGCCCGCTGGGATTGAGTCCTGGAGGCTCTTAAGAACATGGGGGTGCCCTACTACCTACGGAGGATGGTCAGATCATAATTCAGGGATCGACTACTACACTACAAAACGGAATATGGACCAGCGGAGTATGTGGTCACGGGTGGGGTAGCTCAGGGCTCTGTCCTGGCGCCACTCTTGTGGAACGTCATGTAATACGGCTTACTCCATCTGGAATTACCGACGAACACAACGCTCGTGGCTTTCGCAGATGACGTAGCGGTTGTCCTTGTAGCCAAACACCTGGAGAATCTGGAAGCCGCATTCTCCACCACCATCCTGAGGATAAGACAGTGAATGACATCAGCAGATCTGTCATTGGCGGAACATAAGACCGAAGCACTCCTTGTAAGTAGCCGGAGGAAAATGGAGACCATTACCATAAGAGTGGGCGACCACGACATCCAGTCGCTACCCCGCATAAGGTATCTAGGAGTGGTTTTCAAATGCCAGACTCAACTACAAGGAAGGCATCAGCAGTACAAGGCGCGCTTTCACGGATAATGCCCAATATCAGAGGCCCCAGGCAAATTCGAAGACGACTACTGGCAACTGTAGTTACCTCCGTCCTGCTATACGGAGCACCAGTGTAGGCGAAATCGCTAGAGCTAACAACATACCGCAAGACAATGTCATCAGTCCAGCGACTCTCAGCTATCAGAGTGGCGTCAGCACACCGAACGGTATCACACGATGCGGTCAACGTCGTGGCATCATGCCCACCCATCGACATCCTGGCAGGACAGCGAGAACGCCAACATCGTAGGAAGAAGGAAGAGCGGCGAAAGGTCCTCTGTGAAGAAGAGAGACCCAACAGTCTTCGCCTCTGGCAAGAAAGATGGGACAGCTCGACGAAGGGTCGGTGGACTCATCGACTGATCCCAGATGTCACCAAATGGGTCACTCGCCTGCACGGGGAAGTCGGGTATTACATCACCCAACTCTTGACTGGACATGGATGCTTTCGGGCATACTTGCACAGATTCAAGAGAACAGACTCCCCAAACTGTCATCGTTGCTACGATGTGCTCGAAGATGCAGAACGTGTGTTCTTCCAATGCCCCTTTTACGAGGGGACACGGGCAGAACTGGAGAAAAATGTAAACCGTTCCATCAGTCCACAAAACATAGTGGAGTGCATGCTGAAGAACCAATCGGCTTGGAACAGAGTTGCAGAGTACGCGGAATCTATCATCAAGGATGTTCACAGCACGTCATAACATCGGGACAGCAGTAAAATATTATAAGAACGCCCCGGCGAAGTAGTATTTACAAAGAGTGCCGCTGGGGAACCATCGTTCCGGAAGCAAGGTTAGAGGAGCAGGTTAGATTTTAGCGAGGTACAAATCCCGCATAACTCGTCTGGCAGTAAAAATTTCCAGGCGAGTACCTTTCGAAGGTTTCCCCCTGTACCTCATTCATCTGAAAATAAAAAAAAATATCCACGCGTGCATCTCATACATTCTTAGCCTCACAGCTCCAGACTCAGGTGGCTATCATTCTCGATCAAAATAAGCAGATGATGTGAATAGGCAACAACCTTTCAAATAATACCATCAAATGATTCAACACAATGTTCTAGAGAGCCGGTTTAGCCGCAGAACCGTGTGGGCATCCCCAAACTATCTGGCGCATGACTCTTCCATTCTTCCCAATCACTAGAAAGAATGGCCTTAGCTTTCAGAATTGACGGTTCAAAAAATACCCAAATTACTTCAGACCAAATTCACGTCAGAAAGCCAGTTTTCGGAAACAAAAGCTTTACCATAGTCATTTATGTGTTTAAGGAGCCCCTTATGGAATAATTAGACTTTTTGATACTCGTATATCCACAAAGCGAGAAATGAGCCTCATTAAAAAAAATGTAAAAGACGCTAAACGTGGTTACGGCAGAATTCTACCTATTTTTGTAGAAAGTTCTTACAAGTTAAATCGTTTGTTAAAACTTTTTTTTTAATAATGGCAAATCTTTTAAAAATGAATTTTACTATTTTTTAAAAATATTCTTGACAGCTGTCAAATGAGACGGCTATACTTTTGAAGCCACGAAATGTTTTTTTCGAGCAGGAAAAAATTTTTAAAAATCGTTCATGATAAGATTCAAATGACAACAAATGCGGGCATAATTGATTCAAAAAGAAAATTTAACTAATCATTTTTCATACAAAAATATTTTCAAATATGTCTAAATATGACCGAGAAGAAATTTTAAAACATTGACGCCAGCATGCGTCGTTTGAGTTTACGACGACTGACCACCCGCATTTCCTGCCACTTAAACACTTTTCAGAATCTCAATATTCAGAAACACAAAATTCCCTTTCTTAGAACAATCAAAAACTATTAATCAAAAATGTCACCGGTTTAAATTCAAAAATATATTTTTGTCATTTAAGTGGTGGCAGTACATTCTAGCCTGCTTGTTTTCGTTTTTTCCTTAGAACAATCGCCATAAATCGAGCTACCCTCATAGTCACTTAAATACGTTCTCATGTCCATGTTATAATAGCAGCATGCCTTGACCACAGGGTGTAGGATAACCAATTTGCTGCCATTTTAGCAATAACAAAATACAGAATATTCCGTTTATAATATGCTCGTACCTGCCCGAACTTGGTCAAGCGACTAAGGGTTGGTTGTGTAGTAAGTTCGGACACCAGCTACGAAAATCGCATCTCATTTTAAAAACACATTTGTCAAACTGGCAATTGATCCATGTTAGCCTGAGGACATCGTCAAGGGTTGTCTGCACTATACAGTCAATTGCATATAATCAGTTTGGCGTTGGTCACTATGCATATAAGCTTGTGCACATGTGCCATCGGACATGGGTTGTTAATGTTTGTACACAAAAATTTGTATCGACGAGTATTACGAACTCTTGGAATAGATTGTTTATTCCTATTTGACTAAATTGATCTACTCGTACCAGTATCATCGGGGAGTGGGTATGAAATGCTTATGGGAACTCATGTTTCTAGGCTTCACTTTGGTGGATTCTTCTCTCAGACTGTATGCTTTTATGGTGCACATTTGCACGTTTCCTTGTCAATTAGTACTTACCGGCAACATTGTTTCTAAATAAGATGCTTGTTGTGATCTAAAACGAGAGGTGAGGTGGCCCGAACCGTATTTTGCCACCCAAGCTGACATCTGGGATTCAGGAGGCCATGCACCTTGATGCCCTGATAGCGCTGCGCAGCTGAACTATGAAAAAACCTGACCAGAAATTATCCTTCTTTGAAAGTAGAAATTATTGTTGGTGAGCTTCTTCCATGTTTGCCTTCTTGAACATTAGCCCTTGTATGATGTCTTATTACTCGTTGTTTTCAGTGTTCCTTCGATTTTTTTTAAAGTTATTATTAGTACGTCGAGAGAATTGTTTCTTTGTGCTTGACATGGTTCTCAATAAATGAACCCATCAATACTCATGACTATCGATATACTTGTACACGTTCGAAGTCATTTTACCTGCTGGGCGTAATTACACTGTACGAGTGGGCTGTCCAATTGTTTTTATGCCAGTACCAACCATCCTTGATATTGGAGTGTCTTCATTTATTCTCCAATATCGCCTGTTATCATTTTCCTCTTTGTCTGCTCATTATTTAATTTTGTAATTTTTATTTATCCCAAGTACGGTCTCGCCTATATATTATCCAACGACGGGATGGATGTACTGAGGTAACGTTGGTAAAAAAAGACCTACATGAGCCTGAATTGTGAATGAATCTTACTGCGGTTTGCATACCATCAGTCGGAAGAGTCTCATGCATAACGATTATCATGGCAAGTACTGCAATTTTAGTGCACTTGACTTATTCTGGCTTTAGATTCATTGGCATTGAAGTCAACTGAACTGAGCCAAATCAGAACGGATCCAACCAAGCGAACTCGAGCCGTTTCAACTTAACTTCAGTGCGACAGAAACATTATTATTTACTTAACTGAATGATTTACGATGACAAAACTTAATTAATGGTCCAAGAAAATTCATGAACTTCTCTTCAGGCTCATATTTTTCATATCGTCTGTCCACGACAGATGCCCGGGCTACTGCTGAAATTCACCATTTAATATACTGCAGCGCTTAAGTTATTCTCATCCTAGACTTGATCGTATATATCCTAGAACAGATTTCTTCCATTGTTATCTTTATCCTTTCTCTAGTTCAGCTTCTTTACTTCTTACAATTTTCCCAAAGAAAAGAAAACTTGTGTGGTTCTAAGATAAAATCTTCGAAGACATAAAATCATTTTGAATGCTTTTCAATCAGAATTTTTTTTAAAAGAAAATCATAAAATTTGCATACTCTGTTATGAAAAAAAAATTTCAGATTTGAAATATTTAAGAAAAACAGATTCGTATCCTTTTCTTAACTACTACCAATACAACAATTACAATCGTTTATATTTTCTGCTTCCATAAAATTGTGTATTCATAATTCTTTAGTCATTTCACTTCTTTTCATTTTATTTGATTGGAAATTCATAACAACTCTGATATTTAATTTGGAAGCATGACAATAAATTAATCCTCATCCTTAAAACTTTCTATTCATTTTTCTAGGATTTATAAAATTTCGATTTTCTCTCTACTTCTGGCACCCTTTGTGAAAGGTTCCATTAGAACCGAAGGAAGACATTTATTTTTAGCATAATGGAAAAAATATGAAAGCAAAGTCGACCTTTTATACGTTTTCGAATGAATCCTATTTCCTGAGGACATTTAAAATCCATTAAAAATAATTTAAAAACTGATACTTTAAACAGTTCACAGTATGTTGTAATTTTGATTTATTTAGAGTCGAGAACAATTTCGGTATATAGTATATGAAAAATGTGCGAATTCACTTACATTCTTAAAAGGATAATGTCGTTAATGGTTACTTTTAAATTATTTCTTTTTGAATTTTTATTGACTGTTGATACTTATAATAATAGAAATTTTTGTATTTATGATATTATTGACCTAAATTAATATATTTAAAATTTATTGGTTTTTTTTTTTTGAAAATTGTTAATTATTTTCTTTGTCAACAAAGATTCAAACCGTACAGCAATTTTGCCTAAATCAATAAATATTTTCGGTAAAAATTTCAAGTAACAATTTTCGGTAAAAATGTTCGGTAAAAATTTGCAAGAAAAATTGCTGGAATAAATATTTGGTAAAAATTTTCGGTAAAAATTTCCAGCAAAAATTGTCAAATTGTCGGTACAAATTTTTGATAAAATTTTTCGGTAAAAATTTTTAATAGAAAGTTACGGTAAAAATTGGCGGTAAAAATATTTGGTTAAAATGCTTAGTAAAAGTTTTGATAAAAATTGTTTAAAATGTTCCTTGAAAATTTTTGTTAAAATATTTCGGTAAAAATTGTCAGTAAAAATTGTCGGTAAAAATTTTTAATTAAAATTTTCGGTAAAAATTTTCTGTAAATATTTTCACTAAAAATTATCATTGAAATTTCCGGTAAAATTATTCGACAAAAGTATTCGGTAAAAATATTTGGTAAAAATATTCGGTAAAAATTTTCGGTAAATATTTTCGGTAAAAATATTTGGAAAAAATTTGCACTAAAAATTTTCGGTAAAAATTTGCAGTAAAAATGTTCGGTAAAAATTTACAGTAAAAATTTGCTGTATAAATATTCAGTAAAAATGTTCGGTAAAAATTTTAGTAAAAGTTTTGTTAAAAATTTGTAAAAATGTTCGTTAAAAATTTTCGGTAAAAATAATTGGGAAAAGTTTGCACTAAAAATTTTCGGTAAAAATTTGCAGTAAAAATGTTTGGTAAAAATTGTCAGTAAAAATTTGCTATAAAAATTTGCTGTAAAAATTTGAAGTAAAAATGTTTGGTAAAAATTTTCAGTAAAAATTTGCTATAAAAATTTTATGTAAAAATTTTCGATACAAATTTTTGGTAAAAATTTTCGATAAAATTTTTCGGTAAAAATTTTAAAAAGACAATTACGGTAAAAATTTTCGGTAAAAATATTCGGTTAAAATGGTTAGTGAAAGTTTTGATAAAAATAGGTTAAAGTGTTCCTTAAAAATTTTTGCTAAAATATTTCGGTAAAAATTTGCAGTAAAAATTGTCGGTAAAAATTTTCAGTTAAAATTTTCGGTAAAAATGTTCGTTAAAATTTTTGGTAAATATTTTCACTAAAAATTATCATTAAAATTTTTGGTAAAAATATTCGGCAAAAGTATTTGGTAAAAATATTCAGTAAAAAAGTTCGGTAAACATTTAAGTAAAAGTTTTGTTAAAAATTTGTAAAAATGTTCGTTAAAAATTTTCGGTAAAAATATTTGGCAAATTTTGAAGTAAAAATTTTTGGTAAAAATTTTGCAGTAAAAATTTTCAGTAAAAATTTTGCAGTAAAAATTTTCGATAAAAATTTACAGTAAAAATTTGCTATAAAATGGAAATTTTTAATGGAAATTTACTGTAAAAATTTCCGGCAAAAATTTCAGGTAAAAATGTTCGATAAAAATATTCAGCAAAAATTTTCCATAAAAATTTGCAGTAAAAATTTTCGGTACAAATTTTTAATGAAATTTTACGATAAAATCTTCGGTACATATATTCGGTCAAAGTGTTTAGTAAAAATGTTCGGTAAAAATTTGCACTATAACTTTTCTTTAATATTTTGGTAAAATTTTAGGTAAGCATTTTAATTAAAAATTTTTAATTGTCGGTGAAAATTTGGAGTAATAATTTTCAGTAAAAATTTTCGGAATGATCTATTTCAGTATTTATTATTTATAAAATCTTTTCAACACTTACACTTTCAGATCTTTTGATATGGGATAAGATTTTCGTCCCCCTTTTAATTGAAGAAAAAAAAATCTTCAGAGTCCTTAAGGGAAAATTGTGTTTCAGTGAATTTGCTTCTAATTTAAATGAAAATGTAACCTTTCTATTTGCAATTGAATTTTTCAGTAAAGGACGAACTGCAGATTGGATTTCATTTGAAATCTCAACTGAAAAGAACTTGAAGCTTTTCTTTATATTTACTTCTTTTTCAAGAGTACATGGTATAAAAAATTGTAGTTATCAAAAATAATCACTAAACAAATAAACAAACAAAAGAAAACAAAAATGAATAGATCTGTTTGTAATTCTAACTGATTTGAATATCTTTGATGATAAAAATTTAATACTGTTAGCATAATAAGGACCTTAGTAGTATTAAAGAGGAATTTATATAGAATTTTTCTCACAGTACTCAGAGAGTTATTCGTAATTAGTCACGTGCATTCGGGATGCATTTTTAATTTTAGCTAAAATAGTTCTTCTAAAAATGCTCCCAATAAGATAAAAGGAAAAAGCATAAATAAAAAGTCGATTTTGCTTCAAATCGTTCATTGTTCAGCTCATTGATCCGTTGGAGAATGAAATACGTCGTCGAGCATTAATGGCTATCTAAACGGAGCTAATGGTGCATCCAGTGTCCTTCATTGTTCTATCGTTGCACTCTTCGCCAAATTAAGTTTTCCTACCGTTGTCCAATTAGTGTCATTTTTCAAAGTATGCACCGGTTTCGATCAAGTGCAAATCGAATACTATTCGTCCTGTTGACAAGGATGGCTAATTTTCAATCAACTATGCACCCAGGCACCTGTACTTCGAAGGGATCCTGCCAGTTAGAAAGTTTTCATTGCATACTCGTTAAAGAGTGGTGATATGAACAGCAATTTTTTCTTAACAACCTTTATCGACCATTATTTCCATTTTGATAAAAAACTATTTCGCAGAAATATCGAATTCCATTTAACTTTGCCAATTCAAACTGTTTTGCCGATAAACACATTTTCGTTGTGTTAGAGCCTTTTCGGGATTATTCTGGTATGTATGTCCTAGTAATGTTTTTTTTATCCGAACGTCCTTTTTTTCTGGTACATTTTCATTTTGAATTTTATTTTCATTTGAATTTGTATATTTTTTTCCTTTATTTTTTGTTTGTTGTTGTTGCAAAATTCTTTCTATTTTGAGCTTTTGTGAAATTTTTCAATTTGCAACTCGGTATTATTTTTTAATCCCAACGATTGTTGTTCTTTATATGAAAATGGCCACATACTAGCCTTATCGAATGCGGTTTAATTGTTTTTCTGGCATACCGTCCATTTCCGTATACTATATCAGATCATAGTGAGAATATTCCATTTCAGAATCTACAATGTCAGAGTATTGCCAAATAGTTATAGATAGTCCTGACAGTCGTATCGAATGGATGGATTTTGATGGCAGTCCTTTCGGGCGATTGCGTTTTATATTTTTGTCCGCATATCCGAATGTTTTTAGGCATGTTTGAGAGCTTATGAATCGGAATCGTATTATCATCGTATGGTATTTTTGCGAAAAGTTTCAAAGCCTTCAAAAAAGCTGCTTTTGCCTCGATGTTTTGCTTCAATGAAAATTCATTTGTTCCCACGGGGGCTTTTTTCCGAATTCTTTACGAATGGCAAATGCTTTTAGGAAGTGAGCGCATACAATTTTTACGAGTTTTCAGTCTTGTTTTCCCTATCAAAATTTTTTGTTTGGTTTTTTTTTTCCATTTAATTCTGCGGTATAGGAATTGTACAATGCATGGATTATTTTTATGTTTTCACATACAATACATACATAGATCCTATCATGAATCCATTCCGATACTAATTTTCCCTATTCTAAGGCCTTGTTTTCTTTATGGGGTTGTGCACACGAATTTTGTAGATTTTCAAATTGCCTCTTTGCACGTGTGCGATTTTTATTATATTTTTTTTCTACTAAAAATTTGAAGGTATTTTCTCTTATGTGTGACTAAATATGTATTCAAAAAGTAGGTATTTATGATTTGGGGCTGTTGGTTCTTATACATTAGTCCTTGAACTGAGCTCAGAATGAAAATTTTCATTGAAACTTTATGAAATATCAAAAATGTGTTTCGAAATAATATATGGATTTTTTTTTCAAGGATTCTTTTCAATTAATTTATACCTATTTAATTAAATAAAAAGAAGCATATTAAATAAAATAATTGAATTATTTCATATTTACATGAGTTTTAATGAAATTAAATATTAAAATTGTTATCAACTCTCTAGAAAAATATCAGAGCAGAAAATTATTAGTCAAAGTTTGCACTATTTTAATTAGATTTTAAAAATTTTATATGACATATTATATGTTAAAAAAAAAATTAAAATACATGATTTGTGGAACAAAAGTAAATAAACTGATTTATTGAGCATGCAATTTATTCATATCATCAATAAATCAGCTCGCTCTATTCCAACGCTCAATTTTTACTTTCTACTTGGCGTACCGCATGCAAAAAACACCTTATCAGCTTGCCTTTCATCCAAACCTTAAAGAAACCAATTTTGGTTACCTCATGTTAAGTGGCCTCATAAACCAACACAACCATTTCATAATTAAACAATCCTTCATGTTCGATGCATGAAGCATATGGTAGGACCGTCTTTACTGAACCAGCTATACATCCATAATAGGTAGTACCGTTGTTAACTGTCAGTGGGCAGTTACAGCCTAGTAACCCTAATTGTTGGTACCAAGGCATTTCTAAACCTCTGTTATCATCTGTTATGATAGCTCCCAGGATCTTGGTAGCCCTGACCTTTAGTCCTAAAACTATGCCCCGATGTATGTATTAAACAACAGTCACCAGATTTCAGCCAAAGACTCCTCACCTTGCCCGAGTACGCCAGACGAACCCGAACCCCGTGGTACTAGTTCTTTATAAGAGCACTTGGTCGGTACACCTTACTCAAAGAGCTACAGTACGGAGCTTTGTAACTTCCTAGGCGCTCCTACGCGGATGCGCCTGTATCAATAGACCATGTCTGGTATTGATCATAGTATGATCGTTCAGCCAGAAGCAAGCCCTTGCGGTGAATATCAATCGACATAAGTGTACTGTTATTTAACATGGCGTACATCACGGGCTGGCCACGACCACAGGGATTCAGATATGAAGAATTTGCCAGCTCAGCAGACTTTATTCATATGTGCAAAACAGATCTATCCAGAAGTAGAGTTATCCCATCAATGTGCAAAACAGATCTATCCAGAAGTAGAGTTTGCCAGCTCAGCAGACTTTATCCATATAGTTACACGCATCGCAATCCCTAGCTTGATAACCAATGCTTTATCACCCAGATCATTACAATCCAATGCGTTTTTCTTTGATTTCTTGCTTGGGCCATTTTATGCGCGAAACATTCTCTCAGGTTTTTTCTTTTTATTCTTCTCTTCATCTTCTTCATCACCCTTATCTTCTTCACCTTCTTCATATTCTCCATCTTCTTCATCTGTTTCAGCTTATTTAATTTTCTTCATCTCCATCATCTCTATCATCTCCTTCACCTTCTACATTTTCATCATTTTTTTTATCTTCTTTATCTTTTTCATGTTCTTTAATCTTCTTCATATTCTACAATCTTCTTCTTCTGCTTTACGTTCTTCATCTTCGTCCTCTTCACCATATTCATTTTCATTATTTTTTTCATTTTCTTTATCTTCTTCTTCATCTATTTTATATTCCTCATCTTCTTTATGTTCCTCATCTTCTTTTATCTTCTTCAGCGCTTCCATCTTTTTCATCTTCTTCATCTTCTCCATATTCATTAATCTTTTTAATCTTCTTCATATTCTATAATCTTCTTATTCTGCTTACTTTCTTCATTTTCGTCCTTTTCAGCTTCTTCATCTTCTTCACCATATTAATTTTCATTATTTTTTTCATCTTCTTTATCTCCCTCATCTTTTGCATTTTCTTCATCTAATTTATATTCCTCATTTTCTTTATCTTCCTCATCTTCTTTCATTTTCTTCAACGTTTCCATCTTCTTCATCTTCTTCATCTTCTTCATCTTCTTAATCTTCTTCATCTTTTTCAGCTTCTCTAATTTTCTTCATCTTCATCTTCTTTTTCATCGTCTCCACCATCTTCAGTTTCGTCATTTTTTTCATGTGCTTCATCTTCTTTATAATCTCCAATCATCTTCATCTTCTTCATCTGCTTCACTTTCTTCATCTTCATCTTCTTTATCTTCTTTACCTTTTTCATCTTCGTCATTTTTTCATCTTCTTCATACTCTTAATCTTTATCTTCTTTCACCTTCTTCAACATTTTCATATTTTTCACCTTCTTCATCTTCGTCTTCTTCATCTTCTTCACCTTCTTCATCTTCGTTTTCTCCATTCTCTTCAATTTCTTCATCTTCATCATTTTTTTATCTTCTTTATCGTCTTTATCTTCGTCTTCTTCATATTCTTCATCTTTTTCATCTTCTTTAATCTTCATCATTTTTTCATCTTCTTCATACTCTTAATCTTCTTCAACTTCTTTCATCTTCTTTCACCTTCTTCAACATTTTCATATTTTTCACCTTCTTCATCTTCGTGTTCTCCATCTTCTTCATTTTTTTTAATCTTTTTCATCTTCTTTAATCTTCGTCATTTTTTCATCTTCTTCATACTCTTAATCTTCTTCATCTTCTTTCATCTTCTTCAACTTTTACATCTTCTTCATTTTCTCCACCTTCTTCAACTTCGTCTTCTTTATCTTCTTCACTTTCTTCATCTTCGTCATTTCATTCAGCTTCTTTATCTTCTTCTTCTTAACCATGTAACGCGTCCCATGCCTGCATCAACCAAACGGTCAATTTTGAAACTCATACTACACGCCTATGAGGGACTAACGTATAAGCTATATTGAGTGAATGTTTGCAGTGTTGGAATATCGGTCTCATTACTTTTCTACTACGTCTTATGTGTGGGAGATTTCAGCCAAATTTTACACTGTCATATTGTATCGTAGGTCTTAGATAAATCGGCGTTAAGATTCCTGAATTTCTACTGAAAAAAATGTTTAAAAAAATTAATCTGCAAGTTTTATTATTTATCGGCGACACCTTGTAAGTTTTTACTAACAATTTCTGAAGGTAAATTTAATTTCCATAAAGTGAGTAAATAGAAGAAGTTGTAAGGAAAAATATCATTTTAATCCTGACAAGAAGATATGCTCTGTTATATTATCCCTAGTCTTATCATAATATTGAGCTCTGTTTTTAGCATGAATGGATGAGTGCATGAATCCCCTTATTCCACCTAGCAAAGCCAATGCTACCTTAGAGTAATGGTTATGCTATTGTATTGTGATATCTTCTCATCAGCATTTGAGACAAAATCCCTCCGATTCAGTCCACTGCGATCCAATTCGAACTGGTTTTTCGTGTAGGTAACATCATCACATAAAAGAGATTGCGATTAATCAAAATAATCGCATTATGTTGTTTGAGTGATTTAATTAAAAGAGATTTTCATATTTTTTTCTGTTTTTATTTTTATTTTACCAAATACAGTTTGTCATCTAAAGATACTCGTACTCCATAGACTATAAGGTAACCAAAGCAATCTATTTTTATAGTGTAGACAAGAAAATCCTTTAGCATCTCCGTATTTCTGTAAAGTAAACGCATATTAAAAAAATAGATTTTCTCTTCAGATAATATCAAAATAAAACTTATAAAAAAAAATTGTGAATCCAATAAATTTAAACCAGATTTTAAATTTATTCTCTGGTCTTCGAGTTTAATCATTATTAAAGCGGCTTTGACTGTTGGTATAGGTTTAAGAGAATTTTGTTTACGTAAAATTGTAGCTTACTTGTGTGAGGTCTATTATTTTTCTTATCAAATTTTATTGTTTAAAAAATTTTCCATCGAAATGTCAGTTTAACAAGAAAAATGTCTTAGATTACATGCGTTTTGGAAGGTTCAAACTCTTTGCCAGAAATTTTACCAAACAAAACAAAGTAAATTTTTGCGTCTTAAATTTTGTGGTTGGATTTTCAAATCCAGTCCACCTGACCCACCTACATTTGCATGCATACAGTACAGACACCGATTCACTATCAAAAGCATCACATTGCATTGTTGTGCAATTTAACTGCAGACGGGACAGTCTTACCTCTTAAGCCGATGCTATTATATGCGGATTAAATTTAAACGGTCCATCAATTTATATCATTGTCCATGCTTGTAATCGCATTTATCTTAAATGACATTCGGTATTAATTGGGGATGTAAATCAGTGAATTGTGCCTAAGAGGATACACACTATAGACCATAGCCAGCTGTATGCATATACGTTTTGATGTAGTGTATTTATTGAGATTTTGTCAAAGAGAAATATTTTTTTTTATTGTACATCCAACGGATATGAAAGCTCGTCTCTGTGATGATTGCCCATAACCAATATTATAAAATTAATTTTGTATTTTGGGAAGTCTTTTGATGTAAATTAAAATCAATGAAAATATTTTATAAATGAAATCTGAATAAAAAATTAAACGCCAAAAAAAGAAATTATGATAAAAAAATTCCATTTTAATAATAATGAAATTTGATTGAATAAGAAATATTTTGAAATGTGAACAAGTGGCACGGAAATGCTAAAAAAAATCTTTTGGAAAAACTTAAGAAAGTTGGAAGTGATGTGTTTTTTTTTTTTTTGCCCAAAATTTGTATATTCAGTGACGATGCATTTGGGAAATGGAAGTTAGTAAAAAAAACTTTGTTCCGATACAGTTCAGTTCAGTTAAATTTGATTCGATTCAATTTAATTCGATTCGATTACATATCAATTCGATGCGACTTGCCCAGAAGTTGCCTGCCCATGCCATGCGCGTTAGTGAAAGGTGATCGATCGTATCCGGACGGATCGGTTAAAAAATTTTTTTTTTAAATGCCCATTACGTGATGACAGGTAATATTTTACACCGTTTGAGGTCTTCAAAAATAACATACCCCTCCCCCCTTCCCTTTCCTTCTTTAACCAACCAAAACCCGTAATTTCTTATGTGCCGCGTTATTATTCATTCAAACAGAATTTGATACTCTTAAGATCAAAAAAATATTTCCAAAAATATTCCCTTTCATGTGTTTGGCGTCAACCGCCGATTTTTCTTCTTTTTTTTTTGCTTTTAACTTTTTTTTTTTGAGCTGAAATCTTTGACAATAAAAAAAACGGGACATAAATTAAAGAAAGCGTAACGTTGAATAAATTAATGAACTGTTACACCTGTAATTATATGCTTAAGAGTCGAAAAGAAGAAATTAAAGAAATTTGTTTAACTAATTGGTCAATTTTTCAATATGTACAGAAAGCTTATTATTAGCTTTTAGCATGACTTACTAAAAAAAAATCAGATAAAACTATTAAAAGTAAAAATTAATCATTAAGAATATTTCTTTTTTAAGCAATTTTCAACAAATCAAAAATAATAGAAAAAATCTTAAGGAGAAAATTACTATGTCACAGGGGAGAATATTGAAAAATTTGGTACTTTTGCGTCCTTTTATGAAAAATGTGTGAAAGAATAATTGTTGGATTCGGACACCTTTTCAACTGATATTCAAGTTAATACTAGTATCTTACTATAGTCCTAGCTTCACTGTTCGCTCTTCAATTTATTTAAAAAATAAATTTTTTTCCCTATATTTATATGGTTAAGGAGTTATTTAAGAGTTATCCAAATTTTAAATTCAAAAAGTATGGTTACAATAATTAATATAATATCATGCAAATTGTTACTACGAACTTTTTTGCTGGATTTGATCCTTGCCAGGTGATTTTTGACGACTTTTTGCACATTTGTGGCTATAATTCGAGCATTATTTGATGGCTATTTATTTGCAAATACTTGCTGAGGTTGGCGAAAATTTGATGGTAACGGTCTCCTTCCCTACTTTATTTCCAAATTAATATGGTCTAATGACAACTATTGACTAAATCGCAGATTATATAGTCACTTTTCACAGATACAATGGTTTTTCTATAGTTATTTTGTGGGTTTTTAGAGCCCTATTTATTTTATATTTGCTTATAAACGTATCCAGTGAGCGAAAATAGAACTATTCTTCCAGCACCCTTATTATCTTGAAGTAAATCTTATATTAAATAACTATTATCTTGAATAATAACAAACTGGATAATCCTTTAGCAAAAAGGATACAAAATACTATCTAACCAAGCCTGCTCAGAAGAGAATTAGAATTAAACTTTTAATCGGACACCAAATAATCAAGGTTTTTATCAAAAAAATGTCTGGATGTATCAATCAAGTGCACTTCCATCCCTTTCACTATTGCTTCCATATATTTCCCGCTAAATAAATCGAAAAGCTCCTTTGGATTTACGCCTTTCTTTCTAAGAAAAGTGCTTTCATCATCCCCTATCAAGTCATTTCACCTCCGACTCCCACATCTCGGCCGACTTCTCGATCAAAGCAGTCTGTTTTTTTACTCCTAAACTCTCAACTTATCCATAAAGCCAACTTTCCAAGATCTAGAAATGGACAAATGGACTGGAATAAATTCACACAACATATTTATAAAATTTAGACTTACGACAAATATTAAAAATAGAACAGGAACTAGATTACAGAAAAACCCAAAGCAAGAGCTCATTGGCAATAGATACGAATGCCCAACAATAAAACAAAACTGCAAAAAGAACTACATGAAGAAATCTCAAAACGCATTACAGAAACACTTTAGAAAGTACACTTCAGCACTCACGAAAAGTAGTACTCTATGAGCTGCTCTAGGACAAATATTATCTTATAAAAAAATAGGGGACCCCTTACAAAAAAACGGATGGCACCTAGGCCAAAATGAACAAATATAAAGAAGATACGTTTGCCCAACACCTTAATTAAGGACATACTAGACAAAAATCTCTGCACTAAAATTAAGACAGAACTATCAGAGTCCTCCCACAAAGTCAATCACTTCTTCTGAAGTTGACAGTTCAATCAAACAGCATCCCAAAAATAAAGCTCCTGGATATAATCTGATCATCTTCACTATACTTCAGCAAATTTCTAAATGAATCCTTGCTATACTATATAACGCCGAAAACACATTTCTAATATTCTGGAAATTTGCCATTTTAAAAATCATCACCAGACTCAGTAAACCAATAAAATGCCCTAATAAGTCTCTTTTAAATCCTCTCAAAAATCTTCGAACAAATAGTTCTCCAGTGCTTACATGTCCTAATCAAATCCTCCAATTTAATTCCCAATACTTAATTCAGTTTCCGTTCCAAATATTTAGAAAGGAGCGAGTACTGTCCCAGTGTGTTTCTTGATATAAGTCTAGCTTCTGAAAAAGTTTGGTATCTGGGCTTACTCTGGAAACTCAATAGGATCCTCCCTTCCACCTTTTTCCTAGTCCTAAGCTCATTACTTTCCAACCGACACTTTCAAGTAAACAAATCCAACGAGATCTCCAATATCTATACGATCCTTTACAACATTTTTATATCCTATATCCTAGTCTGTTCCGATACCTTCTTTACCATATACGCCTTGCAACTAGCAATAATCCCCACCATGCGTCCAAAATTTTGCAATCCCAAATCTAAATCCTCCAGAACTGCTTTACCATGTGGAGAATACAAGTCCATGAACGTAAATTTATCAACGTAAATTTTACACCCTGCCATTGAGCATGTCCTACCGAGGTTCGCTACATAGGACTGAACTTAGACAAACGCTTGACATGGAACCAATACACATAATATTAAACACTAGAACTAAAAAGACGATACCTACAACTACTTCTAAACAAATGCTCTAAACTTACTATAGACAACAAAGTTCTTTATAAAATGTTCTACTGAAACCAATATGGACTTATGGACTAGAACTCTGGGGTCTTATTAAGTCTTCTAATTTCCATTGAATTCAATCAAAAATAGTCCGAACACATTTTGACTCTCTCTTTTATGCTCGCAATACTGTTATTCATCATGATCTTAAAATCTCTTCTGTTCATGGTGCTACTGTGTCTCATTATAAAAGGTTCTAGTCCCATTTGTCCAATCATACTAATTTCCGTCGTTCGAGAATTATCCTCTACATATAACCATCGAAGAGTTAAGCATCACTGTTCTCGAGATTTACTGAAATACTGAGACTCAACATAAACACACGCTGTCAGGAGAAACTTCGATGGATGTTTACTCCCCACAACCATTCATGTTAATTGTTACTATTATTCAAATCTGCTCATTAGTAGTTGTAGATAATTGTTAAAATTTTAAAAAGATAACAAATCATTTCCAAAATGTCAACAACGCTTTCAGTTTGAGTAGTTGGCGGCATAATTTGCCCAAAGATATTTATAAAAATTAACCCTGGTTTGGAGCAGGATAGCCTTGATCTTGCCGATATTATGTTATTGATGTATAAATTTCTCATCAAAAATATTATTTAAGAAATAAAATTAAATCCAACAAAAAAAATGTTTCTATTCCAAATTATCCTTTATGAAAATTTTTGCTTAATAAAATCTTCGAAAACTTATAAACGGCCATTAATTATCGATCAACTAGTTGTCTTTTTCGTATCATAACACTTGACTTTTTAATTGATCATTTTATTTTTTTATAGACCATTTTTACTAGATGTCCCTAACTAAGAAGCTATGGTTGAATATTTTGTATTTCTTATTTAGGTTCGAGAAAACAACCTGGATCAAACTATTAAAAAAACCCTTTCCATCTCCGCATACCATGAGCTAAACTTCTATGGAATTTTACGCCTGTTACTTTTCGAAATTAACCCTCCAATCCTTCCTACTTACTATGTAAAATTCCCAATTTTCGAATATTTTCAAATAGCAAAATTATACGAGAGCACTTACACATGTAAAATTTAAATTAAAAAATATGAATATACAAAATCGCTTAGTGACAATATTTCTTTATGGGAAGCCACTAGACGAATACTCTCGTACAAAAAAATATCACACCCACTGAAACAAAATGACGGTAAGTGGGCAAAAATAGACAAAGAAAAAGCCGAAGTATTTGCTAAACATTTGGTAAATACTTTTGCTCCATATGATGATATAGAAGACAAATCACATACTAACAAAATCATCGAAGAACTAATGTTCCCACTCCCTATGAGTCTTCCTCCCAAAAATTTTAAGCCCTCGGAAATTAAATCTACAATTCTGCGCCTTCCCAATAAAAAAGCTTCTGGTTATGATCTAATAACAGCTCCTATTCTGAAGCAAATTTCCCGAAAAGGTTTAGTTTTAATCACATATATTTTTAATAGTATCCTGCGCACAACCTATTTTCCCTTACTCTGGAAATATTCTGTCATTAAAATGATTCCTAAACCAAATAAATCCATTAATTCGCCTTCCTCCTATAGACATATCAGCCTCTTACCAATTCTTGGTAAGATATTCGAAAAGCTCCTATTAAAACGATTCTACCCAGTTCTAGCTAATGAAAAAATTATTCCTGATCACCAATTTGACTTCCGATCTGAACACTCCACTATCCAGCAATGCCATCGCATTGTTGACCATATTGGATCCTCTCTTGAGAGGAAAGAGTATTGCCCAGGAGTATTCCTAGATATCTCCCAAGCTTTTGATCGTGTGTGGCATCCTGGACTCCTTTGGAAACTCAAGAGCTTTCTTCCTTCAACATACTACCTTATCATAAATTCATATCTCTCCCAACGACATTTCCAAGTTGCAATTAACTCAGAATCGTCGGAAATATATCCTATTCTAGCCGGAGTCCCACAAGGCAGTATCCTTGGTCCCATCTTATATAATATTTATACGCATGACATCCCAGCTGATCCTAATACTATCATTGCTACTTATGCAGATGATACGGCCATACTTTCTACCCATAAAAATCCTGACATAGCTTCCAACAATTTACAATTCCATATCCACAACCTTCAATCTTGGTTTAAGAGATGGAGAGTGAAGGTAAATGAACAGAAGAGTGCTCACATTACTTTCACACTTTGTCAAGGTAAACCTACCCCTTTATACCTTAATAGCAACATGATACCGCAATATGATAAAGTGCGTTATTTGGGACTTTTCCTGGACAAGAGACTAACATGGAACCCACATACTAGATTAAAAAGACAACGCTCGAAACTAACAATTAAAAGTAAACTTCTAATCTACAATACAATTATAAAACCAATTTGGACATATGGAATAGAACTTTGGGGTTCAACGAAACGTTCCAATTCCTATCGCGTTCGGGCCTTACAATCCAAAATCCTCTGTAAAATTGTTGATGCCCCCTTTTATGTTAGTAACACTATAATACATCGTGACCTAAATGTTCCCTTTGTTCAAAAATTTCACTCCCGCTTACCCTATCATCATAATCCACTTGTGAGAGAATTGTCTTGTACAGCCCTCCCCGGAAACACTCATCGGAGACTTAAGAGACAATGGCCTAGAGATTTTCTAGAGGAATCTAACTTCCGTTAGTTGGACAAACGCCGATGGGTGTTTACTCCCACTTCATGATGCACAAGAATGTTAATTAAAATGTTATGTAAATTTGCTTGTAACAAGAAAATTGTAATTGCAGATAAAAATAAAAATAAAAAAAAAATAAAAAAAAATCAATAGTCCCGTAAAAAATTTGTATAATTTTTTTTTAAATTCAGTTAAATCAGCAATTTTTCTTCAAATTATCCTTTTTCACTAAAAAAAAGGCAAAAGGCTGAGTAAGTCAACTCTAATAAATACAAGAAAAATAACTGAAAAAAAAATATATTTGAAAATTTTCAAAACCCGAATCAAAAGGACACATTTAATAAACAGAAAGAAAAAAAAATTAATTTTTTTATAAAAAAGTATTTAAAGTGTAAGATATTAATAACTTTACTAATAGTAAAAAATAAAACACAACAAACTCTATTATTTAACTAAAAATTTAACAATATGCCTAATAAGCTTATAGTATTCGCAAGTTGGTTGGTTTTGGTACTTTCAGAAATAACTAAAATATTATTTGAAAAATTTTAATTTGTTTTATGTTCGCATATTAAACAACAACAAACAATTCGTTTTTATGAGGCTTTCAAAAAATTAAAATATCAAAATTGCTTGTTGTTTGGCGTTTTGTGGAGAGAATATTCTCATCGTAAAAGTTGAAATGGGATCATCAAAAATATCAACCTCAACTGTATCTCAGCATACGAATGTAGAAGACAATAAAAATTTATACAATTCTAAATGTGAAAACAACTACACCCCTGACGAGATGAAATTCTCTGCAAAAGGATCTGAAAATCTGGTTTTCTCTCCAATTTCTATTCGGTTGTCTTCTTCTTTATCTGCTCTTAACTACCAATCGGAGATGGTGTTGAATAAGGGCTGCAATTGAGTGGTGGGTATTTTATTATACTCGTAGTATTTTTGCTTTTGTAGTTTGTCTTACATTCATTTATGTATTTCGATTATAAACTATGTACAATATACAAACAACTTTGCGGACATTGTTGAGCAAACTAAACTCTATAAACTCTAATTCGACATTAGAATTAATGCTGGAACAGTTCCTGTAATTACAGAGCAAAGAAACAGCTTTCATTTCCGCTACCATCTTGCTTATTAAATTTTCTGTCCTTTGTGCAAATATTTTGCAAAGACTAACCATCTGTTTGGGGGGGAGGGGGTTTGATGGTGATGGTTGAGACAGTACAAATACAAGTTCCTAATATACCTCTATACACAAGATTGGTAAGTACTTTTAGCCAAAGTATAATAGGAAGTGGAACGATCCTTCAAGAGCAAATGATGTCCTTCTTATATATAATAATTTTTTGCTACTGCTTATTCTTGTTATCATCCCTTACCATAGCGGTTTCCTTCTGTTGTTCTTCCAATTTTGAAAGTATTCTATATAAATAGACCAGAAGAAAAAAAATACTTGCGTGCATCAAAGTAAATTTGAAATTTGCAAAATTTGTCTTATAGAGAAAAGGAAATGACTATAATAACGAGAGGGCAGTTATCATTACAAAGCATATCAGGTATAAGAGACTCCTTTGACATTATTTTTATACGTGAATTTAATGCAAGAATAATATTAATAAAAAATACAGAAAAATTGAGTATTCCTCCGTGTTTGTACGACCAAGTATGCAGAGACTTTGGTCAATTTCGAAATATCTTTTTAGTATTCAATTGTTGGTCATGAATAGTTAATAAGACTCATCGAAATAAAAGTTTTATCAATTTTCGGAGAGGTTCTCAAATACATTTTAATGAGTATATGGAAATTTTTATAATAACTTTGTAAAAAAAAAAACAAATTTGGCAATCGAAAATGATTTTACTTAAAAATCTTTTATAATATTAATGAAATATTTATGGTTAAATTGTTTTAATGAATAAAAAACCTTCAAAAATATTTATGCAAGATTAATAATTTTAGGGATGATTGTGGATTATCAAAGATTGGTTGAACTTGCAAAATTCTATTCCTTAAGTCCAAATTGGTTTTGTTATTTTATTAAAAGTTTGATTATGTGCTTTCAAGATTAATCTCTTTTCAAAGTAAAGATCCCAATAACTTAGTTTAGTCTAACTGCCATCATGTTGCCATTAGGGTGATTTTAAGACAGTTTTTGGTAAAGAGTGAAAGTAATATGAGCACATTTTTGTTCATTTACATTCACTTTCCATCTCTTAGATCAGATTTGGTAGTTAAACTCCCGATATCAGAAGAAGTAGCTTTGGTTGGAAATTTATAGATGAGTTAAGCTAAACCGCAAATGATGCAGTTCATATTATCCAGCACAGAGTTTTTTCAGTGGGCCCATAACTTGCTGATCGAAAACACTTAGCATGAAAGTTAGGGATATTATTGCGCAATCTTCACTTCGATGCTTGGGAGTTCAGATAGACGGCACCCTGAGCTTTGATTAACATTTAATTATCGCTATTATATAATTAATAATATTTGCGATACTCTATATCACTAATATACCCTCAAGTGAGCTTTCGGTGGCTGATAGAGCTAGAATATATTATCGACGATGAGAGAGAAATTAAATCCATCGGACTACAGTCAACAGGGAGGAAATAAATCAGATAGTGGCGAGATTTTAACGACACAGGGCTTTAGCCACATCATCGCTCTCCTTATATATCCACGTAGAATAGAAGCGACCATGGAGAAGTGGTCCACTATATGGCCCAAACTTCTGATGGGATATGGAATTATCCTAGACACATCTAAATCATACTTCAGAGGATATCTTTATCATTCAAAGCTGGAATGTGATACCAACATGCCTCAATTGTCAGCCCACAATCGAGAATGCAGAGCATATCATCGATCACTGTCTATGCTTTATTGTAGGAATAAAAAGAATCGGCAATAATAATAATCGGTTAATCAATATCACAAAAATTATGCATAAATTATAAAATTGCAGGTATGTTGGGAATACGTATCCCGAATATTAAAGAAATTTCAACATGAGGGAAGAATAAGAAAAGCGTACCATGCCACGTAGTAGGCTTGATATCAGTCCACTCTCCATGAAGTAATAACTGATGGTGGTCCTGTGTGGAGTCATATTGGAAGAAATGATAATGGTATCTCTACAGCATCCTTAAAAGATGTACGCCTATTCATGTAATAAACAATCTGTACTCGTAATGTGGCATAAAGGATTCTATGCTGTGGAACTCCAGCTGATTAAATACTACTCGTACTTGAAAATGACTCTGAAAGAGATATGAATTTCAGATATGCAGAAGAAGGGAAGGTCTTGAGGAGAAGTCCAGGTTTCTGTATACAATAAACTGCTTATAGTATAAGTTTTTAAAAAAATAGATCAATTGAAAGATATAGAATTCACTGGTTTATTAAAATTAAGGTTCGTTTTAATATCTGAAAATTTCCATAATAGGGAAATATAGAATCTGCTAAAAATATAAGTAATTAAAATTCAAAATTTTTTTTGGCAATTCGCTTCAGGATATGAGTTGTTATTAGATCCTATACAGGGGCTCACCTATTGAAAAGGCCAAAAATTGCAGGTCTTAATTCAAAATGATAACAATAATGTAGGAAAACTCTAAGGTATAGGGAGTATACTGTTTTTTTTTTAAAGTAAGATCCCTAGGAAATAAACTAGGGGTGACGATACAGCGCCATGACCATGGGGTCATTTGAATATCTGTAAGTATGTGGGTTATCGGTCTTTCGTTAGATGGATTAACTAATTATAGATGAATAGATTTTGTACAGCATGTTCGTTAGTTTTTGGGCACACAAAGATCCTTAGGGATTTCTGAGGTATATTCTTTAAGTAATGGACTTTAAGGTAGCAGGTCTGGACTTTCACATTAAGTATAAATCATAAATTTCTAAAGTAGGACTGAGTGGAAATACAAAGAGAGACATTGCAGGAGGAGGAGATTTCTTCGTATCTTTGAATGTAAGCATATTCCTATGACTCCCGGACCCGTGTAGTATATTTCAAGTAAAAATTCTGGCTATTCGTGAGGCCGCAGCTTGGCTGTGGATAAATGGATATAGAAATTTTCATCGATAGGTGGTCTTATCACTGGAGTCGCCTATTGATCAACGACTATAAAGCATTTCCGCAGATCTCTAAATGGGATTGCCATTTTTTTTTTTTTTTTTTTATTTGTTAGGTTATATTTCTACATTATACATTATGACACATATACACATAGTCATGAGACACAGTCGCTCCTATGGAGCATATAGCGGCACGGAGAATACACGTCTCCAGTTGGTGGTAGAAAGCTTCTTTTTTTTTTTTTTTGTTGGCGTCATCATTTACTTCGGTTGGGGCACTGCACGATGGTGATCTTTCGGAACTTTGAGTGGAGCCTGACTGTCAGAAGGTGGTCGGAGACCGGTTTGTAGCCCATGAGAGATCTCTTTTTGCGTTGGCCGATAGGATCAATCCGACTCCACAGTGGTGGCCGCTGTCGTTGCCGCTGTAGATGAAGTGTTCACCCGTCTGCGTTGTTCGATGAAAACCAGATAAGTTCTTTGCCTGAGGTACGGTCCGGTTGATTCTTCTTGTGCTGTTTCTTGATAAGGTGGTTTTTATAGCTTGCGGCTTATCAGGCCAGCGAAGTAACCTCCAGTGACGTTGGGGGACCCTACGGACTACATATAAGGCTTGTAGTCGGCCTCTCACCCCGGCACCATGCCGAGATGGCGGCAGCGGGAATCGAACCCGCTACCTACCGAGTGTGAGTCGGTCGACACACACACGGTTAAACCTGCGGCACGCGGTGTTCCCAAGCGGTCATCCATCCAAGTACTAACCACGCCCAGTCCTGCTTAACTTCGGTGAGCGGACGAGAACCGGTGGATCCAGGACGGCACAGCACACATTGCCAATTAGTGCAATGTTTATTTATGCCGATTTTCTGAACATAATGTTATTCCACAAAACTGTAAACCAAATGAGCTTGACATAAATGGTACCATGCTAGATTCCACTAATGTTAGAGAGCAAGCATACGTGCCTATGAAGAGGGCTACACATCTCATAAAGCTATCGAATGAGAGGTGCAGCGGTCTTGACTCGTATCATATCTCAGGAATGATCTGGCCTCAACTAGTCCAGAGAAGAACAGAAAGCATACTGATGATAGGTAGGTTTATAATAGTTTGCTGATAGGGATTATATTATAAGGGGTACATGCTAGTCAACTAAGTATCCCAGCCAATATCTTCTATTGGAGCCATAAACAACTAGGAGAAGAAGGAGACAATTTTGCATCTTTTCTGCTCATATTCCTAAGAAGTAGAACCTTCGGCAACATTTTCTTTAATGATTTAAAAAAAAAAATATTCCAAAAACTCAAAACATTTTTTACTCGCTTCCAATTGGTTCTTAAGATGACATCAGCTTTGATGATCACGTGGTGTCACAACGGGCGTCACTTTGGTCTAAGTTTGTCCGACAGCAACAACGGACAACCACTCCTACCTAACATAACATAGTTGGTTCTAAGAAATTTAAAAGAGGATTTGAAAATAATTTTGAAGGATCCAAAAACTCCATAATTAAGGGAATCTTATTAGAAAATACATGTTGCGTAAGGTGACACTTCGTTAGAAGTTGAGGGATAATGAATTAAACGTCACAGAAATAGTAGATTGAAAATAGTAGATTTTTTTCCTAGCTGATTTAGTTTTCAATAAAATGGAGATTAGACTCCAAAAGAAAATTTATAAAAATTAAAATATATCTTTGAGGTCATGAAATTTGAAAAAAAAGGTAGGGTCTCTTTTGTGATAGTCCTCAGTTATGTGGTGGCGGCTTCTGATACATGGAGTGATCTAGAATGATGCTTAAACTTACTCCAATTTAGTAAAGAAAGTTTTTTCTCATTCCGAAACTTATAAGAATTTTCTTCCGCTTCCTCTAATATTTTGTAGAAAAGTCTTTAGTTCAAATTGAATTTCGAACTTTTATTTTCAACATCAACAGGATTAATCAGAGTTTTCTAATTAATATTATTTTTTCTCCCTTCTAGAAATTACTTAACACTCCTCTAAACCATCCAATTTTCACAACCGAACAGTATTTAGTTATAACAGATGAGGTATTATTTTGTTTTATCGAAAAAGTTCAATATAAGTTTAGTAAATTGATTTTTTTTCCCCCCTTTTTAGCAATTTCGTTATCATTTATAAATATCCATGATGGACTTTTTACTTTTTCCTAAACCAAATAGAGATATGTGAAAGTTTTACAATTAAAACTTTCTTATAATGGAAATAAATTCGAAATGAAACTAGTAATTTTGTAAATATTACTAAATGGAAGTGGAAAATCTAATAAATAATAAAAATATAGAGAGTACATAATATGTAAGAAATTATTGAACAGAATATACTCTTTGGAAAGAAAAGCTAAAAATCATTGAAAGGGAAAATTAAATAAAGATGAACATTTAAAAGTGGAAAATTATAACCTAGAAATTAAAAGTTTCTAACCTCTTATTAAGTATTTTAGATTGTATACATTTTTAAAGTCAATTTTAGGTATAGTTTTTTTTTCTATTGTATAATAACCAACCCCTATTTTAGTTGTAGATATAGTCGGTTTTGAAAAAATAGAAAAATACTTTACCATAAATTTGACTGCATGCAAGGATATATGATTGCGTGAATACCTTTTAATATTATATATTTCTTTGGTAAAATATAAATAAGCTGGTATAAGAGTGATAGCTTCTTCTAAGCCCGACTGACTAACCTGTAATTAACGATAAAATTTCTATAGGACTAAAGGACGCTTATTCATATAGTAATTACCGTCTACCTGAGTGTGAACAAAATACCCTCAAAATTTTATTTTCTACTCACAGATTGTCTAAACTGTTGTGGTAATAAATAAAAAGTAGTTTTTCCCCTAAAAACATTTTACACCTTCTTAATATAAAATACGAACAGAAGGGGTCTTAAGTAAATTAGTTGTTCTTTATTCTTTCTATTTCCATTCGGTTTTTATAAATTATTGAAGAAAAAAAAATAAAATAAAAGAAACTAAATGGAAACGTCCATTTATCTACAATATAGAAATTTTTTTATAAATCAACTTTCAATTAAGATTTAAACCACAAAAATATACTACCTTAAATTTTGTTGAAAAAAGCAGAATAACTTTTGTAGTATTTCGAGAATTTTTAAGATCTTAAGCCTGAAGATAAAAGAAAACAAAAAATCTATTTTTTTTTCCTATTTATCAGAACACGCACACAAAATAAATGGCTTAATTTAGTAAAAAGGACGAATCGAATTTTCATCCATATGGAATGATATCGAAAATAAGGATCAGATCTAAAAACAGAAATGAAGTAAAATTATTTATAATTTTAACACCTGTTACAGTTTTGAGTGCTTGAACATATTTACGATAATGGAAGTACCGCAGATGCATATAAATATAATATGAATAGTGTCAGAAAGTGTACAGAAACCTGGAAAAGGTAAAAATCAAAAATTTCGAACTGAATTTCAGTAATTCTATTAGGGCACCAGCAATAAACAGTGAACAATTAATCAAAACTGAATCTCATTTAATCATGATTTTTTTCTTCTTTTTCTTATTAAATAAAATTATATATTTTTGTTAATTTTCAGATTTTCTAAGAGCAGATTTATAAAATATCGAACAATATTAGAAATGTTGATAATTTCATGGAACACCTTATGTTCTCGATATTCGTAATCTGTAATAAGAAATCTTCCTTGAACATATGGTGTTAAATTTTTATGAGAATATCAGTCGATTTTTGTAGAAGAATTCAGTTAGTTTCTTGTTCCTTGTAATTTCCTGTACTCTGAAAGAACCTAATTTGATCACGTTCGTATCAATATTGGATCTGCCATATGCTATGAAGCACAATCGACAATTGATAGTTTATCAAATTAAAAAATTTCAAATCGAATTTGTTGTGAAATAATATTGATGGTATAGTTAATAGGGAGCAAAAGGCATTAATATTATATTGATAGATGGAAAAAATTAGTTCGTACTTGTCTTCAAAATCTGTTACTTTTCTCACAAGATGGTAAACAAATATTTTGATAAATTGTCTATGATAAAGTAGGAGTCGGCTATTGGCTGTTATCGAATTACTTCCATTTCCGAAGGTAATTGAGTTTTAATTTTTTATTTTCATATAAGTTTTATTTAAAGACATGTTATGTGAGAACTAAAAAAAATTACCAATCGGATTTTTGATCAACAAAAAACAACTCAAAAAAAGGCAGAAAATTATAAAAAATTTAAAAGAAATTTTTTTATGGTTCCTAATTTATTGAAAATATCCTTTTTTAATACCGAATTTAACAATAATGACAGTTTTGAAAGTTAAATATTTTCATAGATTTTTTTTAGTAGATATTTAGGCCGAGAAGCTCCTATTTATGAAGTGTGGCGGAAAAGTAATGAGAGCAAGCTATCAACACTACGGACTTCTTCTTCACATAGTCTGTCTCGTACTTTGGATGGTATTGATTTGGTCATTAGCATACCGCGTAAAGCTATCAAAGGTAAAAGGTGGAGAAAAGTACTGCCCTATTGTAAGCTTTGATTGTGAAGAATGCCTTCAACTCGATAAGATGGGGTCATATCCGTAATGCCCTGAGCTCAATGGGTATTCCGGAGTATATTAAGAGGATAATAGAAGATTACCTCAGTAGTAGAATTTTGTTGTGCAGGAAAGGCAGTGGGGAGATACCATGCAGGATCGCGAGGGGATCTCACAGGGTTTGGTTCTGAGCCCTCTATTGTGGAATATGATGTATGATGGTATTCTCAGGCTCCCTTTGCCAGAGTATGCGAGAATTATCTCAACAGTTTGAAGTTGACTCCTCGTAGCTGGTCTTTGCCTTGCGAAATACAGGGTGCTTTTTATGTTCCACATCGATTTTGTTTGGCCGCCATTTTGGTTTGAATGACCTTCGTCCGTTGGCATTTGACTCGGTATAGACGACCACAATTTTTGGTAAAAAATCATTATAAGCGACAAAGCATACTTCGAATTGGCTTGCTTTGTTAATAAACAGAAAAGTCGCTTTTGGGGCACTGAAAATTCTCAACTGATACACTAAAGACCACTACGCCCTTGTAGAGTCTCTGTATAGTACGGCATTTGGGCCGGCGGCATCATTGGGCCATATTTCTTTGAGGCTGCTGGAGGCACTGCCGTAACAGTTACTGGTGACCGCTATCGGGAAGTGTTGGTAAATTTTCTTCTATCCGAATTCGATCAATTAGGTGTACAGAACATGTGGTACGAACAAGACGGTGCCACACCACACACAGATCGTGGTATAATGCAAATTTTGAGTGAAATTTTTCCCGGCCAAATAATGTCAGAAAGTGGTGATATCGACTGGCCCCCACAATCCCCTGATTTGAACCCTCCCGATTTTTTTTTTAACCGACGTGAATCAACCAATAAAATATGAAATATTAAAAAAAAACTTCGACCTGGAACATAAAACACAACCTGTATAAGGCAGAGGCAGACCTTATGAGATGAGCAAGAAAAGAAGAGAGAATATCTGCATAAGGATTGGCGAACATGAGGTGATCTCGAGATTATCAATGTGGTTTCAGGAACACCTACTAAACATTGGACAATGATGGCACTGGCGCAACTGATGCCGATTCTTGAGAAACCCAGGTAGACCCTATTGGCGATCGTGATTGAGTCAATTCTGCTCTATGCTGCATCAATTTGTGCGGTTGGAGTTCATTGGAGCAACCTTCATTCGAGGAGTTGACTCAGTCTACTGTAGGAGTGTATTGAGGGTGGGGTGTGCATTTCGAACCATGTCTAACAAAGCTATTTGCGTTATGACCGGAATGACACCGCCTGAGATATTGGGCAGAGGCTGTATCGCTAAAAGATTCTCGAATCGTACGGAAGAAAGAAATGAGTCCAAGAGAAGGTGGCAAAATTGTTGGGGTAGTGCCTTCAATGGCAGGTGGACTCACCGTCTCGTCTCGAATGTAGATTCCTGGGTAGATCGACGATATGGAATTTTTTGATAGGACACGGATATTTTCAAGCTTACCAATACTGCTTTTAAACGGATTCTCGTCCAATGTGTCCTTCTTGTGACGGAATGCTAAAGAGCGCGAAGCTGACGGCCGCTGATACCGGAGAATATGTTGGCTCTAATGCTACACTTGAGGATGGTATATAAGGGCTATCAAAGTCCTTGTGACAATAGTCCTAAAAAACTTATAAGCTCAATATTAAAAGAGGGCATACTACTCTCAGCGAAAACTTTTTTTTTTAAATCACACACGTCCCATTTAACAATTCTGTGGCGTTCCTCGAACTATTTCATACATATTGAGTGAATGTTAACAAACCAAGAATTTAGAGTGATCAGTTTGTAAGTGGTTACTTACTGTAAACTCCCAGTAATGGCGGTGCGCTGATTGAGCGTATCTCAATTCCTATGGTCAGCTTCCGATGACAGATGGACTCATCGTATCATCTCGGCGATTAATCCGTAGGTAGATCATCGTTTTCGGGCTTAATAATAACGATTTAAATTGTATTCTGGTGCAGTGTGCCCATCTTGTAACGAGATAATGGAAATCGTGGAGTACGTATTTTTTACTGTACCCGATTCAGTCGGAAAGAGAAGAAGCTTAAAAGTTAGCTAGTACACTCCTGACATCCAAGAATATAGGGACCCTGACAGCTGTTCAGTGGGGAGATATAGAAATTTGACAAACTAAGGTGATATTTTAGTGTGTTTAAATTAAAGTCCCACACTTTATCTTTCGATGATTTTCACATTTCTATAACAAAAAAAAAGCCTGTCTTGTACTGCCCGGTAGTCTGGCCTAGACGCAACTTTCAATATCATCTAAAAAATAGGCAATTCTTATCAAGAAAATGAGCTTTCCGGTAACATTAAGCATTTTTCTAAATCCGAGAAGCATTGGAACACGATCCTCACCCTGGGAGACCTTCAACACCAAAAACTAATAAAAACAATTTTTTTTCCTTTATGACAAATTGTGAAAAAAAATTTTTCTAAAGAAGTCTCGTAAAAAGAATCCTTCCTATTTGATCGATTATTTGGACACCTGGATTCTCAAACCTGTTAAGCCGCCATCTTCATCAATGAGTTTTTATTGGAAAAAAGAATTTTTGTATTTTCCTATTTAGCTGATCTAAGTTCTTATGAGTTTTTTTCCTTTTTTTGTTCTACTCTGGATAATATTTTAGGGATTTTAACTGAGGAACTGAAAATGATTTCAATAAAACCACTTTAAAATTGTGGTTACGCCAAATTTTTTAGTTTTAATTTTTCTAATTCCATTTTTATAAATTTTTAAATTAATTATAATAAATTTTCTTGATAATAACGAAAACTGGTGACTGCAAAGTGGCCATCGTAAATATTATTTTCATAAATAAAAATACTTTTTTCTCATACTCATAATTTTCTTTATGGCCTAGTATAGTTGAAAGTATTATCCTGTCGAATATATATTATATATTTTTGTTGTTATTGAAACTTAGTTGGGGGAGGCCTACACACATTCACATAATAAAGAAAGGTGCGCACTCGTATTATTTGTTTGGTTGTATACTCGTAACTTATGTACCCAGCCAACCAGAAAAAGTTCACACTCTCACAATAAATGGAGAAATAATGATCCAATAAAAATACATAATAAAATGCACAACTTATTTTTATTTGGTCGCATTTGTACAATCATACACTAGTGAATGGAATGATAGTCGTTGGTGGGTGCCATCATGTAAATAAACAGCTTCTGTTTCAGTACTTTTTTTTTGAAAATCATCATCCACCATTATTTGTGAAACAGGCAAAAATTCTGAAAACTGACTGGCATTTTTTAGAAGACACTGACTGCGGCTTTGTATACATTTCAACTATAATAAATATACTATTTTTATGGCCTAATTAAAATGTCTTTTAGATGAAAATGAATATTTCAAAATAATCTTGAATAGCAGGTGAGAGTATGTTAGACCGAAATAGCTTCTCTAAATATTTGGAAGTATTTATGAAAGCTGACATATTTTGAGGACTTTATTTGGCAACGCTTAGTTAGATACTAATTTTAATTATTGTAATTAAAGGAAATTTCTATATAATTATTATTTTTCTCGAAGACGTCACATATTTTAGCAATTTTTTTTCTTACCGATAAAATGCTATAATTTACCTTAGCACATTTTTTTTAATTAAATTAAGATAGTAGGAAAAGCTGTTTATGATGGCACCCTAAATTATGAAATTTAGGTTTCTGTGAATTTGATGAAAAAAAAAATGCCATTTAACATCTTCAGTTTTGTTTTCGTCAGTAATTTTTTTTTGCTCAAAATTTTTAAAAAGAAAATTTAAAAATTTTAAACTAAATATAATTAAAAAATTAAATATTCAATATTAAAAAATACAGAAATAATCATTATGGACTATTCAAAAAAAATACTACTGGCATTAATCATCCCAAACTTTATGCAACATTTGAATTTTACGTAATTTGTAAGGAAAAGTACTGCCAATGGAAAAATAAGATACAGTGACAGCTGACAGTTCAAAATTATTTAAAATAGAGCGCAGTTTCATTATTGAGCAATATTTTCAAAATAATAAAGGTTTGACAGCTACAGTTTGCAAATTTTTGTACAAAATATGGTCGGAATTTGATTTGACTTCATCAACTGTGAAGCAGTTCAGAGATAAATTAAAAATTTTACGAAAACTAAATTTATTAAGAAGCCATCTTCATTTCGAGAAGCGTATTCTCATGAAAGATTTGCATCTTGTTGCTTACAAAGTTTAACGGACTTAAGAACTGAAGATTTTCTGCCATGCGCAGTGAATGGATTTCGTTGATTGGATTATGGAACAACAAAAAATGAATGCTGATTTTTCGTACAAAATCATCTTCAGCGATGAGGCTCAGTTTCGCCCTGAAAACTTGCTTAATTAATAAAACTTTTAGATTTGGGGTTCAGAAAATCCACGAGTTGTTGTTGAGAAATAAATGCATCCACAACGTGTTACTGTTTGGTGCGGATTTTGGGATGCGGGTATCATCGGACTTGTCTTTTTGGAAACTGAAGCTGGTCAGGCAATAAAAGTTAATAACGCTTGCTATCGCAACATGATAATCCACTATTTTGCAAGATACGAGGATCATTCAACAAGTACTTAGCCTACAAAAGAAAAACGAAAATTTTGGAAAGGTGGCAATTTATTTTTCCACATAATCTTCTTCAAGATCGATACACTTGGCCCAGCGATGCTCTAACTTTTTTAACCCATCCAAAAAATACATTTTTTCGAGGGAAGCAAAATAGGCCTCCGTGGCGACGATGACCTCCTCATTCGACCCAAATCTATTCCCGGCGAGTGATTGTTTCAGGTTTGGAAACAAAAAGTAGTCACAGGTGGCCAAATCTGGAGAGTATGGTGGATGGGGCAGCAATTCGTAGCGCAATTCGACCAATTTGGCCATGGCAATTTGGCCATGGCGGAGGTGTGAGCCGGCGCGTTGTCGTGGTGGAATAGCACTTTTTTCTTCGCAAAGCGGGGCCGCTCTTTCTTGAATTCGACGTCAAATCGGCCCAATAAGTCAGCATAGTAGCGCCCCGTGATTGTTTTACCCTTTTCGAGGTAATCGATGTGGATCACACCTTGTAAATCCCAGAAAACGGTGGCCATCACCTTTCCGGCCGATCGAACAGTCTTCGCCTTCTTCGGAGCACGTTCGCCAGGTGAAGTCCACTGTTTCGACTGTTCCTTGGTCTCTGGTGTGTACCAGTGAATCCATGTTTCGTCGACGGTCACGAAACGACGCAAGAACTCCGCTGGATTGCGCTGAAACAACGCCAAACACATCGTCGATGACGGCGGAGGTGTGAGCCGGCGCGTTGTCGTGGTGGAACAGCACTTTTTTCTTCGCAAAGCGGGGCCGCTTTTTCTTGAATTCGACGTCAAATCGGCCTAATAAGTCAGCATAGTAGCGCCCCGTGATTGTTTTACCCTTCTCGAGGTAATCGATGTGGATCACACCTTGTGAATCCCAGAAAACGGTGGCCATCACCTTTCCGGCCGATCGAACAGTCTTCGCCTTTTTCGGAGTACGTTCGCCGGGTGAAGTCCACTGTTTCGACTGTTCCTTGGTCTCTGGTGTGTACCAGTGAATCCATGTTTCGTCGACGGTCACGAAACGACGCAAGAACTCCACTGGATTTCGCTGAAACAGCGCCAAACACGTCGCTGTTGTGGTCTCACGACTGCGCTTGTTTTCCGGTGTGAGCAAACGCGGCACCCATCGCGCCGACAGCTTTCTCATGCACAGTTCTTCGTGTAGAATATGATGCACCGTTCCTACTGCGATGCCCACAGTCTCAGCTACCTCGTGAATCTTCAATCAACGGTCTGCCAACACGAGATCGTGGGCTTTTTTAACGTTTTCCTCCGTAGCAGCCGTTTTCGGGGCACCTGGACGTGGCTCATCAAAAACCGACGTGCGACCACGAACAAACTCGTTGAACCAATTCTTGACGGTCGCCATTGAAGGAGAAGAGTCACCATACACAGCATCCAAGCGATCTTTGATTTCGCTGCGCGTTTTCCCTTCCAAAAACAAGAATCTAATCACCGAACGATATTGTTCTTTTTCCATTTTTGTGCAACCGACCGACACGCACGCTTTCAAAGGCTCTCAAAACAAAACTAATGAAGGGAATCGACTGAAACTTTGACATTAGGCTACTAAAATGTACTGCATGATGGTTAATTTCTTTTGTGACAGCAGTTCCATCGGGCGGTGAGGCTAAGTACTTGTTAAATGACCCTCGTATGGATATGATCGACATGTGGTTTCAGCAAGACGGTGCCATATGCCATGCAGCCCGAGAAACCTGTATTTTCTATCAAAATTAATTCTTACGTAAATTTAGGGACACCCTATATAAAATCTTCCGTTAAGTAGATTTTTCAGGACATTTTCAAATATTTAAAAGAAAAACAAAATACTTCCTTATTAATGCTGATTCTTTGTTTTAAAAATATTTACTCTTTAATTTAATGACTTCACTGATTTCTTAATGGCATCAACAATTTCAAAGTACGTGCTTTCTCTACTATCAGGTATATTATTCGGCAGAAAGCAAAGTGCACAAAAGTTCAAAATTGCACAGCATTAATGCCACAAATCAATTTTTCATGCATTTCGAATAATGTACGAAAGAACTGCATTAGGGAAACGGTCATCGTAGCTAACAGTTTTTGTGCTATCTCGTAACTTGAAAAGAAGCTTACATGCACTTGAAACAACAACAACAACAAAAAATCCACATGATCATATTGGAAATTTTATGACAATCTTATTATTTGTTCAAGACCAATGCAATAAAATGACAAAAGTACAGTAGAACTTTACCATGCACAGCCGATCTTGGCACAGTTTAACGGATTGTGTCCCACTGCAGACTCCGAGTTGACAGTCAGGTTAGTTATTCACGTTCATTGAAAAACAGACTACACTTAGAGTGGCCAATATAAAAACGGAACGCTGCTCCTAACCAGTCTTCTCCCATTCAATCGGGATGATCAAAGTGATCGTGCCGCTGTCAGAGTTGTTCTGTAGTCGCGAGACCTCCACATACCTGACATGATCTCCGGTAACCAAGCCTTCCACTGTGAGTGCACATCGCAATCAGGAATGTCCTCCTTACTATTCGGAAAATTGAATTATGGCCATCAGCATCTAAATAAATTGTGGCAATACAAAAAAAAAAACAATTTATTAAATCATGGAGACTATTTTTGCCTTTTCTTGGTTTTTTTTATATGTACTTTCATTTGAGAGCATTTAATTTTTAGGACTTTTTTAAAATTGATAGAAAAATTCATATTTTTATTGGATGTGTTGCTGGCTAATAGAGGCACTATTAGCCAGCAACACATCCAATTAATTTTTTATTAATCCACAACAATCTCTCATTCGTCCCTTATTTGGGTTTCGAGTTTTCCAATTTTATTTTTATTTTAAAATTATTTTTTCTTTTTTTACCAAATTTAATATTTTTTCTAATTTTTATGCGCTCTAAAAACATTCCAAAATTGTTATTCCAAATTGCCTCAAATTTATAATCTTCCTTAGAGAACTTTACACTTGCAGGTGTCGCTTAGGAAAAATTTATGTAATTGGGCTTGATTTTTTTAAAAGTACGGCTATGGAGGGCATTTTGAATTGCCCAATCGCAACAGCAGCTAAAGGGTTTTTGAATAAGAACTTGACAATTTTTTTTTAAGAAGTACCATCAATGCAATTATGAATGGAACTCAACTTCGATCCTATATCTACCATGCGCACGCTTGCAGCGGTCGATTCTTTGAAGCCAATTTTCGATGACTCGGACACACAATTCGACGGGAATGGCCGCTATTTCTAGTTTGATGTAGGTTTTTAGGTCCTTCAACGCCGTCAGCTTGTTAGCATAGACCATCGATTTAACGTAGACCTACAGAAAAAAATCTAGAGGCGTTAAATCACAAGATCTCGGCGGCCAATCGACAGGACCTTTTCTCGATATAACACATTCACCGAACTTGGACTTCAATAAGTCGATTGTTTCTCCTGCTGTGTGGGATATAGCACCATCTTGTTGAAACCACATATCCCTGATGCCCAGCACATGTAATTGATCGAAGAAATAACGCTGCAACATGTCTCTGTAGCGTTCACCATTGACTGTAACGTGGCGGTCATTTTCATCAACGACGAAAAATTGCCCAATGACGCCACCGGCATGATAATCTCACCATACAGTCACTTTTTGTGGATGAAGCGGTGTTTTATGAAGCACATGAGGGTGTGCAGCACTCCAATAATGCATGTTTTGTTTGTTGACGAAGCCATTCAACCAAAAATGCGCTTCATCACTGAAGATTCTCTAGAGCCCAATCTGAAAACGTGCGTCGCTTCATATTGTCAAGTGGCTTTAGTTCTTGAGTTAACTTGATCTTAAGTTAACTCAACATCTTAAGATCAAGTTAACTTAAGAACTAAAGTAAAAAATCAAAAGTGTCAAGTTGCTATTAGAAAGCCCGATATAAAAGTTTTCTCTCAGTTATTCAACTTCCACCTTCCTTTCTCAACACCCAAAATTTAATCTTCATGAATTTCCATTTTTTCAGGATATTTAATAAAACTTCCCATTTTTTTTATAATTTTCTAAATAAAACAAATAATTTTAGATATTTTAGAAAATCATTTCCTATAAAATTTGGTTAAATCAAATTTATTTGGCAACAACTTAAGGTGTAAAGTTAATCCCGGCTATGCCACTAACTTGATTTTAATTCAAAACCGCTTCGTACTCAATGCAGTCTCTAAATCAGTATCACTAAAGCTGCGTTGTTTTTTTTTTTTAAATAAATATTTTCTAATACATCTTCAATTTAAGATATTTTTGTCTAAATTATCCAAATTGTAAGAAAATTTAATGAGCTATTCAATAAGTGTTCTCTGATTTTCATTAGCAGATATGCATTATTTTTGATTTTAGATAATTTTTCGGTAAAAACACTTCTTCCCTTTTTTACTCAAATTACATATTTTTTTATATATTTTTTTTTTTTGAAGCTGTAACTTTTTACACACCTTAAAGATTAAAGATTAAAAAATGCCGAACTTCAATTTAAAAGTACAGAATTGTTTCTATTCAATATTTAAGACTCTTGATTGCAGCCATTAAAACCTCACGCATTGTTTCATGTTCAACGAACTAAAATTGGGAATACGCAGCTTTACGGAACTTGGCCACTTTGCATGCGTATTTGTTGTTTTGTTTTTATTTTTATATAACGTATGTACGCACCCTTTAAGATATGCAATTTGAAGTGTCTAGGGGTGTGTCTGATGCATCCTGAATAGCTTCAACAGCTCCAACTACTTCAAACATTTCAAGGGTTTCCTTTTGAAAACTTCGAAAAGTAACTGACATTCGTTGGTATGCGTTTTCATTAGGCTGGTAGCAACTGGCCAATGACGGTTGGTGTTGCAAGGAAGCCGAAAGACGATGATGGCAGCAAACAAGTTAACCACCTCGAAGAAATATTAAATTTACCAAGAACCAGCCGCACGCACCAATCCATACAAAAATATTCACCCCTACTGTTCACGCTCGCATACGTGTGAATGCATGTTGATTTCGTTGACTTTTGTTGGATTGTTTTTATGCAATTTGCTGCAACCATTGCACGACCATGTCTTATACTAGTTGCTGTTACCATCTTTATGGTTTGCTCCCTCTTTATAAAAGGGTTGCTCATATAAAATGCAGAATGTAGGCTTAATTTTGGATTGACAGTACACCGGAACCCCAGACGTTGACTCCTCAGTGTTTTGAAATTCGAACCAATCCGTTCCTTCGCTTGCCGTGTGTACAATTAAAGTACTATTCTCTTCGGATTGTTGAGTCTTCAAAAGGGAAGGGTTTTAACTGGTATCACGGAAGACTAAAGACATGAAAAGATGGTCGGTCGGAATGCCATATGTGCAGGCCCTTTTTTTACCAGATGCAATGGGCGGCGCAAGTTCCACGTTTCAACTGATACTCTATAGAAAAAAGTGTACCTCGATTATATCAACGCCCTAGAATATTATATGTTTATTTTTTTTTTTGGATTCATTTGTTCCACTAACTGAGCTAATTAGATATTTATAAGCAGTTGTCCGATTTCATGTCCAGTTGCATGTCTATAATGGTAAATATATGTAAATTAGTCAATAAACAGGAAAATTTTCATATAATAATTTTCACAATTACCCTCCGTTTAAGAATTATTCTCTAAAAACTTTTATTCAATTTAAATTAAGAAAACAATGCGTATTTCGTTCAGTAATTGGACAAAATATGATCAAATTTTAATATACAAAAAGTTTTTGATAAATACGCCGAAGTTAATGAAGAAAGTTTTGCAACTTTTGGTTCTGCTGTTTTTGCACATTTTGCCACGATAAATTTTATATTGTATAAAAATATTTTTCAGTAAAAGTTTTTAAAAAAAAATTTTCAGTTAAAATTTGCTATAAAAATTTACCGTTAAAAGTTTTTTTTTTTAATTTTTAAATAAACATTTTCAGTAAAAATTGTAAGCAAAAATTTTCAGTAATAATTTTCGGTAAAAATGTTCGGTAAAAATTTTCAGTAGAAATTTTTCATAAACAGTTTCGATAAAAATTTGTGACTAAAATATTCGGTAAAAATTTGTACTGAAAATGTTCGGTAAAAATGTTAGATAAAAATTTGCGGTTAAAATGGTTGTCTTAAATTTTCAATCAAAATGTTCGGTAAAAATGTTCAGTAAAAATTTGTGGTAAAAATGTTCGATAAAAATTTTCAGTAAAAGTTAGCAGTAGAAATTTCCGGAATAAATTTCGCAACATTTGCCGTTAAAGGTTTGAAATAAAAATTTTTAGATAAAATTTGTAAATAAATATTTTCAGTAAAACTTTTCAGTAAAAATAGTCGGCAAACATTTTTAGTAACAATTTTAAATAACAATTTCGGTAAAAATTTTCTGTAAAAATTTTCAGTAAAAATTGTCGGTAAAACATTTTTTTACACAAATTATCTGTAAACATTTTTGATAAAAATTATCGGTAAAATTTTCTTTAAAAATTTTTAGTAAAAATTTTCGGTATATAATATCAGCGAAAATTTAAGATACAAATTGTCAGTGAAAATTTTCGGTAAAAATTCTCGGTAAAAATGTTCGTTAAAAATTTTAAGTAAAAATTTTAGGTAAAAATTTTCAATAAAAATTGTCGGTTAAAATTTTCGGCAAACATTTTCAGTAACAATTTTCTTTCGGTTAAAATGTTCGGATAAAAAATTTTCGGTTAAAAAATTTTGGTAAAAATTTTCAGTAAAAATTGTATGTGAACATTTTCGCTAAAAATTTTCAGTAAAAGTTTTCGGTAAACAATTTCGCTAACAATTTTCGGTAAAAATTTTTGCTAACAGTTTTCGGTTAAAATTTTTGGTCAAAATTGTCGGTAAAAACTGTCAGTAAAAGTTTTTCAACAGTTGTCGGTAAACATTTTTTTATAAAAACTGTTAGTAAAAATTGTTGATAACGATTGCCGGTAAAATGTTCTTTAAAAATTTCCGGTATAAATTGTCAGTGAAAATGTTCGGTAAAAATTATCGGTAAAAATTTTTGTTAATAATTGTCGGCAAAAACTGTCAGTAAAATTTGTTTAACAGTTGTCGGTAAAAATTTGTTTATAAAAACTGTCGATAAAAATTGTTGATAAAGATTTTCGGTAAAATTTTCTTTAAAAATTTTCGGTATAAATTGTTAGTGAAAATGTTCGGTTAAAAATTTTCGGTAATCATTATCATTAAAAATTTCGGTAAAATTTTCGGTAAAAATTTTCGGTAAAAATTTTCGGTAAAAATTTTCGGTAAAAATTTTCGGTAAAAATTTTCGGTAAAAATTTTCGGTAAAAATTTTCGGTAAAAATTTTCGGTAAAAATTTTCGGTAAAAATTTTCGGTAAAACTTTTCGGTAAAAATTTTCGGTAAAAATTTTCTGTATAAATTTTTGGTAAAAATTAGCCTTCGGTTAAAATTTTTGGTTAAAAAATTCGGTGAAAATTGTCAGTAAAAATTGTCTATGAAAATTTTCGGTAAAAATATTCGGTAAAAATTCTTCGTTCAAATTTTCGGTTAAAATTTTCAGTAAATAGGATCTTAGTTAAGATATACTTTAACTTATTAATATCGAAAATTTACTTTTAATTAAAATCGAATATGATTAGTTTGAGTTTATCGTAAACAACTAGCTGCCAATATTATCCAATAGAAAAATTAAACCACCCCAACCAGATTGCTGTTTCTAGCTCCATAGCTATTTTGTTATTTTTATATTACAAACTCATTATGGTTGCAATAAAACTTTCCTCTACGAACAAGATTAGACAATAACTTCGTTTTTACGACACCATTCAGAGTTAAGTTTCTAATCGAAAATTTCCAAGCTAATTTCAAACTTTTTATGATGGAAACGATTTTCTTCCCATCGTACGCAGATTTTGCGTAAAGCTCCCCAAACGCACACAATAGATTCCTATACATCTCTCCATTCACCGGTGTTGATCCTACAAGTACAAGGATTCATATTATCCTTTTATAATCTTCGTTGCTCTTCTATTATTATAAAATATCTTCGAAAGAATCCTAATTTTTTCTTTATTTCCTATTTTTTAATATGCTTCGAATGAAAATATGATAAGAGAAAAAATAAATAAAATTTTCCAAAAGACTTTAAAAATACAATAAATTTTCAACTCTCATAAAGCAATTATCCTTTATTTTAGAGCTCAACAATAAGGCGCAAGCCATATCGTTAAATTGTTGTAATATTTCGTCGATTGAATGGGATTCAATGGATGAGACCTTCTGTTACATAGACGATGAGCTGAAAATTTCGTATCATGTCATAGTAAAATTTTATGTCAGCCGAGCATGCGATAATAATTTTCAAGTTTATTGGAGGAATATTAAACATTGATAAGCTATTATTAAGAAAATTTGGTTTAATAATTAAAATATGACTGACTGGGATGCTGGGATTATCGCTGGCAATTCTTTGTTATTTCAGAGATTATTTTATTATATAATCGTTTTCAGTTTTCATTAAGTTTTTGGGGGCCAAATAAATTTCGAATAAAAATACTTTCATCAAATTACCAAGAAAATATGTGGGCCATAATCTATTTTTGTATAAACAAACATATTTTTATAAAGCTTTTACAGCTTTATTTTATATTTCCAACAAATTTCCTAATAGTATTAACCAAAAGGTTAGCAATATTTTTAAATAAAATATAAATTAAGAAAAAGTCAAATATATTATCATTATCTGATCTAATAAAGTAATTATTCAATTGAAGCCATTTCCTTTGTACGATATTAATTTGAACAAAAGTACATAATACTTTATTGAACAGAAAAGTAGAAGACTTTATACTTAATTCTTATTAGATAAATATCATTATTGATAAAATAAATTCGAAATAATTACGAGATAAATTAATTAATCGATTTTTAAGGAAGCTACTAATTTTTATCTAGATAGTAAACAAAAGTAGATAGCAGAGCCATTCAAGTGTAATTAAAATTAAGTTATTGTCGGTTTAGTAATTAAGTAAAATATTGCGAAGATTTTGGAACATTATAGAAATTACCAATGTTGACTTGAATTAATTTTACTTAAGAAAAAGAGGATTTTTCTTCTTACTAATAAAATGACAAATTACAGTGCCATAACCTTTAAAGTAGTTTAAAAAAAATTATTGAATAAATCCTAATGATGCCAAAATAGATAAATTAAGTAATAATTCAATTTTATATTTTCAAAGCATATCAAAAGTTCAATGTCCTGTTCAGAACTCAGTGCAGTGTCCTTATAAAATCATTCACCCCAACATGGTCCTCATCTATAAGATTACTCTCCACTTAAGCTAGAAGATGTCTGATTACACTACGCTTAATACAAGAACGTCAATTACAGTCATTTAAAAATAAAAAATAAAAACATTAATAACAGTAATAAGGACACCTCATTCAAACAATCCACGAAAAATGGCGGCCAAATGTGTCGTTGAACCCAAATTTTCGTAATTACTTTTCGTTGATGTGACGATTGAAGATGCAAAAAATCCTTGCTAAAAAGGGATCCATTACGAATTCACTTCAGTTTAAATCTTTTGATCACAGTTGAAAAATATGATGATATTTTCTTTGACTTATACTCATTTTGCTTTTTCATTTATTCAAATAAAATCACTCAAATTTTCATGCAGAGCAACTTCATAAAAATGGAAAGGTAACGCCATGAATCACCAAATTTCACGTTACATTATTTCAAGCACTCCAAAATGAATCCTGCAAATTTGTAAAACTCATCATACATTTTGATTGTGGAGTATTTACAAAGAAATTTAATTTCATATCCAAATCCTTGTGAAGGGTGAAAAAAACCATTTCCATTTCACTGATTAATTTTGTACAATTTCAAAGTATTGCAATTTTATGTTGGAATATTTGTATATCCTTGTAAGGATAATTGCAAACATTAATGTTGAGTTGTATTTTATATGTACAAAAACCAACGTTTTAACTGTTTTTATTAAGAAATTATAATTTTTCTTTATTTAAAAATTTACTAACAATTTGCATTTGAAAATTTTACCAAAGAATTTTACCGAACATTTTTACGAAACATTTTTAACGAAAATTTATACAGAAAATTTTTACTGACAATTATTACCGAAAATTTATGCTGAATATTTTTACTGAAAATTATTGGCAAACATTTTTCATGGAAAGAGATTACAGAAAATTTTTACAGATAATTTTAACGAAAATTTTTATAGACAATTTTTATCGAAAATGATTACCAAAAATTATTACTGACAATTTTTACCGAAAATGATTACCAAACATTTTACCGAAAATTATTATAGAAAATTTTTACTGAACGAATATTTTTACCGAAAGTTATTGCCAAAAAATATTTTTATAGATAATTTTTAAAAAAATTTTTTTGGACAATTTTTATCGAAAATTTATACCAAAAATTTGTACCGAACATTTTCACGCAAAATTTTCACCGAAAATTTGTACAGAAAATTTTCACGGAAATTTTGTTACTGAAAATTTATGCCGAATATTTCTAGCAAAAATTTGCACCAAAAATTTTGACGACAATTTTTACCGAAAATAATTACCGAAAATTTTTATAGATAATTTTTACCTAACATTTTCACCAAAAATATTTACAAATAATGTTCACCGAAAATATTTACAGAAAATTTTCACAGAGCAAATTTATGCCGAATCTTTTTACTGAAAACGTTTAACGAAAGTTTTTACCGACAATTTTTACCGAAAAGTTTTACTGAAGCTTTTTATTGAAAATTTACGCCGAATATTTTTATCAAAAATGATTACCAAAAATTTTTACAAATAATTTTTATCAAAAATGTTCACTGATGGTTTCTACCGAAAATTTTTACTGAACATTTTGACCGAAAGTCTTTATCGACTTAAAAAAGTTCTACTAAAAATTTATGCCGAATATTTTTACCGACAATAGTTACAGAAAATTTTCATGGACAATTTTTATAAAAAATAATTTTTGCCGAACATTTTTGCAGACAATTTTTACCGAATATTTTTAGAGAACATTTTCATCGAAAATTTATGCCAATTATTTTTACAGAAAATAATTACCAAAAAATATTTACCGAAAATTATTACCGAAAATTTTTGCAGACAGTTTTTACCGAAAATTTGAACCGAAGTTTTACCGAAAATTTTTACCGAAAATTTTCACAGAAAATTTGTACGAAAATTAATGCCGAATATTTTTGCCATAATTGTTTACCAAAAACTACAATATTAACGAAAATTATTACGGAATATTTTTACAGACTATTTTTAACATAAATTATTACCAAAAGTTTTACCGAATATTTTTTTATATTAAAAAAATATTCGGTAAAACTTTTGGTAAATTTTGCCCGAAAGTTTTTACCGAAAAGTTTTTGTAAAAATTTTTACCAAAAAGTTGAACTAAAAATGTTCACAGAAAATTTTTATAGAAAATCTTCACCAAAAAGTTTTACAAAAAAAATTTCACCAAAAAATTTTGTTGGAAAATGTTTTTAAACAATTTATTTATATTTTTTTATGAAAAAAAGCAGAACTGAACAATTTTTTAGTGTATTAAAATCTGTTAAAAAATAATACATTTAGCAAAAGTCAAATATTCAATTTTTAAGACAAGTTTGATGAAAATAAACTCAGCGTTGGATGAACTACGATCTTTGACACCTTGTTCAGCATAGCTAAAAAAATCTACAACACAAAATGTTTTCTAACAAAACATGAAATTTTTGTTTTAGTATATTTATCGACAATATTTCTGAACTCCTGTTAAAATATGAAAGTGTTTGGGTCATCAGAGTTCTGTGAAAAACTCTTGGTCATTTCAGCATAACAACAATATCGTGATCTATTTGGTGGATCTCTGCCAAAAATTATGTACTTAAGCACTTCAATGGGGTTGTAAGTGTTCATTTAGAAAGGTAACACGTACTTTACATGGAAAGAAAAATTTCAATCATAATGTTTTTTTTTCTCGTACCCAGTCAATATGAATAGTTTAAGAAGTTGACAAAATATTAGAATTCGGTGTGAATTAACAGAAAAAATTACTAGAAATCGTGTTGAGTTTGATGGTGAATCCGCTGTTGATTCATCAATGAACATGGAAAAGGCGGAGCTCCAAATCATGTGCTAAGTTTGACCCTTCACAATATACTGTGAAAAATGAGGGTCTTGGTTAAATGTGGTTACATCTTTGAAGAATAGTCGAATTTGTCAAATGCTCATCATAAACTTTTTGAATTTTGTTTACGTTAATTCCCTCCAATCTCCGAATATCCTCAAAACAGATTCATAGCCAAGAATCTGTAGAATATCGCATTTCAAATTGTACAAATAAGGTGACATCAATCCATTCATATGGAAATTAATATTCAACTATTTTTGTTTTTATAATAAATCATCCTAAATGATATGCGATTATTATTAAAGGTTCAAACTTGATTTATAAATACCACCCACACTATATGATTCCGGTTACTTGTAGGTAATAATTTGATAAATTTGATTTCTTGTTTTTAAAATAGATTTTTTTCCAAAATTCTTACATTTAGATATTTAGTTTCTTATTTTCAAAATCATCGATCAAATTTAAAAGTTGTCAAATATTGTATTTTTTTAGAAGTCTTTAAGCACACGTTCCCTGCACTTTATTATTCTCAGATTAAGATTAATTATTTTATAAAATCAAATAATGAATTAGGTTTAAAATTTTTTACAGAGGTGGATATGAGAATAAATTTATTAAATTTATTTCTGAAATTTCTGATCAGCAGTTATCTACTATAAATAAAAAAAAAATAGTATAAGATACTAAAATTGAAGATAAATGAATGTTAACTCAAAGAAAAAACTAAATAAAAATGATCATACCAAAAAGAAAAAATTCCACAACATCAATACCTTCGGCAAATTTGTTTAAAGTTGATACATTTTAAGCAAAACTGATAGACACATGCCAGAATTTTAAAAAATCACAGATGTTTGCTGAATTATCAGCGATCATATTTAGATCTACGATGACCAAGGTTTTCATACTAATTCGATCAAATCACAATAATCACTGAACAACTAATTCGATCTAATCGTGTGAGTTGAAAATGGAAAATAGGATTGCAAACCTGCAGCTCTTCTAACAATAAGGACGAAAATCCCAAACGAGCAGGGTAAATCTCGTAATTTAAGAACAGATGTGCACGACGAGTGGGGATTAGCGATCATGTCGATAGGTGCCATACATCTGTCACAAGATCCTTGAAAAATTAGGATCTTCTTACCTGTTGAGACTCTTTACTCCCATTATATTTGTGTCCTTCGATTTTTTTTTACCTTCGATAGCATTTTGTTAAGCCTTTTCAAAATCCTTCCTTACTGTCAGTATATTCCCTATTTTATTAAAACCATCCAAATAAATGGCAGCGAACTTATGGTATTTTTTACCTTTAAAAAAATTGTTCATTATAAGGCGTAGGAGTGCATCTCTGTTTTTGGAATAATTTGAGACTGGATACGTTTTGAAACTGGATACGTTCCAGTATTGAGAATTTACCAAATCGATTGAATTGAAGGTCTTGAGTGTAAGGTGATCGTTCTTATTGATTTGTAATGGATTTACCTATCTCTGAAGCCAGGATAATATTGTCTAGTCAAAGGTATGTTCTTCTTTATTGATTTTATTTATTTTTCATTTTTTTTCCCATTTAATAAAAAATATCCTTAGTTCCTTTTTTTTATATCCGCAGGGTTTTAACAGATTTATGATTTGTTAGCATCGAATCGTTTGTTTAATATTTAATCAATTGGAAATAATCGATCAGAGGAAAAATTCCTTTTGATGTTCGAATTAAATTCGTAGAAAATTTTCAATATTTTTGCCTCTATTTTTAATCAGTTTTTCCTGAATTGAAATGTTTCTTTACAAATATTTTAGAACAGTGATTTTCAATTTTTTCTTCCTTGCCTCTAAAAAAAACCCCATTCCCCTATATCTATTCTGTTTGTTATTATTAACAGTTTTTTTTTTTAATTTAAAATTTAACATTGGAAAAGAAGGAAAAATACACAATATATTAAAAAAGCTTTTCAACCAACATTTCTTCATTTCTAAATTTTTTTTTAAGAAAAAAGCATTTCTTTTATTTTAAAATTTTCTAATATAAAATTTTTCTGTTCATTGATTTTGAAAATAAAATTCCATTCATAATTCTACTGAAAGAGAATAATAATAAAAAAGTACAAAAATTTCATAGAAAATAAAAAAAAATCAAAGGAGCAATAAAAATCTATTATCAAATTTAGATACTTTATGCCAAAGAAAGCTTCCTTTTGGCTGGCCAAAAATCCTTCGATTCATTTGAAAGGCTTCTATTTGAACTTAAATTAAATTTTGCAACTTTCTTCCCAGTTGAATAGGCAAATTTTTCTATCTTTTTCCTTCTTTCTATAGAAATAAATTTCATTATAGAAATGGAAAAAAAGCAGTTTACTTATAAAAAAAAGGAAAACGAATAAAATGTTCCATTACACAAAAGAAAAAGGTAACAAACAAAATCTACTACTTTTACTAATACTATTATAGGAAAATAGTGCAAAAAGGAGAAAATTGTTCTTTTTATTGTAAAAAAAAAAAAAAAAAAAAGGATATGGTCCTAAGGAATTACGGAAAAAATAGTAAACAAAATCATGACAGAAAAAGGCTTTACAACAAAAGCTTTTGCAGGCTAAGATGAAGAAAAAAATATTCAAAGGAACTAATATACGAGTATTTTTTTATTTTTTTATACTATGGTATATACAAACAATAGTAATAATATTATTATAATATTTTTAGGCAAAAGGACTTCTTACAAATAACTTTAAATTTGTAGTTATTGACCAAAAACTAATTTTATATAACCTTAAAACTTGGTCTTGTTGAGCATTCATATTTATGCACTCGAATTACGTGAAGTAGTCTCAATGGTTGAACTTCAACAAAAAAAAAAGGACGAAACGCTTCACTGAACTAAAGGATAGGTGTATATATCGATAGATGTAAAAATTTGTGAGGAGCAGCCAAAAAGATACCATTGAGATGAAAAGGATTTTACTTTTTCCATTGAATAAAGTTTTGAGTGTTATTTGATTTACGAAAAAGTATTCTTGATTTTCTAACTGAACTGTTACAATTCCATAGACGTATTCCTTACTCCCTCCTTTTTCGGTGATTTATTTTCTTCACTATCCTTTGGGTATACGCTGAATTTATTAAACTTAACTCGAGAATAGTCTATAAGAGTCTATATTAAAAATATAATAATAAGGATTTGACTATAAAAGTCAGATTAACTCGAGACTATTGCGGAGAAATTTTTCTAAAAAATCCTTTTAAATAAAAAAAAATTGTAAATATTTGGAAAATTTCTTTATCAAATAAGCCCAGTATGAGGAGTGAGAAAAAAATTAGTGAGAGTAATTTGGCAAGAAAATAGAAATCCGGTAACTACGCGATCCCATAAAATTTGAAAATGTAATTTGCTCAACATTGAAAACTGACAAAAATGTAGAATGTTTTAAGGATTTCTTTATAAAAAGCAAAAAAAACCTCGTGAAAAGAAAAAATTGTGGAATAAGTGAGGCCTCTTGTGAGTTTAATTTGAATCCTTTTAAGCTTCATCAAATTTTGACTTAATATTTGTGCATGAAAAATGTTTATATCAAAATGCTGCAATCGGAAGAACATGCGCCTCCTCGACACCATCGAAAAGGATCCAAATTCCTTCAGCCGTGTGATAACTCGAGTATGATCCAGAAATAGAACGTCAAAGTGAAAAGTTGCATATAATTCAGGTTTCAGTAAAGAATTTTTGCTCCAAGAAAAATATAGAGAAAACAAGATTTTTATTAATAAGTCCCTCAAAACTAATGAGTAAGTCGCTGAAAGCCTTAGAATAAGAGATTTTTCGCGTTAAATTGGACATTGAAGACACTTAAATGCTCAACCATGATAATGGCTCTTGTCACTAGGACATCTCTATTAATTAGATTGTTGTCGATAAAGTGGATTATTTTAGTCCTTCAGTCCTTTTTGTGGAGGATCGAAAAATATTTAAAAAGTGTTCACCTTTCTACTGTCGATAACATCAAAAGAACTGGTAAAAAAGTTTTCTTGCTAGAAAACTAGCAAGAAAACTAGTAACCCTTTTTAACATCAAAAGGATTGCAAGTTTTCTTGCTTGCTACTTTACTGACTGCTGTACTAGAAATAATGTAATCGCTTCATTCGCTACTAGTTTTTAAGCCTGATTTTAGAAATAAAACCGATTATATAAGGTGTAGTAACAAGAAATCCATTATTTTTGCATTAAATTGAAGGTTTTATTTAGCATAGATAGAATGATACGATTAAGGTCAAATATGCACCGTTTTGTTCGATAACTTATTGCCATTTTGGAGGTAATTTCATAATGCCTCTCTCATAGAAAACCTTGTCCCTATTGGCAAAAAACTGGGACAGTCGATTTTCACAATCTTCTCTTGAGGCGAATTTTTCACCTGCAAAATCATTCGTCATAGACAGGAAGAGGTGGTAATCACTTGGTGTCAGGTCCGAACTATAAGGTGGATGCATAAGAACATCCCAACTAAGGTCCCGGAACTTCTGGCGAGTCACTTTCGATGTATGCAGCCTGGCGTTGTCCTGATGGAACACAATTCCGCTCATATTGGCCACAGCTGGCCACTTCTGGGCGATTGCTTCTTTCAGACGGTCCAATTGTTGATAGTATAGGTCCGAATTAAGAGTTCGGCCGTAGGGGAGCAGCTCATAGTAGATGATTCCCTGCCAATCCCACCAAACACACAGCAAAACCTTCCTGGCTGTCAATCCTGGCTTGACCACGTTGTCGTAAGTGACCCACTTTTTATCACCAGTAACCATCCGCTTCAGAAATGGATCGATATTGTTGCGATTCAGCAGCGATTCGCAGATGGAAATTCGGTCCATGAGGTTTTTTTTTGCGATAACTTGTGTGGCACCCATACATCGAGCTTGTTTTGATATCCAGCCTTATTTAAGTGGTTCCAAACGATTTTTTGTGCAATGCTGAGCTCCTGGGTCGAACTCGTCGATTTCCATTATTTTATCGACATTTTCGACAATTGGATTTCCTGAGCGCGGTGCATTTTTGACATCAAAATTACCGGAACGGAATCGACGAAACCAAAATTGCGCGTGATTGGCTGTTACAGTATCAGGACCATAAACACTATTCACATTTTCAGCTGCCTGGCTTGCGTTTTCGCCTTTATCGAAGAAAAACTGTAAAATATGGCGTATTTTCTCTTTGTTGGTGTCCATCTTTGACGCGTGCTAAAAAAATACTGAGTTAAGTAATCATAAAACTAAATTTGAAGTTAGTACAAAATCTTATCTTTTTAACGCCATCTAGTACAATCCGATCGCACTTTTACAACGGGAGATACAGACTCCTAAAGCCATCTATTGGCAAAATAATGGATTACTTTTAAAGGGTTAATAAACCTTTATTTTTCATGCTAGTTTTGCTGCTGGTTTAAATGAGTACCATTGAGAATACATCATTTGATCACGTGATCTTCATGAGTAAATATAATTAAAAAATGTAAATTTATTTACATTTACACTGTCACTGAGCATTTTACATTTCTAAAACAGCTAGAAATCCAACTTAAAAACAAGCATAATAGAAAGCCAACATGCATAGAAACTAGCACAAAATCAAGCACCGTAACCAGATTTAAAACTAGTAGCAAAACTAACAGGTAAACAAGCACAAAAGCTAGGCGGCTTAATCAAGATACTAGCTTTTGTGCTTGTTTACCTAATACAAGGCCATCGTTACTAACAAGTATTGGTCAGTAAAAGGGATACCTATGATTTACCAGCCGCTCACACTCCTTCTATCCTTTTGATCTAAGTTCATGTGATATATTTCTATTCTCTAAGATTAATAAACTACTTAAGATAACATTATTTTAATACTGTCAATAATATCGAATTGAGGGTAACCGAGAAGCTGAAAGCGATTCCATTTGAATCTTTCCAGCACTCTACAGACGGCAAAATACCACCTTGATCAAAAAGTTACCGGAATTTATTCAGAAAATTAAAAATACAAGTTTATTCATCTAAATCTATATTGTCCCCTTCAAAGTAATCCCCATCGACTTTAACACACTTAAGACAGCTCTTGATCCAATCCTCGAAACATTTTTTATATTCGGTTTTCGGTATGTCCATCAGTGCTTCCTGCGATTTTTCCATTACTTCCTTTCGGCTGTTGAAACGCGTTCCCCGTAATGGTTTTTTAACTCACAGGGAGCCAAATCAGGTGAATTCGGTAGTTGTTGGATGGTATTTGTTGCATTTTTCGTCATACAATAAACAAGAGTACGAGTATTATTGTCACCCAAATAATACTCTTTGTTTACTGTCCGGCCTTCTGGCAACAATTCATGATGGACTACACCGTTGTAATCCATGAAAACCGTGAGCATTGCCTTCTCTTTTGACTGAAAATGACGTGGTTTTTTTGGTCTCGGCTCTGGATTGCGTGTCGTACTCATAAACCTACGTCTCGTCTCCAGTAATGATCCTTTTGATGAATGTGGGATCGGATTCAGCCTCGCAAATCATGTCTTTTGCGACGTCAACACGGTCTCTTTTTTGCATGAAATTGAGGTCTTTTGGCACCAACTTTCCTGCTACACGACGGAAACCCAAATCATTAACCAAAATGTCTTGGGCGGATCCATAGGCAATATTCAAGTCCTTTGCAATCTCTTTGATGGTTAATTTGCGGTTATTGACCAACATTTATTATACTTTATCAATGTTTTCATCGGTTTTCGATGTCGATGGTCTGCCCTTTGCATTCATCATCTTCGATTGACTCACGACCACTTTTGAATCGCTCGTGCCACTGGTAAATGACCATTTTCTTAAAAGAATCGTTGCCGAAACACTTTTCTAACATTTCCAACGTTCGCGCACCATTAAATCCGTTTTTTACGCAAAGTTTAATACAAGTTCGTTGTTACAATTTTAAATCCATTTCTAAAATTGTAAAAAATCGCCAACACACACAGAGATAGATGTACTCTTGGCTACGTTACTTTTGCAAATGTCAAGCTATAACGCTTAGATTTAGAGAAAATATCAACAACAGATGTGCCAACTTAACAAAAAAAAAACAGAACCTTAATCGGAACGATGGGAGCGCCACACTCAAGATGGTATTTCTTCACCGATAGTCATAATGCATAGGTTCTGGCACTTTTAAGAAAATATTTCCATTATTCAAATGTGATTCCTTAAGTTAAGTCTGTATCGAGGAGAAAATAACTCAAAAATTTATTTTATTCCATAGTTGTGGAAAGAAAAGCCTCATTCATTTAAAACCACACCTTAAAAAGTCATGCCTTTTTAGAGGCCACACCTCACAGACTATTATGAATATTTTTTACTGAATGGAAAAAGTTTATCATAAAATTTCACCAATTATACAAACTCGGAAATTTTCCACTTTAATGTTAAATAATCTGGACCAAATGAAAAATTTAATAAAAACTCAATTGTAGATTTTACATTCAAAAATATAAATTCTTATATTAAGGGTAAATTTAACCCTATGTGGCGTGGCGTATTAAAAGTTACTACAAAAAGGTGTACAGATATGAATGGACTCCAACTCTTTACCATTGCGGACTCAGCTGGTTGCATAACATTTGACAAGATAAATGCGTTATAGTCGATTCGGCTATTAATTTCCTTCTGACCTGGTGCCGTTCTGGAAACTCCAATTTACTATACAGATTTCAGTAAGCAACTTAACCCGACCATAATAAACCGAACCATAGAATTGTATATGAATTTTGTTAAATTCATTTATTTATTTTTTCCTATTATAAATAAACTCTTGTATTTGAATGGTTTTATACAGAAAGTATGGGAAATGTTGTATTGGTTCCCGGAGATTCTGTGTGTGCTACCGTATGCGCGGGTGTTCATTTTATTTTCTGGCTTCTTATTGGGCTTATACGGACAGCTTTGGACAATGTATACAATTTTCTGTAAATAATATTTGCCAGTTTCTTGTTAGTAAAATCGAGGGAAGACACCCACTCTGGATTTTTCCAAGGTGGTATAAACAAGATGAGTACACGGACGCCATCCATTCTTGTAAGCGATCTGTCATAATTTCATGCTGGAAAGTTTTCACCCAGTTTTGAGCTATTTATCAAGCCAACTAATTGGATGATGTGAATTTATGAAGACATTGTAAGAATGCCAGCAATTTTTCATTAGTCCGGGTAGCAATTTCAGTTCCACCACAACTGGATCTCCCTTCCACTTAACCAGTGTATATCTTCTTCAACAACAATTAATTTTAAAAATATCAGTTCTTATTACAGTTTTTTGTCGCTTATTAAAAATAAAAATAAACTCTACGCAATTTATTTATTTATGGGCTATAGAAAAATCAAACCCGAATTTTTTTTAACTTTTTCTGACAATCACCACAACTCTAGGAAAATAGTTTCTACTTTCAAACTTATTCAAGAATGATGGTATCTGTGGTAGTTGAGGAACTTGCAATGAATCTTCTCCCACGGTAACTGAGCTAGAAAACTACTCAAAACAATCTGTAAGAAATGTCTAGAATAGTGCAATTAAAATCATGCTAGAACATTAGAGGTAAGACAAATAGATGTGGGGGTAAGAAAATTCATACTCTGTTCCTAAATGTTCATTAGTTCTCATCCAATCCCCCAGCAATAGTATAGCAATGGCAATCGTAATTTTCCACTCTTAATTTAAAACAAGTTATTGCTACTCCTCATATGTGCACTATTATAATAAAATTTTATCTCAGATAAAATTGAACAAAACACCTTGAAAGTTGCAGGTCACCTTTATATCTACTAACTCCAAATACTAACAACCCTTCAGCAGTACACCTGATATAACGCATTAAGAATGAATTAAACAAGATTAGAAATGAACTTGGTGGCTAATTTATTACTTGACAACAACTAACAAGCTGATACTCGACTGAATCCTTTTCCCTTCTATAAGCGATCTTATACACATCCTCATACCCGGATTTTTATAGTAACTTTTTGATTATTTAGTCTAGCATCAGTTATGGTTTATTCATGTTTACCATCTACCATTTACACCAGCGTGAGAAACGAGGCTAATTAAAAGTCCGCCATTCTGTTAAATTTGCACATAATGAATTGTTGTGCTTTTCCAAAATAAAAAATAAAAACCAAACCGAAACTAATTACTACACCAAATTTACAATTTGTTTGCATTAAAAGTATACGCCAACGGAAAGGATTAAAAATTCTTTGCTTATATTCAACCAATAAAGTCCTGGTCTACCATAAACGTGTGACATTTGAATCAATTTTTAACCTACCCCCAAAAATGTTTCTGCATAGATACTATAGAATTTTCCTGTTCTTTTGATAACTGAACGCAATGGAGGGGGAGGGGGAAGGGGGTTGGTCTAATGTGTATTTTGAAGGGATAAAATTATAGTTTTTAACTAAAATAGGACATCGGGTTGGGTATGTGTGTTTATGCCTGTTCACTTATCTATAAGATGGCGTGGTTGTTGTAGAACATTAAAAAATATTGGAGCATGGTTGGATGTGCGGGCTACGACGCGTGGCCTACTCCATCTCCGATTACAGATGCTTCGCACTTGGATGGTTAACCTGAAAGCGCTCTAATTGAAATGTATTTCCGCTGAGTTTAGGATGAACTGTTCGAAAATGGTCTCAGGTGAATTTTTCTCTATAACATCTTTAAATTAATTACATTCATTATTTTTCTTTCGTCCTTTTATTCATTGTAGTGATATTTTTGTTGTTGTTGTGTTGTTTTTTTCCTTTTAGATTATTCAAGCAAAATGAAAAATAATATCTATTCTTATAGTATGTTTTTCTATTTATGTACTATTTCAGTTAATATATTTCAAAGTCAAAAAAATAAGCTTTAGATTTTTTTTTCTTTTTACAAGCCAAAAAAATAAAAATAAAAGCAGAACTAATGAAATTGGAAGGGGAAAAAAAACCCATTTTATTAAAAATGCAAACAAGAAAATCTACAAAATGTTTATGTAAACAAGAAAATAAAGCTTATAAAGGTTAATGAATAAAAATAACTGAAACAATATCAAGAATACTTCATGGCCACATGGAACACCTGAGAAAATCTCTATGTGCTGGAAGATTTTCCTGTTATTTATTTTTTTTTTTTTTTGTTATTTGTTATCTTGTTTAAACAAAAAAGAAAGAAAAAAAAACAAACAAAATATCTTCCATTTAGTTTGGGTTATTTTTCCATTTATTTAAAGTTGATCCTTGGCTATAGTGAATGCAAAGCTTCTAAATTTAATATTACCTTAACTATTTCTGGTCCTCTTGAGATGTTGATAATGTTGTTGCTACTTCTTATCTAATATCTTTTTTTTTTGTTGTTTTGTGTGGAAAAGAAGAAAAAGCTTTCTTTCATCCATTCTCGAAAATTGTATATTTTTGCTGATGTTTTTTTTTCCGAAAATGAAAATTGCTAAAAAACATTTTTCTATACAATATTTTTTTTTTTTTGCTTTTCTCGTTTTTATAAAGCTAAATAATAAAAACTAGTAGCTGAAAGCATGAGAATAAAAGTTAGCATTATGCCGAGACAACCAAAGAAGGAAAATAAAACTACACCGGAAAAAAAATATCAACAAAAAACAATCCATAAAATTCCCATCTCCATAAAGTCGAAAATTTTCTACTCTCATTTTTATGATAATGTTTTCCGTCTAGCATGGTTATAGTCCTCTGATATTGTGAAAACGTACCTAAACAGAATTGAGGACATTGTCCATAGTCTTTTGGTAAAAATACAGAATGAGTCGCGGTCTTAGTCATAACCGTAGTTAAAAAGGATACTTTTTAGACTAAACTCAAAGAAAACAGGAATAATAGGAAAAGGTTTTCCATTTTTTTCCCTTCATTTTTATAAAAGTGCATTGGTTTAATTCTTTGCAAAAGAAAATATTGAAAATTCTATGAAAAAAGAAATTTTTTCTAGAAAATTTTATGGTTTGCAAATAGTCAAGAATAAATCGGATAAATTCTATTTAAAAAGTTATCGAAGTAAAATTAAATGAAATATATTTGAAAAAATGATTTTGATTACAATTTAATTAACATTTTATTAATTATTTTTTTTGACCATTACAAAATAAATTAAATAATTTGAAAATTCGTCAAGAAAGTATTTTTAAATTCATTTTTATTGAATTTATTCGAGAGATTATTCGGTTTAATAATCAACAGAAGTTTTTTTTCAGATGATTTAAAATTGGAGACTGTCTTTATAAAAAATAAAGAGTATCTTAAATTTTAGTCTAAAAAAAAGATAGTCTTTAATAAAGTTGAATGAGAAAACAAACCCAACAGTGTAGAACCATACAATTTTTTTAATTCAATTGACATCACCAAATCTCAAACTTACGCATTTTCAAAATGTCTTCCGTAATAAAGAAAAAAAATAATTATGTTGTGTTGTTTGTAGGGTTGGGATTTTATTAAAATCTCAATAATCCATATTAAATTCAATAAGCACAAAGCAAAAACAGTTAATTATCATACAGCCATAGTACTTCGAATTGACGGTAATGGTCTGTGCTTCTTTTTATTTTAGAGATTTTTTTCGGACCAAAATTCAAATTTTGTTTTCGGTGATACAATGAAATATTTTTAATTTTTTGTACGTTTTTAGTGTCTCTCTCTTATCATAAAATTTTGTTCATTATCTTATCCATCAAACCATAAATCTTCTAATCTTAATTAACGCGAAAAATGTAATTACTTGCAAAATCATCACTTTTGTAGAAAGTTCTTAAATATATATCATACAGATATATTAGACGATATTTTATTAATCTTTAATATAAAAATGGCAACTTATATGTATTTATAAGAATTTTAAAAGCTTTATAAGAAGAAAATCCAACAACGGCAAACCGTACAATATGTTAGGTCAGTTGACATTACCAAATCTCGAAATTACGTATTTTGGAATTTTTTTCTGCAATAAAGACAAAATTTAATATATTATTTTCCCTTGGGGGCTGGAAGTTTATTAAAATTTTTAATAATCCAGATCGAAATCATCAAGTTAAACGCAAAAACGGTTAATTATCATACAGCCACAGTGCTCCGAATCTGTTTCTTCTTTTTTTAGAGAAATTTTTCAAACCAAAATATTTTGGAAGATTTCTGGCTTGTTGGATAAGTTTTTTATTATATTTTTCGTTGATATAATGTTATTTTTATAATTTCTTTATAGTTTTTTGAGACCATCTTTTAGTAAAATTTTGCTCATAAACTTATCCAATAAGCCAGAAATCTTCTCTTCTAAACGCGAAATATGTAAATACTTTCAAAATCACAACTTTTGTAGAAAGTTCTTAAAATTATATCATATATTAGATGCTAGTTTATTAATCTTTAATATAAAAAAGGCAACTTTTAAAAACTTTAAATGCTTTATAAGAAAAATATGCAACGGTGTCATATGGTACAACTTTTAAGGTCAATTGATATCACCAAATCTCGAAATTACGCATATTGGAAAGTTTTTCCCTAATAAAGACAAAATTTATTACATTATGTAACTTGTGGAGTAGAAAATTGTTAAAATCTTTAATAATCCAGATCAAAATCATCAAGTTTAACGCAAAAACGATTAATTATCATACAGCCACAGTGCTCCGAATCTGTTTCTGCTTTTTTTAGAGAAATTTTTCAAACCAAAATGAAATTTTTTTTGTTGATACAATGTCATTTTTATAATTTTTTATAGTTTTTTTGAGACCGTCTTATAGTACAATTTTGATCATAAACTTATCCATAAAGGCAGAAATCTTCTCTTCTTAACTTAAAAAATATAACTACTTGCAAAATCACAACTTTTGTAGAGAGTTTTTTTTAAATTATATCATATATTAGATGATAGTTTATTAGTCTTTAATATCAAAATGGAAACCTGTTTATAAAAATTTTAATACCTTTATAAGAAAAAAATTTAACTGACTCAAAATTATACCAATTTTGAAGGTCAGTTGATATCACCATATCTCGAAATGACGCATATTGGAAATTTTTTCGCTAAAAAAGACAAAATTGATTATGTTGTATAGCTGATGGGATGATATTTTCTTAAAATCCCTAATAATCCAGATTGCAATCATCAAGTCCAAGGAAAAAACGATTAATTATCATACAGCCACAGTGCTCCGAATCGGCTTCTTCTTTTTTTAAAGAATTTTTTCAGAGCAAATTGAAAATTTTTTGTTCGTGGATACGCATTTTTATAATTTTTTATAGATTTCTAGATTCTCTTATAGTACAATTTTGATCATAAACTTATCCAACAAGCCATAAATCTTATTCTCTTGACTTAAAAAATATAACTACTTGCAAAATCACAACTTTCGTAAAGAGTTTTTTAAATTATATCGTATAATATATATTATTTAAAAAATTATTAATAAATATATGGCAAATTTTTATATTTAATAAATTTAAACTTATTTAGTAATAATGAAGAAAAACTAATAATTAATAGAATATTTTTTTCCAAACAATAAAATGGATAATCTGTTGTATCAAAAGAGATCATATTTAATAAACGAAAAATTTTCCGCTAAGGTTAAGATGAGTCAATATTTTAATTTTACAACAAAAGCCAAATAAAATAATATATTATAAATAGAAAATAATAAAAAACTCATTTTTATAAGTAATTTTTATTAGCTAATAAATATTTACAAAAAAAAAATAATTCAGTTATTTTTTTTGGTGATAATTTTTATGCAAAACTTCAACTATTCCCGACCGCAGTTGCTTTTATCCCGTACTGTACCTGCATTAAATTATTTTAATTCTGTATCTTCTAACGAAAACAAAAAAAGAAACAATTATTTTTATTCAGTATTAAAGTCTGAAAGGAAAATGAGAATTTATCTAAGTAGATACATTTTTATTGAAGTTCTTTTTTTCTCTCTGCCCATTTTGGGGCTAATTACGTTTGATAATATTACCATGAGGGTGGTCTGCATTGTATACTATACACTCTTAGGGTCTGTACGCTCCATTTGAGAGTTAGTCAAATCAGTTAAATAGAAATAAACAAAATTGGTATGAGCAAAAAAAAAATTATTCTGAAAAGAATGCTTCGATGAGATGCCCATCAATGGATATGAAAGCTTCAGTACCGTTGGACTTCTGAAGTGTAGATGATGGTGTTATCCTGTTTTTGATGAAGATAGCCCAGCCATGCTGATGGTGATGGGAATGCTTTCAGCTAAAAAGGTTGCAGCATCACCTACCATCTAGATGTATTGGTGATGGTAGTACTGTCGATTTTTATACTGATGACGATGGCAATGGTAATAGCGATATTGCTAGTGCTAGTAATAGTGCTCTGGTAACGGTGATGGTGTTTCCTATTAACCATTTCGTTTGATTAAGTTTATAGCAGCTTCAACATGAAAATGAGAAGAAGAAAAAAACAAAATAACTGCAAGTACTACCGACATTACCATCCCCAATATCATAATGAGGATTTCTTCGTAATACGAAATTTCGAATCCAGTAAAGTGTAGATATTCGCCTCTGAATAAGGTTCTTCCTCCTAATGAAATTGGTATTATTTCGTTCGTTTATTGTAAAAATATTTACAGTGTGGGTGTCAAAGAGAACTCATGGAATACCAAACCGAACCGGTACGATAAGATGAATGGAAGTGAATTCCCAACATTTCAGACTGTGTCTAGAATTTAACGGCTGGCGCAATAGTTGCTTTTTATGCTAATCGAAAATTCAAGACAAAGAATTGTAATTATGCAGGTGATAAGAGTAATGAAGATTTGGACTTTTATGATGGGTATATATGCGCCATGATGATAGGCAGCCATATCGACCAAGTTGAAGCCCTCAGGGAGTTGAGCGAACCTTCAATCGTGTTGTACTCGTAGTAATACGACGAGATCATATCCGCAAAGTTTGATAGCTTTGCTAAATTTCAGAACGAAGGGGTGAAAAGTAACTTTACGAAAACATAAAGGGTGCTCATCGTATTTCAATCGTTCCCCCTTATAATATGAAGATATAATTTTAAGTACCAGCGTAATTATACTCTTGCAAAACTTCTGATTATTCCATTAAACAATTCCGACAACTACGACTTTCTTAATGTGAAATTATTAAAAAACTCCATTTCCCTATGGCTGAAATGTAAAAGCTTCTCATTTACTTATGTGTGTCGTTATTTCATTTATTTAAAGAAAAGTTTCAAATCATATTATATAAAATAGATTAAATTCCCCAATTTCGTTTATGAATTTTCTTTTAAATTTCATTCAATTATTATCCTTTTTGATATTTTTTAACATAATTGATAAGAAAAATTTCTTAATAATAAATAATTAATAAATATTTAATAATATTCTAGTAAATTTATTTAAATTTTAAATGATTTTTTTGTGAAAAGTTTTAATTTGATTTAACTGTGGTTGCAGCCATTTGAATAGATTTCGAAATTATGAAACTTGAACTGATTTTCTTATGGATTTTTTAAAGATTTCAAATTTATTCTATATTTATGAAAATTTTCATTAAAATTTATATTTGCTTTAAAAGTTTGAAAAAGAAAATTATACAAAAACTTTTAATTGAAATATAAAAATTTAACAGCAATTTAAGTCCAAATGTTCTTTTGATAGTTACTCGGCATTTACTATTATAAGTAAATTTATAATGAAGCATATTTTAATAAAGATTTTAATAATAATTTAATTTCCATTAACTTTATCATTATGCATTAATTATAATATGATTCAAAAAGCAACTGAAAAACTTCTCGCAGGACTCGATTCTTTTGAGGAATTTTTTGATGATTTTTTTAGTGGTTTTCGAGTCCTTAATAATTGAAAAATGAGATTATAGTAACATAGGATTAATACCGATAGTAGCCTACGGGTCTTGGCGAACTCGCAGTTCTGAGCTGGTGTAGCAATGTCAGGATATTATAAGTTTCCTTACTGTACCTCTTTTAGCATGGATGTCTCAGTGAACAGTACTCAATAGATAGTCTTAAGAGCAGAACTGACTGGTACCACGGGCTTCGAAAGCTGCACGATAGTTCGTTCGCCATGCCTATCCAAGGTAAGCAGCTTTTGTCTTAGGACTGCAGCTAAGGCATGACACGATCCCGGGTGCTATCATTTCAGATGATAGTAGAAGTTTAGGTATGCCTTGTTAGCAATAGTTAGTGTTACTAGCTTATATCGGGTTACTGATTGTCAGCAAATGGACCTACCTTTGAAGAATAGAGTTGGTTAGAAGCAGGACTAGATAATGAGAAGAAATATGCACAGAGTAAATTCCGCAGGAATGAACGGAAGGTTGAATGCTTGCCTGCATCATGAAAGATGGTTAAGCAGAAGAAGAAAAAGAAAAAGAAGAAGATGAAGGAAATGAAGAAGTTAAAGAAGATGAAAAATATGAAGAAGATGAAGAAGATTAATGAATAAGAAGAAGATAAAGAAATCTATTTCTTATGAAGGAGATAAAAAAATATGAAGAAGATGAAGATGATGAAGATGATGAAGAAGATGAAAACAGTGAAGAAGATTAAAGAAGGTAAAGAGATGAAGAAGATGAAAAAGATGAAGAAGATGACAAAGATGAGCAAATGAAGAAAATGAAAGAGATAAGAAAATATAAAGAAGATGAAGAAGATGAAGATGGTGATGAAGATGAAAAAAATGAAGAAGATTAAAGAAAGTAAGGAAGATGAAGAAGATAAAAAAATGACGAAGATGAGTATATGAAGAATATGAAGGAGATAAAAAAATATAATGAAGATGAAAACGATGAAGATGATGAAGATGATGAAGAAGATGAAAAAATGAAGAAGATTAAATAACGTAAAGAGATGAAGAAGATGAAAGAGATGAAGAAGGTAAAGAAAATAAAGAAGATGAAGAACATGAAGAAGATGACGAAGATTAGTAGGCAAAGAAGATGAAGGAGATGAAAAAATATGAAGTGGATGAAGAAGATAAAGAGCATGAAGAAAATAAAGGAAAGTAGAAAAAGATGAACCTGAGAGAATGTTGCATGCATGAAGTGGCCCAAGGACGAAATTAAAGTAAAACGCATTCGATTGAATCGAGCTAGGTCAATAAAGCGTTGGTTTATAGGGAGCTAGTCTATCGATTAAGTTGTGTACAGCTACCTGGATCTAGTCAGCTGAGCGTCGAAATTCTTTACTAGACATGTCTATTTTGCACGATTATTGGCCGTTCTCAATCCCTATGGTCATAGGCGGTTCTTGGTATTATGACCAACGATTAGTATGCCACATTTAATTGTTTGTTATCATTTCAAGTAAGATTAGTACTAACAAGATATTTTCTAAGCGCCACGATACTAAACACCATTCGGCGACAAATGTTAATGAGGTAAGGAAATTAAAGGAGAATTGAAAGAATAGTAGTTTTGAAAATTAGCGTAGGACCATGCCTCAGTTGGAAGCGAACCCACAACCCGTTGAATGATTGTTGCAGTCCTTTTTTACACAATGTTCACCTTCCAGTAAAACAAAGATCCTATCAAAGTGCTGAAAATATTATTGCCATTCAGGTAAGAATTAATCGAAGACACAAAATTTATCAATTTTAAGGCTTTGCCAGATGAGGTGTGTTTTCATTACTCTGGATCGGTAAATAAACAAAATTGTCGTTACTGAGCAAAAGCCAATCTACAAAATAATTACGTATAACCTTTACATTCCGAAAAAGTGTCTGTTTGGCATGGTGGCATCATTAGTACTTATTTTTGCAAAAAGATTTTGTCAATCATAATTGATTTGCTACCAAAAAACTATGGCGAGTAAATAATATTAAAAAACAAAAATGTGCCTAAGGGTTCAGGAAGGTGTGTTTTAAGACGATTTGTTGGGTTATTTGAAGTCATGGGTCTACGTTAATTAGACCGCAACTATAGATGCATTAAAATTAATATTTAACCCCAAAATAAAGATGAATTTTTTACACAAACTGGTCGAAAATTGGAACCATTATATTCTGTTCTGTAAACGGTGTCCATAAGAACTTTAACATAAAATCAAAAACCTTTTTGAAACGTTAAAAGTACAATAATTATTATAAAATAATTTGTAAAAGAACAACTTTTCTGTACTTGGAAAATATATAAAAAAATCAATCTTTAACAAGCTTTTCAGTCTAACACTAATTGTATCATAACCGAACAACGAAATTTTTTTTATCAATGTTAAATTAGGTCCTTGTTTTCGTTTTTCAAAAGTAGATAACGACAACCCCTTCTTATACTGCTTCATTATTATATCGTCTACGAAGACTCTTAGACGAACCCTTTTTCTTTTTTGGAAAATCTCCTTAAACATGAATTGGTTTTTGAGAAATATAAGAAAAATAAGTAGAAAAAGTGGCAGCAGAAGGACACTGATGCGGACGACATGGCCGAGCCAGATCAGGATGACAATTTTAAATGGAGAAACTTACTGAAACGTTGATAATTGTTCCTGTCTGTCTATCTTTCCATCTATCTGCTTGTCTATTTCAGAATTTCAGTGCCTTTTCAACTGTCTGTATAGCCTCTTATCTGCATGTCCATCTATGCTTTAATACGACTAGGTCTATAAAAATCAACGAAGTTTCGGAAAAATTTCTTTACACCATCTCCACCCACTTTGAAAATCTTCTTTCGAAAGAAAGGAAATCTTTTCTTGCTGATTTTCCATTGCTGCACAAAGTATAGTAGTTAGCCAAGATCCACTGAAATCATCCAACCAGATATAAGCTACCAGAATATCCTTTTCGGTTTCGGTTTTTATGCTCGCCCAACTTTGAACAAAGGATACCAAATGCTGCACCGGCAAGATATTTATGCTTGGTTAATCCTTTCTCTTCTTTAATTTATCTTTTAATCCTTTCACTCTCTAAACTCTCATCTATATTTCTGTAGTTAAAATATTTTTTGGAAATTTCTTAATCACTCCTTTTAAGGGTGTGAGTAAAAGAAAAATATTAAGGATCTGCTAACTCCTGATATCATCAGTGTATATCAAGACATCGACAGAAGAAAAGCGAACTTTCGATTTTATTTATTGCAGACATTGTCGGCAGAGGAGGGATTATTGTTCTTGTAAGTAATAAAAATTTTATGTCCCACGATAAGACACCTGCAACTGAAAATTATTATGACCATCCTCTGGGTAACTCATTAAACTATCCGCTGACCTCAGTAGACGCTTTATAAGTAGCCGCAGACCTAACGATAGGAATTTCCAGAATCAATTCATATTCAAATTCCTTAGCGTTATCTTAATTCGAGTTACTTCAAGTGGAAAACTGCTTCAATTTGGCCACTAGAGCAGACCAACTTTCCTTTTATCAGAGAAGTGCCGCCGTATGGACCCTTTTCGTCTATCATTGAAGGTAACCTTTTCAATCTGTCCAGACCACTTTGATCCGTGAGTGGATAAAATGTTTATTTGTTTGGGAATCATTTTATTTTATTTTCTATTTTTTTTTCGATTCTCCTTTTTCCCTTTTTGTATTTGATTGTTTAGTTATTTGCTTGACCAACCGATTTGTTTTTATTCTTCACCAAAGGAAACCTACTAAAAGTCTGATTGACAAATGGATACATTGTGTGACTGTTTTGAATGTGAACCATTATCAGAACACCTGTCAGTTATTGTTGTTACCTGTCGACTGCACATATTTCGAAGATAATGGACCTCCTCATAGGCAAGTTGTCGTTCCAAAAATGAAATTATGCAGGTGATTGACTTTAAGGGTGAATATGTCTATTTGGAAAGGACTCTCATTTTTTTATTTATTTAGATTTCTTATCTGTTTGTCTAATAAAATATTATTTACTATTGATTTTGTATTATCAATTAGTGTCTTCTTATTTTTATTATTATTTATAATAAATCATCTATGAGCAAATATTGAATTTTAATATAGAATGAAAAAAATTCCATTTCGACTGATGGAATTGGAAATTAAGTAAAAATCTTTTTATTTATTGCCCTTTTAATTGCTTTAATTAAAATCCTTTCATCTTGATAGCCTTTGATTTTCATTAATTTAATATTAATTTATTGTAGATTTAAATTATTTTTTAAAGTATATTTTTTAATGTTAATTATTAAAAGTAAAAAGTTTTTCATCTTTTTTTTATTTTTTTTATTTGACAGGTTCTCATTTCTACGTTACACATAGACATGAGAAGACAGTCGCTCCTATTGGAGCATATAGCGGCACTAGAGACTCTGTGAATTCTCTCCATCTGCTTCTGCCTTGGACTAGCCTTTTCACTTCCGACCATGAGTTGCCAATTTGTTGGTGTTCGCGGTCAACTGATCTTCTGCAAGTGGTCCTTGGTCATCCTCTGCTGCGATTGGCCTGTGGGTTCCAATCTAGTGCCATCCTTGCTATGTCCGTAGGTGGTTTTCGCAAGGTGTGGCCAATCCAACTCCATTTCCTGCGTTTGATGTCAGCTAGCAGGAGTATTTGCTTCGTGAGAATATCCAGTTCGGCCAGAAGATCTTGCTTATATGCCTCAAGCATCTGTTCACAAATTTTTGAGGTTTACGAGTCGTGCTGTCGGTTACTTTCCATGTTTCGCAGCCGTACAGCAGGACTGGCTTGACGTTTGAACGGAATATTCGAAGTTTGAGTGCTATGGAGAGGTGGTTGGAACGCCACACGTTCCCAAGTGAGGTGTACGCTTGTCGCGCCTTGTTGATGCGCGTTTGGATGTCTGTTTCAGTTCCACCATGCTTGTTGAGCATGCTGCCAAGCCAACAGAACTTTTCCACATCTTCAACTTGTGTACCGTGTAGCATCAAGGGCCTCTCGCAGGTGGCGCCGATACGCATCAATTTGGTCTTCTTGATGTTGATTCTCATCCCCACTTCTTCGGCGTTGGATGCCAGAGCATTCAGTTTCTCCTGAATGCCGTTGAAGGTGTGGGACATGAGGCATATGTCGTCGGCGTAGTCCAGGTCGTGGAGCTTCTCACGCAGTGTCCACTGGATACCGTTGCTGGCTGTGTTATTAGTGCGTTGAAGGACTAGGTCTAGGGCGATTATGAAGAGGATAGGCGAGATTACGCAACCCTGCCTGACTCCTCTCGAGATGTTGAATGGATCGCTGTTTCGTCCTTTGAAGCGCACTCTACACGGGGCTTCACGGTATAGTTCTCGGATGAGATCGATGATGGCCTGAGGGATGCCTATTTCCGTTAGAGCACTCCAGATGGCGTCGTGAGAAATCATGTCAAAGGCTCTTTCGAAATCAACGAAGAGAAGATAGAGCGGGCTGTTGCATTCGTTCGACTGTTCAATGATCATTCTTAGGCTGCTGATGTGATCAATGCAGGAGCGGTTTGGTCTAAAGCCAGACTGCTCGTTGCGAAGGGCACTTTCCACTGTTGGAGTGATGCGAGTCAGGATGATTGATGCGATTAGTTTCTAGATGGTGTTCAGCAGAGTTTTTGCAATCGCCAAGGTCACCTTTCTTCGGGATGGTGATAATTACTCCTTCTTTTCAGCTGTCCGGGAAGTGGAATTGTGTCCAAGCTTTTGCGATTATAGGATGCAACAGCGAGGCCAGGAGTGGCGGATCAAACTTCAGCTTTTCTGGGGCCAGGTTGTCAGGTCCGGGGGCTTTGCTGTTCTTAAGCTTGTTGATTGCCGTTGTGATCTCCGTAATCATAGGCGGTGTTGTTGGGATGGATCTTCGTGGGTTTCTGCGCATCACTGGAGGAGGAGGATGGAATTCTGGAGCTATTGGAAGGGATTATGAGAAGAATTCCTTCCAGCGGTCGAGTTGTTCTTCATCCGTGAAGAGAGCTGGACCGTCTTTGTCCTTAAGTGGTGGCAGTGAGGGTGTTTTTTTCCCCGGATAGTTTGTGAATTGATGCATAGATACTGCGGATATCGCTCTGGTGTGCAGCGGCTTCTGCTTCGCTGGCTATTCCGTTGAAATAGTTCCTCTTGTCATCCCTTGCCATGCGTTTGACCATCTTTTGAGCAAGGTTGTACCTCGTCTCTAGATGGCGCCTTTCTTCGCGGGTTTGAGCAGTTTAGAGTAGACCTTTCAGCTTTCTTCGTTTTACTATTTGAGTCCAGGTTGACTCGCGGATCCACTCTTTCCTCTTGTAGTTCCGGAAGCCCGTTGCTGCCTCTGCAGCGGACTTTAGTTTGCGCAGTAGAGAAGGCCATGTCAGCCTCTCGGCATTGTGGCAAACTTCTTCCAGCTTGTTCGCAATATCTCGGCTATCTCTGGATTCTGCAGCTGATGGTCGCTGTATATGTCAGCTCCTCGGATTGTCTTGACGTCCAGGAGCGATCCGAAGAATATCCGAGAAAACAATCATCTTAAAGTCTAGTAAATATGATTTGCGCACGTGCCCATTACAAGTGAACAATTCTATTTTTTGTTTAAAATAAACTTCCTTCGAAAATTATTCCCCTTCATTTTCTAGTATATTCAAAATCTTACTGTGTCCACTCTTCATTTTTGAGAATATTATACTTTTTTATTGGAAACTCATTTAAAATGAAAGTTTACACTTTTCAAGGATAATACACGGTCTTCTTGAATAATAGTCCCACAACAAAACCTCCTTATTCAAAAAGCAATTCTTATACAGCTCCCAATGCTCATCGTATTTTAGGATCTCATAATTAGATTTTTTTCTATACCCTTGCACGGTGTCAATTTATTGTGTAATAAAAAACATTACGATCCTGATTCTTATATACTCGTATTATTTTTTTTTTAATAGATTTCAGCTTATCCTTGCAACTTTGCCTAATATGAATTTATCTACATTTCACCAGAGGACTAAACAGCGATAAATTCTTTTTATATACAACATTTTTTTTGTTATTTTGAATACACTTAGTACAAGGATAATGGCAAGATGCTTTGGTCCTTTTTATTCATTTTTGTTTTCCCTTGTTTAATGCTCATAATTTTTAATATTATACTGATTTTGTTCGTTCGCGTTTTTGTGTGTGTGTGTCTGTGCGTATATTTTCAGTAATTTTTATAGAATTTTTTTCCCCAACCATCGAGTGTATATTGTTTTTGTTCTTTTTGAAGATATAACCGAGAAAAGAAACTGAAAAAGGAGCCAACAATATGATTTTCGTCATTCATTATTTTGATTTATAGCCTTTCAGGAATGGAAAATAATTCAATACGCCTTGTATCCTTAAAAATTATAATTAGTATGAAAACAATGTTAGAACAATAAAATTTGATTATTTAGAATTGCTCTTGTTTCAAGAAGGATTCTTTTCTTTCAATTTTTATTATATCGAAGCTATAAATTTGGTTTACTTATTAATAATTAAACTTAATTTCATAATATATCCTTTTAGAAGGGGTAAACGTATATAAAATAATCGGTGTTTATACATTTTTTTTATGTTTGATACATTAAGTTTTATATATGTTTAAGGATGAAAAGCCATTAAAGTGAGAAACTCTATTCTGCTAGTTTGATAAATAATAAATAAAATTTAAATATGGTACAATCAAAATTTATTTATGAGTCTAAGACATTTTTTAAAGGATACCAAAGTCTATCTTAGAAATATTCACAAACTTTAAAGAATATTTCGAGATAATATTTTTGTGCACCTTTACTTTCTATTATTATTGCAGAAAAATTAACATAAATCATATTCACATGCCTAGACTTTTAATCTATCATCTGGGCTATATTTCTCCAATTCTCAATAAAAAAATGGGGATAAATTTTGTTGATTTTAAGGATAATATTGCAGGGATTTCTGTTGATAAATTCATAGTTGGGCATTGGCTATTATTAGTGGGTCTGGAATTTGCTGATGAAAAAGAGAGTAAAAGTCGTCTTTATTTTTCTGCTAATGACAAGCCATACCTGGCAGATACCTGGCGGATAATTTGAAAAATCAAAGCAGGTTGTGAATGCCTTAGCAAGGATCATGCCTAACTACAGAAGGAGTAGACAGAGCTAACCCGGATAACTGAAAATCGTTGCTGAAAAGGCAAGTGGGGTTGTGAATGCCTTAGCAAGTATCATACTTTACCACGGAAGGAGTAAGCAGAGCCAATGCGAATATTTGAAAATGGCAGATGAGAAGTCAAGTCGGGTTGTGAATACCTGAGCAAGAATCATGCCTAACCACGGAAGGAGTACACAAAGCCAACCCGGATAATTTAAAATTAGTACTGAAAAGACAAATCGGATAGTGAATGCCTGAGCAAGGATCATGCCTTATCACGGAAGGAGTAGACAAAGCCAATCCGGATAATTGAAAATTAGTGCTGAAAAGACAAGTCGGATAGTGAATACCTGAGTAAGGATCATGCCTAACCATGGAAGGAGTAGACAAAGCCAACCCGGATAATTTAAAACTAGTGCTGAAAAAAAAATTTGGATAGTGAATGCCTGAGCAAGGATCATGCCTTATCACGAAAGGACTAGACAGAGTCAACCCGGATAGTAGAAAATTACTGCTGAGAAGACAAGTAGGGTCGTGAATGCCTGAGCAAGGATAATGCCTTACCATGGAAGGATTAGACAAAGCTAACCCAAATAATTGAAAATTGCTGCTGAAAAGACAAGTCGGTTTCTGAATGCCTGAGCAAAGATCATGCCTAACTACAGAAGGAGTAGAGAGAGTCAACCCGGATAATTGAAAATTGCTGATGAAAAGGCAAGTGGGGTTGTAAATGCCTTGTTAATGCCTTAGCAAGGACTATACCTAACCACAGAAGGACTAGACAGAGCTAACCCGGATAATTGGAAATTGCTCATGAAAAGGCAAATGGGGTTGTTATTGCCTTAAAAGGAATCATCCGTTACTACGGAATGAGTAGACAAAGCTACCCCGGATAATTGAAAATTGCTGCTGAAAGGGCAAAACGGGTTGTAAATGCCTTAACAAGGATCATGCCTAATCACAGAAGGCCTAGTTTGAGCCGACGCAACTTTTCGTTTACAGTTATCAGTTCTATAATATTCTACGTAGGTTCTAGCTGTCAAAACTGAAATGTACATGCATCGGATAATGGCGATATTTCGTCGGAGAGCCCTTCGAGTTCTTACAGTATTCTATACTGTCTCGTATGATGCTATCTGTGTTATCACTAGCATGCCGCTAATCGAGGCTTTGGTGGATGAAAGAGCCAGAATCTATTATCGATGATGGCAGACAAATATAATCTATCGGCTCATCATCAGCACCTAAAATAAAAATCGGTTAGTGGCGATGTGGTAACGATAATGAGTTTTAGAACAGACGAGACTATTGAGAAGTGGACCATTTTATGGCCTAATTTCTGATAAGATATGGAATTATCCTGCATATATTAATACCATTTAAGGTTCGACGTTAATATGATATGCCCCAATTATCGGCCCACTATCGAGAATGAGGATTTGTCTTTTTCCACTGTTTCCGCTTTAAGCAGAAAAAGAGAAACTAGAGAAAATAATCGATCACAAAAAAATTACTATACTAGAACAGCATCTAGAAGAAGCTCCTAAAAGAACACTGGACAAAAGACATTATTGCAGGTATATAAAAAGAAGTTCTATCATACAGAAAGAATTGGAAAATTACAGCCTTTTTACCTAAATAGAATAATAGGCTTGATGGCAGTCTACGCCCCATGAAATTATCCATTGAGAAGTCATATTTAAAAAACAGGAAGGTGGGTTTTAGTGGATGAAAATCCCACACACTCTATGGGACAGTATATCTACAGCATCTTAGAAAGATTTCCCTCTAACAAAGAGAGAAAAATATACTTCTTATCTATTTTTAGTTACTAAAATTATATACTTGCTAACGTATCAATATTAAATTAATTTAAAATGAGTAATAAAATTATCTTCTCTCAATATTCATGAAAATTTATTAAAAACTAACAAAATACTCTCTTAATAATATTTACACTTAAAAATCACATTTATCCAATCATAATGCCAATAGACAAGATGCTTTTCTTGTTCAAAGCTTACAAATTATTGGCAATTCAAATATTGTCTTGTACAAATCTTTGAGTACGTAAGTTATGTATAGTCGAAGATACAAGAATGGCAGATAGTTTAAGATTATAGCATTGATGACACCATCAAGAAACAAGATTTGTCTAGATTAAAAATGGTTGAACAGACATGACGGGAAGACTATAAGATTTTGTGCAAATACAAGTGGAAACGGCGTGTTCATTATCGGCGTAACTGATTTGAAGGCGCCCTTGTTTAAGTAAATATAATAAGACATTTGGATACCAAAGTAAACACTGACCCATATAAGTTAGTGTCGAAGACAGATAGCCATCGATATCTGTTAAGTCGATGCCTGGTATCCATGTCTGTTAGTCTCCCATTCCTATTTGTGTATCAGTGTGTGTGTATGGTGACACCCCTTATCCATTTGGAGTCATTTCCAGAATTCATGTTCACTAATACTTTATGTCCAATACTCAACATTTCTGTTGGTGGCGGCTAGCGGTCGCCGGTTGGCCAAGTGCACTCATTGTCAAGATAGAGATTGAATTGGATTTTCGGACACTATCCCAATCGACCGTTAAATGCTTGGTCACGTTCCACTCGAGGCACAGTAAACAGTAACCATGCCCCGCAATTATTTTTAAAATTCCACTCGGCACTCTCATATTGCGGCTTATGTAACGAGAACAAATCGACACTGTCCGCCCTCTCGGTGCCATATATGCTCGTTTGTACTCGTATATACAGCATGTGGAGCTCCACAAGATCCAGCATACATAAGCACGACTATGCACGTTCATATCTTCATAAGTGGCCGCCACTTAAATAATCTTCCGTGAAGCACTCTTCTACAATGAGGATGCCATCAAACATGTCGGGAACATGAAGAACTCAAGAATCCAAAGAACTGCAAAATTCTATAACTTAAAAATACCAAAAATTCCAAATCGATTTGAACATTGTTTCTTTAGGTCACATTAATCTTTGTTAATTTTTCTTTTAATCAAAAAATAAGGCAAAGAATTTTTTCTGCTCCATTTTCATAGAAGAAATTGAAGGAAAAAAAAACCAAATTCCATCTGAACATGGCTTCGATTAGGCTTTTGATTAGTAATAGTGCCATTTGCAAAGCTCATCTTCACCCAACCAACGGTTCAATTTCAGTTTTTAATTAAAAACACTTCGGAAAATAGAATCACCTGCACAATGTGAGGCAAGCTAAGACTGTGGGCTAAACCGCAGAAATGTGGAATGGAATTGATTTTGGCTTATTTTTTTTTCCTTGTTGGTAAAATGGGAATACTTAAAAAAAAAGAAAAACACCCCAACAACAATAATAATAACAACAAATGTGAAAAGGCAATAATGGCAAGCAGGTTAATAGCGAACATACATAAATCGGAATGATTTGTGCTACCAATTCAATGGGGATTTGAAGGCATCGACAGCTACGGGTTAAAAGAATCACTTTGCTGTCCATCAATCACTCGAAAATGATCTTCAAGCATTCTTCTTACCTCATCATCTTAACCAGAAGTGCTGATCAGCAATTATTCGGCCTTTTATTTGGCGTTTTCATAGTTTGTGTTTTTCTTTTTGGTTGTTACCATTGACTATTCAGCCATAATATGGCTTACGAAGCTACTCTAAGCATAATTGTTGTATACAATTTGACGATTAACTAAATAATAGAATTTTATCAACAGCAAAAAATACTTTGAATATTATACAAATTATATTTTTTATTTATTATTTTTTAGGATAGTGTAAAAATTTTATGAATACTTGAATTTTATAAGAGCTCTGTCTGCTGGCCAAGTGTCCAGAAATTAGGTGGATTCGGTTTGTGACTTTAATTGTATTGTTCTGGGAATTATTAGAACATTATTTTATTGAATAAAATGTTAACTATGAATAATTATTTCAATAGATAGAATTACTGAATTTGGGAGAATCTGAGAGAGTTAAATACATCCTCTTCGATGAACTTTTCGGTGTACAATTGTTGCCGATACAGTCATCAGTATAGATATTTTGAAAATTATCATCGCTAGGTGGTTTACTGAAACATGATAGAGAATTTCCTATTTTCGGCAGTTTTACACAACTCTGCTATATGATGCCAGCAGGATGGTGCCAAGGCAAACGCCTCGAAGGCGACTACAAAAAATTGTAGGTGCTTCGAAAAATACAGATTTCCTAGTGTCTCCTTTATCCAAGCTTTATGGTACCTGATTTCTTCCTCTTTAACACTTACCAGTTATCAAGAGTCAGAAGTCCCGCCAGCTTCCGCCACTAAGCATCGCAAAAACGACTACAGCAAACTGTCGACTAAACAACTACAAGTCATACCGTCAGCCTCCACCCTAATCTTGAACCAGCCAGTAACGCTTGCGGAGCTCAACTTTTCGTTGAATTCCTTCAAGGGAACCACACCTGTTAGGGACAATGTTTCTTTTAAAATGATGATTAAAGAGGCATCTTCGACTTTTTGAATTAGAATTGTCAACCTCTTTAACAAAATTCTGGAAAAATCCATTTTCCCAAATTGCTGGAAGGTCGCAACAGCCATTCCAGTTCCCAAGAAAAATCTCTCCCATTCTTCGGCTAACAATTTTAGACCAATTTCATTACTACCTTGCACTTCCAAGATCCTGGAAAAGATCTTAGCTACAAGACTTAATCAGGCACTTGCCTATAGACTCAATTCCCAACAACATGCCTACAGATCAGGCAGGGGAACTCTGAGTATGCTACTTGAACTCCAACATTCAATCCACAATTGTTACAAACGTAGACATTGTGGTTTACTGTTATCCTTCGACCTAGAAAAGGCGTATGACCGAATTTGCCTATACAGGGTACTCTTACAGCTGGCAGAGTGGGAAGTAGACTCTGCAATATTGGCACTACTACGCTCCTACCTGACTGGTAGAACCTTCACGGTACGCGCCAACGGTCATTTTTCGTCAAAATGCGAAATGAAAAACGGCATCCCACAAGGATCCCCTTTATCAACGATCCTATTCAATATATATATTCACTCCCTTTCCCACCAACTATCATCCTTTAACCACTATATATATGCCGACAATATTTTTATACTTGTATATGGTGGTGATCTTCAACAACAAATAAATAACGCCATCCGCAACATCAACACTTGGAGCAGCATAAACGGTGCGGTAATCTGTACATCGAACCCACCTTGCCTTCATGTTTGCAGGAAAAAAAATTGTATTGTATCGGACTCATCACTAAACCCCTTCCCTCTCCGCCCAAAAGATTCCATGAAAATCCTGGGTATCTCAATTGCCCGTGGAGGTAAATGGAATCTTCCGATTAGAAATGCTTTTGACAAAATTAACATCATTCTCCGACTGGTTAAAATTTTAGTCAGCAGCAAAAGTAACGTAAGACAGAGTGAGGCAATTAGAGTAACCAACGCCCTTTTGGATGGGACCTTACTCTATTTCCTCACTATATGTCTCAGTGTGCCAATAGCAGGGAAAAGGCTAGTCGAGGCAGCGGTGAACTGTTGCATTAGACTAGCCAGTGGAGCACATTGGACATTTCCGATGGAATCAATACTGATAGAGACTGATCAGAAACCTATTTTTTTCTATCTTCACAAAGCCCGCCTAAGTTTAATTTATAAAAACCTATGCCTTCCAAATTATCCCCTCCACACTTTAATCAAAAACATTATCATCTCCCCCAGCTCAAAAAGGAATTCATCATCGCTATCCTTATTAATATTCCACCTTGAAAGCACTTTATCCATCCTCCCCCTTGTTTTCCAAACTTCCTCTCCACACCCAGATTAGAAACCGTGCTTAAGAAGGCTAGAGCTGATCCGGCTCATATAGGAACAGTTGGACGGATTAAATGATCATCAACTTTTGTTCACTGATACCGCCTCTGCCACCGATATTACATCTTTTTCGGTCGTCGAACTTTTTGGCTGCAGCACCCGCGCAATATGTTGTGGAATCTTCCCTTATAGGGCAGCTCCATATTACGGGGGGGGTGTGGGCCATCAAAACGGCAATTGAAATTTCGACCAATATTCCCAGCCAACAATACGTTATTAATTTTTGCGACAGCGTTGCCGCCCTTAAAGCCATTTGTGGCCCATCGAGTGACCCAGTACTTAGCGCAATTCGTCATAGCCTACTTAGCAATAGGAGTGTCGAGTTGCAATGGGTGCCAAGGCATGTGAAATTGTGGGTAATGAAAGTGCTGACAAGTTGGCTGGAGAAACACTCCGTCGACCAGTGATCACAGTCATTCCCAATCTGCCTCGCCTACTAACAGAATGGCAACTAACACCATTAGCCATCCGCAGACACGATGACTGGACCAATAGCGACACCTTTTTATCGACTCATTGGATAACCACTAATAAACCAGTGTATTCAACATCCATACCGAAATTCTGGGCGCGGAAGCTCCTCAGAATCCGGATTGGACATACTGCTCTTACTCATAACTTCCTTTTTCGTCCCTTCTGCCAATCCTGTGGCATCCATTTCACAATCACCCATATTCTACAGGAATGCAACATAACCAAGAACTACTTTGCGAGCAGGTTTCCTCCCATTATGGAGCTCCTCGATCCAACAACTCCATTCTATAGTCCCCTATTTAAACTTCTACAACATACTAATCTGCTCCACAAAATATAACAAAATTCTCAATATTCTATTCTACTAATCACAGACCAGTCTCTCTCAGATAGATTCCCACACGTACTACGAAGTCGCCAAATGGCCTCACGGTCGTGGCGCTATGAAGTCACCCGGTGACAAACAAACAACCACAAGTCACCCGGTGTCGATGGAATCACAAGCGAACTGACTCTTACATGATTGTAAAATTTTGATTGAATACTGAAAGATCCTAGAGCATTACCGTAACCGACCTATCATGGATAAAACTAAGGCAGACACCGCAAAGGCGACAAGAAAGATTTTTTACCAGTTATCAAGAGCCAGAAGTCCCGCCAACTGCCGCCACTAAGCATCGCGGAAACGACAACGGCGATCTGTCTACTAAAAGTCACCACGTATCGATGAATTCGCAAGCAAAATGATTCTTATCCTCATTTGAGAGATTCTAGAGCATTTCCGTGAGCGATCTATCATAAACAAAAACTAACCTTAATAAGCTGCGTTGCGCAGGACACTTACTACATATAGATAAAAAAAAATCATGGCCGAGAAAGTCTATAGTTGCTCCTTCTATTGCCCCAGAAGGTAAGGTCAGCCTTTCGTGGAGCAATGGTATTAACCAGGATTCCAAAGATACGCCCGAAGTGTCGAACTATAAGATCTGGGTATAAAATCTTGACGTCTAGAGTTCTTTGATTCGGCAGGACTAGACTGAACTCTCCGTTGTCATTGATAGTGATGATGATGATAACGATGCAAAATATTAGGGCAGATATTAATAAATTTAGTAGAAGCCATTTACTTATCAAACGACCATAATGCTAAATCCCTTAGAAGAAGCCGTATACTTATCAATAAGTAAATAAAGGTTAGTTAAGTGATGCTATTTTCCATATAAATATCAACAAAAAAAAATTACAAATTAATTTAAGCAAGGAATTCCAATTAATTATTAAAATTAAAAAAAACCTATAAGAATTTTACATCAGTCTAAGTTGACCTATCCTGTATACTGTAAATAAAGGGGTTGTTAAGATACTGCAACTGAGATTGTAGGTTTAGTACAGAAACAGTAAATAGCGAAATTAGAAGGTGTATTGTCTCAGAACCTTCCCTGATTTGTAATACTGGAATGTCTACGCCTAGTATGCAGAAATCTTGAGTGCAAATCCATCTAGTGGCATTTGGGGGTAGTTCGTAAAGTATCCGACCTGACATATAAATAGTGGTTTTTGTTCGAAAAAAATGATCATAGTCGAAGGCACAAATCTTATAAAGCTTAAATTGAAAGTTTGATGATGGTGCGTTATTTAATATTTGTTTGACAGCCATTATTAATAGAGAAGGTTCTCAGTGAATTTGTAAAAATAGACAAAAGTGGTAATTTGTCCAAGCAACATCAACGCTGAGCTAGACTATACTCTGAGGGATTCGGCTTCTTTTCTTACAATTATAAAATATTTAAATGAGATTCTACCAACTGCGAAGATGAACATCGCAGTAGTCACCCAAATGAGATGACCATGCCAGAAATGATGAAGAACATCAATAAAATGGTATTGGATAACCATCGACTAATAGTGCGCGATCTAGCAGATATGGTGGGCATTTCAAAAAGTGCTTTATATCGCATATTGATTGATAATTTGTACATGAGAAAGCTGTGCCTAAGAGGGGTGCCGCGTTTACTCACAATAGAGCATAAATGTTTCAATCAGGTATTTAGCGATGTTTAGCAACAATAAAGCCGAGTTTTTGTATCGATTAATAACCATGCATGAAACATGGGTTCATTAATAGTCAAAACATTGGACCCCAAAGAAGGCAAAGACAGTTCCATCTGCTGACGAGGTCATGGCGTCAAGATTTGCCAATAATGAATAGTTGGAGTCGGTTAATAGGAAAAGTGTATCAAGCTAAAAGGAGATTGCGTTAAGAAAAAAATATATTTTGTCCAAAAAAAATTCTGTTTACTTTGTTAGGTCGGGTACTTTTGGAACTACCCTCATAGCAAGGGTACTCTTTAACAATAACCGAAAAGCTTAAGTTGTCGTTGTGCTAATAATTAATATTTTACTATAAATTTTACATATTGTACCAGGTGTATAAGTTTAAATCCGCTGTTTTTTAGTCAAAAAACCAAATGTTTTTTTCTTAGAAAGGAAAAACAAATTTATTCAAAGTACTTGCCCTCGCTACCTAAATATTTTTGCCATCTCTCGGGCAATTTGTGGATACCACCCCAAAAAAATTCCTTCCCTTTTGAGGCCAACCACTCATCAAGCCATTTTCGGACGTCTTCGTAAGAATCAAAGTGCTGCTCAGCGAGCGCGTGACTCGAAAGCAGGTGGTAGTTTGAAGGGGCCAGGTCTGTAAATAAGCGGGGTGGGGTAGCACCTCCCAGTTGAGTGTATCCAAGTAGTTTCGGACCATTTTTGACGTGTGCGATGGTGCGTTGTCGTGGAGGAAAATCAGCTTGTCATGTCTTTGTTGATAATCCGTCCTTTTTTCACGCAGAGTTGATAGTTGGCCGAGAAAACCCACGATTTCTTGCGTTTGGGATTCTCGAAATATATCCTGTCACAATCCGATGCAGGAACGACTTTCTTTTTAGTCTGGCGAGCAAGATTTCGCATGTGTTTTGGCGTCGCTTTATCTGCCTATCGTTCAATTCATGCGGCAAGCATTTTCCGATATTTTCAATCTTCCCCATGGCACGCAGACGCATGGAAATGGCTGATTGAGTAATACCCAATTGTTCCGCGAGAATTTTTTGCGATTGGGTATCGTCTTCGTCCAAAAGAGCCTGCAATCTTCCTAGGCCGATTTTCACGCTTCTTGTCCCACAAGTGAAAATTGCCGTATTTGAACCGATAAAACCAATTCTTCAGTTGGTTCCGATTAAGCACTATCACCACAGGCTTCCATAAGCATTCGATGCGATTCGGCAGCCGATTTCTTCAAATTAAAGCAGAAAAGCAGAGCTTCCCGGATATGCTCTTTTTATGGCACAAAACTAGACATGATTACCAAAGGAAAAATGTATGTTGTTGTACGAAATTGCTGACAATATGCATTGATTAATGTTGACAGATGTCAAACTCATAAAAAAAAGTATGGCGTGCCTTTCGTAGAGCTTAATACGATCACTCACGCCATCTATGATCAAACAGCGGATTTAAGTTTATACACCTGGTAAAAAAGAACAAAATGCCACAAAGGATACGGATCTGATTTATTTTTATTTTACTGTAAATTTAAATAAAATGTCCCCTAAAACAGGACTAAGCATTATAAGTAATATTTTGGGGTTAAGCACAGATTAAGGTATTATAATTTTAAGAATATTCATATAAATCTTGTTATTTACCAGATTAACTTTTTATATTTTTAAAGATATTTTCTGTTATATTCCAAAATTATATACAAGAGAAATTCCACTATTTTCATATAGAAAACTATATTTTTTTTTATTGTAAATTCTAAATCATTTTTGAAAAAATATTTCCCATTATTTTTATTATTTTGATTATTAGACGAATGGTCATTTACAAAATACACTTTAGTATTTTTTTTGTTGTTGTCGAATTTTCATACAAAAACCATTTACGAATACAATTAGATATTTTGAAACTAATCATTTTCAGATAATAAAACTCCTCAGGGAACTTCTTAACATTCTTCAATTCTTAAATCTCATGGTTTATGGTTAGTATTCGACGTCTATTAAATGGTCGGCTTGTATGAATATTAGGTGGCCGACTGTGCTGACAAATTTCTATAATTGCCAAGGTTAAATGGTAAATTAATGATTGTATTGTTATTATAGGTCAGAGAATAGTCAGAAACCAATTTGTTGTTGAAAGATGATTTCCTTCGCCAATACTTCTGACCAGGTGTTCTTGACGTTTGCACTCACACGGCTACGTGTCTGATGTGTGACCTTAAGGCCAAGGGGCTGAGCATCGAAACTCATCATCTTGTCATCGTCATTAGATGAGCTTTTTTACTCTCTGCAACATTAGTGTTACTACAACTGCTAATTTAGATACAATATTAGTTTCAACGTAATACTTTTATACTTTCAATATTATTATTTCTTTTTTTCTTCTTGATTTTTATTAATAGTAACCTCCATTTTACCTTTCATATATAAATATGCAGTATACAAGATAAATCAAAGAAATAGTATTTTTTTGTTTTTAAACTATTTAATATGGTATCATTAAAAAAAATTTTGGTTTTTAAAGATAGCTAATTTTGGCCAATCTAGATTTCCCAGTCTACAGTTTAAACCAATTTTTCATTAACCCATTTTACTCTCCATAAAGTATCTATTAACTTGGCTTTAAGCTATATTCGTTTATATTAAGCTGCTTTCTAAACTTGAAAAGGAAGAACACCGAGTTAAAATGGACCAGAGTTGATGGTATTGTTTTTTTTTAGGGCATATTTACCTTAAAATTTTTTTCCAAAATCTTCGCAAGTCCAAAATGGTTTTTTTTTAGTTCTTTAGAAGTTTAGCTTATATACACAATATCTTTTTGAATCTTTTTCTTTTTCATCTTTTTGTCGATTTACTCCTCTTTATAATAATAAAAGTTCGAACAAAAAATATCGGTTGTACTAAATTCATATTAGAGACTTAAGACCAGCCAAATGGTTGTTGTAACGATGATTATTGTACGTTGATTATTTTTTTCTTTATAGAACATTTTTCTTTTCAAACTGTTATGCGGTAAATAATTTTTTAATTGAAAATCCGCCCATTCTTTGTATAATAATCTTTCGTTACGTTTTGTTAAATTTTCTTGTTATGGTTTGCTTACAGGTAATTGCCAATGAATGATTTGCTTTTAAGTGCGATTTACACGTTTTAATGGTTTTTTTATTTATCCTCTTAACAAACATAAATCGGTTAAAATTGTATAGCATTTGGGAGAGTTTTTTATTGAGTTCATTTTGGGGAGATTTTTAAATTTTCCTTCTTTTAAAAAAACAATAATAATTATTATTATAAAATTTAATATTTACCTTATTAGAAATTAATTGTTACTCTTTAACAAGGAGTACTCTTTCAGTAAAGGGTGATCCAATTTATATTTTTGGACAGTAAAGAGTAATCCAATTTAATTAGTTTTTAAAATTTTTTATATTATATTGAAAAAGTTCTGCCATTTAGTAAATAGTATAAACTTTTTAAATAATTATCACAAAATTTCTAGCAGACCTCGATTTTTTGAGGTTATTTTTGATGGCCAAAGAGTTTCGGGAATTTTGAATTTCCGCGGGGTACGTATATTCGATTTTCGATTTTTTGTGCCGTTATGTTGGTACTCATGCCTCTCACTTATGCTGACAAGTTTGGCCATTTTGAATGTTCTGTTAATTTTTGACAGCTGCTTTGCTTGCTCTTGTTTTGGCTCGTGTTCGATTTTTGCTCAATTTCGACCAAAAGCAGCATCGCATAAACATTGCTAAGGAGCTGTTGGACTCTGTACTCGATGACCCAAATTTGCTCCAGAGGGTTATAACTGGTGGCGAACTATAGGTTCATGGTTATGACGTGGAAACCAAAGCTCAATCATCCCAATGGAAGCTACCGCACGAGCCAAGACCGATAAAAGCGCGCCAAGTTCGGTCGAATGTGAAGGTTTTGCTTACAGTTTTCTTCGATTGCAGAGGCGTGGTAGATAATGAGTTCCTGCCATAGGGTAGAACGGTCAATAAAAAATATTACCTGCAAGTTATGCTCAAATTGCTTGAAGTAATCCGACAGAAACGCCCGGAAGAACAAAATTTGTGGAAGAACAAAAATTGGCTTTTGCACCATGATAAGGCCCCTGCTCACGCATCGTTGCTTGTGCGCGCATTTTTGACAAAGAACAACATACTAATAATGCTGCAGCCGCCGTATTCCCCAGATCTGGCCCTCTGTGACTTTTTCTTGTTCCCGAAACAGATTCTTTGATCCATTTTTTGGAATGGGGCAAAAATCGAACGCGAGCCAAAACACGTGCAAGCAAAGTAGCTGTCAAAAATTAACTGAATATTCAAAATGGCCAAACTATCAAAATGGCCGAATATACGTAACCCTCGGAAATTCAAAATTCCCGATATTTTTGAATACACCACGAACATTTTAATCTGTAACTCATTCAATACTTGCCGTTTCTTATTTTTTAAATACTTTAAATATTAAAAATTGTCTTTGTTAATAAAAGTTTATAACAAAATCTTATTAGCAAAAATCTACGGCCATCAAATCGTACGATCCTTTAGGCCAATTGACATCTAAAAATCTTCAAATTACGTGTCCTAGGAATTTTTTGCATAAAAATGCCTAAATTTCTTTTGTTATTTAGCTTTCAATATTTCAGATTAAAATTCTTAATTTCAGCCCAACAAAAAGTCAGTTATCACATACTCATAGTGCTCAGAATTGCCGGCAGACGTCTCTCTTCCTTCATTTTTAAAGAAATACGAGCTAATGACACCTTTGGACGAAAATGCGCACCAAAAGATACACAGGAGTTTTAAAAAATAAAATAAATTTTTATTTTTTAAAACTCCTTTTATGATAATTTTGCTTATTGACTTGCCTGCTAATCTGTAATTGAACCTCATTTCTGAAAAAAACCTCAGACTTACCACTTCTATTAAAAAATTTACACAATTTTAATGTTTTTTTTTGGATATTTTACCAATTCCTATTATAAAAAAGCAATCATATTTTACAAATAAATATGACATAAAATTTAAAAAAAATTAAGAACTATTAAATAAAATGACTGCATTTTTGCTGAACCGCAAAATAAATACAACTTTACTTTTAAAATAACAAAAATAATATAGAAAATTGATTTTTTAAATATATTAATAAATAAATATGGAAACATCTTGCAAAAAATTTACCAAAATTTCATTATTTTTTCTGACTTTTTTTTTCAATAAAAAATAAAAAATATTAATCTCAACTCCATAATACTGCCATTATTAGAAAATGTGCCACTTTATATACAAAACACATGAGGTTCTATAAAAACAGCGTCTTTTAGAAAATTGAAAATTTCAAATTCATCGTCGCTAGATTGCTTAGAAATAAAGCAATCGACATTTTATATGATGGATCGATTTCTGGTTTTACGTGACTCTTGACGATCGTTGAATAAATTTCCATTTTATTTGACATTAAAATGCAATTGAATATTCGAATGAATGGTTCACCTGCTTTCCGAGCAAGACATTTTACGCGAGCACACCATCCATACCACCACCAAATTGTCAATAAAGAAAAACCCCAACCCACACCACCTCGAATTGTGCCCCATTCTTTACGTACTTTGCCAGAAATGATTTCATAAAATTCCAATCGTTCACTTAATTCAGAAATTTCAGAATGTTAACGTACCGGAAAAGTGCTAAAATCTACAAATAAATAAAATCCATCCAGCGTCAATTGGTGGGATTTTCTTCAACCTTTTATATATTAGCTACAGTGTATATGGAATAATGTTGCCGTAAGTCTTCAGTTTTATTTGAACACGCATAAATTTCAAGTACAAGAAGCTGTGTTGATGCTTGAAAATACGTGAGAAAGGCCCATGGTCATAACTATAAAATGGGTTCATCCTGTACCGTATGCACCAACCCCATCCGTTCGTTCATCCACTAAGGGCAGCTTCCGATTTACGACCCATCTCGTTATTCCTTCATTTCGATAACAACCAACATTCACTATCAGCCCAAAATCGTTATTTTCCTTAATTTTACGTTGACGTTAAAATTTTTCATTTCATTTTCAATTTGCAAAGAAGACAAAATGTCCACGTCATAAAGCACGAATTTTTGGTATTCAACTTTGAAGATTTTCCTTGTTTTCATATAAGAAGAGTTTCGGACTTTTAATGTTTTGTAGAATATTTTCTACAAATTAGAAATTCAATTAGAAATAAAAACTCTTATTTTTATTAAAAAAAATAATACTCTTTCATTAAACATATCCTTTTGACTATAACTTATGATTTTTTAAACATTTTCATACGCAATTTAACTGCATATGATCATCAAATAAAATTGTTTAAATAAAAGTTATTTTTTTTAACTTAAAATCTTATCAAAAATTCTTTACTTCATGTTCGACTAGAAGCAGTTGTCATATTAATTGCGAAATTATTTCAGAAATTTTGGCACACTCATAAAATTAAGGTTTGTTGACATTGAACATACCGAAAATTTCTCTGGTGAATATTCCAATTTTATGAGTATGTCCCGACATAAATCTAAAGAAACTCCAATCCCATTCCTGTTCCTTTACTTAGTACTGTCGGACCATTAATTTTCATGTTCCTCATTCGGCAGCCATCGTATAATATTACTGCCGTAATTAATTTGTTTGCTGAAAACTTATCATTAATAATTCAAACTGGCGACGTACAAGATGTTGCCGGCCATACAAGCTGAACATATTCTTACTTGTACAAATTTTCTGCAGTTGCACTCAGCAAATGTACTCATTCTTTCGTCGAGCAATCCATGAGTCCAATTTAGCCTTAATCGGTCTGTTTGCTGGCCGATCAGATTGATTCATCAAGGAACACGATAGGTAGCTTGTGTAAATATTCAATCATATCGCTTTCACGGTCAGTTTGAAGTCCACAGAAGACTCTGTATACGTTTTAAGCTGACCGAAAAGAGATGCATTTAATTTGAACAGGAACTGATCACTATCATCGTACGTCCTCTCTGTTGGCAGAACTGTACGAGCACATCATCTTTTACGCCTTGGAAGCAATATTTGCTGTGAAGTTTTATCATCGCCAATCTATCTTATGGTATATCCAGAATAGGAAAACAAAAAAAAAAATAAAATTACGCAAAAAAAACTTTTTTTTTGCCTCCAAAAAAAATATTGTGATATTAATGCTTTCAAAGACCTCAATGAAATTCGATGCCCCCAAATGCATTGATGGAATTCAACTTTGACACCAGTTGCTGTCCTAAATATTTTTATTATAATAAATTTATGTGCTCTAATTTACTAATACTACAACTTCTCAGTATAGTACACAGCAATTCAGAGTTTGATTCCAGCTAGTGAAATAGTCAAAATGCCATTTAGCTGTTGCCAAATTTATATTCCAGCACAAATCATAGTAAAAGTTTCACTTAAATAAATTTACTTTTAATTTAAAAAAAGTTACTATAATTTTTCGTAAATAAATGAATTTTTTAATTAACAAAAATCTGCATCAAAACGCCTTTATTCCGGGAAAACTATATTTTTTCTGTCAATAGATCTAGTGAAATTGGTTGTCAGTTCTTTTTCTGATAAAAATCAGGCTTAGCACACCAGTTATTCTTTATAAAAAGTAGATTAGACTGGCGTGATAAAATGTTTTTGTGTCATTGGCTCGAACCTCCAATTGGAAAATGCCAAAAGTAAACAAACCCACATGTTGGCCGCGAAAATTTTTCCAACACAAAACATGGTCGACATGGGCCATCCACCTTTTTTTTGACATTTGCTCAAACTGGCGTGACTAAATTTTTAGTGTCACTAGGTTGATTCGAAAATGGTCAGTTAAAATTGTTTAAAGTAAAGAAACCTACATATTAGCTGCGAAAATTTATTTCAACACAAAACATGGCCGACATAGACCATCCACCTTTTTTTTGACACTTACTCAAAATGGCGAAACCAGATTTTTTGTATTACTTGGTCAAACCTCTAATTGGAAAACGGTTAGTTAAGAACGTCAAAAGTAAGCAAACCCACATGTTAACCGCAAAAAATTTGTTCAACACAAAACATGGCCGACGTGGGCCTGCAACCTTTAATTTGAGACTTGCTCAAACTGGCGAGAATAAATTTTTTTGTGTCACTAGGTTGAACCTCCAATTGGAAAATGGTTAGTTGAAAACGCCAAAAACCCACATGGTTGCGGCGAAAAAATTTTCAACATAAGACATGCCCGACATGGGCTTTCCAACTTTTTTTTTGAAATTTGCTCAAACTGGCGATATTAGATTTTTTACTGTCACTTAGCCGAACCTAAAATTAAAAAATGGTCAGTTGAAAATTAAAAAAATGACCAAACCCACATGTTAGCCGCGAAAATTTGTTCAACACAAAACATGGCCGACGTGGGCCTGCAACCTTTAATTTGAGACTTGCTCAAACTGGCGAGAATAAATTTTTTTGTGTCACTAGGTTGAACCTCTAATTGGAAAATGGTTAGTTGAAAACGTCAAAAATAAACAAAGCCACATGTTAACCGCAAAAAAATTTGTTCAACACAAAACATGGCCGCCATGGGTCTTCCAATTTTTATTTGAGACATGCTAACACTGGCGAAACTAGATTTTCTCCTGTGACTGGGTCAAACCTCCAATTGGAAGATGGTCAGTTGAGAACGTCAAAAGTAAACAAACCCACATGTTGGCCAATATAAAAACATGGCCGACATGGGACTTCTATATTTTATTAGAGACTTGGTCAAACTAGCGACACCAGATTCTTTGTGTCACTAGGTCGTACCTCCAATTGTAAAAAGATGTGTTGCGAACGTCAAAAGTAACCAAACCCACATGTTAACCGCAAAAAATTTGTTCAACATAAAACATGGCCGACATGGGTCATCCACCTTTTTTTTACACATGCTCAAATTGGCGAGACCACATTTTTTTATTTTACTAGCTCGAATCTCTCATTGGAAAATGATCAGTTGAGAGAGTCAAAATTAAACAATTCCACATGTTAGCCGCGAAAATCTGTTCAAGACAAAACATGGCCGACATGGGCATTTTTCATCTTTTATTTGAGACTTGTTCAAACTAGCAAAAAAAAAGTCATATTTTTAAACCAAATTATAAAATTTAAATAAATTTTAAATTTATTTAAATTTTTTAATTTGGTTTAAACCTCCAATTGGCGGTTTGGCTTAATAATACAAAAAAAAATCTGGTCTTAAATTGTTGAGACCAGATTTTTTTGTATTATTAAGCCAAACCTCCAATTGGAAAAAGTCAAAAGTAAAGAAACTCAGCTGGAGATAAAAAAAACTCTCGTCTCAAAAGTCTGACATTTTTTTTTGCTTTTCATTATTTTTTTACAAATAAATTGGGAATATTTTCAACCCGAAACTTTGAGAATGGAAACTTTTCAAAATCGCGCCATTGTACCATCCTGTGATGCTTAACTCGCTTTTTCTAACCTTTTAACAGAAATGCGGTTCTTTTCATACTCATTGTGAAGCCTCTTGAGCAATTAGTATCCTTTCTAAATCCTTTTTTTAATTTCGAGAATCAAACTAACATTTTCTAAAAAAAGGAAATTATCTTCAACTGACCTAAAAAAGGAAATTATCTTCAACTGACCAATACCAATAACAAAAATCCCGATTTCCAATGTAAAATAATTTTAAAAAAATAAAAAATATCTTTTTGCAAAAATAATCTAAAAATTGAAATTTCTAAAAAAAATAACTAAGTATGCCCAGCAAAAAACTTTTGAATATTCATTCGAAAAAAATTAATAAACCAACTCTAGAATAACTCGTACAGTAAAAATTACTACATGGTAAAATGCCAGTACAAAAATTCCAATTATTACCACAGAAGCCACTCCTTCTACTCGATGGATAGCTCAGATATGCGACCATTTATTTGTTGATTAATTATGCAAAGCTACCTGATTTGACCAAATGGCCAATCTGACTGAGAATTGGTAAAAATAGTTTCGGTTATTTGTTTTTTTCTTTTCAATTTTATTTAATTAACATTAAGATATTTATCTTTGTTGGTGAAGATAAGAATCCGCCCTTTTTTTTGGAAATTGGCTAAAGTGAAAAATTTATTCAAATTGCAGCTTTTACTCTAAGCTTAACCTCTTTTTTTTTCTACTTATTTGTAGAGTCAAAATAATGTATAGACTCTAAAAGCCACGAGACCTTTTCTCACACAATAAATTGTATTTTCTGTCATGAATGGACGGTAAAATAATTTTAATAAAATTCGATTGTGAGAGCCTGTTTTTTTCGGAAGCCATTTGTCTTCTATGACCATTTCATGGCACAATGACTTAATAGGTGAGTGTGGAATTGAAAATAGTGAACGATTATATTATGAAAAGTAACTCTTCACATTATTCGATCGTTTGTCTTAGGCAACTTCCCTTATGCCGTCTTCTCATATTTATGATGACGGCAACTAATGCACGAATCAAAGAATTACAAAAATTAATATTATTGTATAAAAAAACGAAAACCCAACTAAAAATAACAACAAATAGACCATCTAAGATATATATTTTTTTATAATTATTTTTTTATTTAAATAAGGCCATCACTTTTATCGTTAGTTTTTATAGAAGCAGAATGTGACAAGGTTGAAAAAAAATTATATATAAATAGTGGCTACTATCAAAGGAACTAATTCCCTGCTAAACAAATATACCAGCTTCATGGACATAGCCACAGAAACATTTTAGAGTATCCGCCATGAATTTTCCATGTCCACATTTCAAGTGGATTAGACCAACGAAAAACTAGTAAAAACTGGTGAAACTATAGAGAAACGAGCATAGTCACCATGACCTGTATAGAACGGCCCAATCGAGTGACTATAGTGAAGGCAGGTGAATAGGCAAAGTATGCGGGTCGAGCTAGAGAATTCTCTGTTTTATGTAAATTTATTCCGACAAATGATTTCATGCTAAATGAGTACAATTAGAGAGGATTATAATATCTAATGTGTTTCGTAAGTGAAAAAAACAACAACCAAAAAAATTACAAAAAAAAACAAACATTCAAACTCACCTGACCGAACCCAAAACAGAATTTATGGGCAGTAGCATTAAAATGCCTGAATTTTTAAGTACTGGTATTAACTATAAAAAGGGGATTTTTTTATTTTACTTCATCTTTTCGGAAAAATTATCGGCACTTGTTAAAAAAAATCTCATTTTGAGATAAATAATATTGCAAAAATCAAGATGGTAACAAATTGTTGAAAATATTTTATATTTTCGAATTTGGGCTAGTTTTTTTTTTTTGGATTTTGCTTTTTACTAAAATGGCAATAAAATTGATTAGGCAAATTGATGGCAATATTTTCTTTAAAAGGAAAGAATCTAAAAATTACATTTCAATCATCCAATTGAACGAAAAATCGATCAATGGATGCATCTTAGGAGGGGACATAGAAATGTCTCGACCACGTGATCGAACCCTCGGAAAATTTCGAGCAGAATTACACGTGAGCTCGATCAAAGTTCGTCCAGTCAGAATTTGTTCGAGCTACGATTTTTTTCTTCATCCATTTGACATTTGACATTTGTTTTGTTTTCTTGAATGATTTTTAAAAAAAAATTTTGAGCAATGTTACACGTGAGCTCGATCAAAGTTCGTGCAGTCAGAATTTGTTTGAGCTACGATTTTTTTCTTCATTCATTTGGTATTTGACATTTGTTTTCTTTTCTTGACAGATTTCAAAAAAATTTTGCCTAATGGTATACGTGAGCTCGATCAAAGTTCGTCCAGTCAGAGTTTGTTCGAGCTACGATTTTTTTCTTCATCCATTTGACATTTGACATTTGTTTTTTTTTTGTTGAACGATTTCAAAAAAAAATTTTGAGCAATGTTACACGTGAGCTCGATCAAAGTTCGTCCAGTCAGACTTTGTTCGAGGTACGATTTTTTTCTTCATTCATTTGGCATTTGATATTTATGTTTTTTTTGCGTTTTGCAGTACTAAAAATCAAGGAATAGTTAGAAAAATAAATGAACAAAATAAAAAAAGTAATAAATATATTTGTCAAATGGGAAATTGGATAATTCAACAAAAACAAAATGCAGCAATAGGAGCAGGGTATAAGTGCCTGAGTGTGGTAGCGCGATAACGACGGTGAATAAGCAAATTTGTTTACAGAACTCTGTAGTGGTGACCACTTCAAGCAGAAATTATACAACAATTTTCACCGCCTTGGCAAGGATGATTTTGATCACCTTTTGGAACTGGTTTTAGTATTAATCATTAAACAAGGATACGCCAATAGCTAGACTAGGCGATTCAACGTCACTGCCATTGTTAAGAAATATATTATGCGATATTTTTTTATAAACAACCGGCAAATAAAAAACCAAAACAAACAAATTTTTATACACCAACGTTCTTTACACAAATCATGCTGTTAAATGTCCAAATTGCAATAATGTTCGCGCTCGAACACGTACGTCGAATGGAAATTTTAATTCGAGCTGCGTGTTTGAGCTCGGTGCTTAAAATGATCAAGCATTTACAATTTAAGGTGATTAGACCATTTGAGCAAATCTGTATATTTTTTTTGTGTCGAACATGCTCGATCCAGAAGAATGTGTTCGTGCAACCTGTTCGAGCATATGTTAAACCGCTCGAGCCAAAAAAATGTACGATTTTTCCTAAAACTCTACCATTATTTGAAATATGTAATCGTACCTATAGGTAGTCTTATTTATATTTGAAAAAAGGAAAAGTCTTCAAAATTAACTTGAATATCTTTAAAATAAAGTTGTTGACTTATGAAAATATCTTAGACGAAGTTTTCTGCAAAAATTTAGGAAAAAATAGTTAACGGGCAAGTTGTGTGATACAAAATAAATTTTATTATTTATTATAATATTTTCCATTTATATTAATTTAATTTAAAAAATTTGCTTAAAACAATTCTGCTACTTAGAAGGTAATACACTTAAAATTAGAGTCCATAAGATAACTCAATAACACCCAAAATATTATTTTGTTCATAAAATGTACAAACAATTTTTTTACATGTTTTTTTTATTTGATTATACTTTTTAGTCTATGGCATCAAATCATAAAACACAATATCTCCCAAATGTCCAGCACAACTCCTCTAGTAACACAGGATATTCTTATAAAAACTTTCCATGCTTTTTCCGAAGTTTGGGGCTGTATCTCATTTGTAAGCCATATGAATTAGTTCTTCAACCCTCGAAACACCTATTGCCTATTCGCATAAACCTTCATTTTTATGTAGTCCTAAAGAAAGAAATTCAATTGAGTCAAATATCAAATACTACCCAATTAAGGTCATACAAAGTTTGTTATCATATCATGATAACGGGCCTTCACTAGCCCAAAACCCGTGCTGACTGCATCAGCTCAGAAAGTACACTCATTTTGGATGCAGAGCATATTTTTAACTGATATTTTCAGTACTCCCTAAATAAATCAGTATATATTTTTAACGTATTCTTTTAAGTGCCTAATCGTTCATGATGATTTCTTTTGTTTATAAAATTAGCATAAAAAGCTTGTTGTTCAAGCACTCAACTTAAAAATTTGCAGCGCCACAAAAAACCTTCGGGCTGAATTTCTTGTATCAACTCATTTACTACGAGTAGTACTGTAAAAATAATTCATCAATTTTTTTAGATATAATACCACGGGTCGCCTACGACTAATTGGATTTGGATATGACCAACCTACACGTACAATAATTATTAGATCCAGGCAGTTACACACAGCATGCTTGCTTTCAAACTTAATCTCCTGTTGATACATTACTTAAATTGCCTCATGCATTCGAAGCCTCATGAACGTTTCACTTCTAGCCGTATATCCCTTGCAGTTTTTTTCAAATAGCAAGTAGATTCTGCTTTCAACTCTAGTTTACCAGCACTCAGAAAACCCGCGTTCCTGTTCACTCTTCCATCTTCACTCCTTCTTCTTATATCAGGTGGGCTCACCATCTTCTACAAACAAAACCTGCCTCTTATTCTATGCATAAATCAATCAAGAAACCCTTCTATCAATTTGTCTGCGATGAACGATCTAACATGTAGATCGCCCATCTAGCCTTCAACTCGCTATATATTATCTTATCCCGCTCCTGACCACCTCTATCCACCACAAGTACAGTCTGTGCAAACAGTCAGTAATCAGTTAAAAGCTAGTTACCCTAACTCGTTAAATCAAGGCTTACCTGAGCTTCTGCTATCATCTGCAGCAAAAGCACCCGGGATAGCTGGTATCTGCCATCACCACAGCGATCAGGTACCCCACAGCCACTCCATTTCAGCCCTCATCTCTCTGATTAGGCATAGTATGTTTCAATTCTGCCGGACTTCTGATCTCCGTGTTACTAGTTTAAATAAAGTGTATTTGGTCAAGTAACACTCACCCCACTCAAAGAGTTGTATGTTCCTCGGCACTGCTAGGCCGGGTCAGGAGCGCGGGTTCCTCAAGACCCAAGGACCACTTCTGTTATTGGTAATTGTTTGATCGTTCCCTTAGAAGAGGCGTCCTTGTGGTTGAGTGGTGCTTTAATAGAGGTTCTATAGGTATGAATGGTGACAAAATTGAGGTTGTGGTGTTCTGAGCCACATTTTCTTCCACAGCAGCAATATTTTAAGCCCAATGGTTTTCTCACTTTTTTCACCGATCCAGATTCTACACCGACATTTGATCACACATTATTTTCTGTTTATTTGTATGTAAGGTCTCTAAGACAAACGCCAGAGGTCATTTTGTAGCGCCACGACCATAAGACCATTTGGAGATATTTCTCATTATTATACGTGTTGTGAAAGTAGAGTCCAAATTGGATCTTAGGCAGCTTCTTTGCGAAAAAAAGTCAGCTCCTTCAGAACAAGCCTGCTGCAATGTGTTTTGGCATAATAACTATTATTTATTAAAAATTGCTTCACCCGACTAACTAAACCAACAGTTGACAGACTGTGCCAAAACTCTACTTGGCAATTTTGTGCATTAGTACTAACTTAAGAGCAAAACCATATTATTTTCATATCGAAATTTCACATTTGTTGTTCATATTATCCATCAAACTACTTCAAATTATCAGAAGCCAGACCCTGTAGACTAGATGGTAATCATCTGGAAACCACAATTTATACAACATCATCATAAGATTTACGGAAATAATTTCTCAAAGCGCCATGAAATTAACCTAATCGAGTAAATATACTAATTTGCCAGAGCAAATATTTGACTTTTGAAATTCGTTCAAATCGCATCCGTTCACATTGCATCTTCAAAATCCTCTAATTTATGATTGCCAGCACACAGGTGGGACTTTTTGGCAAGGAGTGCATATAAAGAAAATGGAAACGAGGAATTAGATGAATCATAGTTAAACATGGAAAATGTTCGATAATTTTGCATTTATTTTTATACACAACCGAGTTCGGTTTGGTTACAAAACTCCCAGTTACGATAGTACGACGGCTGTCAGACGATTATCGGCTTTTAGATGAGCTGCATTGGCAAATCGGCGTGCAATGGTCGGCGTGCTGTGGTCATTATATCTTGATTACACTGAATATTCTATGCACAGGTGGACTGTTATCTGATGTTGAATATCGAGGACTAATACCAAGTTTAGTTTAGTATCTTAACTAGAGACTTAAGAAATACCAAAGATTGCGACCAGATTACCTTCGAGTTAGAGATAATCGGATGCCCAATGTCAAGGGCTCTAGTAGCCCGACTTATGAATATGTATTGGAAGCAAGCATTTTAATTATTGGAATTAATCAATTTCAATAGTAATTTTTGTTATTAAAGAAGAGCAGAATTTACACACCACCAGTACAGCTTCGTTAAGAATGGTTAAGTACGGCATGTTTTAATTATTTTTGTTGGTCTTCTTTTTGGGTTGGAAAAGATTTCCTAAAGATTGACCAGAGTTGCATATATTTCCAGATGCTAGTATATCTATGTGTATATATGTAAGTAAGAGTTGCAATTTCATAAGGACAGGTTGCCTATCCTTTTAGTAATGGTGGTGGGATAATTAATTCTCCTCGCCGATGGCATGTACCATCGTTGCTAAGCCGTAACTTTTTCACAAAAGGAACGCCAAAAATTTGCATCATCGTACATCTCTCCATGGTTCTGTCTAATTCTGTCCACTACAGTTCTTTTCGAATGCCGAAATAAAAGTCGCGGATGTGATGGACGACCTGCATATTTAAATTATTCGAGTGTAATCGAGGGAACCTGTCCAGAATGCTGGCCATTTCTCTACAGTGTCAAGAGCACCGGCCTTTTCTTACCTTAACTCTGAGGATTCCGATGTCGCCTATTCCACGAACTTATTGCCAACGATTTCTTCAATTTTCACCAAATCTTTATGCATCGATCTTCGTGAGGTTTTTATATGAAAAGGTGGAACTTTGACCATGCATCCATCGGCTATCATTTTGCTTTACGATCAACGGACCGGACCTGTCGCTTCCAGTGGAATTAAATTGAATTAATGTCGGCTAATTGTTTGCAATTAAAATTCAATGGCATATCATAATTTACCGATTTCACCTTAAGTGAATTGGATTTTGCCAATTTTTCTTATAATTTTTTTCTCTGTCGCTAGATTGGAATCTTTATCAGCGTTGTTGATTCATTTGAATTTTTTGCAAATTTATGATAAGTTTTGTTGGTTTTTATTTTCAATTTTAATGTTCAATTCTTTAATATTCTTCGGCCCTTTTGCATATTTCTCATATAATATATTTTGAGGAAATTTATTATTTAAAAAAAAAAAAAATTGGAATAAAATTTAAAAAAAAAGTAATTAGAATAAAATAATTTTTATAATTAATAAAAATTTTAGAATAATTTTTGAACCAGACTATTTTCTAATACTAGCAAATAAATGTATTTTATAGTAAATAAATAAAATCAAAAAGTTAACAATAAAAAAAGGGGAATTTTTAAGACAATTTTTGCAAATCAAAACAATTTAAGTAGTTAATTTTTAAAAGATTAAAAAGTTTCCAAAAAAGAACATAAAGGATTATGCATTTTATAGTTCTGAAAGTACAGTACTGCCATTTTGCGGTTATAATGAAAATATATTATCTAAAAAAAAGTTTAATTTAGCAAAAAATTTGCCATTTTATAAAACATATTTTTTAACAACCAGTTAATACGGTACAAATTCAAAATTTTTTTTTACAAAAGTGATAGTTCTAACGTAATTAATTCGCATACAATTTTTTTCAGCGATGAGGCTCATTTCTCTCTCTTGGTGGATACGTCAATAAGCAAAATATCTATGCATTAGGTTCTAAAAAGCCACACGTAACTGTAAAAAAGTCTATGTGTCCATTGAAAATGACTGCCTGGTGTGCATTTTCTTAAAAAATTTTATTGTAAACTGATACCACAAAAAACAGGTACCCCAAAGCCACCCCATTTCAGTCCTCATTTCTCTGATCAGTCATACTGTGTTTCAACGCTGCCGGACATATGACCCCCGTAGGACCAGTTTAAATAAAGGATATTTGGTCAAGTACCACTCACCCCATATAAAGAGTTGTAAATTCCTCGGCACTGCTGTGCCGGCTCCGGACTATGATTTCTCCAAGACCTACACTTCTATTATTGATGATCGTGTGATCGTTTCCCCAGAAGAAGCCTCCTTGCGTGGTGAGTGGTAATTTAGTAAATGTTCTATTGATGTGAATGGCGTAAAAATTGAGGTTGTGGTGTCCTGAGCCACACTTTCTTCCACAGAAATAATATTTTCAGCCCAATCTGTACGAAGACGTAATGATTTTTTCACCGATCCAAACTCTTAACCGATATCTTATCACCCATTATTATCTGTTTATTTATATCTAAGATCTCTGAGACAAAAAGCGAGAGGTTATTTTGTAGCGCCATGACCATGAGACCATTTGGTGATATCACTCATTATAATACGTGTTGTGAAAGGATAGTCGAAATTAAATCGTTCAAGCATAATTTTTTATATAATAAAAGTAAAAAGTAATCCATTATTTTGCCAATAGATGGCTTTAGGAATCTGTATCTACCGTTTTAAAAGTGCGCTCGGGTTGCACTAGATAGCGTTAGAAAGATAAGATTTTGTGCTAAAATAGTTTCTGATACAGTTTTGTAATTACTTAACTCAGTATTTTTTTAGCACGCGTCAAAGATGGACACCAACAAAGAGAAAATACGCCATATTTTACAGTTTTTCTTCGATAAAGGCGAAAACGCAAGCCAGGCAGCTGAAAATCTGAATAGTGTTTATGGTCCTAATATTGAAACAGCCAATCATGCGCAATTTCGGTTTCGTCGATTCCGTTCCGGTAACGTACACATCGAGTTCGACCCAGGAGCTAAGCATTGCACAAAAAATCGTTTGGAACCACTTAAATAAGGCTGGATACAAAAAGAAGCTCGATGTATGGGTGCCACACGAGTTATCGCAAAAAAACCTCATGGACCGAATTTCCATCTGCGAATCGCTGCTGAATCCCAACAATATCGATCCATTTCTGAAGCGGATGGTTACTGGTGATAAAAAGTGGGTCACTTACGACAACGTCAGTCGTGGTCAAATCGCGGTCACCCGGCGCAAACGGTGGTCAAGCCAGGATTGACAGCCAGGAAAGTTTTGCTGTGTGTTTGGTGGGACTGGCAGGGAATCATCTACTATGAGCTACTCCCCTACGGCCGAAATCTTAATTCGAACCTATACTACCAACAATTGGACCGCCTGAAAGAAGCAATCGCCCAGAAGTGGCCAGCTTTGGCCAATAGGAGAGGAATTGTGTTCCATCAGGACAACGCCAGGCCGCATACATCGATAGTGAATCGCCAAAAGATCCAGGACCTTGGTTGGGATGTTCTTATGCATCCACCTTATAGTCCGAACCTGGCACCAAGTGATTACCACCTCTTCCTGTCTATGATGAATGATTTTGCAGGTGAAAAATTAACCTCAAAAGAAGATTGTGAAAATCGACTGTCCCAGTTTTTTGCCAATAGGGACGAGGGTTTTTATAAGAGAGGCATTATGCAATTACTTCCAAAATGGCAACAAGTTATCGAATAAAACGGTGCATATTTGACCTAAATCGTATCATTCTATCTATGCTAAATAAAACCTTCAATTTAATGCAAAAATAATGGATTTCCTTTCATTACACCTTATATTATTAATAATGTACACAATACAAAAAAATTAATTTTACATCAAAAGTTTAATTATAAATACACCAAATTTAGTTTTAATTTCTAAATTTTAATTGGATAATTTTTTTTAATAATTTGAACATAAAAAAAACCACGTGTATTTCCTTAAATTTGAGAAACTTTTTGAGTTTTAATGAACTTTCAAAGTACTTTAAAATAATCTCCAAAATATAAAACCATTCATAAATTATTATCACATCCTCTCTATGGGTTCGCTCTTGTAGGTGGTCTTAAAAAAACTGAAGAAAATAATCTTTGGGAATAATTTTTTTCTCCCTATAACCTAAAAAGCTTATAACAAATAAGCTTAATATCTTTTGTATTATATAAATTGACTAATTAATTATAATGTCTTACGCTCATAGTAGGTGTCCGGTAAATTTATTGTATTTTTGTTATTTTTTCTATATTCTTGAAAATCGAAATTAAAGAAAAAAATAAAATTTATTACCAGAAAATTTTTCTTCAAATTCAATAATTTCTTATAGAGTATTTTAGCGTAAGAAAAATGTTCAAAATTTTGCCTAATCAATTTTTTCCGTACAACAGCAAAATTTTAATAACAAAATTTCCATAATTTATAGAAAAAAAACAAGTTTTCGTATTTTTTTTTTACAAGTGCACCTTATAGATGATAAATGACAGGTAAAATAAAAATATTTACTAAAACCTTCGAGAAAAAAAGAAAAATATTTGATGAAATTTATCCAGCATGGCCTTTGAAACTAATTTGATTTTGAAATTGATTATAATTTTGGAAATAGTTGATGTAGAAAGTCTTCAAAATTAAACGATTTGTCACATTATTGTCACTGGACGTTGATAGAGTGGGTGTACCGTAACCAGGTATGATTACCTTCTTATGCAGACATAAGACCAGGAGAAGAATGATCGACGATGACTTACAATGAGACACAATAACGCGTACTAGAAGAAACTATGGCCAGGTGAGTAATGAATATGGTCTTTTTGGAAAAATATGATTCCTTGCATAAAAAAAAAACAACCATCAGTAGTAGGCAGACTCATCAACATCTAAATCCAAATAAATTACTTACGCCTAAGAATCTCATTAATCTACGTTTCAGGACTCTCTTCACCGTTCCACCTTACAACTGGTAGCCTATCATGTGCACCATGTACCTGAGATGGTAAGAAAAGAGGGGAAATGAACAAAAAAAATTTGAATTTTTCATTCGCTTTTCGAGAAAGAATGGACGTACGCCATCGATGGCAGATTGGATTTCAGTCACCGTACAAACAACGATGGGACCAACTCCCTAAAGGCATCACACAGTCATGCATTTACCTGTTTATCGAACTGCATGACAGATTGCTGTAAAATACCACCATTCCGTGTTTGCTTTCAAGAACTAAAAAAAAGCAGGAAGGAAAAAAAATAATGTGAAAGATAAAAAAATGTCGAGAATATAAATTTAAATTCAAAATGAACGCGAAAAGTCAAACGGTCGCTGATAAATTCTCGTCGACTTAATATCGACGCGATAATATTTCAACCTCGGTAGCGAAGCTACTCGGGCATAAATCACCCACGAACCGTTCGACGGATTTACAAGATAAATGCCCTTGGGGGACGGACATCACCCTTGCCGGGCTGAACTTACCATCAACTCTGTGGTGGAAGGAAATAGACCCCTTCCAAGGCTAGACATGCCTAAGCTCTTCTATTCATCTATTCCGTTGGTTATTTGCAATTTGAATCTTGGATATTTATACACCTTTAAGTGGCTTTAGAAGAATTCTAGACAAATCTACTTTTACAATATGTACTTGAGTTGCTACTTAGCTCCATCATCGTTAGTGACACTTTAAAAAAATCGCCAAGAAACGGTTATTCAAAAGAAAAAAAAAAACTCTCTTTTAATATGGTTAGTAACGAAGAAGCTAAGAAGCCATGGAAGTGATGGTAATTTTCAGAGGATTGTACAATAGTTTCGATTTACTTTCTTTTCACTTTCATTTTAATTAACTGATAGAAACAAGAAATACTTTCACATTTTTATCAGAAGTATCAGGAGCAAGGAAGTAGAGAAAAAGATTGATAACAATTTGATCGAAATTTATGCAACAATCACTTCTGTTTCCCTTCTTCAAGTGCTAAAAAACTGATTATATGAGCTATGGTGCTGTAGTATTGGTGATAGGAAAATATCTCATCACCTCATGGAATGTAGTTTAAGATAATTTTTCCTATTTCAGATACAAGCAATCCTAGTAAAAATTGGGTTTCGTAACGCTGTTCTCGATGCAAATAACAAATTGTCCATCGAATTTTACATCAATGTCGCAGCAAATTGGCATTTTCTTTGCACTTGCGAACATTTCCCAACAGCTTCTCTGATAGAAGCACAGTCAAACTGGTAGTATGCATAAGTAGCAGGGCCCCTAAACTAGTCTATGTAATTCGAAACAGTTCGCAAATAGTTACTAGTCGATAGTAAAAGTTTCGTTTTGGTTTCTTTTGGTATCGAAACTAACAAGTTTCCGTAACAGTTCGATTCATAGAAGAACATAACAGCCATAATTAGGGAACACGTTTACAAATTGCTAACAACAATGTTCACACTTGAAATGGTTTTTAGTATTAACTGAAGAAGAAAGTCAGAAGCTAAAATTGGAACGAACCTGCTAGATGAGAACAAGCTCCAAACTATGCTGAGAGAGTAGGAAAAAAAGTACTATTCGTTGATTAATTTGTTGCTTAAATACGATAAGGTGTATGCGTTTTTCTAAACTTCTTGATGGAATACGAAAAAAAACTTTTTACATTAATGGAGCCTGACTGCAGAGATCATCAAAAAGCACTATCATCAAAAGTCAACGTGCGTGCCATACTAAAAATGATTACCACAAAACGATTATCATAATTCCTTATTTCGATTTGATTCCAGGAAGGCCATCAATAATTCATCACCTCGATGAGTTTGTGACAACACATCTCTGAGAAATTATGAAGAATTTGAAGATTCCTTCAAACTGTGATCATTATCGACGACTATTTTGAACAGATAAGATCGGCGCATCGAACACAATGAAGCGAGTAGGGGGGCTTTTTATCTCAACGGATCCACACCTAGCAGACAATCTGCCTTATAATCAACCTACGAGAATACTCATTTCCAGATGAAGTAGTAAGAGTCCTAAGGGTGTACACTCCTTATTTTTAACTTTTGTCAGATACCTACAAGTAGGCTACCAAGATGCGGACATCCCACGAATCGAGGTGTACAGAAGGTATGGACAATCGACGAATGCAGTAAAAACTGTTCATTTTATCATCAAAATTGATCTTCTCACCTTAGTCGATAAAGAATATGTTGTTCTGTGGTGTCGTTCTAGGACCTCGCCCCAGAATTTTAATAGGAAATAGTCCACGGACAAATGATGGTGAAGAATTTTTTTTCCTTTGTACATCCTTGGTCTGATCGTTTTAGTGGTAATGTTATTATCTAGATTTAAAAATGTAGTATGAACGTTCATAAAGATCATGTGAGGAGTGAAATTTAAAACTGTCTATAAAAAAAAATTATGTCCACTTAGTACAGACTCGAAAAAGTATCTGAATTGGCCATAATATCGATGGTGGGTAGTCCATTCTTTCAGTAAATCTTCTCGACACTCTAATATGCATTCTTGGTAATGGTGTGAAGACCCTCTGGTTACGAATTATGGAAAATAAATTTTTACGAACACCGATAGAGATCTTTGTGATCCTCAGTAGAACGCTGCAGGTGATGCAGCCGAACTTGTACCTCAATTAAAGAGTATTCCGAATATGAGGAAGCCCAACTTTTACTAGAATCAAGACTTGACAAGTTGAACTTAAATAAATTAATAATTTTCAGAATACAATTAATTTTAAATTTACTAGTAAAAAAATTGGAAATTTTTAGCAACAAAATAAACGATTATCCATTCTATGGGTTGGAGAGTAGATTCCTACGAATTAAATGTTTGTTCTTATAAATATTTAAAATTATAAAATTTATTTAGTGTTTTTTTTGCCATTTTGAAATATTTTATTTAATTTTATGAAATTAGTTAATCATGGAATGTACAGAATATACACCTTAACAACGCTTTAAAAATAATCCATTTTTTTTTCTATTAAAATAAACATTCTTTTTTTTGCAACTTATCGTGTATTTTTTTCAAAATATGCTTGATAATTTTTTCAAGGGAATTTTACAGTTATATTTGGGCTTATATCCTTACAAAATTGTTATCACACGAAAGGTAAAGTCATTGGACCATCGCCAACGCTGTAAATTTACTGATTTTGTTCTGGACGAACTTGGAAATAATGGCGATTTTTACCCAAGAAAATTACATTCGTAGATCAAGCGCATTATCATCTATGTGAATGGTTGAATCAACAAAACTGCCCATGCATAATTTACGAGAAAACTTTTACATTCTGAAAAAGTGATTGGGTGGTGCGGTTTATTGTATTTGGGAAAGACAGTGTCTGTTACTGTCAAAATCGATGATAATGAACTGAATTTGAGAATATTGAGTTAACGAACATGTGGTTTTAAACAAGAGGGTAATGCGTGCCACACAGCCCATGCCACAATCGATTAATTTCCGAAAAAAATTTGCGCATGGATAGTTTCAAGAAATGCAGAGCCTCCAAAAAGTTGTGATTTAACACCTTTGGACTTCTTCTTGTGGGGTTATTTGAAGCCATTCATCTATGTCAATCAGCCAGCAACCATTGACGTATTAAAATTGAATATTGAATACCAAATACATAAAATAAGGGCGGATTTTTTGCACAAAATGGTCGAGAATTGGAGCCATTGTATTTGATTCTGAAAACGGTGGCCATTTGAAACTTTAAAATAAAAACAAAAATTTTGCTTTGCCACGTTTGGTTTTTTTTTTTTTTTAAAAAAACTCATATAAAATCATGGGAACTTTTCACGCAACAAAGTCACAATTTATGACATTGTGTGGCTTGTGACGTTAACTTGCCAATATGGGCCAGATTAATATACTTAACGTCAGATAAAAGTTGACGGTAACTATCTCTCCTTCGGTTTCAATCAAGACCAAAATGTACATCAGAGATTCACCAATTTGCAGATACAGTGATTTCTCTATAGTTACTTGTGGATTTTTAAAGCATAATGAAAATTGTGCTAATTTTAAAAATGCGGGATTTTTGGCAAATTTTGAGTGTTTATTTTGAAAAATTGTTACAATATATTTTATTCAAAGTATTGTCCATCGGAAGCCACTACTTTTTCCCATCTTTCTGGCAATATATGGATTCCGCGCCAAAAAAACTGCTCCGGTTTTGAGGCCAAGAATGAATCGAGCCAATTTTTGATGCCCTGTTCTGAAGTGAATCGTATTCCGGTGAGGGCGTTTTGCATGGATCTAAACAAATGGTAGTCGGACGGGGCAAGGTCTGGTCTATAAGGCGGGTGAGGCAAAACTTCCCAGCCACTGTTTTCCAAATAATTTTTAACCGGTCTTGCAACATGAGGCCGAGCTTTGTCATGATGGAAAATTATGGCTTCGTGTCTGGTCGCATATTCCAGGCGATTTTCGGCCAATGCTCGCTTCAAACGGATTAATTGTGTTCGGTAGAGGTCGCCTGTGATCGTCTGGCCCGATTTCAATACCTCATAATATATCACACCCTTCTGATCCCACCAAATACAGAGCATTACCTTGGGGCCATGGATATTTGGCTTTAGCGTTGATTTGGCTGGTTGGCCAGGCTTCACATACAATTTTTTTGCGCTTTGGGTTGTCGTAATGAATCCATTTTTCGTCGCCAGTAATGATTCGATTCAAAAATGACTTCTTTTTCTGCCGTTCAACGTCTCTCGGCTTCAATTAGTATGGGACCCAAGGATGAATTCTGCTGCTTTCAAACGTTTTGAAAGGGCTGCTTGAGTGGCTCCCAATGATTTTGCAATTTCTTTTAGTATGGGACCCAAGGATGAATCGCCGTACCGGGAATTCGAAAAGAGAGAAGAAACCCTCTATATCTTAAATTCACTATAAAATATAAATTAAGTTTTAAAGAAAGTTCAGAAATACGAGGGTCATTCAACAAATACTTAGCCTACAAAATAAAAACGAAAATTTTGGAAAGGTGGCAATTTATTTTTCCACATAATCTCCTTCAAGCTCGATACACTTGGCCCAGCGATGCTCTAACTTTTTTAACCTGCCAAAAAAATACATTTTTTCGAGGGAAACAAAATAGGCCTCCGTGGCGACGATGACCCCCTCATTCGACCCAAATCTATTCCCGGCGAGTGATTTTTTTAGGTTTGGAAACAAAAAGTAGTCACAGGGGGCCAAATCTGGAGAGTACGATGGATGGGGCAGCAATTCGTAGCGCAATTCGACCAATTTGGCCATGGCGACGGCGGAGGTGTGAGCCGGCGCGTTGTCGTGGTGGAACAGCAGTTTTTTCTTCGCAAAGCGGGGCCGCTTTTTCTTCAATTCGATGTCAAATCGACCCAATAAGTCAGCATAGTAGCACCCCGTGATTGTTTTACCCTTCTCGAGGTAATCGATGTTGATCACACCTTGTGAATCCCAGAAAACGGTGGCCATCACATTTCCGGCCGATCGAACAGTCTTCGCCTTCTTCGGAGCACGTTCGCCGGGTGAAGTCCACTGTTTCGACTAATCCTTGGTCTCTGGTGTGTACCAGTGAATCCATGTTTCGTCGACGGTCATGAAACGACCCAAAAAATCCGCTGGATTGCGCTGAAACAGCGCCAAGCACGTCGCCAATATGGTCTCACGGTTGCGCTTGTTTTCCGGTGTGAGCAAACGCGGCACCCATCGCGTCGACAGCTTTGTCATGCCAAGTTCTTCGTGTAGAATATAATGCACTGTTCCTACTGCGATATCCACAGTCTCAGCTATCTCGTGAACCTTCAATCGACGGTCTGCCAACACGAAATCGTGAACTTTTTTAACGTTTTCCTCCGTAGCAGCCGTTTTCGGGGCACCTGGGCGTGGCTCATCAAAAACCGACGTGCGGCCACGAACAAACTCGTTGAACCAATTCTTGACGATCGCCATCGACGGAGAAGAGTCACCATACACAGCATCCAAGCAATCTTTGATTTCGCTGCGCGTTTTCCCTTCCAAAAACAAGAATTTAATTACCGAACGATATTGTTCTTTTTCCATTTTTGTGCAACCGACCGACACGCTCGCTTTTAAAGGCTGTCAAAACAAAACTAATAAAGGGAATCGACTGAAATTTTGACAGAAGGCTACTAAAAAAATTGATTGCACGATGGTAAATTTCTTTTGTGACAGCGGATCCATCAGGCGGTGTGGCTAAGTACTTATTGAATAAACATCTTATTATAAAATTTTCTTGATTAATTAAATTTATTAAAAATTAAAAGAAAGGAAGAGATTTTCCACATTTTATTTAAAATATATAAGTGTTAAGAAAAAGGAAGAACTAATATTGTGAAGTTCCAGACGAATCATGGAATTCCCTGCCAAAAACAACAAAACCATTCAAAAAACGCATGCATAATTTCGTTGATTTACGCGATGCCAGCTAACATTTTTATTACCAAAAAAAAATCCAAAAAAAACCAAGATTTTAATTATGACCACAAATTGTTAGAATAGGACGATGCCACTAATCATACAAGGCGAACAGTTCCCAGGATCCATAATTTCGAGATTGATCGCCAAGATCTTGCGATTTGACGCTGTGGGATTTTTTATGTTGCAATAGCTACAAAATAAATCGTATTTATGCCAATAATTTTTGAACTTAAGAGCATGTAAGGACTAACATCTGTCAAGTAATAGCCGAATTATAGCCATAAAAGTGCGAAAAATCTTTAAAAATTACCACAAAAGAATCGAGTCCTGCAAGAGGTTTTTTTTTTGGAAGACATTTGATTAATTTTATATTTTGTGATATATAATGGTAATGTTTAAGCAACATAACTAAATAAGAATTTTATCAAAATATTAATTCTAAATATGGTTTTTTTAATTTTATTTTCTGAAGCGCACTAAAAATAATCTCAGATAGAAAAAAAAAGTTCTTAAACATTCGAAAGTGATATGAATGTTGGAATAAGCTTTACTCCATAAAAAATTTTAGTTTAATTACTATAACAATTATCAATTAATTTATTTTCAAATTGGAAGTTTATACATTTGAAAATTAGGATTTTGTTTGGTTTAATATCTTCTTTTAAGGGAGAAACTCAATTTATTTAATCGTTATTAATTTTTTCTTTTTTTCCAATAATTATTAATTATGCGATCTTATTTTTTATATTGCCAAAAAAAACTATCAAGTACCTTGTTCTAAAGGTTTCCCTGTCATCTTTCAAATAGTAAACTGCGCTCGTTTCCTATTCAGATCCGTCTCGTCTGTGGTCGTATAGAACATGGCGCTCAGTGCTGGAAGTTCATTTAACAACCAAAATTGTTCGATGTCCTGTCACCCTCACTAACCGCTTTGTTGGTGTTATCGCTGCTGTTGCCATTGTCGCTGTCACCGCTGCTGTTCCTGGTAAAAAGCACTTGTTCCATATTCTAATTCCTTATCATTTGCCACAGAAACTGTGAATATTCATCGTGTTCTACTACTTTTTGGAGAAAAGTTACAGAAACAGTCGAATCGATTTTGCTACTACAAATGTTATCCAAGCTATAAACGCAGTCCTACGAGTATGTAAAAGCGGCAAGGATGGCAGGAATGATGAAACTGGCGGCATTGGTAAATTAATTATGCAAACAGACTGGCTGGGCTGGTTCTGGTTGATTCTGGTTGAATAGATTCAATTATTCCGCCTTTGTTCCTTTTTTTTCCCTAAAATTTTCATGGTCGCTTTCTTTGTTGGTTAGCGTTCTTCATATTATGGCTGAGAGTTGGTTCATTTTTGGTTGTAATTGCTTTAATTATTTATGAATACCAGATGACTAGGTAAGTTTTTCAAATTTCAGTAGAGTTGTTCTGGGCTTTGCGGTAGGTTTCCTAAACTCAATTTGAATAAATGACGATAAGAGCAATAACAAAAACTATCAATAATAAAACTATAAACTATAGATTGGTAAAGAAGTTTGTTGATTTGGAAATTACTTTATTGGGCGTCTGCCATAAAAATTAATTCATTAAAAACTCGAAAAAAGCAAGCCCTCACCTTTAAAAAATGAGAAAGAAAACATTGAAATTTTCTTATATTTTAAAAAAAATTTTTTTATATAATTAGTATTTTGTTCAAACATTTGATGTAAAAATTAAGTTTTTTATAAAATTATTTTCTACGAAATAGTAAAATTTCCAAACTAGGCTGGACATTTTGAACGTTTTCAACATATGGACACTGTCCCAAACATCAGTAAAGATTTGAATTTCGCGCCATTTTTGCGATAAAGTGTTGCCAACAGAAAAAACAAACAACATGACAGCTGACAGTTCAGGGTTATTAAAAATGGAGTTATATAAGAAAGAACAATGCATTTTTATTGTTGAGCCATATTTTAAAAATAATGTAGCTTTGCCAGGTACAGTTTGAATAAAATCATCTTTAGCAATGAAGCTCATTTTTACCCTGAACTGTCAGCTGTCATGTAGTTTGTTTTTTTCTGTTGGCAACTTTTATCGCAAAAATGGCGCGAAATTCAAATCTTTGCTGACGTTTGGGACAGTCTATATGTTTAGGGTTCAGAAAATCTACGAGTGGTTGTTTATAAATAAATGCAGCTAGTCAGGCAATAACAGTTAATGGCGGTCGGTATTGTGACATGATAATCCAGATTTTTTTGCCTAAATTGCAAAATATGGATATGGACGATATATCGTCGATGCTCGAGAATAGGGAGACTAGTCAGAAAGCTAAAATTTTTAGGGTGTCGGTTTAAAATTTTTTTCTTTGGTTAGTGCTTTGTTTATAGTCCTTAATTTTAATACTATTTCAAACAATTTGGTTTGCAATATTTCACTGTTTGGTGTTTTATTTGAACTTATGTATTTGTTCTATTTACATAAAAGCGATGCTTTCTCGTTGTAAGTCGGAGTATAACTAGAACTATGTCGATTTTCGTGATCGTAGATTTGCGACTTCGTACTGGAGGAAGAAAAACACAACCGCTTTCTAGCGTCTAATTTTCGATACACAAATGTGTCCTTTTTCCATATTAAAATCGAAAATGACAATTTTTGACATATGTCACTATTCTCGACCATCAACGATATAGTGTCAACAAGATGGTGTCACATCCCATACAACCCGAGAAAGAATTCAATGACTGCTGCATGAACTGCTCAGATCATGCGATTTAAGACCGTTGAACTTTTTCTTTGGTGTTTTTTGTAGTCAACAAGCTTTGATGGTAGAAATTGAGCCCTGTATCAACGGAATTCAGCAATATTTATGAGAAACGACTATAATGGAAAATTTCAACAAAAGAGAAAAACAGTCGGAGAAAATTTCAACATTTATTCATAACGCACACAACCTTATACTGTATGCTTTATGGATTATTGGGTTGTCCTAAAAGTAATTTCGTTGTTTCCCAACAGAGGAATTAATTGTATTTCTTCACAACCAACTTTATACTTAAGCAACATAATGATATGTATTTTGACAGATGACATATTTTGCTTGTAAAAAAATTCAATTGATTCTGCACAGTAGTTTTTGGTTGATACCCTTTTAAATATGGAAAGTGAAAAACTCCATTTTCGACATATTTTACTTTTTTGTTATAGAAAAGATAAAAATGCTGTTCACGCAAAAAAAAATTTACTGATGTGTATGGAGCAGATGTGTTAAGTAAGCGCCAGTACCAAAACTGCTTTGCAAAATTTCGATCTGGCAATTTTGATCTCGAAGATTCACCACGTTCCGGAAGGCCAGTTGAAGCTGATGAAGACACAATAAAGGCATTAATTGATGCAAACCAGCAAATAACAACTCGTGAGATCGCTGAGACATTAAATTTATTTAATTCGACCATTTATGAGCATTTAAAACGGTTAAGTTTAATTTCAAAGCTCGACATATGGGTTGCTCATCTTCTCACAGAAAAAAATTTGTGCCGACGCATTGACATTTGTGATTTGTTTCTCAAACGCCAAAAAAATAATCCATTTTTGAAGTATGTCATTATTGGGAATGAGAAATGGGTTATCTACAACAATGTTAAGCGCAAAAGATCCTTGAGTAGAACAGATGAACCGCCTCAAAGCACTTCGAAAACCAATATTCATCAAAAAAAGGTTATGCTATCTATTTGGTAGGATTTCCAAGGAATCGTTTATTTTGAGCTTCTACCGAGCAACACAACAATCAATTCTGATTGTTTTTTTCTTTAAGTGAATCTTTTTAAATTAAAAGATTCACTTAAAGAAAAAAGGCCAGAATTGGTCAATAGGAAAGGTATAGTGTTCCAACAGGATAATGGAAACCATATACAAGTTTGACCACTCGGCAAAAGATTTTAGCGCTTTGGATAGGAAATACTGACATACCCACCATATTCTCCTGACCTAGGAACCTCCGATTATCATTTGTTCCGAACTCTACAAAAAATTTTAGATGGTAAAACGTCAAAAATCAATTGGATCAGTTTTTTGCCAGCAAAGAAGAAAAATTTTATGAGCGTGGAATCATGCTACTACCAGAAAGATGGTAAAGGATATAGGATCAGACTGGATAATATTTAATTGACTAAAATTTTATTTCACTATAAAAAAATCGTCTTTCAAAAAAAAAAACGAAATTAATTCCCAAACAAGCCAATAAAAAATATTTCAATTTTAAATTATAAATCTTTGTTTTCCATCAAAATAACTTCTGTCTCCCCTTTTTTGGGACACACTATATTTGATTGAAATTTATCCAAAATAACAGTCATTATAAAGTAAGTATTATTTTGGAGGTTTTATTAAAAAATTCAATTTTTTCTTAAAAAATATTGGATATTTTAATAGAAATTTACCAGCTTTAAAAAATGTTTAATTATTACTTGTAAAAGAAATTCAAATTTACTAACAACCCTAAAGGATAAAACCAAAAAAAAAAACTACTTAGAATTTTTTGAAAATTTCGCAAAAAACATGAATAAAATTGTTAAAACAATAATAAAATTTAATTTCAAATCCATTTGTACGTTTAGTTAAAGTAAGCTTTATCAAATTAATATTTATATTCAGCTGTAAGAAATCCCACGGGAAATTTAAAGAACAAATACTAAAGTAAATAATAATGTGTGTATACAATAATATATCATCACTAGGTGGAATCGTTATCTTCGGAAGCTTTTATAAGCCATCAAAAAATATTCCCCCATACCATCGATATGATAGCAATTCCCTAATGCCGATGAGTTCATTGAATGCCCTTTAGTTGAACTTGGCACCATCCTGCCAATTCTAATACTGAGAAAAGAAATAATTTAAGCTGAAAGTTTTATTGATAACTTTTGATTATACTCTACACCCTTAATTTTATCAGTTTTCGAAATTTCTTATTATTGCAAAAGTTCTGGTCAGTAGCATCCGTTTTGTCCATCGGATGGATGATTCATAGATCAAAAGTTATAGAAACCATCCTCTTGGCTGCCACTTCTTTTAATCCTTCATGAATCAACAACTTTTGTACGTTTACAAAGAATTCATGTAAGCACAAGAAAAACAAGAACTGAAAAACGAAAACCGTACAACTGACTACATCCAATCGAACAGTAATAATAAAACAGTGAAAAGTTGTCGACGCTCCTTCAACGTGATTCTGACCATATTCGCTCAAGTTAAGAAGTTGTCTCACGTCCTTAGAAAAGCATATTGCGTTTGTTGAATTCTTACATCCTTGCTACTTACAAGACAAACTGTTTACCAGATGAACGTGCCATCGCCAATGATTGCAAACTTGGAACTTGAGAAAGCCGAGTTAAAGTTGGTGAAGTTCTTCATCAAAACTTCTTCATGCGAATCCGCCAACCACTTCCACTTCGATCTCTGAATATTTTGTTCCACCACCTCCTATCCAACAAAAAGAAAACCCTCCCATTTTCATTTTGTTGATGGGTGATTATCTCAACTTCCCAATAGAAAAGTCAACCGAAACAAAGAAAGTCATCGAGGTAAATTTCGATGCCACTCTCGGTCAATTAGGTGTTCTCTGATATAATCCAGACGCACGAATGGCCTGTCGGAATAAATTTCAACCAAGTTGCTTTTATTTGACTACTTTTCTTTCCAGAAGAAAAAAACAAACATTTTTAAATTAAGTTGAAAAATTTTCACAAAACTTTTAAAATCATTTTTATTTTCCATTCTCGTTAATAATTTCTTTTTTTGCCCTGCTTCCTTTCCAGCATTTTTTTGTAATTGAGTTTATCCCTACGAAAAATAGGTTATAATAAAAATATACTTCAAATGCTGTTGGCAGCAAACTAAATGAAATTTTATATAAAAATTTTAATATTAAACTTTATTTTATAAACTTTGTATTAAGTTTATTTGATTTTTATGTCAGAGTATGGGCAGAAAAAATTATTTTCGAGGCAAAAATTGAATTTTTACGTAAAAGAAGAAATTCTTTTTTCAAAAAAGAAAAAAAAATCATAAATAAAATGTTGACTCAGCTATGAAAAATTAACTAAAGAAAGTCAAAAATAAATAGGAAAATCTATTCAGAATAGAACAAATCAAACCAATCTTATAAAAAAAATCCTGTGATATCCTTTTCTAATAATGACCTTTTACTATTAATAATACATAATATTTGAATTGTCCCCTTTAAATAATAAATTATCTATAAAAACTAGACAATATAATTGATCACTTTTATTATAAATGAATGGAATTATTTACAACCCCTAATCTTAACACTACAAATACTATTCTTTTATGTGTACACTATCAACCCTTAGTCGAAGTTTTTCTATTCAATCACAGAAAGTGCATATTTATTCATAGTTCACTGAAGAAATAGAAAAGATAAATTCAGGCAGGAAAATTTCCCAAAAATTTCTATTCAGTTTGACCTGATTTCGAATATCGATTCTCGCCAAACTCATCATCGTTGTGGACCGATTCATTCGATCGCATCTATTAATGTGATTCATGGACTCACAGCAGAGAAATATTTTGATCCTTTTTCAGATATACTCCTTTTTGAATGGAATCGTGTTAATTGTATCCAAGAGTAATTTATTTTTCCTCAATACCAGATGGCCTGGCCTTTGCGTATGTAGAATTTTCATTTTTCCTAGATTGATATCCTGTCTATTCTGTTAGTAGAATTTAGGTAAAGATAACCAACAAAACGATTTTGCGTCCACTAAAATTTCAGTATGGGTCAGCTCAGCTTCATCATCGAAAAAGAGGCCAGTTAATGTCACCAAACTTGTATACAATATAATACATTGGCACATGGCAACCGTTGCATGATTTATTATATATCAATATTCATGGATCCTACCGAAAAGGCAAAGAGATTTTTCCTTTTCATTTTCATGATAGATGATCGAAAAGATTATCTTCGCTTTTGTTCGAACTTAATTGATGATTTGTACTATCAATCGTAGGTGAATCTATTAATTATGACATGGTATATAAAAAAGGATAATTAATTTACTAAAGGCTTACTAACATATTTTGGTAAATATTTTTTTCTAAATTCTAAAAATTTTAAAATTTGAAATTTTGTCAAAGAACTACATTAAAATATTTTCTTTTTGAGGAGAAGAGTAAACGCAAAAATATTTCTGGGATGATCTATACATATGTGTATGTACATGTGTATATGAAGGGAGTTTATAGTATTTAAAATTTGCAATCTGTAAATCCAGATTACAATGAGGACTATACGAGGTAATATCAATGTTATTCAATTCAAAGTAGTTTTGTTGGGTAGTTGAACATTGGGGGAGGTGTTGCTTCCACTCTTCGTAACAAAGCCTTTGAATGTATTTGATTTGACTCCTTTTAGGCATATTTTCATATCAACATCATTATCTGGTCGCAGCTAGCTAAATCATATACTCTAGATGCCCCACTCTTCCAGTACGACACCAACTAACGCCATTGACCATCCGTAACCACTGCCTACCTTGTCTTCTAGGACTATAAATAGAGCTACTTAAGACTTTCAGGATAGGATTTTCCCCAACGGATTAAGTGTCTAGCCCAGCATAGCCTATTGACCTAAATTTTATCCACAACTAAGAAGTCGCGCTAATTCTCAAGGTTTTTCATTAAATAGTCTGCAGAATCGTCTATCATTATCTAAGGGACCATAGATTCTTTAAAGGATTCATAACTTAAACGTGGATAAGAATTTAAAATTATTTTTGCTGAGAACCCCAGTTTCCAACGTGTACATGAAGAAGAGCAAAATTAGTATCCTGTGTAGCAGTAACTTCGATGTGATGAGCAGAATTTTCAAACGAAAATTTTGAAATAGATTTTCCTTTTGCTTTATACGTGAGTGCGGGAAATATTCTAAAGACGCTGAAGAGACACTAACCAATATAGTATATGGTTCATAATATATACTGGATTTAATCCGCCAAAATTTATACGTTTTCATTACTATAGTTTCTGTTCAGGCAGGGGCTGCATAGAGTATCATAGAGCTGCTAACTATGGGATGTAGCCTACGGCGGTTCTAAGCTAATGCAATTTCACATGGCATACATGTCATTAGACATAATACCAAGAGCTGCCTAAGACCATAAAGATTGAGATACGCCCAATCAACGAGTAAAATACACCTATCCAGTTATGAATTTTGATAGCTCAGCCGACTAAATCCAGGTAGTTACACGCATTTCAATCCACAACCCACCTAGCTTCAATCTAACGCATTCTTCTTTGATTTTTTGCTTGCGCCACGTCTTGCATGGTTTCCTCGTTTTCTTTTCTTCATCTTTATGATCTTCTTCATCTTCTTTATTTTTTTCATTTTCTTTATTTTCTTCTTCTTCTTTATCTACTTTATCTTCTTCATCTTCTTCATCTTCTTCATCTGGTTTATTTCCTTCATCTTCTTTATCTTCTTCATTTTCTTCGTCTTCTTCATTTTCTTCATTTTCTTCATCATCTTCAGCTTCATCGTCTTCTTCATCTTCTTGACCTTTTTCATCTTCTTCTTCTTCGTCTTTTTCATCTTCTTTAATTTTTTCATTTTCTTCATTTTTTAAATATTTTTCATCTTTTTCATCTTTCAATCTTCTTCATCTTCTTTTCTTCATCTTAATCATCTGCTTCATCTTCTCCATTTTCTTCATCTTTTTCATTTTCTTCGTCTTCTTCAGCTTCTTCATTTTCTTCATTTTCTTCATCGTCTGCATCTTTTTCATCTTCTTCATTTTATTCGTCTTCTCCATCTTCTTCATCTTCTTCATCTTCTTCATTTTCTTCATTTTTTTCATATTTTTAATCTTCTCCATCTTCTCCATTTTCTTCTTCTTCTTCAGCTTCTTCATTTTCCTCATTTTCTTCGTTTTCTTCATCTTCTGCATATTCTTCATTTTTTTAAAATATTTTTCATCTTCTTCATCTTTTTTCTTCATTTTTTTTTCATCTTCTTTTCTTCATCTTCTTCATTTTCATCATCTTCTTCATTTTCTTTTTCATGAAAATTAAGAAGATGATAAAAATGACGAAGTGCATCCAAAGTACTGATCCATCTCACTGAGTTAAATAAGGTAAGGCTCTATTAGGTACGAACAAATGGCAATTTGAGTATTAATGAAGGCTGACAAGATCTGTCACTGGTTCGGTCTTTTATGAGTTTTTAGTGCTGAAGGCCTCTTCGAGAAAAGGTGGTCTTCCATTATTTTTCCGCCTTCCAAAAATATTTTATTCCATCAATAAACTTTTACATTTGAAAAGGAATGTTAACACAAAATTTAATTGCACATGCTTGCTCCAAATTTTATTGCTCAAATTTACAAAATCACAAATTCACTTATCACAGCCTAAAAGCTTCCGTAGTTATCGCATGATATTGATACTTGTACTGTAAATGTAAGAGGGACTAACGTGCAAGTTATATGGAATAAAAGTCCGCAGTATTTCCAGATCGCTGTCTGTCATACCATTATCGTTAAGTTAATGGCACATCTTTTATACTTAACTTTGAAATCACTAATATTTAAAGATTCCTTACTCTTATTCAGTCCCAAATATATTTTCTAGAAAGTCAATTTTTTAACTAATAGAAAAAAATAATATTTTTTTTGATATTCAATAACTTTCAATTAGCAAAAAACTTATTTAAAAAATATATTAAATTCCAATGTTTCCTTTCAAAAATAATTCTAGAACCTTACTAATATCCTTTAAATAAACCATCAAATACCTTACCCCCTTAAAGCGTTTTAGTGATATCTATTATTTTTTATCCAATAACATATTTTTTTCGAAAAGTCTGTTGGTCATACACTTTTGAAAGAACTTAACTTTTTACTTTATTTATATATAATATAAAAAATATTTAAAATAAAAAAGAACCCAGAAAATGTCCTTAAATAATAAAAATAGATTTAGGAAGCCGGAAGCTTCAGTCTCCAGTTCGATTACAATGAACAAATATTGTCAAGGATATGTTATCTAGTCTTGAGGCGATACTTACTCTACTTCTTCAAGACAGCACTGCTTCCTTCTGCAATTTTTGTTATCAAACAACAACCGTACACCAGTTATTATTATGAGCATAATCCATTCAAAATTTTCTATATTTACAAGCTTACCTTTAGTCGCTATTATTAACCATTTTTTCTCTTTCCTTTTACATTCTGTATAAATTCTGTACAATCATTGAACGTAGCTGGAAAAATAGTAGAAATTTTTTTATGAGCACATATGCAAATTTCAACTTGTACACACGAAGCCATGTCAAGACGTTATCAAATAAGGAGACGACACCGTGGAGCCGGTGATGGCATTTCTTTTAGCGCTTCCGAACTTTGTCCAAGATAAAAATGAAATATATTCGAGGAGCACATCAGATTCCATTTTAGATAAATACCATCTCCTGGCAAATATTACTTCACCGTAACACTTATACTTTGAGCTTGTTCCTGCACAGTCCTTTCTTATTTATTGTTGGAGTATTTTTAGCTGCAATTTTTTATTCTTTTGCAATATTACACATTCCCTATTTGAAATATATATTCTAACGTAAGCTTTAATGAGAGTTTAAGTATAAATTTCAATATAACTTTTGACACTACCTTAGTTTTGATAGTTTTACATACTAACGAGGATATTAGATAAGGGAATGGTTATAATAAGATAAGGAGGGTATGGTAAAAATTTACAACATAAAATTTGTTATTACAGATAAGAATTGAGTCTTTTACATGCAAAGTTAAGAGTTTTATTTTACTGCAATATTCAAGTAACATTCATACTAGAATGCATATTCTAAGTGACACAATGACTTAGTGAATTTGCCGACAACTAAATGATACTCTAGCAATGAAGCTTTCGGGATTCAAAGAGAGACTATTACGTAGTAGACGCTAATGTCGCAGTAACATTAAATTAGGGTCCTGTTTCGCATTATTTTATAAAAGTATAACTTTTTTTCCTTTTTTTCCTCTAACCCACTAGAAGAGCCGTACTTGCACACATTTTTATAACTTCCCACGGAACCGAAGTCAGGCATTACTCCCCAGCCGCCCTCGAGGGCCATGACATTTTTTAGTATCAGGGGTCTACCAGCGCACTTCTGAGGGGTCCAACATTAGGGCTACACTATTTTTCGGTATTAGCGGTTAGTCAGAGAACTTTTGAGCCTCTCCGTTTTCCGAATTGAATCGAGCGTAATAAAAAAATACGTGCTCCACGCTCTCCACCATCCCTTCATAAGAATCCAATTTAATATTACCATGTCGTCGATCTATCCACGGATCCACCGCCGAGATGAGACAGGGATTGCATCTGCTTTCGGGGGCATTATCCCAACGATTTAGCCACTTCCTCTTGAACGAATTTCTTTCCTCTGTACCAGCCTCGGATCGCAGTACAGCGTGACGCCGACTTCTTCGGCGGTACTGCTTTTGCCGCTCATCTGCCAATATCCCGATCGGTATTATTCTGGCTACAATGTAAATAGCCTCGTATGACACTGTTTTGAATGCGCAGGCTACCCTCAGTGCACTCCTACGGTAGACTGAGACAACTCTACTTATGTAGGTTGCTCTAATCAATCTATGTGGTCAAATTGGCGCAGGTTAAACTGACCATGGTTGTCAACAGGGTCCTTCTACTCTTCCTGAGTCCCCTAACACTCGGAATTAAGCATGCCAGCACCATCTACACGTATGTCCCCGCAGCATTTTCACCAACGTATATTACGCGTTCTTGAAACCGCAGTATCGCGTCAATCGTCATCCCTAGATACTTTAGACATGGTCCCGAGATCACCTAATATTTGCTAATCCTAATAATGATATACCCTCTTCTCTTCCCGCCCGTGTAAAGGACTGCCTCTGTCTTATGGTCCACAAAGCTAAGACCAGCTGAAGTAAGCCAACTTCGAACTGAAGCAACAGTATCATAACAGATCTGTTCTACCTTCTCCACTACGAGCACAGCAACAACATCAGTAAATAGGATGATTCTCGCCTCCTCTGTAATACATCACATTCCACAAGAGAGGGCCTAGAACCGATTCCTGTGTGACTCCTTACGTGATCCTGTATGGATACTAACTATTAATTTAAGCTATAGGATTTGAGACCCAATTTAATACTTAACTAGTTTAGGTCGACTTAGGAATTAAATAAACTTGTTTACATAGACTCAGCAATTATATTTGAAAAACATGTCAAACTGCTGTCTTGATGACATATGTCAAACATTTTCGGAATAATTTAAATAATTCCCAGTTGGTTGTAGGCATTCTCCTTTAAGTATCCATATAGAAAGAAATCGAGAACTGAATCTTGGAAGCGAGGGAGCCAATTAACATCAACACTTTTCAACATAATTCGAAAAAAAAATTATTGCTGTTGGTTACAGTGTATATTATGGAGCGGAGTTCGTTGAACCTCATATAGAAAAAGTTCCCATTTCCGCATATCAGTCATCGTATTGTCCCTAAAGACACAGCCCAAAGACACCTCTGATCCCAACACCCTTTCACACAGTCAGTTTGGGAGTATGTAAAGGTCGGTTGTGAATTTTCAAGTTCCGCAAAAAAGCGACTATTAATGTGTATTGACGAAGCTTCTTAATTCAAAATACGGTTCGACACTCATTACCAATTTTGTGTAAAAATTAGGGACTTGTCTATAGAGCCTTGGGCCAAAGTTCCTGTATCACCTGAATTTATTATAGGATTAAATGAAAAACTTTATGCAACATATTACAAACAACGAATTGGACAATATTCAATTCTTATGCGTGATGCTTTAAGGTGGTTGCCGAACTACAAGGTGTGTAAGCTTAAATCCGCTGTTTGGTCATAGATGGCGTGAGTGAGCGTATTAAGCTACCATGGGTACGCCATACATTTTTTTTAATGAGTTTGACATCTGTCAACATTAATTAGTGCACATTGTCAGCAATTTCATACAGCAACATACATTTTTCCTTTGGTAATCATGTCTAGTTTTGAGTCAGAAAAAGAGCATATGCGGGAAGCTCTGCTTTTCTGCTTCAATTTGAAGAAATCGGCTGCCGAATCGCATCGAATGCTTATGGAGACCTATGGTGACAGTGCTTTATCGGAAAAAACGTGCTGAGATTAGTTTCGTCGGTTCAAAGACGGCAATTTGGACTTGTGGTTCAAGAAGCGTGAAAATCTGCTTAGGAAAGTTGAGGACCATTAATTGAAGGCTCTTTTGGACGAAGACGATACCTAATCGCAAAAAATGCTCGCGGAGTAATTGGGTGTTACTCAACCAGCCATTTCCATGCGTCTGCGTACCATGGGGAAGGTTGAAAAGATCGGAAAATGGGTGCTGCATGAATTGAACGATAGGCAGATGGAGCGACGCCAAAACACATGTGAAATCTTGCTCACCAGACAAAAAAGAAAGTCGTTCCTGCATCGGATTGAAAAAGTGGATATATTTCGAGAATCCTAAACGCAAGAAATCGTGGGTTGATCCCGGTCAACCATCAACCTCTTCCCCAAGACCAAATCGCTTCGGACGGAAAACGATGTTGTGCGTTTGGTGGGATCAGCAGGATATCGTCTACTATGATATGTTGAAACTTGGTGAAACTGTCAATGCCCACCGCTACCACCAACAACTGATCAAATTGCACTGTGCTCTGCGTGAAACAAGGACGGATTATCAACAAAGACAAGACAAGTTAATTTTCCTCCACGATAACGCACCATCGCACACGCTTATTCACCAGGCCTAGCCCCTTCCGACTACCACCTGTTTTCGTCGATGGGCCACGCGCTCGTTGAGCAGTACTTCGATTCTTACGAAGACGTCCGAAAATAGCTTAATGAGTGGTTCGCCTCGAAAGTGAAGGAATTTTGTTGTTGTGGTATCCACAAATTGCCCGAGAGATGGGAAAAATATGTAGCTAGCGAGGGCAAGTACTTTGAATAAATTTGTTGTTGCTTTCTATAAAAAAAAGTGTTTTGAAAAAACAGCGGATTTAAGCTTATATACTTAATATTAGCTACATTTTCACGTCCCGATTTTTTGAAAAATTCTGTTTCCGATATTTTTAAGAAAAAAAATTTCAAATTGATTAAAATCAATTCAACTTTTTCAATATATTTTTGCAGGTAACAAACTAATGAAATTAAATATAATTTTTTCACATTGATTAATAATTTTTATTTAAAAAATTTGCAAAAATTCGTTACGATTAAAAATAAATTATTTGCAAAAATATCGAATAGTTTTTGGTAAATTTTTGTTTACTTTCAAACCATCTATGAAAAGGGATACTATTATTAATAAAACAAATAATTCTCTAAGAGTATTAAATTATTTTCAAATCAATAAGGATAATTGCATGTTCAACTGAACCACGAACACGGAAACGAATGATATCATTTCATTTCCATTTATGGCGACTATTTGTAATTTTCTCTATTGGCGTTGGATACCTGACCAATCGAAAATTATACCCGATATTGATTAAATATGCTTTCAGCAAAATCAGATTCATATATTTGAGCAGATCCCTCCAAAGGGCAAAAATGGTTTTTTTCAGTTCCTTTGCAAATAGTCCACAACTTCAATAATTAAATTTCGATTATTGGCAAAGTTATAATTCTTATTGCCGCTCCAGATCATAAATTTTTATTATGCTTCAGGACTTTAAGATATAAAGAAGCTCTCAACTCTCGCAGATACAGTGGCCTAACCTAATAATGGAATCAGACTTTAAATCGATTTGCTATAAACTAAAATCGGCTAGTATCGATTAATTGAAGACTCATGCCTTGTGAAAATATTACTTTGAATGGTACAAAGAATCAGTTAAGTCATGTGAAGGCTCTCATTGATTTTAAAATCCCTTTCAATATTTACTTATTAGTTGAATATTATCTGTTGTACTCGTATAAAGAAGAATCAGTATCGCTATCATATGAAATCGATATGAAAATCGAAGCCGATGCTTGTAATCCATCATTTTTGCAATAAAAGTTGTTCATTCGCCTTATGCACTTACAGATGAGCCCCTTTTCGAATCAATCGAGTCTGGAAGGTAAACGTGACTTTTGCTGAGACTTCAGCCACATCCATTACGTTGCGATTATTTAATAAAGCAATTCGAAATGATATCTTCTGTAATACAGTTTAGCCGCCAGCCATGACATAAGGAAATCAGTCAGCTCGGAACCGAACCGTAGATACGAGTAGGATTACAGAACTGTCGATTCCCGATCAGGTATCAGAAATTAGAAAATAGTCGAAAAAATGATTTGTTATAGGCGCTCATGGATCGTAAAGCCAGCACAGCATGGCAACAATTTAATTACATCAACTCTTGACGATGAGTGATCCCAAGATCTCTTGCCAGCTCTCGTGTGGTGATGTTAATTTCAAGATCGGTTCAATAACACCTGCAATCCATGGCAATCGTCCCACTTGAATGGTTTTTGTTTCAAACTAATTCGCGAAATTTTCCGTTATTGTTTTTTTTTTTTTTTTTGGAAGAAAATCTATTTCTTCTGGTTAAAAAATTGCAGTTACTGACTTCTACCCCCGACTACTATCGTTTTAATATTAAGTTTGAACAATGGGGTTCTACAAATCTAACTGAACTGGACTCTAGACTTCAGTGATTGTTGATTAAGTTTTTTGTTTATCAATAGTAACATTAAAATTGAAAATTCCACATAATATTGAGCTTCTCTTCATATCTGGAATACTAGTAGTAAGCCAATCAATCACGAACTTGCTTAGATGTGGGTCCAACAGCAATTATCTGGATGAGTTAGCTCATTAAGATCCGACAACATACGCCGACCGTGATTGGGTATTGGATGAATCTTCACTTTTTAGCATATCACCACCAGTAGTTACCCCTTCCTAGCTCATCTAATAATATTTCACATCTTCAAAGTCTAGTTGGAAAAGAAAGAAATCCGGACTATTGTAACATCTTTCATCACTTCTGTAGCCTTACTAACTGCACGGATGCCTTCTAGAACAAATATACCAGTACTTATCCGTTCATCCACAACACCTTAATTCCAAAGCTTCAAGTCAACTTCATTTTTATAACTCGAATATTCCCAGCATCTGGCTTAATAGGAAAATCCATTGCACTAGTCCCGGCTAGCGGAGATGACTACATGCACGTACGATTTCGAATACAAATACGACATTACCTGGCCTGAGATTGCTAATGCCCCATGTTCAGATGAATCCGACACTGTACAGTGCTTTACTTTTAATTATCACGAATTAAGCAAATAAATCGTTTCGAGCGTGCCGTGTTAATTTAGTTATTCGGTGTGAGACACAGTCAAGCGTCTCCATCAGCCTCCAAATCGAGGAGAGAGTTTGTTCAAGATTATCAATTAAGAGCGTTAACCCAATGGGAATTTCTTTACATTGAATTACGTGAATCTACAGAACATTTCCGTCTAAGCCTACAGTTAGTCCTAAGACATTTTACAAGTATTCGTACCACTCTCTCAGCGCACATCCCATTCCATCCGAAATAGTGATTCTAGCGCATCAAATTTGTTTGTTTCTGCTTTGGTTTTTCTACATTTCTGTATGCTTTTCCACTGTTCTTACTGGTTTTTATATCGAACCTTCTTTACTTTAGACTTTAGACAATTCCACGGTTCTTATTCTCATGTTCAATGACTTGACTACTTTCTGAAAAACAAAACTAACATTTGGATTACTGAACATTTCAAGTCGAATAGGTACCGAAGACGAAACAAAAAGTCTGAGGCTAGAGTAAGATAAGTACATGGTAGGTCTAAGAAAGAAAGAAAAAAATTGAAGCCACCGTCCAAGAAGTGTATTCAAAATTTTCAAAGGTTAACTTTTTTTTAAATTTCAACCATTAACACCGGAAACTCTAAAGAGTTTTTGTGTTCCTGTTTGCCTTTTTAACATTTTTTTATTCATACACAAACTTGGCTATACTTTTTCTTGGCTATAATGAAATAATTTCTTAAAGAAATTCCACAAACTTATTTAAAAATACCCACCAATAGAAAATTGAAATTATTTTTTCATCTTAAATTTAAAATAAAAGAATCTAAATAGCCTTCAGAATAATTACCAAAAAAAAAAAAAAACCAAAAACAAAAACAAAAAGGAATTTTTTCATGTTAGAATGAAAAACCTCGAATTTGTCGGAAAACGAATTGCGAAAATTGTTATTCAGCGTAAATTAGTTAAATGAATTATCACTTTTGGAGGGTATTACGCATATTTGGGGTTTTATACTCGCTTATAAAAGCCGCATAGTTAAGCAATTACTCTCAGTAAATTGAAAACAATTTTTTTTCCGCCAAATATTATTAGTACCCCTCCAAATCGCTTGCATAACTCTTCCATAATCTTCATATCCTTTTATGGTTGTTTTTGTTTATATTTTTTTCCAATTAAAACGGGTTAAGGTTAATTTGGTATTTTTTTTTTGTTCTATTAGTTTCTTAAGGATAATTTCTTTTTTTATAAAAAAAATCCATAACCATTTTAAGATAAGGTAAATAGAGAGAAAAAAAATTATATTTCATAAAAACAATTTTAAGGAAAGTTCAAAAGTTGGAAAGCAATTTTAAAAGTAAAGTGTTAATAAAAGTCGATCCAATTTTTCTTTTTAAATAATTGTTTTAATCTTATTCGTCTAGAAACCTTAAAGTTTCGACCTATAAAAAGCTAACAAAAATATATATTTTATTTTTGGGTTTTTTTTTTGGTGTATTCAATTTTGTTCTGTTCTTAAGAGGCCTTATAAGTAATTAGAAAAACTGTTATAGGCTTGAATATAAAGATTTATCTATTTTATGATTTGGAAAGTAGAGTATTGTGCTTTGACAGTTATTGTACAATATAAATTATTTTATTTAGGTTAAAGTTTTCTAAAGCTTAAAGTTTGCCATTTTATATTATGGATGGTGTGATTTTGAACTAAGGTGTAAAAATAAGAATCAAATACGTTGGTTAGGTGTTGGAACAGAACATTTTGTATGCGAATTTTTCAAACAGAATTTTCCTGAGCGATAATAGGTCAATAAGAAAAATTACCAGTGGTATAAGCTTAAATCCGCTGTTTGATTATAGATAGCATGAATGAGCGTATTAAGCTGTCATGGGCACGCCATACTTTTTTTTATGAGTTTGACATCTGTCAACATTAATCAGTGCACATTGTCAGCAATTTCGTACAACAACATACATTTTTCCTTTGGTAATCATGTCTAGTTTTGTGCCAGAAAAAGAGCATATGCGGGAAGCTCTGCTTTTCTGCTTCAATTTGAAGAAATCGGCTGCCGAATCGCATCGAATGCTTATGGAAGCCTATGGTGACGATGCTTTATCGAAAGCAACGTGCCGAGATTGGTTTCGTTGGTTCAAAGATGGCAATTTTGACTTGTAGGACAAGAAGCATGAAAATCGGCCTAGAAAGATTAAGGACCATCAATTGCAGGCTCTTTTGGACGAAAACGATACCCAATAGCATAAAATGCTCGCGGAGCAATTGGGTGTTCCTTAACAAGCCATTTTCATGCATCTGCGTGCCATAGGGAAGATTGGAAAGATCAAAAAATGGGTGTCGTATGCATTGAAATATAGGCAGATGGAGCGACGCCAAAACACATGTGAAATCTTGCTCACCAGACAAAAAAGAAAGTCGAAATTTTGCTCGCCAGACAAAAAAGTAAGTCGTTCCTGCATCGGATTGTGACAGGCGATGAAAAATGGATATATTTCGAGAATCCACAACGTAAAAAATCGTGGGTTAATCCAGGCCAACCATCAACATCTTCCCCAAGACTAAATCGCTTCGGACGCAAAACGATGCTGTGCGTTTGATGGGATCAGCAGGGTATCGTCTACTATGAGATGTTGAAACCTAGTAAAACTGTCAATTTCCACCGCTACCACCAACAACTGATGAAATTGAACCGTTTTCTGTGTGAAAAAAGGACGGATTTGTTGAGAACAGAGAACTTGACAAGCTCATTTTGCTCCACGACAACGCACCATCGCACGCGTCGAAAATGTTCCGAAACTACTTGGAGACACTCAACTAGGAGGTGCTACCCCACCCCGCTTATTCACTAGACCTGCACCCTTCCGATTACCACCTGTTTTCGTCGATGGGCCACGCGCTCGTTGAGCAGTACTTCGATTCTTACGAAGACGTCCGTAAATAGCTTGATGTGTGGTTTGCCTCGAAAGAGAAGGAATTTTTTTGGTGTGGTATCCACAAATTGCCCGAGAAATGGGAAAAATAGGTAGCTAGCGAGGGCAACTAATTTGAATAAGTTTGTTTTTGCTTTCTATGAAAAAAAAACACGTGTTTTTGACTTCAAAACAGCGGATTTAATCTTATACACGTGTTACTATACAAGTTTTTTTTTTTTTTGATCCGAACTTAACAATTTTTATCCGGACCATCATATGTGCTTTTAACAAAATTACAAGTCAGAAAACATAACAACTCTTTGGCTTAGAAAACGCAAAAATGTTCCAGGATGCTTAATTTTGAAATGGTCAATTGGCCTCTAAGATCGTGTGATTTGTCGCTGTTGCACATTTCCCATATAAGAATGTGCAGAAAATCATTTTCCTAATTATTTTTTTTTTTATTTAAAAAAAAATAGAATATTTAAAAACCAACATCTGTCAAGTAATACCCAATATATTGGATAATCAGGTATATTGGATAACCCTTCACTTAGAGTATAGAATAATTTTTAAGAATTTTATTAAATAATCACTTATAAAGCAGAATTCCTAAAACTTAGTATCATAATTTTTTGGTTTATTTATTAATATAAAATACATACAAGGATGACTACAAATGCCTTACACATAGTTACCAATTATTTAAATGTGAAATACTAAATGAAGAAGTAAAATCATTTCTAATTAATTTAGTTGAGCTTAATTCTAGCTTTTCTATGCACAACTTTCTTAACCATCCTTAAAGATTTTTCCTACCCCAACAAGTATCACAAATTTTCATAGAGAATCAAATTTCTTAAGTATTCCTTAATGCTCTTAACTTTCGCATTGTTTTCAATTAACATCCTGACCTAAACAACGACATTCCATTTTTGTTCATTCATCGTAATTCCATACTGCGTTTTGAGGACTAAGCAAAATGAACAAAATAGAGTGGATCAAACAGGAGAACGGAAGAAAAATAAACAAAGTGGTAAGCATATCCTCACTGAATAATTATAATAGTCAAAAGGAGTTATTTTCTAATATAAAAAAAAGGAAAGAAGTATCATGCGAAAGCATATACTTTCCACAATAAAGACATTTAAAGCTTTTTTCCCTATTCGATATTGTTTATTGTAGCTAAACAAAAGGATGGAGGGAATACAAGCTCCTTAATGTTGGTATCTACTTTATTTTATTCTAAAAAAAAAAAAAACATACATGTTCATCTTAAAAGCTAAAAACAGTTCTGAAAGTTGCACGCACCAGCACATATTTTTTTTTTGCACGCATCCCTTAACATCCCAGTTGTGAGTACGAGCGGGTTAGAAAACCGGAAAAAACAACGTTGTTTTCTTTATACATATTGAATGGCTGAGAGTGAGAATACTCAACAGATTGTTTTCATAGCAAAAAAGTGGCCTTAATTTGAAAACGAAAAAATAAATAAATAGAAATAAAAAAAGGATATTTTATAGAGAAAATGCATAAGTCAACTTTGAAGTAGAAAATGTTGAAGAGACAAAAATGCATCTACAAGAACTGCATTCGTAGGGGTTGGTTTATTTTCCGGAAGCACTTAAATGTGAATGGGGATATACGTAATGTGATAATTTTAACAACAACAAAAAGATCCTTTTTATAATAATAATGAGTCATTCAAGTTTGTACCTTATAAATATCTTTAATATTTAATATTTCTTTTTGTTTTGTTTGGGTTAATTTTGTGGGAAAAATAATAAAAATAGTTGGAAAAGTAATTTGAAAAAATTTCGATGGCCTAAATAAGTTTCCTTAAAAAATAGGAAAATTTTAATACAGTAAATTTTAGTTTTACACTTCTTCGAATATTATCGATAGTATCTAATAACATCCTTTCAAGTGGTTTTTGATTTTGAAAAATTAAAAAAAAAAAACCGTCATACGGGAAGGAAACTATTTTTGTGCTTTCCAAGACGAGTTAATGCCCCAGAACTCCTTTTTTGTAATCGTGTGACCAGGGGCCATATAGAGCGAAGAACTCTTTTTCGAAATCTTTCAATGACGTACTCATTTTGATCAGTTTTCTATATTACAGGCATACCCAAAATGGCGTTCGTATTCGACTAGTTCTCGGTCTTCCATCAATGCTTTATGCTACCGTCAAAATTATGCTTTGGGTAAGGAATATTTCCATCGACACATTGTAACTTTTTATAAGTGAAACTCTCTTAACACAATCTGTTTCTGGATGCGATTGAAGCTTGTACTGTACGTCTTGAAGGGAGTAAAATTATATTGTTTCAAGGGAAACTACGCAATGTTGCCATATCGCTCTGAGTAATCTCAGTCTCATTACTTTTATGGCATACCCCATAGGTACTATATAATTAATAAAACCAAAAGGAAATAATAAATTTTGCTTAAAACTACACTTAAACTCCAATCAAAAACATCTGAATTACCACCCCCCTCAAATACTGCATCCCCTTTTCTTGTTGTCGTCGGTTTCTTTTTGCTATAGAAACTATATAGTCGATCAATTTTTTTTGCCTCTTTTAGGTATTATTATTAACTCTCCTATTTTCTTTTCACCTTCTCACCTTGTGTTTGTCTCACCTCACCTTTTTATCGCTTGGGAAAAATTTCCTCCTCGAAGGTTTTCCAAGTAAAATAAATAAAACTATTTATAACTGATATGATATATTGTAAGTATTTATTATGTTTGGGTGCGAAGGCAAAAGTGGGAAAGTTTAAACATGACCCCCTCCCTAATTTACTGTAAATGCTGGTCATCATTCAAACGTGCCAGTGCCGCATCCTTGCAGTATTTAACCTCCCACCCACGTAAGTTTTGCCTCTTTTCTTCCTTAATAAAGGTTTTTTCCGTCGCAAACACAATTTAATATTTAGAATATGCTTTTAATTCGATAGCGGATGGGGAAATTTGAAAAAAAAATCTTATTCAGTCAGTTATTTTTGGAAGTAAATTTAATTTAAAAAAAAAACTCCAAATCCTATATGATAATTGAGTGATAATTAATTGCCCACAGCACTACTATTGGAAAAGTATTTAGAAATTCGCAGGGCCATATAGTATATCCCCAATAGTTCTGAAGAGGTGTTCTTCTACATTTGCAAAATCACTATCCTTTTCGTTTGGAATTTGTTCACAAAAAAGGAAAAGAGTATTCCTATTCCCTCTCCAATTAGCAATTAATTTTACTAACAACCAACCCTTCTTTTTCAGGTTATGGAAACACTGATAAACTAACACCGAATGAAATATCCTGACTTAAGGATACTCCTCAGTAACCGTTACTGGTGATTTGACGGCATATCTAGCCGAAAAGTGAAACCATACCCTTCATTTCTCTAGGTAGTATAAGATGATTGTACTTGAGCTATTATAAAGGCATTTGATAGAGTTTGGTAGAAAATGCGTCCTTGTGGTATCGACGATTGCATTCTCAAATACGAGGGTCGTTCAATAAGTCCTTCGAAAATCCGAGAAATTGCGCTCGTAGTGTCGGTAAAGATTTTTTTTTGTAAGTAGCATTATCGACACGAAAGCTGTCGATAATGCTACTTATCGAACCCATAGCATAGGTCAATTTCGATCGTCGATTAAAGTTAACGACATCTATTTGTGCATAACAATGGAAAAAAGCGAGTTTAGGGCTGTCATCAAATATCTCCATTTGAAAGGCTTAAGCCCGAAAGAAATCAAAGCCGAGTTGGATGCAGTTCATGGCACATCTGCACCTGTGTTTGCGACGGTTTACAATTGGGTGAATGAATTTAAACGTGGCCGTTTATCCACAAAAGATGAACATCGTTCAGGACGCCCAGTTGCGGTGTCTACTCCTGAAATCATCGACAAAATCCACGATCTGATTTTGAACGATCGGCGAATTAAAGTGCGCGAATTAGTTGAGGCCACGGGCATATCACAAGGTACAGTCGCTTCAATTTTGCATGAAAAATTGTCTGTGAAAAAAATTTCGGAAAGATGGGTGCCGCGTTTCCTCTCAGAGGAGAATAAGCGCAATCGTGTAGTGGACTCTGAGGCTATGTTGGCACTCTTTCATCGCAATCCTGCCGAATTCCTTCGTCGATATGTCACTGTGGACAAAACCTGGATACACTACTACACTCCAGAAACGAAGAGACAGTCATCACAGTGGATTTTCAAGGGTGAACGGGCTCCGAAGAAGGCAAAAACTGTGCCATCGGCCGGCAAGGTGATGGCCACGGTCTTTTGGGAGTCGCAGGGCATCATTTTTATCGACTACTTGGAAAAAGAAAAAACAATAACAGGAGCGTATTACGCGTCGTTATTGCAACGGTTGAGCGAGGAAATCAAAGAGAAATGCACCCATCTGAAGAAGAAAAAAATCCTCTTGCATCAGGACAATGCGCGTGTGCACACCTGCGCTGTTTCCATGGCCAAAATTGTGGAATTGAGAATGGAATTGTTGCAGCATCCCGCTTATTCACCAGATTTGGCCCCGAGTGACTATTTTCTTTTCCCCAATCTGAAGAAATGGCTTGGCGGATGACGCTTCACTTCCAACGAGGACGTTATTGCTCAAACGGATGAGTATTTTGCAGAACTTCCAAAATCCTATTTTTTGGATGGGATAAAAATTTTGGAAAAACTGTTGGAAAAGTGTATAGAGCTAAAAAGAGATTATGTTGAAAAATAAAAAAAAAATTTTTTTTAAAAACAGTTTTTTCCATCTTTTTCTAAGGACTTATTGAACGACCCTCGTAGATTAGAAACGTCCTTCTAAATCGTTCAGTCATCAAGTCTACAGTCCACCAAATAAATGTTGGTGTTCCACAGGGTTCATTTCTATCTCCAATACTTTTTCTAATATTCATAAATGATCCCCTATCTGTTACTTCTTATCCTTGAATAACACTTGTACAACTGAAACCGAACAATTCTCCATTCTTGGTATGTGTGTTAGTGACAACTTCCGTTGGAATAACCACAAATTTAATATAAACAAAAATACCTCAAACTGTTTAGGTCTCCTTAAGCAATGCAAAAAAATTTTCACTCTATCAGATCTAGCTTCTAAAACGTCATTTACCTTACTAGATGGCATACAAAATCGAGCGACAAAATTATCCTCTTTTTTGACGTACTTTAAGATTGGTTTTTTTTAATGATTCAATATAATTTTGAAATACTCTGCCTCATTCGGTTTTCCCAAATCATTACCATCGGCATCTATTGAGGATTAAGGTGCACCGACATTTCTCGCCTTATTCCTCCTAATAACTTTTATATAAAAAAATATTCAAAAAAATCATATACCTTCCAATTTTCAATCAAAAATCATATCAATTTTAAATTCTTAATTTCACTATTAAATATTTATGAAAATCAATTAACAAATAATAAAATATGTCAACGATTTCTTAAAAATGTCTAAAGTAATAAATTCTCTCTTTCTAAATATGAATTTTCAGAAAATTAGCATAAACTTTCATACATTTCTGACTATATGAAAAAATTGTCTATGAACCCGAAATATTCCCATTGGAATTCCTCTGCGTACGAATGCTCGATTGTCGACGCTTTTCACAAACTCCATAAACAATTCACTATGAGTGCATATTTAAATTTACATGAACGAAAATGATTTAGCACATTCTGAATAAATAATAATGACCCGACGTGTTTACATTTACCTTGCTGCTAGGCAAGGTAAATGGTATCGAAATTTTCACAAAAGCAAGGACCCACATACTCGTATACATGCAGTCGTACAATTCATACAGTATAGCAGATGAAAATACTCAAAGCTTCTTGTGCCCAAATTTAACAAGAACTTGATCTGTTTTAGGAAACAGGCTCCTGTTTGAAGAAATTTTGGATTCCGAAAAGGGTACGTGCGCTCATATAGAAATTTTACAGGGAAAACTTATGCAAAATTTCTTCTTTTTTTTTTTGGGTATATGATCATAAATACGAATGGCAAAAGCAAAATATATGCCGTTACAGACCACCTAGAAAGGGTTAAGTGCATCGTACTGATTATGAAAAGCTTTTCCAGGCAGAATCAACAATTTTCGTTTGCATTACGTTAGTGTACATCTGTTTCATAGAAAATTGAGAAAATTTAATTGTAAAACGCTTCTACCAATTCTCCTGTAATAGAAAATTACATTCTCATAACAGATGGAAAAAATTCACCCTATTCACCCCATCCATTCGATTGAATTTACTACATTTTCCCAACACAGGATATCTTTTCATATTCATCAACATAATGTAATGATAATTCCATTTCTACGAGTATATGCATAATTATTTATATTATTGCACTTATATAATTTTCTCTAAGTTTAAATAAATAAAAAATAAACTAACCTCATAATAAGGGAGTGTGTAGAAAAATAAAATCCCTTATTTTACAAAGTGGATAAAGCATCGTACAACTTAAATGAAATTATGATAAAAAATATGAAAATTGAATTGCAAAAAAAAAACTTTCGAAAGCTTTTAATGAGTTAGAAATTTTAAAAGAACTAAAAACAAAATTAATAATCATGATTATAGTAAGAGTAAAAAAAAAGGGAATATTTTTATTATTTCTGAACCATTTTATTTCTACTCTATTCAACGGGGTTGAATAGTAGAAAGTGTGAGTGAGTACTGGACGATATGTGTAGGAGGAAACGATGGGAAATGGTATAGTACCCGAATCATGGTTGGTTGCTTGTGACGATAGTCATACTATCTCACTCCGAAATTAGAATTCATAAACAATCGCATGTATCCTATTCGTAACCAACTTCAAGCCATATTCGAAACACCCTCTTCCACCACCATCCAGAATGGCATTCAGAATTGAAAATGATTAAAGCTGAGACAAAATATAATTTGATTTATGTTGACTTCAGCTTTTTTACTGTGAGTACTAAAACTTGAAGCGCTAAATTAAATTTCATGCTATGCTCCGGTTTAAGGACACATCATTGCGGCGGGTACTGTTCCTTTGTGAATTTTCATTTCACGTAAACGTAACGACTCTGATTTAGCTGGTAAACGACAGAAAGTGCTTTTGTATATCCGCTAATAGATTCTCGTTTTGAAGCACAAATTATTATATAAATATTTTTGCTATTAAAGTTTACTATTCTTATTAGAAAATTTTATGCAAGAGTATATTTTGTGGGGGATGTATTCGTATTAATGTAAAGAAAATTGGTACTTTTTCTTCCAATGTTTAATAGGTTTTTTTTAAATATTTTATAATAATATTTTTCATTAACTGTTAGTTTAAGATTTGGTCAAAATTAAAAGGCTTGGTTGAGCACCAAAATTCAACTCTGTAAGTCTAAATGGGCCTCAATACTCTATTTACGAGGTCGTTCAATAAGTCCTTAGAAAAAGATGGAAAAAAACTGGTTTTTAAAAAAAAAATTTTATTTTTCAACATTACCTCCTTTTAGCTCTATAACTTTTCCAAAATTTTTATCCCGTCCAAAAAATAGGATTTCGAAAGTTCTGCAAAATACTCATCCGTTTGAGCAATGACGTCGTTGGAAGTGAACCGTCCTCCGCCAAGCCATTTCTTCAGATTGGGAAAAAGAAAATAGTCACTCGGGGCCAAATCTAGTGAATAAGCGGGATGCTGCAACAATTCCATTCTCAATTCCAAAATTTTGGCCATGGAAACAGCGCAGGTGTGCACACGCGCATTGTCCTGATGCAAGAGGATTTTTTCTTCTACAGATGGGGGCGTTTCTCTTTGATTTCCTTGCTCAACCGCTGCAATAACGACGCGTAATACGCTCCTGTTATTGTTTTTCCTTTTTCCAAGTAGTCGATAAAAATGATGCCCTGCGAATCCCAAAAGACCGTGGCCATCACCTTGCCGGCCGATGGCACAGTTTTTGCCTTCTTCGGAGCCCGTTCACCCTTGAAAATCCACTGTGATGACTGTCTCTTCGTTTCTGGAGTGTAGTAGTGTATCCAGGGACAGGATTGCGATGAAAAAGTGCCAACATAGCGTCGGAGTCAACTACACGATTGCGCTTATTCTCCTCTGAGAGCAAACGCGGCACCCATCTTGCCGAAATTTTTTTCACAGACAATTTTTCATGCAAAATTGAAGCGACTGTACCTTGTGATATGCCCGTGGCCTCAACTAATTCGCGCACTTTAATTCGCCGATCGTTCAAAATCAGATCGTGGATTTTGTCGATGATTTCAGGAGTAGACACCTCAACTGGGCGTCTTGAACGATGTTCATCTTTTGTGGATGAACGGCCATGTTTAAATTCATTCACCCAATTGTAAACCGTCGCAAACACAGATGCAGATGTGCCATGAACTGCATCCAACTCGGCTTTGATTTGTTTCGGGCTTAAGCCTTTCAAATGGAGATGTTTGATGACAGCCCTAAACTCACTTTTTTCCATTGTTATGCACAAATAAATGTCGTTAACTTTAATCGACGATAGAAATTGACCTACGCTACGGATCGAGCTGAAAGCTACGATACAGCTTTTCTGTTAATAATGCTACTTAAAAAAAAAATCTTTACCGACACGACGAGCGCAATTTCTCGGATTTTCTAAGGATTTATTCAACGACCCTCGTATAATAAACAGTTAACTATTTATTATTAGCTTAGATTATTTATATAATAGAATAAGTAATTTTTTATGTCAAGGAGTGCAGATAATTTGTTTATCCATATGAAGTTCTACATAGTGTAAGTTCAGACTGGTCAAGAGAGTGTAAAAGTCACACGTGTACTTTTTCCCTACTTTACCTTAATTACCATTATTATAATACAAGCCAATTTTAGAGTCTTACAATATACATGATAGAGTTTAGCACACGGCCTCAAAAGGATCCTACTTTCCAGTCCGAAGATCATATTTTTCCAACCGATACTTCGAAGTAAATGAATCCAACGAACTCTCTCCGATATAGGCTGGTATTCCTCAGGGAAGTTTATTTAGACCCGTCTTCTATAAAATTTATACATTTGATATCTCAATCTGTGCCAGCCTAAATCTGTGCCGGCCTTGCATCTAGCAAAAATTTCTAATATTATTCCAAAATTCTCCAAACCCAAATCCAAGCTCTCCAGAATTGATTATCAGGTAAAAAATAAAAGCCATCTTCTCACGTAACTTTTAAACTCTGCCATGAACCATGTCCTCCTATATACCTTTATGGCAGGGCCATCGAAGTTCGATATCTGGGACTGCACATAGTAAAACAGTTTACATGGGACCAAAGTACTTTCATACAATACCCTACAGAAACCAATATGGACTTACGGACAGCAAATAACTTTCATACAATGTTCTACTGAAACCAAATGGACTTATGGATAGCAAAGTACTTTCATACAATACCCTTGTGAAACCAATATGGACTTATGGATAGCAAAGTAATTTTATACAATGTTCTACTGAAACCAATATGGACTTACGGACTAGAAATCTGAGGTCCTACTAAGCCTTCTTATGCTCGCCGAATCTAATAGCTACAATAAAAAATACCTCACATAATTGTTGAACGCTCTCTCTTATGTTCGCTATGATTTCAAAGTCCCATTTGTTCGTGATCTTACTGTGTCTCGTTATAAAAAGTTCCATTCCCGTGTCCCCAACCATACTAAACCCCTTGTTCAAGACCTTTCTCTACTTTCTTTCCTAAAACACTCATCAACGCCGTAAGCATCACTGGCTGCATTATTTACTAAAATACAGCCGAACACGTTTACTGCCCATAACCATTCACGTTAGTTAGTACTATTATTCAAATTTGTTCTATGTTATAGTTGTAGATGTCTTGAAAAATTTAAAAAAAAATATGTAGATGTAACGTTAGAATCTTCGTGAGCTACCAAAATAACTGTGTCATCGTTATATGTGACTTTCAGGACATTATTGCTAGTAGAAATTTTAGTAGTATTCATTTTGTATAGGATGGGACTAAGAAGATTACCTTGAGGAACACCAGTTTTGATGGGAGAAATGTTGGGATACTTACAATTTTTATTTATCTAAAAATAGTTTTGCAAAAGATAGGATTTAATTATAATATGATAAATAGAAATAAGGATACTGTTGAGTTTTTAGAGTAGTACAGGTTATTATAACCTATCAAAAACTTACAGAATATTCCATTCACTCAAGAGTTGATGACATTTAATTAAGAGCGCTATGGCATTGTTGTATGGTGAAAAGATTAGTATGGAAATTACACTTTTGGTTAAGACTAATATTAAAGGATTATCAAATCGATTAAGCATGTGTTAGGAGTAGTTATTAAAAAATAGTAGACTAATGGTCTGTTAGAGGAAGTTACGTGGTCGTGTGACAGGGGGAGTTGTCATGGTGTAGCATTTTACTGTATGCAATATCATCCGACGCAAACAATCCTTCTTTCCGAGCCTTTCAAAAACTCACTCATCAGTTGCAAATTTCTGTAAGCCTAACTTATGGATTCACGAAACCCAAAAACAAAATTTGATGGTACATCGTTATTCCAAATTTTGCAGGGTCGCTCAGTTACTGGACGACCGTGAAACTCGTACTGCACATCTTGGAGGGAAAGTTTGCAGTGTTGCCAGATCGCTCTGAGCTATTAATTTTTTCCCACATCGTACAGGTTATAGTCAGTAACCCTCTCAATGGCTGTATTATCAATTAAATAAATTTTTTTAACTTTTTAATATCAATTTTCTTAAAGAATAAAATATTTTTATAAAATTTTTAAGAATAGCCCTCTTGAAAGTTGCCTCAAAAATTGAAAGAGGAGCTCTTATGGCCATAACAGCACCTACTTCATAATATGCATATCCTTAATAAATTGTTATACTTTTTTAATTTTACCCCTACAGGTTACCGCGATCTTTTTTTTTTTTGATAGTCGAAAAGGTGGACACTTAAGGCGATATTACCTAATGTTTAAGTTAAAAAAAAAAATTTTAGTTTTTAAATAATTAACGTGTCTCCCATAAATAGTAGATTTCGTAATGGATATTTTTTTTGTAATCGGAAAATATCTCGAAAAGTATTAAAAAGTAACTTCTTATAAAATCACAATAATAAATCATTCCAAGATTTTTTTTTTTTTGTGTAAAAATCATAAAATTTTTTATGTTTATATTAGAAATTATTTAAGTTTTAAAATGTTGAAATTTGATCCAGTATTATTTCGGTCTATTCCTATTGTACGATATAAGAAAAAGCAATAAACTCTATAAGAAAAAACAAAAAACAAAAAAACAATCCATTATAGCCACTAGCAATACGAGTACCACCTTCAACTTTACCTACCACCACACGACGATTATCGGAACAGACATAAAAATCTCTTCGATTGTAAAAATTAAGTTTATTTGGATTTTACGTGTATTTATTTATATTTTGTATTTTTATGATATTTATTTTAATGTTCATTTTGTGTGTGGCGTTGCAGCACTCGTCGCCATTTAAAGTCAACAAATCGTTAAATTTTATGCCATAAAACTGTTACACATTATCGTAAGTACTCTGAAATTAGAATGAATCAAGTCTGTAGGTACGAATTCACATTATGGCATGGTTGTACACACATAGTTTGGTTCACAGCCATCTGCCTGATCATAAAGGGTATATGGTCCAGTAGCACATACTCTCAATAATTACTGGTACTCACATAGCTTCGAAATGGTTGGTCGTCTTCTATCTGTTGTGTGATGTACTCATGCTTCTCATAATCCATTTAGCTATTTATCGGCATCCACATTTCTTACTACTTTTACTTCTACATTTCTTACCAGCAACAAAGCTCCTGAAAAACTCTTTATCCGAGCTCTCCTTGATTTCATCATACATACACATACACCTAAATGGCATATGGTATGTGCACACATACCAATATGTAGACTATAGGCCCAAACATATCAATGCCTTCGAGTGCATCCCTACTGACCAAAAACAGAAATGGCCATTAAATTGAAAATTGCATTCGGCTTGCATTTAATTAGAGCATACTTCAATGTTACTGTTTTGTTTTGAGTCTGTTTTCATTATGGGATGGCTTCGAGAAAGATTTATGGGCCCATAGAATGAGATTTATGATTTTCAGTAAAAAGTGAGAGCAAACCAAAAAAAACTAGTGCATCCGAAATAAAAAAGAGTAAAGATGCTTTAACTCAGAATATACCCAATCGCATATGCAATGATTAATTTAATGTTTTTTATTCTAGTTTATGTCTGAATAAAGGTAAAGGTATTTTTGGTGAAAATAAATCCAATATTTTTATACGATTTCAATTGAATTTTTTAAGGGCATTCTTCATCATCACCGTAATCAGGTGAACTATAGATGTCTCGGCTTCGCGGTGCGATCAGAGAGTTAGCTACTCCCAGCATGTTTTTCTCTTGATCCACAGAAGCTTGGGCATACCTCGTCTTCTGAGACCGTAACTGGGACCCGCTTTTGACTTTCTGGATAGGGTCTTCCCCAACCATATGGATTAAATGTCCAGCCCAGCGTAGCTTATTGAGCTTAACTTTGTCTAAAACCTAGAAGTCGCAATAATTCTGTAGGTTTTCTTCGTTAAATAGGCTCCAGAATTATCGATCCTCACGGAGGAGGCAAAAAATTCTTTCCAGGATTCTCCTCGCAAAAAGCGGATCAGAGTTTGCATTGGTTTTTACTAAGAGTCTAAGTTTTCAAAAAAATACATGAGGACTGGTAACACCAGTGTTTTTTATAGTAGAAGCTTCGTTATTTTTATCAGAATTTTCGAGCGAAATAATTTAGACTGACTGATATAGGCCATGTTACGACTGCGACCCTTGACACTGTTCAATATGCTTCAAAAAGAGTATTATTCGCTTCAGAAAAAGTCACTAATGACTTGTTAATAATATTATCTTTATAGGACTATGGTTTTTGAAGTTTGAAAAATATAATTCGCTTCAAAAAAAGTCATTTAATAGTTGTCAAATTAATATGGCAGTCAAAAAAATATTCGTTTAGTCAAAAGTTTTGAATTATTTAGTTTTTAATTATTAAAAACTACGTTAAAATTGTTAAAAACTTTTTCAAAAGTGGTAATTCTGCTGTAGCCACGTTTGAAGATTTTGAACAAAATGCTCTACACCATTTCTTACTTACTATATACGTCAATAAGCAAAGTTACCGTATATGAGGCTTCAAAAACCCATAAGTAATTATGTAAAAACCTTTTGCTTATGTGTTTTTTGGTTTGGAGGTGTAATTGGCCCGAATTTCTTTGGAAGATACGCTATGACCTTATAATAACCATTTCTGAGCGCTACGACCTTATGACAATCAATTTTTTTTATCTCCAACTTGAATATTTAAATTTAGATCATTTGTGGTTTCTAATAAAACCGCACTTCAATTTTTGGCTTTATTACCGCAAATATTTTGAAATTTCGCAATAATTGTCATTAGGCTTCAAGATCGTATAATTTGACGCATTTTCACTATCTCTTATATGAAAAAAAAACAAAGTTGGACTTTTTATAATAACTCTTTAAGATAATGCGATTTGACGCAGTTGGAATTTTGCTAATATAAAAAACAGAGTCGGACTTTTTCAAGCCGCTTCATTTTAAGATTTCGAAATGACAATTGCCCTTCAAGATCGTGTGATTTGAGGCAGTAAACTTTTTCTTACATAAAATTTAACACAGTTGGACTTTTTTAAATCGCTTAATTTAAGGATTTCGGAATGACAATTGCCTTTTCAAAATCATGGAATTTGACAAGGTTTAACTTTTTCTTTTATAAAAAGACCAAGTTGGAGTTTTTCAAGAAGCTACATTTTAAGATTTGGAAATGACAATTAACCTTCAATATTGTACGATTTGACGTAGTTTAACTTTTTCTTTTATAAAAAAAAACAGTTGGACATTTTCATACCGTTTAGTTTTAAGATTTCAAAATTACATTTGACCTTCAAGATCATGCGATTTGACGCAGTGGGAATTTTTCTTATATAAAAAACACAGTTGGACTTTTTCATGCCGCTTCATTTTAAGATTTCAAAAATGACAATTGCCCTTGAAGATCATGCGATTTGACGCAGTTGGACATTTTCTTTTATAAAAAAATAACCAAATTAGAGTTTTTGAAGCCGCTAATTTTAAAATACCGAAATAATAATTATCCTTCAGGATCACGTGATTTGACGCAAGCAGAATTTTTCTTATATAAAAAAACACAGTTCCACTTTTTTAAGCCGTTTAATTTTAAGATGTCGAAATGGCAATTGATCTTCAAGATCGTGTGATTTGACGCAGTCGGAATTTTTCTTACATAAAATTTAATACAGTTGGACTTTTTCAAATCGCTTAATTTTAGGATTTCGGAATGACAATTGCCCTTTCAAAATCATGGAATTTGACACGCTTTAACTTTTTCTTTTATAAAAAGACCAAGTTGGAGTTTTTCAAGAAGCTACATTTTAAGATTTGGAAATGACAATTAACCTTCAATATTGTACGATTTGACGCAGTTTAACTTTTTCTTTTATAAAAAAACACAGTTGGACATTTTCATACCGCTTAGTTTTAAGATTTCAAAATTACATTTGACCTTCAAGATCGTGCGATTTGACGCAGTTGGACTTTTTCTTATATAAAAATTAACACAGTTGGACTTTTTCAAACCGCTTAATTTTAAGATTTCGGAATGACAATTGCCCTTTAATATTGTACGATTTGACGCAGTTAGACTTTTTCATATATAAAAAAAAACACAGTTAGACTTTTTTATGCTGCATAATTTTAAGATTTAGAAATAACAATTGGCCTTCAAGATCGTGTGATTTGAAGTAGTCGAAATTTTTTTTTATTAAAAAAAACCCAAGTTGAACTTTTTCAAGCCGCTTAGTTTTAAGATTTCAAAATGACATTTGACCTTGAATATTTTACGACTTGACACAATTGGACTTATTTTTATATAGGCTGTCTTCAAACTTCAGAGCATTTCAACTATGTTATCTGAGGAGAAATGGCCAAAATGGGTAAAACTAGTCATCAAAAATAACCTCAAAAGGATGAAGTCTTACAGGAAGTCTTGTAACAACTATTTGAATGGTAATATTTTTAATAACAAGAATAAATTTTCAATAATATTATCTATTAAAAAATGTACTTTTCAATTTACAAATTGGATAATTCTTAATTAATACGTTTTCAAGTAAATCAGTGATTATTTTAACAAAAATTCTATTATATTTTAAGTTAATTTTCTAAAACTGGAATAAACATATTCTAGTTAAAGATATTTTCATTATTATTAAAAAATCAATAGTAAATAAAAAATTCGATAGAAAATTATTTTCACCTAAACACAAACGAAATCCAAATTAAAAAGGAAAAGAAAAAATCAACTTGGATCGATTGAACATTTCGGATGAACTATATTTGGCATATTTTCAACTCTAGATACAAGCCACAAAATAATGTAAATGGAAAATGTTAAAGAGAAGGAAAAAAAAACGTATAAAATGTTTTCCAGTTAAAATATTGAAAATTTATGATCGCACTGGAATCTGCGGATAACCACTTGTGACGCATTATTCAATATGAACGAGGAGGCATAATGTCCGGCAATAAGGAGGAATGCTACCAGTTTTCAGTATGGTTTTCGGCAGCAATCCTACTCGTAAATGGAATGAATACATTTTCACTAGTCAACTATTGGCATGAAAACACTCTGAGTAGTTGGTCGGTTATTTCCACTATACCCGCAACTTCTGAAATAATTCATAAAGTCATACTCGTACACGATACACAATATGAGGTACTGCGAGTTGGATTCTGATGAACCATTCCCATATGATTATGTTGGCGCAAGTCAGAGTGAAAGTAATTTATTTCCATTGATTTGACATTTACCACTGTCGTTAAATAGTTTTATTTTTGTTTTCGGTGAACTTTACAAACGGCTGCAGCATGACAAATAATAGTACAGCATTCAAATTAGTGAACTATGAAACTAAAGAGCTCAGTTAGTAAACTTCACTTGATGTCTGAGCCCATATCCCCCTTTATCCGCATAACCAAATCCACAGTTAAATGGCCACTTTGGGCTGTCTGTTTGGTATGCTTCGAAGAAAAAAAATGTTCGTTAGCTAAACCTTTAATAGAAAGCAAGGCCAGACGAGGAGTTGGAGACGCCTACTAGGGCTTGGTTATGTCAGAAATCTCCAATGGCCAAAATACTCAATAATTGAATCTTATTAATGCCGGAAAACTCACAAAAGTCAGACTGTAGATTTCCGCAATCACAGCTGGAGATTAGCGCTGCTTCGTCATCGTCATTCACCGATTTACCTAAATTCGGTAGCTTTGGAGAAGTGCGAATGAACAACACTGTCAAAGGGCAACTTATCACGCAAGCAAGCTTCCATGCCTGTTTTTTGAAAGAAATTGAAAAATTTACGATTTTCGTCACCACCGTTTCTGTTATCGCAGTAACTATCATCATTATTGGCACAAATTGTGCGATTTCTTCCAAAGTTGACTGTCGAATGTCGTGCTATCAAAATCAAAGAGTCACACGCGTTTACTCGAACCGCTCTGAACATTATGCCATCGAAATAACCCTTTCGGTCCTCGTAAACTTTCATCATTATCCGCATAGATTCAGCAATACTAAGGGTATTGAGACACGACAGCACGGTTTTATGCTATTCATGGCACTTTATGGTACAGACTATTTTCGATATTCCATATTAGTACGACTATGACTACACATCTAATGGTGATTCTATGAAGTTCAGTAAGTTTCTCTTCCAGAATTCAATGTGATAATCATACAAAACGACGACTATTTGTGCAAGCCATTCAACCACTTCATCATAAGCGATGTCATTTTCATAATTTTCCCAAATAGGCAACCACATTTGGTAATTGCACATGAAAATGTACAGAAAAAAAAATACGACTCTACGAGTTATTCAACTGTAAATTATTAAGCAATTTTCGTGCATTGAATGCATCCATTTAGGTGAACTAAAGTCGATTTTAGTAAATTTCAATTATGGACGACATCATCACTTTCCTCTCCAAATTGGTTCTGGAAATTAGCTTAGAAAATAAAATTGTTAACAAATTGAGCTGAAAAAATGCAAAATCACCAATTCTTTTGATATTTCTGTATTTTTATCTTTTGTTTGTAGCTTTGGACTTTCGAAATTCTCCCCAAATTGGTATTTATAATTTTGGACTTTTCAATTTTTCATAATAAATAAGTCAGAACTATATTACAGATTATTTTACTATCTCTAATATTACGGTTAGTGTAATACTACGATTAGGCTAAATATTTTTCTCAAATTTGTCCGATTGCGGAAACGTTTTAACACCGATTACAGTAAACGAACAATGATCGAATTTTTATTCAAGTTTTCGAAGGGGATATGAAAATGTCTCGATCACGGGCTCGAAACTCTTACATGCAAGCTCGATCAAAGTTCGCGCAGTCAGAATTTTTTCGACCTACGACTTTTATCTTGATCTCTTTGACATTTGATATTTGTTTTGTTTTTTCATATTGAAATAATTTTCAATTATGTTTTTTACATTTTGCAATATTGGCATTTAAGGAAAAGGTAGAAAAATAAATAAACAATATAAAAAAAATTTAAAAATATAATTTTAAAATGGAAAATAGAATAATTGAAGAGACTTACGTAATATGGGTGACTAAATGGATGAGGTTGAAATTTTTGGGAGTGTTTTGATTCGAGTAGAAATTGTACAGCATTTTTCACAGTATTGGCAAAGAAGATTTTGATTATCTTTTGGAACTAGTTATGCCATTAAACGTGAAGCAATTCTACGTAACTGCCATCGCTGGATAATATATTTTGCAATATTTGATTTTATATAAACAACGGGCAAATAAAAATTTAAAATAAACAAATTTTTATACACAAACATTCTTCACATAAATAACACTGCAAAATGTCAAAATTGCAGTAATATTCGCGATCGAACACGCATTTCGAATGAGCTCATTGCCTCAAATGATCATGCTCGAACACACAGTTCGTATGAGCTTGTTGCTTCAAATGATCTAGAATTAAAGAGCGTCTATTTTTTGTGTTTATTACACCATTCGAGCAATTCTTCGAGTTTTGTATGCCTCGAACATGCTCGATCGATCGAAAAGTGTTCGTTTCAATATGTTCGAGCATAAAATTACTCCGCTCGAGCTGAAAAAATAGACGATTTTCTCTCAAATTTGAGCATTTTTTTAAATGTTGGAATTGTAACTTAAGTGCGTAGATTTGAATATTTTTGTTAGAGGTGATTAGATTTTGTAGAGTATATAAATTTGTTTTCTCTACAATGGGGAGAATCTCATTAGAAAAGAAATTTTTGTCGAACGCCACAGGTTGGGTAGGGGAGTTTCTGCAAATGATTTTATGTATGGGAGCAGAATGATCTATACGTATTTTAAGCGGTTTCCGTGACCAAAGTTTTATTTTGAGAATATGGCATTTTAATGGTAACTTAACTCTGTGAAATATCAAAATTGCAGTAATGTTCGTGCTCGAACATGCAGTTTCGAATAAGCTCGTTACCCCAAATTATCCAAAATTAATGAGTGTCTATTATTTGTGGCGATTACACCAATCGAGGAAGTCTTCATGTTTTGTTCGCCACGAACATGCTCGATCGATCGAAAAGTGTTCGTTCAAACATGTTCGAGCATAATATTACCTCGCTCGACCCAAAAAATTGAATGACAATAAGCAATTTTTTAGAGGTGATTAGATTTTCTAGAGTATATAAGACTAAGATGTTAGTTAGTTGAACGCAGCAGGATGGGTAGGGTAGTTTCCGCAAATGAAATTATGTATGGGAGCAGAATGGCCTAATCGTATTCTGAGCAGTTTCTAAAATTTTGTTTTGGGAATACAGTATTGTAACGGTTACTTATGTAACACTTTTTTGTAAAAAGATTTATGAAAAGGAAAAAAAAATATTAGACGGACGCAAAGAACTTTTTTTTTGGAAAACATAAAACTTCAAAGGTAAACAAATTTCTCTGGTTGCTGGGGATTTATTCAAAACTAGCATGGCGGATGCTTTCACGTTGTATTCAAGATTAAGTCAGACAAATAAGCTGAGATACCAGTTGAATTTTTTGACTTTTGATGTATTCAATAGAATATTTTCAAATTGGAGGTTTGATCCAATGTGGCACAAAAAAATCTTGCCTCGCCAGTTAAACCTGATCTTAACTAAAGTATGTAAGCCCAGGTATTATGTTGGAAATTTTTTCACGGTTACCACTTTTGTTTTTTTTTTAATTTTGAATATTTTCCAATTCGAAATTTGACATCAAGGATGGTTTTCTAAAAGAATATTATGTGTAATGCGAATTTCGAACAATTTTCGTATCTCAAATGTTTGTAAGGTTATCGAGTACATTAATTGATCAATTGTGTGCTAATATTTTTAAAAAAGCCCTTTCGTTTTTACCTAAATAATACTATTTAATATATTCAAAGTCTATTAATGAAATGTGTTAAAAATGTTATTCAAAAGAACTTATTTAAGATAGTTTTTTTTGTTAAATGTGCACTTCAAAGAACCAAAAACTAACTAAAGCTACTGTATTTAAAGGAAAAACCGTTGGTCTATGAGTCGGAAATACTATATAAAATCTCCTGTACTCTTGAGTTTTTTTTTTATATAAAACCCTAGTATTATAAAAAATCTGGAGCTTTTTTTTTAAACTACCAAACTCTCATCCACTTAAACTTCCAAAGCAAAAGTTATACAAACGTGTTTCTCATAAAAAAAATAATAAAATTTATCAAGATTAAATTTTTCCAAATACGAAAGAAAAAAACTATCTTTAAAAAGTACAGAAAGAAATAAATCAGATTAATTAGACTGACTATACCTGCTAGGAAATAAAAATCCATGTGTCCTTCTAATAAAATCAAAACATAAAATGTCCCATCCAAGTTGTTTTCCCATTCATTCTGAACAAGCAATTACTCAATTCAGCTTATATTCGGATGCCATAATTCAATTAGCTTTATTAAGAGTATAATTCTAAATTTAATATTAAATTAATGAAAACAAATCGTATATAACAGATAGTAAATGTGAAAAAATCCATTTATGTGTATGTGCTGTACACATTCCCTTTTAGTTGTAATAATTTCGAAATGATTTCTAAAAGGACCACAAGCGGAGCCTTAGATCTGGCACTCATAAAGCTCATGCTGAGATTTAGGGTATTCCAATGAAGCATTCCCTCTAGAGTCCTCCGACACTGGAAAGGGTATTTGGAATTAAAATTTCACCATGAAAGCATCACGTTGTCAATAATTAACTTACTTGCAACATTCGCTTCCTGAATCGGATATGAAGCTATTAAGAACATCTTCTAATATTCTGTGTTTTGTGGTCTGAGTCAGTGCACAAGGATACATTTTAGTTCAAATATGATAGCATATCATATATGAGAAAATGATGGTATATTAAGGCAGGAAAATATCTTTGCCTGTATCAGGATCCTTCCTTATTTCATCCTTAAATATCCTTTCATCACTTATGAAATTCAGCCTACATATTATGGGATGAAAAACTATCGGAACCCATTCAAACTCACTCGCATTTTCAACTGGTCCCAATGAAAAATTCATCACTTAAATCTGTATGCAGGAATAACATACTTTCGGTTGGAATTTCCTCAATCGTTCTACCTACCGTATAAGAACATCAACCGAAATCTACGAAAGGTGATGACCATTACTTATTAAGGACCATCTTCCTAGGCTCTAGTCTCAAAATAATATGGGGCACCAGAGAACTTAAATCTCATACTTGCCATATTGAAATGATGGGCAAGGGAGTATATTATATTCCAGGCAGTTCAAAAGATCATAAATTCTCCAGATTCAATGTATATTTATGTACGTATGTGTGCACATATTTCGGCTCTCACCGCAGACTCCCCGTAGCACATGTGCTACATAACCACTACTTCTTCCTCTTATTCCGGTTAAGCTAAATTGAATTTGAATAATTGATGAGGGCTAATTATTTATCCAAAAGTTCGGAAGTAGAAACATTCCAGATAGTTTTCGTATAAAAGCAGAATCTCTGATGTGATTTAATAGCACCATTAATGTTCAGATATTCACGATATTTTCTTTTTTTCGTTAAATATTTCTTAATGTTCTTAGTAGAAATTCTTCTTGTTTTGTAGGTTCAGAGTGAAAATGGTTTTTTTTAAAATTTTTTTATGCAACATCTACAAAAAAAAACCGAATTTAACTATTTTCAATTGAAAATAAAAGATAAAAATATGAAAATGCAGATAGATTTTCTTTTGTGAAATAATTGTTTCTATAAAAATAAAAATTCTAAAAAAATGTTCACAATAAATTGAAAAAAATTTGATAATTTTTGAAAGGATTCGGAATCATAGGGTTTGGCTTGGAAGGGAATTGGAATGCTTCATCAAACACCAAAGTTCGAGTCCCTATGTCCACTTTGGTTTCATAATTTTATTGTATACTAATAATTGGCATTTCTATCAGTGGTCATAGCAATTAAGTTAATTACCAGGTATATAAGCTTAAATCCGCTGATTTTTAGTCAAAAAAACACGTGTTTTTTTAATAGAAAGCAAAAACAAATTTATTCAAAGTACTTGTCCTCGCCTACTACACGTTTTTTCCAAAAAAAATTCCTTCTCTGTCGAGGCAAACCACTCATCAAGCCATTTCCGGACGTCTTCGTAAGAATTGAAGTGCTGCTCAGCGAGCGCGTGGCCCATCGACGAAAACAGGTGGTAATCGGAAGGGTGCAGGTCTAGTGAATAAGCGGAGTGTTTCGGACCATTTTTGACGTATTCGATGGTGCGTTGTCGTGGAAGAAAATCAGCTTGTCATGTCTTTGTTTATAAACCGTCCTTTTTTCACGCAGAGCACTTGATCAGTGGTGGGACGGAAGACGATTCTGTATTGGTGGTAAAATTTGATCAGTTGGTGGTGGTAGCGGTGGATATTGACAGTTTCACTAGGTTTCAACATCTCATAGTAAACGATACCCTGCTGATCCCACCAAACGCACAGCATCGTCTTCCGTCCGAAGCGATTTGGTCTTGGGGAAGATGTTGATGGTTGACCGGGATCAACCCACGATTTCTTACGTTGTGGATTCTCGAAATATATCCACTTTTCATCGCCTGTCACAATCCGATGCAGGAACGACTTTTTTTTATCTAGCGAGCAAGATTTCGACTTTCTCTTTTGTCTGGTGTGCAAAATTTCGCATATTTTTCGGGGTCGCTCCATCTGCCTATCGTTCAATGCATATGGCCCTCATTTTCCGATCTTTTCAAACTTCCCTATGGCACGCAGATGAATGAAAATGGCTGGTTAAATAACACCCAATTACTTCGCGAGCAGTTTTTGCGATTGGGTATTGTCTACATCCAAAAGAGCCTGCAATTGATGGTCCTCAATCTTCCTAGGCCGATTTTCACGCTTCTTGTCCCACGCGTAAAATATGCCGTCTATGAACTACGAAACTAATCTCGGCACGTTGCACTGTCACCATAGGCCTCCATAAGCATGCGATTCGGCAGCCGATTTCATTAAAATTGAAGCAGTAAAAGTGGAGCTTCCCGCATATACTCTTTTTCTGGCACAAAACTAGACGTGATTACTAAGGGAAAAATGTATGTTGTTGTAAGAAATTGCTAACAATGTGCACTGTATATTGTTGACATATGTCAAACTCATAAAAAAAAAGTATGGCGTGCCCATGATAGCTTAATACGCTCACTCACGCCATCTATGACCAAAGAGCGGATTTAAGCTTATACCTCTGGTATACTTCTTTTAATTTTTGTATGAGCGTTCTATCCGGATATATCAGGAATTTTTTTGGGGTGAGTGTAAAAGTAATATGAGCTTTCTAATTTTTCGACACTAACCCCCCCCCCCCTTACTTTTAAACCAGGTTTCTAAGGTGTAGATGTGGTTCTGTACAATATTTATAGTTATTCTAATGTGTAAGGATGGCTGTATCGTGACAAAAAATATCATAAGTGAAAATATTGTAAAAAAGTGGACTTACTATACTTCCCTGAGGAACACCAACGGAAATTTGATAAATATCAAAATATTCAATATTTTTAATTACCTAAAAATTTTCAATATTTTTAATTACCAAGTCCTTTTTTAACTTATTTATTTCCAGTCAAAGTTTTTTGATTGTGACATCCTAGATAGGATTGAAAATTATTTTCTTATATGCATTACACATGATTCATCATCAAATCTATAAAAAAAAATGAGAAACTTTTCTCTTACCGGAAAAATATTAGAAAAAGAAGAAATTCTTTTTAAGCTAATTAATATTTGATGTATTCAATTTTTTTTAACAAATTCTCCATAAAATAGAATTCCGCATAAAATCAGCATTGCTAATAAACCAAATCAACAGGAATTATTTTTTTTCTTCTTATTTCATGCATAATCAAATTATATATGCTTAAGGATATCAGTTGGTAAAAGAGCAAAAAAAAAGAAAAAAGAAACCTTCTTTTACCCTAAAAGGACATCCATTTGAACGTCGGTTTTTTTCTTCTCTCTCTTCTTTCTTTAACAAATAAATTTCGTGCTTGGCATATCGTACGGACCGTGTATATGAGTATATCAGTAAGGATGTTAATATGCACACGTACCTATCGAGAATATTAAATGAAAATTGTCAACGATTTATTTATTTATACGCACGTGACTTTCACCAATATATCATTGATTCGGAAAATATTTATTTTTATTGGCATATTGATACAAAATTTTTTTTCTCTCTAGATCCCCCTTCTCTGTTGGTCCCAATACAGAGAGTTGAACTGAAAAAAAAATTCAATATTACCGAGTATATTACAAGGCAATCATTTCCAAAAATTTATTGACGGTTATTCTTAATGCTCGTCGGCTAAATGCCCAAAAAATTCAACGGAAAGGGGCAATTCCCTTGGAAGTTTGTTTTCATATTATAGAAAATAGCCGATTATATAAATCATTTTGAAAAGCAACAATATTAACAACGAAACATTTATATAAGATTTTATATATGCCAAAATGTCCGTTCAATATTAAATAGAAAACATGAAATATTAGCCTTAACGCACCGTATTGACTGCATTTTTTTTTCATAAACTATTGCAAGACGACTTGGTGCTGTTAGACTGTGTGTATTATGAGTATAATCGTAGACGATTGACCTATCAATGCAAAATGACACATGACAGTAATAAAATTTTACTTCTAAATGCAATTTGTTCTCTGATCGTCCTTGTCGTCATTGGCATCGTTATTTGGTGTTTATTATGAACTTATTCGGAAACGGTATCCATTAGTCAGCAATATCGAACAGTCACAGACTAAATTTGCTCCTAAATTACAGTTTTCTCATTGAATCATACAATACGTCCCCATAAAAGGCGATAAATCAGAATCCCGTTCATTAGACAAATAATGGTGGTGAGCTTAACATCACAAACTATTAAAAGAACTGCAAAGACTTTCGTCGTAGTAGAGACAATATACCAGCACTGAACATGTCCTTTTTACTGTTTATTGTTGTTTAAACTGCACTTTTCCTATCTTTTTCCTAATGTGCTTCCTTGGGTCGGAAAATTATGACTTCCTAAATTTGAAAACATCCCGGAACGGATACGCTCCCTGCTCTGTTAATACTCACTGCCATTACAAAACGCAAACTTGCTTGAATGTTAGTTCTTCTCAACTCGCATGCCATTTGTCACCGAATTCACCAAATATCCACTTTCATTCTGTTCCCCTTACAGATCAAGAATATAATCTATGAATGCGTTTCATTCCATTCCCAAAACTACATTTAATGTTATCCTGTTGAAGTTGTGTATTTTTCCAAGTTTTAGATTCCAAAAAAAAAAAAAAAACAAATCTTAAAGGAGCATCGATTTTCTTCGCGTACAATCTTCTTTTACTATAAGAATTTTTTTTATTTTTGGGGGAGAATATATATTTGCTCTCCTTTTCCGCCTATTCTCCCTTAGATAGAAACTTTTCAAAATATTTACATTTCATGACAGCAAATGGCTAGGATATATGGAAAGACGACAAAAAGGCGAGGGATCAGCTCTAATGTCGCAGAAGTTAATAAATTGCCTTACTTCGATGCTTTGAAAAATGAAACGGTTTGGAAGGATGCAATGCAATCGTAAATTTTCCCACTTTTACTTTTTTTTCTTTATTGCATGTCGAACAAGGATACATTCGACAGTGCAAAATTGAAATAGTTCCGGTTAAAATGGGAGTACATTGAAAAAAGAGGCAGCCACGAAATCTCTTTGGCGCCTCATTATTGTGAACTTCTACTATTCAGATTTTCTCCTTTTTTTCGTTTACTTGATTTCATGATATTTGGTGAAAAAGTTTTTTCTGTTAAAATAACGATTTTTTCTGAAGTTTAAATTATGTAAATTCAATAAAAATAATATCGTTTGAATTTTTGAGAAAGATAAATAATTTCTTTTTGAGATAAAATCAGATACAATTGATTAGTCACTGATCACTCTTTACATCGAAGTCTTAATTGACTGGACGGACACAACCCAGAATTTGATTAATAGCTTCGGAGAATCGAGACTGACAATGCCGTTTTGATTCTGTCCAAAAGAGCACGTGCACAGTCCAATTCACCATATTCCCATAATGAATTTTCATCAATACGGAAATCGAATTATTCGAAGGCAATAATCAATATCGCATCACATTTCCCATGACAAAAGTCGAACGACTTGAACGTTGATGGTTGGCACTTTTTGGATTTTCATTAATTTTATTTCTTTTTAAAGACATTTCGGGAGGGTCAAATCCCTTCCCCTTTGAGGTTTGGTTAAATTAACTATAACTCTAGACAGAGGATAACTTATTTATTTGGATTACCCTTATTTTCAGTGTTTCATGATGATTATTTCTGAATAGTTCGTTGTGGCTTTTATGGTTAAATTTATTGAAAAGAATTTTTAATTCTTTTCGACTTTAGTCAATATTGAACGTTCTTAAAAAATTATTGTATAATCTAAAATTCAACTGAAATCGCCCTTCAACTTATGGGCTACCCTTATATGGATGTTATCAACACTACCAAGATAATGTCCGTCCAAATGTTATATATTTTTACATGCCTTTCGAAACTTCTTCAATGGAGGGAAATGTGTTCTTTCTCAGTGACCGGAAAAGGTGAGGAGCTTTTGACTGAAACGTGGGTGGCTGTGGTTGTCATCTACATTGCAGATACAGTCTTAGGAATAGTGCTGAAGAATAGTAGGATCCCGGGTGTAAAACACAACAGTTCCCGCGATTGTTGGAACTGGTTGAGAGGCAGGACCAGGTGGTTGCACAAATTTGCGTGTAGAAATGAGGGGAGATCTGCTAATATAAACCGCGTACCGCCAAAAAGATTAATAATAAGAATAAGACGAAGAAGATGAAGAAGATCAAGGATATGAAGAATATGAAGAAGATGAAGAAGATGAAGAAAATTAAGAAGATGAAGGAGAGAAAGAATATGAAGAAGATGAAGAAGATCAAGAAGAAGAAGAAGATGAAGAAAATGAATAAAATGGAGAAGACGAAGAAGATGAAGAAAATGAAGAAGGTTAAGAAGATAAAGAAAATAAAGAAGGTGAAGAAAATGAAAAAGATGAAGGAGATGAAGAAGAATAAGACGAAAAAGGTGACGAAGAAGATGTAGAAGATGAAGAAGATAAAAAAACGGAGAAGATGAAGGAAATTAAGAAGGTGAAGAAGATGAAGGATATCAAGAAGACGAAGAAGATGAAAAGATAAAGAAGCTGAAGAAGATGAAGAAGATAAAAAAAATGGAGAAGATGAAGAAAATGAAGAAGATGACGAAGATGAATAAGATAAAGAAGATGAAGAAGAAGAAGAAAATGAAGAAGATGATGAAGAAGAAGGAAATGAAAAAGATGGAGAAGATGAAGAAGAAGAAGAAGATAAGGATAAAAATAAGGAGAAGATGCAGGAAATGAAGAAGATGAAGAAGATGAAGAAGATGAAGGAGATGAGGAAGATGAAGAAGATGAAGAAGATGAAGCAGATGAAGAAGATAAAGAAGATGAAAAAGAAGATGAAGAAGATAAAAAAGATAAAGAAGATAAAAAACGGAGAAGATGAAGGAAATGAAAAAGATGAAGAAGATGAAGAGGGATGAAGAAGCTAAAAAAGATGATTAAAATAAAGAAGATGAAGAAAATCACGAAAACGGAGAATATGAAGGAAATGAAGAAGATAAAGAAGATGAATAAAATGAAGAAAATGAAGAAGATGAAGAAGAAGAAGAAGACAATTAAGATGAAGAAGATGAAGAAGATCAAGAAGATAAAGAAGATAAGGAAGGTAAAGAAGATGAAAAAGATGAAGAAGATGAAGAAGAATAAGACGAAAAAGAAGACGAAGAAGATGTAGAAGATGAAGAAGATAAAAAAGACGCAGAAGATGAAGGAAATTAAGAAGGTGAAGAAGATGTAGAAGGTGAAAAAGATGAAGAAGATAAAAAAAATGGAGAAGATGAAGAAAATGCAGAAGATGAAGAAGATGAATAAGATAAAGAAAATGAAGAAGAAGAAGAAAATGAAGAAGATGATGAAGAAGGAGGAGATGAAAAAGATGAAGAAGATGAAGATGAAGAGATGAAGAAGAAGAGGAAGAGAAGAAAAAGAGGGAACCGCAGAGAAAATTCCATGCATAAAGTTGCCCAAGCAGAAAAAACAAAACAAAATACGTTGGATTGAAGCGAGGTGGATCGATAAAGCTTTGATTTCTAGCAAGCTAAATTACAATACACTTATTTCTTTTGGACCAATATATTTGTATCAATTTTAAGATCATAATGTTGTCTGCGTTTAGCTTATGATCAGTCAATTGTAGCTGTCCTTCTGCTTATTTATCGTGCAGTTTGGTGCGGTGCCATGCTTTGACCATTTCGGATTTTTGTAATTGACCAAAACGTATATTTTTTTTAAGGAAAGGGTAACGAAATAGTGAAATTAGAGTAGAATTGGAAGAAAGTTTTCTCTTCAGAGATTTTTGAAAATCAGTGAGGATCCATGTCTCAGTGGGATTCGAACACACGAACCTTTCGATGGTAGTCAAGTGCTTACGCGTCGGTATTTTGACTTTGAAGAACAACCAAAGATGCACACAGATTGCAATTAGGTAAATAGGGGCTGAAGAATAATAAGAAAAAAAAACTTATTAATAAAGATGTCACTATGACCGGAAGCGTTGTCACGGCAGAGCATGTAAGTTTTTGTAATATATGATTTGACGCAATGAACGATTTTTCTGAGTCCTTTGACTGAATCAACGGTCTAACCTTACGAGAGCTATGATGGATTTATGTACAAAATATGTGCATGGAAACTCTGCAGTATTGCTAGGCTTTCCTTCCACACCTCGTAAGAAAATTGTCATAATAATTAGGATTTTTTTTTAAATTTTTACTATTCAATAATATACGAGCAAATAAAACAAAAATATTCCATTTTACTAGACACAAATCACCTTTCATCATCTTAACTCTTAAATCTTAGAATTTATTATCGATCAATTTCAATTTATAATCATTTTCTAACTATTTCGAAATGAAATTCCACACAATCGTTAGTATAAATTTCAATTTAAGATTCGTAAACAATTTACTGAATGAAAGATTTTCAAAAGTTGTAGTAGTAGCACAAGCAAAAAATATAAATAAATACGAACGTGTATCAGCGCAATAAATATGTACGATAATAAATTGGAAGCTTTTGTTTTTTATGTTATTCCCAGGGACAAGGTAGAATACCGTCGAAATAGCTAATTGTGAATGATAACCGTGCCCCTTGAAATGTTTGTCATGTCAATTCGAAACAAGCTATCAAAACGATGTATTTGTAAAGTTGATCTGAACGTTGGATTATGGCAATTAAACGACCGCCTTTACTACTGAACGGTTTTGCGTAGAACTCTCCATTGGCCCCAAAAGTACCACCGATCGACCAGTATCAGTGTACATTCATTCATGTTCGGCCCCAATGTCTAGAGACAATCTAGCGAAAAATTAATGTTGAAGTCTTGCAATAATATGTCACTTAACGTTAAGAAAACAGCGCTAATTACGATTTATCAGCAAAAAGTTAACATCGACACTAGGAATTGTTGGTATTCGTTTAGGAGATGTAGCCACTCAGTTGAAACGGGCACAGTACGAATAGTTGTTAATAGAGAGATGGTGAACAGGTGAGAAACTCAATAGACTTTGAAATTGTAGATATTGCAAAAAGAAGAAAGAGATAATTTTTTTTTTCAAAATTAAATTTTTATAATCGAAATATGAAAACCAGTAAAGTGACTCTAATAACTATGAGAGTCGAAAGAGTCCCGATATCTGATTTGCATGGTCCAGGTTTTCTTAGTTTTTCATTTTGTTTACAAAAAAGTAGCTGCCACGAACTTAAAGCCTTTAATAGACTAAAATAGCATTACTGAATAAAAATTTTTTCCTAAAAATTCTAAAAATTCAAAAGCAAATTTTGATAAATACTAGAAATTTTTAAAATTTATTTAAAAAGTCCGAACATTTTTTTTTTTTTTAAAAAAACAATTCTTTTTAATAAATCTTGAATTTTAAATAAAAAATTGTAAGGTAAGATCTGTCAACTGTCAGAGTTTTTTTTTTGATGAGTTTTATTTATTATAACTTTCCATTTTAATAATACGTAGACTAACATTTCATCTTTTTTTTTCTTCTAGAACGATTGTAAAATAATGAAATTTTTTTTAAAAATAAATTTAAAAAATTTCTATATATGTTATTTTATTTGTTTTATGACAAAATAGTGATTAGTGATGAGTTTAATTTTTAGTTTAGTGGTTTAGTTGATAACGTCAATTGTCTCTTCTGTAGTGAGATAAATCCATAAGAAATATTTTCTTTTTTTCTCCAGTTCCAGTCAATGAAGGGCATTATCAGAGAGATATCAATTATTATTTCTTTAAAATAATACAAGACATAACATAAAATAATACAAGAAAAGTTTATAAGGTTGACGTCTAGATGGCGCCTCTTGCAAAAATCTATTTAATTGTCACAAAGCACCATCATTCAAATGATTCCTGTCAAAATTTGACAGCAATCGGTCACTTGGTTCGTGAGATATAGCATTTTGAGTGAAGCAACTTTTGTTATTGAAAAAAAAATGGATAAAGACGAATTTCGTGTATTGATAAAGCATTGCTTTTTGATGAAAAAAAATACAGTGGAAACCAAAGCATGGTTTGACAAACGTTATCCGGACTCTGCTCCAGCTATTTAAACTGTGAAATATTGGTTTCGTCAATTTCGAATTGGTCGTACGAGCACAGTTGATGCAGAACGCAGTGGACGCCCAAAAGAGGTGGTTACGGCAGAAAACATCAAAAAAATCCACAAAATAATTTTAAATGACAGTAAAGTGAAGTTGAGCGAGATAGCTGAGACTCTGAAGATATCGAAAGAGCGTGTTGGACATATCGTGCATGAATATTTGGGCATGCGAAAGCTGTGTGCAAAGTGGGTGCCGCGTGAGCTCACTGTGGACCAAAAACAACAACGTGTTGATGATTCTGAGCAGTGTTTGGAGTTGTTCAAGCGCAATAAACCCGAATTTTTGCGTCAATATGTGACAATGGATGAAACATGGCTCCGTCACTACACTCCAGAGTCCAATCGGCAGTCGGCAGAGTGGAGAGCGAGCGAGGAACCGAATCCAAAGCGTGGAAAGACGCAACAGTCGGCTGGCAAGGTGATGGCGTCTGTATTTTGGGATGCGTATGGTATAATATTCATTGACTATCTCCAAAAGGGACAGACGATCAACAGCGACTATTATATAGCGTTATTGGATCGTTTGAAGCAAGAAATCGCTAAGAAACGGCCTCATTTGAAGTTGTTTCACCAAGACAATGCACCGTGTCACAAGTCGATGAAAACGATGGTCAAACTCAATGAATTGGGCTACGAATTGCTTCCCCATCCACCGTATTTTCCAGATCTGGCCCCCAGACACTTTTTCCTGTTTGCAGACCTCAAGAGAATGCTCGCTGGCAAGAAATTTAAGACCGATGATGAAGTGATTGCCGAAACTGAGGCCTATTTTGAGGCAAAACCGAAAGAGTACTATAAAAATGGTATCGAAAAGTTGGAAGATCGCTTTAATCGCTGTATCGCCCTCGAACGCAACTATGTTGAATAATAAAAATGAATTTTGCAAAAAAAAATATTTTTACTGTGTCATCTTATAAACTTTTCAGCCGAACTTACACGTAGACTGGGAACATATTTGGTCCTAGCAGAATAGCGTCACTGAACACAACTTTCGATTTATTCAATTTGGCAACAACGTAATTTCATGCACTGTCCTAGATCCAGAGTTTACATACTATTCCTATCTGGCGATATGATATCGTTTGGTAATTTCTATTTAGAATATGGTTAGTCATTGATGAAAGCTATTGGGTTGTCCGGGAAGTAATTTCGTTGTTGCCCAACAGAGGAATTAATTGTATTTTTTCAAACCAACTCCATACTCCAAAACCAACTTTGTTCTATTTACATAAAAGCGATGCTTTCGCGTTGGAAGTCGGAGCATAACTAGAACTATGTCGATTTTCGTTATCGTAGATTTGCGACTTCGTACTGGAGGAAGAACGACACAACCGCTTTCTAGCGTCTAATTTTCGATATACAAATGTGTCCTTTTTTCATATTAAAATCGAAAATGACAATTTTTGACATATGTCACTATTCTCGACCATCGACGATATGGTGTCAACAAGATGGTGTCACATGCCATACAACCCGAGAAAAAATTCAATTACTACTGCTTAAACTGCTCAGATCATGCGATTTAAGACCGTTGAACTTTTTCTTTGGTGTTTTTTGTAGTCAACAAGCCTTGATGGTAGAAATTAGGCACTGTATCAACGGAATTCAGCAATATTTATGAGAAACGACTATAATGGAAAATTTCAACAAAAGAGAAAAACAGTCGTAGAAAATTTCACCATTAATTCATAACGCATACAAGCTTATACTGTATGCTTTATGGATTATTGGGTTGTCTCAAAAGTAGTTTCCTTGTTTCCCAACAGAGGAATTAATTGTATATCTTTCACAACCAACTTCATACTTAAGCAACATAATCATATGTATTTTGGTAGTTGACATATTTTGCTTGTAAAAAAATTCACTTGATTCTGCACAGTAGTTTTTGATTGATACACTTTTAAATATGGAAAGTGAAAAACAGCATTTTCGGCATATTTTATATTTTTACTATAGAAAAAATGAAAATACTGTTCAAGCAAAAAAAAAAAAGTAATCCAATGTGTATGGAGAAGATGTGTTAAGTATGCGCCTATGCCAAAACTGGTTTGCAAAATTTCGATCCGGAAATTTTGATCTCCAAGATGCACCACGTTCTGGAAGGCCCGTTGAAGGTTATGAAAACATAATAAAGGCATTAATTGATGTAAACCGGCAAATAAGAACTCGTGAATTTATCGAATTCGACCATTTATGATCATTTGAAACGGCTGCGTTTAATCTCAAAGCTTGACATATGGGTTCCTCATTTTCTTACAGAAAAAAATTTGTGCTGTCGCATTGACGTTTGCGATTTGCTTCTGAAACGCCAAGAAAATGATCCATTTTTTGAAGCATATCATCACTATAGACGAGAAATGGGTTGTCTACAATAATGTTAAGCTCAAAAGATCCTAGAGTAGAAAAGATGAACCGGCTCAATGCACTTCGAAAGCCAATATTCATCAAAAAAAAGGTGGGATTTCAAAGGAATCGTTTATTTTCAGCTACTACCGAGCAACACAACGATCAATTCTGAAGTGTACTGTCATCAGTTGAACAAATTGAATGATTCACTCAAAGAAAAAAAGGCCACAATTGGTCAATAGGAAAGGTATAGTGTTCCAACATGGTAATGCGAAACCACATACAAGTTTGACCAATCGGCAAAAGCTTTTAGAGCTTGAATGTGATATGTGTATACTACCACACCCACCATACTCTCCAGACCTAGCACCCTCTGATTATCATTTGTTCCGATCTCTACAAAATTTTTTAGACGGTAAAAGTAAAAAATCACTCGGATCAGTTTTTTGTCAATAAAGAACAAAAATTTTATGAGCGTGGAATCATGCTACTACCAGAAAGATGGCAAAGGGTATTGGATCAGACTGGACAATATTTAACTGAACAGAATATTAATTCACTATAAGAAAACCGTATTTCATTTTTATAAAAAAAAAAACGAAATTACTTCACGGACAAACCAATAATAGACCAGCAATTACAATCGCTGTTAAAGCTAAAATTGAGAAAGCTACAGTGGATATACAAGGGTTATTCAACAAGTACTTAGCCTCACCACCCGATGGAACTGCTGTCACAAAAGAAATTTACCATCGTGCAGTACATTCTTTTAGTAGCCTACTGTCAAAGTTTCAGTCGATTCCTTTTATTACTTTTGTTTTGAGAGCCTTTGAAAGCGAGCGTGTCGGTCGGTTGCACAAAAATAGAAAAAGAACAATATCGTTCGGCGAATAGATTCTTGTTTTTGGAAGGGAAAATGCGCAGCGAAATCAAAGATCGCTTGGATGCTATGTATGGTGACTTTTCTCCTTCGATGGCGACCGTCAAGAATTGGTTCAACGAGTTTGTTCGTGGCCGCACGTCGGTTTTTGATGAGCCACGCCCAGGTGCACCGAAAACGGCTGCTATGGAGGAAAACGTCCACGATCTCGTGTTGGCACACCGTCGATTGAAGTTTCACGAGATAGCTGAGACTGTGGGCATCGCAATAGGAACGGTGCATCATATTCTACACGAAGAACTGGGCATGAGAAAGCTGTCGGCGCGATGGGTGCCGCGTTTGCTCACACCGGAAAACAAGCGCAACCGTGAGACCACATCGGCGACGTGATTGGCGCTGTTTCAGCGCAATCCAGCGGAGTTCTTGCGTCGTTTCATGACCGTCGACAAAACATGGATTCACTGGTACACACCAGAGACCAAGGAACAGTCGAAACAGTGGACTTCACCCGGCGAACGTGTTCCGAAGAAGGCAAAGACTGTTGGCCACCGTTTTCTGGGATTCATAAGGTGTGATCCACATCGATTACCTCGTGAAGGGTAAAACAATCACGGGGCGCTACTATGCTGACTTATTGGGCCGATTTGACGTCGAATTGAAGAAAAATCGGCCCCGCTTTGCGAAAAAAAAGTACTGTTCCACCACGACAACGCGCCGGCTCACACCTCCGCCATCGCCATGGCCAAATTGGTCGAATTGCGCTACGAATTGCTGCCCCATCCAACGTACTCTCCAGATTTGGCCCCCTGTGACTACTTTTTGTTTCCAAACCTGAAAAAATCACTCGCCGGGAATAGATTTGGGTCGAATGAGGAGGTCATCGTCGCCACGGAGGCCTATTTTGCTTCCCTCGAGAAAATGTATTTTTTGGACGGGTTAAAAAAGTTAGAGCATCGCTGGGCCAAGTGTATCGAGCTTGAAGGAGATTATGTGGAAAAATAAACTGCCACCTTTCGAAAATTTTCGTTTTTCTTTTGTAGGCTAAGTACTTGTTGAATAACACTCGTAGTACCGGATTTATACGATAAAAATTAATGGCAAAATATTATCTATGCAATAAAATAAATTAAATTTTTTTTTCAAGTTCTAAATTTTCAGCAAAATAATTTATTTTTCTTATTTCTCACATGAAAATAATAAAACTATAGAAAAATTTAGTGCATTTAATTTTTATTCATGTTATTTACCAAAATATTTATAACATTTTCAACCCAATTGGATGGGTATCATGTGACATATAGGGAGAATTTGGGCATTCATAACGGCATATTTTTTTAAAAACTTACACTGCTCAATTATATTTAGTTGACCGAATATTCCTTGGCAAATGCAGATAATTAGAATGAAAAAAATTTTACCCAAATACATATTCTATATAAAAGAAGAAGAAATATCATAAATTAATTTTAAAAAAAATTATATTCGAATATTTTAGGTGTATTTAATTTAAAAAAAAATATATATGATTAAATGAACTTACGTTTTTGTTGAGAAAAGATGCTCTTTAGTTAAATTCAGTTTTTTTAGTGAAGTTTATCGTTCCCGCAAGTTAGCTTTTATAGTAATTGAGCAACGGCAGTAATATACGCAATATTCAAAAAAGTTAAAACCATTTCTTTACTACCAATGTTTGCAGCAATAAGAACAATATTTACCTGAACAATAACACATTTTGTGTATCTTCATTTAATGAATTTAATGCAACAGTTGTGCTAACAGAAATTCTTAATTAGCTTAAAATTGCTGTTACAATCTATTTGCAAAATATCGATTATGGAAAAATGACAAAAATTTTTGTCCATAGAGTTAATATTAAATAAACTGGAAAATTTTTAAATTCGTAAATATTCAAGTGTTTATTATTGTTTGTCAAAAAATTTCAGAAAAACCAACTAATTTTATGCAATTCAGAAATTGTTTGAATTTGTAATATATGCTTTTGAAATTTGTGTTTGGAAGTTTAGCTTTGCCCTGATACCTAGTAGATAGTTTAAGGCAATTTTAGATTGAAGAACTTTCAACGAATCTTAAAAAATAATTTTATATAAGACAGATTTTTAAAGTGAAAAAAATATTGTACAAATAAATAACAAGGATTAAATTGAAAAGTAAAAATTCCATATTTAATATAAGTGACAATAGAAAAAATTCTGCGATCGCCAAGTGGTGTTGTTGAGGTCATGATTATTGCCTATGGTTTAGTGTTGCGATCAAATCATGGCTCCCAAAGAATTATTGGATACACAATTGACATAATTTAAATTTATTATGGTCAATGACACCCAAATCTGTGATCTTGCAACTGAAATCTTCTCTTTTATGGCTGCTCTGTACTATAAGAAGCTGTGGCTATTAAAAATGGCCATTGATACACAGTGTGTCTCAAAAATAACCGAACTTTATATTTAAATCATACAACATGCAGCGCCATCTATTTGCAGCATTAAAAAGATACATTCATCCTCTTTCAAACGCACCTAAATTCATGTTAATCGGACGACAGATGTGAAATTTAGCGTCCGATTGATTGATCCGCTAGTCATTGAGATTCGACATAACCTACTAAATAATATGTGTGTCGAGTTGCGTTTGGTATCGAGGCATGTGGTAATCATAAAAAACGAACCTACTGATTTGTTAGCTAAAGATACTCTGTGTAATCTGTGTCTCGCTTATTAATAAGATAGCAAACAGTATCTTCAGCCATATATACAGAAATACAGACTGAACGAATAGTTTGAGCGTCTCACTGGCCAACTACTAATAAACTAGTCTCCTCGGTACCCTTACCGATATGGTAAGTCTATACAAAAACTGCTCATAATTTGAATAGGGATATACTACTCTGATCCATAACTTTCTTCTTGGAAATCTTACAAGTCCTATGAGCAAATCCTGTAGCATTCTGCCACCTATTCCACATATATTGGGTGAATGTTACCAGATAAATAAATTGTTTCTGAATAAAATCCCTTAATTTTGTTAAATTTTGTAAAGCACTGTTAAGCTTCTAGATCCAAAAACTTTTCTTTAAGTTCACTTTTTAACTCGATCAAATATACAAACTTGATTTACAAAATTTGACAAACTCCAACTGATCTAGCCTATAATTGTGGCGACTGACCGCTGCCTCTTATCTAAGGAACCTTACATATAAAAAAGCAAACAATGCTCAGTTATGGTCAATAGATAGCATTACCAGTTAAAGATGAATAATAGTATCTTTGAAATAATACGAGTTCTGTTCAAAAAGTATCCCAAATTTTTATGTTTTTTTCAAAAATTATTTAGTTATTCATGAATTTGACTAGTTGTTGTCATATGGCAAAAATTGTTTTAAACTTTAATGGCAAAATATTTATGAATTTTTTTTTTGTTTCCTTCAAAATAATCCCCAACAGATATTATAAACTTATGCCAATGTTTTTTCCATTCCTCGAAGCATTTCAAAAAATCATTTTCTTTGATCTTCCTCTTCGGGAACAAGAAAAAGTCACAGGGGCCAGATCTGGGAAATAGCCAATTTTTGTTCTACCGCAAACCCGGGGTTTCTGGCGGATTACTTCGCGCAACTTGCGCATAACTTGCAGGTAATATTCCTTACTGACCGTTCTACCCTGTGGTAAGAACTCATTATCCACCACGCCCCTGCAATCGAAGAAAACTGTAAGCAAAACCTTCATATTCGACCGAACTTGGCGCTTCTTTCGGTCTTGGCTCATGCGGCAGCTTCTATTGGGATGATTGAACTTTGGTTTCCATGTCATAACCATAAACCCAGGATTCGTCACAAGTTATGACCCAAAACACATGCAAGCAAACCAGCTGTCAAAAATTAACTGAACATTCAAAATAACCGAACTGGTCGGTGTAAGCGAGAGACATGAGTACCAACATAACGCCACAAAAAATTGAAAATCGATTATACGTAAGCCGCGGAAATACAAAATTCTCGATACTTTTAGAACAGATCTCGTATAACAAATAAACCGGACAGACATACTATACACCGAATTCTCCTTTTGCACGAATTTATTTTACACGAATTTGATTTAACACGAGTTAAAACGAAAAAAAAATTCTCCTTTTACACGAATTGTTTTGTTTTAACACGATTTTTAATATTCTATGAACTTTTTTATGAATTTTTCCGAGAGTTTTTCTGATAAATTTGTTTCATTCTCACTCCTCACAAATATGCATTGTAACTTCACGTTAAATTTTTTTACAAGTGGGATGCCCCGAATTGTATATTTTAGGCAAATTAGTTTTAGTTTTTAAAGAGTTGAAAAGAAAAGACGTTCAGTTGATGTGGATATTTAAAAAGTAAAATTTTAAAGATTTATTAACTCAATAACAGGTAAATTTTAAATAATTTTCAAATCTTTGCATTATTAATATGAAAAATATTATTGGTAGCCTTATTGACACAATGTCAAATAATTCACCTGTAATAAAAACAAAGAGGAAGGCGATCAGCAAATTTTAGATCAACTTGCAACAGGACAAGATGCAACGGCTGTCGGAAAGCATTTTGGTACTCGTATTAATGAAGCTACCATAAGAAAGATTAAAAAAAATGAAACTGCGATCAGAAAATCTGTCTGTTCTGGGACAAAAATAAGTGCTAAATCATCGTTTTATATAAGAGATATTGTCAAAGAGAAGATGGAAAAAGCTTTGGTAATCTGGATTGAAGATAAATCACAAAAAATAATACCAGTAGATGGAATTACTATCAAGCAATCAGCATTATAGTTTTCTGCAAGTACAGGTTGGATGACAAAACAACCTGAATTTTCTGCAAGTACAGGTTGAATGACAAATTTTCTTAAACGCCATGCTCTCCATAATATAAAAATTAAGGGAACAACTGCATCTGCAGATGAATTGTCTGCCAAAAAATTTCCTTAAAAAACTTTACAACAAATTATTGACGATGGAGGATACACCCCAGATCAAGTTTGGAATGTAGATGAAAGTGGCTTTTTTTTTGGAAAAGAATGCCTAGGAGAACTTATGTTGTAAAATCGCAGAAAACTGCCGGTGGTTTTAAAGTAGGAAAGGACTGTGTAACATTGTTGTTTTGTTCCAATACTTCAGGAGAATTTATTTTAAAACCACTGCTAGTAAATCGCGTCTTAAGACCATGCTCGATGAATGGTGTAGATGTCAATTTTTCAGAAATACTTCATCCCAGAAGTTAGATGCTACATGAATGAAAAAAGTCTAGAATTTACAGTTCTGGTCTTGGAGCACGTTAAAGCCATCTGGTCTTGGAGCATCCAAATGTGCAATTTTATTTTCTTACGCCTAATACTACATTTTTAATACAACCGCCTAATAATAAATCTTTTTTAGGTCTGGGAACCAATCTACGAGTACTATTCTTCCATTTAGCCAATATCTTTTTTTACACGAATTTTTTTTGCACGATTTTTTTAGGAACGTATCTATTGTGTTAAAAGAAAATTGGGTGTATTCTTATATTTAGCAGAATGACGCTACTGAACACAACCTTCGAATTATTGAATTTTGCAACAACATAATTTTATGCACTGGACGTATTAAATAGCTCGCAAAATCTGGCGATATGGCAAAGATCTATTATTTTTTACGGAATTATATAAAAAATTTGATTTAAACTGATAAACCAGCATCAATAGTCACTGTGAAAGCTCAAATTGAGGAAGCTACAGTGGAGATAGTGCTGGATTTATTCAAAAAAGTAGTCAAAGTTGTAGTCATAATGGCAAAATATTTATTAATTTTTTTTTTCAAGTTCTAAATCTTCAATCGAGAGATTATTTATAATCGAGAAGTATCTATTGTATATTTTAAAAATAATTTACTTTCCTTATTTCTCAAATGACGACAATAAAACTATAGAAAAATTCACTGCATTAAATTTTTATTCATGTTATTTACCAAAATATTTATAACATTTTCAATTACATTTGAATATGATAATTAAAATTTTCTGGCTTGGTCGAATTTAGCACATATGCGAGGTTTATATTTAGAATCAGGATGAGTAGCTCTAAAATGAATACACCTAACCCTTATAGGTATTTCACCGAATACACCTTGGCAAATGCAGATAATTGTAATGAAAAAAATTTTACCCAAATACATATTCTGTATAAAAGAAGAAGAAATATCATAAATTAATTTAAAAAAAAATTATATTCGAATATTTTAGGTGTATTTAATTTAAAAAAAAATATATATGATTAAATGAACTTACGTTTTTGTTGAGAAAAGATGCTCTTTAGTTAAATTCAGTTTTTTTAGTGAAGTTTATCGTTCCCGCAAGTTAGCTTTTATAGTAATTGAGCAACGGCAGTAATATACGCAATATTCAAAAAAGTTAAAACCATTTCTTTACTACCAATGTTTGCAGCAATAAGAAAAATATTTACCTGAACAATAACACATTTTGTGTATCTTCATTTAATGAATTTAATGCAACAGTTGTGCTAACAGAAATTCTTAATTAGCTTAAAATTGCTGTTACAATCTATTTGCAAAATATCGATTATGGAAAAATGATATTAATTATTATTTATTCAAAGAAATTTTTGTCCATAGAGTTAATATTAAATAAACTGGAAAACTTTTAAATTCGTAAATATTCAAGTGTTTATTATTGTTTGTCAAAAAATTTCAGAAAAACCAACTAATTTTATGCAATTCAGAAATTGTTTGAATTTGTAATATATGCTTTTGAAATTTGTGTTTGGAAGTTTAGCTTTGCCCTGATACCTAGTAGATAGTTTAAGGCAATTTTAGATTGAAGAACTTTCATCGAACCTTGGAAAATAATTTTATATAAGATTGATTTTTAAGGGGAGAAAAATATTTAAAATAAATAACAATGCTTAAACTGAAAAGTAAAAATTCCACATTTAATATAAGTGACAATAGAAAAAATTCCATGATCGCTAAGTGGTCTTCAAATTCTTGACATCCAGTATCTAATTGCCTATAGTTTAGTGTTGCGATCAAATGATGACTCAGTAATTTTGGTAACATGTTCAATTGTCCCTTTTTGTAGTGAGGTTAATCCTAAAGAATTATGGGAGATACCGTTTACATACTTTAAACTTATCATGATCAATGGCATCCAAATCTGTGACCTTGATTGTGGAATCTTTCCGTACATGGCTGATCCGTACTATGGAGAGCTATGGCCATGAAAGGTGGCTGTTTTTATTGTTGTTGTTGATATTTGTAAGATCCCTTAAACATATGCCAACTCATTGCGCCACAACCGTGAGGCTATTTGGCGGCTTTATAGTACGTATGGGAAGTTATCTGAGAGAGACTGCTCTGTGGTTAGTACTCGTAGTACAGATTATTGGGAATTTTGTTATATATTTTATGGAGCAGATTAATAAGTTATACGAGAAGTTTAAATAGGCGACTAGGGAATGGATTTGTTGAGTCAAGGAGCTCCATAATAAGAGAAATCCAGCTCGCGAAGTAATTCTTGGTTATGTGGCATTCATGTGGAATAGTGATGATAGTGAAGTAATGAGTAAGATTAGTATATCCAATGAGGAGATTGGGATGTTGAATAGACTGGTTTATTGATCCAGTCATCGTGTCTGCAGATGACTAATGGTGTTAGTTGCCATTCTGTTAGTAGGCGAGGCAGATTGGAAATGACTGCGATCACTGGTCGATGGAGTGTTTCTACAGCCTTTCATTATCTGCAATTCCCACATGCCTCGGCATCCATTGCATCTCGGCACTTTTATTGCTAAGTAGGCTATGACGAATTGACCTAAGTACTGGGTCAGTCGATGGGCCACAAATGACTTTAAGGGTGGCAAGGCTGTCACTAAAAATAACAACGCTCCGGTGGCTGGGAATATTGGTCGCAATCGGCGACAGCATCCGTGAACAACATCCGATGATCTTTTAACACATCCAAACTGTTCAAGGAAAAGTAGACAATTCAACGTGTCAAGAGAGGCAGACACTTTCACCTTTGGAAAAGTGTCAAAAGAAGTTGTCACTTTTAACCTTGCTCCCAATCATTGTTTCTAATCTGGGTATGCAAGGGAAGTTTGAAAATCGAGGGGAGGAATTGCTTTAAAGGTGCGATATTAATAAGGATAGCGATGATGAATTTCTTTTTGAACTGGGGGAGATGATAATATTTTTGATTAAAGTATGGAGCGAGAATGTTGTTATTATTGTCATTTTTATCAATCAGCGCAATATCATCATTATCACTGCTATTAGCGGGATCATCTACTCATTGATATTTGAGCTGATATACAAGCAACAATAGCTCCTGGAAAAGCTAAAATCTAGCAAATTATAGTAAAAATAGACTCAGATTTGTCCAAAAAAATAAAAACAAATTTGTTTAATGAACTTTGTCAAAAGCAGCCAAGTTGACCATATACCCAAAATCATTATCAAGCACTTATGGAAAATTATTTTATTCCAAATAAATAATTTAATTTCTATTGTACTTTTTTTTCTTGAAAAAAAATAGTTCTAATTGTATTAAAAAATTTACCAGAATTTAAGAACGTTAAAAATCTGAGCGCATAAAAATCTGGTTAATCAAAAATTCTGATAAAAAACAATTATTGTTTTACTCAAATAATGGGAAATTACACTATCAGAATATGGCTCATTGAATTGCTTCTCGGGGTGTATGGCATATGGCACCATCTTGTAGAAACCACATATCGTCCACATCCATATCTTACAATTTAGGCGTAAAAAACTGGATTATCATGTCGCGATAGGAATCACCATTAACTGCTATTGCCTGACCAGCTGCATTTTCACAGAAAAATGGTCCTATGATGCCTCCAGCCCAAAATCCACACCAAACAGTAACACATTGTGGATCTCCATATTTATTCTCCAATAATCACTCGTAGATTTTTTGAACCCCAAATGCGGCATTTTTGTCGATTAACCAAAGCATCAACGTGAAAATGAGCCTCATCACCAAAGTTGATTTTATTCGAACTGTACCTGCCAAACCTTCATTATTTTGAAAATATTGCTCAACAATAAAAACGTGTTATTCTTTCGTGTAGCACTCCATTTTTAATAACCCTAAACTGTCAGCTGTCATGCTGTATTTTCTCTGTTGGCAACACTTTATCGTACAAATGGCGCAAAATTTAAATCTTTCCTTGTATTTGGAATAGCTTTCAAAATATGTGGAACAGCCTTCAAAATTTCTAGCACAGTCTGGATATTTTACTATTTTTGTAGAGAATAATTTTATAAAAAACAACTTTATTTTTACATAAAATCTTTAAATAAAATACTAATTATATTATCATAATTTAATTTAAAAAAAAAAATACTCTTTATTTAGCCAAGAAGAATATTTCAATTTTTTGTTTCTCATTTTTCAAAGGTGAGCGCTTGTTTTTTTTCGGGTTTTTGATGAATTATTTTTTATGGCAGGTACGTATTTCTTTTTTTTTTATGAATTATTTTTTATAAATTTCTTAACTAATCCATGATTTGTAGTTTTATTCTTCATAATTTTTGTTATTACTCTCATAGTCCAGATTAAGAAAACCGTCCAGGTTTTATTCTTTATAATTTTTGTTATTACTTCCAGGTTAAGAAAACCTATCGCAAATCCCGGAATAAATCCACTAAAATTTTGGAAAATTACCTAGTCATCTGGTATTTATAAATAATTAAAGCAATTACAACCAATAATGAACCAAGTTTTAGCCATAATATCAAGAACTTTCACCAATAAAGACAGCGACCATGAAAATTATACGAAGAAAAAATTGAGAAATCTTAAAAAATTACATATTATAAGGAATAAGAAAGTAGTAAATTTTCCTTATTTAAGAGAGAGAGAATTTTTTAATTTTTAATTTTTTATAAGTGAAATCCTAAAAGTTTTTATTAGCTAATTAATAAAGAATATAGTTGAGACCTTCACTTGATAAGAGCCTACAAAATCTCTGGAATAAAAGAGGAAAAACCAAAAAAAATAAATAGGAAAAAATAACTTTATCTTTTGAAAGCTGTTCAATATGTTCGGATCAGTAATAAATCAGTTAATTAAGAATCATCATCCAATCAAATAAATCGTCTAATCAAACAAACCAAATCCGTACAAAATAAGAGCTAATTTTTGTTTACGTACAACTTTCTTAGCTTTTTGTTGTTCGATAAATGGTAAAAGGAAATTACAAATTTTATTTAAAGCTAGGATAAATTACAAATACAAAAATCGTACAGTTGTCAATGTCGAAGAGGAAGACACCATCCAATTACGGAAAATTTCTATTTAACGTTCACAAAACCATTCCAAATTGATGCTTCGTTGGTGGAAGCTTCAAATCAAAGTGTTTGGAATTACCTCCAGTACGTTAATACAAATAACGATGGTTTTTGATTTTAGCCTCTTTTGTTAAAGATTTTTTAGCCTCTTTTGCAAAAAGATGCCAACAGAATAAAATAGGATTTAAATAATAAAAATACCTCAAAGTCTGTTCGTCCTGTCATAACATTTTAGATTGTGTGTTGGGGAGATGAAATCAGTGCGCCTAGTGTGGCAATACAATTGACGGAAAAAAGCTAAAGACAACAGGATTGAAACATAACCACTCTGGATAAACAAGATAAGCAGCTTAAGAGAACCAGCATTTTACCTTTTTCTATTGTTGTTTTCTTTCCCATTTCTACAATATTTTATAAGAAACCTGCGTTGTTGTTAAAATATTGAAGCTTCCCTACTCTTACACTTCTTATTCTAGAGAATATCCAATTTACTCCATGGCTGTTTAGATAAATCTGTAGCCAATGTGGTCGAATGCTCCTTTTATTTTTGTTTTTATTTCATTCTATTATTAAGCTTCTATCACACCCCCCATTTTGTTTGTACAATATTTTTCTATACTTCCTTAAGAAAATACCTTCTCATAAAAGATTTCTTGTTTCAATCCATTATAATTCTTTCTTCTATACTTCATTCCACTTAATTTTATTATTAATTTTTTTTTCTTCTTTTCTGCCGTATTTTTACTGTTTGTAACAATAGAAAATAGGTTTTTTGGAACAGCAGTTTAGCCGTTGTTAATGCCATAATTAATCAAGAGGATTTGAATGTAAGAGGATACAGAGGATATAATTGAAATCATTTTTGGTAGATTAATATCCCAACTAATCCCTTTATGGCTTTTCCAGGATAACAGAATATAAATTGTGTCCATCAATGAAAATGAATAGTTCTATAACGAAAGAAAAAAAAATAACAATAAGGGATACACAAAATACGTGAGCTAAATATCAAAAAGCTAAAAACTATTACAAAAATCCCTTAGCTTTTCTTTCGAACAGTTTACATTTGGTTTTCTTTGCAAACAATTTTTTATGCTTAATAAAATCATATTCCCATTTGGATTTAGCTCAATTCTAGCTAAAAACTAAAACAAAAACAATTCAAATACCAATAAAAATATGGAAAAATATATGGCCATCATATTTTGTAAATTTTATTAAAGCAATTTTTGTCTTAAAAGAGAGAAGAAAAAACGCACAGAAAATAAAAACTTAGAATGAATAGGAAATGTCCTTGCAAAAATATAAAACGAAATTCAATTTTTCCTTAATGTTGTCATTGGGAATATTTCCATTAAATTTTTTTTTTATTATTAAATACAGCTTATATTTTTTTATAAGAATAATTTTTTTTTATTTAAAATTTTCAGCAAAGCGAACATATTTGTATAATTTTTGGTGATTTTTTTAGGATGTAGTATTTATATTCAGCACGTTGTTCCTATTATGGATATTCAAAATTTTTGTTTTATCCTAGATGTTGGTATTGATAGTATTTGGATCCTTCTTATTGTTCTGCTCATATATAAATATAATAATTCCATAGTTATTAGTCGGATTACAAACGATATATGGAATAGTTACAATACAAAACAAAACATCTTCCAGATATGGAAGAGGTTTAAGGATTAAGCAAACGAAAGCTAGAAAAGCTATGGCATTAGAGCAATGATAAATATTCTCATATACTATTATTTATCAGTTAAATACCTTTAAATTATTCAATTCCCTATATTATATTATAATTCCTGAGATTAGAATTCATTCCCCTACAATATGGAATATTTACGCACTAACAAAAACCGAAATAACAATAGATCACCTAAGAATGCCAACAATTCAATTTTGGTTGGAAGGACATTTTATTGAATACCTTTTTTAGGAATTGTTTACAGAAAATTTCTACTGAAAATTTCTACTGTAAATTTCTACTGAAAATTTCCACTGAAAATTTCTACTGAAAATTTCTACTGAAGATTTCGTACTGAAAATATCCACTGAAATATCTACTGAAAATTTCTACTGTAAATTTCTACTGAAAATTTCTACTGAAAATTTCTACTGAAAATTTCGTACTGAACATTTCCACTGAAAATTTCTACTGAAAATTTCTACTGAAAATTTTTATTGAAAATTGCTGCTGAAAATTACCACTGAAAATTTCTACTGAAAATTTCTACTGAAAATTTCTACTGAAAATTTCCACTGAAATATCTACTGAAAATTTCTACTGTAAATTTCTACTGAAAATTTCTACTGATTATTTCTACTGAAAATTTCATATTGAAAATTTCCACTAAAATGTCTACTGAAAATTTCTACTGAAAATTTCTACTGAAAATTTCTACTGAAAATTTCTACTGAAAATTTCTACTGAAAATTTCGTACTGAAAATTTCTACTGATAATTTCTACTGAAAATTTCTACTGAAAATTTCTACTGAAAAATTCTACTGAAATTTCTACTGTAAATTTCTACTGAAAATTTCTACTGAAAATGTCTACTGAAAATTTCTACTGAAAATTTCTACTGAAAATTTCTACTGAAAATTTCTACTGAACATTTCTACTGAAAATTTCTACTGAAAATTTCTACTGAAAATTTCTACTGAACATTTCTACTGAAAATTTCTACTGAACATTTCTACTGAAAATTTCTACCGAAAATTTCTACTGAAAATTGCTACTGAAAATGTCTACTGAAAATTTCCACTAAAATGTCTGCTGCAAATTTCTACTGAAAATTTCTACAAAATTTTCTACCGAAAATTTCTACTGAAAATTTCTACTGAAAATTTCTACTGTAAATTTCTACTGTAAATTTCTACTGTGAATTTCTACTGGAAATTTCTACTGAAAATTTCAACTGAAAATTTCTACTCAAAATTTCTACTCAAAATTTGTACTCAAAATTTCTACTCAAAATTTCTGCTGAAAATTTCTACTGAAAATTTCTACTGAAAATTTCTACTGAAAATTTCTACTGAAAATTTCTACTGAAAATTTCTACTGAAAATTTCTACGGAAAATTTCTACGGAAAATTTCTACTGAAAATTTCTACGGAAAATTTCTACTGAAAATTGCTACTGAAAATGTCTACTGAAAATTTCCACTAAAATGTCTACTGCAAATTTCTACTGAAAATTTCTACAAAATTTTCTACCGAAAATTTCTACTGAAAATTTCTACTGAAAATTTCTACTGTAAATTTCTACTGTAAATTTCTACTGTGAATTTCTACTGGAAATTTCTACTGAAAATTTCAACTGAAAATTTCTACTCAAAATTTCTACTCAAAATTTCTACTCAAAATTTCTAATCAAAATTTCTGCTGAAAATTTCTACTGAAAATTTCTACTGAAAATTTCTACTGAAAATTTCTACTGAAAATTTCTACGGAAAATTTCTACGGAAAATTTCTACTGAAAATTTCTACGGAAAATTTCTACTGAAAATTTCTACTGAAAATTTTCTACTGAGGAGCCTTAAATAAAAATATCTCATAAGTTAAAATTTATTATAATTTAAATTTTAAAGTATTACAATAGTTTTAATTAATGTTTTCCCATAATTTTATAAATTTTATTTAAGAAATATTTACGCACTAAAACCGATAACAATAGATCATTCAAGAAGGCCAATATTTAAAATCTGATTGGAAAGATATTTTATTGAATTCCTTTTTTTGGAAATTAATTTTATTTCTGATTTTAATCAATGAGTATAAGTCATTCTCTCGAAGAGATTGAAAAAAAAGTTTTTGTAGATTTCTCCACTTAATAGCTTTATGGAAATTCAATAACACTCATTAATGGATAATTGAATTTGCCTTATAGCCATTTTTATATAATACAAAATTGTGGCCAAGACAGTTGCCTTGGTAAAGTTTTATACAAAAATTATGCTGAGATGACTTACAAGATACCAACTTACAGGATATAAGAATAGCATTTCTCAATCGTGCTTAATTGTTAATAAATAATTATTGGACGACCGTTTATGGCCTGCTAGATTGCTTTGGAAGGAGGAGTTATTTTCACATCCTAAGATCCTATCTCTCAGACCGATATTTTCAGGCAGCTGAAAATAATAACTATTCTTTCTCAGCTGGTGTCCCTCAGGGAAGTATCCTAAGTCCAATACTTTATAATATTTATACCCATAATACTCCTTGTCACATTGATATCCTTATCGCAACATATCTTGATGATACAGACAGCTTTAACATACACATCACAAAGATCCTTTCACAGCCATCAATATCCTACGGAATCACATCCAATCCTTAGAAACCTGGTTTAAAAGGTAGAAAGTGGGGGTAAAGGAGCAAATATATGCTCATGTTAATTTCACACTCTGCCCAGAAGAGACTCTTGATATAACCCTAAACGGCAATAATATTCCATACAAAACTATCTTGTACTAGTAATAATACAAGAATACATACAAAACTATCTTGTACTAGTAAGAATACAATAATATTCTGATCGGTCAATGACCAAAAAAAAAATGAAATTCTCAAAATATAGCTTATGAATTAAACATTCACCATTAAACCATTTTAAGCCACTGGTAAAAGGTTGAGTTCAAAAAAAATTTGATGTTTGTATATCTCATGAATTGAGTATGAAAAACAAGATGAATAGACTTAACATCTGCGATGCGCTGTCAAGGCGCAATGAAATCGTGCCATTTTTTAAGTAAATCATAACTGACGATGAAAAATGGATAAAATATGAAAATATCGCTCTGAAAAGAGGTGAACGATTAAAAACAATTTCAAATTCTAAAATAATGGCCAGTAAGGTTATATTGTATGTACACGATAGATGACGCCAATGGTTTTGGGGCTGATGGTCAAAACTGATCAATAGGAAAAAAGTCGTCTTTCACCACGAAAAAGCTCAACCAGACATATTTTATTGCTCCCCAAAAATTAAGGGAAATTGCCTGTAAAGTTTTGAGGCATCCACCGTACTGTTCAAACATAGCACCCTTGCACTACCACATGCTTTGTTCTCTGCAGAACTCTCTTAATAGAACCAACCAATCTTTAAGAGGGACCTATGAAAATTACCTACCTTAGGTTTTTAACCAGAAACCAAAAAAGTTCTGTACTGATAGAATTATGGCTCTGCCCAAAAAATGACGAAATATTATCGATAATAATATCCGTTTTTAACATCTCTATTTTACTCAAAAAAAGACCACGAACTTTTTCGACTTACCAATATTTATTTATTTTAATAAATTTAATTTACACGATGATATAACATATTTAAAAACTTAATTTGATTTACATAATAAGTTGATCATGCTTTATTACTGGAATAGAGAAGTTTTGATAAAAGCGACGATGGTTAATTAAATATGTCAATAAACTGCACTGCCAACATTGTGACACTCTTTCTCTTATTTTATAGTCAAAAATTTCCTGAAAGATATAATATAACAAATTATACTAAAGAAAATAATAAAATGTTTTATAACAATATTTTTTTTTTTATTATAAATTATGCCTTTATATTTTAAAGTTGGGATCAGTAAATCCTTACAAATGTTCATAAAATTCACTGAAATAAACCGATTTTCTGGTGAGAATTAAAATATTTGCTGCTACGTTGAGTATTAAAATCGGATTGGTATTTTTTTTTTGTTAATACCTTTTCACTGTTTGAAAATACCAAATAAAACTGTTCCCAATATAATATTAATTATATGTGAAAAAAAACATATTCGATATCACATATGATTTCGTTTTTTTTATAGCAATTTCAAATTTGAATATAACATCAAAATTCTACCCTTTTTTATTTTGTAGTTCATTAAATTTTCATTAACACTCAAATACATTCAATATTTATAATATTTACTATAAATTTATTTAAAACAATCCTAAATTAGCCACACCTTTTTTAAGGTAAATGGACAAATATTTTCTCTAGAGTTAAAGTTTATTATAAGTTTAATTAATTTAATATAAACTCGATTGGTGATGGTGATACACAAAATATATTAAGTATTTATAATATTTCTATAAAATAAACTGGATAATATATAAAATATGAGACTTTACATAAAAATCTATACGTGGAGTATAACAAAAAAATTATCATAAAAAATTAAACATAAAATATATTAAGTTGCTGCTACTAACGAGATAACACCCACGCTGTATGATTTTTATTTTTATTCTATCAAAATCCGGTGTTCGGTGGCTATAAAATTTGATAAAATATCGAAAAATAAACGGATTTCGATTAGTGATAAAAGGAAAAAAAATAGTTTTAATCAGTTCAGCAAAATTCTGTTTTGTTATTTGATTCGATACGATACGTTATTTGATTTATGGTTTTGGCTTCTATCGATAATGTGTGGCCAGAGTTGATTCTAAGATGAAGTCCGTTTTCAGTTAACAGTAAATGCTAAACAGAAGTCGGACCACACACTATGTTTTAAATATACATCATTTTAACAGGTATCTTGTTAAGTATGTTTATTAAATATTTATAAATTCATCTAATAAATAATAAAAAATCTGTCAAGTTTTAATCGCAATTAGATACTGAATCAGACCGGTTGGTCGGTAATTATGGATAAATATCTCTGGTCAGACTCACAAAAACATTGATTTTAAGAATTGGTGCTTTTATGATTTTTGATCTAGCGAGAAAAGTTCAAGCTATTAGTAAATATTTAAAATTAACATAGGAAATTAATTTTGTTATTTAATTAAAAATTAATCTATAAACTGCTATGAAAAGCATATAAATTTTCATAATTAAAGCTATTATTTAAATTAAATTGAATAAACTATCAAAATAAGCTTAATGACTTCTCGGATAAGAAAAAAAATTTCGTTCAATACTAATTATCATCAAAGCCATTTGATTGAATCACGACTATTAATTATTTTGACTTATTCATTTTTAATTGGCAAATATAGGCTGATTATTTGACAGATGTCAAATGTATATTGGCTATCTTTTTACATTGTGGATTGATTTACTATGAAACAAAGCGATAAATTGTGAAGAAGATACGTCGATTAGGTTTCTTTGGGTGCTGATTTTTCGAAAAAGAATTCGTTCAACGATGAGGCTCATTTAATAAGTCAGTTAACAAAATTACCATATATGAGGCTTTAAAAACCCACAGGTTACTGTTAGAAGTTATTGTGTCAGCGAAAAAGATTTTCTGGTGTAAATTTTGTTCAAAATAACCATTACCGTCATAATCGAATGAAAAAGAATAACTGTTACCACGGAAAAAACGTTTTTCTGAGCCACATGGTGGTACCATTTTTTAGCTAAACTTGAAGATTTTATTCTTTGTTAAAAATACAAATGGTCCAGATTATAAAGTTCTTGTTAAAGTCAATAGGGATGATGGCCACATTTGAGGCTCTAAAAATCCTCAAGTAACTATTAACAATTTATTGTCTGTTAAAAAAGTATCGCGAATTTAGTGCTTTTTAAAAAATTATTTATTTATTCATGAATATCTTTTTTGTCCCCTTCAAAGTAATGTCCACCAGATAATATACCCTTGTGCCAACGTTTTTTCAAATCCTCGAAGCACTTTAAAAAATTATTTTTTGTGATCTTATTCAGCTCCTCCTTCGATGTCGTCTTTATCTCTTCAATCGTAGCGTAGCGTCGAACTTTCATTGGGCTATTCAGTTTCAGGAATAAGAAAAAGTCACAGGAGGCCAGATCTGGGGAATATGCTAGCTGTGGAATTATTAGTGTGTTGTTTTTGGCGAAAAACTCGTACACAAGCAACGATGCGTGAGCAGGGGCGTTATCATGGTTAAAAAGCCAATTTTTGTTCTTCCACAAATCCGGTCGTTTCTGGCGGATTGCTTCGCGCAACTTTCGCATACCTTACAGGTAATATTCCTTATTGACCGTTCTACCCTGTGGCAAGAACTCATGATACACCACGCCCCTGCAATCGAAGAAAACTGTAAGCAAAACCTTCACATTCGACCGAACTTGGCGCGCTTTTTTCGGTCTTGGCTCGTTCGGCAGCTTTCATTTGGATGATTGAGCTTTGGCTTACACCAGTTATTGGTCACCAATTATAACCCTCTGCAGCAAATTTGGGTCTTCGCGGACAGAGTCCAACAGCTCCTTAGAAATGTTAATGCGATGCAGTTTTTGGTCGTAACTGAGCAATTTTGGTACGAATTTTGCGGCGACCCATTTCACGACAAATCGTTGGTAAAAATCAAATGGCACGAACCAATCGATATGTTTAATCCTCAGCAACTTCTCTAATGGTGATTCGACGATTGGCCAATAATATTTTCTTTACTTCATCAATGTTTTCGTCTGTTTTTGACGTGCTCGGGCGTCAATTAATTTTCTTTTTCACACACAATTTGATACAGATTCTTTGATCCATTTTTTGTAAAAGGCAAAAATCGAAGCCGAGCCAAAACACGTGCAACCAAAGCAACTATGAAAAATTAACTGAACATTCAAAATAGCTGAACTTGTCGCCATAAGTGATAGACATGAGTACCAACATAATGCCATAAAAATATCTTAAATCGAATTTACGTAACCTGCGAAAATTCAAAATTCGCGATGAACACACCTTGTTTACATAAAAATATGAATTTTGATCTGAAGATGTTATTGGTTCGTTCTTTTTTTAATAATGAAAAAGGAAAGACTGTTACCGTTAATTCTAAACCGCATGGTGGTATGACAACTGATAGTTTTTGAGCTAAACTTACAAACTTTAATCTGGAGCATATGTGGTCTTAACAAAAGCGTGTATGATCTAGATTAAAATTTTTATGTTAATTTGAGATTATGGCGACTAATAGCTTACTCGCTGAATAGTTCAATAAGTAATATGGCCACTTTTGGGGCTCTAAAAATCCACAAGTAACTACTAAGAAGCCATTGTATCCAACCTATTATGTATTTTATCCTGAAGGCACCAATGACCCATTTTTTTTAATAGTTTTCAAGCTAAATCCTATCAGATTTTAATTTGGCGCATATGTGGTTTTAACATAGACCTTTGAAAAATATGAGACTATAAAAAACAAGTATTTATAAAAAATAATTTTCACGTATTAGAGCATTTAAAAATCCGTTAAGAAATGGCCGAATTATAGTCTGAAATGTGTGTAAAAAAATATAAGAAATTTTCTCAAAAGAATCGAGTCCTGAACCAAGTTTTGTAAAAAATTTTCATTCATTTTATATTTTTACTAGAATGGCAACTTTTATAAATAACAAAAAATTAAAAATATTTTAAAAAATTTTAGTTAAAAATATATTTTATTGAAGTTTATTTTTAAAACATCAAATTGTATTATCCTATTGGGCAGTTACTCTACCATTTATCGTCTGTAATCAAATTAGTCAGTAATTAACAAAATTATGATGAGTTTTAATACAATAAAAGAATAATTTTAGTTTCAAAAATATAAAGGATAACAGAAAAATACCGTATTTATCAGTTATGCTCTTCAAAAATTTTAAACAGTTGAATTTATAGCAGATAAGCATACAATCACTTCTTATATGATGAGGATAATTATTCACTAAATAAACGAATTGTTTACCGAGAATATTGCATAATTCCATGCCATACCATCTCCTTAAGCAGAATTCTAATCGTACGGCAAGAAACCCTTTAGGGCCAGCAAGTAATTCAAAGCTGGGTAAGACAACATCGATGGCATCTGTCGTGGCCATAGTAGTTGGTTCCCATTCATCTTATCGCGTTGCAGTTTCATTGTTGTATCCCATGATCCACGATCAGAGATTCAAGATTCACCATCTAAGATTTAAGAATACTTAAAAGTATTCAGAAAATCCTGAACCATCTCCTTTCGAAAGTTTGCCACTATTCGTAGCCACCGTAGCTTATCTTAACTTAACATGTTTTTGAATTTTTGCAAAAATTTTGTTGGGATTTTTTTTTTTATTGAATTTTTTCTTTTGCATTTAATTAATTCACAAACAATAAACGATTGGCAATGTATCGGTCGGTAGCTGATCATTTCGCTACCGGATTCTGTTCGGGAGTTAGTCACTTGGTTGGGGAAGGCAGTTCGAGTGCCTGAAGATGAATCAGGAATAGAGCTTCTGTTCTTGATGCATGGTAAATTCTTTTATGGTAGCTTCGAGATTATTTCGCAGTGCATCGATATTGGCCAACCGATAAGTACAGAATCGTCGAGATACTTCACAGTCTGCCATAGTAACTTTCCAGCGAACTTTACAGTGTCTCATTTCCTTTTGAGGTTATCGCGTTTACAAAGTACGGTAGTTACCTGTTCTGCAGGTAGCTTCAGCTGGACTGGGTGTTTCCATCCAATATCCCAGCGATTGCAGATCATCAGGAGGAGATAATTTTTACTTGATTGCTTGTCACCTATTCCGATTAAGATCGTGGGATGTTGCGATATACACGGCCACCCAACAACCACTTGAACACGTCTGTCAATGGTGGACGACCAGACCTTTGTTGTGCGGTACTATTTAGATTTGTATCAATCGATCATAGAATGAGGTCGCATAAGTCAATCACTTGAACCATTTCAAGTCTCCTAATTAATGAGATCTTAAATCACTTTCTAATTGTGCACTTTAATTAAAACCAAAAATCAACATGCAGCACGAAAGTAATTTATTCCAAGACCTTTTATAGGGTAATTCAGAAACAATCAGAAGATTTCCTAATAGTTATTGATAAATGGTTGCATCGAATGAATTCAGTTTTAATTGTTTTCCTAGAAGCAGATGTGATTTTATCAAATAGACAACGTTGCAAAAATATCATTTGCATTGCATTTTAATTTTAGTTTGCATTAATGATGAAATCCATCTGTAAAATATTGTCAGGACGTTGATAAATTTATTTCTCCTTTTTTTTTTACAAATGTAGAAAAACCCTAGAAGATCATAAAGTGCAGATAATGTCTTAGTAGTACACCTGAAGTGTTGTCCACTTAGTACCCATCTACCGTGTACTTTAACTCCATTGCTTTCGTGCCATAGTTCACCACCATCTAAGCATCGTCCTGGAGGTTTGGCGATTTCTTACCTTAAAGTGTACAATACTGTTCTCGACTAATTTTTTTTTCCTTTTTCCAGCTTCTGTACATGATCACACAATCATTCGAGGTGTACAAAGTAATTAATTAATTTCTACTGTGTAAAGGCGCATCTTCGTGTACCATGGCGACGCGTTTTTGCATTTCGTTAATTCCATTTGTCTCGCCTGGACTCGTAAAGGTTTCATTAATTTTTTCTTCACACTTTTTATGCGTTACACCATTTCATCTACTTCGAGCCTACGTGCACTCCTCTCAAGTCTACTAGTAGTAAGTAGCAGAAAGTGTTATTTTTTTCTTTCTTAAGAAAATCGATTTTTTTTTGGCTGTAGTCATTCGCAGTTTTTAATTCTTTCCCAGCCATGCGAATCTTCCCGGTGTATCCACAAGCACTTAAGCTACACCGAAACACCAAAAGGTGCGAAATGATATAAAAATAAAAGATAAACTGCCGACATGACTAAAAAATGTGATTATAATTTTACATTGGCTTGATTATCACGGTGTGTGGTAGATCGACAACGGACTATAAAATGACGCCATTGGTTGGAGTAAATTTACAGCGAGGACTTGCTTAGAACGATTCGAACGGATATAGTCTGGAGAATGTATCGTGATTTTATAAATTTAAAAATGTATATAACCAAAACAGAAACTTCCATAATTGTATCTTTGCATTTAGCTTACAAATGCATTAAAATTGGTGGCCATCGTTAACCATCATTCTATGGCAGGCAGCAGAATAAATACGAGAACCGAACTGAAGGAAATCCCAACTTCATTCCCAATGGATAAAGGCTTCAATAATTAATCGGCTTTGACTCTTCACCAGACTTAAGAGTTCAACTTGTTTCGAATGAAAATTTCATGATGAGTGCAATTAGTTTGGATTTGGAATAAAACCATTGCGATACTCGTACTTGTTGAAAAGCTTTTCATTACTAGAGGTGTGCTATGTACCTTTTACTCGTTCTGTCGAGACTAAATAAATTTTGTCGATTCGCGTGGCATTGAAATAATATAAACCACTTTCAAATTCAATGAGAAACAATATCATCATTTATAGAGTTCAGGTTCTATTGTATGAGAAAATTTCTAAATAAAATTACAACGTGTACACAATATGCCGAGCTTTAGACAAATTTTCAAAGTCTAGCAAAATTTATTTATAATTCAAAAATGATGATGAATAGGACAATTTATTTTAAATAATTAATATAGACGAGCGTTAAGAATTTCATCAGAATTTATTTTTGTAATAACACGTTTTATGGTAAAGACATTTTTATATAATATAGCAAAATATTGTAAACTTTTTTCTGTTTTTAAGACAGGAATACTTTAAGTCATTATTTATATCTGAATATGTACTGAAAATTCAATTTTGAAAAGTGTAATTAAATAACTAATTAAAAATAAAGAACTTTACTTTTTTCGTTCGTTTATAAAATAAACGCATTTTAAATAACTAAAACTATATTAAATTATAGCAAAATCATATAATTTATATATTTTTTTTTGGATATCTTCCACACCTTGTGGACAAAAAATTACAGTCTCTTTTCATTAATATTCAGCTGTAAATTTTAATAAGTTTTTTTGTGTGCAGATGGATTTATTTACCCAAAAAAAATGTTAATAAAAACATATAAAATATCAGATCCCAAGTAAAAATACACATTTATGAATATTTTCTTATATTTTTATTTGGTTCTTTTTTTAATTTTTCAGAATTAAAATCCGTTTAGTGGAATAAATTTCAAAAAGCACAGAAACAATTTGTTTTTAGAAAAATGGCAAAAATTATATTTGTCCGTTTGAAAGGATATTTGAAGTACATACATGGACGCCATACAAACTTTATAAAGGGTGTATTGTTATAAGCCTACTCGGTATTTATCAATTAAAGAATTATTTAGAATTGAAATAAAAATTTTACATATATTCTCATTTAAGGTTCTTCCTCCCCACTAGGTTTCCGGTCCAATAACTGCGATTTTATTTAAGATGAAGAAATGGAGAGATCAACTTTGAAAGAAAAACGGACTCTCTAAAATTATTTGGTCGAGGAGGAGCAAAGGGAGGATAAGGGGAAAGGCTAGGTTATAGATACAAGAACTAAGTCTCTTCCATCAACGTAGGAGTTCGGTTTCACCAAGAAATTTATGGCCGAAATTTAGAGTAGAAATTTAGAGTAGAAATTTATAGTAGAAATTTACAGTAGAAATTTATAGTAGAATTTTTCAATAGAAATTTACAGTAAAAATTTACAGTAGAATTTTACAGGAAAAATTTATAGTATTGTAGAAATTTACAGTCAAATTTTTCAGTAGAAATTTAGAGTAAAAATTTATAGTAGAAATTTATAGTAGAATTTTACAGTAGAAATATATAGTAGAAATTTATAGTAGAATTTTGCAGTAAAAATTTACAGCAGAAATTTACAGTAGAATTTAACAGTAAAATTTTACAGTAGAAATTTACAGTAGAAATTTATAATAGAAATTTATAGTAAAAATTTATAGTAGAAATTTATAGTAGAAATTCACAGCAGAAATTTTCAATCGAAATTAACATTAAAATATTATAGTAGAAATTTACAGCAGCAATTTACAGTAGTAATTTACAGCAGAAATTTATGGTTCAATTTTACAGTCGAAATTTAGAGTAGAAATTTACAGTAAAAATTTACATTCGAAACTTAGAGTAGAAATTTACAGTAGAAATTTACAGTAGAAATTTACAGTAGAAATTTATAGTAGAAATTTACAGCAGAAATTTTTAGTAGAAATTTACACTAGAAATTTATAGTAGAAATTTACAGTAGAAATTTACAGTAGAAATTTACAGTAGAAATTTACAGTAGAAATTTACAGTAGAAATTTACACTAAAAATTTACAGTAGCAATTTACAGTAGAAATTTACAGCAGAAATTTGTAGTACAATTTTACAGTCGAAATTTAGAGTAGATATTTACAGTAAAAATTTACATTCGAAACTTAGAGTAGAAATTTACAGTAGAAATTTATAGTAGAAATTTACAGTAGAAATTGATAGTAGAATTTTACAGTTGAAATTGACAGTAAAATTTACGGTAAAAATTTATAGTGGAAATTTACAGTAAAAATTTATAGTAGAAATTTACAGTAGAAATTTATAATAAAAATTTACAGTAAAAATTATCAGTAGATTTTACGGTAAAAATTTACAGTAGAAAATTGCAATAGAAATTTACAGTAGAAATTTACAGTAGAAATTTATAGTAGAAATTTACAGTAGAATTTTACAGTAGAAATATACAGTGGAAATTTACAGCAGAAATTTATAGTAGAAATTTACAGTAGAAATTTACAGTAGAATTTAAAAGTAGAAATTTACAGTCGAAATTTATAGTAGAAATTTACAGTAGAATCTTAAAGTAGAATTTTACAGTGGAAATTTACAGCAGAAATTTACAGTAGAAATTTACAGTAGAAATTTACAGTAGAAACTTACAGTCGAAATTTGGAGTAGAAATTTACTGTAAAAATTTACATTCGAAATTTAGAGTAGAAATTTACAGTAGATTCTTACAGTAGAAATTTACAGTGGAAATTTATAGCAGAAATTTATAGTAAGAAATTTACAGTAGAAATTTACAATAGAATTTTACAGTAGAAATTTACACTCGAAATTAAGAGTAGAAATTTACAGTAAAAATTTACAGTAGAATTTTTCAGCAAAAATTTACGTCTATTTTGTGTGTCATGTTACTGTTCCTCGGTTTCAAAAAAATCAGCTTGTTCTTGTAAAATAGTTGTAGATAATAAGATAACAAATTTATACACTTAGTTTTATAAGATTTTACACAATTGCTAGTATTTTTTCGGCAGCTCGATTGTTTTAAGCACATAAATAAGAAAAGATACTACGCCAGTGATGGAATCTATTTTGGGAGTGAAAATATTAGTTTAAACGAAATAATCAAGAAACACCTGTTATTTGTTCAAATTCTACTAAACTAATGGCAGAATAATTACTAAACGGTTATTTACTTTGAATATCTCCTAAAATAACAATAGATCCACTGAAGCATGTTATGAGGATAGAAAGAAAGAAATTCATTGAAAACATATCAACTATTCGCCGACTTATCAACATTATCGAAGACAAATTCTATAAAATAGCGTTCGTCCTTGTTTTGTTAGAATATCTCCCCAAAGGGACAGTATCCCAATTAGAATTCAACCATGCAAAAGCGAATTGATGGTGCCATCGGGCAGAGGCAGCTAACAAGTCTTGTAGACGCTATCATCAGTATTTGGTGATGGGATTGCCGAAAAATCTGTTTCACTAATTTTATTTTATTTTATTATTTTTTTTGCAAAAAGCTTCGTGAAAGGAAGAACAAAACAATGTCTGGGACACGAGGAGCATTATTGCCGTTTGCCTTGTTCCCGATTCTATTTATTTCTCCCTTATCCCTAAAGGATATTTATCCTCAGAAGACTCATTCACTATTCAAGAAACCCATCGACCTCTGTGAGTGGTGAAGTATTTATGAGTGGAAGCATCGCAGTTCGGTCGAAAAATAATATTCCACAGCACGTTTACCATATGGCATTAAACTTAGTTCTACTCTCGACAATATATTCACATTAGCATGGATCGTTTAATAAAGGATATGACCACAGGAGTGAATGTACCATTCATCCTCAACTAGAGTATTGGTGTAAGAGTATTTGCGGTGGCATATTTCCGAAACTATTCAATATCGATCTTTTTTTATATAAAAAAAAAATGCACTTTTTATGTTGCATGCCGAAATTGATAGCGGCAATAATACTGCTGATGATGACTATGATTATTATTAAGAGGACGATGGATAAAATGTGAATGCACATACGTCTGGGTCATATCACGTTCTTCTTATAGACTCTTCTGGGCTGTAATGGATATGAAATGTGATCCGTACTCGTTATGATTGCGGTTGCAACGAGCAGACAACGAAAGCGACAACGGATATGAGTCTATGAGGATTTAGTGAGGGACTGTACAAATGATACCTCGGCAACGATGACAACCATCTCGGGGACGACTAAAGGGGTAACCGAAATGAAATTGAGGATAAAGACCAACTCGATTGAAAATAATCCAACCTTGGCCAAGGCAACAGCAAATCTTCCACACTCAGTAATCATAGTTTGTAGTTATTTGCAAAAGACACACAATCACTGAAGGGTAAGTGAAGAGGTTAATTTCCGCCAAAATTACGAGTATTACGACCAAGTCTGGGCTGGGAAGGTACATGAGTGCCTGCACGAGTATGCAAATTGACATAAACCAGTTCATTCGAATCAATTTTCTGTTCAAATGATCCGGAATTATTCGGATATGAGATCGTATGCGCTAGTGGAATTATATAGTATTTTTTTAATTTTTTTTTTTGGTACTCTTCCAACTGAAAGTGATTAATTTTTTTCATCTAACTTTGGTTTCGATTAATTTCCTTGGAATTTGTGGGTATAAAATTTTGTTAAGTATTTTTTTCTTTTCTTTTTAAATGAAGTTTTTCTCTTAAATAGTTGTCGATTAGAGTGATTTGGGAAAACCGAGTAGAGCAGATCATTCCGCATATGGATTGATCGGTTAAAAATCCAAATCTTGATATCTTACAGTACGTCCGAAAATAGGATTCAAGGTAAACTGATGTTCATTCTGGGCAAACCGGGTTTTATGGTGACATGCAATTAGCCAATTCGCTCGAATACTGTTTATGGAAAATACGATAAAATAAAGAGAGACAGGCGACATTACGTTGGTGTTCCGGTGAGTCTAAAATGACTCTGTAATATTGTTTATTTATTTATTAAATCCCTTAAACATGTGCCGGGGGCCACTTTATAGCGGCACTACCATGAGGCCATTTGGCGACTTTATAGCACGTGTGGGAAGTTATCTGAAAGAGACTGGTCTGTGGTTAGTAGAATAGAATATTGAGAATTTTGTTATATTTTGTGTAGCAGATTAGTATGTTATAGAAGTTTAAATACAGGACTATGAAATGTAGTTATTAGGTCCAAGAGTTCCATAATGGGAGGATTCCTGCTCTTGAAGAATTTGGTTAAGTGGCATTCATTGAAAAATATTGATGATAGTGAAATGTGTGCTACAGGATTGGCATAAGGGATGATTGGTGTTGCCAAAAAGGAAGTTATGAGTAAGAGCAGTATATTCAATCCGGATTCTGAGGAGGTTCTGCGCCCAGTATTTTCTTATGGATGTTGAATAGACTGGTTTATTCATCCACTCATCGTGTTTGCAGATGGATAATGGTGTTAGTTGCCAATATATTAGTAGGCGAGACAGATTGGGAATGACTATGATAACTTCATTGTCAGCAATGCTCTACTACCTATTGTAACTCGACAATCCTATTGCTAAGAATTGAGCTACCAGTGATATAAGCTTAAATTCGCTCTTAGGTCATAGATGGCGTAGGTGAGCATATTAAGCTACCCTAGGCTCGCCATACTTTTTTTTTATGAGTTTGATATCTGTCAACATTAATCAGTGCACATTGTCAGTAATTTCGTACAACAATATACATTTTTCCTTTGGTAATCATGTCTAGTTTTGTGCCAGAAAAAGAGCGTATACGGGAAGCTGTGCTTTTCTGCTTCAATTTGAAGAAATTGGCTGCCGAATCACATCGAATGCTTATGGAGGCCAATGGTGACGGTGCTTTATCGGAAACAATGTGCCAAAATTCGTTCTATCGGTTCAAAGACGGCAATTTTGACTTGTGTGACAAGAAGCGTGAAAATCGGCCTGGGAATGTTGAGGATAATCAATTGCAGGCTCTTTGGACGAAGACGATAGCCAATCGCAAAACATGCTCGCAGAGCAATTGGATGTTACTCGACTAGCCATTTCAATGCATCTGCATGCTATGGGGAAAAATGCTCGCGGAGCAATTGGATGTTAGTCAACTAGCAATTTCCATGAGTCTGCATACCATTTTCCTCCACGACAACGCACCATCGCACACGTCAAAAATGGTCCGAAACTACTTGAAGACACTCAACTGGGAGGTTCTGCCCCATCCCGCTCATTCACCAGACCTTGCCTCTTCTGACTACCACCAGTTTTCTTCGATGGGCCACGCGCTCGCTGAGCAGCACTTCGATTCTTACAAAGACGTCCGAAAATGGCTTGATGAGTGGTTTGCCTTGAAAGAGAAGGAATTTTTTTGGCGTGGTATCCACAAATTGCCCGAGAGATGGGAAAAATGTGTAGCTAGCGAGGACAAGTACTTTGAATAAATTTGTTTTTGCTTTCAATAAAAAAAACATTTGTTTTTTTGACTTAATAACAGCGGATTTAAGCTTATACACCTGGTAAGTGACGGATCACTCGATGAACCACAAATGCCTTTAAGGGTGGCAAGGCTGTTGCTAAAATAATAACGCTCCGTTGGCTGGGAATATTGGTTGCAATTTCAGTTGCTCTGTAATATGGAGATGCCCTATAAGAGAACATAGTGCCCAGGTGCTGAAGCCAAAAAATTCGACGATCGAAAAAGATGTAGTATCGGTGTCAGCGGCAGCATCCCTACAGTCGACGATCTTTTAATCCGTCCAACTATTCAAGGAAAAATAGAAACTTCAACGTGTCAAGAGAGGCAGACACTTGCAACTTTTCTCCGAACCACAATTTCCAATTTGGGTGTGGAAGGGAAGTTGGGAAAAGGAGGGGGTTGATAATGTCATCTTTATCCAAGTGCACCGTTTATGCTGATCCAAGTGTTGATGTTGCGGATGGCGTTATTAGTTTTATGTTGAAGATCAGCACCAGATACAAGTATAAAAATATTATCAGCATATATATAATGGTTGAAGGATGATAGGAGATGGGAAAAAGAGTAAATATATATATTGAATAGGATCGTAGATAGAGGGGATCCTTGTGGGATGCTGCTTTACATTTCGCGTTTTGACGAAGAATGACCGTTGGCGCATACCGTGAAGGTTCTACCAGTTAGGTAAGAATGTAGAAGTGACAATGTTTCATAGTCTACCCCCCCACTCTACCAGCTATAAAAGCACTATGTGAGGGCGAATTCGGTCATACGCCTTTTCTAAGTCGAAAGACAACAGCAAACCACAATGTCTACGTTTGTAGCAATTATGGATTGAATGTTGGAGTTTAAGTAGCATACTCAGAGTTCCCCTGCCCTACCTGTAGGCATGTTGTTGGGGATTAAGTCTATTTACGAGTACAAGCGCCTAGTTAAGTCTTGTAGCTAAGATCTTTTCGAGGATCTTGGAAGTTGGTCTAAAGTTGTTAGCCGAAAAATGGGAGAGATTTTTCTTGGGAACTGGAATGGCTGTTGCGATCTTCCAGCAATTTTGGGAAAATAGATATTTTCAGAATTTTATTAAAGAGTATTTTATTAATTTTATCGCTCGATTTTGTATCCTATCTAGTAAGTCCACTGACGTTTTAGAAGCTAGAGGAGATGTAATAAAGGATGTCTTGCATCGCTTTAGAAAACATAAATATTTTGGAGCATTTTCGGTAATATTATAAATGTGGTCATTCCAACAGAGGATCTCACTAATACAGATACAAAGACTGGAAAGATTTTCGGTTACAGTCATACAAGTGCCAAACACAAAATTTCGGTTTTGCTTTAGAGACAGGACACAGCTCAGTATTTTGCAAGTATTAGATTCCATTCTGTTATTCGAGTTCCATAGTAATATACTGTCTATATAGTTGCATGATTGAAGGATCATGAATAAGGAAATGATTATAAAAAAATGAAGGTACTTTTTTTTCTGTTTAGATTAATGAGGTACAGGGGGAAACCTTCAAAAGGTACTCGCCTGGAAGTTTTTCCTGCCAAAAAACCTATCCTGCACCTCTGATCTCGCTCCCGGAACGATTATTCCCCGGCGGCACTCTTTGTAAATACTACTTCACGGGGCGTTCTTGTTTGATGCTACTGCTGTCCCGATGTTATGACGCCTCACGGCCTATTCTTAGTACGTTGTGTGGAGATCCTTGATAATGGATTCCGCGTATTCTGCTATTCTGTTGCAAGCCGATTGGCTCTTCAGCATGCACTCCACTATATTTTCTGGACTGATGGAGCAGTCTAGATTTCTCTCCAGCTCCACCCGCGTCTCCTCGTAGAGGGGGCACTGGAAGAACACGTGTTCTGCGTCTTCGATCACATAGCGGCAATGATGACAGTTTGGGGAGTCAGTTCTCTTGAATCTGTGCAAGTATGCCCGAAAGCATCCATGCCCAGTCAAGAGTTGGGTGATGTAATACCCGACTTCCCCGTGCAAGCGAGTGACCCATTTGGTAACATGTGGGATCAGCCGATGAGTCCACCGACCCTTCGTCGAGTTGTCCCATCTCTCTTGCCAGAGGCAAAGTCTCTCGGGTCTCTCCTCTTCACAGAGGACCTTTCGCCGCTTTTCCTTCTTCCTACGATGTTGGCGTTCCCGCTCTCCTGCCAGAATGTCAATGGGTGGGCATGATGCCACGACGTTGACCGCATCGTGTGATATCGTTCGGTATGCTGACGCTACTCTGATCGCTGAGAGCTGCTGGACTGATGTCATTGTCTTGCGGTATGTTGTTAGCTCTAGCGATTTCGCCCACACTGGTGCTCCGTATAGCAGGACGGAGGTAACTACAGTTGCCAGTAGTCGCCTTCGGATTTGCCTGGGGCCTCCGATATTGGGCAGTATCCGCGAAAGTGCGCCCTGTACTGCTGATGCCTTCCTGCTGACGCTGGAGATGTGCTCCTTGTAGTTGAGTCTGGCATCCAAGACCACACACAGGTCTGCCGATGTCATCCACTGTCTTATGCTCCGGATGGTGGTGGAGAATGCGGCTTCCAGTTCCTCTAGGTGTTTGGCTACCAGGACAACCGCTACGTCGTCCGCGAAAGCCACGAGTGTTGTGTTCGTCGGTAATTGCAGATGGAGTAGGCCATCGTACATGACGTTCCACAAGAGTGGCCTCAGGACAGAGCCCTGAGGTACCCCTCCCGTGACCCCATACTCTGCTGGTCCATCCTCGGTCTCGTATTGCAGTAGTCGATCACTGAAGTATGATCTGACCATCCTCCGTAGGTAGTAGAAGATCATAAAGTGCAGATAATGTCTTAGTAGTACACCTGAAGTGTTGTCCACTTAGTACCCATCTATCGTGTACTTTAACTCCACTGCTTTCGTGCCATTGTTCACCACCATCTAAGCATCGTCCTGGAGGTTTGGCAATTTCTTACCTTAAAGTGTACAATACTATTCTCGACTAATTTTTTTTTTCCTTTTTCCAGCTTCTGTACATGATCACACAATCATTCGAGGTGTACAAAGTAATTAATTAATTTCTACTATGTAAAGGCGCGTCTTCGTGTACCGTTAATTCCATTTGTCTCGCCTGGACTCGTAAAGGTTTCATTAATTTGAATACTGCCATCAGCTTAAAGATAGATTGCATAAGAAGTAATAAATAAAATATCATTTATGAAAATTATAGAAAGGGTCAGAGATAGAACCGAATCCGCAGGAACACCAGCATTTATTTGGTAGACTGCAGTCTTGACCGTCCAAAAGGTAGCTTCCAATCCATTTGAGGTGGCAATCGTCGATACCATATGCACATATTTTCGTCAAAAGATGCTGTCGCCAAATTCTGTCAAATTTCCTTAAAATATCAAGTCCATTAAACCTACACTTTCCAGATAAATGGAGAGTGCAGTTCCACTTTTCGGCTAGATATGCCATCAAATCAGTAGTGGATCAATTGCTTCTGAAACCATATTGAGGGTCACTACGGAGTTTCCTTAATTCATGATATTTCATTCGCTGATAGTTTATCAGTGCTTCCAAGACCTTAAAAAAAAAGGGATGTTCAATACCTTTAAACCGGATCATTATTAAGAAATCCTAAAATATCCTTAGAACGATTAAATAAAATTGTGTTCCTAAGCTAGAATAAAAGCGCTCAAAAAAAAATTTCAACAATTCGAGAAATAACTAATCCAACACAGAAAAATTTTGTGCACACACATTAATAAAATTGCTAAAACTTCTGGGAATGACATATTATCTTATTTGAAAATTAATTAACCACAATTGGAATAAGAAAAATTGCCTTATAACTCTTAGGGGTGATATTCGATAAAGTTCATCTTAAATCCAAGGCAGCACAAAACCAGCAATAATTACATCAAAATGCAAATGGATTTATTTAACTTTTCTTGTATTATTTTTGAGTATATTGCACTAAGGGGAGATTTATTGGGTAGCCTTTAAATAGGGGATAGTCAAACTAAGCAGGGTTTCCTTGAGGCTTATATATTTTCAGTATCTTTTTATTACTTATTTTACTGAACTGCCACCATTCTTTATTCTTTTATGTCTGTTTGTATGCTTTATGGAAATTTTAGATGAAAAAAAATTGTTTCTAAGACGCCAAAGTATTGCAAATTACCAAAAGAACGTAAGCTATTAACACTGAAAGTTCTACAATTAATTTGTGTACAACAATAATTTATTTATAATTTAAAATGCATTACATCGAATTAACTTTAGATTAAGGGATGCACAAATCTTATAGTTTTGGGAATAATTCGTTTCTAATTGCACATTGAAAAACAAACTTTTGCTGATTACTGAGTAACTTAAAAAAATGTGTTGATTTTTTAACTAAACCGCTGTAATTAAAAATTATAATTTTCTATTTAAACCAAAAGGGTTGCATTGTGCAATTAAAATAGTCTAAATTTTACTTTTAAAAAAAAAGTTTTTCAATTAAAGTTATTGCCATTTTTTTTAAAATTAATTATAAAATATTTCGTATATAGGGTATAACAAACAATATGAAAGATTTAACTTTGGCGCCATTTGTGCGAGTTTTCCTAATATCAGTAGAGTTGTTCCGAGTTTTGTGGTAGGTTTCCTAAATTAAATTATTATAAATGACGATGGGAGCAATTACAAAAGCTATCAAGAATAAAACTACAAACCATGGATTGGTAAAGAAGTTTGTTGTTTTGGAAATTCCTTCATTGGGCTTCAACCATAAAAATTAATTCATTAAAAACTAAAAAAAAGCAAGCCCTCAACTTAGAAAATTTTATTCTGGATTAAATTAAAAATTTTTTCCGTAGTAAATAATAAGTTTTTTTTTTTAAATTTTGGATTATTGTAATTGATCCACTTTTCATCGCCAGTCACAATACAATGCAGAAAACCCTTCCTATTTTACAGTTGGAGCATCTCATATGGCACGCAATTTCCTTGTTCTTTGATTATTCCGAAAGACTTACAAACAATGTAAAATGGCTTGTTACAGTAGAAATTCACAGAAAAATTTATAGTAGAAATTTATAGTAGAAATTTATAGTAAAAATTTACAGTAGAAATTTACAGTAGAAATTCACAGTAGAAATTTACAGTAAAAATTTACAATAGAAATTTATTGTAGAAATTTATAGCAGAAATTTATAGTTGAAATTTATAATAGAAATTTACAGTAGAAATTTACAGTAGAAATTTAGAGTAGAAAAGTTACAGTAAAAATTTAAAAGTAGAAATTTACAGTAGAAATTCACAGACGAAATTTACAGTAGAAATTTACAGTAGAAATTTAGAGTAGAAATTCACAGTAGAAATTTACAGTAAAAATTTACAATAGAAATTTATAGTAGAAATTTATAGCAGAAATTTATAGTAGAAATTTACAGTAGAAATTTACAGGAAAAAATTATAGTAGAAATTTACAGTAGAAATTTATAGCAGAAATTTATAGTAAAAATTTACAGTAGAAATTTACATTAGAAATTCACAGTAGAAATTTGCAGTAGTAATTTACAGTAGAAATTTATAGCAGAAATTTACAGTAGAAATTTATAATATTAATTGATAGTAGAAATTTATAGCAGATATTTACATCTATTTTGTGTGTGATGTTACTGTTTCTCGATTTCAAAAAAATCTGCTTGGAAACCCTTCCTTTTTTTTACTATTGGAGCATCTCGTATGGCTCCCAATTTCCTTGCTTTTCGATTATTCTAAAGGGCTTACAAATGATGGGCAATGGTTTGTTCAGTCATTTGACATAGATCTTCATTTAGTAATGCCACCAATTCTACGTCTTCAAACATTTTTACCGGTCTGGGACGCTCCTTATCTTCCATGTCGAAATTACCCCTTTTGTAGCATTGTGATCAATTGCGATACGTTCCCTCACTAATATAAGCCTCATCGTAAGTTTCTACAATCATTCGACGAGCCTCAGCTTATATTCGATATTTTCACGCACAAAAAATATATATAATGCCGATAAAAAATCACAAATATTTAATAATAATGAGGAATTGCTGAAAGATACCTAAGTTTATGATTTGACATTTTTAAGCTGATATTTCAGACCAGAATTTACAACTGGTGCCATTTATTGTTAAACAGCGGTTTCCCATTTGTACTCCTAGAAAAATAATTAGCACACTTGCTCAAAAGAACACCAATTAAAATTGTATTTGCATTTTTCTCCTAATGTACATTCTATGTTTCCGCTTTTCAAAAAAAAATTTCGACTATTCAAAATTAGCCATTTAAGCTCTAAAAGAAATGTTATTTTGACGTTGTAATTTTTAACAGAAAATTTTCCAAACTCTTATAACTTAACGAAAATTGCAGAAATTAGATTTAATGGCAAAAAATACAATATATTTTAATTATTTGATTATTTATTTTTAAATTTATATAATTTTAAAAAAAGTAAAGACTTCCGTAAAATAATTGCAAAAAAAAAATCTGATTGGTTATCTTTATTAAAACTATTAAATAAAAAATTGTTATCCAATTTATTGTATAAAAAGTAAAATAAAATAAAATATACTTATTATTTAGATTTAAAAATAATCTTTAATTGAGTATATAAACAAAATTTTGCCATTTTATATAAAATATATTTAAGTCAATTTTCTACCAAGCGATATTTTACAGAACTCGATATTTTTTAAGAAATTATTCGATGTTTGTTTTGAATGAATTTAAAGTTTAAAAATTGTCTGCGTAAATAGATATTAATTTTTTGTATAGTTTTTTTATATGGAAATTTGCCTATTGACTTATTTACCAAGCAAGAAATTAGCTTTATCACTAAGGAAAGTTTTTAAATCATCAGTTTCTAAATGATGTTGTAACAAAATATAAGTGAGCTATTCAAAATATCAAATACTAGATATTTGACTAAATGAATGTTATCTTTAATAATATAATTTTTTAACACCTATCAAATGATAGGATAATATTTTTAGGATAATATAATTTTTAACATTTTAGAAATATAAAAAATATAAAATCTAAAAATAAATAATATGAATTAAAAAAATAACAAAAAATTTTAAAAATAAATTACATAATTTATGGCAATCAGGGCATTTATTTTAAATTTTTCACCTTTATTTATAGTTATGAGCGCAACAGTATATATGAACAGCATATGAATCGGTATAAAAGCTCCATAATTGAAGTTGCAGACAGGAGAGCAGACGGATATTGTACCGAGGAATACCTGAAGTTGCATAAAAAAATATATAACGCCGATAAAAAGTCACAAATGTAATAATGAAAAGTTGATAACAGATACCTAAGCTTACGATTCTGCATTTCTCATCCGATATTTTCAACCAGCATTTACTGCTGGCGCCATCTATTGTAAAACGGCGATTTCCCATTTGTACTTATAATATTTTATTCAATTGTAAGTTTTTTTATAAAATTATTGTACGAAATAATAAAATTTCCTGCCAAAGCTAAAATTTTTATAACTTTTTAATGTATATTAAATATATAGGTCTCCCAACTATAAATAAAGATTTGAATTTTACGCCATTTGTTCGAAAAACTGGTGTTAATAAAAACAACACAGTTCATTATTATTAAAAATGGCGCACTACAGGAAAGAACACCACTTTTTCATTGTTGAGCAATATTTTAAAAATAATGAAGGTTTTGCAGTTACAGTTCGCAATTTTCAGTATTGCTGTTTGGTGTGGATTTTAGGCAGGAGGTATCATCTGATCATTATTCTTCAAAAATGTTGCTGGTCGGGCAATAATTGTTAATGGTGCTCGCTATTGCGTTATGAAAATCCAGTTCTTTATGCTTAAATCGCAAGATATGGACCTGGCCGATATGTGGTTTCAACAAAACGGTGCCACATGCCATACAGCCCAAAAAAACAATACTATATTTTCTATCAAAATTACTTCCTGCATACCGTTTGGAATACTCTGTTTAATTGGAAAATAACGTTTTATTCAAATAGTAACTTTTTTTTTGACAACAGACACGAATTAGTTAATAGTAGTAACATTTATAGCTACTAATACACTAACTCTAATAATTTATTATTACTCCAATTTTATTCAACTAAATTTGGTTGTGATTTGATCTGAACTTGCTATAATTCGAAAAGAACATAAAATTGATTTTCTAAATCAGTGGTTTGCAAAAAAACAAAATCATAAAACTTTCACAACAAATCGCTTACTTCACAAAGTTTCATTTTAATTAATATATGAAAAAATTGCAAATCCCTAAAAATTGCAATCGAATTTATAGTATATGTTAGCGTAGAAAGGAAAAGAAAAAAAAAACAATGAAAGAATTTTGTATTATTGTACAGCGGGAGAAAAAAATTCAATATAACTGGTACGACGGGTTCATACACCCTTGAACATAAAATGTTTGAAATGGAATAAGGGATGTTGAGTTAAATAGTCAAACGATTCCATATGAATTCGATCGTTGACTAGAAGAATTTATGCGATTTCGACTTGCATTTGTAATGTGAACAAATTTTAAATTGGAAAATTTTGCTACAATGAATCCAATCATCATAAAATTTTGACTACAGATACGCGACCATTGTACAAAATAAAATTAATCGAATTGAAATAGAAACCAAATGTTTTGTAATATTTATTAAAACGAGCATATTTCCATTTATTCATATATACTTAAAATAAAGCTGGTTTTGTTGTTTTGTTATAATAATTTTTGGTAATTAATTTTAATAAAAAGCTCATTTGGTGGGCCCCCAATGGGCTAGACTTATATTCAAGAAATTTAGGTCAATGACCTTGACTGAAATGCAAACAAATGACAATAAATGATCTTGGTTCATATGTGAGTAAATGAGATCGATGATCTAGACTTATATGAAATAAATTTTGAGTAAATGAGATCAATGGTCTAAACTTTTATGCAAGAAATTAGGGTCAATGACCTTGACTCAAATGCAAATAAATTGCAATAAATGATCTTGGTTCATATGTGAGTAAATGAGATCGATGATCTAGACTTATATGAAAGAAATTTTGAGTAAATGAGATCAATGGTCTAAACTTATATGCAAGAAATTGGGGTCCATGACCTTGACTCAAATGCAAATAAATCGCAATAAATTACCTTGGTTCATATGTGAGTAAATTAGATCGATGATCTAGACTTATATGAAAGCAATTTTGAGTAAATGTGATCAATGGTCTAAACTTTTATGCAAGAAATTAGGGTCCATGACCTTGATTCAAATGCAAATAAATCGCAATAAATGACCTTGGTTCATATGTGAGTAAATGAGATCGATGATCTAGACTTATATGAAAGAAATTTTGAGTAAATGAGATCAATGGTGTAGACTTATATTCAAGAAATTTATGTCAATGACCTTGACTGAAATGCAAACAAATGACATTAAATGATCTTTGTTCATATGTGAGTATATGAGATCAATGGTCTAGACTTATATTCAAGAAATTGAGGATAATGAACTTGACTCAAATGCAAATAAATCGCAATAAATGACCGTGGTTCATATGTGAGTAAATGAGATCGATGATCTAGACTTATATGAAAGAAATTTTGAGTTAATGAGATCAATGGTCTAAACTTATATGAAAAAATTGGGGTCCATGACCTTGATTCAAATGCAAATAAATCGCAATAAATGACCTTGGTTCATATGTGAGTAAATGAGATCGATGATCTAGACTTATATGAAAGAAATTTTGAGTAAATGAGATCAATGGTGTAGACTTATATTCAAGAAATTTATGTCAATGACCTTGACTGAAATGCAAACAAATGACATTAAATGATCTTTGTTCATATGTGAGTATATGAGATCAATGGTCTAGACTTATATGCAAGAAATTAAGGTCAATTAGGTAATGTAACCTTACCCAATATTTCTCTTCTAATGAGAATTGCCTCTATTTTGGATCTTTTTGATCCCTCAATACGTTTTCCAAGTCATTTTAGTAATATTTTAAAACAAGCTAACATGCTATAGAATATCTAACGACCTATAACTGGGCCATACCACTACCCAAAGCCTGATTCCATCTAATTCACATACTTATAGTTAGCAAAAGGCATCATGGCCGTGGCCAGGCATCGTAGCCCATGTCTCATGTTCTAGAAAACTTATATACGAGGTCTATTCAAAAAGTATCGCGAATTTTGTGTTTTTTCAAAAATTATTTATTTATTCATGAATATCTATTTTGTCTCCTTCAAAGTAATCCCCAACAGATATTATACACTTGTGACAACGGTTTTTCCAATCCTCGTTTCAAAAAATCATTTTTTGTGATCTTGTCCAGCTCCTTCTTCGATGCCGTCTTTATCTCCTCAATCGTAGCGTAGCGTCTTCCTTTCATGGGACTCTTCAGTTTCGAGAACAAGATAAAATTATAGTGGGCCAGATCTAGGGAATACGGTGACTGCGGCATTAGTAGTGTATTGTTTTTGGCCAACAATGGCAAAAGCCAATTTTTGTTCTTCCACAAATCCGTGCGTTTCTGGCGAATTGCTTCGCCCAACTTGCATATAACTTGCAGGTAATATTCCTTACTGACCGTTCTACCCTGTGGCAAGAACTTATGATATACCACGTCCCTGCAATCGAAGAAAACTGTAAGCAAAACCTTCACATTCGACCGAACTTGGCGCTTTTTTTCGGTCTTGGCTCGTGCGGCAGCTTCCATTGGGATGATTGAACTTTGGTTTCTGCGTCAAAACCATAAACCCATGATTCGTCACCAGTTATGATCCTCTGGAGCATCCAGATCCTCTGGAGCAATGTTAATGCGATGCTGTTTTTGGTCGAAATTGAGCAAAACACGTGCGAGCAAAGCAGCTGTCAAAAATTAACTGAAAATTAAAAATGGCCGAACTCACAAAAAAATCGAAAATCGAATACACGTAACCCGTGGAAATTCAAAATTTACGATACTTTTTGAACAGACCTCGTACAAGCCAAAAAAAATGAGAAAAAATCAGAGTTTTTTGGTTAGATTTGATTTTTTTATACAAATGGCAATTTTTTTAAATGATTTTAACATATTTTTGTCATATGTTTTGTTCTCATTATTTTTTTTATATTCGTAAAGCATATTTAAGAGAATTATTTTGAAAGTTTTTGGTAAAAAATTAACAGTCTAAAGGAAAATAATACAGAAAACTTCAACAAATAATAAAGATTATTCAATATCAACTATTATATTATATTTTATTGCAGATATTATTTTTGAAAGTACAATATTTAAATTAAAACCAAATTATTGAAGATAAAATATATTTTTTTTCTGTTTTTTTTTACTAAAAATTTAATTATATTTTTGTCAATATAGAAAAACCAAAACATATTTAATAAAATATTTAAATAAATATAAAGAAAAATGTGTAACTTTTAAAATTTTTTCGAAATATTCTCCATTGAAGCATGGAAAATTCATTAAAATGAAACATTTTACGATTTGACACCATAAAACTTTCAATAAAATATGTTCTCTCTACTATAATGCGGATATGAAATTATACTTTTTATGCACCATAAAATTTCTTTTTACTTTTTACTTGTGCGAAAATCTAAGTACACAAACAAGTAAGACGAGTTCATCTCTACATGGACTAAATGGAAATTAATTTCTATAAAATGTAGTTTAGGAAAAAAAATAATTTTAGGAAAATATTATTTTCTATACAGAAAATATTCAACATCGACTGGAAATATTTCGGAATCGCCATAATTAAGGGGAAACTGTTGCATATAATTAAATTTCAAATAAATTTCTTTTGGGCACCCCTCTTCGAATTTCAGTTGAGTGAAGTCATCGTAAATAGGAAATCTTATGTTGATATTGAGTTTTATTTGTTTATTGTCTATTTGCTCTAGTTTGGCTCAATTTAATAGTTTACCAACTCATACAATTTGAAAACACACTGCAAATGCAAACAATTCTATTTCTACTCACTCATTTGTGTGGATGGATTCATTCACTAATTCGTTATCGCCTGTGAGTACACTGTAATATTACCACCCATGGTAGGGGAAGATCGAAATTCCAACTACCCCCCCCCCCCCCCTCCAAAAAAAACTTCTTTATTACATTCATCCGACTGATTTCGAAACCAAGGAAAGGAATCATCTTGTCAGCCGTTGCTTCTCATTTAACCCTCTAATGGGTTTTCATGCATGACTTTCGCTTCGAGGTAATTCCAAATCGGAAAATCGCAAAATGTAGACACACAAAATAACTTCTTCAATTTAATTCTGTCAAAAGCTGGAATCCTTTAATGTGCTGCGACTTAAGAACCCACTATTCACGTACAGAATATAAATTTCACTTTAGCATAAAGACATCACGAATCTCATATTTGGCTGACTTTATTCAATTTAATTGAAATATTTTAAAGTTCCAAAAATCCTTAGTCATCAGGAATTATTGTATGCGAATATCAATCTTTATGTGCTTTGTTAAATTAAAATTTTTCCCTATTCTCCCCAAAAGAAAAGTTTTCAAAAAATTTTTTTTTCTACAAAAAAAAAAAACTCCATCTAATATTAGTGTTGGATTGTTCTAAATATTTTTTTAGTTCCAAAGACTATTTAGATGTCCTAAGAGTAATGTACTAAAAATGGGAAATTTTATTGTAGTTATTGGCTTCGTGGAATGCAGAAAACGGTATTTAAGTATAAAAATTGAGAGTTACTCATTTTTTAGACTAGTCCAAATTTTTTAGGATTGTTAGAGTAGTATTGTGAGTTTAAAAACCTAACTTTTGCTATAGTAAAAAGCTTAGTTGTTTATATAATATAAAAAAATACAACGGATGCCAGAAAAGTAATTTTTTCCCAACAATTTTATTTTATTTTTATAGTGCTAAAAAGCTTTAACTGATATCACCTCTCGGTAATCGGTTACAGTCCTTTAGTACCAAGATGATGTCATTTCAAGGGTTTTTTTTGATCTTGTGATTTTGTAAGACTAATTATGATCAAGTTTATAGGAAGGCTAGGAAGCCTTAGGAGTCCCCTTTTTCCGAAATAAAATCTTGTCATAGTAAATAAATTCTTGTAAAAGAAATTTCTGCAACTTTTCATCAGCTTCAATATTACACGACAATCTGACCTCAAAAAAACCCTTACTTATTACAAATCAGTTATCGATATAAAGATCTCCCTTAGTAAGGGGCATCTTTGACTACTTTTTGATTCTTAAAAAAATACTTATACCAGAGATGTGCTTTTAATAAGAACTATTTTAGAAAGACTCATTGTAACTTTTCGTAAGTCAAACTACCAGTGTCACCAAAATTTGAAGCTGATAACACTCTTTTTAAGTCTTTCAACGAATTTTTAATTAGCTCCAATACTAATTCACAAGACCTTTCAGTCTTATAATATTTTCATCAATTTTCACCCGCTTTCCACTACTTTTTGGTGCTTAAAGTAAAAATAATTTATGGTACCGAACAACGTTTGCTCTTGATTAGAAATGTTTCTTATAGACTCGGTGTATCTTTTCGAAAGTCAAAATTGCCGATTCACCAAGTTTAACATAAAATTTGATGGTACATTTTTTGCCCAAATTTTGTTGTTCTATATTTTATAAAGTACTTAAAAAGTACAATGTTACTTATGACACTCTTTAGGGTCATATGGTTACCAGAAGAGGTTGAAATTTTTTACTAGATTTCAAGAAAGGACCAACATAAAAGATATGTAAAAGAAATATCTGCAGTATTGCCAGATTACTATCAGTGATAGAAATTTCTTTATTATTCTCTAAAACCTTGTAAATATGCCTAAAACATACTCACCCAGCAATACTGAGATTGACAAAGAGACATAGACGAGGTGTGCTTTAGTAATCGCCAAATAGCCTAATTAACCTAAAAAGAACTGAGGAAAACCCATTGTGTTAGCGTAAAGTGACTATTTTATCCTTTTTTTTAGTCAAAAGATGTTTTTGGTCCGAATTTCTTTGAAAATGAAGAAGGATCATTAATGGTTTCAACAATACAGCGCTACACAATAAGACAAATTATCAAAAGTGGTTTTAATTTGTTAGTTTACGCTTGAAATCAAAAACTTTATTTTTAGTTTTAAATAATAGAATGTCCTTTAAAAAATTTTAACATGTTACTTTTTCTTAGTTGTTTTAAGAATATTTAAAATTATAAATTATATTTTAACTGTTAACTATCGTAGATACTTTTTTAACAATAATCTCAAATTAAAGATTATTCATTTTAAAGTTTGGAAAATATATCTTTGTCATTTAATATTAGTTTGACAAAATTATTATTAAAATTTATATATTATATAATAGATAATATCTATTATATTAAAAATGTAAACACTTTCTTCAAAAGTGGTATTGTGCAGCAAGCCCGTTTCGTTTTCTACTACGACGGTTACCTTATTTTCTGCGGTGAAATCCGGGATATTTTTATTGAAAAAAACTAAAACGCCTAATGAAATAAATATAAATATAAAAAAAATATATTTAAATAATGAATATTTTCAATGGTATAAATATTTTTAAGAAGTTCGTCGTAATTTTCTATTTGTAGCTTGATGTCTTATACTCGGAAGTAGAAATTATTGATAATCGGAAACACTTATTCGGTAGCCGATGGTGTGTTTTTTTTCATTATTTCATTGGTGAAGTTTTTCAACGTTTACGTATGTTATCTTTTCAAATATGATATTGCGTCAAATTATTTATTCTCCAGAACTAAATTTATTTTATCAACAAAAAAAATTATACGTACGTGAAAATACTAAAGAAACTAAATTAATTTTGATAAATTGTTAAATGTGGACATAAATCTATGCGGGATGCAGAGCTGGAATTAGGTACTGTCCTGGAAAATCCGAGACAAATGGTAACCATATTTAAGATGAAATTATGATCTTTAGCTATTAGGATGATTTGTTACTCGATGAATGCGTCAGTAGGCAAAATTGCTATATGTGGGAATCTAAAAAGTTAGATCTATTGTGACTGTTTATTGTAAATTTTGGTCTGAAGATTTCATTGGTCCGTATTTCTTTAAAAATGAAATAGAATCATAAATGGTTTCCATAATATGGCGCTACGCAACAATATAAAATTTAGTTTTATTGCAGAAATAAAATATTATCGAGCATGTCCTAGATCACATAATTTCGGGATTTAATTTATAATATATAAAATATAAAAATTATACTTAAATCGATAATTATTAAATTTTAGAACACTTAAAAATCAAAATCCGTTAAGTAATGGCTAAATTACATACCGAAATATGCGAAAAAGTCAACAGAAATTACTTCAAAAAGAGCGAGTCCTGCAAGAAGTTTCATAGCAAAAATTTAAAAAAATTTAATATATTAAACATGATGGCAATATTTAAGTAATGAAAATATTTTATGTTAATTTACTTTTTAAAGGTCAAATTGGATAACCATTTTAAAATTATATTAAAGACAATAGTTTTTTTAATAAAAATTTGGTGATTAATGAAATATTTTGTCATAAAATTTAAAAACAAAATTAACAATGCAAAAAAAAAACTATGAAAATTCCCTGATTTTCACGAAATTTTCATAATTTTCTATTTGTTGAAAATTTGATTTTCAATTTTCAAGGGCTTTGTAAAGTGTGTAAAGTATTCACGATCCGAATAAATGAAAATTAATAAAATGCAGTGTGCCATTAAAGCACAGGGCATACTGTAAGCACACTACACTACTCCCAATAGACTGGCATATACAGTCTTAAAAAAAAAGAATAAAAAAATCCTTCTTCAATATGTATTATTATATTTTTTGATATATTACGATCCTGGTAAAAATTGTAATTTACAAAAAATGAGAATAAAATTTATTTACAAAGAAAACTGGTGCTTAAGTTTAGGGCATAAGTCGGCCGGTAAATAGTAAAAAAAAATTAATATACGCAAAATAAAGGCAGATTTTTTTTTCTTTATATTTTTATCTACGATTACTTATTTTTGTACCAAGCAGATTTTTTAACAAGGACATGAAGGAGTAAAGTGTGAAGAAGGAGTAAATGCCCATCGTGGTTTCTCTACCTGTCGTTATTATTTTAAAACATTAAAAAGTCATAAATACCATTGCCTTTAAATAAGTCACTGGGTGTTTATTGCAAGGGTAGTTGTTGATATTTATTATAACAAGAGGATTGCGGTAGTTACTTAGATGGGGAATGAAGTGTTTTGTAACAGGTTATGCCTAATTCACATTTGGATAATACCCAATAACGTTGGTGCTTGGATTCGGAGATACATGGAAGTCCGTAAGTCCAAATTGGCTTCAAAACTGTATTGTGAGTTAGCAATTTTCTATCGATTGTTAGCTTTGATCTAGCGTCTAAGAATCGAAACAGCTGCTTACATCATCCGGTAAATTCGTATCGGTTTTGTATATGCGTTCCATGTTAATCGCTTGCCAAACTTGAGTCCAAGATAACGTACTTTGTCTTTTGGTGGTATAATGCTGCTGTTCAGATTCTTCGTGAAGAGTGAAAGTAAGATGAAAGCATTTTTTTACTTTTTAAATCCTTTTTTAAGAGAGTTAATATGGATTTGCATGAGTGTAGATATTGTACAATAAAGGACCAAGAATACTACCGTGAGGTATACCTGCCCGTATAGGCGATATCTCAGAATTTTCGACATTCTCAACTACTTAAAAATATCGCTACGACATGTAGGATTTTATTATTAGGAAGTATGCGGTAGAAAAGATTCTCTTATACTTCCAGAGAAGCCCAGAATACTATATTTCGATGAAAGCCTAAGTTATGTCCAAATATATGGCAGTACAGTAAATCTTTCTATTCAAGAGAGGAGAAAAATTGTTCTTTTCAAAAGCAAAATTGGAACTGGGGGATTACAGACTCATCTTTAAGGATGGGCTAAAGCCATTTTAAAATAATTTTTCAACTACTTTCGCAAGAGTTGGTAGTAGGCTTTTGGATACATAACAGGAAAAAAGTTGAGTAGATTTTTTGTGCTTATTTTTATTATAAAAAATTTCCGCAGTTGGGAAAAATATGATGTACGAGATTTTCGATTATTTTGTAGCGTTATATTGGTATTGATGTCTCTCACTTATGCTGACAAGTTCGGCCATTTTGAATGTTCAGTTAATTTTTGACAGCTGCTTTGGTTGCACGTGTTTTGACTCGTCTTCGACTTTTGCCCATTTTCGACCAAAAACAGCATCGCATTAACATTGCTAAGGAGTTGTTGGACTCTGTCCGCGACTACCCAAATTTGCTCCAGAGGGTTATAACTGATGACGAATCATGGGCTTATGGCTATGACATAGAAACCAAAGTTCAATCATCCCAATGGAAGCTGCCGCACGAGCCAAGACCGAAAAAAGCGCTCCAAGTTCGGTCGAATATGAAGGTTTTGCTTACAGTTTTCTTCGATTGCAGGGGCGTGGTATATCATAAGTTCTTACCACAGGGTAGAACGGTCAATAACGAATATTACCTACAAGTTATATGCAAGATGCGCGAAGCAATCCGCCAGAAACGCCCGGATTTATGGAAGAACAAAAATTGGCTTTTGGCATTTTTGGCTAAAAAGAACACATTAATAACGCCGCAGCCACCGTATTTCCTAGATATGGCCCCCTGTGACTTTTTATTGTTCCCGAAACTGAAGAGCCCCATGAAAGGATGATGCTACGCTACGATTGAGGACATAAAGACGGCATCGAAAGAGGAACTGAGCAAGATCACAAAAAATGATTTTTTGAAGTGCTGCGAGCATTCGAAAAAACGTTGTCTCACAAGTGTATAATATCTGATGGGGATTACTTTGAAGGGGAACAAAATTGATATTCATGAATAAATAAATAATTTTTGGAAAAACACAAAATTCGCGATACTTTTTGAACAGACCTCGTATTTCGAATGTTGTCGAATCATAGCCCGGAGATTTTGAGGTTAGGTATCCGTTGAATAAGGTTTTTAACATCAGAAGGTATAAAATTTTATTCTTAGGAGGTAGGCTCGTATGTGTGGGTATTGGATAAGTCCTTGAGTATTTTGTTTTCTTGAACTTTTTTGCAGGCTTAAAAGTTTCTGTTAAATGGTCGGCAAAAGAATATGATCTTTGTTTGTCTGCTCCATTAGCTTAGTGGCTGACCGGAGTTCTTTTATTTTTGGTGAATGACTGGGTATATTAATTAATGAACATTGTTTAGGCATTAATCACCCTTTTTGTGGTATGAAATTAAGTATTTGATCAGCTCTAATTAAGTATTAATCAATCTGTTCGTGATGAAGAAACTTTCAAAAATGATCCTTTTTTAGCTAATCGTCTATATTTGTCTCTACTCGTCTACTCATTCAGAACATCGCTAAAACTGATTATGATACTTAATCTAAAGATGCTTTCATATAAGATTCAATTGGTCCAAGAATTTTTACCATAGAATCTCAGTTCAAGTAGAAATGACTTTTAAAACTAAATCAAAATACATAAAATTACAATAACAAAATTTTTTCTAGAATATTCATATTTATTGAATTTTAAAAATTTGTTATTATGTATCGAAAGTTAGTTATGAAAATTTCAAATTTTTTATCTTATAAAACTGCTAATGTACAACAAAATTCAGAACTAAAATTGCATCGACAAAGTAATTTTTCTTTAAAAATTTACTAGTACGAATATACTTTTTTACGTTTTGAAAATTCCCCCCTGTTTTCGATGGCATATTTTCTTAATTGGACTCTGGGCGATGCACTGTAATAGCAGCAATAGCAGCAGATGCACTTAATGAAAACAACAGGGCGAAATGATGGCCACAAGCATGCATTTGTAGTGAACGAATTCAAATTAAAGTTCGCGTATAATCGAGGGAAGTGTTCTGCTTTAGTTGAGGGGAATTAATCTGTAAAGCCCCTTTTTTTTCCTCATGTTGCCAATTACAATCGCTGCATGTGTCTGATTATGTTATTATTTTGTTTTCTTTTTGGTTTTTGTATTTTTCATCATTAGTGGTTTTGTTTTAACGAATTGCTGAGTCCCAGAGAGAGAAGTGATTCGATAGGCATGGGAGTCGTTGTAAAACCATCCAATCTGCATATGAGCGTATTCAATTACACATGTCCACCCTGTGAATGAGCTGACGTGCACTATTGTGCAGATATTCTAGAACGTATTCTGTACGATGTGGCTTTTGTTTTTGTTCGTTCGAATGATTTAAGAGTCGAAGTGCATTATGCAGTCTGATTAATCCAACTGATGCAGTCCATCATTGGCTTATTAGGTCTGGACAAGGCATGGCACCGAAAGGCAAATCCGATTGCAATAATGCATTTGCAAGATGAAGGGATGCATCTTCGATCGAAGACGCGCCCCTTCTATGTTAATATATGCTCATCGTTCTGCAAATGCTCGAAGCAATAACTTACTGCAAGCCAATCTGTAAGCGGATAACTTGCATCAGAATGGCGGCTAATTACACTCATAAGTCGAGTATCACGTTCTTGTATAGCCGATGTGCAGAATCTACTCACAATCTTATTATAATTTTTTTTTTATTTATAATTTTTTGTTTATTTTACCCCTTCTAGAATACCATATTTCCCATTAGGAATTAGAGTTATTGAACTTATAATATACGTACTTTATGCTAATTTAATTAAATCGAATGAACGTGTGCAATTTTTATTTACTAAAAGCTCCTGTCTGCAGTTGGCATTGGACAACTAAAAGGGATACAGAATGCTCGTAAAAGGAAATGTTCTCTCGGTGAATGCACTCTACATTTGAGTAGAGCCAGTTTCTTTGAATATGGAAGGAAATCAAGACAGAGTCCTTTTTCTGATAAGTGAATAGCTTTACTATTCGAGCTGTCCTTTCTCTGTCATTTTATAAATACTGGACTCATTGTCTACGTGTACACGTACTTGTAATTTTCAATTTAATAAAGGCTACTGCAGTTGGGATTCCTAAACCTATTATGGATGTGTGCTGTACGTTTTTAAAGAATATATTTTCTCTTTGTTCTTATTCAAATGTATTCATACCCTCTATATAAGAACGGAAATAATTATTTTTTTCAATACTTTGCCAATTCGAATTATTTTTATTGAAATTCTATGAGTGTAAGGACTTGCGTAATGTAATTGGTAGTCGAAAAAATGTTAGTTTAAAAATAGTTTTGCTTATATTAAAGCAAAATAAAATTTAAAAAAAATTTATTTAACAAAATAAAGGACTATTTTTTATAATATTTTTTCCTTGGTAATAAAATTGATTACTCTTTTAAGATAAAATTAAAATTTTAATATAAATCTTAGACAACTCTCGGATAATATAAAAATTCCTCTTTTGTAGAATTCGTGGGCTTGGAAATAAATAAAGTCACCTTCGTAGTTTTGAATCTCTTCTAGACTACCAAAAATTATCCATTTAAGGAGTTTTCCAGATATTTGAAGTAAAGGAATTATAAAAGGATTTATCCGGCTCACCAAAGAAACACAATGTCTCTCGTTGTCTTCGTGGAATACGTCACCTTATCTATTTATTAGTTTGGGTCTTTTTTTATGGAATATTGTGATTAAGCAAATAATGATTTAACAATCCCACCGAATACAGGACATAACCTTATTCTCATATATCAATTTTTTTTATTGATGTCAGCTTTGGAGATGCAGAAGCTTGACACAGTACTCATTTCCATATAACCCGTTTTAAAAATTTCCATATAACCCGTTTTAGTTCTTTTAAGTAATAATAATAAAAATAAACCCTAACTTAGATAATAGTAATATTGAGGATTTTAGGGAACCTCAACATCATATTGGTTGGTAGCCGGGAAATCTTGTAGCGATCAGGGAATCCCCAAAAAAAGATGCCGAAGTATCTGGTGGGCAATGCCAAAATTGATACATTGTTGGGCTAGTGAGTAGGCCAGTGAGTAGTCTTAGGTCAGGTTTATTGAGTTTAATGACCTCTGCCATTCTTTTTTTTAAAAAAAAAGGCAATGTATTTTGTAGAGTGATTCATGATCAGGGAATTACCCCAATATGAGCTTTTAACTTCACGTTCTCAGGACCTTATAATACACCCCAGATGACGCTTTGGATACGAAGATCGTTCAATAAGTCCTTAGAAAATCCGAGAAATTGCGCTCGTAGTGTCGGTAAAGTAGCATTTTTGTAAGTAGCACTATCGACAGGAAAGCTGTCACAATTTCAGCTCGATCCATAGCGTAGGTCAATTTCTATCGTCGATTAAAGTTAACGACATTTATTTGTGCATAACAATGGAAAAAAGCGAGTTTAGGGCTGTCATCCAACATCTCCATTTGAAGGGCTTAAGACCGAAAGAAATCAAAGCCGAGTTGGATGCAGTTCATGGCACGGTTTACAATTGGGTGAATGAATTTAAACGCACAGTTGAGAGGCGTCCACAAAAGATGAACATCGTTCAGGACGTCCAGTTGAGGTGTCTACTCCTGAAATCATCGACAAAATCCACGATCTGATTTTGAACGATCGGCGAATTAAAGTGCGTCAATTAGTTGAGGCCACGGGCATATCACAAGGTACAGTCGCTTCAATTTTGCATGAAAAATTGTCTGTGAAAAATTTTTCGGCAAGATGGGTGCCGCGTTTGCTCTCAGAGGAGAATAAGCGCAATCGTGTAGTGGACTCTGAGGCTATGTTGGCACTCTTTCATCGAAATCCTGCCGAATTCCTTCGTCGATATGTCACTGTGGACGAAACCTGGATACACTACTACACTCCGGAAACGAAGAGACAGTCATCACAGTAGATTTTCAAGGGTGAACGAGCTCCGAAGAAGGCAAAAACTGTGCCATCGGCCGGCAAAGTGATGGCCACGGTCTTTTGGCATTCGCAGAGCATCATTTTTATCGACTACTTGGAAAAAGGAGAAACAATAACAGGAGCGTATTACGCGTCGTTATTGCAATGGTTGAGCGAGGAAATCAAAGAGAAACGCCCCCATCTGAAGAAGAAAAAAATCCTCTTGCATCAGGACAATGCGCGTGTGCACACCTGCGCTGTTTCCATGGCCAAAATTGTGGAATTGAGAATGGAATTGTTGCAGCATCCCGCTTATTCACCAGATTTGCCCCCGAGTGACTATTTTCTTTTCCTAAATCTGAAGAAATGGCTTGGCGGACGACGGTTCACTTCCAACGAGGACGTCATTGCTCAAACGGATGATTATAACTTCCGAAATCCTATTTTTTGGACGGGATAAAAATTTTGGAAAAACGGTTGGAAAAGTGTATAGAGCTAAAAGAAGATGATGTTTAAAAATAAAAAATGTTTTTTTAAAAAACACTTTTTTTCCATCTTTTTCTAAGGACTTATTAAACGGCCCTTGTAGTCACAGAAATGTGCTGATCTAATGAACAAGGTATTCTATCCCCTTTTGACAAGTTTGTCTGCTAGATACTTGGTTGTATCTAGCCAGTTGATTTAGGACCCTGAGAATATCCCAAACTACCTTAGATTGGATATCAGATGAGGCAAGAATAGATTTTTGCATTACGTAGGTTCTTTTTAATACCCTCTCTAGCACAAATTTCTATAGCATGTACCATATTTCTATATGAAAATGGATAGAGCCTTATATTTACCAAGGGCTTTGGATAATAAGGTACGATTACACTCACCCATCTTCGAATGATGGCCACCCTCCTTCCAAGTTAGGCGCTCTATAAGACCTACTTGGAAGGACTAGTATAAATTAGGTTTCCTCGACATTTCGTCCGAGAGATAGGTGACTTCCTAAAATTCTTTTCGGTCCGATACAACCTTCGGATGTCCAAACAGATCGTCTGGCTTAAAGGTTTTGAAATATCTGAACCTGAGAGCACCTTTAGCCGCTTTCTTTTAAATATGCAAATACATAAGTAGCAGATCCATAAGAGCTTCAAGAGATGCTGTGGTTCTTAGGGTATCTTTCATACCCAAGGATAGCAGTCTTTGAACTTTGCTTGGGGAGTAGGTTGTTTAGCCTTAGGCCACGAAACGAGAGCTGCATATGTGATAGTAGGTCTCTAACTATTTTTAGATACGACCACTGTATTATTTTTGTTTGCTAACCCGAGGCTTTACCGAAGATCCTATGACAAGCCCAAATGGCCTTAGTTACTCTATCAGAATGGACATCTGGATTTTTGATCTCACTAGAGAACTCAAGTTCAATTTTTGATAGTTAATGCGGTACTGAGAAATGCGACCAATATGAGAAAACTGAAAAATTGCGGTTTTTTTTATAGATCAATAATATAACTGTGTTGGCGTTGCAATAATAGGAGATTAAGAGCGACCTACACATGTAAGATACCGCGACTCCATAATACTCTATGCTCTCTACTAACTCCCAGGACATCATTATCAATTTTCCTATTGTACACGTATATAAATTACAACTTTACTCAGTATACACTATAAGCTTCTTGCAGAGCTCGATCCTTTTTAGGTAATTCTTTATGACATTTGTGGACTTTGGACCTGTAATTTGCTTATTACTTGATGGTTGTTGGTTTTTGAATTATCCAAAGTTTACTAATTTTCTGCGTTACCACAAGTTTTTAAGTAATTTTATAAAAGAAGAATTTTACTAAAGCATAAAAGTACATGAGGTTAGATAAAAATTGATATCATCAAATCTCGAAATTACGTGTCCTGTAAACTTTTTGCGAAATACAACAAAATTTGTTATGTTGTGTGGTTTATTTTTATTTAAATCATATATGGCCCAGATTTCAGATCTAAAAAAAAAGCAGCTATTATATGGTCATAGTGTTCAGAATAGACGGTAATAGACCCTCTTTCTTTATCCCGAAATAAATACGAGCCAACGACACCATAAAATTAAAATGCACTGTTCTTATAGATACAATGGCTTCTAGTAGTTACTTGTGGATTTTAAGAGCCTCAAATTTTGCTTATTGATATATCTCATAAGCAAGCTATAAGCCTCTATATTCTGCATAAAATCGACTGACAAGAGCCCACACCTAACATGAAGCCTCATGGTCGTGGTGCCACATAATTGCCTCTGGCTCTCGTCCGGGAGACTTTCAAAAAAAAGTAGGGCAAAACGTGGCAAAAGCAGAATTACTTTTGTTGTAATTCTAAATATTATATTTGTTAAAGTTTTTTGCAATAATGGGGTTCTGCTTTCGCAACTATAAAATGGATAACATTTTATTAATATTTTCATTCTATTTAATCATTTTTTACATTAATTAAAAGCATCTTCCAACATATTAGTATATTATTTGCACATTAAAATAATATCGTCCCATCTGGAAATCTCAAATAGTCTTTTAGACAATTATAAAAGTAATCAAGTATATTTTATTTAAACTTTACATAAATTACAATAATTATAAACTTACTCTGTCAGGTAAAAAATAACATTGCAGTGAAAATATTACTGATGGGGGAATTTTTATTTGTAGGAAGAAAAGCATGAATACTTTGAATGTGCACATTAATCTCTCAATGGCTGTCTAATTATTTAAATGGAGCCCATAGAATAGCAAGCTACTAGAGTCATTAGTTAATTCTCCTGACTGACGACTAGCTTCTAGAAGCTAAGCTATTTGATAAAAGCACACGTAAATGACCATTGCCAGTACCATTCCAAATAAAATTACCAATGCTAAAACGTAAACGAGTCCATATTTATATTTATGATAATTCATGCAATATTTTCCAACAACTAATGAAATTCTAGCAACAAAGTTTCTAAATGCCAAAATCATTATGTATAGGGAATTTATCATTAAAAAAGAAATGAGTGCATTTTTAAAGGAAAACAAAATGGAAGAAAAAAAATTTTAAAAGAAATTAAATGCAATTGAATAAAAAAACAAGATCTAAGAAGGAAAACCGGGCTAGATGTAGGAAAAATTGAATGTTCACTACGAAAATAATGGGAAAAATTATTATTTGTAGAACTAGAAAATTCATAAGATACAGAAAAAGAGAGAAGCGAAAATGCACCCCCCGAGGATTCATTTTTAATTCAAGTTTAAGTCAACCCTGCATGGAATAGAGTTGAAACATAGCCTAGAGAGACCATAGACTATACATTAACGAGTGCATGTAGTTATTGCAATTCTGTTTCGTATAGTAAAGGATGCGGACGAATGCAATAAAAACCATTTACCAATATTAGAATTCACTGCGTTGCATAATGGTTGCATGAATTCCTGTCTGTTCAGTTGTCTACCCGTCAATCTAAAATATTTTATCTTTTCTAGTCCAATTGTTAATATTATTCGCTTTTCGTCCATTTTCTGTATATACATTTATATAAATAAAAACATATAGAACAATCAGTTTATAAAAGCTTCAGTTTATTCGTAAAAATTGGTTAAAATTTTCTAAATTTTAAATCTTGTCTAAAATCCTGAAAATTAGGATAGTAATCTGGGATGCTAGCAACCACTTTTTAGGGTACTTCATAGTACTGTAAAAATAGTAGTTCAAAAAAGAGGTTTTATAATAAGGAAATTCATTAAAAAAAATATAATAAATGATTGATAATAAATCTTCCATTTCACCAGCTTAAATTAAATTTAATTATGAATACTCAAACAAGACACTAGGAAAGATAAACAGGAGCATTTATCACTTCACATTCATATAGTTTTCTGCTGTAACCCTTTCTGTTCTGATTTAAATATTTTCGTGTCCATATTTCGTTCTAGGAAATTTATTGACTGAAAGTGGAACGGCGTGATTTCTAGCTACGAGGTGCGGCAGAAAAGTAATGGGACTGCTTTTTATGCAAATATTTTATTTAATTTTTATATATGGTATCAATATTATTTTCTTAAAGCTAGTTCTTCTGGAGGAGGCGTTGTTACCATATATCATATCAATGTTGGAAGGATTCAACTTGTATTGGTTTTTTTTGTATGTATATACCTATCGTTCGGCATAATATTCCGGATCGCCTATGACCATACCGATTGAGATATGATCGGTCAACCCACAAACAATTCCGTTTGTAATGGATTCCGCCAGCTAAGCTAAGTAGATGTAGGTAAATACATGCATCCCTATCGAGAACCCGGTACACTTAATTCCAACGCATTCTTCTTTGATTTCTTGCTTCGGCTACTTCGCGCAGGGAAGAACATTCTCTCAGGTTCCCCGTTTTTCTTCTTTTCATCAGCTTCTTCATTTTTTTAATCTTCCTTATCTTCTTTATCCTCTTCACCTTCTTCATCTTCTTCATCATCTTCGTCTTTTCCATCTTCTTCATCTTCTTCATCTTCTTTTATCTTCTTTATCTTCTTAACCTTCATCATTTTCTTCTTCATTTTCATCATTTTCGTATTCTTCATTTTCTTTATCTTCTTCACCTTCTTTATCTTCTCGATTTTCCTCATCTTTTCTATTTTACCTATCTTATTTATCTTCGATAGCTTCTTCATCTTCTAAATATTCTTCATCATCTTCACTTCCTTCTTCTTTTTCATTTTTTTCATCTTCTTCATCTTCTTAATCTTATTCACAATCCTAATCATCTTCATCATCATTCTTATCGTCTTCACCTTCTTCATCTCTTTCATCTTCTTCATTTTCTTCATCTTCTTCATCTTCTTCAACTTCTTCATCTTCTTATCTTCTTCACCTTCTTCATCTTCTTCATCTTCTTCATCTTCTTCATCTTCTTAATCGTCCTTATCATCTTTACCTTCTTCATCTTCTTCATGGTCCTTGTCATGTTCATCTTCTTCATCATCTTTATTTTCTTCATCATCCTCATCTTCTTTATCTTATTCACCTTCTTCATTTTCTTAATCTTTTTCATCTTCTTCATCTTCTTCATCTTTCTTATCTTCATCATCTTTTTAATATTCTTCTTCTATTTCTTCTTCTTTTAACCATCTTTTGTGCCCCATACGTGGAGTAGACAAACATTTAATATTCCGTCAATTCCTGCGGTAAGCGGACTCAACCAGTAGACCGCTCCTTTTTTACCCCACGATCATTCGTGCAACTATGTCTTCACTGAACCAGCTCCATTCATCATAGGTAAGTCGATATGCTAACAGTCAGTAACCAGTTATAAGCTAGTTACTCTAACTGGTGGTATCAAGGCCTACCTGAGCCTCTAATATCATCTGCATTTATATCACCCGGGATATTGGCACTTTTCAGCACCAGTTCTAAGACTGATGCGGAGTATTGGCAATATCCCGGGTGCTATAAATGCAGATGACAGGAACTAACCACAGCCACCACGTTGCAGCGAAAGGTTGCTCACCTTGGCCGGGTATAGCAGACGAATCATTGTGGGGTCCTCGATCGCAATATTACCAGTTTTTACTTCTAAAGCATATCTGGTGGGTACACTCACTCTTAAAGAGCTTCAGTTAGAAAACTTGCAATTTTCTGGCACTGCTAGACCAGCTCAAGATTGCGGGTCCATCAAGACCCGCAGGCTACTTTTGGTATTCATCATAGTTTGATTGGTCTTCAAAGAAAAGACCCCCTGTATCAAGAATATGTCCTCTCAAAAGTTTTTTCAACCTTGAAAAACCAAAAATTTTTACACGAAATTGGATCAGTTGAAAGGTGGATTTAGGGAATCGCTTTTCCAACTAAAAACTCGTTGATGGGTGTGACTGAGTGATACCTTTTAAGTATCTGCAATATCCGACCTGATGCGAAGAACGCTTTTTCTGAGCCCTTTAAAGACTTTTTTTTAAAAAACTTGGTTTGTCAGTTGGTTCTAACGGTACAATTGATCATCTGATCTCGTAAGAAACAACGCCTTCACTAATATACAGCTACTCAGTGCCTTGAAGTTTATTGGTGGAGGCGTGGTTTTCACTCTTACTATCAGGGTTGGAAGGCTTTAATGGAGCTTCTTAGTTTCAAGGTTTTGAATATTATTGATAGTATCAAGACCACATTCTTTAAAGTGTCTTTGATCTTGGAGAACAATAAAAACCATATGGATCATGATCAAGTAGAGACGCGAAAAAAAACTTATTTAGGGCATTGTTATGGTGGACCATTCAAGTATCTGCAGTGTCCGACCTTGTGCGATGATTGCTTTTCATTTTACAAAAAAAAACATGGCTGACCGTGTATTCTGGATGGTCTGATCTTAAATATCCCCTTACTCATTCCACATTCTAATCCATTTTCAATTTTAAATACTTCTTTGAGTGTGATTCATCTTTCACGTTAAAAGTTTTCGCAAATCAGTCTAGCGAATTCACTAATCTTAACATTAAATTTGACGAAATATCGTTGCTTCAAGTTTTTCTGTTTCATTATTCATAAAATTCACTACAAAACACAATTTCCCTTATCACGCTCTATAGGATCGCGTAGTTATCATACAGCACGTCTAGAGGTACTAACTTTGTCATATACCACTCAGTGATATCAGTCTCATTTTTTTTCTGCTTTAACTCGTATCAGTCTTTAATAAAAATTAAATCCAATGTTAAAAACTGAAAATATTTAAGCATACAGAAAAACAAACTGATGCCTACAAACAGAGAAGTTTGATCATAAATTTAGAAGCTGAAAAGGAAAGAGGCAATAAGGTGGGAAAATACAAACGCACTTTTTCTGAATAATAGAATAAATTCACCATTATTTGGTTGGGCGTACATATTTCGAATAATATACATACAGTCTGGCTGTTGTCTGTACAAGGACAACAATACGCAAAGTTCACCCGTCTGATTTTACCATTCCCTAACTGGAAACTGCCTACTTTATGGTTGCCAGCTTGTATCCATATCTCTTGATGATGTTTTATAGCCTCAAGGCATAGTCATGCTTTAACCAACAAACCATATTTTAAAACCACATGAAATTAATTGCCCATTTAGATATGAAAACAATAATTTTTAATGAACCTACCTTTCTTTTTACGAGTACGCGTATGTTCTACTATTACACATATTTTTTCCTCTGTCTGTTCATTTGTAACATTTTTTTTTTTTGTTGATTATACTCGTTTTGCTATTTGTAACTAAATTTTACTTAAACAGAAATTGTAGATGGTTTACCGTTGATGTATAAATGAGTAGATAATAAATAAATTTTACTGGGATAATATTTATGTGTCAGATTCATGATATCTGTTAGAAGTAGTACGAGTATCTGATTGTGACTGTTACAAAAGTTATACTTTTCTGTATATGCCATAGAATTAAAAAAATAGGATGCCAGTTGGTATAGGTAAATTGTAAACAAAAGTATTATAAATTCTTCATGTGTCCATTAAAAGTTTAAGAGCATCCGGAAAAAGGTATTTTCGTTAAATTTGGTGGAAAAGTTCATTCCTAAAGTTCAAAACAAAATTATTTTTTTCTATTATTTAAGAGGAAATTTCCTTCTAAAACAGAAAAAATTCAAAATTAACTTTTTATGTACAAACAAAAATTTTAAGCTTAGTTACACAAAAATTTTTTGGAATTTAATGAAAATACTGACATTTGAAACTTTTGTGCAATCGATTATTTCTATAAAATTATTGCAATATAGCATTTCCGAAAAGTACTCCAATTCAGCCTTTTTGAAACTGATAAATTAATCTCTACAATTTTCTATTGGTTATATAATATTGAACAGATGAATTTGTACCACTTCACTAACGTATATACAGCTTCAAGTTGATGCCAGTTCATTTATATATTTGCAGTAACATTTCTCCATGAAAAGTCAGTCAACAAGGTAAAATATCACAACAGAAGTTATTCGGTTCCATAGGATCTAATAAATCATAAACCGGGTTTTAATCAAATCACAGAAGCTTACAGATTAATCCAGTACCAATTTGGAAGATTGCAAAAAGAAATCAAAATTCTGCTGCTTAGCAAATAGTCATAGTACAGATTTTATAAATTATATTTTCAGTGATTACTGCATCGAATTGCATCAAAAACAGAAATTCCAATGAACGAAAAATTAAGACTGTGATATAAATGCTTCCCCAGCAAAGCATTCAGTAACAACGGTGGCTTCAACAACTTAACTGGGCAACCTACTGCTCTGAACAAGAATTCCTCCTTTCTCATGTTTGGAATATTAGCCGATTAACACGCGTACCCACCCAATATTCTCCAACAAAATTCTAATAGTCTAAGACCACTGATTTGATCATAAACGAATCGCAAAATTTCGATTTCTTCTTGATCAACATCGAATTATGATCAAATTGTAGATTGCCAATTATTTAAGATGAACTTCTTGATGCTGATTTGGTTTTTTCTTTTTATTTTCATATTACAATATCTTCAAGATATCATATCGTGTAGTAGGAGTAATCAAAAGGAATATTTTCTTTATTTACGAATAATACTAACTAATTTTTCAATAAAAACTAATACTGGAAATTTCCATCCAATCTTTTGTTATTAACTATTTTTCATATTTTGCAAATTCCAAATTATGACGATATAATTTCTGTTTAATAAAAGATTAAATCGAATTTTCCACAATCGACGTAGATTATCTTTACTAACAAGTAACCTTTCAGTGAATGAATACCGAACAGGGAAACTAAATAATATAAGATCAACGGATAATTATGTAAAATTATTTTCAATTAAACTTTAATATTTGAAAATTTCTATTTTGCAAATTAGAGTAAAATAAGAAGTAATGTACTAAATATTTGTAATAAATAATATTAACAGAGAGTATCTTTTTATTAAAAATGATAAGGTTTTAGTCTGATATAAATTTAGCTATTTTAATAAAATTAATAAGTTTTAATTCACAAAAATTATTAAATTGATTTATTGTCAATAAATTACCGAATAATTTTAGGACCTCAAAAAACTACGCTCAAATAGAAATATTTTAAAAAAGTGAAATTATCAAAAAACCAATTATTTACATTACAAATAAATAAATTTGCTAAAAATATAGGGACCCCAAAAAAAAAATTACTGAAAAAATTGTAGATCTGCTAAAATAATTAAGACCCCAAAATAAAAATTTTATTCCAACATAAATAATTACTGAACAAATTGGAGATCTTAAAAATATTTTTGTGTGCATTAAAAATTTAAAAAAAAATAAAAATATCAAATATTTCATAAAAACTATTGTCAATTGTAGAAATTTGAATTGATTTGTTATCAGTAAAATACCGAAAAACTTTAAGACCTCAAAAAATTATGCCTAAATAGAAATATAAATAAAATGTCAAACCTCAGAAAAATAAATTACTTCCATTTAACATTAAAGAATTTGCTAAAAATATTAAGACCCTTAAAAAAATGTATTCCAAACTAAACAATTACTGAATAAATTGTAGATCTGCTAAAAATATTAAAACCCCAAAATAAAAATTTTATTCCACCATAAATAATTACTGAACAAATTGGAGATCTTAAAAATATTTTTGTGTGTATTAAAAATTTAAGAAAAATAAAAATGTCAAATAATTTACAAAAATTATTGCTAATTTCAAAAATATAAATTGATTTTTTATTACTAAAACACCGAAAAATTTTAGGACCTCAAAAACTATGCTCGAATAGAAATATTTAAAAAAAAAGTGATACTACCAAAAAAAATTACTTTTATTAAAAATAAAAATATTTGCTAAAAATATTAAGACCCCGAAAATAAAGTTTATTCTAAACTAAGCAAATTGGGGATCTTAAAAATATTTTTATTGTATCTTTATTAAAAATATGCAAAATATCACAACAAAATTAAAAATTTACGACTTTAAAAAAAATAATTTTAATCTTAAACACATCGACAAGAATTCTGTGTACATAAAATTAAAAAAAAATAATACAAATTAACATCAAAAAATTATTTTTTCTGTACCGGAAATAGTAATATTTTACTGATAAAATTCGAGGTCTTAAAAATTAATGTTTATTTAAAAATATAGGTAAAAAAATAATTAAATTTTAGAACCCATGAAAATTTTGAGACGAATTTACCTTATGGACAAAAAAATATAATTTATGAAATAGTACTTATTGTATTGAAAATCTAAAATTTATATATATATACAATATATAAAACAGTTTAAGACCTCAAAGAATATATAAAAATTTAAAAAAATATATTAAAAATTGTCAAAATTTAATAAATACAATAGAAAAAATTTAAGACCCTAAAAGTTAATATTTATTATTAAGCGAAGTTGAAAAGAAAACATTTAAAATATTAAACGTATTAAAAATTATGAAAATTTCGTGGTCTCAGAAAATTAGCCTCTTTCTTTTTAATATGCAAATACAAAGTTAGGAGGTCCAAAAGCGTTTTAAGTTCTTAGGGCATCTGTAATACACAAGCATGCTTGGCTTTGAACTTTACGAAGGGTTGCTTGGGAAATACGTTGTTCAGCCTTAGGTTATAGTGGGTCTCCGACTATTACCAAATATGAATTTATGTCATTTTTGGTTTGAGACCTTAGGTTTTACCAAAAAGCCTATGATGACAAGCCCAAATGGCTACAGTTGCTCTATCAGTAATACTGGTAATAATATGCAAATGCAAAGGTAGCTGGACTAAATGAGCTGCAAATGCCGTCGTGGGGTAAGTTCTTAGAGTATCTGGAATACTCAAGCACGGCAATTTTGAAAAACGGTAACTTATAAGAATACTAATATCTACACACATAAATTAAAACTGAAAAATTACAATAAATTTTCCTATCTTAATAGAAATTATCATTCGGATAATAGATAAAAATTCAATTTTCAATTTAGTCAATTAATATTATTTTCAAAATAGTTATTTTCTCATAAAGTCACTCTCACATAAAAAAAAATACAAATTAAACTAAAATAAAACTACTAAAAGCATTAAATACTCGTATTAACAACAAATTAATTGTCTATTCTTAAATGCAAGTCAATAAATCACAATGCCTTATAATTTACTATTCAGTCACTGGCCATCATATTAAAAATTCATGTCGATTCTTAATATTCCTGTCAGGTCTAAGGAAAATTATGTTTTTATCGCATTCAATCATAATCATTATAAATTCTTGCTTTCGTAAATGTCCAACAATAATCTGAATAGTAATGTATAGTGATCTGCTGGTTTTTAATGCTCTTCACAAACCGAAAGGAATAATAACTATGAAACCGACACTTGAATCTTAAACTTGCCTAAAGAATGGCAATCTTTTTAATCGTTGCAATAATACAGATACTTATGGTGACTGTTTTGATGAAATTACTGATAATTGTGGTGGTCATCATTTTTATCTTTATGTTGAACATGTCCATCATCATCATCATAATTCTAACTAATTGACATTTTTACGACAATATCGTGCACACTGTTAAATAATTTCTATCCGGAATAGGAAATTCAGAAAACTTTGCAAAACTTACGAAAAAATTCAGAACAGAATTCTTTTATCATTACAGACTTCGAAGTAAGGTTAAGGAGAATCAGGACTTTTTTTTTTAAATAAAAATTAAGAAGGGTTAAGATTCAGGAATGATTCGTTTAATAGGTAATGTTATTGTGAGGACCACATAGTGTCTGGTATATTCTAGGTTTCAAAACCTTTTCTTTTCTCATCTTTACGCGATTTAATTACCAATCGAAACGCATATCAATCAACCGAACGCTATTTTTCTACTCCATTAACAACGATGATTACTTTGCAGTATTGGGAATATTCTACTGCGTTTGAGATTGCATTTACTCTGTATAGATAGTCGGATTGATAATTTATCGGGCATTTAATAAATGAAGACGATCTCGTGTTAGCCAATCGCCATTACAGTCTGTATGGAAAAAATTGGACACGCAGCGCACATACTAGTTACACTTTCGCATATGTTATGTCCATAGTCTGCTTGCGGATAGTAATTGCGGAGAAAAACTGACAGGCTCTTGGGGAAGAAATTGTAGCTGCTGAAGAAGAACTTAGTGGCCGCCATGGATAACGCAGACGCCGCCGCGCCGATGGACTACACAGCGGGCTGGACAGCTCACGAAGCTCAACCACAGCCACTAGTCATTGTGCAAAGGTCATAAAACGTGTCTGCGCATTTATTAATTCCACAAAAGCATCAATCTAGGGACAAGCTTCTTGCGTGCAGAGACTCCATTTGCTGCTAGCTTCTGTCCTACAGCTGCCCAGCAGGGCAAGGCTTCCTTCCAGCGCCAACTACTTCACTCTGAATTTCAGACTCGGATTGTGATCGCATTTCGAAATCGGTTCTGTTTGAAATCCGAGCACTGAAGTGACAAGAAAAAATCGCACTCGAACCAACCGTCGTATATTACACTTGTTAATTGTCGATGTGACATGACAGTGACACGAATTCCATAGCCGCGAGGACTCTTGCTTTATGGCACCCAGGCAACTGTATACATTCTACCAATCCACCATCAATACTGAAACGTAATTTACCAAAAGCCAATGCATCACAGCACGCATCGAGATGAACATTAGCAGATGAAGTTTTTTTTTTGTTGCTAGTGCCGGAATGCTCCTTAGTTGAGCTGCCAACCATCCATCACTTTGGAGCCCAGTGGTCAGAAGGCTCCATCACCTCTTCGCGAAGCTGAATGCAATGCAATCCACTCTGGCAAGCATATCACGGACTCGATGTCACGATATATGCGCAAATCTTTAATATTCGCTGTATTTACTTAATGGGATCTGGTTTTTCTGACTATCCGCCGAGTCTGAAATTATGTCGATTCTTATTTGATTTACAAATACGAACTATTCCAATTGGTATGCGACGTTTTAATGCCATTATCATTTATCTTCAATGCATATCTAGCCGTTTATCCATTTATCTATCTATCATTCGGTAAATGTTTTGAAAAAAAAGTGGAATTTTTGACTATCAATTCGGAAGTTTTTTTTTACCAAATATTTTTGCCTTAGGTTCCGTAAAAAAACGTCTATTTTCACATATAAACTAAATAAATGGTTTTTTTATATTTTTAAAAAATTGTTTACAACAAAAAATTAAAAGGCTGAGTAAAATTTTACATAAATGAAAAGAGAAGTTGAGATTTTTAACTTAAAAGATTCTCCAAAAACAAATCAAAATATTTGATTTCGAATAATTTTCCAAAATTGAATATAAAATTTTTTTGGCATACATTATCCATTTTGTAATATAGTAAATATAGCTCTATCATTTTTAAAATTATTAATAAAATATTTGATTTATTATAATAACTGCTTAGGTATTCTTTTGCCATTTTATAATATAATCGAAAAGAAATGCTCTGAAATTACAGAAAGTTTCCACAAATATGGTATTTTTAAAGACCCACAAATAACCGTGGAGAAGCCATTCTATATGCAAAAATTTACTGCTTTTAATATGACCGCCAAAAAATGTGCTCAAATTGCATAAAATTTCCACAAATATGGTGGCTTTGAAAACCCACAGCTAGCTGTGGAGAAGCCATTGTATTCTCGAAAAGTTCCTCCTTTTAATATGACCGCCAAAGAACTCGTTAAAATTAAAGAAAGTTTCATTAAATATGGTAGCTTTAAAAATACACAATTGACTATGCAGAAGCCATTGTATCCGCCAAAATTTACTGCTTTTAATATAACCTTGAAACAATGCGTTAAAATTGAGGAAGGTTTCCACAAATATGGTGGCTTTGAAAACACAAATCACTGTGGAGAAACCATTGTATACAATAAAAAGTGACTGCTTTTAATATGACCGCTTAGCAATGCGTTAAAATTAAAGAAATTTGCAATAAAAATGGTGGCTTTAAAAAACCACAATTGACTTTAGAGAAGCCATTGTATTTGCGAAAAGTTATTGATTTTAATATGGCCGTCAAACAATGTATTCAAATTGCTGAAAGTTTCTACAAATATGGTGGCTGTAAAAACCCATAAATGACTGTGAAGAAACCATTGTATTCGCCAAAATTGACTACTTTTAATATAACCTCTAGAAAATGCGTTAAAATTGTAGAAAGATTCCTCAAATATGATGGTTTTGAAAACACACAAGTAACTGTGGTGAAGCCATTGTATTTGCGAAGAGTTCCTGCTTTTAATTTGACCGCCTAAAATGCGTTGAAATTAAAAAAGTTTTCAATAAATATGCTGGCTTTAAAAAAAACACACACAATTAACTAAACAGAAGTCATTGAATCCGCCAAAATTTACCGCTTTTAATATGACATCTAAACAATGTGTTAAAATTATAAAAAAAAAACCACAAGTGACTTTAGAGAAGCTATTGTATCCAATAAAAAGTTACTGCTTTTAATATGACTTATAAGCAATGCGTTAAAATTAAAGAAATTTGCAATAAAAATGGTGGCTTTAAAAAACCACAAGTGACTTTAGAGAAGCCATTGTATTCGCGAAAATTTACTGCTTTTAATATGACCGCTAAGCCATACATTAAAATTACAGAAATTTTCAATATTAAAATTGTAGAAAGTTTCATCAAATATGATGGTTTTGAAAACACACAAGTAACTGTGATGAAGCCATTGTATTTGCGAAGAGTTCCTGCTTTTAATATGACCACCAGAGAACTTGTTAAAATTAAAGAAAGTTTCATTAAATATGGTAGCTTTAAAAATACACAATTGACTATGCAGAAGCCATTGTATCCGCCAAAATTTACTGTTTTTAATATAACCTCTAAACAATGCGTTTAAATTGAGAAAGGTTTCCACAAATATGGTGGCTTTGAAAACACAAATGACTGTGGAAAAGCCATGGTATCCAATAAAAAGTGACTGCTTTTAATATGACCGCTTAGCAATGCGTTAAAATTAAAGAAATTTGCAATAAAAATGGTGGCTTTAAAAAACCACAAGTGACTTTAGAGAAGCCATTGTATTCGCGAAAATTTACTGCTTTTAATATGACCGCTAAACAATACATTAAAATTACAGAAATTTTCAATATTAAAATTGTAGAAAGTTTCCTCAAATATGATGGTTTTGAAAACACATAAGTAACTGTGGTGAAGCCATTGTATTTGCGAAGAGTTCCTGCTTTTAATTTGACTGCCAAAAATGCGTTGAAATCAAAAAAGTTTTCAATAAATATGCTGGCTTTAAAAAAAACACACACAATTAACTTAAAAGAAGTCATTGAATCCGCCAAAATTTACCGCTTTTAATATGACATCTAAACAATGCGTTCAAATTATAAAAAGTTTACACAAATATGGCGGCTTTAAAAAACCACAAGTGACTTTAGAGAAGCTCTTGTATCCGCCAAAAATTTACCGCTTTTAATATGACCTCTAGACAATTCGTTGAAATTGTAAATAATTTCCACAAATATGGGGCCTTTAAAACCCAAAAGTCACTGTGCAGAAGCCATTGTATCCACAAAAATTTACCGTTTTTAATATGATCGCCAAATAATATGTTAAAATTAAAGAAATTTGCCATAAATAGGATGGTTGTAAGGACCCACAATTGCCTGTGGAGCAGCCGTCATTATATCCACAAAAATTGACTGCTTTTTGGTCTAAGGGGTTCATTGGCCCATATTTTTTTGAAAAGAGCACCGCATGATAACCATTTTACTTAGCCCCTACTTGCAAATTTTCATCTGGATCTACCAGAAGGCATAGTTTTGACCGTGTATCATGCGATTTGATACTATTGGACTTTTTATTGTGACCGCAAATGGATCAATAATAAAAAAATATATAATGACAACATTTATGCAGTATAAAAAAAGAAAATTTTTAATAAAATCAAAATTTAATATAAACTATTTTCAACCCTATTTTTGAAATCACAAATTAGATAACTTTATACTATAGCAAAGCTACCAGAGAGAATTCAAATGTGAATTCATCACACACCCTTTTAATAAATTTTATTATATATCTGAAAGGTATATCAATACCTCAAGGATACCGTAATAAACAGACTGAAAATAGAGTAATATGATATGTTAACCTGGGAAAAGATTCAACGCTTAACCACGTAAACTCAAAGAAGAACATGTAAGGGTGACACTCTATTGAGAGTGAATAAGTGATACTTTTATGAAGGTGATTGAGTAACAATACAATAACCTGTAAGGTAGTTTTGATTGAATAGTAAAAACATTCAAAGACACAGCAAGAGCAAGAAAGGGGTTGTTTTTCCAGAGTTTATGTAAATACTAACTACAGACAGAGTACTCGACTATACATTTATGGCGATGCTAGTTTATATGAACAAAAAACCACTAAAAGCCTACTCAACGAATATTTTGAATGTGAAAATTTATCTTTTTTGATTTTGTTCTGTTAGCATACTTCAAGTACAAAGAAATTCCAGCAGAAGAAGCATAAATGTTGTTTGCCCTCAAGCTATTCATTTGTGAAATTTTTCCAAATTTCAATTGCACGTCACCATTTTTCGCCATTCTCCATTTTCGCATCTGTACTAAAAACGCTTCAAAATACACCAAATTTGCCGGAAGTTGTATCAAAATAGAGTCGTATACAGGTTGTATAAATTTCCCTGACATTATTTTGATTTTATTTTATTTGAAAATTTTCGACAATGCCGGATATTGTTAGGCTTATACGAAAAAATGACAAAAAAAACAAAACGGAAGTAATATTTATAAAGCTTAAAGGAGAGGAAAAACTTTTTCAAAAGTAGTGAATACTCAAAAGATTTATCATATTTTCTTTTTATTTTTCTATTCTTTTTTCTTTGCCATTTTTCAGTTTACTTTATATAAAAGCAAATTAATATTAAAAATTTTTCGCACAAGAACACTTAAAAATTGTACAATTGGTATTATCTGCAGTTCGTTGACTTTATTTGAAATTGCGTTTGTTTTTTGTCAAAAGTAATTTTTTTATTTTATTATATTATTAATAATTTGACATTTTAAAAGCAAATGGTTTATATAAAATTAATTTCATTTTATTTATAATATAATTTTTAAATTATTATTTTTCTTAACATTTTTACAGTTGTATTAACCTGTGTTGATATACGAATCCTGATTAAATTATTGTGAAGCAGATTTTTTACACTTAATTTAGTGAAAGGCCGATGATAGAACCTGTATTATATGGGAATTTTGATGAACATAGCAAAAACTAACAGGAAAAATACTCTTATACAGGTTTTGGCTAATATGAAAGAGAAAAGGTCGGTCACGAATTTTATCTAATAAATCGAAGAAGTACAAACTCGACTCATAGATGGAACTTATCGCATCAAATTTTAATTTTTTTTTACCAAATTCTGCGAGCTAGTGCCACGTAGCAATTTGCAAATAAACTAAATTACCTCACTTTGATTCATTATGTAAATTACCGTATTTAAAAATATTTTTTTAAATATTTTTTTAATAAAATATTAAATGTGATTTAAAATTTTATTTTTATACAAGAATGCTCTCGCTTTCAACGCAGTTCCCTTCTGTAGCTATTGATAGGTGGAAGCGTTGTTTTAATTTTTAGCACCAGTGCATCGTTTCAAGAGTTGTTTTGATATTAGGGAATAGAACAAAGTCACACCGACTAAGATCAGGTGAATAAAAGAGTAGGGGAACTACAAAAAACCTCTTTTTTGATAAAAACACATTGTTATACGAGGTCTGTACAAAAAGTATCGGAAATTTTTTTCAAAAATATTTATTTATTCATGAATATCTATTTTGTCTCCTTCAAAGTAATCTCCACCAGAACATTTTTTCCAATCCTCGAAGCACTTCAAAAAATCATTTTTTTTAATCTTGTTCAGCTCGTCCTTCGATGCCGTCTTTATCTCCTCAATCGTAGCATAGCGTCGTCCTTTCATGGGGCTCTTCAGTTTCGAGAATAAGAAAAAGTCACAAATCTGGGGAATACGGTGGCTGCGGCATTATTTTTGTGTTGTTTTTGGCCAACAAAAATGCGCGAGGAAGGGCGGTATCATGGTGCAAACCAATTTTTGTTCTTCCACAAATCCGGGCGTTTCTGGCAGATTGCTTCGCGCAACTTGCGCATAACTTGCAGATAATATTCCATATTGACCGTCCTACCCTGCGGCAAGAACTCATGATGCACCACACCTCTGCAATCGAAGAAAACTGTAAGCAAAACCTTCACATTCGTCTGAACTTGGCGTTTTTTTCGGTCTTGGCTCGTGCGGCAGCTTCTATTGGGATGATTGAGCTTTGGTTTCCACGTCAAAACCATAAACCTATAATTCGTCACCAGTTATGACCCTCTGGAGCAAATTTGGGTCGTCTCAGACAGAGTCCAACAGCTCATTAGGAATGTTAAAGCGATGCTCTTTTTGGTCGAAATTGAGCAATTTTGTACGAATTTCGCGGCGACCCGTCTCACGCTCAAATCATTGGTAAAAATGCAATGGCATGAACCAATCGATATGTATAAGCCCTCAGCAACTTCTCTAACGGTGATTCGATGATTGGCCAATACTATTGTCTTCAAATCATCAATGTTTTCGTCTGTTGTTGACGTGCTCGGGCGTCCGGTACGCTTTTCGTCGTTCACATCTTCTCGGCCCTCTGAGAACATTTTGTATCACAGATAAATGTTACTTCAGTCCAAGGTCGGAATGCGTCCACGCAATTAATTTTGTTTTTCACACAAAATTTGATACAAATACTTTGATCCATTTTTTGGAATGGGCAAAAATTGAAGACGAGCCAAAACACGTGCAAGCAAAGCAGCTGTCAAAAATTAACTGAACATTCAAAATGGCCGAACTTGTCGGCATAGTTGAGAAATATGAGTACAAATATAACGCCGCAAAAAAATCGAAAATCGAATATACGTAACCCGCGGAAATTCAAAATTCGCGACACTTTTTGAAACGACCTCGTAGGTAACCATACGAGGGTTATTCAACAAGTACTAAAAACGAAAATTTTGGAAAGGTGGCAATTTATTTTTCCACATAATCTCTTTCAAGCTCGATACACTTGGCCCAGCGATGCTCTAACTTTTTTAACCCATCCAAAAAATACATTTTCTCGAGGGAAGCAAAATAGGCCTCCGTGGCGACGATGACCTCCTCATTCGACCCAAATCTATTCCCGGTGAGTGATTTTTTCAGGTTTGGAAACAAAAAGTAGTCACAGGGGGCCAAATCTGGAGAGTACGATGGATGGGGCAGCAATTCGTAGCGCAATTCGACCAATTTGGCCATGGCGACGGCGGAGGTGTGAGCCGGCTCGTTGTCGTGGTAGAACAGCACTTTTTTCTTCGCAAAGCGGGACCGCTTTTTCTTTAATTCGACGTCAAATCAGCCCAATAAGTCAGCTTAGTAGCGCCCCGTGATTGTTTTACCCTTCTCGAGGTAATCGATGTGGATCATACCTTGTGAATCCCAGAAAACGGTGGCCATCACCTTTCCAGCCGATCGAACAGTCTTCGCCTTCTTCGGAGCACGTTCGCCGGGTGAAGTTCACTGTTTCGCCTGTTCCTTGGTCTCTGGTGTGTACCAGTAAATCCATGTTTCGTCGACGGTAACGAAACGACGCAAGAACTCCGCTGGATTGCGCTGAAACAGCGCCAAACACGTCGCCGATGTGGTCTCACGGTTGCGCTTGTTTTCCGGTGTGAGCAAACGCGGCACCCATCGCGCCGACATCTTTCTCATGCCCAGTTCTTCCTGTAGAATATGATGCACCGTTCCTACTGCGATGCCCACAGTCTCAGCTATCTCGTGAACCTTCAATCGACTGTCTGCCAACACGAGATCGTGGACTTTTTTAACGTTTTCCTCCGTAGCAGCCGTTTTCGGGGCACCTGGGCGTGGCTCATCAAAAACCGACGTGCGGCCACGAACAAACTCGTTGAACCAATTCTTGACGTTCGCCACCGAAGAAGAAGAGTCACCATACACAGCATCCAACCGATCTTTGATTTCGCTGCGCGTTTTCCCTTCCAAAAACAAGAATCTAATCACCGAACGATATTGTTCTTTTTCCATTTTTGTGCAAAGGCTCTCAAAACAAAACTAATGAAGGGTTTTTCCCTTTCGACTGAAACTTTGACAATAAGCTACCAAAAAAATGTACTGCACGATGGTAAATTTTTTTTGTAGTTCCATCGGGCGGTGAGGCTAAGTACTTGTTGAATGACTCTCGTACGACACAGGGCATTTTCTTGATAGAGCAGACAAGTTTTTTCAATGTAACATACAATCCTTTTTCTGAGCACCTTACATCCTCGCTTATTTCGGATTAACATTGGCTTTTATTGTTGAAAGCACCCATCCCTAAACGAGTTTCATCTTCCACTGCTTCTTGGCCCTAAAAACATACCTTATTCAACAAAAATCCTAGTGCTCTTGATAATAAATATTCACCAGTACTGAAATATCCATTTTGGTTATATAATATCATACTTCTTAGTTAAAAATATACTTCTACCTTTTCTTAACTCAAGAAGAGTAACTCAAAATTGCCATTTTTTTTAACAATATTACAATTATTATTTAATTCTAAAATTATTATTAATTCTAACAAAAATATTCTTACTGCCGACAGAAACATATTTTTTTAAACTTACTTTTTAAGGTATTTAGTATTCGATTAGATGAAGAAGGTCCGTACGTTATGTCTTTTCTTTTTTTGTTATAGTAACATTGAAATCATTGAACGAAAAAGTGTGGATTGGTTACCTGTTAAAACCAACTTACTTGGTCACATTTCTCTGTCTCCTCACGGAGCCACCGTCAGGCATTCATCAAAATCCCTACTCTAGTAAATTATTTGCACACCTTTTTTTTGATGACTTTTGTTGCAAGGACGTCTATAGGCTCCCAAACCAACCTCGAGTCCTACATCAAAGCTACTACATTATCCGGTGTCAGAGGTCTGCCATCGCACGTCCGCTGTCAGAGGTCTGCCATCTGATAATAAAAAAGGCACATTGGGCCGAAATTCAATTGAAAGTGGTATTGGTAAGGATGAAAACATCCGTGTATCATCAAAAATTGGGATAATTAGTAGCCAAAATCACCATGTCGTCGATCTACCCACGGATCCACTGCCGAGATGAGACGGTAAGTCTCCATGATTTTTCCTAGGAGACTGAGGTATGTAGGTTCCTCTAATCAACTCATCCACTCGAATTGGCGCAACATGCAACAGGACTGATCCCCATATAGGAATATTCTTGCGGAGAGGGTACTCCTATACTGCGTGGATCGCTTAAGATTCGGCATTAAAAACGCCAGTGCCATCATTGCCTCCATACCCTTCCCCCGACGTATAATAGATGTTCCTAAGATCACAGCCTCGCGTCAATCATCACCCCTTGATACTTCAGGGATGGTTCCGCGATCACCTAATGTTTGCCAATCCTAATAGGGATATTCCCTCTTCTCTTTCTGCCCATGATAAGGACTGCCTGTCTTATGGTCCACAAGGCACAGGCCAGCTTTTAGGGGGCAACTTCGAACTGAAGCAACAGTTATAGGTTATTATTTAACGTGACTTTGTTGTCCACAACATGAAACCGCGAGTCGCCTACGACTATAGGAATCGAGATATGCTCAATTAACGCACCACCATTACTGGCAGTTAACAGATAGAATCAGTTACAAGCTGACTCTCCACCTGCTGGTGGCTAGGACTATCTAAACCTCTACTGTCATTAGCAGTGACAGTGCCCGAGATAAGTGCAATGCATTGCTACATTTGCCAGTTACCTCCCAACTGCGATCAGAAGACCATACCCGCGACATGGGTACTAACCACAACCACCACGTAGCTGCCAAATGGCGCCTCACCTCACTCGGGCACAGTATATTCTACTGTAGGGCTCCCGATCCCCGTGGTAGCCATTTTTGTTTTAAGAGTACTTTGGTTTGTACTCCGCTCAATGAGCTACGGTAAGGAATCTTGTAAATTCCTAGGCACCGCTAAGACTGCTCAGGTACGCGGGTTCGCCAAAACCCGAAGGTACAACCGGAATCGACCTTGGCCTTTCAGCCGGTTGTAACCACCCTGCGTGTCATTCACGCACTCATTCACGCACCATTCTCATTCGTCTCTTAAACAGTACCACGGCAAACGCATTCAAGCATTCATATCTCTCTTTCACACTCAACACACCACTCACATCCACACCCTCCGCATTCACCATAATTCCACACGCCTCCAAATCACGCAAGTCCCCGTACAGGCCACACTCCACGAGAAGGTGCTTAACACTCTCCTTCTCCGCCCCACAAGGGCATCTAGCCTCCGCAGCCAGACCACGCCTATACAGGAACCTATTCATACACTCGTGTCCCGTGAGCAAATACCCAAGGAACAGACCAAATTTAAAACCATACGCAGAGGAAAAGTACACATCCGGTATGAACATGTACGTCTCTCTGCCATTCACACTGTCATCCCATCGTTGCTGCCATATCTCATGCATCTTGTTCAGGACCAGTACGCGCTGATGGTGCGGACTAAGATTCTGAACCTCATCATTTCCAAACGGACAACCTGCCAGCGGGATGCCCCGCCGCAGACGGTAGTGGATACTTCCACGCAGCACCTCCTGGTCCCATGGAATTTCTCCCATGAGAACCTGCATCGCCTCGGTCGACACGGTCCTACACATATTCAAACATGCACACAATACCATACGCTGCACTGAGTTTATGGCCACCCTCGCATACTGGTGGCGCATAGTATCAGCCCCCACATACGACGCATACATCGCACATGGAACAAATACATTTCTGTACAGGATTCTCACCGTTCTGGTCCGAAGCCCCCACTCCTTGCAAAGCACTCGCACCAGCATGCCAATCAAACCGGCCACGCGCCCCCTCAGACGTCCGCAACCTTCAGTCCAAGGTACTTCACTTCGCGCGCGTATTGGACCCCAACCGTCTCCAAACGAATATTGGGCGGCCTACTGGCCGTCAAAAAGCCCTTTAATAACATACACACGGTTTTCCTTTCGGAAACCCTCACACCCATCCTTTCTCCCCATTCACAAACCATACGCATGTACCGGCTTCTCGCCACTTCCACCGCAAACCTACTCCCCCCCTCAATCAAGAGCAGAAAATCGTCCGCATATGCAACCACAACACAGCCGGCCTCCTCCAACTGCACCAAGAGACCATTCATCATCATATTCCAGACAGTGGGGCCGGCCACAGATCCCTGTCGAGAGCCACGTACCATCTGGCGAACAATCCTCCCATTATTCCCGCACACCACCGCATACCGTTCATGGAAGTAACTCCGCCATAGCGTAGCCTCCTCGCATGAAACCTCCACTAGTCGCTCAATGATGCGATCCCATCGCGGGCAGCCGAACGCATTCTTGAAATCTACAAACACACCACATACGTATTTACTCACACTTTCATCCACATACTGCCTTACACGCATCCAGGCGTCCTCAGTCGATTTACCTTTCGTAAATCCATACTGAAAGCCGGACAAATTGAAGTCTGCCAACTTCACATTGAACCGGTGTACCATCATTCGCTCGAGGACCTTGCCGAATACTGGCAGTAAACATATCGGCCTGTAGGAGGACGGGTCAGTCCGTATCCCGTCCGGAGACTTGGGAAGGATGACCACGTCTCCTACTTTCCATTCAAGCGGAAACACATCACTCTCCAAGCATTCATTTGGAGTCCGCCAAACACTTCTCATCATCTGACCAGTCACACCATCTAGTCCTGGGGCACTTCTCACTCTCGAACTGAAGCAACAGTATCATTACAGATCAGTTCTACCTCTTTGACTCATTTTTCCGCTATGCCACTACAACATCGTCACCGACTTCGATGATTATCGCCTCCTCTGGGATATGATGCATTAGAATACCAACACACATCATATTCCACAACAGAGTACTCAGAACTCTGTCGAAGACCTCTCTTGACCCTATATGATCTATTTCCACTGCTTGTCCACTGCAACAGAATTCTACTACAGAGGCAGTGTTATTGTTCTTCCAAACACCCATTGAGCCCAGCCCGGTAAGGATATAATTCCTTCTATCCGAGTTGAAGGCATTTTTTACACCAAGGCACAACTTTATTAGAGTATTTTCTCCATCTTTTTCTAGGCCATCTGCTAAAGACCATATAAGGTTTTTTTTTGCAATTTAGCGAATTTTAAAACGTTACTTTTTATATTGTTTAAAAATCAATATTTCCATTTTAAGCTTATATATAATATATATATTATAAAATTCAATCTTATTTCACTTCATTTCCTTTAAATTTGATCAAATTGAAATTCCTTATGCGATAGTTTCAATTGTTTGAAAATTTGTTCCAATACACATCGAAATGTTACGAAAAGCCTATTGAGGATATTCAGAATCACTCCTAAGGGACAAGTTCCTATTGAAAGAAATGGAAAGTGTAAAAGGTTCGTGTAAATAAAATCAGATTTCTTTGAATCTATATCTTAAAAGAATGCTTAGGCTTTGAATCTCTTCTACTTGGAAAAGGTATCGATGATTATAGTTACTAGGAAACACTATCACAAAGTCTAAATAGTGAATTCAATTTAACCCTTTGCGTATATTTCTTTCTTTCAGCTAGAATATTTCCGCCCAATTTCCTCTGAAATAGTCTCCATTTGATGCTATCAACTATTCCAAAGCACTTTAGGTCATCTCCGATATTATTTTTTTTAGATTATCTTCAAAAGTAGTTTTAGAGTAAAATGAAAGAGAAAAAAAATAAGTAATGAAAACTTTTTTCCTGCAACTTTAGAAAGAATTTTTTAAATTTCAAATCCGGAGATGAAAATGGTATATCTAGAAATTGCTTAGAATAGATTTACTTCTATTAATGTTATAGTAAAAGAAAAAACCATCTACAAATAAAAACTATATCCTTAAGAACAATTTTCCTTTTATTTTTTCGTATTTTAGCAGAAATATATGTATTTATTCGGACTGCAACATTTGATAGTGAAACTTACGCGTATGTGTACGTTTAAAAGGATTAAAAAAATTTAAATTTTAAATTGAAGATATTTTATTTTTACTATCATATATTCTGATATTTTTTTAAGATGTATTTATTTTAACAAAACCGGAAAAGGAAATGAAAAACTTCAATATTTATGCTAAAATTCTGCAAGCATTCAGATTATTCGATTATGGATGAAAGGAAATCGATTCGTTTTTGGCATGAAAATCTTATGACAACTTTTGAGGTGAAACTTTTTCGTAAATTTTGTGAAGAAAATTCTTTTTATATGTTTTTTGTTAGAACTTCTTTCTTTCAATGTTTTCAGCAATTTACTTGCAGTCGAATGAATAATTTAAAACTGCATTTGATGTCCGTATCTTTGTGAATTGTCCTATAAGATATTCGTTAAATATGCATCAGAAGTGAGCAGTGATCCGTACCAAATCAACCGATCAAATGCATTCGCAGAAAGACTTATTCATATAGTAAAGAGGAAAAAAAATAAACTATCAAAAGTGTTTATAGTAAAAGAGAGAAAATTTATTCCTATTTGTTATCCTTTGAAAATTTACTGAGATCCTTTCAAAAGCAACCAAGAATGTTCTTTTAGTGCTGCTAAATTTTGTACGAGTGCATTTTTCTTGACTTATTAAATAGCTTCATTTGAAGAAAATTTTCAAGACCGTAGACCGTAGAAAAAATCCTTAGAAAAAGATGGAAAAAAACTGCATTTTAAAAAAAAAAATTTTAATTTTCAATATAATCTCTTTTAAGCTCTATAAACATTTCCAACCGTTTTTCCAAAATTTTTATCCCGTCCAAAAAATAGGATTTCGGAAGTTCTGCAAAATACTCATCCGTTTGAGCAATGACGTCCTCGTTGGAAATGAACCGTCGTCCGCCAAGCCATTTCTTCAGATTGGGGAAAAGAAAACCGTCACTCGGGGCCAAATCTGGTGAATAAGCGGGATGCTGCAACAATTCCATTCTCAATTCCACAATTTTGGCCATGGAAACAGCGCAGGTGTGCACACGCGCATTGTCCTGATGCAAGAGGATTTTTTTCTTGTTCAGATGGGGGCGTTTCTCTTTGATTTCCTCGCTCAACCGTTGCAATAACGATGTGAAATACGCACCTCTTATTGTTTTTCCTTTTTCCAAGTTGTCGATAAAAATGATGCCCTGCGAATCCCAAAAGACCGTGGCCATCACCTTGCCGGCTGATGGCACAGTTTTTGACTTCTTCGGAGCCCGTTCACCATTGAAAATCTACTGTGATGACTGTCTCTTCGTTTCTGGAGTGTAGTTGTGTATCCAGGTTTCGTCCACAGTGACATATCGACGAAGGAATTTGGCAGGATTTCGATGAAATAGTGCCAACATAGCCTCAGAGTCCACTACACGATTGCGCTTATTCTCCTCTGAGAGCAAACGCGGCACCCATCTTGCCGAAATTTTTTTCACAGACAATTTTTCATGCAAAATTGAAGCGACTGTACCTTGTGATATGCCCGTGGCCTCAACTAATTCGCGCACTTTAATTCGCCGATCGTTCAAAATCAGATCGTGAATTTTGTCGATGATTTCAGGAGTAGACACCTAAACTGGGCGTCCTGAACGATGTTCATCTTTTGTGGATGAACGGCCACGTTTAAATTCATTCACCCAATTGTAAACCGTCGCAAACACAGGTGCAGATGTGCCATGAACTGCATCCAACTCGGCTTTGATTTCTTTCGGTCTTAAGCCTTTCAAATGGAGATGTTTGATGACAGCCCTAAACTCGCTTTTTTTCATTGTTATGCACAAATAAATGTCGTTAACTTTAATCGACGATAGAAATTGACCTATGCTATGGATCGAGCTGAAATTTTGACAGCTTTCCTGTTACAAAAAAAAAATCTTTACCGACACTACGAGCGCAATTTCTCGGATTTTCTAAGGACTTATTGAACGACCCTCGTATATTCATTTCTTTAATAAAAAAATAGTTCTGGTCTTATTGAGCCAATCCTTCTGACCAAAACTGGAAGACATTTTAACGAGTCAGAAATGACTGAAATGCTCTCATCCGCACCAGTAAATTTCTTCACGGTCAAAAGATGATGCAGAAAATACTATAATACTCCAGGAGTAGTAAACAGTTTTGTTTATTTGCCAAAAGAATAAAAAATTCAAATAAAACTCCAGTTAACAGCTCCAAAGGCAAGACGAATTTGTTCGCAGATCACTTTGCCGGACCTTCCTCTCGTCTAGATTGTGCATTGGAGGCTACTTAATTTTTGTATACGTACTATTGAAAAAGTCCTTAGAGATCCGCTGGGCCAGATCCGCTGGATTTTTCTACTCTCCGTAAGCTTTTCCACCTATTCTTTCCTTCTGAAATTTGTCCGCATTGATGGAAAAGAATATTCGTCGAACCAATCCACAAAAAAGACAATTGCTCTAATACCCCTTCCCCCCCCCACCAATTTCTAAGATATTCCACAAACATCCCTTTTTTCTAAGGTTAGTAACTCTTAATATAGTTTCCGTTATTAAGAGTAGGTAACATTTGATAGCATATCTAGCCGCAAAATTGGAACCACACTTTCCATTTCTCTGAGAAGTGTAGGATTATTTCAAAGGCATTTTTTAACGTAACTTATCTGTCATTATACATAAAACGATGAGTCACCAACGATCATAGAGATTGAGTTCCGCTTGATCAACGCACCGCCATATATGCGATTTACAGCCAGCAAACAGTTACAAGCTGATTGATCGCTCCAACCGTTTGTGGCTAGACCTATCTTGACCTCTACTATCATAAGCAGCGACAGCGCCCGAGATAATTACCAGTATCTCCTACCAGCAGCCGGGAGACTGTATCCGCCATGTGCGTTTTCACTACAGCCACCACGTTGCTGCCTCAAAAACCGCACCACTGTCGGCCACAGTGTGTTTAAACACCATGGGTCACCCCGATTCCCGTGGTACAAATTTTTGTCTTAAGAGTACTTCAGTTTTTACTATGGCCATTGAGCTACGGCAATTGCTTATGCATCGCTAAACCAGCTAAAACCATGTAAATTCCTACCCACCGCTAACCCAGCTCAGGTACGTGGATTCGCCAAGTCCCGAAGGTACAAGCGAAATTGAACTTGGTCTTTTCACCCTGTTGTAGCCACCTTACGTATCTCTCATTCAAGCCTGATTCTTGCTCTCCTCTCAAACAGTGCGACGGCAAACCTCTTCTAGCATGTTTTCCGCTTTTTCATATCTAACTTAACAGGAACCCATTCATACTACCGTGTCCCTTGAGTAAGCACCCAAGGAACGGACCAGCACATGCAAACACAAAGCACACGTCCGAAATGATCATGTGCGTCCATCTGACAATCACACTCTCATCCAATCGGTGTTGCCATAATTCATACATTTTATTCAGGACCAGTATAAGCCGCTGACATGGACTAAGATTCTGAACCTCATCATTTCGGACGTGTGCTTTGTGTTTGCATGTGCTGGTCGACAAGCATGCGGAATACCCCACCACAGACGGTAGTGTATGCTTCTACACTGCACCTCCAGATCCATTGGAATTTCTCACATCAGAATCTGGGAGAAATTCCTTCGGACCTGGAATTCGAGCACGCATACAAAGCCAGATGCTGCACAGAGTTTATATCGCTCGGCTTTAGACAGAGTTTGGCATCAGGTTCTTTTGTCGAAAATGTGTGCATGTGATATCGAGAATTGCCTCCTCAAATGGTTTGGAAGCTACTTCTCGAACTGTTATTTTGGATGGCTTCAAGTCCTCAGTAATTTTCATAAATGATCTCCTATTTGTCACTTCTGATCCAATCTACCTTTTTGATGATGAGATGCTATGGGGATGGAACGATAACATATGCTAAACTCATTTAATTTCAACATAGACAGTTCATCACTAAGGGACTTGAAGAAACACAGTTTGATGAACTCTTAGTGATGAACTCATCCGCGGGTTATGTATTTTAGATTTTCTTTTTTTTTAAGACATTATGTTGGTACTCATGTCTCTCACTTATGCCTAAAAGTTCGGCCATTTTGAATGTTCAGTAAATTTTTGACAGCTGCTTTGCTTGCACGTGTTTTGGCTCGTCTTCGATTTTTGCCCACTACAAAAAATGTATCAAAGAATCTGTATCAAATTTTGTATGAAAAACAAAATTAATTGCGCGAACGCATTCCGAATGTTGACTGTGGCATATGGTGAAGCTATCTTGGACCGAAGCAACGTTTATCGGTGGAACAAAATGTCCTCAGAGAGCCGAGAAAATGTGAACGACGAAAAGCTTGCCGATGAAGTTTTCTTCGATTGCAGAGGCGTAGTGTATCATGAGTTCTTGCCACAGGGTAGAACTGTCAATAAGAAATATTACCTGCAAGCTTTGTTCAAGTTGCGTTAAGTAATCCGCCAGAAACGCTTGGATTTGTGGAAGAACAAAAATTGGATTTTGCAATTTTTGGTCAAAACAACATACTAATAATGCCGCAGCTACCGTATTCCCCAGATCTGGCCCCCTGTGACTTTTTCTTGTTCCGGAAACTGAAGAGCCCCATGAAAGGTCACCGCTACGCTACGATTGAGGAGATAAAATTTTCGAAAGATATGACTTCATTTATTAATAACAATGGATCTGCCCTAATAACTTATATCTTTTCTTGAAATGATGACAAAAATAAATTCTTTAAAATTCAGAAAGTATCTTAACTTATCCATACAAGAAGAGTCCGTATTAACCCCCCCCACCCCTCTAAAAGAAAAAAATAACAAATCATCCAGTTTAGTTGGTAAAATGAAAACATAATTTTCGATGAAACTTGTTTTTTTAAATTAAAACATTAAAAGAAATAAAGGATAATTTTTATGTTTATATTGTGCAATTCAATTGTTGTTTCAGGGCATTAAGGAATTCTTCTTTGCAAAATTAAGACATGCTCCAAAGTGAAGATGCTATTTTCTTGTATTGAAGTAACTGGAACGATGAAAAACATCTTTTGCCTTAAGGCTATGATATTTGATGAATTCAATGCTGGCGCAACCATTCGAGGTGGTCATTGTATGCATTCAGATCGGTTTTGTAAAATTGGAAAAATTATGACTTTTGACCAAAGCCGAATGGTTGAATAAATGGAACAGTGTCTGAGATAATGATGTCAGTTTGATGGTCAATGATTAGAGTTTGCTCTTCGTATATGAGGTGCAGTGGAACAAAATGCTTAACCGAAGAGAATTTTCGAAATTTTCGACAATGATTATTTTACGATTATAGAGTATTGGGTGTAAAGATATATTCATATTTTGGCCAAATATTATGAGAGGGAGGAACATTAAATTTATTTGTATACAGATTTTGTGGCTGAATTCATGTCCATATGCCCATCGGAACGTGCTCGATTGAAATTGAAATCTGAACACGAGCAATTCTGCCAGAGCCCATGGAGGATGACCTCTCACCAACCGATTTGTTATTTCAAGAAGCAACCATCAAAACTTGCGCATTCGTGCTTCAATGATAATCATCATGATTTTTTGGGGAAATAAAAACACATTTTTAATGAGTACGCATTCTCGATCTCGCTAATAAACTGAACACAAATGATCTTTTATTGCTTTAACGATCAAGATAAACATGGAAAGAGGAGCGTCCATTATTTGGTGTATATTGCTCCAAGAGAGGACATCATAAATGAATTTTCATCGCCTATACATACGATCGGGAATTTTCTGTTTCGAAAATAATGAATTTCTTGGTGTGAGGTAGAAATGTAAATAAAACCGAAATGAAGAAAATGTAAAAAAAAAAACATTGTATAGACAGACTATGAGTACAGATATTAACATTTTGCATCTAATAAGATGACTACTACGAGAAGCTTTCTGTTTATTTGGTTAAGCAATTGGAATCTTAACAAATCATGCTATCGTAATACTATGCTGGTGTGCTCAATCCAATTTCATCCAAATTAACATTTAATTATACACATTTGATCAGAAATGGTTCAGTTTTCAATTATAATGACAGCAATAATTGTATAATCAAGTTATTGGGACCACCCAAAACTGACCATTCAAACCTTTAATTAGACCCTTGACCGTGAAGATAAAATAAAAAGAAAAAATATTTAGATGACCAGCAGACATTGTATAAGACCCCATAACAGATGCTTAAATTTAGGTGACTTGTTAAGATAGGTCAACTTGGATTCTCAAAAAATTTTAGTGTCCAATGAAAAATTAATTACAAAATGTTCGTTGTCCTTTACGAAAATAGACTATAAAAATTGGTGGCAGCAAAGTAACAAGAATGATTTTTGAGAAATTCCCTTTTCTGATAAAAATAAAACTCATTGCTAGAGATGGCCGACAGATGGCGTTATTCTGGTAGAGTACCGGAGTATTTGCAATATTTAATCTGACATGAAAACCCTTTTTTTAAGCCTTTCAAGGAACTCTTCATCAGCTTTAATGTACAATTCGTTCTATGAGTCATTCAACAAGTACTTAGCCTCACCGCCCGATGGAACTGCTGTCACAAAAAAAATTTACCATCGTGCACTACAGTAGCCTACTATCAAAGTTTCAGTCGATTCCCTTCATTAGTTTTGTTTTGAGAGCCTTTGAAAGCGAGCGTGTCGGTCGGTTGCACAAAAATGGAAAGAGAACAATATCGTTCGGTGATTAGTTTCTTGTTGTTGGAAGGGAAAACGCGCAGCGAAATCAAAGATCGCTTGGATGCTGTGTATGGTGACTCTTCTCCGTCGATGGCGACCGTCAAGAATTGGTTCAACAAGTTTGTTCGTGGCGGCACGTCGGTTTTTGATGAGCCACGCCCAGGTGCCCCGAAAACGGCTGCTACGGAGAAAAACGTTAAAAAAGTCCACGATCTTGTTTTGGCAGACCGTCGATTGAAGGTTCACGAGATAGCTGAGACTGTGGGCATCGCAGTAGGAATGGTGCATCATATTCTGCACGAAGAACTGGGCATGAGAAAGTTGTCGGCGCGATGGGTGCCGCGTTTGCTCACACCGGAAAACAAAAAGATATTGAGGCTCAAACTTTGATAGGTTTGAATGTAAACATTAAGATTGCAAACAAAATTGCAAATTGTAAAACTGCCAAAGATATGATGGACAAATTAGTTACGAGGGTAAAAAAAAAAAATTTTTATTTTTCAACATAATCTCCTTTTAGTTCTATACACTTTTCCAAAATTTTTATCCCGTCCAAAAAATAGGATTTCGGAAGTTCTGCAAATCCGTTTGAGCAATGATACACATCCGTTTGAGCAATGACGTCCTCGTTGGAAGTGAACCGTCGTCCGCCAAGCCAATTCTTCAGATTGGGGAAAAGAAAATAGTCACTCAGGGCCAAATCTGGTGAATAAGCGGGATTCTGCAACAATTCCATTCTCAATTCCACAATTTTGACCATGGAAACAGCGCAGGTGTGCACACGCGCATTGTCCTGATGCAAGAGGATTTTTTTCTTCTTCAGATGGGGGCGTTTCTCTTTGATTTCCTCGCTCATCCGTTGCAATAACGACGCGTAATACGCTCCTGTTATTGTTTTCACTTTTTCCAAGTAGTCGATAAAAATGATGCCCTGCGAATCCCAAAAGACCGTGGCCATCACCTTGCCGGCCGATGGCACAGTTTTTGCCTTCTTCGGAGCCCGTTCACCCTTGAAAATCTACTGTGATGACTGTCTCTTCGTTTCTGGAGTGTAGTAGTGTATACAGGTTTCGTCCACAGTGACATATCGATGAAGGAATTTGGCAGGATTGCGATGAAAGAGTGCCAACATAGCCTCAGAGTTCACTGCACGATTGCGCTTATTCTCCTCTGAGAGCAAACGCGGCACCCATCTTGACGAAATTTTTTCACAGACAATTTTTCATGCAAAATTGAAGCGACTGTACCCGTGGCCTCAACTAATTCGCGCACTTTAATTCGCCGATCGTTCAAAATCAGATCGTGGATTTTGTCGATGATTTCAGGAGTAGACAACTCAACTGGGCGTCCTGAACGATGTTCATCTTTTGTGGATGAACGGCCACGTTTAAATTCATTCACCCAATTGTAAACCGTCGCAAACACAGGTGCAGATGTGCCATGAACTGCATCCAACTCGGCTTCGATTTCTTTCGGGCTTAAGCCTTTCAAATGGAGATGTTTGATGACTGCCCTAAACTCGCTTTTTCCATTGTTATGCACAAATAAATGTCGTTAACTTTAATCGACGATAGAAATTGACCTACGCTATGAATCGAGCTGAAATTTTGACAGCTTTCCTGTCGATAAGGCTACTTACAAAAACAAATCTTTACCGATACTACGAGCGCAATTTCTTGGATTTTCTAAGGACTTATTGAACGACCCTCGTAGTTTATAAAGACTGATGCAACCCTAGAAACGTCCCGAATCAGATTCTTTACCTATGAGTATGATGAAAACAAGTCAGCTGTTGAGAACTGTATGGAGATTTTGGATCTCGCGGAAGAAGTGTCAACTGAAAATGATCCTGTGAAGGAAAGTTGGATCATGGCGAGGATCATGAGTATGCTGCCACCAAAACTGGCTCATTTCAGGACATCCTGGGACAATGTGACCGGAGCAGCAAAGAACGTGGAAACTTGAGACTCGAGGACGAGTGACTTAAAGACGCGACGACAAATTCAGAGGGCAGCACCAACAACGTTCTTATGGCCAGACGCAGGAAACAAGGACAGTCGTCAAACCGCAAGCAAGAAAAATCACAGTTCGCATGCTACAAATGTGCAGGAGAAAACCGTATGATGAATACATTGCCTATTGCAAGAAGAAGTATTCATGTAACATCTGTAAGAAGAAAGGACACTTCGCAAAGGACTGTGAATCTCGAGAAGAACCGAATAAGTCAACAAACGGGAAACAAAATAGGAAGGCATTTTTGACCACGGCACTCTCGACGGTGGACAACGGCATCTCCAAGGACAGGGCCACTTCATGGTATCAAGACTGTGGAGCCAGCCAACACATGACGTCTCATCGAGAGTGGTCGGTTCAACTTGTTGAGTTGGACGAGCCCATTCCAATTGTGATTGGAGACTCAACCAGGCTGGATGGCGTTGCAGTCGGGAACATCGAGATGGAGGCATTTGATGGTCAAAAGTGGTATCCAGTGGTATTGGAGGATGTCATTTACGTGACAAATCTCAACACTTATTTATCTTTTTCACTGAAGCATTTTCCAAGTAGCTGAACTCTTAATTATCTTTTCGAAATATTTATAAGACTATAAAAAAATTGTCAGAACCTTTTGATTCTGGACAAAATTCTGGGTTAGCTTAAATCAAAGTCCAAGTAGGCCTGAATTACAACGGAATCTAAATTTTTTTGAGTACAACATATAATATGACCTAATGGTATAAAAAATATTCTATCTCAGTTTGAATTAATCCCAAGCGCAAATAATGCTGAATTGAGTTAGAATCTAAATTTGTCTGTGCACAACAATGAGCCCACCGGACATTTTTGGACTTACGGACTTTAAATTTATTGCTCACTTTTATCCATTGTAGATGCATTTACTTAAGTCCTTCACATTTTAGTTATTTAAATAAAAACTACTTTATATTCTGCAACTATCAAAAAAAGTGACTAACATTTCTATAAAAAAGTTTACCACTTTTTTTATGCAATAAAATTTTTTTTATTCTATTTCTCTCATCAAAAATGATTTTAAAAATATTAACAAAAAATATTGGAATGTCCAATGATACGTTTTTTTTAAAAAAAAAATAAATAAACATCCAATTAATTTTATTAATAATCAATTTGTATTATTGTAGTAAGATTTCTAATTAATTCAATTCAAATAACATACATTCAGGTAAGAATTTCTCAATAAAAATATTTTTCAATTTTTTATTCGAACAAAAAAATTTCTATATGTCAAATTAATTTTGTAATAAAATTGAAAATATTTAAAATACAAAAACTTTGATTAAATAAAAATGAATAAAATATTTCAAAATTTAATGGACATACTTAAAAATAATACAAACAAAACTTACCTTGATTAATACTATATCAAATAAATGTCATTAATTTTTAGTCACAAACTATTTTTTTTTATTTTTTTAAATTTATTATACAATTCAGAGAAATAGTGACTTTTAGAAAAAAATAAAAAAAAAATTAAATAAAACCATATTTGGCGTTGATTTATAATTACCGATCATCATGTTGGTTAGCCTTTCAAACACCTGATCGTGTCACTGATATTGAAATTTATGTTTCAATTAAAAATTATCCTTTCTCCGCCATTAATTTGATTTCAACAACTGAAAGGTTTCAAAAACCAAAAGACAAGAAAAAATTGAATAAATTAAACGATTTTTCCATCTCGCTCCAGTAAAAAAGTTCCTTTTTATTTGGCAGTAAGATTATTTATTAATCACATGAAAGACAAACATTCAGTTAACGAAATGGTCGATTTTCTTATCCCAAATGGCGGGTAACCAAATGTACTATCGAATCAAGATCACTTTTTATTATTACCCAAACAAACTGTGATCAATTTACACCGCATAAGCACTTAATAATAATAATAATAATTTTTTCTTGTCATTCGATAAGATTATGTCCACGAAAATTAAGCAGACCAATCAGCAGTTCAAATTTTGATAAGATTCGATCGAGTACAGAAAGGATCGAGTCCGTGGATATCTTGTAGAAAGATCGTATGCGAATTGAAGAACACCTAAGGAAAAAGTATTATATCTCTTTTCTTCGTATTACAATCTTAAAATAAAATTTTTTTTCCCAAAAGATATTTTTCTGTTCACATTTTGTCAACTTTTAAATGGACAAAATCGTCTATAGTGACAACAACTCGATTCTGATCAACCACCTTGACTTAGATCGATGTACGCCCAAAAAAGTATCTGCTACAATCAAAGTGGACCCCCGACTTTAAAAAATCGTGCGCGATCACATAATGATCACTTTTAATATGCGATCGTTAATCTTGATCTGGTCTTCTTGGCAGTATCTGTAAACTGCTGGACTCATTCGATCTTCTCTTACCAGCTTATCTTAAACTGGCGATGTTCAATATATTCACCGTCAAGATCTGAAGGGGAGGGGGGGGAGGGGTAAGGCGATCTGATCCCCAAAATTCGTATACGGAACCTTCTCGTTTACCTTTCTTGATTCTGGAAATTCTATATTTTTGTGAACCCGTGTTGTTTTCATTTTTCAGACATACCTTTTGTGGGTTAACAGCTACTCTTCTACCTTATTTCGTTCATGGTTTAACATTTCATATATCTTCGGGGCTACGATACGAATGCGGTTTTACTTTGGTTATAAGAATATTTATTTATGTTTTTTTTTGCTCAATCGTTCATTTTTCATAATATTTTCATTATTGTCGTATTTATTTATTTTATTTGTTTTTTTTTTTGGTTCTATTTTCAATCTAATCTGACAGATTGAAATTTTTCACGTATTATAACCAAATTATGAACAAAATATGAATAAACATCGAGTAAGATATATCGAGTTGACAGAAATTCTTCCTCCTTCATCTTATAACAATTTGTTGTTGTCGTTAATACCATTCCAATCTTTATTCAATATTCAAATCTTACCATGAATTCTGGAGAGACGATACGATGTGGTTTTAAATTTCGAATAAATTACCATTCTTGTGGTAGAGATATTTAAATTCTTCTGTCCAGGTGGGCGAAAGATGACAAATTAGCCGAAAAGATATGGTAACGAAAATAAGATACAGCACAATTTCAAATATTGTGTTTAGCTACAGTTTATAAGTTATTGTATATAAATATTTTTTAATATGATTATGAAACCTAATCGAAAACTATGAATTTTTCATATGAACCGTTAGATATATTGTATAATCGGAGCTTTTAATCAATATTAAAGATGAGATATTATAGAAATCCTCCTCCATTTTAAGTGACTACCATAGAAGTGGACAAATTTTTTATCATTTTATATTCATCAGCTTATGGGTCATTGATCTAGTTACAATTTTATATTGCACATATTTTTGGGGAGGATTATTTATAAAAGAAAAGATTTTTATCTGTTAGCAAAAAAAAAAAAATTCTGCTTGTATAGTGAGCATGTGACAAAATAGAGTTTTGTTATAATTTTAGACTTTATGGCAAAAAAGGAATTAAACTCATTTTTTTTCTATAATTTACTGCGTTTTTATATCGTACATTAATATTATTTTTTCAGAGTAGTAGTTTTCAGTGGTTATATTTAGATGGCCTGGAATCGGCATAACTATCTATGTTATCAAAATTATCAAGATGACATTCTTTCAATTGGTTTTTGATTTTGGAGAACTAAAATGGGTTGGAGAGCTACAGAAATTCTTTTTGGTTATAAAAATTTGTTGATGGAGAAGGTATTGTGGCAGAGTGCCCATATATCAGCAATGTCCAATCTGATCCGAATAACTCTTTGTGATTTTGTTGTGAGTTCTCTGAGACCAGATACAGAAATCATTCTCTAGCATTGCCAACTTCTCTAATAAAACTGGTCGATGCTAATGAAAATTAAAAATTTTGTGAAGCAAATGAAGGTCTTTTAGAAGGTAAAAAAGGGCTTAGAAATAATATTATTAAAACTAGGAACTTCACAAGGTAAAGAGTTCTATTTAAAAAGAAATTTTGGGTTAAGTGGCATTTATTTACAATAAAATATGAAAAATTCTGAGTTGACCGCCACAAGAATTATATGATGGACAAGATTGGGTATCGAAGAGGAAATCATGAGAAAGTGGATATGCCCACTTCGAATTTTGAGATGTTTCGTTTCCCAGAAATTCTGAATGGTTGTTAAGTAGACTGGCTTTGTTAGAAAGAAATCTTCCACTTTCAGAACAGTTTATTTATCTACGAATGGCTATAGATGTTATATATCATTTGGTTATTGGACAGGACAAGTTTGGGAGAATTTTCGCAGCCCAACAGTTAACCAATTTATTACCTACGATGCCAACATGATCGGAAATCCAAGAATTCTTTTTCTGATTGGCCTGTTCAGTTATGAATTTTGTCAGCTAAGCTAACTAGATTCATGTACTTACACGCTTCTCAATCGACAACCCAGCACTCTCAAATCTAACGCATTCTTCTATGGTTTCTTGCTTGGGCAACTTCATGCATGGAACATTTTCTTACGTTCCGTCTTTTATTCCTTTCTTCATCTTCTTCATTTTCTCCATCTTGTTCATCTTCTTCATCTCCTCCATTTCCTTCACCTTTATTATCTTCTTCATCTCCTCCATCTACTTTATCATCTTCATTATCTTTTTAATCTTCTTCATAGTCTTCATCTTCTATATCTTCATCATCTTCTCCATCTTCATTATCTTCTCCATCTTCATTATCTTCTTTCTCTTTTCAATTTCCTTTATTTTATTCATCTTCTTTATCTCCTCTTCCTCCTTCATCTTCATTCTCATCTTCATCTTCTTCATCCTCGTCATCATCTTTTTAACTTTTTTCATATTCTTCATTTTCTTCATCTTCATTATCCTCTTCATATTCTTTATGTTCTTCATCTTATTCATCTTCCTCATCTCTCTCATCTTCTTAATATTGTTCTTCTTCTTCAACATCTTCTTAATCTTCTTCAACTTCTTCCTTTTCTTAATCTCCTTTATTTTATTAATCTTCTTAACCTAATTCATCTTCTTCATTTTCTCTTTCTATTCTCCTTTTTCATTTCCTCTATCTCCTTCATCTTCATTCTCATGTTCATCTTCTTCATCAGCTTTACACCTTTTTAATCTTCTTCATTTTTTTTCATCTTCATTATCTTCTTGATCATCCTTGTTTCATCATCTTTCTAATCTTCTTCATCTTCTTCGTCATCTTCTTAATTTTCCTAATCTTCAAGAAGCACGCAAACATAAAATCTTCCGGTAATTCCCGCGGTAAGAGGAATCTACCAGTAGAGCGCTAACTTATTACTCTATGCACATTTGTGCAACTATCTGTTCCTAAATTTAATCAGCTCCAGTAAGTTCTACTTTTAACAGTACCTGGTGAGTACTCTTCACTCAAAGAATTATTCTCCAAGAGCTACAGCAAGGAAACTTATAATTTCCTAGTACTGCTAAATCAGCTCAGGACCACTAGTTTACTAAGATCCTATGGTACAGATCTACAGCCAAAATGTATCCACTTGCGTGAATTCACACCAGACAGTAAGTTTTACTGGATAGAAAGAAGGCTCCTGGAACTAATGTAGTTGATTTTTACCCATTAATTTTGATTGCTTACGTAGCCGGAAAAAAAATTTGAATTGATATGTTCAGGTTGTCAAAGATTAACTGTGTCTATTGAAAATCCCCTCCGGAGATATGCCGTTGAAAAAGTCTTTTTCTGAGCCTTTCAAGGATGAAAAGTCCTCCTGAAATGGATGTGGTTGCTCTTTATAATTGCTTACGTAGCCAATTCAAAGATTAAGTGTGTCTATTGAAATTCGACGTTAAAGAAGTCATAGGTAACCCATGGTATTATGTCTAACGACAGATATGCCATGTTAACAGTCTAGTGTTAATTATGGTTAGGTATCGACAGATCTTTTTTAGTCTCAATTGGGCGATATCGCCTTATATAATTCTAAAGATGTACTATGCATCAGCTGAAATAGTAGACTTATTGTAGATAAAATTTTCACATCCAGGTCTATGCCAATACATGCACAGGTCTATACCAATAAACCGACAATACTTTCAGAGCTGAAGAAGAACATTATTCGGGCGAAAAATTGGTCCAAAATTGGACCTCCCGGATCAACTCCTGGAATAAAGCTCTGAATTCATTTAAATAAAAATGGTAATAAATTTTCTTTTATTTTCTTTAAGAATATTTACTATTACTTACCACATAAATTATTTAAATAAGTTAAGGGGTAAGATAAAATACCCTTGCTGAAAAATTCAGTAAAACTTTATTTTTATTATAAATTCTACAAAATATAAATAAAAAAATTTTTATTAATTTAATTTTTAACAACATAATTTTGTATTTTTTTTTTATAATTTAGTTGAAATGGTTTTATTTTTTTAAGATATAGCTGACTACCACCTATAGTCATATAATTAATCTAGAATTTTGGCATCCCCAACTAACTATTGTATTTACTCAAAAAATAGAATTAAATCCATCTGTATCTTTGTTGGCATTTTTTTTTTTAAGAAAAAAATCTTCTTGCAGCATGCAGAAAAAGCAGTAAACATTTTTGCTTGATAGAAAGACCTCTAAAATACATAAAAATAGTTTATGATAATTTATAGTAATCAAATACCACATTATAAATGGTAAATATGAAAGTATTTTGATGAAAGAACATATACTTTTTCATTTTTGTAAAAATAAAATTAAATTTCAAAAACTCTCTAATAAAATTTCACAGCAATAAAAGTTCTTTAACCTTAAAACCTTCGAAATAATAACATAACAAATAAACACCTTAAAAAAAACTAAAATGGTTAAATTGCTAAATTACTAAAATAGAATTACAAAAAAAATGTTGGAAAAATAATGGAATTGAATCCTTTCCGCCATTCAACACTTAAGTGGAAGTGAAAATGTTTACCAAATTAAGAAGTTTACCATAAATTTTTGCTATAAAAATTACTCCACTTGTTAAAAATTCAAAATTGACCAATATTGGATGAAGAAAAAAAACATAGTAAATTGGGCTCCAATCAAATCACGTAAATCACGGTGGAAACGATCATGTCTGAAGTGAGATAGCTCGTTAGTGTTAGATTAGACTGTGGGGATATTCTCACATCGGCCATGGAAGATATCAACACTTTCAGGTTAACCAGCCAAAAAAAAAAAAACTCTTTATGACTTTTCAGAAAGTATAGAAAACTAATGGAACTAATATACAAATAAATACAGGAACAAGATAATATTCTTATATAAAATAAACGTAGAGAAATTAAGATGATTCCGAAATTATCTTCGCTTTGCACAGTAGTTCCGACGACTATTATGAAAATAACAAGCAAAAATCACGACGCATTCACTGATGAGGTAGAAATTTACGCAAAAAAAATCGTAAGTTGAAGACCTTTTGTGGTTCGAAAGAAAATTAATTTGATTTTGTTGATTTTGCATAAAATTCACATAAGGATTTAAAAGGCTAATGAAGTACACAATAAATGTTCCTGAGTCCCGAATCAAAACAACCTAAAATATTGCCTGATCAAATATGGTTAAATCCACATGTTATTTTGAATAAATTGATTTTTGGTTTTTTTTAAAGTTTTTGCTCTCTGTTAATTATACTTAGAAGTAGAGCTGCAGGATTAAAAATAATTTCGTATACATAAAAAATCAGAAATTGCTTAAAATAACATTCAAAGAAAAAAAGTAGTCCAACGGGGGGGTCTGTAATTAATTGCGGAGGTTAGAACGAAGCAACGAACATCTTTTAAATAATCAAAAATATTGTGATTCAATGAAAATTTATAATTGTTTACCTCCCTGAATCAAGGCCATTAAGAATATTTTAAAAAAAAAAAGAATGGTTGTTTTTTTCTCTCTCTTTTAACGCTCAAAACAATTTTCTTCTTAATTAAAAAATAAAAATCTCTTACGAAAACTGAAAAAGAAGAGTGCACATCTTTTGATCGAAAGAAATTAAAAATGAACCAGGTTCAGTTTGAAAGAACATAAAAGTCTGCGTCGGAGATGACCACAGAATGGCATTAAGTCGAATCGAATCGTTCCGATGACTTGATCACAGCACTTTTGGGTATAGAAATTGAAACCGGCTTCAGGCTAAAATTACATTTGTCAGACTATAAATTACGGTCCGGAATATGCATGTCACCAAGAGACCGCAAAAAGGACCAACGCTGTATTATCTGAACATTTTGTGCACATCTCAAGTGGTTAGGATGCAAGTGAGACAGTGCGGATACACCGGCGTTGGAAGCGAACGGACGAAGATGGTCGTTGTTATGGCCAGGAAATTATAGCATTGGCTAAATATGGTCCAGAGACAAAGCGGATATTGACTGCAAATATCAGAAAGCTTAAGCCGAGAATGGTCTGAAATTTTAAGTTTTAAATATTCGTACACAAGGCTGTGTGCTGTAAGTAGATGAGGATAATATGGATTTATGCCATTTATGGAAGATATGGATGGTCGCAATTTGACACCATCTGACAGGATTATGTCGAGATAGTACACATGATCACCAATCACCACCAAGTATCAGTTTGTCGGTATTTTTGTGCAATATTATCGCTCATCACCGATGCACAACCGTTCAGGAATGCAAATTTTATTCGAAAAGATCTGATAGCTGATTGCTGATGGTGGTGGTGGTTTGTTGGTAGAAATCTTACCTCACTTTGAATTGTGCCATCTAATTGGCTATGGGAGCAGGTACCATTGATTTTGATTACAAAATCACGAATAATTTTCGCCTTCTTATTTGCATTATAATCATTTTAAAAGTAATTTTTTCGTCTTCGAAAAATTATTGGCAGCATTTATAGTGATTGTAAATTATCAATTTAATGCGAAATTAATTATTTTCAAAATGTTAACATATTTTTAACTGGCAGTAGAAAATTCATAATGTAATACAAGTAAAAGTAAAAAGAGGTAAAAAATATTAAAAAATATAGATTATTCTTTTAAAAAATTTATTGTTTTTTTACCAAAAAAATGATAAAATATTTACACTTAAAAATAAAAGTAAGGATATGTAATAATTTTATTTAGAATATCAATATACTCACACTAACATGAAAAAATCAATAAAATAAAATTTTTGAAGCCTCAATCGTAACGGAAGTCTTGAAGGATCCAAAAATTACCAAAAAAAATCAAATATAAAAACAACTTCAACAATTTTATGGATTGAACCTCCATCGACAAGAACTCAACATTCTCCTACATGACAGACGCATCGAAATTGCTCTATTAACTGAGACGCACTTTACATCCAGGTCATACTTCACGATACGAGAATACGATACATACAGAACTGATTATCCTGACAATATGGCGCATGGTGGAACAGCTATCCTTATAAGAAAATCCATTCAACATAACATTCACTCCAATTTCTCCTCTGAATCCCTGCAATTCACAGTTGTTACAATTGATACCTCCTTATTTAATCTTAATGTTGCGTCTGTATATTGTCCTCCCAATAAATCCATAACTGGTTCCGAATTTGTATCCTTCTTACACGCACTTTGAGCCTCATTTCTTGCGGGTGGTGATTACAATGCTAAACACCCTCAATAGGGTTGCCGCGTTGCTAACCCTTGAGGATAGATTTTTCAAGAAGCTCTATCCCATACATCATATTAAATAACTTCCCCTCCAAATCTAACATACTGGCCAACATCTGTTTCAAAACGACCTGATATCCTCGATTATTTCATTAGCACTTCTTCAATTACCATGAATTCTAGTATTGAAACTCTTTCCGATTTACACGCTGATCATAGTCCTGTTCTCCTTACCCTTACTTCTAAGCCAATCTTAAAGACTCCTCATCCTAGGCTGATAAATAGAACAGATTTAGAAACAAATTAGATCAACAGATTGACTTAAACCGAACGTTAAAAACAGCAAATGACATTAATGATGCTGTAAATGACCTCACTATATATATACAACATGCGGTCACAACCGCTCACATCTCTTACAATACGACACAACTACAAAAACAAAATTTACCAACTAAAATACGGAATGCCTAGCTACAAAAAGGAACTTAACCAACTACAACGTGAACTAAAAATGGAAATTAGTAAGCACCATAATGAACGGCATGAAACTTATACAAAGTCGCTTAGTGACGATATTTCTTTATGGGAAGCCACTAGACGAATACTCTCGTACAAATGAACATCACACCCACTGAAACAAAATGACGGTAACTGGGCCAAAACAGACAAAGAAAAAGCCGAAGTATTTGCTAAACATTTGGTAAATACTTTTGCTCTACATGATGATATAGAAGACAAATCACATACTAACAAAATCATTGAAGAACTAATGTTCCCACTCCCTATGAGTCTTCCTCCCAAAAATTTTAAGCCCTCGGAAATTAAATCTACAATTCTGCGTCTTCCCAATAAAAAAGCTCCTGATTATGATCTAATAACAGCTCCTATTCTGAAGCAAATTACCCGAAAAGCTTTAGTTTTAATTACACATATTTTTAATATTATCCTGCGTACAACCTATTATCCCTTACTCTGGAAATATTCTGTCAATAAAATGATTCCTAAACCAAATAAACCCATTAATTCGCCTTCCTCCTATAGACCTATCAGCCTCTTACCAATTCTTGGTAAGATATTCAAGAAACTCCTATTAAAATGACTCTACCCAGTTCTAGTTAAAATTATTCCTGATCACCAATTTGGCTTCCGGTCTGAACACTCCACTTTCCAGCAATAACATCGCATTGTTGATCATATTGCATCCTCGCTTGAGAGGAAAGAGTATTCCCCAGGAGTATTTCTAGATATCTCCCAAGCTTTTGATCGTGTGTGGCATCCTGGACTCCTTTGGAAACTCAAGAGCTTTGTTCCTTCAACATACTACTTTATCATAAATTCATATCTCTCCCAATGACATTTCCACGTTGCAATTAACTCAGAATCGTCGGAAATATATCCTATTCTAGCCGGAGTCCCACAAGGCAGTATCCTTGGTCCCATCTTATATAATATTTATACGCATGACATCCCAGCTTATCCTAATACTATCATTGCTACTTATGCAGATGATACGGCCATGCTTTCTACCCATAAAAATCCTGACATAGCTTCCAACCATTTACAATCCCATATCCATAACCTTCAATCTTGGTTTAAAAGATGGAGAGTGAAGGTAAATGAACAGAAGAGTGCTCACATTACTTTCACACTTTGTCAAGGTAAACCTACCGCTTTATAGCTTAATAGCAACATGATACCGCAATATGATAAAGTGCGTTATTTGGGACTTTATCTGGACAAGAGACTCACATGGAACCCACATACTAGATTAAAAAGACAACGCTCGAAACTAACAATTAACAGTAAACTTCTAATCTACAATACAATTATAAAACCAATTTGGACATATGGAATTGAACTTTGGGGTTCAACGAAACGTTCCAATTCCTATCGCGTCCAGGCCTTACAATCCAAGATCCTCCGTAAAATTGTTGATGCCCCCTTTTATGTTCGTAACACTGTAATACATCGTGACCTAAATGGTCCCTTTGTTCATGACCGACCTATGCATTTCCCAATATCAAAAATTTCACTCCCGCTTACCCTATCATCATAATCCACTTGTGAGAGAATTGTCTTGTACAGCCCTCCCCGGAAACACTCATCGGAGACTTAAGAGACAATGGCCTAGAAATTTTCTAGAGGAATCTAACGCCGATGGGTGTCTACTCCCACTTCATGATGCACACGATTGGTGATTAAAATGTTATGTAAATTTGCTTGTTACAATAAAATTGTAGTTGCAGATCAAAATAAAACTAAAAAAAAAAAACAATTTTATAATATCCAATTTGCACTTTGGAAAGTGTAATTTTTATTCTTAATTACTAAAATATAATTTTTAATATTTATAATATTTTTTTTGCCATTAAATAAAACATTAAAAATTATTCAAAAATTAATACAATTTGATCCCTTAGAGGTAAGTTTTGATGACTTTCTATTATTTGATGGGTTTTGGATTTTTCAATTTTTTATTTCAAAATAACTATATTTAAATAATTTATTACATAGTTTTATAAAACAAAAAGTCTAATTCCATTAAATCCCATGACCTTGAAGTCTAATTGAGACTATCAAATCTTGAAATTATGCGTTCTGGGAACTTTTCACGCAATAAAGACAAAATTAATCTTGTCATATCGTTTTTATTTATAAAAAAAAGTTTATATTTTAAAATGTAAAAATTTAAAACTTTTAAGATAAGACCAAATAAAAGTAGGTTATCACCTAATGACAGCTTTAGACTAAAATTCATAGACTAGAGTATGACTTTTTTCTAATTGTCAATTTTGCTTATTAATCAGTGATGTTTATATGATTTTTATTTTACAAAAAAAAAATTATTAATTATTAATTAAAAAAGGCCCAAAAAAACTGCAACAAAACCCAAAAAAAAAATCAATTTAAAAATATTGAGTTATCAGATAAGTCATGACGCACTTCCGTATCAGAACACGTTTTGGCGTTTATTCATTTTTGGCAGTACTAGAGTTATGAGCATCTATGTTATTATTATACCATTTAATAGATAATAATTTAAGCTTTTCTTAAAATAAAATCGAGATCAAACATTCTATCCTAACTAATCTTAACTAATACCAAATACTATAACTGCTACCTTTGCACACGGTACTGCTATTCTTACATCCTACGCCATTTATTAAACTTTCTTCCAGAATCCCCCATATCAAATATATCTAAGCGTAGTTTAGATAGAGAGTAAAAGTAAATAAGCAATTTATTTTTCCCAGCGATGCTCTAACTTTTTTAACCCGAAAATTTTGGAAAGGTGGCCCAGCGATGGTCTTACTTTTTTAACCCGTCCAAAAAATACATTTTCTCGAGGGAAGCAAAATAGGCCTCCGTGGCGACAATGACCTCCTCATTCGACCCAAATCTATTCCCGGCGAGTGATTTTTTCAGGTTTGTAAACAAAAAGTAGTCACAGGGGGCCAAATCTGGAGAGTACGGTGGATGGGGCAGCAATTCTTAGCGCGATTCGACCAATTTGGCCATGGCGACGGCGGAGGTGTGAGCCGGCGCGTTGTCGTGGTGGAGCAGCACGTCGTCTTCAATTCGACGTCAAATCGGCCCAATAAGTCAGCATACTAGCGCATCGTGACTGTTTTACCCTTCTCGAGGTAATTGATGTGGATCACACCTTGTGAATCCCAGAAAATGGTGGCCATCAACTTTCCGGCCGATCGAATAGTCTTCGCCTTCTTCGGAGCACGTTCGCCGGGTGAAGTCCACTGTTTCGACTGTTCCTTGGTCTCTGGTGTGCACCAGTGAATCCATGTTTCGTCGACGGTCACGAAACGACGCAAGAACTCCGCTGGATTGCGCTGAAACAGCGCCAAACACGTCGCCGATGTGGTCTCACGGTTGCGCTTGTTTTCCGGTGTGAGCAAACGCTTTCTCTTGCCCAGTTCTTCGTGTAGAATATGATGCACCGTTCCTACTGCGATGCCCACAGTCTCAGCTATCTCGTGAACCTTCAATCGACGGTCTGCCAACACGAGATCGTGGACTTTTTTAACGTTTTCCTCCGTAGCAGCCGTTTTCGGGGCACCTGGCCGTGGCTCATCAAAAACCGACGTGCGGCCACGAACAAACTCGTTGAACCAATTCTTGACGGTCGCCATCGAAAGAGAAGAGTCACCATACATAGCATCCAAGCGATCTTTGATTTCGCTGCACGTTTTCCCTTCCAAAAACAAGAATCTAATCACCGAACGATATTGTTCTTTTTCCATTTTTGTGCAACCGACCGACACGCTCGCTTTCAAATGCTCTCAAAACAAAACTAATGAAGGGAATCGACTGAAACTTTGACATTAGGCTACTAAAAGAATGTACTGCACGATGGTAAATTTCTTTTGTGACAGCAGTTCCATCGGGCGGTGAGGCTAAGTACTTGATGAATGACCCTCGTACGCTATCGAACTATGCGATTCTATCTTAGCTCCAAATTCCTATCGAATCCAATTCCTTAAATCCAAAATTATCAAAAAAATTTTTGAACAAAGTTATTCACCGTAACCTAAATGTTCCATTCGTTCATGATTTGTGCGTCTCTCGTTATAAAAAGTTTCATTCTTGACTATCCTACCACAATAATCCTCTCATTAAAAAGCTTTTCTCTATTACCTTCCATATTTACACTCCTATGGAAATCTACTCTCACATTTTCCTGTCCTGTTATTGTAGTGCCTTTGCTATAAAATCTGCTTGTTACAATATTTATGTAGTTGTAGATAGCTAATCAAATAAAAAAAATTAAAAGCTTTCCATAAAGGGAAGAACACGCATCAAGCTTTTGGAAATTTGCCTAAAGTTAATGGTGACAATTCTCTACAAGAGCGTCAGTACCAACGAATATTTATGAAATTCTGTGCTGGTAATTTTGTTCTCAATGACGGTCCTTACTTAGGAAGGATGATTGAGGTTTATGATGGCACAATAAAGGGCCAACCATGAGCAAGCTCGATATGTGGGTTCCTTATGCACTCAAAAAAGTTCATTTGGCATAAGCATCTATGAAATGCTCATTAAACGTGAGCAAAACAATCATTTTTTAAAGCAATTGATAACTGATAATAAGAAGTAAATCGCTTACAACAATTGGCGTAAAAATAGTCTTGGTCCCTGCATGATGATCTGCATCAAATGACATCGAATTTGGACATTCATCAGAGGAAGTTTTTTTTAAGGACTCTTGTCGCAAGGACTTCAGGAACCTCCCAAGCTATCCTCGAGCCCAACATCAGGGTCACAACATTCTACGGTGTCAGGGTTTCACCAGAGCCCTTCTTATTTCCGCATTGAATCGGGTGCAGTAAAAGAACGGGACTTTGGGCTAAAATCCAATTTAAAACGGTATTAGTGAGTTCGAAAACATCCGTGTCCCGTCAAAAATTGGGAAAGTTACTAATCAACATTACTACATCGTCGATCTATCCATGGATTCACCTTCGACATGAGTTCATCTGCTATCAGGGACATTATCCCACCGATTTTGCCACCTCCTCTTGGATATATTTCTTTTTTCGTACGAGCATTGGATTTCAACGCAGCATTACAACAACCTCTCCGGCGGTACACCCTCTACCGCTTATCTGCCCAATATTTGGATTGGTATTAATCCGGACATAATACAAATGGCCTCGTGTGACACTGGTCGGCTCCTATGGTAGACTAACGCAACTCCACGTGTGTAGCTTACTCTAATCAACGTATCCGCCCAAATTGATGCAGCATATAATAGGATTGACCTCTTTCTCTGCCTGGATCCCCCAAAGTTCATCGTTACCCGCGCAAGTTCCATAATTATGTAGTACGCGTTCCTGAAACCAGAGCCTCGCGTCAATCATCACCTGTAGATACTTTAGATATGTTCTCTAGATTACCTCTAGTTCTCCAATCCTAATGGTGATATTCCCTCTTCTCTTTCTGTCCGTGATAAGAACTGCCTCTGTCTTATGGTCTGCAAGTCTAAGACCAGCCTCCTCTAGACTATGGAACCTGAGATCATACATCACATTCCACAACAAAGGGCCCAGAAGCCAGCCCTGTGGGACCCATCAGTGTGGTAGGATTTTTATGGTGCTTTTTTTGAGCTTCTACCAAGTTTGCACGAATCCATTATCCAGAAATCTCCAAATCTCGTTTATCGTAAAGGAGTTGTGTTTCATCAACACAAGACCACCCACAAGGTCGATCGCCATTCAAACTTCCACTTGCTACGCTCTCTTCAAAATTTCTTACGTGCTACGACCCTTAATTCAGATGAGGCTGTAAATCACCACCTTGTTCAGTTATTTGACGATAAAAGCAGGTCCTTCTAAGAACGAGAGATTATAAAACTCGCAAACTCCTATCGCACAAAATGGATAAAGCAACAGTGACTGATCTTTGTTCTTTCAATAAATAAACACACTTCTTAAAACTTACGTCATGACTTTTCCGACGTGACTAATATCATTTTTGTAGGATTTAAAAAAAAACTGATCTTCCAAAAGGAGTTTTTCCTTTTTTTCCCCTGTATTTAATTATTTATTTCTTCTAACCATTCATATTGATGCCATAATGTATAATAATTAATATGAAGACAAAAAAAAAGGAATAATTATTTTTTATTAATTTTACTTTCCCTTTAAAAAAAAATCCTCCCCAAAAAGGTTATTAATTAACATATGAAAACTGCACCTTTTCTTACTACAGAAATCCCTCGTAAAATGTTTAAAGCAACATGAAACAGGAATCCTTGACGGTTTTTTTTTTTTTTTTTTTTGATTATTCTCCTCTCTACAAATTATGCTATTCATTGTAGAAGATTTGAGATTCATGTTCAATGTAAACGTTCTAGTCATCGAGGAGGAACCATATTCAATCTTATAGCGTAGGCTACCTGCTGTAGTATAGCTTCATTACTGAACGAATTAATTAACAAATGATAAATGAGCCCTATTAGAAGGTAATTATCGTGTCGGCTTGTTTCAAGTATCCACTTACTATTATATGTAAATTTTTATAATTCTCTTTCCTTATGGGATAATGGTTTTTATTCAAAATTAGTCTACATCTTTTCTTTTTGTTTTTTTGTTTTTTTCTTTTCGGATTTCACTAAATGAAAATGGATTTGTCGGTAAAGGAGATAAAAATTAAAGATTGTACACAGACGAACATTAACCTCAAAAAAAAATATTATGGAATAAGGCATTTTCACTATTAGAAAAAATTGAACAAACTAATACAAAAACAAAAACAAAATTCATTAAATAAATATTTAAAAAAAATAATAATAATTAAAATCGCCCAATATTAGAATGAATCCGAATGAAAAGTGTTTTCTCCATTAAAATCTGGAACGATTGAATTGATATACGTATGACAGTCGTCAATTTAATATTCAGAAGCGTTGGCCATAAACGTAGCTCTACAGTCGTATATGATCCTAAAGAGCTATACAAGTTCGCCTTAATTACATGAAGCCATTTAGTTTAGAGTCACTCTTTTTCTGGTTGAGTGAACTGGAAATTATCAAAAATGAACAAGTTAAATTAGTCTTGAGGAAAGCCAAAACGGAACTGAACCGAATAGAAAGACAAAATATTATAAGAATTATGACGAAGTCTATTCGAGATTAATTTGTTTAGCATACGTGCTGATGGTACCGATGGTGTAGACGTGATTGGATTAGATGTGATCTAGAAAACTTTTTGTGTGTAACATGTCGTTGCATGGCAGATGGATGACATTCCGCGGTTAGCATAACAGCAGAACAGACTCTATAGACAATATGAGGCAGGGTAGAGTAGTAATAGGACCAGAGTAATAGCCCAGCCGGAATTTCCAATGATAAATATCTTCTTGTGGCGTAAATTAATCAAAAACCAGTTTGACACTTTATGATTTGTATCTTTGATTGAAATGTCAAATGATTGACATAACAATTTGCTCAAATCTTACACCTCATTTGCATTATTTTAAACTGGCAGAGTTTCCTTTATCGTATGGCAAAGTGGAATTCATCAGTTAACAATCGTATTCAGATGGAATTAATAGAATGGCCCACTGATGGTCTAGAGTTAACTATTTTGGATGAGGAAAATGTATCTATTGAAATTTTGTAGATCAATATAGGAGCAGAGATATTATCTGTCAAGCAACTGAAATTTTATTAAGACCAAATTATATTCACACTGACTAGCATGTACGTGGGAAAAGGTAAAAATGATGCAATTCGACCCACAACCGAAGTCAGTTTTTGGGCGCCTGATCGTTTGTTTGCTTTTGTTTAAGGTCCCTGAGGCATGTGGCGGGAGTCACTTTATAGCGCCATAATCATAAGGCCATTGGGATAACAAACCATTGAATCTGAACCAACAAACCATCTAAAAATCCACTTAACAGATATGGTACAAACCAACAATCATTTGTTTGCTTGTGTATAAGGTCCCTGAGTTACATGTGCCAAGAGCGACTTTATAGCGCCACAACCATGAGGTCATTGGGATAACACACTATTGAATCTGAACCAATAAGCCATCTTTTAAGTCACTCAATCAGTACGGTACATAAAAAAAATTCGTTTATTTTTTTGTATATAAGATTCTTTAGACAGGTTCCAGGACTGACTTTACAGCGCCACAACATCGAGGTCATTTGTATGACACACCATTGAATCAGAACCAATAAGCCATCTAAAAAGTCACTCAATCTATAAGGTACAAATTAACAATCGTTTATTTGCTTGTATATAAGGTACCTGAGGCATGTATCAGATGTCACTTAATAGCGCCACAATAATGAGGTCATTTGGATGACACACTCAACCTGTACAGTACAAGCCCACACTCAATCTAAAAATTCACTAAACCTGTACAGTATAAGTCCACAATCATTTGTTTGCTTCTGTATAAGGTCGCTGAGGCATGTGTCAGGAGGCACTTTACAGCGCCATAACCATGAGGTCACTTGAATGACACACCATTGAATCTGAACCAACAAGCTATTTAAAAATCCCCTTAACCTATACTATATAAACCACAAATTATTTGTTTACTTATGTGTAAGGTTCTTAAAGCATTTTGCCAGAGTAACTTTATAGCGCCACATCTATGGGGTCATTTGGATGACAAACCTTTGAATCTGAATCAACAAGACATCTAAAAATTCACTCAACCTTTACGGTACAAATCAACAATAATTTGGTTGTTTTTATATAAGGTCCCTAAGACATGTGCTAGGAGTCTCTTTATCCCGCCACAACTTTGAGGTCATTTGAATGACAAATTATTGAATCTGAACCAACAAAGAAAATTTGAAATGATCTCATAATTTAGGATGGTGAAAATTTTATATGGCAAAGTTTGCGTATAAATGCAAAAAGGTATGTTATATACTTAAATTTACAAATAGATAATTTCATTAAAAAGAAAGATCCAAGAAGACTTATTGGCAAATATGCTTGAGCAACATTAAACAATAAGAAAACGCATCTCTACAAGCAAGCAATATCATTTTATGATTATATGTTGAATGCGAAATCTCTGAGATAAACGTCAGGAGTCATTTTATAGCACCAGGACCATAAGGCCATTTGGTGGTATCATACAATATTACATGGCAGTTGGAATTGCCAGCTTCCTAACAAAACTAGCCGATGCCTAGTTGGACGAAAAAGTCAAAAGGTTATTAAATTTGGTGAAGCATATTGATATGTTTAAGAAGGTTAATGGAAAAGGATTAGTTTGAATGAGAGGGGTTCTAAAATTGCTGCTATTTAGCGATATTATGTTACGTGTGAGTTGGCATTATTACAGTAATAAAACTGTTATTTTGAAAGGGGCAATTTTATGGAATATATTAGATTCTTTTAGAAAATTAAAGAAAAGGACATAGTAGGACTCAGGAATAAAAAGAGTCCTATTAAACAAGAATCTATATTAGATGGCACTCTTTTAAGATACAGGATATAGGAAGTTGACCACCACAGAAATGGTATGAAGAAATGATCACGAATAAATGCTGTATAACCAATGAAAATTGTGAAAAATGATGTTTGGCCAATTTATATAAAATAAGTTGGTCCAGCCTATTTCTTTACAATTTTAAGGCCCATTTGATCAGTAAATATGGCAAGTTCTAAATAACAGCGGGAACAAAAAGGTGCTCTACTGAGCATGACTTGGAACCCCAAACAATTCAAAGTTTTTATAAATTACATCATATTCCGCATATTTTAGTAAATAATTAATTAAAATAAATAATCATAAATATATTTTTGGTATGTAAGGGGGAGAAGGGGAAGTACTAAAAATATTTTTCATTCGAATAGACTTATTTTCTCTCTAGTTCGATTTAATTTTTATTAATATCCTTTCTTTTCCACGTGTCACTTCTTATATATAAATGACTTACTTGTTTAGACCTACTACCATAGACTCCGGTTTAAAAAAAAAAAACAAATTTTAATCATGTTGGTAGCATAACTTCTTTGCTTGTTTATTAATATTGGAAGCAACAAAAAATAATAAATTCCTAATGCAACTGTCATCTACAACTTTTTATCCCTCAAATTGAAATAACAAATTTTAAACAAAATTTATTTTAAAAAAAAATTTCCTTTTCTTATTATCACAAATTTCAATACAATTTAATCCTGTCCCCAGTTATAAAAATTGAAGAAAATTTATAGAAAGTTGATTTTTTTTAGAAGTTTTGGGGGATATGGTTTTGAGAAACAAAAATTTTTTCTGTCAAAATATGCTCGGTCGAGTTTGAAAAAATACTAAATATTTACTTATTCAGTGCTAGAAGTACTGTTTTAATGAAGATGACTTTTAGAAAATTAATGATTTATGCACATTTCGTGCTTATTTATCAACAAAGTATAAAAAGTAATAAGAATTAAATGGAGAATAAAACCCCTTCTATCTAAGATAGTACTCGTATCTTCTCATACTTGTACTTTTGTTGATGAAATGAAAACGATTTTCTTGGCGGCACAGTAAATGCAGCTTTCTATCCACCCTCTCACTCGTGGATGATAAATTACTCGAATCCAGATGACAAATGATATCAATATGGTTTGGAAATTTATCACTATCGAAATGAATATCTTCTTTTTAAGATGCATTGTTCCAGCTCAACTTCATTGTCGAAAGTTCACCGTCGGAATTGAAAAATTTTGATTTCTCAATGCCCAACAATTCAAATAGCAGCCCCAGCGTCAGCACACAATTTTTTAACTATTTTTTTTTATTTTTATCAAATTTTACACTCTACTATCTAAAAAAGGAAACTGTTCAGAAGATAAATTGAATTCGATATTAAGTATTTTGGAAACAAATGCACGATGTTGTCAACTTCAAAAGATGCATAATCAAATCCTTTGAATGTGACAACTTCTTTATTGTTTGAATGTGAAACTTTAAAAAATTACAACCATTGGAAGAGTAGTGCTCCATTAATCATGGTCCTTTCTAAGAAAAAAACAACATCAGCAGATTTGCATTTTTCATTAAACCATTTTTGCGTTAACTTAAGGATTCATATCTCTCCGTAAGTTATTGCAAAATTTAAAAAACAAAAACATCCTTTTTGGTAAATTAAAATTTTTAATGTTGCTATTCAAAAAATATATTCATATTGACTGTTTGAGCAAAGTCTGAGCCACACTCTATCAGTTTTGATGCATTAACATCAGCTTCAGAAGAAAATTAATAATACCCGACAACTGTTTGAAACCATAGACATTGTGCGATAACTTTTCCTCTTACGAATTGTTTGGATTAGATTTTCTTTCAATTTTTGAGCAAACTAAAGAGTAAGTTTAGGTTTTAGAAAATAAAGGAAAATTTTAAAAATTTCTTTTCTATTTATTTGTTGAAAAATAGTTGCTAACATTACGACAGCTGATTGAGTTTGGTGTAGTAGATCGATTCCTAGATATAAATAGTATACAAGGTCTGTTCAAAAGTATCGCGAATTTTAAATGTCCGCGGGTTACGTAAATTCTATTTTTGATTTTTTTTGTGGCGTTATGTTGGCACTCATGTCTCTCACTTATACCGACAAGTTCGGCCATTTTGAATGTTTTGGCTCATCTTCGATTTTTGCCCATTCCCAAAAATGGATCAAAGAATCTGTTACGGGAACAAGAAAAAGTCACAGGGGGCCAGATCTGGGGCATACGATGGCTGCCTCATTATTAGTGTGTTGTTTTCGGCTGCGATGCGTAAACACGATGCAATAATGCGTGAGCAGGGGCGTCATCATGGCGCAAAAGCCAATTTTTGTTCTTCCACAAATCCGGACGTTTCTGGCGGATTGATTCCCGCTACTTGCGCATAACTTGCAGGTAATATTCCTTATTGACGGTTCTACCCTGTGGTAAGAACTCATGATACACCCCGCCCCTGCAATCGAAGAAAACTGTAAGCAAAACCTTCTCATTCGACCGAACTTGGCGCGCATTTTTCGGTTTTGGCTCGTGCGGCAGCTTCCATTGGGATGATTGAGCTTTGGTTTCCACGTTATAACCATAAACCCATGATTCGTCACCAGTTATGACCTGCTAGAGCAAATTGGGGTCGTCGTAGACAGAGCCCAACCACTTCTTAGCAATATTAATGCGATGCTATTTTTGGTCGAAAACGGGCAAAAATCGAAGACGAGCCAAAACACGTGCAAACAAAGCAGCTGTTAAAAATTAACTGAGCATTCAAAATGGCCGAACTTATCGGAATAAGTGAGAGACATGAATACCAATATAATGCCACAAAAAACATCTAAAATCGAATATACGTAACCCGCAGAAATTCAAAATTCGCGATACTTTTTGAATAGACCTCGTACACTGTAGCGCATCAATTTATTTAAGAAATTAATGTAATTGTTTTTTTTTTTATGTCAAATATTCAATTTTAAAATGGCTAATGATTAAATAAAATAAAAATAATAATTATACTTTTAATATTAAATAATTATTGCTCATAAATACAATCGAGCAATCATTATATTACTGATCCCAACAAAGACGAATTTGTATTGGATTTTTGCAGTTATCAATTTTTATACTGAGAGAATTATCAAAAACTATATTATGGGTTTGTTAATTAAAAATAAAATTAAGTAACTTTAATTTAATATAAAAAAAACTCCAATGCTAAGTAAAATTTAAAAATCATTTTTAGCAGCCATCATTTTTAAAATTTTTTAATTTAAAAATTTACACTCTAACATATTAAAATGCACTAAAATAAATACAACACAACAACTATTTAAGGAGTATGCAATGATTACCTTAAATAAACCATTACCACTGAACATTTGCTGTGGATACAGCGAAGATTATTGTTAAAAATCAACCATTTCATCAGGAATAGACTAACTGGATTGGTATCAGAATACCAATTTCTTAAGATACTAGAGCGTTTAAGTATGTTTACACTAAACACTCGAATGAAATGACAAATTCCATCTTCATCGAGTTAATTGGCCACTTAAGAAATCTATCCAATGCGAATGATATGAGCTCGAAAGAAAACGTTTTACGTTGGGGACTTTTTCGTCTTCAACTGTTGATTATCAACAAACAAACAAACAAACAATCAACACCGTCAGTCAACATTATCAACGTTAGAATGTGGGTGGTTCTTGTTGTACCATTAGAATGGAAGAGTCTTTAAGAATGACTAGATTAAACCTACGAGCATACTACTATTGAGCATTTGTGTGCCTGTAACTTTATGGTAGAAATGTTTATCGAAAAGAGCTGATTTAAGGTATGCATCAACATCTGCATTTTGCCAATGTTTACTTACGTTTTGAATAGATTCCAAGATTCAGACACAAAATTCAAGAAACGAAGGTGCTCCTCTTCAACTGAATCGGATTCGGTAAAATAATAGCAGAACCTAAAAAGCATTATTATTTTAGAGTCTTAGAAGTCTTCGACTTAGTTACGAGTAGTTTCTGACACGATTGGTAAACAACGTCTTTGAAAAGGTACGAGCACACACCGTAGGCATTACTAACGAATTTCTTTGGAGGATCTGTGTGGCTTCTAGTCTAATGCTCCAGCACAACTACAATTGTTCTGCATGTTACACGAATGTCTGATTGCGAGTACTCGCGCTAAGTTGAAAAGTTTCCAATATATTTGCTTAGTTCCAAGTGCCGGAAAATAAACTGAAAGCGAACTGAGGCCGGAATACAATAAACCGCACCTTGTTAGTATGGTGCCACTTCTCAAATTTCTAGCAAATAGTAGACTACCTCATACTTGGCTTAGGCACTAGCAGAGCAAAGTACATCAGATTGTTTTGTCGCGAGGGTGGATGTTTCAATTTCCCCAACTTCTCCGGTTACCTGATATACCTTGGCGGTGTCTTCTGCAATTCAGTAGTTACTCCAGAATAGCCATCAGGCTCTCTCTCGTCTATGGGCAAAAGTTTCTGGTTTCAAACAAAACGAATTCCACTTTTCAATTGAGTGCTATTTTCTTTGATTTGTTATCGTCTTTACAAAGATTTTTTCTACTATTTTGATTTTACTTTGGCAATTGTCTGATGGTTAAGTACGAGTACTATTTCATCTGCTTACAATTCTATTTTGCTTGCCTGGAACTGATTCCGATCTAAGCTAACAAAGCTAACAAAATACACCAACTCAATCTGAACCTTTTGATCGAATTAAGATGTTTTATTCAGAAGTCGTGAAGAATTGAAGGTAAGACTTACCGACTGTCGACCGAAAGATCTCTGAATATTTTGGTCTATTCTCTGTTATTTTTTTTATTTTTGTGGTAAAACCTCTCATATTCAATGGATTTATCAGTAACTATATCCATTGTTGAACTTCAAAGTTATTCAGATTCAACTTGTGCTTTGTTAGGGTAAGTTTGTGCGTGTGTTGAAATTTAATATTCTCCTTTAGTAACAAATATTAAAAGTGAGCAGCAAAAGAATACCTTAACTAGTCTTCAATCTACCACACTCCATGTTAATCCCCTTGCTTGCTTATGGGCATTTCTAGACACTTATTCAGTAAGCACCTACGCCTGTCGTCGACATCTGTAAATGAATATGTCAGATGAGCATTCTTCATTCAAAATAAATGAATTTTTATTAAAACTTCTAGATACAATTTTATCTAGATATTAAAATAAATTCAAAGGATATTCAAAGGATACAAATCAAAGTGTACAAATATCGATTACTAAAGAAATATCCAATTTCTATTTTGCAAAGTAAAATAAAATATAACTTTTTTAAAATTAAGATTTGGTTAAACAAATTTTTTTATTATATTTTTCAGATTTTGCAAAATTTAATATTATTTAAAAAATTATCATGAGACTTTTCGATAATTTCGAGGTCATCTATAGTAACTTCTTCGAACATTTCGAGTTTTAATTCGGCCATTACTTGACGAACAATGGTCTCTAAATGTTCTAAGGTTTGGCGATTGTCTGCGTAAAAACAAATTTTGATGGAGTTCTATGATCAAATGTTAAACGGTTTTAAATTTCATGAACTTGGGGCCCATTGATATTACCAAATCGGGATATAACGCATCCTGGAAACTTCTCGAGCAATTAGGCCAATATTTATCATATAATACCGTGGGCCGCCTATGACAATAGGGATTGAGATATGCCCAACTAATACGTAACATAAAATAGACACGTCTAATAATAGAATTCGACAGCTGAACTGACTAGATCCAAGTACGAGTAGTTGCACGCATCTCAATCGACAACTTTCTTGCATGGACCACTTCTTGTATGGAACATTCTCTCAGGTTCCTTCTTTTACTTATTTTTTTCTTCTTCTTTTTCATCTTCTTAATCCTTTTTATCTTCTTCATGTTCCCCATCTTTTTTGTCTTTTTCATCTTCTTCAGTTTCCTCTTTTTCTTCTTCTTCTTCTTCATCTCCTTCATCGTACTCATCCTCCTCATTTTTTGCATCTTCAGCAGGTTCTTTACCTTCTTCGCCTTCTTCATCTCCTTCGTCTTTTTTCATCTTCTTCGTCTTCTTTTATTTTCTTCATATTCTCCGTCTTCTACACCTTCTTCCTCTCCTTCTTTGTCATCTTCTTTATCTTCCTCATCTTCTTCATCTTCTTCATGTTCTTCCTCTCCTTTATGTTCTTTTATTCTGCATGTTATTTGTCTGCTTCTTCTTCTTCATCTTGTTTAACTTCCATACATCTCCTTCATCTTCTTCATCTTCTTCATCTCCTTTATCTACTTCATCTTCTACAACTTCTTCATATTCTTCTTCTTCTTCTTTATCTTCTTCTTATCCTTCTTATTCATCTAATTGATCTTGTTTATCTTCTTCATATTCTTCTTCTTAATTATCATTATCATCTCCTCTATCTTCTTCATCTTCCCCATCTTTTTCGTCTTCTTCATTAACCTATTTTTCTTCTTTTTCTTCTTTATCTCCTTCATCTTTTTAATCTTCTTAATCTTCTTTTATTTTCTTCATGTTCTCCATCTTCTTCACCTTTTTCCTCTCCGTTTTTGTCATCTTCTTCATATTCCTCATCTTCTTCATATCCTTCATGTTCTTTACCTCCTTTATGTTCTATTATTCTGCATGTTATTTGTCTTCGTCTTCTTCTTCATCTTGTTTAACTTCTTTATATCTCCTTCATCGTCTTCATCTTCTTCACCTTCTTCATCTTCTTCATCTTCTTCATCTTCTACAACTTCTTCATATTCTTCTTCTTCCTCTTTATCTTCTTCTTCTCCTTCTTTTTCATCTAATTAATCTTGTTTATCTTCTTCATATTCTTCTTCTTAATTATCATCTTCATCTCCTCTATCTTTTTCATCTTCTTCATCTTCTTTTATTTTCTTCATATTCTCCATCTTCTACACCTTCTTCCTCTCCGTCTTTGTCATCTTCTTTATCTTCCTCATCTTCTTCATCTTCTTCATGTTATTCATCTCCTTTATGTTCTTTTATTCTGCATGTTATTCGTCTTCTTCTTCTTCTTCATCTTGTTTAACTTCTTTACATCTCCTTCATCTTTTTCATCTTCTACATCTTCTTCATCTTCTTCATCTTCTACAACTTCGTCATATTCCTCGTCTTCCTCTTCATTTTCTTCATCTTCTTCTTCTCCTTCTTCTGCATCTAATTAATCTTGTTTATCTTGTTCATATTCTTCTTCTTAATTATCATCTTCATCTCCTCTATCTTTTTCATCTTCTTCATCTTCTTTTATTTTCTTCATATTCTCCATCTTCTACACCTTCTTCCTCTCCGTCTTTGTCATCTTCTTTATCTTCCTCATCTTTTAATTCTTATACGCGTTCGAGTGGAGGATTTTTCGAAGAACTTTTGGCCCTCTACATTACCGTGACCGCCTGGTTGTAAATGAAATTAAGCTAATAGGCTGTGGTAGGCTGGACATTTTATCCTTATAGTTAAAGAAGACACTGCTTAGTGGCTCCATTCATGCTGCTAGAAAACAAGGAAAACCCTGTTTTTCGTAGAACGCCAATGTGAGCTAGGACGCTACAGCATGCTGCGTGTGTCGAATTAAAAATCCTCGACGCAAAGTCAGGACATCTGGAATTCTTTAATTCAGCAGGCCTACACCGAACTCCCTTTCGTCGCACTATTATTGATGATATTTTAGTCTAAATAAATTATTATTATGGCCATTTTTTCCCAATTAACAGGGATTTTTCCAGTATTTCAGACGAGCATAGATAAAACAAGTATAAAAATCCCCAATTCTAACCCCAACATCTGTTAACATTTTCAAAATATTTTACTATAAAAATTTCACTTTAGTCTCTTTTTATTCAATAATTCATTTTTTTTTTGTTATTCGTTGCCACTGTTTTCATTGTTGATATTTTTATGGTACAACTCATAAATACTGTTTTTGGATTTTGTCTAGTTTGGGCTATGTCAGCCCTGAAAATGACTTAAATTTAGATTAAAAATAAAAATGATTTGGATGCATTTATGCTATCTATCGTACAAAACAATGATTTTAGCATCCCCTCAGTTTTCGAGCAATAATATAGTAAGCTGATGGTACCTAATGCAGCGACGTAGTGATGCGTACAGATTTAGGACAGTGCAGCAGCAGAATCAACCCCTGATTATGAGCTACCTAACAGCAACAATAACAACAACAACAACAACACCGCCATTGTCGTTGATGACGATCTTTGGTCCTAATCAAAATTTATAGAGTCATTCATTGCCCACTTGGGATTGCATCTGGTTTATGTACTCGCGGACTCGTTTACACAACAAAAACCAACTATGCACATGCATAAACCTTCTACGTCTGGTTTCCAAATACTATTTGCTGATTAAAAGTACATTAAACCACCTCTTCCTCTACTGCCAAGAGTCCCCTCTGACAAGCATATCATTTTTGTATATTAGCTGTTTATGCACAATTTTCAGACCCCTTTTTTCGGAATATTTTTATCGTTATTACGAGTATAGTGGCTTAGGATACAATCCCAATTACGGATTCTCTAGACCGATTAGGACATGGATCCAATAGTCCAATGAAAAGGGAGAAATATTTTCATGTTCTCTAAAGCGGATAAAAAAAAAGCAGAAACAAAATCAAAACGTTAAACCACATACCCCAAATGAATAGGGTTCATTTACCCTTCCTGTATTGCATACCTTTAAACTGAGAATTGAATCTTCACCTACACGGGAAGTTTGGATTTATTTTAATTTTTAAATAACAAAAGATATTTTCAATGTGTCTATCGACGACATTAATTCTCATTTTAAAATGTTGCTTTGGAAGGCTAGAAATTATTGTTAATTGGTTGTGTTTTCTGGTTAATAAAGAGTCTTTTTTTTTTCTTTATATTTTAAAATGCACTTTTTCTTAAAATTCGATTTGAAAAATTTAATAAAATAATAGAAAGCCTATAAAAAGAAACAAAGAAACTTTCTTTTGCCTGCAGGAACTTCTAGTTTTCGTCTGCAAAAAATCCGTTGCTTTTACTTTTACTAATTCTGCACTAAAAAATAATTTGTCTTAAAGTTGGATTAGTCAATAAGCAAATTTTTCATGTACAGGACTCGAAAACTGACTGTCTGATGTAAATTTTTTTTAGGCTGTAATTATCCTGTACTCGTATTGTTTGTTTGTTTGCATGTAAGGTCCTTTCGCCATGAACCACCATTGAGAGACCATTTGGCGTCTACAAGTATCGTGTGAGTGGACATTACTAATTTCCTAAACGAAGGTGATCTGTTTTAATTAGGTTGGAACAATTTGAGTAAGTTAAATTTTGTAGTGTGTTAGTATGATTGATTAGGTTAAAAATGGGGCTTGGAAATGTGGAGAATTCTTAGTAGAACGCCACAGGATTGGCATATAGGCTAAGTGTGCTTTCTAAAAAGAAAAATCTGGGCGAGAGCAGAGCAGTTTTCGTACCAAGAATTTCAGTGCAGATGTTGAGTAGACTTGTTTGTTGGTAGTTGGCCAATGAGATGGTAAAAGGCTTTCACTGTTAGTCCGGTCTGTATTTCTATATACGGCTGAGAATATTGTTTGTCATTCCGTTAATAGACGAGGCATATTAGGGATAGCTGTGAGTATAGGTCGCCGAAGAGTTTTTCCCGGTAATTTTCCATGGTCCCCACATGACCCGCTTCCCAAAGCAACTCGATACTTCTATTGTTGGGTACTATGTCGAATATCGTTCAGAACAAGGTCATTCAATAGCGTTGAGGACGGCTTGGTTATTGAATCTCGTTCAGAATAAGGTCATACGGCAAGACACCTTATTGTAGATCTTGGATTTGGGTTCCATTGACCTCAATAATTGCAAATCAAATTGCTTTAAGGTCAGTTCGTGCGTCCGCAAACAGAAGTACATATTCCTTGAACCCGTCTAACTGTTCGAAAAAAGTTGCCTGTAGATAGACAGGTTGGTAAAAGCCTTCTTAAACCTCTTTGAGGACGTACATACTCTCAACACCGTTCCCAATTATGACTTCTCATCTGGATGTGGAAGGGTAGTTTGAATTTCTTTTTGAGTTGGGGGTAATTATAGTAGTTTTGAGTAAATTATGGAGGGGATAATTATCGAAGCAAAGATTATTGTAAGTAATTCTGATTTGGGCTTTATGAAGATACCCACAGAGATGGGTTTCCGACCACTTTCGATTAGGATTAATCAATAGCATTTTGACATATAAAGTGAGGAAATAGAGCAATGCACTGTCCAGGGGGGTTTGAGTTACTGTAATAATCTTATCCTGTCTGTCCATACACTTACTACTGACCAAATTATTATCCATCCTGTGGATAGCACAGACTTTGTCAATAATGTTGTTGATCTGAAAATTCTGTCTTCTTCCATGCGGAATGCAAATATCCAGGACTTTCTTGTAATCTACAAGATGGAGAGATATGGGTCTTAGGGAAGAGGTTTGCTCCAGCCGCCAATATAAAAATATTATCTGCATACAGGAAATGTTCATATGATGTAGTTATTAAAAAAACAGTAAAAATAGGGAAACTTTATCCTTAATTTTTTTTTAATGAAAAAGGGGAAACGATCACTTCCATTAATTCTGAGAGCTTCAGTCGTACGTTAACCAACTTTTATGGACTAAACTTAAAGGTGTGAATATGAAATTTTAAGAAAACGGTACCACAAGCAACACAGCATGACAAAAACGGCACCACAAGCAACAAGAGTTAGATGCCATTCTATAGCGCCATGACCATGAGGTCATTTGGCGACTTTATAGTTCATGTAGGCTAGCATTGCTGGCTTCCCTAATGAAACTAGTCGATAGTTATTTGGAGGGAAAATTTAGACCAAGGGAAGGTGTCCTATTCAAAAATAAAGTCTAAGTTAAATGGCATTTACGTAAAATATAGGGAATGGTGAGTTAAATGCTACAAGAATAGCATAAAGGACAAGATTTGTTGCCGAAGAGGAAATCATGAGTGAGAAGGTTCTTTTTCTAGAATTTCATAATGGTTGTTGAATAGACTGGCTTAAAAATTTGAGGAAAGCTAAATATTTTAAGTTATCCGCCAAATATTTAGCCAATTCATTGAGCACTGAATATTTTGACGATCCACAACTTACTTCGAGGGCAGACAGGCTACCTGTAAACTTAGCTATTTACAGGTAGGGAAGCCTATATTTTTCTATGGAAAGAGAAGCCTATATTTTTTTTATAAATAAAATTATATTAACTCAGAGAAATTTAAAATTTTGGAGCACTTAAAAACCAACATCCATTTAGTAATAGTTAAATTAGCATGCGAAAAAATTATCAAAAATAGCTTTAGAATTATTGAACTTTGCCAAAAGTCCTGTTGAAAAAAATTACTGATATTTTTTTTTAAATAATGGCAAAATAAAATCAAAATAATAAAATTTAAATTTAATATAAATTTATTTTAAAAATAAGTTTGATTAATTTTTACTTTCCAAATCAAAAATTGGATATTTCTTATTAATTAATTATATATTTTTTTATTTCAATATAAAATATTTAAATAGAATTTTTTTTGTTGAATATTGCATATTAATTTGCCTATGACACAGATATGTATAGTAAAAAATAGTCGACTTTCATTTACTCCATTAATAATTAGACATATTTAATGCTGAATGCAAACAAATTGTTTAAATCCGGAAAATATACACATTTTCGAATAGGAATGTGTATATAAATACGATAGTATACGATGTGGGATGGGAAAAAGTGCCCACAGTGAATATTATTCATATTTAGTTTATTCCGGTACATTTATCTATAATTTTAATTTATTGTCTTATATAGAAATAAGTTAGACTGCAAGTGTGCAAACAATAATAAACACCCCCCACATACATGCATAGGTCGAATAATTTATAGTCAGTTGTGCCAACAACCTCTTCCTCGAATCGTATGCCTCGGCGGGACCAACATAATCCCCATGCCAATGGGATCAGCTTTTGAGTGCGAATTAATTGTGTTGCTCAGCAATAAAGTTTTATTATGCGTGTCTCATGTGAACGTGACGTTAATTGAGTTATTCGAAAATGACAAGGGACCTAAGCTTTATATTTGCCAATAGCCCTACCTACCATCATCCAGTCAGTCAGCCAGCCATTGAAAATTGTCAGATAACAACGGGTATCTTTACCTGTCTATATGCGCCTATGTGCAACTAGGCTCTACTATCCTCAATCAACGAGGCAATCTTCTAGTCCCACTAGACTCCCTGTCCCAGTCGGTCTTTGCCAAAACGCATTCTGAACACAATCTGTTGGCAAACGATGCAATGCAATTTTATCATAAAATGTTTATGAAGGCAAATTTTAAATTATTTATTTTCCACTCCTTATAGATTCAACCAATACATGTACATTTTTTTTAAGTGCATTTTTAAACAAATTTTTTTAATAGTCCCTACCCAATATACAAAACATATTAGCATTGTGCACTGTTTGTATTTATCCGTTGGTGCTGGTGACTTAACTTGTGCATACAAAATACATCCCTTAGCGAACACACAAAAAAATTAAATAAATTAAACAAAACCAAAAAAAAAAAATCGCCCATAAAATTCAAAATAAAAAGTCAACAAAATAATGAAGGAAATTTAAATTTATTGTTGATAATGGCGAAGGTAGTAGAATCGCAGCCATAATTGCATATTGATATTGTTTTTAAAATTTATTAAAAAATCAAAGTTATCTGGCGGTATAATATGGCGTTGTGATAATGGCATAGCTGAGAGAGATTTTTTCCTTTAGTTTTTTTCATATAACATTTTTTGTCCGCAATCTTCTATAATATTAGCTTTATAGAAAAAAAAAACCAAATAAATTATGAATAAAATCCATTCTATTCTAGCCTGTATTGGATAAAATATTTTTGAACAAACACTTACGCCATCTATAGGAAAACCTCTAAAGCTGTTCGTTTTCATAATAATTAAACTATTCTTTAATCATCATAATAAAGGGAAATTTCTATAACAATTTAAACGAACAAATAAAAATCATTAAAAAAAAATTTGATAAAAAATTATCTTGTAAAAGTATAACGCCATCTATTTGAAAATGTAGAAAATAGATTTTAAATACTCTTGATTTATGATTTTTAAATTATTTGTGGTAACTTATTTTCATTAAAAAAAATTATTCTAAATAACTAAATTAATAATATTATTTTCTAATTGCAAATTACCAAAAAATTGGTTTTTATTTTATAGAGTTCGACATAATATGACATTTTCTTGAAATTGTTGGACAATTTGATTTGACTGTACAGAAAAATTATTTCAATCTTTTGGTCAAAAATTAATATAAGCATTAAAAAAAAATTTGTGATATAAAATTTTTATAGAAAAAAAAAAGTAAATAAAAATTTAAGAAAAAATAAAAGGCCTTTTATTGAACATGTTACACACAACGCCATCTTATTAAAAATGTGAAAATTAGTCGTAAATTTTATTACTCAGTATTTATAATTTTTTAACTATTGGTGGAGACCTATTTTCGTTAGCAGAGAAACAGAAATATCTCTAAATAACAAAATTAATAATATATTTTGCTTAAGTAGTGATTAGCGATATTTTTGGCAAAATCTCGTTAAATATAAATTGGTGAAATTGATATTAAACGACATCTCGCGGAAATTGTCAGGAAAAATTTCCCTTTTCGACTGTATAGAAAAAGTTATTTCAATCTTTGGACCAGTAAAAAAAGTTTTGTGATTTAAAATTTATAAAATTGTAAAAAATAAAGAGAAGTTAAAAAAAATATAATAAGCCTGTGACATTCACGCCATCTGACTGAAAATGTAGAAAATAGATTTGATTACTCTTTGTGGTTACTCATATTTGTAATGAAAAAAAAAGAAAATAAGTTTAAACAACTAAATGAATAATACATTTTGTATTACTAGAAATTCGCGATATTTTTGGCAAAATATCGTTAAAAATAAATTTTTGAAAATGACATTTAACGACATTTCACGGAAATTTTCGGAAAAAATGTTCTTGTTCGACTGTACAGAAAAAATTACTTGAATCTTGTGGACTAGTAAAAAAATGTTGTGATTTAAAATTTATAAAATTGTAAAAAAATTAAGAAAAATCTAAAAAAAAATATACTAAGTCTGTGACATACAACGCCATCTGACTGAAAATGTGGAAAATAGATTTTACTACTCTTTGTGGTTACTTATTTTCCTAATAAAAAAAAGGGAAAAGAAGTTTAAACAACTAAATTAATAATATTTTTTCTAAAGGCGGATAATTAATTAATTATTTTTTGGGACATATAACGACATCTCTTTGACAACATTCGACAAAAAACTCTTGTTTGACTATTCACAAAAAATATCTTAACCTTTTGGTTTTTAAACCAAATAAACCTATAAATTTTCCTGCTTTCAATAGACCTATCAGCCTCCTACCAGTACTTGGTAAGCTTTTTGAAGAGCTCCTAATAAAATGACTCTATACAATAAAAGAATTATTTCTGATCACCAATTTATCTTCTAATCTGAACACTCCATAATTTAGCAATACCATAGCGGTTTTGATAACATTGTACCCTCTTTTGATAGGGAAAAGTATTGTCCAGGAGTATTTTTAAATATCTTACAAGCTTTCTATCGTGTGTAGCAACCTAGGCTCTTTTTGGAACTCAAGAGCTTCCTTCCTTCAATATACTAGCTTATCATAAATAAATTCATATATCTCTCAAAGTCATTCAATTGTCTCTGAATGGCTTGCGTAACATTTATCCTTAACGGCTCCCCACAGAATATAATCCAACGGGCTCAAATCACAGCTCCGAGACGGCCAATTGACATCAGAATTTCAGCTGATTATTCGGTTTACTAAAGCAGTGCCCAAAACTTGGGTTGTTACGTTGGCTGTATGGCAACCAAATGTCGTCCATGACATTCTCTTCAACTTTTGGAAACAAAAATTCGTTGAGCATGCCACGATAGTGCTCACCATTGACCGTAACGGCGGCTCCTTCATTGTTTTCGAAGAAAAACGGGCCAATGATGCCTCCACTCCAAAATCCTCACTAAACCATGACTCGTTGTGAATGCATCGGCTTTTCCATGGTGACGTATGGATTTTCTGAGCCGCAGATGCGACAATTTTGTTGACATACCCACCGGGGTTGACATGGGCCTCATCCGAAAAGATGAGGTAAAAATGCTCACCTTCGGACAATTGATCGTGAACCCATTGGGCAAACCAAAAACGCTTCGGATGGTCATGCGGCTTTAGCTGTTGGACTAATTGAACTTTGTAAGCTTTCATACCGAGGTCTTTGTGCAAAATTCTCAACAGAGAAGTGCGAGAAATGTTCAATTCCTGAGAACGGTGACGAGTTGATGTTGATGGATGATCACTGACATTTTCAGAAACGGGGGCAATATTCTCGGTCGTACGCATTGTCTTAAAGCGGGAACGAGTTGCTTTGGCAACCAACAAACCAGTTCCGCGAACTCGCTTCAAGAATTTACCCACAAATTCACGTGATGGCATCCGATCTTTACTCATTTTTTTTTTAAATTTCTCACAGTTTGGGTTGAAGACTCACCACTTTGGAAGTAAGTTCACAATATTTCCCATTTTTCTTCAAGCGTATGGATTACCATTTCGTAAAATTCAGACTTTCAAATAACAATCTGTCAATTCGTGTTGACATTTAACACTCAAGTACTTCAAATAAATAGTAGTTCAAAATGGAACCGCTAGATGGACCACACTATACTACCTACATAATGATCAGAAGAATGCACACTTTACTTTCACTCTTTGCCAAGGAAAACCAACACCTTTACATCTTAACCGCAACATGATTCCACAATTTGATAAAGTACAATACGATATTTAGAACTTCACCTAAACCAGATATTAACATAGAACCCACATACTAGATTGAAAAGACTTAAAACTAAAAGACATTACCTAACAACTTCTTAGACTATTACACAAAATTCTCAAAACTAATAATAAAAAGTAAACTTCTAATATACAATACAATTTTAAAATCTAATTCGATATATGCTATTTTAAAACACTATTTCCTAAAGTCTAGATTAAAATAAAATTTTTCAAAATATACAACAAAAAATAATATCTTAACTTTTACCTTTACAATAAAATGTTTCAATAAAAAATGTGTGATTTTTTTAAATAAAAAACTGTACGTCCCAAAAAATTAATCCACAGTTTATCGGGTTGTGTGGCTTGTGGTATTACCTCATTAAAACCACATGTCATCTAGATAAAAAAAATTTAATTTGGGCCAAAAAAATCTATTTCTCATAGTGTCATAGCATTCTGTCTCTTCTTCTTCATTTTTCAAAGAAATAATTTCAGTTATCCAACGAAAGTACAATGGCGTTTTTACAGTCACTTGAGAATTTTTAGAGTTTTATATTAGCGCCATCTTTGAAGAAAATTTTGTACGAAAAAACGCGAAAAATGCCTATGACTTTAGATAATATTTAATTAATCATTTAAAATGGCATATTTAATTTTAAATAAAAGTTATTTTTATTTATATATTATTTTTAAAATTTTTTAAATAAATAAATATATTTTTCCGAACTTTAATATGGATAACTTTTTAATCATCAACTATTAAAATTATAAATAAATTGAAGGTAAAATCATTTTTAATAAAAGTAAATATTATATTTTGAGTTTTAAAATTTTTTTTTAAATTTATACTAACATTTTTGATGAAATATATCATTCAAATTCACAAATACTATCTATATAAGGTTATCTCAAATAAATACAGTAAGTAATATTATATGTAAAAAAATAAATAATAATATGTGTACAAAAAAAGTCAACGAAGAACAGAAACTAAAATTTTTAATAATTAAAAACACACCCATACATACACCTACTATGATAAAAGTCCGAAATGAAAAATCAACATTTGATTATCTTTATCACGATCGTTTTTAATTCTCCAATTAAACACTTTGGGTAATAGTATCTTGTCTCTTATACGGACTTTGTAATGTAATCTTTTATATTTGAAAGAAAAAAAAAATTACCTAAAAAAAAAACGGACAAAAACCAATTCCGATACAAGTAATCCGGAATATCTTATCGCAAAAATATAATCTGATCACGACGAGCCACATTGGGCGGCTTTAATATTCTCTCACCTTATACTATGGCACTAACTTACCTTCGTTGACTTATACTACAAGTAGCTTATCTCAGATTACCTTACCTTTAATTTAGTTCATCTTGTTTTTGTTTTTCTTTTTTTTCATTTTATATAATTTCTTTTGGTAATTTTATTTAATTGGTCCATCCTCTGCAATCGGTAAATATTTATTTTATATTTAAATGAGTTGACATTTATTTAGCAATTTTATTACCAATTTCATTTTATAAAATATTTATCTTTTTGCTTTCATATTAAAATTGTAAGGTTTTGTTTATATTTTATGTTAAAAATAGTTTTTATCTTTTGTTTTAAATATATTTTTTTTTAAATAATACAAACCTTATGATAAAAGCTATTTAAATAAGAATAAGGTTTGTTATTGTTAACTACCAGAAGTGAAATTTTTTGAATTACCTTAAAAAGGTTAATAAGTCTAAAATTATTTAAAAAAAAAAATGAAACATAAGAAAATAAGATAAAAATACGCAACTACAATTTTAAATTTTGATTTTATAATTTCAAATGCTTAAATATTTTTTGCACGAAATGTGCTACATTTGAGCAAACTAACCGAAAAATAGTAAATTTTGTTAAAAAAAATCACCTCTTTTAACCGATTTAAGTATAAAAAATCAATTGTATTAAACAATAAGTAAAATGTCATTCAGATAATACTTTGTGAAAGATATCTTATCATCTTTAAAATCAAGAACATATCGTTTATCATCGCATCAAAAGATTAAATTTGACGAAGGCGCATGTCAATTGGTCTGTGAGAAAATAAAGAAATGTGTTTGGATTTATAAAAGTCCTCATTGGTCCGACATGATATCGGTAGTATATTAAAAAAAGCCATTACGTACTAAATATAAGGATCAGTATAACTAGAAAATTGTCAGTCATGGAGGTGCCAAAAATATGGCTGTGGGGTTGTTTTTTTTTACCAAGACGTAAAAAATTTTTGCCATTACTGACCATTGTTAATATATTTAAATTATTGAAGAAACCTCAGCTGAGGATTAAATGCAATTCTAATTGGTATATAGTGATCCTAAGCATGTACAAGAGTATAACTTCACAACACCAGAGTTGAAGTCCGTACGTCCAGATTGGCTTCAGTACTATATTGTAAAAGAACATTTTACTGTATATTGTTAGCTTCCATCTGTTAAACCTGAGTCCTAGATGACGTACTTTGTCTTTTGGTAGAATAATCCTGCCGTTCAGGATAATGAGAGGAAATAGTTCTTGACAATAAGTGAAAGTAATATGAACACATTTTTACTCGTAAACCTTTATTTTTCACTTTTGAAGCCATTTTTGAAGGGATCAAATATTGGTTTGAGGATTGGTGGATGTTATGATAGGGTTTTAGTGATGAGATAAGGTTTTTATTGATACTTTGAATATTGTGAGTGTAGATGTTGTCCAATAAGGGACCAAGGATATTATCTTGTGGGACACCTGTTTGGATAGGCAATATATCAGAATAATCGATATTCTCAAAATATAATTTTTATGGGCACTTAAACACGATTTTTTTTTTTTTTTTTTATTTATTTAACAGGTTTTCATTTTCTACATTTGTACAATTTTTAACACATATATGCATTTTTATACACACATAGTCATGACAACACAGTCGCTCCTATGGAGCACATAACGGCACTAGAAAACTCCGTTAACTCTCTTCCGTCTGACTTCTGCCTTAGGTACGGTCTTGAGGTACGGTCCGGATGCTTCCGTGAACTCTCTTCCATCTGCTTCTGCCTTTTGGGTTTTTTTGCCTGGGGTACGGTCTTGGGTTTTTGCCTGATGTACGGTTTTTGCCCTGAGTACGATGAAAGCCAAATGAGTTCTTGCCTGAGGTGCGGTCCGGATGATTATTCTTGTGCTGTTTCATGATAAGATGTTTTTTATGGCTTGCGGCTTATCAGGCCAGCGAAGCAACCCCCAGTGACGTTGGGGGACCCTACGGACTACATATGTAAGGCTTGTAGTTGGCCTCTCACCCCGGCACCAATCCCGAGATGGCGGCAGCGGGAGTCGAACCCGCTACCTACCTGCGACACGCGGTTTTCTAGTCGTCACCCATCCGAGTACTAACCACGCCCAGTCCTGCTTAACCCGATTGCTAGTTTAAAAAATATTGTTAAAAATGAAGTCACTGCGACTAAGCCAGAAAATACTGACAAGTTGGGTAAAGCAGCTCCCGAAGATTGGACTGCCATATATGTGTACGAGGTCTGTTCAAAAAGTATCGCGAATTTTTTTTTTTTTTCAAAAATTATTTATTTATTAATGAATATTTATTTTGTCCCCTTCATAATAATCCCCACCAGATAATATACACTTGTGCCAACGTTTTCTCAAATCCTCGAAGCAGTTCAAAAAATGATTTTTTTGTGATCTTGTTCAGATCCTCCTTCGATGCCGTCTTTATCTCCTCAATCGCAGCGTAACATCGTCCTTTCATGGGGCTCTTCAGTTTCGGAAACAAGAAGAAGTCACAGGAAACCAGATCTGGGGAATACGGTGACGGCAGCTTTATTTGTGTTCTTCCACAAATCCAGGCGTTTCTGGCGGATTGCTTCGCACAACATGCGCATAACTTGCAGGTAATATTTCTTATTTACCGTTCTACCCTGTGGTAAGAACTCATGATATATTACGCACTTTTTTCGGTCTTGGCTCATGCGGTCTTGGCTCATGCGGCAGCTTCCATTGGGATGATTGAGCTTTGGCTTCTACGTCAAAACCACAAACCCATGATTCGTCACCAGTTATGACCCTCTGGAGCAAATTAAGGTCATCGCGGACAGAGTCCAACAGCTCCTTACTAATGTTAATGCGATGCTTTTTTTGGTCGAAATTGAGCAAAAATCGAGGACGAGCCAAAATACGTGCAAACAAAGCAGCTGTCAAAAATGAACCGAACATTTACAATAGCCAAACTTCTCGGCATAAGTGAGACACATGAGTACCAACATAACGCCACAAAAAAAAATCAAAAATTGAATATACGTAACGCGCGGAGATTCAAACTTTTTGAACAGACCTCGTATGTATGGTAAGCTGTAAATATAAGTAAAGGAAATGCTGCAAATTATCAAAAAATACTACAATTTTTTATTCAACTGCCTTAACCACGTTTTTCTATTTTAATAAATGTGCAGCTATATGGATATTTTTTTTTACATATTTAATGTCATTTAAAATTATATATTTAATCCTTTTGTGTAGATTTCATTTTATATTTTTTTAATATATATAAAATAAAATATAATTTCGTTTTTTAATATTGAGCAGCGTATTGTTATTATTTTGTATGCATCAACAAATTTGAAAGCAAATTGGCAGAACATGCAAATTAACACTTATTGTATAATTAGTTTTAATTAAATATAACCGATGCTTATAGCAATTTATCTATAAAAATACGCAAGGAAAACTGGTCGATTGTCCTAATATTAATATGAAAACGGTTGAATTATTTTTAAATTTTTCACTTACACTCACAAAGTAGGCATTTTCCTCATTTTTATTTTAATATTATTGTTCATAAGAATATTTATTTCTAAATATTATTTTCTAAAACATAAAAGCCATTATGTAAAATGAATGTTTTTAAATATTGTGGAACCTTATTACCTTCCATACAGCATAGCCAATACACCAACCGTTCTGTGTTCATTTTCTCCTTCTCGTAATTTGTCCTAATTTTCTACAAAAATAAAACTATTTTCACTAATAAAAAAATACAAAAATCAATTACAAAACGACTATAGAGTGAAAAAAAAAATCTTTAATAATTTAAATGCAAATAAAAATGTAGAAAATTTATTATAAATAAACATCATCAATTGATACTTTATTACCTGCTGTGAAACTGATTCCACCATTAAAAATTTTCACATTTCTGGATATTACACATTAATTTGTTATTTTATTTATTCTGTTTGATTATGTTTTTTTATTTACAATTTGTTATAATTTTTCTTTTTTATTAAAAGGATCAAAATACTCTCAAAAATTATATTAAAATATAAAAAAAGAGAAGAATAAAAAAATTAAACGATTGAAAACGAGTTGAATCGGTAATAAAATTCGAATTGCAAAAATTTTAATTTCAACATTAAATGGAGACGACCAAATATCTTTTAATGATGCATTTTTATGAGACACATTATTTTTTTTTATTTCAATAATTTTTCTTTTCATGTTTTTTTTTATAGATACTGTCATTGAGTGCGATGTTTGAGATATTTTTTATCGTTTACTGTGTGCGTATTACTTGAATTTTACAAATAAAAACAAACAAAATATTTTATGGAATATTGGGGGAAGTTGGAAGCTCACTTTTCACACAATTTTGATGGAAACTTAATGCTCGAATTGTTAGGGATTTTTTAAAATGATATTAATTACGATTGAAGAGCAAGGATATTTTGTGGGAATGGAAATTTACTGGTATTTTGTTTTAAAATTAATTTGATTAAAATACGATACACGAAATAAATTTCATTACAGCTCGTACGGCTATAAATATGTAAATTCAAACCATAAAAATATTTTCTGCAAATGAAAAATTTGATGATATTTTTTTATTCAATTAATTAATTTTCTGCCAACGAAAGCAAGAATTTGTTAATTTGTTTTTCCAATCAAAATATATTAATAACAACCCCTGCCAAAAATACCCCTGTTTAAATGCAGCTAAATTATTATACTGAAAATTTTTACGGAAAATATTTACGGAAAATTTTTACAGCAAATTTTTTTCCTATAAATTTTTTTAATGGAATTTTTTTTAATGAACATTTTTTTTCTGCAAATTGTTTTTACTGAACATTTTTTATTAAAAATTTTTCTTGCTGAATTTTTTTTTTTTTTAATTTTTACAAAACATTTTTACGGACAATTTTTGCAGAAAATTTTTACAGAAAATTCTTACTGAAAATTTGTAACTCCAAATTTTTTAAATGCAAATTATTTTTACTGAACATTATTTTACTCCAAAATTGTTTGCTGAAGATTTTTTTACTGAAAACTTTTTAGTGCAAATTGATTTATGTTACTGTAAATTTTTTTAAGGCAAATTTTTGACTGAAATTTTTTTTTCTTTAAATTATTTTACTGCAAATTTTTTTACAGAAAATTTTTACTGAAAATTTCTACTAAACATTTTTCCTGTAAATTTTTGCTGAAAATATTGACAAAATATTTTTTTTAATGAAGATTTTTTTATTGAAAATTTTTTTACTGCAAGTTTTTTTACTGCAAATTTTTATACCAAACTTTTGCCGAAAATTTTTACGGAAAATTGTATTGCCCGCCAATTTGTTACCGTAAATTTTTTTAATGCCAATTTTTTTACTGCAAATTTTTTACTGCAAATAGTTTTTCTTCAAATTTGTTTGATACAAATTTATACTCAAATTTTTATTGAAAATATTTTTACTGCAAATAAAAACTGATATATTTTATTGCAAAGTTTTATTGTACATTTTTACTGAAAATATTTACTGAATATCTTTTTACTGAACATTTTTTACTGAAACTTTTCTTGCTGAACATTTGCAAATTTTAACTGAAGATGTTTTTTACTAAAAATTTTTTATTAAAAATTTGTTTATTGAAAATTTTTTACTGCAAATTTTTTTACTGTAGACTTTTTCCTGCAAATTAAATCTGAAATATTTTGCTGGAAATTTACTGCGAATTAAAATTGAAATATTTTGCTAGAAATTTTTATTGCAAATTTTACCGAAATTTTGTTACTGCAAATTTTAACTGAAGATTATTTTATTAAAGTTTTTTTATTAAAAATTTTTCTTGCTGAATTTTTTTTTTTTTTAATTTTTACAAAACATTTTTACGGACAATTTTTGCAGAAAATTTTTACAGAAAATTCTTACTGAAAATTTGTAACTCCAAATTTTTTAAATGCAAATTATTTTTACTGAACATTATTTTACTCCAAAATTGTTTGCTGAAGATTTTTTTACTGAAAACTTTTTAGTGCAAATTGATTTATGTTACTGTAAATTTCTTTAAGGCAAATTTTTGACTGAAATTTTTTTTTCTTTAAATTATTTTACTGCAAATTTTTTTACAGAAAATTTTTACTGAAAATTTCTACTAAACATTTTTCCTGTAAATTTTTGCTGAAAATATTGACAAAATATTTTTTTTAATGAAGATTTTTTTATTGAAAATTTTTTTACTGCAAGTTTTTTTACTGCAAATTTTTATACCAAACTTTTGCCGAAAATTTTTACGGAAAATTGTATTGCCCGCCAATTTGTTACCGTAAATTTTTTTAATGCCAATTTTTTTACTGCAAATTTTTTACTGCAAATAGTTTTTCTTCAAATTTGTTTGATACAAATTTATACTCAAATTTTTATTGAAAATATTTTTACTGCAAATAAAAACTGATATATTTTATTGCAAAGTTTTATTGTACATTTTTACTGAAAATATTTACTGAATATCTTTTTACTGAACATTTTTTACTGAAACTTTTCTTGCTGAACATTTGCAAATTTTAACTGAAGATGTTTTTTACTAAAAATTTTTTATTAAAAATTTGTTTATTGAAAATTTTTTACTGCAAATTTTTTTACTGTAGACTTTTTCCTGCAAATTAAATCTGAAATATTTTGCTGGAAATTTACTGCGAATTAAAACTGAAATATTTTGCTAGAAATTTTTATTGCAAATTTTACCGAAATTTTGTTACTGCAAATTTTAACTGAAGATTATTTTATTAAAGTTTTTTTATTAAAAATTTGTATATTGAAAAATATTTTTTTTGGAAATTTTTTTACTGAAGATTTTTTGCTGAAAATTTAAAAATTTTCTGAATAAAATTTTTTTAAATGGTAATTACTAAAAATTTTTTATTGAAAATTTTGTTACTGAGTATTTTTTTAATAAAAATTTTTAATGTAATTTTTTTTACTGCACATTTTTACTGAAAATTTTTAATAAAGATTTTTGATTAAAAATTTTATGAATAAAAATTTTTTTACTGATAATTATTTTACTAAAATTTTTTTATTGAAAATTTTGTTACTGCAGACTTTTTTACTAAAGATTTTGTACTGAAAAATATTTTGCTGCAAATTTTTATTGCAAATTTTACCGAAATTTTGTTACTGCAAATTTTAACCGAAGATTATTTTATTAAAGTTTTGTTAATAAAACTTTGTTTATTGAAGATTTTTTATTGAAAACTAAAAATTTTCTGAATTAAAATTTTTTTACTGATAATTACTAAAAATTTTTTTACTGCGAATTTTTTTACTGCAAATTTTTACTGAAAATTTCTACTTAAGATTTTTATTAAAGATTTTTCATTAAAAATTTTATGAAAAAAAATTTTTTTACTGATTATTATTTTACTAAAATTTTTTTATTGAAAATGTTGTTACTGAATATTTTTTTACTAAAAATTTTTACTGTAGTTTTTTTTTACTGCAAATTTTTTTACTGCCATCTTTTTTACTACAAATTTTTACATAAATTTTCTTACTGCATTTTTTATTAAAAATTTGTTTAATGAAAATTTGTTTTCTGCAAATTTCTTTACCGAAAATTTTTATTGCAAAAATATACCGAAAATTTTTTATTGAACATTTTACTGAAGATATTTTTACTGAAGGTTTTTTCACTTAAGATGCTTTAATAAAAATTTAGTTAATGAAAATTTTTTTTACTGAGAATTAAGTTACTAAAAATTTTATTTTACAAAAAGTACAAATTTTTTAAATATAAAATGTTAATAAAATTTTATTATTAATATTAAAACAATCCTTAGAATATTATGAAAAAGTATTCCGCTGTTAATTTATCTCTTACCAAATAATTAATTTATTGTGTGTTTTAGATATAAATAGTATTGTGAATTAATTTAACCTTCTACATCCTCTTTGTATCATTAAACTTCTGAAATAAATTCTTAGCTATTTTATAATTAAAAACTAATTTCATAAACATTCCAATTGAATTCGAGCAGGCGTTTTTTAAATGCCACTTGAACAAATGATATTTAACTAGCCATTATCTGTACGCCTCTTCTATTTTCTATCTAATAAACTACAGAAAGGAAAAAAATCTGAATCTATTCTGTTTAGTCTCAATTGATATTATTATCAATAAAATATGTTTTCTCCGCCATAAATTCTGGTTAATATTTCATCGTAAACATAAATTTAACATCATCATCGTTTACAAATTATCAAGAATCATTTTCACGGAGTCGTCAACTACGGCCATGTTGTTGAGATTCGATCCAAAACTTTGAAGGCCTCGAATAGTCTCAGTCGCCTGGATATGTATAGTCTACAATCGAGATTTATTTTGTGTTACTAGCTATTATTGATCAATAGTTGGCAGTATTAAAAATTAATTGTAATTTCGATGTTTTTATTGTACGCGTTCGAATTTTTATTGTAGCGTATACTATTCCGTCGTTAGTGTCTCTCCATAACGAAAATGTTTACATTTTTCATCGTTGTTGGTCGGAAAGTATTTTATTACGAAATTTTATTAGATTACCCATTTTGGACACTTTTCAAAATATTTATACAATCAAGAGTTTACCACATTTTTACACTAAATTAATTTTATTTATAACTGTTGCGTTCTGGTGGCAACCATCCTTGGTACCTCTTATACCTGATACCCCATGTACATACGTCCTTGTTCCATAATTTTATTATAAAACTTTCCAGGCGATTATAAATTAAAACATTTTTTTAATTTATATTGCTTGGCATGATCATATTTTATATTCGAACACTACTTTTATGAGAGTTTGTTTTACCTAATGAAGCTGACAAATGTCCAACTGTGCTGATAATTTTAATTATTCTCTTTTTTGGAAATGTTTGAAAATTAAGAATCCATAAAAAATAGTTAATTTTACGATGAAAATACTTTTGTTTAAATTGTTAGAGCATTTAACAAGAAGATGGGAAACTATTAAATTATTATAAATTAAAAATGTAATAAAATCAGTATCGTTTTTATATTGTCTCGTTATCAGAAAACAAGTTGTATTAATAATTTTATAGTTACTGTTTTTATTAGTCAAGATTTATTTGGATTTTTTATACTTTTATAATAAATTAGATAAAAAAATGTCTATAGACAAATTCTTTTTAATTATTTATTATTTTGCCATTTTTATGAGATTTTCTTTTCTTTGAATTTTATTTATATTCGCGTTTAAGATTTTTATCATTTTTCCCATAGAATATTAAGAAAAAATATTTTTGTTGATATATGAAATTGATAAAATTTGTTTTATGTTTAAGAAATTTGAAAATAATTATTTTTATATAACACACCATAAATCAAGATTTTTATGAGTCATTTAAAATGGCAAATTTTGATTATATCACGATTAGATATTGTATTTGATGGTTTTTATTTACCATTTGAGATAAAAATATCTTTATATTGATATAAAAAATATCTTTTATGTTTCAGTTTGAATACAATTGATTTGAGAAATAAAATTCTTTTCATTTGTGATATTGTTGGAAATATAATTTTATATATGAGATGTGCTAGAAAAGTAATGAGACTAATTTTTTATGGTAACATCTTCGAAAAGTTGTTCCTTTTAGCAGCTAAATATAGGAGGGGCATTGTTAGCTATTTTAGAAATAATGCTGGAAGGCTACAACTGAAATCGCCTTCAGCTAATCAAGACGATGTTTTTTCAAGGTTTTTTTTTGAAACCTTGGAGAAGGACAACAGTCAGACAGATTTAGATCAGGAGAATTGGGAACTGAAGGGTCAGTAAAATTTCGTCATTGCAATGCATCGAAGTATCTGCAATGTCCGATCTAGCACGAAGACGTATTTTGAGCCTTTTAAGGACGTCTTTATATACATTTTTTTATGAACAATCCCCTCTTTGCCAACCTTCAAAACCCCCCTCCCCTCCCTAGCCAAAAAAATTATTGTTAATGCCAACGTTGCAACTTTTTAATATTAAAACTGGTCGACTTACCAATTTAAACACCGAATTTAATGGCCGAGACTTGCTGGAAATGTCGGTATTCAATTTTCCTTCGCTTACCATACTCTATAGGGTCCGAGTATACGAACAATTTATATGCTGAAAAATTATGTAGTATTATCAGATAGTGATGCCAGTTTAATAAAATTTTTGCCACACTTCGTATGAAATGTGAAGACGAAATATCCTAAATGCTGGACTAGTTGTTGGATGGCCCCCTTAGACGTATTGATTTAACAGGGGACTAATTTACGAACTTATCAAACTGTTTCGCTCAAAAATTCTGACCATAACATCAAAGTTACTGCTGTATAGGACACTAAATCTGTTAGACATCATGTATTCTTTGAAAACTCAGGGTCTCAGAAAATAACATTACAAACTCTTATCTGCGTTTGAGAGGAGAATCCTATAGAGAATTTTTGGCCACTTACATGACGACAATTAATTTCGGAGCCCCGTCTATTATTGAAAGTGTAAATTCTTCGGTGGCAAAAAATTTTTTTGGAGTGCTAAGAAATAGCGGAAAAGGAGCCCAACTTAGGGAAGACTTCCATATCGAAAGCTTATGTTAATGTGGTAAGATTGAATGCTCTTGTAACATCAAACTGTTTATTAACATTGAAACCAATGAGCAATTTCTGGAAATGCTGAGATAACGGTCTCTCTATCATAATAAAATATTATACATTTCTATTGAAAATTATTAAATTCTGAAAATAAATTTTTTTTTAAAAGATACAAAAAGAAATTTTAAGAAAAAAATAAAACGGGTCCAACAAAGTCAAACCCAAATCATCTGTGGTGGGCTGGACACTTTACCCACAAAGATGAAAAAGATCCTTCCCGAAAAGTCTACAGTGGCGCCATCTATGGTCTTAAAAGGTAAAGTAAGCCATGCCTTTGGATGCAAAAAAAAATGCTGAGAGTATCGAGCTATTCTAGAAAAATGGAAGTCTGGGGTTTTTTGATTAAGTAGGCTTAGACCATAATCTCGATTGTCGCGCCGTTGATAATGATAATATTGATTTTTACTGCAAATTTTTTACTACAAATTGTTTTACTGAAAATGTTTTTATTGCTATTGTTTTTACTGAAAATTAAAACTGAAATTTTTATTGCTAAGTTTTATTTCAAATTTTTACAAAAAATATTTACTGAAAAGCTTTTTACTGAATATTTTTTACTAAAGATTTTTTTGCTGAAAATTTTTATTGCAAATTTTTACCGAAATTTTGTTATTGCAAATTTTAGCGGAAGATATTTTTACTAAAGATTTTTTATTAAAAATTTGTTTATTGAAAAATTTTTTACTGCAAATTTTTTTACTGTAGATTTTTTATTGAAAATTTTCTTACTGAAGACCTTTTTATTAAAGATTTTGTACTGAAAAATATTTTGCTATAAATTTTTATTGCAAATTTTACCGAAATTTTTGTTACTGCAAATTTTTACTGAAGATTATTTTATTAAAGTTTTCTTAATAAAAATTTATTTATTGAAAATTTTTTTTTATTGCTGAATGAAAATTTTTTTACTGATTATTAAAATTACTAACATTTTTTTTATTTGAAAATTTTGCTACTGAGTATTTTTTAATAAAAATTTTTTAGTGTAATTTTTTTACTGCAACTTTTTTTACTGCAAATATTTACTAAAGATTATTTTATTAAGGTTTTGTTATTAAAAATTTGTTTATTGAAAATTTTTTTTATTGAAAATTTTTTTTTTTTGCTGAATGAAAATTTTTTTACTGATAATTACAAAAAATTTTTGAATTGTAATTTTTGTTGCTGAGTCATTTTTTAATAAAAATTTTTACTAAAAATTTTTCAATAAAAATTTTATGTAGAAAATTTTTTTACTGATAATTATTTTACTAAAATTTTTTTATTGAAAATGTTGTTACTGAATATTTTTTTACTAAAAATTTTTACTGTAGTTTTTTTTTACTGCAAATTTTTTTACTGCCATCTTTTTTACTACAAATTTTTACATAAATTTTCTTACTGCATTTTTTATTAAAAATTTGTTTAATGAAAATATGTTTTCTGCAAATTTCTTTACCGAAAGTTTTTATTGCAAAAATATACCGAAAATTTTTTATTGAACATTTTACTGAAGATATTTTTACTGAAGGTTTTTTCACTAAAGATGCTTTAATAAAAATTTAGTTAATGAAAATTTTTTTTACTGATAAATATTTTACTAAAAATTTTATACTGAAAATTTTGTTACAAAAAGTACAAATTTTTTAAATATAAAATGTTAATATAATTTTATTATTAATATTTAAACAATCCTTAGAATATTATTAAAAAGTATTCCGCTGTTTATTTATCTCTTACCAAGCTTAACAAACTGTGGTGGGCTGGACACTTTACTCACAAAGATGAGAAAGATCCTTCCCGCACATTTGTGGAAATATCTCATCGCACCTCTAATGGTCTTAAAAGCTAAGGTAAGCCATGCCTTTGGACGCAAAAAATATGCTGAGAGTATTAGCCTAGAAAATGGAAGTCTGGAGTTCTTTGATTAAGTTGGCTTAGACCATACTCTCTTTTGTCGCGCCGTTGATAATGAAAATATTGATGACGAACTTACTCATTCGGTTTCTCCAAACGCAAGATTTACATAAAACCTTCCTTTTTCTTTAAAAATTATTTTCATTAAAAATAAATTAAATATTTTAGAATTACTAATTACTTGACCTAATCTAATGAATTGCGTAATTGAATAGATAGGGTCCTAAGCTACCGAAGATACACTAGAAATACGTTTAATATTTTTAAATTCGGAAGATGGTGTTTTATATTTCTTCAAGTACTCCTTAGTAATTTATGAAGTATTTGATAGAAAGAATATGCTTTAGAAGTCTTTGTCCAAAGATTATTTTAAAGTTTCCTTCCGCTAAGATTAAAATTTCTCTGCCAATCTTTAAAATACAAGTTTTTCCGCTATTTTTTTTTCTCATTCAAAATAAATATTATAGTTTACTTTTCAATATGATTAATATTCTAGAATTAATTAAATGAAAACAAACTTGTGTTTTTTTTTTAACTTTAAAAGATTTGTACGCATTGTAAAAGGCCTAATGTTCTTACCCAAAACTGTTCACATTATTGTTTTGATTCAATTTTGCCAATGTGCACTTATGAAAACTATGCACCCTTATAAGCTTTTAGTCCTTATTAGCAAAAAAATTTCAGCTACATTCACTCGAACAATTCATATCCGACAGAAGAAATAATGTTTTCGGATTTCGTGGGGTGACTGCCTTATAATAATACGATCTAAAATGAAATTGAAATTTTACGGATTTCGTCATCAAAATGTAAGTGATTTTAAGCAGATATTTTTACAGTTGGTAAATTTCACATAATAATATTAAGTTTTATTATAAAAGTAATGCAAATGGAATAATAAGAAAGATAGTTGAGAATTGTTCAGAAACTGAGTTTTGAAATAATTGAAATTCTGTAAATAATTTTTTTATTAAAGTAAAAAATGATATTTTTCTACTTTTCTGTTAAACTTACTAACTATTATATAAGTCGAAATAGAAAAATTCATCCGCTACAAAAGTGATTAATTTTTATCTTTAAATATTCAGTTTTTTTTTATAGTTCAATTTGATGCTGAAGTAACAAATTATCTATCCCGGATGAATAATCAGAAATTATTTCTAAAAATGGATCAAATAAAAGACCTTTGGGACAAGAACTGCTTTTCCTTGAGCAAGTATTGGTATTATCAACCATACTAAAAATGACTGTTTTTTTACTATTTTTTTCATAGTAAGTTGAAAATTATCGAACACTAAAGCGTAGCACTTAAACCCAATAAAACCAGCTTACTTGGTCATATTTCTAGATCTCCCAACAGGACTGCCCTCAGGCATTATTTCGTGGATAGATATTAATTGAAATAAATTTTGTGGTGCAGTTTTCTTTCATGCTCAACATAACTTAGTCTATTTGGGACTATATTCAAAAGTTAGTCTTTAATGTAGCCACTGCCATAGAAGAACCTTTCAGCCTTTTCATAACTATCTGATACAGCCTATCCGATAAGCATTTCATCTCCTTAATGGTTCATCTTAACTCCCTTCTTGATGTCTTTGGGAGTTTACCTTGCATTCAAGTTTTTTAAGGTCCCATAATTTAAATTACGGTGAATTTCATTAAATTACTGGAACATTACCATTATACACAGACACGATCCTTTTATGATAATTCTTTATGACTTTTCGGCTCATATCGGTGTGAGGTTACTTTGTAGCTGTTGGATGGATAGATCTACAGAAAAAATATAATTGCATCAAATAACATGATCTTGGATGCTAGTTGAGATCTAAATTAAGCATCCTTGGAACTTTTTATGCAATAAAGCTAAAATTTGTTGGGTTGTGTAGCTTATAGTTCTGTTTTGTTAATATCATATATGATCCAGATTAAAATCTTTAAGTTTAGGCCAAAAATCGTCAGTTATCATTACGATTGTATTAATTTTTCATTCTTCATTTTTCAAGAAAATACGGCAAATAGCCAAAAACTCAGTCACTTTGCACGGACACAAAATAATTCTTTTATTTAACGTCATATATCTATCATCAGACATAATACTACGGGTCGCGTACGACCATAGGAATTGAGATACACCTAATCAATGCACAAACATATCTCAGCTGACAAGATCCAGTAGTTGCATTCATCACAATATTACTCAACAACGCTGCCCAAGCGAGTTCAGGTTCACTCCTATGCTCTTTTCTTCACTTCTTCATCATCTTCATCTACTTCTGCATCTTCTTCTTCTTCTTAACTTCTTCATCCTCTTCATCTTTTTCATCTTCTTCATCTTCTGCATCATCTTCTTCTTCTACATCTTCTTTATATTCTCCATCTTCATCTTCTGCATTTCCTTTATTTTCTTCAACTTCTTCACTTTTTCTTCATCTTTATCTTCTTCATCTTCTTCAACTTCTTCGCTTCCTCCTCATCTATACATCTTCTTCATCTTCCGCATCTCCTTTTTATTATTCATCTTCTTTCTATTTTTCTTCTTCTTCTTCTTCTTCTTTTTCTTCTTCTTCTTAACCATCTTTTGTGCCCCATGCATGAAGCAGGCAAACATTCTATCTTCCGTCAATTCCACTAGTAAGCGGCCTCAACCAGCAGACCGCTTCCTGGTTACTCTACGCACATTTGTGGAAATATCTCATCGCGCCTCTGATCACCTCTATCCATCAGAGGTAGACCCCTTTGCTAACAGTCATTAACCATTTACAAGGTAATTACCATAACCTCTACTATCAGCTGCAGTGAAAGGACCGGGAATCCTTCCATCCACCAACTCCGGCAAAAGTCTCCTCACTTCGATGAAACACTACGGGGCTTCCGACCCCCCTGGTACTAGTCAGTGCTGCTTCTAAGACTATCTGGTGAGTACTATTCCCTCAAAGAGCTATAGTAACGAACTTTGTTAATTCCTTGGTACTGATAGATCAGTTCAGGTACAACTGGTTTGCCAAGACTCCTAGGCCACTTGTGGTATAGACCTTATAGCCTAATCATTGACCGAGAAAATAATTTTCGAAGAAAGTATTTTTCGAAAAATCAGAATCAGCGGAATAACCATTTTTAGAAAGTTTTTAAAGTTTTAAAATATAATTTAATGATTAAATAATTCTTAATAATTTAAAATGCTGAATTTAAATCAAAATAAACGTTCTCTTAAATAATATATATTTATTATAATTATCAAATAATAGGACTGATTATTATTAAACTAATAATTTTAACATCTTGGATCTTGCTACTTTTATATTCACAAAAATGTTAACTTAAGAAAAATATTCTTAATTTCTTACTATAAAAGTAGCAAGATCAAAGATGTTAAAATTATTATTTTAATACATTTGCAATGTATTTCAAAAATGGCTGCCTCAAAATATATCCGCCATTTTTGTGAGAATTTTTTAACACGTGAGTCAGCCATTTCCGTTCAATTTTTTCGATAAATAAATCAGCTCCACTAACGGTATTTTTCTTTCAAAATAAAAGTAAATGTATTCTTAAACAGTGTATTTTAAAAGTGACTGTCACAAAATAGAACCGCCATTTTTGGGAGAATTTTTTTATACATGAGTCAGCCATTTTTGTTGAAATTTTTCCACGAATAAAATAACTCTGCTGATGGCGTTTTCTACAAATAAAAGTAAACGTACTCTTAAACAGTGTATTTTAAAAGTGCCTGCCACCAAATACATCCGCCATTTTTTCCGAAAATTTTTTAACACGTGAGTCAGCCATTTTCGTTCAATTATTTTTAGAGTAAAATAACTTTATTTACACCATTTTTTTTTAAAATAATATAGTCAAATACATATAAAGTAAATGTATCCTTAACTAGTGTATTTTAAAAGTGGCTGCCACAAAATTATCCGTTATTTTTGTGGCAGCCATTTTTGAAATACCGTTAATGAAATACCGCCATTTTTGAAGAAAAATGATCTGTTATTTTTTCATGAACAAAGTAGGCTCCATTTACGGCGTTTCTTTTTCCAAATAAAATCGTCAAATACAATATATATAAAATAAATGTATTCTTAAATAGTGTATTTTAAAAGTGGCTGCCACAATAGAGATCCACAATTTCCTCTTTCTTCTTGTTGTTTATCTTTGTAAAATATCCTTGCCAGTTTATACCTTTTTCTAATGTTAACTATTTTTTCCTAAAAGAAAATAATACACAATATAAATTAATAAATTAAATTTTAAATGATAAATAAGCTTAACAACTCTGAAATGATAATGCTGTCCTTTTTAATTTCAACTTGAATATGTCTGTACGTAAGAAAAATTATTATTATAAAATATTTCCCCTCTAATTGAAAATTATTGAACTCAATTTAACACTTAATTATATTAACATAGAAATTTTTTATACTATGTTATAATTCATTCCATTAAAGTTACAGGTAAACGCCATAATAATAATTATCGATAATATTCTACGAAATCCTTTTCCACGAATAAAAAATCCAATAAACCAATTAAGGTACCTTGGGAAATGGTGAGAAAAAATCAAGCTTCTTAAGATATTAATTTTCAAATTGACGTTATTATCAAATTATTTGAACTTTATAAATAAATAAAAAATAGATTCGAAACGCTTATTAGATAATTTCGGTAAGTTTTTAAGATGAAAATTACCAATTACGTTAGTACATCGTACCTTAAATTTCGAGTAATTTTACGTGGTGAAATATTTTCTTAAGTTAAGCTAACGAAAATATAATCACTTTTGATTGATCAGAAAACAAGCAACTTAACACTATTCAATTATCATATTACAGGTAAATTTTTTTTTTGAACGTGATATAATAGAAAAGGAATTCAAAGAAATTTTAAATGAAAAATTTGATGGAAAATCTAAGAGTTCTGATAATTGAAATATAACAAGCCGATTGGGTACTCATTAAAAACATTTTAACATGAATTTTTTTACACTCTTAGTTATGAATTGATTAGAAGATATTTATGATTGATGAAATATGCATTTTCAAGTATCTTAATTTATATTTAATTGGCAGAAAAGGTAGAATAGATTCCAATAACAACAAAAAAAATGTAGGACTTTTCTGATGGTTATTTGAAATGTAGTCTATCGTGTATTAGGTTTTGATGTATTCTCATATTTTCGAAGGTCTGTAACTTTCTGGTATTTTTGGTTATTTTTTTAATTGAAATATGTGAAAGTATTAGATTTTAATACCACTTTTCATATTTTAGTATCCCAAAAAATTTGGGTTATCATGATAGAAATAAATTTGTTTAGAATTCGCTATTCTAAAATCTCAGTTTATTTTTTGTGAATATTTGCAAATGTTTAGTCTGTAGTAGAGCGGATTGGCTCCTAAAATTTATACATAAATCTAGAGCAAATTATCGTTTATAGTTCAGATCAAATATTAGGATTTTTTATAAGGCTAGAAATTATTTTTAGACAGACACAATTTAAAAATTCTTTTGGAACACGAATAGGAAATTATAAAATACAAGGTGTGTCAGAACAGTAATAAGACAGGTATCAATTAGAGCGATCTGGCAATACTGCGAATTCACCCTTAACGCAGCTTGTAAATTAATCTCTCCTAGACGTGTCGTTGAAGTTTGAACCTTGTCTGATACCTATAAGACCCTATCGATAATTATAAGTAAAGTGGTGATTTTATAGCAACCAAATTTTATATTAAGCGTACTGAATCCATGGGCTTCAGTTATGAAAAATTACAACCAGCCTAAAAAAAACGTCCACTATTAAAAGTACAAGTTTGTTAGTGGCATACAAATTTTTTGGATGGTCAAGAAATAGTGAAAAAGGAGCCTCACTCATTGAGGTTTTCAATTTCAAAAACTGGTGCTAATTTGGTATGATTGAGCACTTTTGTATAATCAAACCGTATAAAATCTATTTTACAAAATATTATCATCATTTGCTTTTGAAATTTTACTCCTTTAAAAAATAATTAAAATACTGAGGGTAATTTCTCTAAAGAACAGCAATTTAATATTTTTATAGAAAAAATTAATATTTACATTGATATTCTGATTCCAAATCTGAACAATCTATTTTTATGCTAAATATCCTCTTTATTCTTTTTCGTCTTTTATATAATCAAAAATAATAAAGAATATAAGAAATTCTTTTTTTCCCCAATTAATTTGTACAGAATTACATTTTTAAGGACTCAGTAATTTTTATGAACGACAATTAAGGCATTCACTACTCAACCACATTCCTGATGAAAGATTACAAATTTTACTTTGTAATTAAATAACCACCCTTAATTGTATATCGAAAAGAATAGACCGAAAAAAAAGTGCTATTAAGCATCCTTTCGAAGTGCTGAAAATAGTTAATGAAAAGCATTTTCAATTGGCGTCATTAAGATGAAAATTATAAATTCATAAATTTTGCAAGTTTTCTTTTCTTGTTCAATTAATCTAATAATTCCGGTTTGATATCAAATCAACTATTCAAATTGAAAATTTAAAAATTCCGTTTTGTAATTTGTCAAAAATTATGACGTTCCCTTTGAAAATCAACAACATCAAAGAATTAAGTCATTCTCACATATCACAATTATTTAATTAGAACAATTTGTATACGTGCTTAAAAGTGTAGAAAATTTTAATAGGAAAATATAAAAAATTGAATAATATAAAATCTGTTGTATTATACCTTCTTATCGAATACCAACGAAAATAATCCTTTTTTTAAAAGCTAAGAATTCAGCAGAAATTTTAAAGATTCTGACTCCAAAATCATTTTTTTGCGAATGAAATTTTTATGCGAATGAAAATATTTTCTTTTACAGTTTTTTAGTTTTATTCATTTAATATACTAAGAAACTGTTGAATAGAAAAAATATTTTAAAATGTCGGTCAATTATTGCAAGGATAAAAAAAAATTTAGGCATGAAAATTGCTCAAAATTCAGATAGGATATCCTCCACTCATCGACCGTTTTCTTTCTGCAATCTTCTTAGAACCAATTTCCCGATAAAAATTGTCTTTTTCTTATGCATATAATACCATAATATTAAGAAATATATTCTAAGGTCATGAAAAACTGCTTAGTTTCCCCCTCCCCCACCATATTTAATTTTCTGAAATAAACTGACATTATATATAAGATAAAGAAGAAAAAATTTTAAGTTGTCGCAAAGATACATTATTTGGGATACTATACAGCAATCAATTTTTTTAAGGTCTCAAACTTTAAATTTCAATGAATTTCATTAAATTACTTGAACATACATAAACACAATCCTTTTGTGATAATTTTTTCTGACATTTCGGTGAATATCAGTATGAGATTACTTTGCAGCTATTGTATGGACAGATCTGCAGAAAAAATCTAATTGCGTCAAATGACACGATCTTGGATACCAATTGAGATGACAAAGTCTCTAGAATTAAGCCTCCTAGGTACTTTTTATGCAATAAATCGAAAAAATTAGCCCATTTATGCATTGAACAATTTTTCAGGTACACTCTTTTGCTCCTTTCTTCACTTCTTCTTCATCTACTTCTTCTTCATCTTCCTCATCTTCTTTAACTTCTTCATTTTTTTTCATCTTCTTCTTTTGCTTCAACTTCTTCTTCTTCAACTTCTTCATCCTTTTAATATTTGTCATCTTCTTTATCATCTTCTTCATCTCCCTCATCATATTCTTCTTCTACATCTTCATATTCTCCATCTTCATCTTCTACATTTCCTTTATCTTTTTCATCTTGTTCACCTTCTTCACCTTCCTCATCTTCTTGATCATCGTCATCTACTTCATCATCTTCATCTATTTCATCTGCTTCACTTTCTACATCTTCTTCATTGTTTTCATCTTCTTCATCATCCTATAAATCTTTTTCATCTTCTTCTTCTGCTTCAACTTATTCATCTTTTTCATATTCTTCTTCTTCATCTTCTTCGTCTTTTTCATCATCTTCATCTTTGTATCTTCTTCACCTTTTTCATTTTGTTCATCATCTTCTTCATCTACTCGTCTTCTTCATCTTCTGCATCTTCTTTGTATTATTCATCTTGTTTCTATTTTTCTTCTTCTAATTATTATTATTTTTCTTCTTCTTCTTAACCATCTTTTGTGCCCCATGCATGAGACAGGCAAACATTCTATCTTCCGTCAATTCCACTAATAAGCGGCCTCAACAAGCAGACTGCTCCCTCATTAATCTACGTACATTTATGCAATCTTGTCATCCCACCCCTGACCACATCAATCCATCATAGGTAGATCCATTTACTTACATTCAGTAACCAGATGCAAGGTAGTTATCCTAACTGTTGGTAGCAAGGCCTACCGAAACCTATACTATCATCTCTAGTGATAGATTCAATGATCCTGTCATCCATCAAGTCCAGTACTAAAACTATACTCGCAATGTAGGTGCCAACCGTAGGCCACTTGTAGTGTAGATCTTATAGACGAATCATTCACCTAGATGTGATTGCCTTATATGGATATAAAGGCTTTTCCATGTGGGTTAATTTTTTTTAGAGGCCCATATGTGTCTATGCTTTTTATTGACGTAGCCACCGAAGAAATTTTTTTTCGAAAAACCTGAATCGGTGGAATAATAATTTTTAGAAAGTTTTTACAGTTTCAAAATATAGTTTAATAATTAAAAAATTTTTAATAGTTTAAAATGGCAAATTTAAATTAAAATAAATGTTAGCTCATATAATATACATTAAAATAACTATCAAATAATGGGACTGTACTCTCTAGACCATAAATTGGATAATGATTTATATTCACGCAAAATGTTAACTTAAGGAAAATATACTTAATTTTCCACTATAAAAGTAGTATGTTCTAAGATATTAATATTATTATATTAATACACTTACAGTGTATTTTAAAAATGGCTGCCTCAAAATAGATCCGCCATTTTTGTAAAAAAAATTTGACACGTGAGTCAGCCATTTTTGTTAATGAATATATTAGCTCCACTTAAGGCATTTTTTTTTTTGTAAAATAAAAGTAAACGTATTCTTAAACAGTGTATTTTAAAAGTGGCTGTCACAAAAATCATCCGCCACTTTTATGAGAATTTTTTAACATGTGAGTCAGCCATTTTCGACCAAAATTTTTCGATGAAAAAATAGCTTCACTTACGGCGTTTTTTTCCATATAAAAGTAAACATATTTTTAAACAGTGTATGTTAAAAATGGCTGCCACAAAATAGCTACGCCATTTTGGTAAGAATTTTTTAACATGTGAGTCGGCCATTTTTATTCAGATTTTTCGATAAATAAAATAGCTCCATTTACGGTGTTGCTTTTTCCAAATAAAATCTTTAAATATATATAAAAGAAAACGTATTCTTAAAAAGTGTATTTTAAAAGTGGCTGTCACAAAAATCATCCGCCATTTTAATGAGAATATTTTAACATGTGAGTCAGCCATTTTTGCCCATAATTTTTCGATGAAAAAATTGCTCCACTTACTGCGTTTTTTTTTCATATAAAAGTAAACATATTCTTAAACAGTGTATTTTGAAAATGGCTGCCCAAAATAGATCCGCCATTTTGGTAAAAAAATTTTAACACGTGAGTCAGCCATTTTCGTTCAATTTTTTCAAGAATAAAATAACTTCATTTACAGCGTTTTTTTTAAAATAAAATATAAACTAAACATAATATTTTTCAATAATATTATTAAATTATTGAAGAATATTTTCAAATTATAATAATTTTTATCTATTACACAAATCTGATTGAATGACAGCTGTTAAGTGGATGACCCTAGGTATAGTTGAAATTTTTAGTACAGCAAAAAATTCAAAAAAAATTACTCATTTTTGCGCACATATATCCATAATACTACCTCAAAAATACATATACAAGTAGTTATTACCTATGGTAAATGTTATTTTGAGAAATAATAAAATTTCCCTATAACTACAAGGATAAAAAGAGAAATTACTTTTAATGTAATTCAACTTTTCCATTTGTCAAGGTCACGTCCTATCAATTTACTTCTAACTTTTCTCCATGGAATCATTTTCATATTTAAAGATAATGAATAATCGAAATAAGTTTACCGCCCAGCATGGAACTCAATTAATTCGTTCTGAACCTTTTTCTGAATACATAATATCCTTAAGAGACCTTTACAATTCCATCTATTCCATTTTTCGATTTTATTCAAGCCCAATACAGAACAGTTTATTCGATATTCTATTTGTACACAAATGTTGCCAACGTACCAGTGTACAAATAAAAATTCATAGAATATTACCTTGTGTGACGCAATTTGCTTGCTATCGTTAGATGGTAAATTTTTTTACTCTATTTTCATTGTTGGTATTGTATTTTTCGTAAGACTTTTTCTTATTTTGTGTAATCACATCACATTCCACTTAGAGCTTAGAGAACATATTCACATTTCGAAGTAATACTTTCAAAACGAAAGCAATTTAATGCAATGCAAGTAGCAGTACATTCCGAAGGCTACTCTTACTTTTATTGAGTGAATGGGGAGTATTTAATAAAAATTTATTACATTCGCATGCTCGTCAGCACAACGCTCAATTCTGATTACAAGAACGTGTACGAATAGGCAAGTTTCTTATTTTCCAATACCAAGGATATGCGTTACGCACACATAGTTAACACTCAAATTTTCCATAATAGAAAGGAATCAGAGCAAAAAAAAAAAAACTTCTGATTCAAACTGCCTAGAGTAATGTATGTACTCCATTCCTCCACCCACATCCCTTTCTCCATTAAAATACCAATTTCCATTTCTGATTCTTAAAATAAAAATAAAAAAGAACAATTGTCCTTTTCTATTTTATACTCTTTGACTATAGACCATGATTAATTCTTATCACATATTATACTGTCAACATGCCATCCCAAACTTAGAGTCCTTTATCCTTTTTGGCTTCTGCCAAGTGCGAAATATATTACAAAGTTTTGTGTTCGTGCTTTCATGCCAATTTACTATATACAATATTTTTTTCGCTGGTTTTTTTTTTCTTTGTTTTTTCTAATTTTCAATATTATCATTAGGATTTTTTAAGGATATCAATTTGGTATTTTCGATTTATACCATTTTTATAAAAATACACGTAATTTACTTTAACATTTATCTTAGATTTATGTAAAAATCTTAATAAATAAACACACCAAGGCGTGCATAAGTAAAATAAGAATTCATTCTAGTATCCTTTTTTTTTTTTATATCAAAAAGTTCTGTATTTCTTTGAATTTATTTACCATAGCAGTCACATTTTCCTAACCAACCATTTCAAATATATTCTAGCTAAGTCATATTCAATAATATTAGAGAATAGCAGGCAATAAATTTCAATAACAATCATTCAGGAACTCAATTTTAACATTAGTCGAAAATGTATTGTGTTAAAGAAATTTGCACTTAAAGAATTTTATATGTCTATGCGTGCCGAAACTCCATTCCGAATATGACATGGCGGTACGTAATGGTACGGCACCGGATGTCTTTATGAAATTTTTTCTCAAATTAAAATCCTTCTAACCTTTCGACCATCTTGCAATATGTCAAGGATAGCAGAGCTCCAAGCAGACTGAAAGGGCTTTTTTAGAAGGTCAACCACTACTACAATAGTTAATGACATAAATATAAATAAATTCATTTGAACAATTCGTATTTGCCTTTTATAAATAGAGAAAAATCCATTTTAGGTTTTGGTAAAATCTTCATACTACCATTTATCTACCTTAGAGCTAATGATGATGCATGTTGTACATCTGCACCAGAGTACAAAAACGAAGAAAGCTCCTGGAAAACACCAAACATATTGTACAGGACAATACACGTATCTATGAGCTTTTATATTTAAGTCAAATCTTCTACTTTCATTTTTTTACAAATAGTTCATGCTAACGGATCAACAAGCATGTTTTCTGGTCCTTTTTGTCCATATCCTGTCTAGTTTTTATTTTTTTTATTTTTTATTTTTGGAATACTGTATTCTGTATTGTTGAAAGCTATTTTTGTTCACAGTAGACTGTACACATATTGTACATATTTCTAAGGACCTTCCTTGTATAACAAAACTACCACCAATTACGAGTATTACCAGTTGACTTTTGACTATACACCATCGTCGATTGTAGACTATGGCTTGTTGCCTAAGCCAACTACTCTGCTTGTTCTAGACTCAATATAGAAGGAGGAAGAAAAAATAAGTAAAACAAAATCTGAATTATATTTTATGACAACTAATAAGGTTGCCAAATTGATTACATATAAGCGTATGAGTCCTTACCATCCTGTCAGGGATATTGTTGCACAATTAAATAGCAATTATGGCGATATTAAATGCGAAATCGGCTATAAAGAATGGATGACATGCAATTACTTGTCCCATTTACTTTTATTCACTTTTATATATATGTACAATATTTAAGGAGGGTGTGTGGGGGTAAAGGGGGGGTTGGGTTAGCAGTGGTTAGTTTGGTAGATTTACCAGTGAAGTAGATTTTTTTTTTGCAACAATTTTAGGGGAACCGTCCATGAATATACTCGTATGCCACAGGACTAAGTGTGAGATCAAATTGGGACGAAAGCTTACTGCGGTTATGGTATAACAGTAACAGAAGCTCTTTTAAAGCAATAGGGATACATAATATTGTCCATTTTCTTTTTTTTTTTGCTGCTATTTCCATCTTATAGACGAATTTCTGGCAAAACGAAAATCAACCCAAAAACATTATTAGGCACAATGTGAATAAGTAATAAATATATTTTTTGTCATATTTACTGGTATTGTAAACTGGCATAAGTTTGGAGTTCAAATCTAAATCGTTAAGGAGCATAGAAAAAGTATAGTGAATAAAAAAGAAAAAAAATTACAGACGCCAGAATATTTAAGACTATTATGAACTACTGGTGTGACCATTTGAATCAACTGGCAAAATAGAGAATGGCACAGTTCTTGAGGTACATTTTATAGACTAACTCAGAGAGCTTGGCCATAAAATGTAGAGTATCCCCCATAGAAAGAAAGCTCATTAAAAATGAGAATCCCTTCTACCCGATGAATCCCAATAAAAATGTCACATCAAATAATTCACTGCCATATCATTTTAAGAGCATTAAATTTTTTTTGTAATTTCACCAGTTTAATTATGTCGATTCCGCCCATTAAGAAATTAAGTTTATATTGTAAGTAAGTGCTTGCGGCTATTTTATGGCAATTCGTTGCAACTTTTAATGCATAGCGGAGAGAACAGCAGAGTACTACAGTTTAGGTCGATGCCATTTGATGATAATGGTAAAAATGGCGGCGACACCAATGATAGTTAAATTAATTTTTATAATAATTGTTTTTAATATTTTCATGTTAATTAATATGATTTATGATAATAATACTGGTAAGTGTGAGCTCAAAGTGATATGACAATATCTGCGATAAAAATTATAAAGTTACGATAACGTTTCTATTAAAAATGATTAATATTAACTTTAATTATGATAATAGTTACGATTTATTGATTATTATTATTTTTATAAAGTATATGTTTTATCTAAAATATTTTTAGAAATTATAACAAAAGTTTAATCGATTATTTTATTCAATGATCTTTGCAAGTATTATTGTTAATGCAGAATAATTGATTTTATTGTTTGGAAATTAAAGCTCCTTTTTATTTAGTAGTTATTAATTTATTGGGTGTATAACTTAAAAATGCGGGATTGAGAACAGATGGCTTAACTTTTACAAATGGTTTGTGTTAATAATAACTCATATGGCATTTTGGAGGTTAAACATCTGTCATTCATTCTCGATTAGTCATTGAACGAAATAGTGTAAACAACAAAGTTTTTTTTTGCTTCAAAAATGTCGAATTTCGTACCAAAAAAGTCCCATTTGCGGAAAATGTTAATTTACTTCTTCAATTTGGAAAAAAGTGCAGCTGAAGCACATCGATTGCTCACCGATTGCTCACACATCGATTTCAACGTGCGAGAGATGGTTTGTGCGGTTCAGAAGTGGTGATTTTGACACGGAAGACAAAGAACGACCAGATCAGCCAAAAAAGTTTGAAGATGAAGATTTGGAGGCATTACTCGACGAAGACTGTTGTCGAACTCAAGAAGAAATTGCAAAATCATTGGGAGTCACTCAAGCAGCCATTTTAAAACGTTTGAAAGCAGCAGGATTCATCCAAAAGCAAGGAAATTGGGCCCCATATGAATTGAAGCCGAGAGACGTTGAAAGGCGATTTTGCATGTCCGAAATGCTGCTTGAACGGTAGAAAAAGAAGTCGTTTTTGAATCGAATCATTACTGGCGACGAAAAATGGATTCATTACGACAACCTAAAGCGCAAAAAATCGTATGTAAAGCCCGGCCAACCAGCCAAATCATCGCCAAAGCCAAATATCCATGGCGCCAAGGTAATGCTCTGTATTTGGTGGGATCAGAAGGGTGTGATCTATTATGATTTATTGAAATTGGGCCAAACGATCACAGGCGACCTCTACCAAACACAATTAATTCATTTGAAGCGAGCATTGGCCGAAAAACGCCTTGAATATGCGACCAGACACGAAGCCATAATTTTCCATCATGACAACGCTCGGCCTCATGTTGCAAGACCGGTTAAAAATTATTTAGAAAATAGTGGCTGGGAAGTTTTGCCTCACCCGCTTAATAGCCCAGACCTTGCCCCGTCCGACTACCATTTGTTTAGATCCATGCAAAACGCCCTCACCGGAATACGCTTCACTTCAGAACAGGGCATCAAAAATAGGCTCGATTCATTCTTGGCCTCAAAACCGGAGCAGTTTTTTTGGCGCGGAATCCATATGTTGCCAGAAAGATGGGAAAAAGTAGTGGCTTCCGATGGACAATACTTTGAATAAAATATATTGTAACAATTTTTCAAAATAAACACTCAAATTTCGGCCATAGGGGAGCAGCTCATAGTGGATGATTCCCTGCCAGTCACACCAAATACACAACAAAACCTTCCTGGCTGTCAATCCTGGCTTGACCACCGTTTGCGCCGGCTGACCGCGATTTGACCACGACACCGTTGTCGCTTGACGTTGTCGTAAGTGACCCACTTTTCATCACCAGTAACCATCCGCTTCAGAAATGGATCGATATTGTTGCGATTCAGCAGCGATTCGCAGATGGAAATTCGGTCCATGAGGTTTTTTTGCGATAACTCGTGTGGCACCCATACATCGAGCTTCTTTTTGTATCCAGCCTTATTTAAGTGGTTCCAAACGGTTTTTTGTGCAATGTTTAGCTCCTGGGCAATCGAAACAGTGCTTACGTGACGGTCGGACTCGACGATTTCCATTATTTTATCGACATTTTCGACAATTGGCCTTCCAGAGCGTGGTGTATTTTTGACATCAAAATTACCGAAACGGAATCGACGAAACCGAAATTCGGTAACAGCCAATCATGCGAAACCGCATGATTGGCTGTTACAATATTAGGACTTTAAACACTATTCACATTTTCAGCTGCCTGGCTTGCGTTTTCGCCTTTATCGAAGAAAAACTGTAAAATATGGCGTATTTTCTCTTTGTTGGTGTCCATCTTTGACGCGTGCTAAAAAAATACTGAGTCAATTAATCACATAGTTGTATAAAAATCTTATCTTTCTAACGCCATCTAGTTCAATCCGGTCGCATTTTTAAAACGGGAGATACAGACTCCTAATGCCATCTATTGGCAAAATAATGGATTACTTTTTACTACAACTTATATAAGGCTCTAAAAAATCTATAAATAATTGTAAAGAAGGTATTATATTTGCAAAAAGAGACTGTATTTCTTTGCAATTGAAAAAAGGAGATAGATTATCGTAAATGCTGCGCTCTATAGCAGTAGGATAACTAAGTTTTTTTTTCACTTGAACTAGAAGATTTTCATCTAGACTTTTTGTTATTTAACTAAATGAGAATCAGAAAATGCCAAATATGACAAATTTTGCTTTCATTCCTCAAAAAGTTTTCACAACACCAAAATTTGTGGCTCAAAATGTACAAAACAGCAATAAAAAATACTTCAAAAAGATTCAGTTCTATAAAAAAAATTTATTTTATTTATGCCAATGTTAATGTAATATTATTTAATGAAAATCTAATAAAAATCTAAATTTAAAATAAATTTTAGGTGACTTTACTTTTCGTAACGTAAACTGGATAAGCCTTCATTTATGGAAATTTTTTTTGTCACATTTATGGTCACAAAATAAGACCAATCATAATTTTAATTATAAATATTTTTTCTATTTTATTAATATTTTAAAGGTGTTTTTTTTTTATTAAAAAAATTCAATTCGAATATTAATGAAAATTTATCAATAATTATACACCCAATTTGTTTATGGCAAACAAACAAGCTCATTATATCTTTTCTCATTCATAAAAGCGAAACTATCAAAAATCAACTAAAAATACACAAAACCAGAAAAGCCTATATCATTGCTTAATTTCGTGGAAAAAAGAATATACTAAAAATTTACTACAGGAAATACTAAAATAAATCGCATTCAATATAACCACACTTCCTGTTAAACTCCAAATGGGGTGATAAATAAATTTCCACAATCATCATAATTTACAAATCAGTACGAATAGTTAAGTTTGCTGCCCACAGTGATACCGGAAACTGAGACCACCAAAAGTTATTAATTCATTTTTTTTCTCATTTATATTTTGAAACTTTTTGCATAGTCAATATTTATCATTTATAGTGAACTAATTTTAAGCTTAATTAAATATTATCTGTTGGTCTATTTATCATATTTGGAAGTGTTTTAGTATAATTAATGGCACCAAATCTGAGAGCACAATGGGACATAAAGTTTCAAGCTTAATATTGCCAAATTAGCCAACATCTTTTTATGAATATTATTAAAAATTGTATTTTTCTAGATTTGATGCTGAACTGTTTTTATCAGTGTTTGAGAAACAAAGCAGCTTCTTTTCAAATAACAGACAACAAAATGGATTGATCAAGTCAATTTGAGGAATACTTAAACTTCTCAGTTCAGATTTCTTTTTAAATAAATACTAAATTGTTTCGAAATAATAAACACTGAATTTATTCATGACGGAAATAAACAAAAGTTTTATTGTATTGCTACCAGTTCCATGTACTCATAAAATTTAAATTTTCTATGTTTACAAGTCGCTAACTTGATTAGGAGTAGAATGTTAAAAATTTCGGTGTGGTCTATGACATCGCACTTTAAGAAAAATTCTATAGAAAAAATTTTCAAAATGTTGTGTCTTTGTAAGATTTTTTACACTTGTTTTAAGTGGAATGTTTACAAATTCAGATTTTAAGACTAATTACTAAAAATTTCTTTCTAAACCTTTTTATTGTCAATTTTGACAGAAAATTTGTACTGCAAATTTTTACCACAAGCTTTTACCGAACATTTTTATCATAAATTTTTACAGCAAATTGTTTCCGAAAATTTTTACTGACAATTTTTACCGCAAATTTTTACAGCATATTTTTATCGCAAAATTTTACTGAGCATTTCTACTGAAAATTTTTACTGCAAAAGTTAACTGAGAAATTTTACTGAAAATTTAAAAAAAAAAATTTTTACTGATAATTTTTACCGAAAATTTTTACACCAAATTTTTACTGAAAATTTTTATCATAAATTTTTACAGCAAATTGTTTCCGAAAATTTTTACTGACAATTTTTACCGCAAATTTTTACTGGTAAAATTTTTTTTATTTTACATTTTTACTGCAAATGTTTTATGGAAAATTTTACTGAAAAGTTTTACTGCAAATATTAACTTAACATTTTTACTGAAAACTTATTTCGAAAATTTTTACTGCCAAGTTTAACTGAACATTTTCACCGCAATTTTTTCAGAAAATTTTAACTGCCAATTTTTACTACAAATACTTACGGAAAATTTTAACGTAAATTTTTACTGGAAATTTTTACTAAACATTGTTACTGCAAATTTTTTCGGAAAATTTTAAATGCCAATTTTTTTTGCAAATTTTTACCGCAATTTTTTCGGAAAATTTTGGCTACCAATTTTTTTTAAAACTTTTTACCGCAAATTTTTACTGCGCATTTTTACCGTGAATTTATACCGCAAATTTTTAATGCAAATTTTTACTGCCAATTTTTACCGCAAATTTTTACTGCAAATTTTCACTGAACATTTTTACTGCAAATTTTTACGGTAATTTTTTGGGAACATTTTGACTGCCAATTTTTTCTGAAATTTTTCACCGCAAATATTTACTGCTAATTTTTACCGTAAAATTATACCGCAAATTTTTAGTGCAAATTTTTACTGCCAATTTTTCCGTAAATTTATACCGCAAATTTTTCAGTGCAAATTTTTACTGCCAATTTTTACCGCAAATTTATACCGTAAATTTTCACTGAAAATTTTCACTGAACATTTTTACTGCAAATTTTTACTGCAATTTTTTCGGAACATTTTGACTGCCATTTTTTTTATAACTTTTTACCACAAATTTTTACTGCGAATTTTTAACGTAAATTTATACATCAAATTTTTAGTACAAATTTTTACTGACAATTTTTACCATAAATTTATACCGCAAATTTTTACTGCAAATTTTTCCTGTAATGTTTTAGTGCAAATTTTTACTGCGAATTTTTACCGTAAATTTATACCGCAAATTTTTTAGTGAAAATTAAACTAAAATACCGCAAATTTCACTGAAAATTTTTACTGCAAAATTTTACGGCAATTTTTTCGGAACATTTTAACTGCCAATTTTTTTTTAAACTTTTTACCGCAAATTTTTACTGCGAATTTTTACCGTAAATTTATACCGCAAATTTTTAGTACAAATTTTTACTGACAATTTTTAGCATAAATTTATACCGCAAATTTTCACTGAAAATTTTCACTGAAAATTTTTACTGCAAATTTTTACTGCAATTTTTTCGGAACATTTTGACTGCCAATTTTTTTTTAAACTTTGTACCGCAAAGTTTTACTGCGAATTTTTACCGTAAATTTATACTACAAATTTTTAGTACAAATTTTTACTGACAATTTTTACCATTAATTTATACCGCAAATTTTTACTGCAAACTTTTTCTGTAATGTTTTAGTGCAAATTTTTACTGCGAATTTTTACCGCAAATTTATACCGCAAATTTTTTAGTGCAAATTTTTACTGCCAATTTTTACCGCAAATTTATACTGCAAATTTTCACTGAAAATTTTTACTGCAAATTTTTACTGCGAATTTTTACCGTAAATTTATACCGCAAATTTTTAGCTCAAATTTTTCCTGTAATGTTTTAGTGCAAATTTTTACTGCGAGTTTTCACTGCAAATTTTTACGGAAAATTTTAATGCAAACTTTTATTGCCAATTTTCACTACAAATTGTTACTAAAAATTTTTACCGCAAACTTTTACTGCAAATTTATTATGAAATATTTTTTGCTGATTCGATTTTGAGTATTTTCAAATACAATATTTTCTGGAATAAGGAAAATTTTCTATTTTTTTTTTCGTAACATAATTTCATACAATTTGCTTAAATACGATTTAATCGTAATAAATATATTATAAAATAGTTCGGTAAATTCATGATAACGCAAGGTAATCATGTTATGAGCTCGCAAATAGTCATTGGCATCATAACTTAGCATACTACAAAGCAACAATCAGAACATAACTCCTGAACATATGGTCTCTGTGTAAGTGCCGTAAAAAAGAATCCAATGGGCTTGTCCATGGTGAGGTCGATGTTTAAGGAGAATCGGGAATTCTTTCGCAGAAGTGAGCCTCGAATTCAATTCAATTCAAAACTTCCATCGACCATAATTTTCGTTCGTTCCGCATTGGACAACGATTGTTTTGTGTATGAGTGCGACTCTTTTTGTATGCATTTTTATAGTGATATTCACGATTCGTTTATGTGCTCTACGGTAAAATATGGTATCTATTCTAAAAAGCGGCTTAAAATAAAATAAGTTCTGACTCTATGCAAGTACGATTATGGTAGCGGTCCATCTGTCCACACTGGTTGCTCTCTATGGTCTCGACAATGGTTTAAATCGAGGTTCATATGTCCACTCCTTTATGTACGTCCGTTCGCCCTCCCATATTCCTGTTACTTGTTGCCCACTTGCATGTAAGTTAATGCATACTATTCGAAGGGAGACAGTAATTCTTCAGGAAATTTATTATACGAGGAAACATTTCAAGAACTCGTGCTCCAGAATATGGTTTTCATAGAGACTTTACGCCGAGTACAACCAAAGTACTGTGCGATGCGATTTCAATTTCTGTACTTAATAGCATATGTCCGCTGTGTTCTAATGATAGAAATCCTGTCCCATCTGGTCGCAGCCGTACGAGACCGCTAAGTCTCTAAATGGCAGAATAAAGTCATGAGGTCAACCGATGTCAGGCATGGGATGAAAAAGGGACACATCTGATTTCGATATAGCCGACTTATCAATGGTCAACATAAATTTTACTGGAATAATGCTTGATGCTATTTAATTCGAAGAACAGTTACTATGATTTTTTTATTTTTTCCAATAATTTTTTTCAAAAGCAATTTTTTATTACTTATTTTAATCAAATTACGCATTATCAAAAATTTAAAAAGAACCTCTTTTTATAAAGCGATTCCACTAAAACAATAATTCACAACACACAATTTTAAATAAATTAAAACTTATTTCATTAAAGTGTAAAAATAACAATAATACAAATTATCTTTAACTACCATGTTGAGATAAATTTGCTGGATTTTTTTTTTGCAATTATAAATTATGTTAGATTGACACGCAAAATAGTGAATTTGAATTTAATTTCTTAAACGTGCTTAACTAAAATATTTGCGCTCGAAATAAATATAAATTACACTATCCATTCGATAAGTTACTCTATTACTGTTGGCTGGAAGTAAATCACTGACCATGTCGTGACCAGAAGAAGTTTGGTGAAAATGTCTTCATTTCACGAATTACACCTAAAATGCTTGATGAGATTTTCGTGAAAATTGCCAAATTAATTTTTTAAGTAGAAATAATTTTATTTGATTGTTAATTTCCTTTAGAGTTTTTTTTTTGCTATGGCCTTATTAAATTTATATGATTTTGCAAAAAAAACAAAAAAAAAGTCACTCTAAGAAGGATTAGTTCTTCATGAAGGACTAATTAAATGATTTTTTTTTTTTTTGAATAATATAGAATTTTGTCTGATAACTTATAATTCAGTTAGTCAAGTTTTGATATTTTATCAGCAATTATAACAAAATAAATTAAGGAAATTTAACTTCAGACTTCGCTGATTGTTAAGTATTGAAGTTTCAGTTGGTTTGCTTTGGGCAGGATTTGTATTTTTATATTTTCTTCTAGTGGAAAGCTTACCAATAAAGATTTTGGAACTAATTAATAACAATTTTTTTCTAAACATTTTTATTGTCAATTTTTGCTGCAAATTTTGTAATACAAATTTCTACTGCAAATTTTTACCGAACATTTTTCCCGCAAATTGTTACTGAAAATTGTTACTGAAATTTTTTATTGAAAATTTTTACAACAAATTTTTACTGCTAATTTTTACTTCAAATTTTTATTGTAAATTTTTACAAATAAAATTTTTTTTTAAATTTTTACTGAAATTTTTTACTGAAAATTTCTTTTTAAAATTTTTACTGACAATTTTTACTGCTAATTTTTATTGCAATTTTACTAATTTTCACTTCTAGTTTTTACTGCAAGTGTTGAGTCAAATTTTTACAGAAAATTTTTACAGAAAATTTTTACAGAAAATTTTTACTGAAAATTTTTACTGAAAATTTTTACTGAAAATTTTTACTGAAAATTTTTACTGAAAATTTTTACTGAAAATTTTTACTGAAAATTTTTACTGAAAATTTTTACTGAAAATTTTTACTGAAAATTTTTACTGAAAATTTTTACTGAAAATTTTTACTGAAAATTTTTTACTGAAAATTTTTACTGAAAATTTTTACTGAAAATTTTTACTGAAAATTTTTACTGAAAATTTTTACTGAAAATTTTTACTGAAAATTTTTACTGAAAATTTTTACTGAAAATTTTTACTGAAAATTTTTACTGAAAATTTTTACTGAAAATTTTTACTGAAAATTTTTACTGAAAATTTTTACTGAAAATTTTTACTGAAAATTTTTACTGAAAATTTTTACTGAAAATTTTTACTGAAAATTTTTACTGAAAATTTTTACTGAAAATTTTTACTGAAAATTTTTACTGAAAATTTTGACTGAAAATTTTTACTAAAAATTTTTATTTCAAATTTTTATTTCAAATTTTTATTGTAAATTTTTACAAAAATTTTTTTTGTTGAAAATTTTTACTGAAATTTTTTACTGAAAATTTTTATTTAAAATTTTTACTGAAAATTTTTACTGCTAATTTTTATTGCAATTTAACTAGTTTTCACTTCTAATTTTTACTGCAGGTGTTTCATTAAATGAATATTTTTACTGAATATTTTTACACCAAATTTATTTTGAAAATTTTTACTGCCAAGTTTTACTGAACATTTTCATCGCAAATTGTTACCGATAATTTTTACTTCTAATTTTTACTTCAAATTTTTATTGTAAATTTTTACTGACAATTTTTACAGACAATTTTTACTGCAAATTTTTAGTAACAATTTCTACCGTAAATTTTTACTGCAAACTTTTATTGACAATTTTTACTAAAAATGTTTACTATAAATTTTTACCGCAAATTGTATACGACTGGAAGTTTTTGCTGGAAATTTTTACTGAACATTTTTACTATAGATTAGGAGAATTTAACTGCAGACTTTGCTGATTGTTAAGTATTGGCGTTTCAGTTGGTTTACTTAGGGGCAGAACTTGTATTTTCATATTTTTCTTGAGTAATTTCAAAATTGTTTATTAAATTTTCATAAATTTAATAAACAATTTTGAAAACTTCCAGAGGCAAACTATTATTTTTGTATAGTCAAACTTAGCTTATTATCTAATAAACTTTTTTTTAAAAAAAAGCCTACTGAATTGTAAAATAATTTTATTAATAAATCGTAAAAATATTGTTAATAAAAATAAATATTATTGTGTATGCACTTCAAGTATAGTTCAAAAATACACTTAATATTTTGATTAAAGTCCTTTTCGTTATATGTACTTGCATTGGATTATATTCTGGTCGATTCTGACTCAATAAAACTTCACTAAATCCAACCCATCCAATTCTGATTCAATCGATTTATAGCCAATTCGACTTATTGCATATCCATGCATTTATAACTATTTTATGATATCATTAAATACGATTGCAGTGTATTTTAGTTATGCTAGCAAGTGGCGGAATTTATATGAGATCATGCAGAAGCAATGCATCCTTTGCTTGGTATCTAGAAATACTATCACGCATATGATAACTAAACATGTAGTTTGTTGTAAGACTGTAACTACTCATAGATGGCAATCTACTTACTAAAATTTTCTACTTTCTGACTGTTGGCTATAAAAATTACCCAAGTACAGTAGTCATAAGAAATTTATTAGTTATAAAATTATTATTGTTTTTGTCAAAAATAATAATTGAAATTCCTACACTATGAGTTTATCTAAAATTGAAAATTTCAGATCATCAAAGATACTATTTAAAATGTATTAAAGCTTTTTTTCTCTAATTTAATAAAATATCCAATTTATGCTACGGAAATTAATACTAAATTGAATATATTTGAAAAATAACTTTTTATTAAATTTTTTTATTTTCATAGGCCAATAATACGAAATTCATACTATATGGTTATTTTTTATGAATAAAAAAGCTTTTTCATAGTTATTTATAACTTTTTAGTATTTTACATCAACACATTTGTAGAAATCTATAAGTTATTTATAAGGTTTTAATATAAATAATCAACACATTTGTAGAAAGCTCTTACAATTTTATCATTACATTATTTTATAATTACTAATAATGGCATTTTATAATTTAAATAAATTTTATCTTAACTATTATATTTATTACAAAGTTTTTAAATTACAGATCTTTACTTTCTAAACTTTAAAATGGATTATCTGTTATATTCTGAAAAATATTTTTTTTTTTACGATTTTTCACAATTTATTTATATTTAATATTTAAATTATAATAAAATGATAACTTTTATTACCTTATAGATATTTTACGCATAATCTACTATATATAATATATGATGAAAAATTTAGTTATATTTGATTATATGAAATGCCTCCTCAGCATGATGTCTCGATGATTAATGCCCATTAAATTATGTACGAAACTCAAACGAAATTTATTATAAAAAAACGAGAGTCTAAAATATGAATACATATCTAAATAGTCTTCCTTGTTCATATGTTATAAAGGAGTAAGTAAAATCAAAAATCCATTCTAAACAAGATAAATTCAATGTGGACTGATATGTTGCAATTGCCAACTTATCTGCTCTTAACATCTTTCTAGCCTTGTTAAGGCTAGCGTTTGAATTACTGAAAAATACTAGCCAGTCAGTCTACTAAGTTTGTATACAAAATAAATGTTTATTCAATGGTAAAAAAACGACCAATAATTATTATATTAAAGGGAAAAAAAACAATTGTAGTGCAGCATACTGTGCATTACAAGACATCGCATCGAGCAATAACTGTCAGTGGTTGTCCTAACCGCAAGTCTGAGAAGTCAGCTAACATTTGTGGTTAAAGTGGCCCATCTTGTATTAGCCGATGGCATCGGTAAGTTCTGATCCCCGCATAGCCATTTATAAATCATTGGTAAGATTTTTTAACAATGACAGTTAACAAGTTGCCAAGATGCTAAGTAAATGCTGGTTACATCCAACATCGATCTATGGTTTTACGACCAATCCAACTCGATCGATTTCGTTTTTACCAAACGTTGCGGTCGTCAGAAATCAAATTGTGCACATCTAACAGGAAATCCTCCTTTTCCAAGGTGATAGGCAGTAGACAACTAAGTTTTACGGTTGTCTAGAAAACCATCACCAGTGGCCGAAAGTGGCATTCACCACAACTGTCTGCCCGTGTACAATTGCATCGATAGATGAGTATTGCTAGATACTTTGAGACCTCAAACTTGTCATTGAGAAAATTTGCCATCGATAATTTCTGAAAGTAAACTGTAACAACCAACGATGATGCTCAGACAAGATCTATCATTCAGATTAGAAAGCCTACAGAATATTTTTCCCTTCCGCCATTCATCATAAAATAAGTAGCTCCATCTCAAGGTAAGAAAGATACTTCCATTCCTATTACATTCCTTGGTTTTGTTGTTTTTCATTTTTTTTTTAAAAAAGAAGAACTAAATCAAATCTGGACTGAAGTCTTCAGTGAATAATAATAATGTGGGCTTGTGCTAAAATGATTTAAACGGAAATGTCAACACTTTTTATAAATACGATTGCTGAAATAATTGACATATTAAATAAAATAGAAATTACAAGATAATATAATTTTTTTCATCTTTTTTTGGTAAGTCCCAATCTCACAACTTCGTAAAAATTTAATTTCCTTTCTTGACTTACCATTCCTTAAGTCGTTTGCGTACGATGCTATTTTTCATACATCTTTCCCTGCTAGATTCGCTACTTGTTTTGAAGCTGGTTAAGGCGCTAAAATTTGTGATTGTTTTTATGTGTGTTGGCTTTACAATACACTTTTTTAAATTTTGGATGTTTAGTTGGGAGAAATAACACTTGCATGCAAAGAATATAATTCATTTTTACTTCGTTACATCTAACAGCGAAAATTGTGTGACATATACTAGGTCTGTTCAAAAAGTATCGCGAATTTTAATTCCCGCCGGTTACGTATATTCGATTTTTGATTTTGTTTTTGTGGCGCTATGTTGATACTCATGTCTCTGACTTATGCCTACAAGTTCGGCCATTTTTAATGTTCAGTTAATTTTTGACAGCTGCTTTGCTTGCACGCATTTTGGCTCCTCTTCGATTTTTGCCCATTTCAAAAAATGGTTAAAAAAATCTGTTTTGGGAACAAGAAAAAGTCACAGACGCCAGATTTGGGGAATGCGGTGGCTGCGGCATTTTTAGTGTGTTGTTTTTGGCCAAAAATTCGCGCACAAGAAAGCAGGCGCGTGAGCAGGGGCGTTATTATGGTGCAAAAGCCAATTTTTGTTCTTCCACAAATCCGGGCGTTTCTGGCGGATTTTTTTTCGCAACTTGCGTATAACTTGCAGGTAATATTCCTTATTGACCGTTCTACCTTGTGGCAAGAATTCATAATGCACCACACCCCTGCAATCGAAGAATACTGTAAGCAAAACCTTCACATTCGACCGAACTTTGCTCGTGCGGCCGCTTCCGTTCGAATGATTGAGCTTTATGTCCACGTCATAACTATAAACCCATGATTCGTCACCAGTTATGACCCTCTAAAGCAAATTTGGGTCGTCGCGGATAGAGTCCAACAGCTCCTTAGCAATGTCAATGCCATTCTGTTTTTGGTCAAAAATGGGCAGTAATCGAAGACGAGCCAAAACACGTGCAAGCAAAGCAGCTTTCAAAAATTAACTGAATATTCAAAATGGCCGAACTTGTCGAAATAAGTGAGAGACATGAGTGCCAACATAACGCCACAAAAAATCGAAAATCGGTTATATGTAACCCGCGGAAATTTAAAATCTGCGATACTTTTTGAACAGACCTCGTAGAACCGGTTCTATGGCTAAAATCTTGCTTCGAAAGTAGTTGCGGAACAAACAGTGATCGTCATTTCTAGCATTGTGGTAAGGAAGCAAAAAAAAGAAGTATTGAAAATAGTGCCGTGTGAAGCGGGCTTAACTTATGTAATTGATTGGGAAATCATCAATTCCCCATGTAGTTGTTTATCTAATTTCCTATTAGATAATTGATAATTTTAAATTGATAATTTTAACATTTAATCAAATAAAGTAGAAAGTGATCAAATAATTGTGTTGATCTATTTCTTCTAGTAAAAAATTGGTAAAAGGATAAAAAGTTAAAGTGGTTCTTAAGCCTCTTGAAGCAAAACGAATTTTAAGCTCTTATAATAAAAGACTTACCCTCAATTTGGGAAGCAATTACACGTTAGAGTGTGTTAGAGTGTATACCTATAAAAACTATTAGATTGAATATATGACATCAGAAGAGATCTCCAACTGGGTAGACACTTTTTTGATGTGTAACATCTTAGCTCTCGGTATGTGGGACTAATTTCTGAAGTATGAAGAAGCGCGTGCTATTCAATTTATTATAGTATGATTTTTTGATGGGATCTATAGTTGGCGCTTTCATAGCTTTTGAAAAGAGTGAGAGAGATATATAGAAAGAGCGAAGGGGAAAAAGAGAAAAAGATACAGGCTATCAACGGTTCGGTCTACTAATCTTAGTCTTGAACAGAATGACGCATTGCCATGTAGATTTTCTATATACAATATATTGTGAAATAATTATTTTTAATAATAAACAATTTCTGTAATTGATATTATAATATCAAATATTTTTAACAAAATTCGGGATTAATTCCTTTTTATGTTAATCGATCCTTTTAAAATTGGTAAACAAAATATTAATAAATTAATTATAAAATAGATAATTTTCTAAAGAATAATAATTTTTTGAATCTATAAAATTTTGTTTATTTCTTAAATTACAGAGATAGGTAAATCGTAACTCCACTCAAAGTAACCTCAATTTCACAGCACGTACATCAAACTCAATCCTTTCATCGATACCAACGGCTAAATATCGTTGTCAATCATGCAACTTTAAGATCTCCCTTATTAATATTTGATATGTGTTCATCAACATCATCAGCGTCTGTATTGAATATACAATCTGAAGAAGTTCGTCCATATCCTTTTAAAGCAGCAGATAACTTGACCATTCGTAATTATCACAATCATAGAAAATACATCCAACGGTCAAGATGATTTGAAAGCACAATTTTTAGGTAAAAAGCCACATAACAAAAAAACGTTGGATAACCGCCATCTTCTAATAAATGGCACCAACAGTAAATGTTGGTCTAAAATATCGGATCAGAAATGTCAAATCGTAAAGTTAGGCATCTGCCAACAACTCCAAATAATCGTCATTTGCTCAAAATTTTGCCTTTTACCTTCAATTCGTAAAAATTTACGGCTGAGTGACTCAACAAATCACCATTTCCTGTCGTTTAAAAGCCTTGTGAATGATCCAAAAGTAAGAAAATTGGGTGCCATACGTGTTGAAGCCGAAAAACGTCGAACAGCATTTTTTCATGTGCGAACAGTGAAAAAAACGCTGTTATGACTGGCGATAAAAAGTTATGGTGAAGCTTGTATTATTGAAGAACGTGCCGCGAATAGTTCCAACACTACAGAAGTCATTTTGATATAGAAGGCAAGGAGCATTCTGGGCCGCTGAAAAAGTTTGAAGATGCAGAATTGGAGGCTTTATTGGATGAAGATCCATATCAAACGCAACAAGAAGTTGCAGATTTATTGGGAGTGACTCAACAACCCATTTCTCATCATTTAAAAACTTTGGAAATGATCCAAAAGCAAAAAATTTGGGTGTCATACGAGTTGAAGTCGAGAAACGTCGAACGGTGTTTTTTCACGTGCAAACAGCTGCTTCAACGGCAAACAACCTAAGTGTTTTCTGCATCGTATTTTGGCTGATGGTAAAAAAAGGGATCTATTACCATAATCCAAAGTGCAGATAATCGTACAGACAACAACATCGACGGCCAAACCAAACATCCATGCCTCGAAGTTCATGCTATGTATTTTTTGGACCAGCATGAAACCATCGCAACAGCTCGCTTCCGAACACAACTAATACGTTTGAGCCAAGCAAAACACGCCTGCACGACAATGCTCGGACATTCTGCCCCATCCGGTATACTCTCCAAACAATTACCTCATCCGATTGATGACGCATGGCCCGGCTGAGCAGCACTTCCGATCTTATGAGGACACCAAAAATTGGGTCAAAAGATGAGCAGTTTTTTCGACTACAATCCGTATACTCCCAGAAAGATGGGAAAAATTTGTGGTTAGCGCTGGACAATATTTTTTGTGAGCATTTTTCAATAATAAAACCTCAAATTTTGAAAAAAAAACCGACGACAAAATTTTGTTTTTGTTTTTCTTCTTTCTTTTATATTTTTTTTTCTTTTTCTCTTCTTTAAATTTCTTTTCTCTTTCAAATTTCATCTCTTCCCTAATTTTTATACCCTCCAATTCCTATCTTCCTTTCTTAACCCATTTTGATCCTTCAGAATTAAATATATTTTCTCATTCTCTGTCCTTCCTTTCTTTTCATCGGATTTTTTTTTATATTTTGGTTTCTTATTGCCCTCTCAGGTGAGGGGAATGAGTAAAAATGAATGTTTTGTGGTAGGTTACTATCACTGCAAACTTTGAAACCCTTACGACACCGCAAGCAATCATGTCAATAGCAGTGAAAACTTTTCTCTGAGTACCATCAGTATCGGTTCATATTCCGTCACTTTTAACTCTTTACCATCTCGTCTTCTTTAATCCACCACCCGGAAATATCTTTGTTGCAAAATAGTTTTTTTTTTTAATTTCCAAATAAAGCATAACATATTTTTGACCCTAATCAGAACATGCTTGATATTTGCTAAATGATGAAAATTTAATTAACGTCTAGGAGAGAATAATAAAATATTGTAAAAGACATTAAAATTGGGGACAGTAAAAAAAATTTTTTAAGAAAAACAATGAGAATCCTCCGAAAAAAGGGGCCAACAAAAGACTGTTATGGAGGAGAAACCTCTTTTTTTATAGCCATCACACCAAAACTCCAAAACCAAATTCTAAAATTAAAAAAAAAGGTACTTTCCCCCAAAAATCTTCTATTTAATTGTTTATCATAACCAAAAAAAATAATAATATTTAAAAAAAAATTATAATCTTCATAGAATAAGTAAATTTTCACCATAAAATTCCAATAAAATAAAATACTAGAAAAAAATATAATCTTAATAACTGATGAAAAAGTTCACTTAATCATTGCCGACGATTACGAATCTCTCCACTAACTATCTTGGTTATTCCGAAAGCTGCGTACTGTCAATTTCATAAATTATTGATTGATTATTACTATTAGATGCCAACAATGTCAATTGGTATGAATGCATGCAAAATTTTTCGTAAGTCTTGGCTAAGCTTCGGCCACCATAAATCATTTCAATCATGGACGATTACTTCTACACTATCCAAGGTCCAGAGGCATATGATCTAAGGCCTAGTATAAAAGGTGTTTAAGATAACCGAAGCTAAAACTCAGTCTTGCAGCCGATTATTTTTTTTTTTTAATTTTTATAAAATAAACTTTTTTAACATGAAAATTAACAACAAGAAGAAGAAATTTTCCATGTTTAACCTGACCAAAAAGTGATAGATGAAGACACTGATCGAAGTTAAGATAATATCTTCAACGAAATCGTGTTTAGTTAAATAAATTGGCGATTTTATCGTATTGCGCAATAATTTAAGAGTTCATCATTAATTTGCATTTGACGATTATGAAAATCAAGAATGTGAAGATGTTTTTGTTTTTTTTTTATATACCACAAGATTTAAATGTTGTGTGCTGTAATATGTCTGTGAGACTAGCTTTTGGTATTTATGTTCATTTTTACTCATGAATTATTAAGATTTGATGATGAAAAAATTGATTTACAGTCTTTTCGAAAAATATTTATTTGATTAGGAAAATATTTAAAATATTACGAATAATTTCTTTATGAAAGCTATCATATAATTAGAGGAACAAATATTTCAAGTTTCGATTGAAAAATATTTTTTTTACTTTTTTTTTTATTTTAAATGTTATCTACAACTGGTTATGCTAGAAACAAGCAGATTTTTTACGGGAATATACATGGACATGAGGACATGTGGAGGAAAACACCCATCAATGTTACCTCTAGAACAGGGTAATTTTATTTTATAATTTTAGAGAATCTCTCGGCCATCGCTGTTTTAAACGTCGATGGGTGTATACTGGAAGGGTGGGAGTGAAAAGTTCCCTTCCTAAAGGATTAGGGTGGAAGGATAGCTGCGAATGGAATTTTTTATATCGGGAAATGCATAGTTCACGAACAAATGGAACATTTAGGTCACGGTGGATAACAGTGTTTCGCACATAAAAGGGGGCATTGACAATTTTACGAAGGATTCGGGATTGTAGGGATTGGATTGGAAGGGAGTTGGAAGCCTTAGTCGAACCCCAAAGTTCTAGACCATATGTCCATATTGGTTTCAGAACCGTATTGTATAGTAATAGTTTACTTGGTGTTGTAAGTTTTGATTTACTGTCTAGGAGACGTAATAATTGTTTGTATCGTCCTTTAAGTTCACGTCTTTTAGTTTTCTTATGAAGGTTCCAGGTTAACCGTTTGTCCAATATAAGTCCAAGGTAACGTAAGCTATTTTTTTGTGGAATAATACTGCCGATTAGGGTTATGTCGGGAATTTGTTCTCGGCAGAGTGTGAAAGTTACATTACTGGAATGCCAGGTTTATAGTTGGAGTGAAAATTTTTCCAGGAAGTACTACGGCTTATATCTTAAAATACACAAACGATGAGGAACCCACCAAAGTGCAAAATGTTTATTGTTAAACAAAAGCTGGTCACTCTTTATCCCCATAATATCTTTGATTGCAAATAGAGAATCAGCATAAATAGAAATGGTGCTATAAGATTTTGCTTAATAAGCATTAAGAGTGCCTGCTAAATTAATGGCAACTCGAATGGCTCAAAAATGGACATAGTCGGATGCGGCTCAAAAAGCTGCTTCATCGTCGTTTATGGTCGCATTTGTAAAAATCAGCATGGCATTTTCTTTGTTTTTTAACTCTTATTAAAATATGTCCTTTGTAGGAGTTTCCTTTTTTCTGAAGCTTCTCAGATCGAGATTTGACTTTCCATTGTGGTATAAAGTGTTAATGGGAAAAGGTATAATAATAATTAAAGAAGCGTCCATAAGTAAGGATGCAATATACGAAAGCGTTAAGGATATTTTACTTCGATAGAAAGATGAGCTTAGGATAAATTTGATATTATGTTTATTATATTAAATTCAAAACTAACAGTTGAGAATCTTTCGTAAAAATGTTAATACTCCTTTCTACGAGGTGTAATGGGTTGTAAAAATTTTATTTTATTTTTATACATCAATATTATTGACAGTAGCCATTTTAAGTGGCTCTTGGTTGTCATACTCGACGGTCTGACTTTATAAAAAACCTAAGTCATAAGAACGTATTCAAAATCAACAAAACAACGGCATCTTGGCCCCCACAAATATTTTACGCCACCAAAAAACTTTTTTTGGTTATTGTAAGATCTCTGCCACAAGAGCTAGATGTCATTCTGTAGCGCCACAACCATGAGGCCATTTAGCAAGCATGTACCAAAAAATTTATTATCTTGATAAGGAGTGTTTTCCATAGACTCGTTGATACTTTTGGTACCATTTTATCCGGTTCCATTATTATTAATATCATTTCTTTTATTAAAATATTATTATTATAATTTCTCCCTCATCGTAAAGGCTCCCCTTTATGATAGATAAAGCCGGTAAACTGCGAGAAAAGCCACTTAAGCAATCACTGCAAGAAGCTATTCAAAGTGCCGGTAATTTATCCGATCGGCAATATTGCTTCAGCGCAGACATTGAACAAATGATAAAAGCAGTCAACGCCACGGGGCAAGGGAATCACTTCTCGAAGAAAATCATTGTGATTGTAACGCTGGACATAAATACCGCCTTTAAGTCTGCCAAAAGAAGCTACATGCTGGATGCTCTAAAAAATTCTTTCAGGGTACCAGAGTACCTGCTGCCAATAATAAGGAGCTATCGTAGTCATCGGTAGCTTTTGTAAGGCACGGTGGATGGAACTTTTTGAAAAGGCTCTATACTGTCCAGAGCTGTAAAATATATTGTACGATTGTATTCTAAGGATGGACATGCCGGATGATACCTTTCTTGATGGATATGCCGACGACATTGCTGTAGTCATAGCCGCTACGTATGTTGACGAGAGCCCAAAGGAAGCTCAACCAAGTCACCAAAAGTCGAATACCTCCAGTGATGCAGTTTCTAGTGGGAGACGGGATTAATATAAGGCAGCCAACCTTGGAGTGCGACTGGACTGCAAGATGATATACAGCATGCAAATCGAAGCTGCGCTCAGCAGGCTCATTGCCAATGTTGGTAAGCAAACAAAAGCTCCTCATGTCTACCATCCATACTATACTTTTACACGTCTGTGTGATTGGGGCTTTTCTTCTTTCTGAAGAAAGAAAAGTGTCGTAAACATATGTCCCTTAGAGTGGCTTGTTCTTTTAGGCCGGTATCTAAAATCGCAATTTTAGTGATTGCAACTATGCTACCCATCGATTTATTGACGCAAGAATAGAAAAGCAAAAACAAAACCTAAGAAAGAAACTCTCAAAACAGTTCGGCTGAAAAGTTGAGAACCATGACGTCTAGATGGCGCCTCTTGCAAAAATCACACAAAGCACCATGCTTCGTCTAGATGGCGCCTCTTGCAAAAATCACAACCATGACGTCTAGATGGCGCCTCTTGCAAAAATCACAACCATGACGTCTAGATGGCGCCTCTTAATTATCACAAAGCACCATGCTTCAAATGATTCCTGTCAAAATTTGACAGCAATCGGTCGATTGCTTCGTGAGATATAGCATTTTGAGTGAAGCAACTTTTGTTATTGAAAAAAAAATGGATAAAGACGAATTTCGTGTATTGATAAAGCATTGCTTTTTGATGAAAAAAAATACAGTGGAAACCAAAGCATGGTTTGACAAACGTTATCCGGACTCTGCTCCAGCTATTTCAACTGTGGAATATTGGTTTCGTCAATTTCGAACTGGTCGTACGAGCACAGTTGATGCAGAACGCAGTGGACGCCCAAAAGAGGTGGTTACGGCAGAAAACATCAAAAAAATCCACAAAATAATTTTAAATGACCGTAAAGTGAAGTTGAGCGAGATAGCTGAGACTCTGAAGATATCGAAAGAGCGTGTTGGACATATCGTGCATGAATATTTGGGCATGCGAAAGCTGTGTGCAAAGTGGGTGCCGCGTGAGCTCACTGTGGACCAAAAACAACAACGTGTTGATGATTCTGAGCAGTGTTTGGAGCTGTTCAAGCGCAATAAACCCGAATTTTTGCGTCGATATGTGACAATGGATGAAACATGGCTCCGTCACTACACTCCAGAGTCCAATCGGCAGTCGGCAGAGTGGAGAGCGAGTGACGAACCGAATCCAAAGCGTGGAAAGACGCAACCGTCGACTGGCAAGGTGATGGCGTCTGTATTTTGGGATGCGCATGATATAATATTCATTGACTATCTCCAGAAGGGACAGACGATCAACAGCGACTATTATATAGCGTTATTGGATGGTTTGAAGAAAGAAATCGCTAAGAAACGGCCTCATTTGAAGAAGAAAAAAGTGTTGTTTCACCAAGACAATGCACCGTGTCACAAGTCGATGAAAACGATGGTCAAACTCAATGAATTGGGCTACGAATTGCTTCCCCATCCACCGTATTCTCCAGATCTGGCTTCCAGCGACTTTTTCCTGTTTGCAGACCTCAAGAAAATGCTCGCTGGCAAGAAAGTTAAGACCGATGATGAAGTGATTGCCGAAACTGAGGCCTATTTTGAGGCAAAACCGAAAGAGTACTATAAAAATGGTATCAAAAAGTTGGAAGATCGCTATAATCGCTGTATCGCCCTCGAAAGCAACTATGTTGAATAATAAAAATGAATTTTGCAAAAAAAAATATTTCTACTGTGTTTCGTTCTAAACTTTTCTGCCGAACTGTTAGATGGCAATACCGATGGCATAATGAGGCAAGGCGAAGTTTAACCAAAACACAGATACGAAATTTGAGAGAATGGCTATATCAAGGATATGATGGTTACTACCTCAGACAGTTTCTAACTGGACATGGACACTTCCATAAGTACTTATTCCAAATGGATAAAACTGGGAGTCTAGAATGTCCTTATTGAGGTAGTACTGAAGAAGACGCGGATAGACAGCTGAAAGGCATATGCTGAAGGCTAAAGTGTGCCTGATTTACAACAGAACAAGTGTAGCGACCTTTATAAAAAGCCTGCTATAAAAAAATCCTGAAGACAAGAATATAAAAAGAGCTAAAATCATATAGAGCCAATATAGTGGCACATAAGGGCTCAACCTTGAAGTGACGCAAAAGCAGTGGTACGCTTGATTTTAAAACAACAAGCCGGAAGAGGAGGGCGTTTTAGTTAGTGTGAGTCTCACACACCAACGTGGTTTAAGACGCCCTGACGGTGCATAACGCATTTTTTTGCTTCGTACAGAAAAATAAAAAAAATAATTATTATTTCGTAACGCACTAGAAAAGTACAACGCCATTAATTCACCTTTCAAAAACGTTCCGCAGCTACCCGACGAAGTGACACTAACATAGTTACAAGTAGAGGAAGAGGCAGTAGTATTGCCAGATCATTCTCAAAGTTTTCAGTCTCAATAAAAATAATTACGACTTTTAAAAAAATCTTTAAAAATTACGATTAGTTTTAGTTTTTTTAGAGTTTTTACTTTTCGAAAAAGGAAATAATTGTTTTTTTTTTTGCTGGGCACTCTTAAATTTTCCATAAATAAAGGAAGAAAAATTTTTAATATAAATTATAGAAAAATTCATGCAGATCTCTGCGAAGGTATTATTTTTTTTTTTAAAAAAAAGGTAAAAAATTCTAGGTTGATTTTCATGGAGCACATATTTTTCAATTTTCTACCATTTATATTATTAATTAAAAAAATTACACATAAATTATAATTACAATGAAAATATGAATTTATTAACTTAATTTTAATTAAAAAATTCTACATTTCAAAAAAAGAGAAATTAATTACAAACAATTTCGTATCGTAATAATTATTAACTAAATAAGTTATTTAGTTAATAAGGGGAATAATTGAAAATAATATTTTTATTTAAAAATTTTTTATATTAAAAATTTTAATTATCTCGGATATTTTTTTTATTTCTTATAATATTGCCTTTGGCAAAAAAAAAACAACTTTTTTTTTCATATTATTAAATTGGAAATATTGTTTTAAAAAGTATAACAAAATTTTTTTTCTTTTCAACGAAAAAGAAAACAGAAAAAACTTCTTATTTTATACTTTAAAAAAAATAATATGTCCCTAATATTTTTTGTTTAAATTAATTCAGATATTGAGCAATCTTCATTTTAATTATATACAAAACCTTAAGGCGAATTACAAGTAAACTCGTATAAGAAATTATTTGAAATATATACAAATAAGGGTAGATAATTATATAGAAATTGTGTTGATTTTTTATGGCCAATACCAAAAATGTACTAATACGAAAATAAATGAAAAATTAAAATCAGAATTATGACAAAATATTAAAAATCAACTAAGTTAAATAAATAGGAGAAAAGTTTAACAATTAAAAAAAAATAATAATATTAAACGAAACGAATTGGCAATACTATTCTAATATGGATATTAGGGGGAGGAATTGGGTAATGGAACAGTTTTTTTTTTTTTGGATGATGTAGCTTTTGGCGATCATAAATTTTCATCTTGCAATTATTCGACTTACCAAGAACGTTGGTATTATGAGTACGATATGGCGCGCTCTTCACCACAGCAATCGTAAAAGTAAATTAAATATTTAACAGCAAAACCATAACGCATAATAAAATTATTATTTGTGTACAATTGTATATAATTTGTACTAAGATATTTGGCAAAAAAAAAAAAACAACAAGAAGAAGAAAAAAAAAATCCCCAAAAAAGAATTTAGTCAAGTCGATCCAAGTGGTTTTCGTTAGAATTCCTTGAACCACTTAGCCAACATCTCTGGGGCTAAAAAAATCATTCAAAATATCACCCCAACTTTTTGATAGCATCTATAAACTTGACGAAGTTAAAAGTCGAAGATTGAATTTAAATTGTTAAAGCTACTCTCGCCGGGATAGAGTACCAAATAAAAATTCCTTTACAAAAACAATACGAATCCACATCATTCGTAAAAAAAGTATTCATTTCTTCTGCATCGTTGTGTCGTCTATAAATTGTTCGTGTTTCATTTTTATTTTTGGTGAATTCTCTTATTTTCATCTTAGTCGACACAGACCGTCTGTTTGGGTCTCAAGAGTCATCAAAGTTCACTGTTAACGACTATTATTTTATATGATGGCGAAGATGTATTGGGGAGTGAATATATGTGAAAGAGTCTCGTCTCGCGGTTAACCGCGTTTTTTGAAATAAAATTCTGAATTTTATGTCAACCACAAAAATACAACTGAAATTTCATCTTATGCTATTCCACATTGTAAATACATATAACAACAAGAATGGAAGGAGGAACAAGAATTATTACTGAAAAAGTACAAGAAGAATATGAAGTTGAAAATAAAAATAAAAAATAGAATAAATAAAAAGCAGCAGCATCCATCCGCAAGGGAGCCATTTCTATTGTGGGTGCTGTTTTATATATAAAATTATAAAATTTCCAAGTCACACGAGCTCCTGTTACGAAGCGTGAAAATTATCAACACCACCACTCCGCCAAAATTACGGCTCCTGTAACAGCTCCATTGAAAGTCATTAACACTACCACAACTGTACGATACTTGGCTAAAGCTCTTCCAAATTCGAGTACATTTTAGCATTATTTGGTTCCGGAATTTTTTCGGTTTCTATCATGAATAGAACTCACGAAAATCCGAGTTGATTTCACGGTTCTATGAGCCAAGACCAGGTACGAAAAGATGCATCAGCGCTTAAATATTATGGACCGATAAACAATGGTGCCTGCCATCGAAATGGATGGAGAAGAAGCACTTTTAAGGAAATATTTATATGAGTTATATGTATATTAATATATATAAAAAAAGGGTGAACCTCTATAAGTCAGAGCTATCCCCACGAATACGATAATGACCTTCGAAGTTTACAGCCTCCAAAAATTCTGATGAACTTAAGAAGCGGTTGGGAATTGTTGAAATCGAAATGAGGTGTAAATAAAATATTTAATTTTAATAATTTTTTTTTTTTTGTAGTTAATTTACACTTTTCCAAAAATCGATTTATTAGAATGAAGAGTAAAATTGTGTTAAATCAAAAGAGCAATAGAAAATGATGTATGAATTGGTCAGCAAACGTTCGAGTAGAACTGCTTAAATAAGGACTAAATTGAAGGGATTTTGAGTATTCAACTTTCCGAATCAGCCAACCAAACCACATGAGTCTAATTGGTTAGTCTTTTATGGCTAACGTAAATGACCGGTTGAATCTTAGATTTTGTGACCAAATTTATCTAAAATGGAAAAAGGATGCCAACGTTTTTGGGGTGGGTGGGGGGGGGGGGGGTGAAGAGGTATTGATACCAATACTAATACTAGAAGAAATAATTTTCCTAATCACAAGCTATTCCAGATGAATAACAAAATTGGAACGATAACGAAATTGCGGCCGGAACGGATGTTGTTGTTTGCCTTTTTTGGATGACCGCCTGCAAAGGACCTGACAAAATGTGGCGGTCGGATTTTATTACAGGTAACAACAACATTATAGCCAAAATCCTATGACTGGTATTACGGTTTGTTGTATCAATTTTCGAAAAGATTAAAATGATGATGCTGCGGCTGGTGCTGCTCCTTTTGCTTCTGCTCCTTCTGCTGCAGTTGCTGCTGATGGTTTTTCTGCTGATGGCGACGATGACAACAACGATGTTAATGATTCTAGTATTATCGTTGATGATGGGGATGATGCTGACAATGATAATGAATCTCTATGAAATTAAGGATAATAGAAACGATGGCATTAAAGTTTTCTGTGTGAACGTTTAGTACTAATCCTGTGTCAGGAGCATAATTTCAAGTATACTTTCTGCCCTACTCAAATAACATCGACCAATGTGAAGGATCACTTTTCCTTTGATGTTTGATGTGGTCACCAATGCGATTATGAATACACGTAGACTTTCGATGCCATGACCATAAAGAGGGGTGTAGTTTTACCATAAATGGATTAAAATACAAGGGATACCAGTCAAAAACGCATAAATGGATACAAATACTATTATTATTCCAGCCACTTTATAACCTGCTCTGGATATGGGCATATTTACATATTTTTTACTTCCTTTACCAATAGTCCAATCGTCGTCCTCTTTGTGACGAACAGACCAATTTAAATCAGGTTTGTTTTTTTTTTTGCGGTTAGTAATGAAAATTTTCCGTGTTAAGCTTATTAGCGGTCGGTTTGATCTTTTTTATACCCGGTTTTATTTCCAAACTTAAATTTGCTATCGTTTCTAGTGCATCATGGTTACATTCACCCCATTATTTTTTGAAGGGAATTCTTTTATCTCTATTCTAGAATATAATATAGTTACCAGATTTGCAAACTTCTTTGGTATATCTTCGAAAAGGAGAACTCCGTAATTCAATTGTCTTCGTTTTGTGGCAATATTGCGATTTTGTTATTCGCCAAAAATGATTTCTAATATTTTGAACAGTCCTTTCCCTTAGAAATTTTTACCCATCAAGTATTTTGTGCTATAATTTCACTTAGCTTACAACAACTGTCATATTTTTATTATTCATTTTATCCAAAACAACAACAACAACAACAACAAAAAACGCTAAATTACTTAAAAGGCAAATAACAACCATCGGATTTCTTAGGGTAAAATCTATTTTTGATATCTATTTTTGTTGGGTTTTGTTGGTTTTGGGAAAATTTATCCCCATCACAATCAGAGAATAAACCGCAGCTACAATCTTTTGTTTGTTGAAAAGCGATGATCATAAAGAAGTCTTAAATAACAGAGTAGATATTGACTTCTTCAGTTGCGTTTGGAAAATAAGGGCAAATATTTTATAGAATGAAAAATATCGAATGGAAGAGATAACACCAAAGTTAGGAAGGGAGGACGAAAAATTTACAGAGAACACCGCAGCATCTATTCTGATTATTATGAAAAATGAATCGAAGATTAAGTTGGATTCAATATGTCAGAGCTGGAACATGTTCACGATACCCTCTCACTTGAATACGTTAACGTTTAATTCAGTTCTTTCTTAATTCTGATTATGCTTTCAATGCAGAGGTTTTCCCATTTCATGTGGAATAATTTCCATTCGTAGGTGTTAAAAGTAGAGTTTCACTTTAAAAAATATGGATTTTTTTAAAAGAACTATTAAAGCTATTAGCGATTTTATACAATAGTAACTAAAAATTATGCCAAAACTAGATTTATGGTAGTTTTGATAGGTAAATAAGTACAAAAAGAATTTTATATCACCCACAATTATAATGTGAATCTTTGAAGAGCAAATATATTCCCCCCATTTTATTATGCATAGAAATACATTAAGCCCATGTCCTTAGGATTACCATTCAATAGTAAAAAATTTGAAAATAATTGCATAAAAACCAAGAATATAAATGACTTTCAGTACAACCATTATTAAAGATATAGTAAAAAATATCCAGTGGACTATTCGGTGCATAGTTGCAAGCGAATCCTCACGACTAGAGACGCTTGCTTCTTCGAGATTTTTATCGTCCTAGTTTTAGGGGTTGCAACAACATTCGACTTTATGCAAATTTCTATACCATCATCCCAAAGATGATGCCATTTTTCATTTGAGATTTAAAGGATTTTCATATCAGACCATTTTTTTTTCCCTTTCAAGGGATTGCCAAAAGGTATGCAGATTAGTGTGTTAAAAGTCTATTATTTGAGGATTTTCAATATGAGCACATTATTATTTATTAGCTAAAAGCATTTAATTACGTAATGGAAATTTGAATGGGATTAAATTATTAGTAAGGTCGATGTGGTGCCATTTAGGCTATGGTAATTTACTTTTCTATACGTTGGCTATATTATTAAGAAGAAACTATGGAATCTAATATTCTAGAGAAAAGTGCTGCAGCAAAAAACTGTCTTCAGAAAAGAATAAAATTTAATGTGTGCCGATTAAAGAGTAAATTGGATTTAATTTTAATGCTCATATGAACATAAATAAAATGCTTTTATAATTTGATAAAATATTAAGATTTATGGTAAAAAAAGTAGCAAATTTTTGCATCACAAAACGTTCAGATGCATATTTTCTGAAGGATTATCCAGTTTAGGGTTTAATAAATACTATTATTTTTTTAAATAAATATTAAATATATATTATATTATAAATTTTTTGTTATTTAGTTTATGAATTGCCATTTTATAATAAAAATTAATTTATTTAATTTGTAAAAATTTCAAATAATTATGAGTTAAGTTTTGCGCAAAACTTTCTTGAGTGATGAGACTTATTTCTTGCTCGTGGAATACGTCAACAAAAAAATTGCCATTATAAGACCATTATAGTCAAACAAAACTGATATTAAAAGTTTTTTAAAAGAGCTATTATATTCATATTAAGTGACTGTGTTGTGTGCCTTTTAGTCTTCAGTTATTATCATTAAAAATGAAGAAAGATAGGCAGTTACTGTCAATTCGGGACCTCTGAGCCGGTATGATAGCTGACTTTTTGTGATCTGATTTTAAAAATTTTGGAACGAATTATAAAGGGTTTTTGAATAAGAGTGATATGATTTCTTTTTAAAAAAACACACACACTAATCGTTAAGGAAATTCAAATGTTTTTTTATTTAATGTGAAGTACAATCGCTACAATTAATCTATGAATAAAACGTCATTCAAGTGGCCTCCACAACTTCTTTTGCAGGAACGAATTCGATGAACCCAATTTTTGAGCACTTTTTCCACTAAATCAAGTCGTATGTCATGAATAGCATGTTCAATATTGACTTCTAAAGCTTGAAGAGAGTCTGGTTTATTGCTAAAGACCAATGACTTCAAATAACCCCACAAGAAATAGTCTATTGGTGTTAACTCACAACTTCTTGGAGGCCATTCAATTTCACAATTTCTTGAAATTAAATCGAATTTCCAAACTTTTCTCACAATAATTCGGTTGTTGCACGTGCTGTGTGGCACGTAGCCCCGTCTTGTTGGAACCAGATGTTGTCAAGATCAACTTCTTCCAATTTCGGCCATAAAAAAATGGTTATCATCGATTTATACCGCTCTCTATTGACAGTAACGATGTTACCAGCTTCATTTCGAAAGAAGTAAGAACCGATGATTCCACCAGACCAAAAACCACACCAAACTGTCAATTTAGGTGAATGTAAGCGACAGTTTTGTTTATTTGCCGCACCACTAAGATGAAGGTGAGCGTCATCGGAGAAGATGATTGTCTTAAAAAAATCGTTATCGTTTTCAAGTTGTTCCAAGACAAAATCAGCAAATTCATGACGTTTACAGTGGTTCAATGGCTTCAGTTCTTGAGTGATAACAATTTTATACGGATCCTTTCTCAAAATCCGCCAGGTTTGTGGTTTGAGACAATCCCAATTCTTGAGAACATTTTGGAATCGACGGGTTGCGGTCTTCAGCAACACTTGCCTGAACGGCAGCAATATTTTCATTACTTCGAAAGGTTCTTTGTCTTATTGGCATTATGTAAAGAAAATGTATGCTCGAAATTTTTAACAATTCGACGAATAGCGAGCACAGTTGGACGATTATTACGACCATAAAATGGTAAAGGCGCACGAAAAGTTGCAATTGGAAAACGATTATTTTGATAATAAAATTGAATAATTTGTAAACGTTGTTATTACATATATCTCTTCACGATAAAATTGTAAATATTACTAAATATAATAAAAGAAAAAAGACAGATCATGACATATTACAAATAGCCGAAACGTCACTTAGAAATCATATCATTCTTATTTCAAAACCCTATACGTAGTTCCAAAAAGCGGATACCACAGCATACAATATGAGTTCTGTTCAAAAAGTGTTGCGAATTTTGAATTTCCGCGGGTTACGTATATTCGATTTTTGATTTTTTGTGGCGTTATGTTGGTACTCATGTCTCTCACTTATGCCGACAAGTTCAGCCATTTTGAATTTTCAGTTAACTTTTCACAGTTGCTTTGCTTGCACGTGTTTTGGCTCGTCTTTGATTTTTGCCCATTCCAAAAAATGGATCAAAGAATCTGTTTCGGGGACAAGAAAAAGTCACAGGGGGGCAGATCCGGAGAATACGGTTACTGCGGCATTATAAGTATGTTGTTTTTGGCCAAAAAATTCCGCACAAGCAAGGATGCGTGAGCAAAGGCGATATCATGGTGCAAAAGTCTATTTTTGTTCTTCCGAAATCCGGGCGTTTCTGGCGGATTGATTCGCGCAACTTGCACATAACTTGCAGGTAATATTCCTTATTGACCGTTCTACCCTGTGTCAAGAACTCATGATGCACCATGCCCATGCAATCGAAGAAAACTGTAAACAAATCCTTTACATTTTTCGGTCATGGCTCGTGCGGCAGCTTCCATTGGGATGATTGAGCTTTGGTTTCCACGTCATAACCACAAACCCATGATTCGTCACCACTTATGAACCTCTGGAGCAAATTTGGGTCATCGCAGACAGAGTCCAACAGCTCTTTAGCAATGTTAATGCCATGCAAGCAAACTGAAAATCGAAGACGAGCCAAAACACGTGCAAGCAAAGCAGCTGTCAAAAATTAACAGAACATTCAAAATGGCCGAACATTCAAAATGGCCAAAAATTAACTGAAACATTCAAAAGGACTGAACGTGTCGACATAAGTGAGAGACATGAGTACCAACATAACGCCACAAAAAAATCGAAAATCCAATAAACGTAACGCGCGGAAATTCAAAATTCCCGATACTTTTTGAACGGACCTCGTACATGGCAAATTTTACCATTATTATGCAAAAAAAATTCCCAGGGGCTTCCATTTATTGTGATTTGGCGATATTAAATGTCCTCCAAGATCCAGACATTTGACATCATTGAACTTTTTCTTTTAAAACTACGTAAAATATTATATTTACACAAATAATCTTTAAATATAAAATTATCTAAAAATCAACATTCATCAAGAAATTACTAAATAGCATCTCGAAATATGCAAAAAATCCATTCAATTAAGTCCTGCAAGAAATTTTATAGCAGTTATTTGAATTATTTTATATAAAATATAAAATTGCAGTAATTATTTAATTACTTTATAGACTAAAAACTTTATAAAAATCTTAATTGGTAGTTTATTTTATTTAACTTTACTTTCCATAGTATAAATTGGATAATTCTTTATTATCGAATGCAAAATTTTAAAATATCTTCTTTCTGAAGAAGATGGAAATCTTTTTAGAATATTATTTTTATTAATATAAAATTTATAAAAATATCTACAAAAACGGGAATTTTTTCCCTTACAACTACATATACACATAATAATCCCTTTGCCCCCCTTTCATGTCATATAAATTTTTCTTCCCAAAATTTGGATATGAACTTTGTTGGAAAATAGATGGTAAATCCTTTACAATCTCTATTACATGAATTTTGTAGTTTCCACTATCGTTTCTTATTATTTATATAATTCTAAAATTGTTGTTAACACTTGAACTTTAGTTGAAAATTTCAGTTATAAACTTTTAGTTACTTTAAAGTAGGAATATGTTCCGTGACAGGAATAACTTGTACCTCTCTCTATATTAACACGTCATGTATTAAATTAAAGTTTTATTCAAAGAAAAATATTAAAATATTTTAAACTTTAAAAAAAAATTAAAAGTAAAATACTTTTACTTTTAATTAAAAATTGTTCCTAATTTTTGTTGACAATAACAAATATTGTCAACAAAAATTAGGCACAATTTTCGAAAATGTCTAACAAATTTACTAAAAAAAAAAAAGGTTATTCAAAAAAATTTTCAGAAATAAAAAAAAATATAACAATTCAATATTTATAATAAAATAAAAATTAATTATTTAAGAGAGAATATGTAAGAGAGAATACGTTGGTATTTATACATGAAAAAATTAATTATTTAGTATCTTTAAAAGTATTACATATTATACACAATTACATGCAAATATACTTAAAATATTAATAAATTTTTAAAAAGGTATAAAATAAAATTGCTAAGTAAATAGAATTTAAATAAATATTTCTGAAAAATACAAAATAATGTCCAAAAATATTCAAATTCAAATATATGTACTCTGGAGAATATTTACATGTACCTAAAATATAAGGTAAAATAAAAATTTAGCCTTAAGTAATAAAAAGATATTTGTACAAAAAAAAAAAACCTATACTCAAATACTTATTCTTATTGGATAAAATACTTTTATATAGATACAATCTACAGAAGAAAAAAAAATTTAATAATAATAGCACATAAACAGTATCAAGAAAATAAATCCACAAAATAAGCAGTAACGAATATTTATTTTTATTTATCCCAAATAGGCTTTGCGAATATTTATAAATATATATTATAAATATGTACTATATTTTGAAATAAAAAATTAGAGAAAAAAAATTACACAAAAAAAACTATTTAAAAAAAAAAACTTTTCACATGAAAACTTTTAAGAACTTTCTCTTCTGGCTCTGTTCAAGTTATGAGAAATTTTAAAAAATGTAAAATAACTAAAATACTTTATTTTCCATAAGAAAATACAATAGATAAATTGAAATTTTTCTACTTCAGATAATAAATAATAGTAGTTTTTCTTTAATAGTCGAGGATGAGTTATAAATCATGGTCAAAAAATTTATTATTTCTGAAAGCATTAACATGAACGCCACATGGAATAATAACTTAAACCTGACAACTGTTATTGTGAACCGTCGACGAGACCTTCTTCGAAAAACCTCACAATTGTTAAACGTTCTTTGTTTGTTGGTTTATTTTTGAGCAAGTTCACAAATACATGTGTGTGTGGCCACATTGGTTTGTAAAAAGTCACAAATATATGTTGGAGCAGGGGAGGGTGGTGGTTCACATCTAAGCACCACGACCGTAGGGCCATTTAGCGTCTCAATTATGCAGGTTTAAATGTTCATGTTCAATTAGATAAATTTAAGGAGTCTTTTTTTTTTAGTTTTTTCTTTTATATTTTATGTACCCAGAGTATTTTTGCGTAGAATTACGGATTGGTTGTCGAGTAAAGCGAGGAAATTTTTACTATTTTCGCATTCTTTGCATCTGGTGGACATTGATGCTGTTAGTTGGCGCGATTAATGCCGCGAATACTCAGTTTATTCGTTGACAAGCCGATCAGCATATTCGTTGCCATGAATTCCTACATGACTCAACACCCACCGCAACTGAATAAAGCGATTGTTTATTAGGCGATGTCTGACATTATTTGGTACCGGTTCCGTCCTCCTCAAACTATCATTAACTTCAGCATTACCCAATCTACTCAAATCGCGTTTAAACAATGTACGGAAGTATTTTCAGTTGGTTGCCTTCTTTTTCAATTGGGACATGTTAACCCAAATTCTCAATCCGACTCTCATCCAAGGCATTCATTCCGGATTAGGACGGGTATTTGTGATCTTTGAAGTGGGATGTTGGCATTTCTTTACATTTTAATGAGGATTAGTGAGATCGAGAAGGACCCTCTTTTGCCAATGTAAGTGTTCAATATGGTTTTAATCAAGGAGTGTAACGGATATTCAGAGTAGCAGAGGTTTTTAATAGAAGAATTGATACCTGACTTTCAGGAGAAGATGTAAAAAAGGAGTTTCAACTCGTGAAGAAGCTACCGGTAAAGTGCGGTGGCATCCAGTGGCTAACCTTATGCTCCAAATTTGTAGACACATGATTTGGACATCTTGGAACACAGAGTGAGTCAATAGACCAAACTTCCGTCGAGAAGTACGTCAGTCACTTGTATTGCTCAATCCTGTTTGATCTTACTTTTCCTAACCAACCACTGGATTCATAGAACCTTATTTTTAGTTTGAGGTTCCCATTTGTATCCGCGGCTAATTGAAACATGTCGAGCGCTAATGGCATCCACTAAGGGAAGATGTTCGTTTCCCCCAACCGGTACCGAAGTTGTACCTCAATCTTTCCTGCAACATACTAAAAAAAATATATCGCTTTGCCGAAATCTATAAAACCGCCACTTTTATGGCACCAGGACCTAACCCGATGGTTCGGCTGGTAGATACGACTCCATTAAATCGATAGTTTAGATATCAATCCCCCACTCTGCCACCTGGACAAGTACTCTTTAACGGTAAATCCGGTTGGAAGTCTTTTCCTAATCTAGAGAGAGAAGGAGGCTATATAGACCTTTCTTATAATATGTTAGCCATATATAGCGTGCTCAAGGTGGAAGAAGAGAGACTGCGTTCTCTGAATGGCCCTAAAATCTTGTTGGTTAATTTAATTTTTTTTTTTTGGAATATTTTAGAAAGGTATGGTAGAAGCGATCAGGGCCGGAAGCTATTGGCCTTGGGTGTAGTGGTTTGTCGTTTGGGCATTGGTATCGCTACCGAAAACTTCCAGATCTTGGGCCAGAAGGACGATATTAGTATCTGGTATGCATTGTAGCCTCTTCTTAAATATCCTGAAAGACTCTTTGGCTTTACCAAGAGAGGTTTCCTTCAATGATTTTAACATGTGGTGGAATTCGGAAAAATCAATTTGGTGGTTTAAAGGGTGAGTACAGGCATTTTTTTCAGGTATAAAAAGAGCACAGCTGTACAATTAATTGTCCCTATGGCAGGTGGAACTGAAGTGACGTCCACAATGAATAATAATGCCTCCCTCAGCCATTAAAACCTGTACAGAACTGCTCCCCTTTCTGCCCAGAATTATTCTCCTTCAAGCCTCCCTCATAATAATATTTAACTAATGCTTTGTTATTTAAATAAAAAAATTTATATTACCATTTATGTAACCGGTATTATTTCCCTCAATTAATTTTAATAACATTTTAAAAATATTTACTATTAAGGAAAAAATATCATTTTTAACCATTATACTTTTTAAAAAAACTACAATAAAAATAATTATTTTTTATTGCAAATAAAAAAACAAAAAATATTATCAAAAATAAAAAGCCCCCAAAAAAAGAGCAAATACTATAATAATAACATTTTACTACAGATGTTCTGTGATTGTTTAACTTTTAGTTGAAAATTTTCTATCTTTTATATTCTATTTTGTAGATGTCCTTGCCTGAGACTCTATATTATTTATGGTTATTATTTTATTTTCAATTTTTTTCTTTTTGATTTCTTTCATTTAATATGATTTCATTTTTCCTTTTTGTGGTACTCAGGATTATTATCCTTTTTTATGTACAGATTTGTTTATATGTTAGTCTTATTTTTATTATTATTATTACTATTTTTTCATTCCCCTAGGTTTTACTATGCTCTTTGATATTCCTTATAATTCTAATATGAGTACTTATCTATGAAAGTATATGTATGTGTATACACACGTGTGTATATAAGCAAAGGCAGAGAATAGAATGGAGAAAAAAAATCTGAAAGCTTCACTTTTAGTTGATTCCATGAAAAGCTCTCTACTTTTCTGTACTTAATTTTATAGATTTTATTTTCAGTATTTCAATTTGTTCCATTTTTATAGCCTTAAGGAATTTATGATATCACTAAGTGAAATACAAAAAACACCCACACGATTATAGAGGGAAGAATTTTCTTCTTTACAAAAACAGTTCTAACAAATGATAAAAGACTATCAAATAAAAGCGAAAAACCCCAAAAGGGGAGTAAAAATATTTAAGGATATCATCATAAAAGACTTTGTTCTTTTACAAGATAAATTCCATATTATTTCTTGTTTAAAAATATGACATTTATAGTTGATATTTTAGATTGTGAATTTTGAAACGGCAAAAAAAAAAAAAGTTTTTTATTGAAAATTATTTCCTTGAATAACTGGCATATTTCCATTAGTGTAATATATTCTCAGAAATCAACTATAGAATAGGAGATGGCCTATGTTGTGAAATGGGTAGTTGAATTTCAAGGAAACACTTTTAAAATTTCTGAAATATTTTAGGAGCACAAAATAATTTTTCTTATTATGTCACTCATATTTAGTGATTGTTTAATAAAGTTTTATCAAATATATAGAAAATATTTTCTATTTAAATTTTAATAAAGTATTTATTTTATTATTTGACCATAATTTTTCTATTATATACAAATTAAATTACTATTCAAAAAAATTATAGCTAATATTTTTGCTGAACTAAATCTTTTGGAAGAATTTTCAGATGTTTTTTTTGCACATTTCAGAATGTAAGTTTGTCATTACTTGACGGACTTTCATTTTAAAATATTTCTGTTTGTAATGATATTTTGTATAGCAAAAGTTTAATTGCGTCAAATCGTAAGATCTTGTAGGCCAGTTTATATGACCAAATATTCAAATTACGCGTCCTGGGCAATTTTTGCGCATTAAAGCCAAAAATTCTCATATTTTGTTGCTTCTAATATTATTTTCGTAATATTACATATAGTTTTAATTAAAGTTTCTAAATTTTGGGTCAAAAAAAGCCGCTTAGCATATTTTTAAAAAAAATATAAGCCAATGACACATGGTCATGGCTGGTTAAAACAGTTCAATTTCGACAGACTTCGTAGTGCTCGAAAGTGAACTTCTAAACTGGATGACCGAATTCGTATCCATTATCTGGCGTCTCATGGGAATGCCAGATTAGCATATGAGAGTAACGGCATGCAGGTTGGTGTGATTTGACATAACAGGGACAGGAAGGTAGAAAAGGTTTAATGGACCAAGCTCTCTTGGTCCGTGGTCTCGGAATCTCCGACTTTACTTTCTTCATTCATATTTTTTCGCCTTTTAATTAATTATAATTAAGAAAAATATAATAATTCGCATGTAAAAAGTAAAAAAAATAATAAATGAAAACTATAATAAGTAAATAAAAGAAATATTCACAGTGATAATTTATATAAGGGTGATTTTTTAAGTGTCCAAAATAAAATACAGAATTGCAATTTTTCTGTAACGATGTATAAAAACATTTTTTTTGAATTGACAAAATTTTTGTCATTTTCTATTTAAAGATTATTTTATGTAAATGTCGGTAACGATTGCGTTTTAAGTGATCCATGAGAAAAATCCAATTTTGAAGCCACTTTTTCGATCATCTCGGATAGTATCTCACTAATAACACATGTAATATTGTCTTTCATGACTGCAAGTGGCGCTGGTTTATCGGCATAAATGAGTAACTTTATGTAGCCCCAAAAAAAAATAGTCTTGAGACGTCAAATCGCACGATCTTGGCGGCCTAGACGGCGGTTCGAACCTTGAGATAAATTTCTCACCGAACTCACCTTTCAATATGTCCCTTGTTTTATGTGCTGTGTGGCATGCACCACCGTCTTACTGAAACCACATTGCGATCAGATGCAGTTCTTGCATTTTGGGTAAAAAAAATTCGAAATCATGGAACGATAACAGCATCGTCTTTAAAGAAATACAGAACGATGATTCCAACGGCCCCATAAACCGCAACAACAAGTTACTCACCAACAAACATCGATACTTTGGCAAGTCGTTCGGTTTGTGTCTGGGCACGACCTGTATTATGCACTTTCAGCCCAAAATCCTTGGGTAAAATCTTCAACATAGTCGAGTAACATAATCCCAATTGCTGTGAACGGCGACGGATGGAGAAATCGTAGTCTTCATCAATACTGGACGCTACGGCAGCAATATTTTCTTCTGTAAGCACTCTACGCATGTGGGTTGGTAGTTTGATGTGCAATAGTGTAAAATTACTGTCAAATTTTGTCACTATGGCTTGAATTGCTTGCTCAAAAGATCGTTTATGACGACCATAAAATTTTCGGAATGTATGAAAGCACGAATTTTGATAATAAAATAAAATAATTTGTAAGCGTTGATCGAGTATAAGACTTTCCATGATAAAATGGCAAAACTAATTAAGCACTTTTGACTATAACAAACGTCACATGTCGTGCGTAATCTGTCAAAAATAAAAACATAAACCAAACAGTAAAAAAATCATTTTTTTTTTGTTGAAACAAACCATTTATTACAATGTATCGAACTAAGAGATTAAAAAACATTATAATTATTTAATTACTTATTTTTTATTTAAGCCTCTACTGTCGTTCCAGCACGTTATTATCATGATTCATCGATAGTAAGGTAAGTCGTCATCAGAATAGGAGCATATCTCACAACTAACCTGACTGTCTGTTGATAATAATTGCTTCCTTCTTTATTTCGTGATCGGTTTATATCGAATAAAATTTTAGTTCATATTTTGTTTTCTTCTCGCAGTTTTATTATTTCCCACCTTATTTATCAGGTCAACCTTTTATTTTGGTTTTACTGGAAAACATTTTTTTTTGAAATTTTTCGGCAAAAATTAGAGCAAAATTATTATCTGAAAACTTTTTGTTATTTTTAATAAGTCGTTTTGTGATCTTGTTCAGTTCCTCCGATGCTGGCTTTATCTTCTCAATCGTAGCGTAACGTCGTCCTTTCATGGGGATTTGCTTTTTCGGGAACAAGAAAAAGTCACTGGGGGCCAGATCTGGGGAATAAGGTGGCTACGACATTATTAGTATATTATTTTTAGCCAAAAATTCGCGCACAAGCAACGAAGCGTGAGCAGGGGCGTCCGGCAAGCTTTTCGTCGTTCATATCTTCTCGGCCCTCTGAGAACATTTTGTACCACCGATAAACGTTGCTTCGGTCCAAGGTAGTTTCACCATATGCCACAGTCAATATTTGGAATGCGTCCGCGCAATTAATTTTGTTTTTCACACAAAATTAAATACAGGTTCTTTGATCTATTTTTTGGAATGGATAAAAATCGAAGAGAAGTCTTTTGAACTTATCGACATAAGTGGAAGACATGAGTACCAATTTAACGCCCCAAAAATCAAAAATCGAATATACGTAACCTGCGAAAATTCAAAATTTGCAATACATTTTTAACAGACTTCGTACACTCAAGAATATCCCACCAGCAAAGGCAGCAGATCTAGGAGGCCACCAGTACAATGACATCAAGGAAAAAGACGATGTCAAGGAAAAAGACGATGTGTTCAAAGAGGAAAGACGATGTAAAAATGTTCTACGTTTTATCGGATATTTTCCAGAAAAGAAAAAAAATTCTTGTACCAATATGCATACTCGTAATATAGTTTTTGTTTTTCAAAAATTATCAAGCAAAACTGTAACGTATATTTTTAAAAACATCAAATAAAAAAAATAAAGAAACAACAATAAATTAGGGAATTCAAAAAACTGCATATTTATAAGTGGAAATTTGAATATTTCTATTGCACACATGAATTTGGCGCCGTGATTAAAATGCCACATCAACTAAACTGCAACCATCGTCACTCTTGGTTTTCTTTAATGTTGATTTTTTTTTCTCCGAATAATATCAAAACTTAAAATTTTTAATTTGCCTTGAAAAAAACCTCCTTCCCTCTCCCCCCTCTACCACAAATTCTTCCATAAAGCATACCTGCCACTCCCTCGTTTTCTGAGTGGTTAATCTACTCCTCTAAGATTTCACATCCAAAACCAAGTTTCACACCATAGCGCCATCTTTTAGAATATATTTATAAAAAAAACTATTATCTTATGGATTTAGTTTCAATACCCAATTGGCATATCGTCTGCGCATTTTAAAAACTATTCAAAATATATAATGGCAAAATTTAATATAAAAAAAAATATTATTCTCAGATATGCACTGAAACGAGTGACTAAGGACCTCATAGTTCAGCGGCTTCCATACTCATTTGACTTTCATCTTAAGTAAACAAATTTTACTATTTCTAATATAAATTTCGAGAAAATTTCTAGCCTCAAGTTTTCGAATAATTTTTTCTTTAAATAATTTTCCAGAAATTTTTAATACTTTTTTTAGAAAAAATTTCCTAGACAAAATTATAAAAGAAAATAGATTTTCTTGGCATTTCTCTCTCCATTTAACTAAATATTATTACAATTTTAATGTAAATTTTTTTCTTCCTTTTGATTTTCTACATCAAATAATAGAAAAAAATAGTATATCTTAATTTAATTGTAAATTTCCGATGAAAAACGTGACTGACGACTGCCTACTACCAACCTTTAAAATGATAAAAGTTAATCATTTTTATTATTCAATCAGCATTCGAACATTTTCAACAAATTTTCGTTAAGGAAAACTTTTAGCTTCTATTTTATTTTTTAAAAAAAACTCGTAGTCTTATTCCAAGATTATTTTTTTAAAAAATTTACATAATACAAACGAATTACATTCGATTTTGGGAATATTTTTTTTGGTTGCCCTCTTGAATTAAATATGAACAAATAGAAATAAAATCGAATTAATACAAAAGCTTTATAACTCCATTAAATAAATTTTTTCGTCCTTGTTTAACAATTGTGAATAAATCAAAATAAGACTTCACCAAAGAAGGATTAACGAAATGCCACTAGAAATCTTCAATCTTTCGAGAGAAAAAAAGGTGTTTAAAAGAAAATAATTTATCAAATATTCACAAGCGAATATTTCTTGAAAGTAATTTCAACTTTCTTACCGATAGATTTATGAAATATTATGTAAATAAACATAAAGAAAAAGAACTTTATTTTTATTGCCAAAAAAAAAAAAAAAAAAATAAAGAAATTTATCCTAAAATCCAAGAGATTATCATATTTGGTGAGTCAGAGAGAAAAGTTTATAGGAAATTTTCATTTGGATTTTCTTGCAATTTTTCCTTTTCTTTCGGATTTAATTCTCCAAAGAAAATCCTTTGAATATTTGTTTATATGAATTTCAATTCATTTTTAAACAATTCGGCAAAATTCCAATAACTAACTGAATAAATAAAATATTACGGATTCCTGATTAATATTTCAAAACAGGATCTGCTTCCTGAGAGACTTTACTCTTTTACTACGCTTTGAAAACTTGGAATTATTTTTGAGACTTTGTTTATTTTCGAAAATTATAAATTAATTTTTTTTTATTATTATTAAGAAATAAATAAAATTTGCATTGTTTATATTTGACAGTTTCTTATCATTCTTAACAGGATCTTAGGATTATATATTTGGAGATTTAAAGGATTTATAATGAAAACTGGATAAATTTTTAAATATTTCTAAAAGATTATTTTTAATAATAACGGGTTAGCTATTTTGTAATTTAAAAAAAGGATAGTCTTACCATTTGACAGCTGTCAAACATATACGAGGTCTACTGAATTTTCGCGGGTTACGTATTTTCGATTTTTATGGCGTTATGTTGATACTCATGTCTCTCACTTATGCCGATAAGTTCGGCCATTTTGAATGTTCAGTTAATTTTTGACAGCTGCTTTGCTTGAACGGTTTTTTGGCTCGTCTTCGATTTTTGCTCAATTTTGACCAAAAACAGTTCCAGAGGGTCATAACTGGTGACGAATCATGGGTTTGTGGTTTTGACATAGAAACCAAAGCTCAATCATTCCAATGGAAGCTGCCGCACGAGCCAAGACCGAAAAAAGTGCCAAGTTCGCTTGAATGTAAAGGTTTTGCTTAAAGTTTTCTTCGATTGCAGAGGCGTAGTGCACCATGAGTTCTTGCCACAGGGTAGAACTGTTAATAAGATATATTATCTGCAAGTAATGTGGAAGTTGCGCGAAGCAATCCACCAGAAACGCCCGGATTTGTGGAAGAACAAAAATTGGCCTTTGTCATTTTTGGCCAAAAACAACACACTAGTAATGCCGCAGCCACCGTATTCCCCAGATCTGTCCCCCTGTGACTTTTTTTTGTTCCCGAAACTGAAACAGCTTTCAAATATAAATGTACTTATACTGAAGTTATGACGGTTGGGTCCTAGAACAATATGCTTTAAAAGCTGAATTTCCTTGGAATGGATCGCGTAATAAAATTGCCGTATTTTTGGCTCTGAAAATCCACAGAAAACTGTGCAGAAGCCATTGTATTTCTGATAAAAGTAATTGTAAGGTGTGCGTTTTAATCTGAAGGATTCTTTTGCCATTATTTCTTTGAAAATGAAATAGGCGAGACAGTTTCCGTTAATTTTAAGCGCTTTGTTTTTCTTATTATAAGTAGTTTTTAGTGAATTTTTTTTTGAAGGACTATACAAAAAATTATATTTATACAGACAATTTTAAAAATTTTAGAATATTCAACAGCAAATATCCCTTAAGTCTAAAACATTAGTCTAAAGAAATTTTGAATTATTAAAAACAAATAGGCCATTAAAAACAAATTGTTAATAAAAAATATAAATTTTTATTTCTCAGTAATTTGATACTATTTTAATTCTAACTAATCATTATTAATCAGCGTTGGTAAAAAAATCGTTGTAAATTATGTATAAGAGAAGTTGTTTAAAACGTGATAACGATGAGTATTTTAACAAGCGATTTAAACCTCAAAGCTGGCTGAATTTCTAGATCATTATCGCCACCCAATTGGACACACGAAACAAGACTTATCCCCATAAAAAGAAAATGTTTATTGTTTGGATTGGATAAGAAACAATTTCGGTCACATCGTTATGGCATTTTGATTCAATCAATCGATTTGTTATCGGCTTTCATCCATTCTTATTTATTCAGCTATTAATATTATTATTTTTTTCAAAATTCAGAATTCAACCAGTCACTGTTTAGCAGCAGGACTTTGTTCTCAAGTTTGATGAGAGGAAAATTTCGTATTATTTACAGCCGATTTTATTACAATTGCAAAAATTTTCACTTTCAAATGTTGTTATTTATTTAGTTATTTTTTTCACAGTATTTTTTCATAATTCTTTAAGGAGAATTTCTTAAATGGCAAAAAATACAATTTATAAGAAAAAACAAGATAAAAGGACGTGACGTTAATGATGACAACAAGGTGGAAGTGAATTGCAATTTAATGAAATTTTTTGTATATTTTTTTTTATTTTAACGAAAGTGGTTTTAATTTGTTAGTTGAATCTTAAAGTCAAAAACTTTATTTGAAATTTTAAATAATAGAATGTTTTTTTAAAATTTTAAAAATATTTTTTTCTTTTTTTTTTAAAGAGTATTTTGAATTATAAATTATATTTTAACTGTTTTTAACTTTTTTAACAATTACCACAAATTAAAGATTTTTCATTTTAAGGTTTAGAAAATATATTTTTGTTACTTAATAATTACCTAATAAAAATATAATTTTAAGTAACATTTATTTAGATTTAATATTGCCATTTCATATAAATAAATATTTTATTAGCAAATCATGCGTTAAAATTGTAAAAACTTTCTGCAAAAGTGGTATTGTGCAGCAAGCTCGTTTTGTGTTTTAAGACTTAGGTTACCATTTTTTCTGCAATAAAATCCGGGATATTTTTGTAAAAAACTAAAATGCCAAGTGAAATAAATAAAAATACAATAAAAATTTATTTAAATTAAGAATATTTTGTAATGGTATGAATATTTTTAAGAAGTTCGTCGTAATTTTATATTTGTAGCTTGAAGTTTTTGGAAGTTATATACTTTTTTTTTTTCTGTTTAGATTAATGAGGTACAGGGGGAAACCTTTAAAAGGTACTCGCCTGGAAGTTTTTCCTGCCAGGTGAGTTATGCGGGATTTTTACCTCGCTAAAACCTAACCTGCACCTCTGATCTTGCTCCCGGAACGGTGGTTCCCCGGCGGCACTCTTTGTAAATACTACTTCGCCGGGGCGTTCTTGTTTGATGCTACTGCTGTCCCGATGTTATGACGCCTCGCGGCCTATTCTTCGTACGTTGTGTGGAGATCCTCGATAATGGATTCCGCGTACTCTGCAATTCTGTTCCAAGCCGATTGGCTCTTCAGCATGCACTCCACTATATTTTCTGGACTGATGGAACGCTCCAGATTTCTCTCCAGCTCCACCCGCGTCTCCTCATAGAGGGGGCATTGGAAGAACACGTGTTATGCGTCTTCGATCACATCGCGGCAATGATGACAGTTTGGGGAGTCAGTTCTCTTGAATCTGTGCAAGTATGCCCGAAAGCATCCATGCGCAGTCAAGAGTTGGGTGATGTAATACCCGACTTCCCCGTGCAGGCGAGTGACCCATTTGGTAACATGTGGGATCAGCCGATGAGTCCACCGACCCTTCGTCGAGTTGTCCCATCTCTCTTGCCAGAGGCGAAGACTCTCGGGTCTCTCCTCTTCACAGAGGACCTTTCGCCGCTCTTCCTTCTTCCTACGATGATGGCGCTCCCGCTCTCCTGCCAGAATGTTGATGGGTGGGCATGATGCCATGATGTTGACTGCATCGTGCAATACCGTTCGGTATGCTGACGCCACTCTGATCGCTGAGAGTCGCTGGACTGATGTCATTGTCTTGCGGTATGTTGTAAGCTCTAGCGACTTCGCCCACACTGGTGCTCCGGATAGCAGGACGGACGTAACCACAGTTGCCAGTAGTCGCCTTCGGATTTGCCTGGGGCCTCCGATATTGGGCAATATCCGCGAAAGTGCGCCCTGTACTGCTGATGCCTTCCTGCTGACGCGGGAGATGTACTCGTTGTAATTGAGTCTGGCATCCAAGACCACTCCTAGATACCCGATGTAGGATAGCGACCGGATGTCGTGATCGCCTACTCTTATGGTGATGGTCTCCATTTTCTTCCGGCTACTCACAAGGAGTGCCTCGGTCTTATGTTCCGCAAAGACAGGTCTGCCGATGTCATCCACTGTCTTATGCTCCGGATGGTGGTGGAGAATGCGGCTTCCAGTTCCTTGGAAGTTATATACTGGAAATTGCAATTTGTTATAACCTTTTGCTACGATATCAATATTCACTTGCGTCTTATCTGCTCTCCAAAGTGCAAATTTAACAACTGTTGTAAGATGAATTGAACACAATAAACATAATTTTTCCATTGGTGACGATTTTCAACGTTTACGTATCTTTTCAAATATGAAAATTCATCAAATAATTTCATTTTCTGGTACTAAATAATGGGTTGTCCGGAAAGTAATTTCGTTTACTGATGAAGACACAATAAAGGCATTAATTGATGTAAACTGGCGAATAACAACTCGTGAGATCGCTGAAAGATTTAATTTATCGAATTCGACTGTTTATGATCATTTGAAATGGGTAGATTTTATCTCAAAGCTCGACATATGGGTTCCTCATCTTCTTCCGGAAAAAAATTTGTGCTGTCGCATTGACGTTTGTGATTTGCTTCTCAAACGCCAAGAAAATGATTCATTTTTGAAGCATATCATTACTGTGGACCAGAAATGGTTTGTTTACAACAATGTTAAGCTCAAAAGATCCTGGAGTAGAAAAGGTGAACCGGCTCAAAGCACTTCATAAGCGTATATTCATCAAAAAAATGTTATACTATCTGTTTGGTGGGATTTCAAATGAAACGTTTATTTTGAGCTTCTAACAATTCTGAGGTGTACTTTCATCAGTTCGATAAATTTAATGATTCACTTAAAAAAAAAAGGCCAGCATTGGTCAATAGGAAAGGTATAGTGTACCAACATGATAATGCGAAACCACATACAAGTTTGACCACTCCGCAAAAGCTTTTAGAGCTTGAATAGGATAAACTACCATAGCCACCATACTCTCCAGACCTATCACCTTCCAATTATGATTTAGTCCAGTCTCTAAAAATTTTTTTTTAGACGGTAAATCGTTTAATTCAAATAAGGAGATCAAAATAAACTTGGATCAGTTTTTTCCCAGCAAACAACAAAAATTTTATAAGTGTGGAATCATGCTACTGCCAAAAAGATGGTAAAGGGAATTGGATCAGATTGGAGAATATTTAATTGAATAAAATATTAATTCACTATAAGAAAATCGCCGTTTCATTTTTATTTTTTAAAAAAACTTTCCGAACAATCCAATATATTTGCTAAATAAAAATGATCCGTACGTGAAAATACCAAAGAAACTAAATTTATTTTGATAACTTATTAATTACGGAACATTTTTCGGGACATTTATCTATGCGGGATGCAGAGCTGGAATTCGGTACTGTCCTGGAAAATCCGAGACAAATGGTAATCATAATGATATTTTCTGAGCATCCCAGTAATTAATGAATTTATTTTGTCAAATATTTTTACACATTGTTGAAGGTGGCATATCTTTATTTTTTGACTATTAAATATCAACTCACAGAATGACAGATAACCCAATTTAAAAAAAAAACACAAATTGTGGTAGATAAAATTTTATCTTTTGCAGAGAATGAAAAACTTTTATTAAATAATTACTATTATAAAACGACTACTAATTTAACTCAAGTAAAATGACAATTAATCGACAATGTCAATAATATTGTTAATTGTGACAATTCTTGAGTCGAGGTCGAAAATATTTTCAAAGAATTAAAGTTTTCGATTTCGTTTTTATTTAAGAAGAAAGTTAGATTGAATGTTGCAGATGGAAAATGAGAAAGTACAAATGAATTTTCCAATTCAGTAAGCCGTTCATTCAATTCAAAACTCTTTCTGTACTATCAAAAACGGAAAATAAATTCATGACAGAGTAATCAAACAAAGTTCATTGGGTCGGAATATAATTAAATTTGGGTAAGACAATTTTATTCAGCCACTCCCAATTAGCCTGGTAGCGAACGTAAATAAAACTTCAAATGATGTTTCCTTCAAAGACAAATAATGCAGAGACCAAGATATGCTCGAGGAATTATTCATTAAAAGTTTGGTGGATCACATATTCATGACGAAAGGCGGCGACCGTCTTACAATATTGTCTTTGGTATAAGACAACCCTCTCCTACACCCCCCCCTCCCCACCATACAACAATAAAAATCCACAACTTTTTCCCCTTTACTGTTATTAGTCTTTCTCTGTCGCATGCTAATTGCTTTATCCACATCCTTTTCCCTTTTCGATCATAAATTTCCTAAAAGGCTTAAAAAATATTTGTGAATACTCTGAACAGAAGGGATGGTTACAGTAAATAATAAACAACGTTTAAAAGCTCCAAGTTGACAGGCTAAATAAAATAAACACTCTACGATCTATAAAAAAAAAATTTCCAAAAAAATTGAGCTTTTCCCTTAAAAGCCTAATAAAACGGAATAAGATATGACAAAAATCGAATTTTCCTAAAGGAATAGTTTCACACTCCTTTCGATCGATTTCAAATCAATTAATTTAACTTATTTACGCCATAAGTCAAGCTTTATATGAATTTATCTACAATACTTATAGCAGCGACAGAAATTAGACCAATTAGAGTCAGTATTTGAAATAATTACGAAATAATGTTCGTTTTGTGTCAGCTTTTCTAACCACATTTTCCACTCAACAACTAACTTTATACGAATTGAAAATCGGTTCATACTTTTTATCATAAATACTCCAATAGACAACAGGACTTTGCACATAAATTAAATTTTGTAACATTTTCCCGAATGCAAATCTACTCGTATACTCTAACCCACTCATGGCTAGGTCTAGAGGCAAGTTTGCATTTATTTTACGATCTCAAATATAATATATATAAAACCGGGTGGAATTGACTCATTTTGCCTATGAGTTATTATATTTTAGCCATCATAACCTAAAGATGAATTGAAATGTTCACGTTAATTTATGAATCCATAAATACGTGGTTGGACTTTTGCCAGAAAATATGAACAAATGGACTTTAGGCAGTTAATGTTTACTTTAGAGATAGTTAAATTATAATAAAACAAGAAGTGGATAGGAAATTTTAGTCACATTTGATTTGAAATAAAACCAATAAACTAAAATGTGTTATTTTCTTACAACAACTTATGAGAAATGTCCTGTTTATTTTTTATTTTTTTGATGCAATTTCAATTTAATTTTATTTTTGCTATTAAATTCAATGAGATAATTTATTTTTATGCGTTCTGACTTAGTCCACGTCTAGAATGCAGTGATATTCTTAGAAATTTCCAGAAAAGTAATGAGTCGTTTTTTTGCAACTACAGACTACCTTTACCTGTATAAATAAGGATAATTAGATTGAAAATCTGGGATTACTGACTGGACACAAATTTAATTTTTTTGTAGGGTAAAAACTAATTTATAAAGAAAAAAAAATTATGAAATTGGTAAATAGAAACTGATAAATAAAGGCAAGGGTAAATAAGGACGCATTTTGACATACAACTTAAGGCTATATATTGTAGAATTTTCGGTATTATATATAAAGATCACCGAGAGCTAAAAGTAGTAAGATAAGTATTACTGAGAGCTTTTCGGTAGTACTGCGAACTTTCCCCCAACATATCTGGTATATAACCCCTTTTAATCCTCGTCTGGTATATATACATGACCATGCAGCTCGCGATAGGTTAACTTGTGTTTTATTAGTGCGTCATAGAAAATGGAACAGTAGTATTATAGTATGTTATTCAATGTGACTTATCTGTCATTAAACATAAAACTACGAGTCGCCTACGGCCAGAGGAATTGAGTTACGCTCAATCAACGCACCACCATTACTGGCAGGTTACAGTCAGTAACCAGTTACGAGCTGATTACTCGAACTGTTTATGACGAGGACTATCTAAATCTCTACTGCTATAAGAAGTGACATTGCCCGAGATAATTGCAAATTGCCAGTTATCTCGCAACTGCGATCCGAAGACCATACTTGCGATATAAGTATCAACCACAGTCACTACGTTGCTGCCTAAGCGCGTCACGAATGTCGGGCACAGTATCTTCCAACATCATAGGGCTGTAGTACCAATTTTTGTTTTAAGAGTACTTCGGTTTGAACTCCGCCCATTGAGCTACAGTAAGGAATCTTGTAAATCCCTAGGCATCGCTAAGTCAGCTCAGGTACGCGGGTTCGCCAAGACCCGAAAGTACAACCAGAATCTTTCACCCGGTCATATCCACCTTGCATGCCATTTACACTCTCAATCAAGCACCATTCTCACTCTCCTTTTAAAAAGTGTCATATCAAATCTGTTAAGGCATTCATACCTCTCTTTCACACCCAACACGCCACTCACATCCACATACACATTGGTCACGCAAATCCTCATACAGGCCGCACTCAATGAGAAGGTGCTTGGTACTCTCCTCTGCAGCCTCACGAGGGCATCTAGCCTCCGCAGCCAGACTACGCCCGTACAGCAACCTATTCATACTGGCATGTCCCATAAGTAAATACCCAAGATACAGACCAAATTCAAATCCAGACGCAGACACAAAGTACACATCCGAAATGAACATGTGCGTTCATCTCTCATTCATACTCTCATCCCATCAACGTTGCCAAATTTCATACATTCTATTCAGAACCAGTATACGCCAGGAAAAGGGAACAGTGAAATTTTTTAACAATAATGTACAAAGTTTTTCAATAAAAATGATATGTTTAAAAAAAATAAAAAAAAAGATACGTAGCCGAGTAAAATTTATTATTTTATATTAAAGTATAATCGATGGAATTATGTTCTAAAAATAATATCATTCAAATGACCATCTTTGCTGTGTTTACAGAATCAAATACGATGTTTCCAATTTTTCAACGCGTTTTTGCGCAGAAAAATCCGGCCTTATTTCACGTATTTGTCATTCAATATTCAATTTTAATGCATTAATGATTGCTAGTTTATTAACATCCCTACAAGAACAAGTCCAAAGGAGTTAAATTACAACTTCTTGAAGATCAATGAACATTGATAAATCGATTGTGGCATAGGCTGTGTGGCACATAGTGCCATTTTGTTAAAATTACATATTTGTTAGATTAATATCTTCCCATTCAGAATACAAAAAGTTCGTTATCATCGATCTGTATCGCTCATTATTGATAGTAACGACAACTCCAGAGATATTTTTCATAAATTGGATGAAGTGCACGCATTCAGTTTTCTTGAATCTGTGCAAGTATGCCCGAAAGCAATAATGCCCAATCAAGAGTTGGGTGATGTAATACCCGACTTCCCCGTGCACGCAAGTGACTCATTTGGTGACATCTGGGATCAGCCAATGAGTCCACCGACCCTTCGTCGAGCGGTACCATCTCTCTTGCCAGAGGCGAAGACTCTCGGGTCTCTCCTCTTCACAGAGGACCTTCCGCCGCTTTTCCTTCTTCCTGCGATGTGTGCGTTCACGCTCTCCTGCCAGGATGTCGATGGGTGGGCATGATGCCACGACGTTGATCGCATCGTGTGATACCGTTCGGTATGCTGACGCTACTCTGATCGCTGAGAGCCGCTGGACTGATGAAATTGTCTTGCAGTATGTTGTTAACTCTAGCGATTTCGCCCACATAGGTGCTCCGTATAGCAGGGCCAGTAGTCGCCTTCGGATTTGCCTGGGGCCTCCGATATTGGGCATTATCCGCGAAAGTGCGCCCTGTACTGTTGATGCCTTTCTGCTGACGCTGGAGAGTTACTCCTTGTAGTTGAGTCTGGCATCCAAGACCAATCCTAGATTACGGATGTAGGGTAGCGACTGGATGGAAGCAACAAAGATTGGTTCTTATCCCAAAAGGGAAGCCTACTCTTATGGTGATGGTCTCCATTTTCTTCCGGGTACTCACAAGGAGTGCCTCGGTCTTATTTTCCGCCAAAGACAGGTCTGCCGATGTCATCCACTGTCTTATCCTCCGGATGGTGGTGGAGAATGCGGCTTCCAGTTCCTTCAGGTGTTTGGCTACAAGGACAACCGCTACGTCATCCGCGAAAGCCACGAGTGTTGTGTTCGGCGGTAATTCCAGATGGAGTAGGCCGTCGTACATGACATTCCACAAGAGTGGCCTTAGGACGGAGCACTGAAGTACCCCTCCCGTGACCACATACTCCGCTGGTTCATCCTCCGTCTTATAATGTAGTGGTCGGTCACTGAAGTATGATCTGACCATCCTCCGTAAGTAGTAGGGCACCCCCATGTTCTCAAGAGCCTCCAAGACTCGGTCCCAGCGGGCCGAGTTAAACGCATTCTTGATGTCCAGGGTGACAATGAGGCAATACTTTTTGGAACCGCCTTTCCATCTCTTTCCCGAGATGGCTTCCTTTGCGATGTTCGTGAAGAGTTCCAGCGCGTCGATGGTAGATCTCGCCTTCCTGAATCCGAATTGGAATTCGGAAAGTTGAGGATCGATGTAATGCTCCAATCTGTTGGCCACTATCCGGTCCAAGTTCTTCCCGTCCGAATCCAGCATGCAGAGTGGACGATAGGATGCTGGTTCGTCCGGTTGTTTCTTCCCTTTTGGGATAAGAACCAATCTTTGTTGCTTCCATCGAGTCGGAAATACGCCTTGCCGCAGGCAGGCGTCGTACATGCTTATGAACATGTCTAGTCTGGCGGAAATTGCACTCTTCAGTGCGATGTTGGGAATGCCGCTTGGTTCTGGTGCCTTGCCATTCTGAAATCTAGTGCAGGCCCTTGTGAGTTCTTCCATTGTCACTCTGGGAATTTCCACTTCTTCATCCTCCGGGTGGTAGTCGGGGGGTTCTGGTTTCTCCGGGAACAGATGTTCTACTATTCTGTGAAGCATGTCGGGACAGGTTGGTTTTGTTGCGGATAGGCTTTTAATCCTATGCATGACCGTCTTATACGGTCTGCCCCACGGGTTCCGGTCCACTTCCGCGCAGAGTTCCTTCCAACAATCTCGTTTACTCGAGTTGATGGCGTTTCTGAGAAGACGCCTTTTTTCTTCGTAGGTCCGTCTGAGTTCCTCTGTCGAGGCCCTGTCTCGCTTACGAGCACGCCGGTGTTGCCTTCTTGCCTAAAGGCATGCTCGCCTCGTCACCAGCTGGTGGATTAGTCAGTTTGTAACTGATTACTAACTGCTAACTACTAGTAATTGTGGTGCGTTGATTGAGCGTATCTCAATCCCTATAGTCGAAGGCGACTCGTGGTTTTACGTTACAGACAAATAGGTCACGTTAAATAATAACATATAACTGCAATGCCTCATATTATAGAGTGCCTAATATTCAGAGCCAAGGTAAGAAAAAATAGCACCAATATTTCGAGGAAATAAACTTCCAATACCAAGTATCAGAAATATCCTGTTGCAATTCTATTTTTAGGATGAAATAAATAAAATATATTAATGATAATAGAATAATGTAAGTTTGCATTAGAGTTATAGTAGAAAATTTGCAGCTTTTAAAGGATCACATACTACCAAGAAATTTTGTCTTATAAAAATTTGACATTATTTAGCAAAGTCTTTTTAAAGTTTTTCAATTTTTTTTTTATTATAAATATTAAAATAATTTAAATTGTATATTTTTTAGAATCTCTAAGAATACTATAGGTTATATTTTGTTGGAGAAGGAGCACAATAAATAAATTTGCCACAATACACATCGATAATGATTCGTTTAATTAACTTTCTAAAAGGGGAATTTCTTTAAAGAATAGGAAAAATAACAGACTGACGGTTTTTGTGAATCGTGTTTAAATGGCAACGACCTCAGCAAATTATTTCTGAACAGTAAATGTCTATTCGCAATAGTACGTATCGATAGTGTTGAACAAAAATTTCATCTCCGAATTGGATTAGAAATTGAAGGGACGGGGAAAAGGCATTCGCCTAATGATGAGGTGGGATTTACTCTATTTACTTGTACAAGTGAAAATTTCAAATTGAATTTCCTTAGTGAAAAGGACAATCAAACTTTCGTAATATCAAAGTAATTACACTCCTCACCCTATTTACTAGTAAGATTATCATTTGGCAAATATCGCCTGGTATTCGCCTGGACATGCAAAAGCAGTGCTATTTTTACTGAAGCAACCAGCAAGGATAATACCGATGACTGTACGCGTTATTATGACCGTGCTAAGAGTATCGCTGCCTTTTCTCGATGGGCATAAGTAGATTTTTAGGGAATGGTGATAAGGCAGCATAATCCACAGCTTGTTGTTTCATAAAGTTTACAATAAAAATTCCTAATAATCCACCACAATATGTATTATTTTGCAACAGAAGACAATTCAACCCAAAAGAATAAGGTCTGTTTTCTGAGAAGAGGAGAGGTTTCTTCTTCTTCTTCTTCTTCTACTTCTTAAGAGGCCTGTTTTGGGCTCCAATAATAAAGGGGAAAAAACGGGCTGAATTTTTGTCTGCATTGCGGATATTTCCAATCCACTTCACGTTTACTGTACGAATATCATCGCTTCTTTCAGTTGAACAAGTTGGAAATGGGAGCCGAAAGGTATTGGGTTCGGTTGGATTTTGTGCCGCCAAGAATGTTTTTCCGCATATATGGCGACTTTTCGCGTATGAATACTTATATGTTTTGCATATATATGCATGTGCATACGTGTGTGTATGTGTGTAGAAGAGCCCCAGCTTCATTTTATTATAGCTACTCATTTTGTTGAAATTTTTTTTACAACATATTTAATATAAAGTATATCTATCTGAAATGGATCGTTTTTGTGTGTGTGTTTTTTTTCCTACTCTTTACATTCTATACTAATTTTTTTTTTTTTTACCAGCTTTGTTTTTAGTATATTGTATTGTATATTATTTCGGAAATATGCCAACATAAGGACTATGTTTACATATAGATGTGCAATATTTTTAAGGAAATTTTGTTCATTTTTATTTTATTATTTGATAAAGTATGGCAATTTCGTGGTCCGCTTACTGCAATACTCTGAGCGTTATTAAAAAATAAGAAATAGATAACAGTAAAGATAATATACAATTTGAGTATAGAAAAAAGGGTATATTCAAAAAAAAACAAAAAAAAAAAAAACCAAATGAAAATATCGTGAATTTGCACAGATAAATACATAAAAGCGAAGTCATATATTTATTTGGTATACAACGGAAAATATTCATAGAACCTGAGACGATAAGTAAAAGTATCCTTTATGTTTTATGTTTGTTAGAAAATTCGTTGAGAATTTCTGATTTTCTTTTACGGAAGAAGAGAGCTACTTTATGAAGACGATTAAATTTATACCATCAAATTGTTAGCTAAATTGAGAGTAATAACTTTCTGGCTACTTTGAATTGGAATATCACGCACACGAAAGTTTCAACATTAGGCGGCAAACACAGTATATACTGCATTAAAACAGTTTGGCTTTGTTCAGAAAGTTAGTTCATTCGTAAAGAATATGAAAGTTTTTATGCAATTGGGGATTGTTCAGTTTCCGAAAGTGAGGAAGAATTTACACGGCCAGAGAGTATTATTCGGCAATTACGGACCAAATGAGGTACATAAATCTGCCGTTCCTTTCGAGTATTTATTCACTGACAATTATTATGCACTTTTCATGGCAGAAAGATTTAACAAACAGACAACATTTATTTAGGTTTTGTTTTTTATTGCACATAATAATTTGTTTATATTTTTATATTTTTGATTATTTTTAAATTTTGTTGTTGTTGTTTTTGATAATTGTACAATAATTATAATCTTCATTAATAATTCTTTTTTAATAACCATAAATATTTATATATACAATATATCGATTATGAAGTGTACTACTTACCTCGCCTTTGATTTATAAAAAATCGAATTACCGAACATATGAAGCCTGTACAAATTGTAAACGTAAGCATGCATACTATTTATGAAATTAAATTTAACACTAGATTACCGGACCATGTAAATTTGACTCATTCACAATCTTATAACTATATATATAAAAAAATTTAAATAACTTTTTTTGTAAAACATACGAGGTCTGTTCAAAAAATATGGCGAATTTTGAATTTTTGCGTTTTACGTATATTCGATTTTAGATTTTTTATGGCGTTATATTGGTACTCATGTCTCTCACTTATGCCGATAAGTTCGGCCATTTTGAATGTTCAGTTAATTTTTGACAGCTGCTTTGCTTGCACGTGTTTTGGCCCGTCTTCGATTTTTGCTCAATTTCGCAAAAAAACAGCATCAGAGCTCTTGGACTCTGTCCGCGACGACCCAAATTTACTCCAGAGGGTCATAACTGGTGACGAATTATGAGTTTATGGTTATGACGTGGAAACTAAAACTCAATCACCCCAATGGAAGCTGCCGCACGAGCCAAGACCGAAAAAAGAGCGCCAAGTTCGGTCGAATGTGAAGGTTTTGCTTACAGTTTTCTTCGATTTTAGGGGTATTATGCATCAAGAGTTTTTGCCACAGGGTAGAAAGGTCAATAAGGAATATTACCTGCAAGTTATGTGCAAGTTGCGCGAAACAATCCGACAGAAACGCCTGGATTTGTGGAAGAACAAAAATTGGCTTTTGCCATTGTTGGCCAAAAACAACACACTAATAATGCCGCAACCACCGCATTCCCCAGATCTAGCCCCCTATGACTTTTTCTTATTCTTAAAACTGAAGAGCCTCATGAAAGGACGATGCTATCCTACGATTGAGGAGCTGAAGACGGTATCGAAGGATGAGCTGAACAAGACCACAAGAAATGATTTTTTGAAGTGCTTCGAGGATTGGAAAACACCTTGGCACAAGTGTATAATATCTGGTAGGGATTATTTTGAAGGGGACAAAATAGATATTCATGAATAAATAAATAAAATAATTTTTGAAAAAACACAAAACTCACAATACTTTTTGAACAGATCTCGTATGTTGGTTTTTAATAGATTTATAAAATGTATACAAATACTAATTCCTTCCGCTCCACACTTCTTAGTTCCAAAAATCCATAAGTGCTATACCTATTTTGACGGATTTTAGTCAAATTGGCTCAATAAATATTTTTAAGGTGTCAGGGCCAACTTCGTATGCCAAAAAAAAATATTATACTTGGTACTGTAAAGAGTGATTTTAATTCGATAATCGACGAAAATATAAGCTGTAGTAAGAATAAATCCATTATTTTTGCATTAAATTGGAGGTTTTATTTAGCAAAGATAGAAAGATACGATTTAGGTCAAATATGCACCGTTTTGTTCGATTACTTATTGCCATTTTGGAGGTCATTTTCAAAAAACTGGGACAGTCAATTTTCACAATCTTCTCTTGAGGCGAATTTTTCACCTGCAAAATCATTCGTCATAGATAGGAAGAGGTGGTAATCACTTGGTGCCACGTCCGGACTATAAGGTGGATGCATAAAAACATCCCAACCAAGGTCCCGGAACTTCTGCTGAGTCACTATCGATGTATACGGCCTGGCGTTGTCCTGATGGAACACAACTCCTCTCCTATTCGCCAAAGCTGGCCGCTTCTGGGTGATTGCTTCTTTCAGACGGTCCAATTGTTGATAGTATAGGTCCGAATTAAGAGTTCGGCCGTAGGGGAGCAGCTCATAGTAGATGATTTCCTGCCAGTCCCACCAAACCACAGCAAAACCTTCCCGGCTGTCAATCCTGGCTTGACCACCGTTTGCGCCGGGTGACCGCGATTTGACCACGACCATTGTCGCTTGATGTTGTCGTAAGTGACCCACTTTTCATCACCAGTAACCATCCGCTTCAGATATGGATCGACATTGTTGCGATTCGCAGATGGAAATTCGGTCCATGAGGTTTTTTTGCGATAACTCGTGTGGCACCCATACATCGAGCTTCTTTTTGTATCCAGCCTTATTTAAGTGGTTTCAAACGGTTTTTTGTGCAATGTTTAGCTCCTGGGCAATCGAAACAGTGCTTACGTGACGGTCGGACTCGACGATTTCCATTATTTTATTGGCTGTGACAGTATCAGGACCATAAACACTATTCACATTTTCAGCTGCCTGGCTTGCGATTTCGCCTTTATCGAAGAAAAACTGTAAAATATGGCGTATTTTCTCTTTGTTGGTGTCCATCTTTGACGCGTGCTAAAAAAATACTGAGTCAAGTAATCACAAAACTGTAAGCTATCTATTGGCAAAATAATGGATTACTTTTTACTACACCTTATATAATGGAATATATAGAATCATGCACTGAACTCGAAGTTCATAAAGTTTTGAGAAAAGACTGGACAGTAACAAAATCGCAATTATGGACCTTTGTAGCAAATTGTGTACGCTAGAGGACAAAAAATTTGAAGTATTCTTATTTATGGTCTAAGAAGTGGGGACCTCCTTTTTTTCCCGAACAGTGTGTAGAGATAAGTTCAGAGAAATACTTCGATTTATACGTTTTGATAAGAAAAATGAACGAAGTGTACAATTGAAAACAGACAAATTTGCCTTGATTTCAAGAGTATGGGAAAAATTTATTGAGAATAGCCAGGCTTGTTATAAACCTGGAGATAACATAACAGTCGATGAGCAATTGTTCTCAACTAAAGCCAGGTGCCCATTTACTCAATATATGCAAAATAAACCAGATAAATTAGCTGCGGACGTTAGAAGCAAGTACGAGTATCTTCTAAATGGTCTTCACTATTAGGGCAAGAATGAAGCTCGCGGATCAAATATTTCCTTGAGCAAGTTTGTTTTATATAAAGTTACTGAGCCATATTTAAGCCTATCAGTTGCAAAAAGGTTACGCGTGAAAAACATTTCATTGGTTGGAACAATACGAGCAAATAGAAAAGAATTGCCTAAAATTGCAAAAGCCAAGAAGGACAACATAACACGGTTTTCCACACAACTTTATAAAATAAAGGATTGTATAGAACTTTACTCTTATTGTCAGTCTGTGCTAAATGTAATAAAAAAATCTGCAGAAAATCTATTTTAAAAACACAATACGAGTATATATGCAAAAATTCTTTTTGAATAAAGTTCAATTTTGGTGTTTGTGTCAAATTGACTCATTTCAGGCAAAATAGGTATATACCCAATAATATAAATCCTTCACTAATATTATGTAAATTTCATAAATATTCGATTTTTTATGCTGATTGCACAATCGACCACAGGAGATTGCCTTCAGTATCTTTAGTCCCCATATTAGATTACAAATTAGACCGATAAACTGACTACTACTGGTAAATGTATTTCGATTTCGATGGGGATTTAAAATTTTCTAGTCAGCATTTTATAATCATCGGTAATACGAACGTTTTGGATAGTAATTATCCTGGAACGGGTAGAAATTGTATGTAGAAATAATTTTATATGCTAATGAACTTAATTATTTGTTAGTAGCTTTTTAAATATTTACATAAAACCATTTTGTATACCATATGGATAGTTATGTGGATAATAATTTATAATTAATTTAGATTAAAACCATTGTTTTATTATTATATAAATATTTTTACAGAATTTATTAAGACTTTAAATGGAATAGATTTTTTATTTCTGAATAGGCAAGGAAAGTATTTATTATTTGTAGTAATTTTCTCCTATTTAAAAAGGCTTATTTAGAATAACTTTTTTTATAATTGATGAAAAAATAATTTAAATTACAGAATTTAAGAATATTCTGAGCATATAAGGGATATAAAATCACTAAATTGTAAATTGCGAGCTCGAATATCTTAAACACAAATAAAGCCACTGCTCTTGACACATATTTAAGGAAACTAGTGCAATGACCTAAGCAAGCCAAAGTCATTGGGTTGGTTTGTTTGTATGTAAGCCAAGTTCATTGTTCCAGTTTGTTGGCATATGAGCTAAGGTCATTGCTGCAGCTTGTTTATATGTGAGCAAATGGTTTGCTTGCACATGAGCTAATGTCGTTGTATCATTTTATTTAATGAAGAGGTACTGCAGTAAAACCACTCTTTCAAATTAGTTCTCACGGAATGTTTCACTTGGTTTGAGGGGGGAGGGGGGCGTTATTCAAAGAAGTGGCCCTTGTATTTTGCACAAACGCTTCTAAAATGGATGTAGGTAGTTGGACTTTATTACCATCTATCGAAGGCCCTTGGTAAATTCGCATTCAATTTTTACATAGAAATATATGACATTGAGATTTGTGCTGGAAAAGAAACTAACGTTATGCAAAGATCTACATCATCTCAGATAGTCAACCTGCACTGAAAGCTCTTGAGCATTAAGGATAACGAACTAGTAGATAAACTTACCAAAAGGGGAGGAAATACTCCGTTAATTGGGCCAGAACCCTTCTGTTGCTCTCGGAAAAGCCACATGGGGTCCATTAAACACCTCTAGGAATACGAGGTTAAAAGGTTACATTGGAATAGTTCTTCTGGCATGAATCACTCTAAAAACTTCATCGTCTTTTCTAAAAAAAAAGGGAGGCGAAGGTCCTTAAACTCAACAAACCAGACCTAAGGCCTACTCACTGCTTGCGATTGCAAATCTACTCTGCGATTGCAATGCCATTGCCCACCATAGACTTCGGCATCTTGGTTTGGGATTCCCTGATCCCTACGAGATTTTCCGGCTACCAACTAATTTGATATTGAGGTTCGATAAAAGCCTCATTATTACTTTTATTTTAGTTAAGGTTTTATTTACCACAAAAGACTTTATTGGCCGAAGTGGATTTGAGACTATGTGCCGCTTGCTATTCTCTTTATATTATTATTATTATTATTAGGAGCTAAGGTCATTGTCTTCATTAAATTACATTGAACTCAAGGTTATTCTCTAAGCTTAGGTTTTTATCCCTGTTTGCTTACAAATGAGTCAATGTCATTGTCTCAATTTGCTTACATTGTAGCTAAGGTTGTTAGCATAGTTTAATTAATTACTCATGAGCCAAGGTCGTTAACTTCATTTGTTTACATTTGAATTAAGGTCATTGATTTCACTTGCTTATAAAATATAATATATGAACCAAGGCCATCGATCCCGATTGGTTACGTTAGATCAAAGGCCAATATCCCAGTTTATTAATAAATGAGCCAAGGTTATTGTTGTTGTTTTTTTAAATTTGTCTGAAGGTCATTATCCAAGGTTGTTTACATTTGAACCACGGTTTGTTTACAGATACGAGCGTCATTCAACAAGTACTTAGCCTCACCGCCTGACGGAACTGCTGTCACAAAAAATTTTTTTTATCGTGCAGTACATTCTTTTAGTAGCCTACTGTCAAAGTTTCATTAGTTTTGTTTTGAGAGCCTTTGAAAGCGAGCGTGTCGGTCGGTTGCACAAAAATGGAAAAAGAACAATATCGTTCGGTGATTAGATTCTTGTTTTTGTAAGGGAAAACGCGCAGCGAAATCAAAGATCGCTTGGATGCTGTGTATGGTGACTCTTCTCCTTCGATGGCGACCGTCAAGAATTGGTTCAACGAGTTTGTTCGTGGCCGCACGTCGGTTTTTGATGAGCCACGCCCAGGTGCCCCAAAAACGGCTGCTATGGAGGAAAACGTTAAAAAAGTCCACGATCTCGTGTTGGCAGACCGTCGATTGAAGGTTCACGAGATAGTTGAGACTATGGGCATCGCAGTAGGAACGCTGTCTGCACGATGGGTGCCGCGTTTGCTCACACCGGAAAACAAGCGCAGCCGTGAGACCACATCGGCGACGTGTTTGGCGCTGTTTCAGCGCAATCCAGCGGAGTTCTTGCGTCGTTTCGTGACCGTCGACGAAACATGGATTCACTGGTACACACCAGAGACCAAGGAACAGTCGAAACAGTAGACTTCACCCGGCGAACGTGCTCTGAAGAAGGCGAAGACTGTTCGATCGGCCGGAAAGGTGATGGCCACCGTTTTCTGGGATTCACAAGGTGTGATCCACATCTATTACCTCGAGAAGGGTAAAACAATCACGCGGTGCTACTATGCTGACTTATTGGGCCGATTTGACGTCGAATTGAAGAAAAAGCGGCCCCGCTTTGCGAAGAAAAAAGTGCTGTTCCACCACGACAACGCGCCGGCTCACACCTCCGCCGTCGCCATGGCCAAATTGGTCGAATTGCGCTACGAATTGCTGCCCCATCCACCGTACTCTCCAGATTTGGCCCCTTGTGACTACTTTTTGTTTCCAAACCTGAAAAAATCACTCGCCGGGAATAGATTTGGGTCGAATGAGGAGGTCATCGTCGCCACGGAGGCCTATTTTGCTTCCCTCGAGAAAATGTATTTTTTGGATGGGTTAAAAAAGTTAGAGCATCGCTGGGCCAAGTGTATCGAGCTTGAAGGAGATTATGTGGAAAAATAAATTGCCACCTTTACAAAATTTTCGTTTTTCTTTTGTAGGCTAAGTACTTGTTGAATGACCCTCGTAGCACAAAATAATTGACCCCGTTTTTTTCAATATATAATCGAAATTTGATGTCCTGCTTTATTTACACATGATTTAAGATAAATCACATAGTCTGTTCAGGTACTTGATTTATTCACAAATAAGCTGATATCAATAAAATTTTATTTATTTATTTTAATCTATAAGAAATGTTATATTTTGATTGAAAATTTTAAAATGTATAAATATTTTGAAATTGATTATAAACGATGGTATTTTAGTATCATACAAGCAAGGTAATGGTCTGTTTAGAGAATATTTAATGAAAGCCATAATGGGATTTAAAAATTATTGCTATTTTGAAATAAGTTAAAAAAAATTGGCACTAAGAGCTTTATGGAAAATGATTTTATGTAATTTGTATATAATAGAGAATGGGCACCACTTTCTAGCATCGCTTCTTATTTTTAAAGATGTTTCCTTCTTTTTTTGGCACAGGTATACAATTGTTAAAATTGGTTTCGATAAAAATTCAGAAAAAATCCAAATTCACTTTACTTGTTTAATAGGTAGAATAATAGCATTCACAGTTGGGTAGTAGCGCGTTAAATGAGTCTCTGTAAAATAACAATTTTATACGGAAAATTAAGCATAACAATTTGATTCTTTCTCTGCCACTTACTGAATATCAGCTTATTCTAGGGAAACATTGTAAAAAAAAAAACTTTTCAAATTAGTTCTCTAGAAATGCTTTTACACTGTCTAAAAAATTTAATGAAGTTAGAATATTAAGATCGCGTAAGTAAGATTGTTTCGGAAAATGGCATAAACATCTTTTTACAACATTCTTCTCAATATGAAATTAAGAAAATTATGCAATATGTTCTAAATAAAATTAAAAAATGTAAAGTGAAGAATAGGAAAATATGGTCAGAAAATTTACAATGATTATGGTTTTCATCAGAATTGTGGAATGTGGCAGAAAATTCATTGACTTCACTTTAAATTTTATAAATAAAAGAAAAATATTGACTTCACTTTAAATTTTATAAATAAAATCAAAACTTAAATATTAAATCAATACTGAAAAATATTTGGAAAAAAATTTCAAAATTGCCAACTGACTATTGAGAAATTATTCCCATCGATTGATAGTATTTTTTTAATACAATGCTTATGAATCCTATTCTTTTAATAGTAATTAAAAATTATATTTAAATACTCGAAGAGTATTTTTTTTTAAATGTAAATTTCAGTAAATTTTTATATTATTTTCAGTTTATTACGATATCTGAAACCACTACTCAATCAATGTTCAATATTGACAAGTACTACCAGTACTATTGCTGCTGTTATCCCCTTAGATAGTAACTATTTTTAATAAATAATAAATGGTTGTCATATTTCAATAATTAGGAAAAAAATTATTATAGATTACTCATATTTAATAGTTATTAAAAAAAAAACAATCTATAAAAACTATTAATTATGATATTTAAAAAAAACCGTCAATATTATTTCATACAGTAATGAGGTTATTTTGTAAAATACTCCTCTTATGCTAACTGAAACTGCTAATCATAACTAATTATTATATAATAAAATCGGAAATTACTACAATATATAATATTACTTATATTCGTAATTATACACGTACATATATTTTCTTTAAATGATTTTTATAATAACAGCAATATTTCCAATATGTTCTATATTATTTATGTTTGAGTAAAAAAAAAACGAAAGTGCAATAAGGAAATTAAATAAAGAAGAAAAAAATTTGTGCAATCACAAGTCTAATAGTCTAGGCGTGTGTCGTTATAAAGAATAATGAGCCCTCTCACTCAGTTGTCGGTAGTTTTGTAAAGCGCAGTGAGAAATGGCTGCCCTGCGGTAATCTTTCCATGTTTTCTTTGGCTAGCATGTGCACATCGATAATCGATTGGTTTTGCTGATTTATGCATTCCAATAAGAAGCTAAATGAATTCCGATTAATAACATTGGCACAGGAATTTTTGTAATTCGAATTTTGTACTCGGAGAGATTTTTACCATGTTGTCATTGAGGGTTAGAGTCTCAACACGGTCACCAATTAATTAATATATTCCAATGAAGACGGAAGGGGATATCATTACGCGGCAAAGAATAGTTACGATTAGTGTTGGGTCGGAAGTTCACTGATAGTTAAACAGTTGTCGGAGGTTTCTGATCGTCGCATCGGGTTGTAACCGATTGAATTCAGCATTCGAGACTCTGTAGGTTTGTAAATCGGTGTATGGTTGTTAAGTTAATCTAGTCGATGCGATAGGTACCTACTTGATCCGAGGCGACCAAATGTTAACCCGATCTTAAAATTAATGGAAACATTTACACTAGAATGAATTACATGACATCTGATCAGAGTTTGCCATTTAATTATAGTGTGTTTGCCTTAGCGTTTCATCTTAACCGACAAGTATGGATTTTTGTTATTTGTTAATCTAACAGTTTTTGAATCTGGCAGCTACTTTGCGAAAGATACTTAGTGTACTATTTAATCTTAGGTAGTCTAAGTTGTTTAATTTTTTCAGCAATCTTTAAACATGTTTACTGGTATTTTTATAAATTATTATTGCCAAAATTGTAACAAAAAAAATCTTATACCTTTCTCCAGACATCCTGTTTATGAATAAACTTAAGAGAGATTATTCATTTTATAGTTTAAAAATCAATCTATATTATTTGACAATTAGCAAAAATATATATTATTTAATATAATGTTTGTTTAGTTTAAAATTTACCATTTTATAATGTAGATTATTCAACTGATTGTGTATTATTCAAATTTTAAATATATTTGATTAAATTTTACTTTCCAATGACTAATTTGGATAAAACTCTATTTATGGTTATTATTGTAGATTTCCTTATAATTTACCAAATCTATAGTAATCTTATAGTAGTAAATTTTTATATGATTTTAATAAAAATTTATTACTTATTCTTATTTTTATTGTTGTAAGAATGAGTATAAGGTAAATATTAAATGAGTGCTCATAAGTTGGTTGAAAACTTTTCAAATCATACAACATATGGACACAAGTAGTGGGCGGAATTTACTATAAAACAAAGTTCGTAAACTTTCCACAAAGGAGTATATTTTTTTCTGTTATTAAATAAAGGAATCTTTTTTTTTGGATTGGTTTTTAACTGCTCTTTTAATGAGATCAAAAGTTCAAAACTTTTCCGTTTGTAGTATTTTTCCTAATCAAAAGTTTCTATTGTAAAGAATTGGTTGAATGTGCATTTTTGCAGCTATTTTTAATCGGAAAGTTTTAAATAATTTATAAACGAAAAATAATTTTTCATTTATATTTTACTCGTAGATCATTAAAACTTTGATATAGTAAAATGGTGAATTTTATAAAATGAAATAAATTATTTATTAAAAAGGGTTCATAACATTTTATAGTCAATTAAGAATATTTTTAAATTATTACTATAAACTCGTATATGGAATTATTATTATTCTTATATTTTATAGCCCATATGGAGAGGCTTCTGTGAAGGGATTCAAGATACCTTGTCCAGCCTAGCGAAAGAAAATTCAAACGGCATGGCCCTCGGGGGGTATCTATATGGAAAGCAGTGAGGATAGTCTGCGTCTTTTATTAAAAATACATTTTTCTGGATAGGTAGTTTTAGGACCCAATAAGGACCTACACTTCTTCATCCTACATAATTACAAAAAATCCACAGGGTAGGTCTATAGCTACTACGGAAGAATTTTTTTTTTGACGTTGACATTATCAGATGGGTTATTAAATCCTTCAAGCTCTTCAAATCTCCAAAGGGTGATGGTATTTTCCATGACATATTACAGAAAAATTTGGAGGTATTGACTACTGTTCTTGCTAAGATTTTTAGAGCCAGTTAGTGCTTCTTAGCCGCAATATCACAGCTAAATCAGGAAATGATTCAGTGGCTGTTAGAGCCGTTAAGGATTGTCCACAAGGAGGAGTACTTTCACCCCTACTTTGGTTACTTGTCATTGATGACCTTCTTGTCAAATTATCTGCAGGTAGCTTTGAAGTTTAAAGTTATGCTAATAATCTGGCCTTGATGATCACGTGAAAATATAAAGAAACAAATTTGGACCGAATCCAGAGGGTTTTAAGCCAAGTGCACACTTAGTGCAAAGAGGCAGATTTTCATATAAACCCTCAGAAAATGAGTTTAGTTCCATTCATGAGAAAGCATAAGTTGAACCTCACCAAGACCAATATGAATGAAACTGAATTTGAGTTCTCTATTCTAGGGGTCATTTTAGATCTCTAGATTAGAAAACTACAATTTAAGTGATTTTGTAAGCACTTTTTTTAAGTGATTTTTAACTTTAAGCTTTCATTTTGTGCAAAAGATTTTCAGGTCTTCAAACTCAAACTATAAATAATAATTTTTCTTTCTTAAAAAAAATACTTTCTTTTTGTGGAAAATTCAAGTTAATTTGTTTACGAATATATCTTGAAAAAAATGTCAAATATCTGTGAAAGCTTTTTTCTTATTTTGTGGAGTTTTTACTAATAAAACTTAAAGAGTCAATGTTCAAGTTATAATAAATATTTTCTTAATATACTTAGTATTTTTAGTATGAATGATCAATGTTCATTAGATTTGTTTTTTTTTTTTGATAATAATTTACATATTTTGAAAAGTATCCTTGAGCGAAACGACAAAGTTCAACGGGAAAAATTAAGGAAAACCAACGAAAACTACAAGGTTGGAGGACAAGTTGAATGTATAATAAATTTGAAAAACTTATAAAATATGCTCCATTGAAGTGGAACTATTTTGCCATAGGGACGTAATCCCTAATGCATATTACTTAAATGACTTTTTAACTGTTGAAAATTCGTATCGAATGACGGTTACAAGTTTGAAACGTTCATCCTCCACTGTGCCAGCTGGCATCCTCGCTTGATTCGCTGATGGATTTTCGGTGGTTGACTTTTTCGCTAGTACAAAGCTGGACCAAATTTCCGAGTATGTCCTTAATTTCAATGTTTTATCCTCGGTAAAAATTCTTTTCAATCAATTTCTTTTCTTCTTTTCGGTCAATACAAAGAAAGCTGCATATATTTTTACATTAATGTAGTCGTACTTTCTCTGGTACTTTGGAGAAAGTCGGAAAAAGTGTAATTTAAAAGTTGAAGAAATGGATTTTTAGAGCAAATACAGGATTCTCATATAAATACTATCAGAAAGTAGTTATAGTTTGAAATTTCCCCAGGGATATATAAGAATTGAATCAAATCAAATTCTCTTCTTGAGTTCATTACAAATCGAGAGAAAAAAATGTTATCTGCTTACTAACCGAAATCAGTTATATTTAAGAGTGCGGTTATTGGTGATCATTTTTCAAATATTAAATTTTCTTAAGTTCTTAATTTGATAAAAAAAAATATAGGAAAATAGAAGAAAAATATTTTCTATCTCATAAAAATTTTTTTATGAGATAGAAACCCTCCTGAAGATTATTAATTAATCATCACAGGTTCAGATCTGTCCGATATTTTAAATGTAGAATTTTATAAACAAATATGGAAACGAATTATGCTTGAGTAAATAAATGGGCCATTATCATGGATTTTAATCAGCTGAACGAAATGTCAATCGATTGACATATGTCACATGTCATTTAGTAAAATATAAAAAAAATTTAAAATCTCCAAAAATAATAAACAACAACTGATATACCTGAAATGGGAAATGCCAATCCCATCTTGAAACAGTAAAATGTAGAAATTGAATAAAATGATTGAACATATTTTGGCATCGGCTTTATTAATTACAAAATGCTACCAAAAAGATACTGATCCAATGTATGCAGGTCTTATGGTAGATCAATGCAAATGCATAGAATGTCATCGGAGTTGTTGTATTTGAGGGTGAACTGATCCTCGTCCATTTATTGGCCACAGAGTGTTATCGTGTCAATCGATCCTGCTGATCATGAAGCAGTCAATCGATCGTGCAGGAGACGAAGCCAATCAACCATTCTAATCGAAGTTGATATACGACAAGATCAGATATCATTAAAATGCACTTTTTAGTAACCAGTCAAGATCGATCAATAAAACCAATATGCTGGAAGTCAATTAATTTTCTCTCAAATGACATTTACTCTTCGGTTCGTATTCAAATCGTTATCAATGTTAATTTTGAACGCAAACAGTATTGGGAAATTTTTTTCCAGTCAATTTCATTTTGTAATTTTCCATTTTTGCATTTATACAATTTTTTTGCCATTGATATTAATCAGGTTTTTTTTTAGTTGGAAGGGGATACCTATTGGTGACAGGTGTAGGTAAATATTTGCTTCAACTTATCTGACTTTGTTTGAAGAAATTTTATTTTTAGGACGTGTTTAAGCTTTTCAAAGGTGGGTTTTTTCTATGTTAATGATAGTATTTTAGATTTTTAAAATATTTGGAATGATTCAAGTAGAGAAATTTATTTTTTGCATTTGAAATTTCAATTTTACTCAAATATTTTTTATAATTTTTTAACAAAAAGTAATTTTGCTTTAAAAAGTAAAATTGAAAAAAAATATATTATATTTAAATATCATAGTATATTTTGTAAAAATATTTTCTATTGTATTATTTAAAATTTGCTTTAGGTATTAAATAAATAATACGTGTATTCTCGATCATTTTGACAGAATTTTTGACTTCTTGCAGGACTCGATCATTTTTGAGGCTATATTTCCATTATTATTTTACGGGGATATTAGTTTTTAAATGCACTTCATTTTAATACTTATCTGTGTCAAATTATATGATCTTGGAGGTCAATTGCCATTAAGCTAAAAAAAAGTTGATTGTCATATGGCCACAGCGATCAGAATTGATGGTAACTGTTGAAATTAATAGTTTTTGACTAAAATTAATACCAGATAGTAATTTTTTGTGGATACAGAGGCTTTTGTTTAATTATTTGTAGGTTTTCAGAGCCCCATATATGGCAATTTTGCTTATTGATGATATATCGACCAAGCGGGAAATGAGGCTTATCGTGGAAGAAAATAATCTCTTAAAACGCGAAATGTACCTACGTATTTGTGGAAAGTTTTTTTTAAATTTCTTAGCATTGCTAAGTTAATGAACGATCCATAATATAAAATTAATAATATTAAAATGAGAAAATATATTCTTATACAATATTAAAGAATAGCTGGATAGGCTCTATCGTTAGATTTTCGTATATGTACACACATAATTCTGTCAGCATAATTGTAAAAGCGGCGATGCATTGTACTGCTAGCATACATTTGTGTAGAATTTTTATTTGTAGATATAACCTCTACTGACATCTATTTTTTATAATAGAAACTACCTGCATTCCAAAAGCAAAGAAAATATCCATTTTAACTCACTTATTCCGAAGAAATATATATTTTTAACACAAACAATATTTTTATTTTCATTTTGTAAATATCAAAGGTCTCAATTTTGTAGGACTTTTGGAGAGTTTAAAATCATTGAATATCTTGTAAATATTTATTTTTTCGCATTTGTAATTTTGACAGTTATCAGAAACTAGCAAGTTAACTATTTGTTTTACTGTTGATGACATTAAATAGGAAAGTTTTTATGTCAGAATATTAATTGTTTTCTGATTACTTTCAAGCGAAGGAGTATTCTTCGGCAATTAAGGAATACACTAAATCAAGAACTTCCTGTAGAATTTTCGCATAAAAAAAATTGAGAGAAAAATTATTAGCAACCATTTCACCTAATTACTTAGTTTTAAAACTTAAAAAAAAAACATATAAAATAAAAACTTAATATTTTAAAATAATATACTGTGTTTTATTAAAATTTTCAAAAACTTATGCCATCACACAACAAAATCAGGAATATTAAAAAAAACAATATTTGTTTACACATAATTATACAATATCATTCATGAAAATGATTTTAAAAGAACCGCGTCAATCGCATACTGATTTTTTAAATTGGCCTCCACAAATATTCGCCGTTTCTGTTATTTTACAAGTGTATATGCATTATTATGAATGTATTCTCTTTAGATTCGTCAGATTTTCGTATATGTATACGCAATTTTCTGGCTGAATTATTGCAAAAGCGGCGAGAAATCGTAACTCTTGCATACTTTTGTGTAGATTTTTTTTTATGTAGACATAATACCCACTGATATCTAGTTTTCGTACTAGAAATTTATTAAATTCCAAGAGCATAATTTATTTATATTCATTTGAATTCACTTATTGCAACAACAAAAATACAATTTATACACTACGATAGGCAATTTTTATTTTTTGTACAATCTTTCAATATGAAATGGAATTGTATTTTCGATTTATTATTTATTTCTTAAATATAAATTAAATATCAAGCACTTCAATTTTGTAGAGTTTCGGGGAGAGTTTTAAAACACGCCAGTCTCCATGAAAGTGGTAGCATACCGAAATGCTTGCATACTTTTGTTGTTTTTAAAGTTTACATTTTGGCACTTAAAGGAAATTGTTGAAGTATTTACGAAAAAATAAGTATTTATATAAATAGTTATATTATTGATAACATTTAATAGGAAGTTTTTATTTCAGAAAATGAAATGCTTTATAAAGAGTTACTGCTGGTTATTCAACGGAATGAGGAAGCCGGAAATTTCTTTCTTTCAGTAAGTTGATATCTTCATTTTTACTAGAGAAATTGGCAAAAATTTATTTTATAATGATTTATTTGGTCCAAAAAGTGGTTAAAAAGTGAAAAGTTCATCATTTAATAAATGTAAGCAAATGTCATGTTGACAGTTCAATGTTTACTATAAAATAGTTCAGTGCCGGCGTATGTATTGTAGCCTGTACGGGATATCTCATATGAAAATGGTTTTAAACAAACCGATTTAATCGCTTTCTGCAGTTTAAAATTTGCCCCCATTGATTTACGCCGTTTATGTTATTTTGCATGTGTATTGCCAACAAAATTTAGACGGAATTTTTGTGTAGAGGCCTAACCAGTTCTTCTATAATCTAAGACAATAGTTATATTAGATGATATATATTCTTGACAGCTGTCAAATTATAGGGTTGTATTTTTTCAAACCACAAAATAAATAACCCTAAATGTGGATGGATGGATAATCGATCAGAGGATAGTTTTTATAGTTAATATTTTTTTTCATAATTTTCTGTTTATAATTAGTTTAAAAAAAAAAATTTGAGTTTCTAATTAAAAATGACAGCCGTATTCTTTTTTTGTGCATAAAAAATATTCAAATTTAGTCAAATAAATTGGAAAATTTCCTTTCTACTCGTAATTATGAAAAAATTTCTTAAAAATAAAAATAAAAACGAACGAAAAATTAATCAAATTTACAATAATTTAAATGAAATAATTCTTATAAATATTTTATCATAGTCGAAAATAAGATAAATTTTAACCAAAAAATAAAAATTTATAACAACGAAACAAGGTGAAATCCCACTTAAACTTGGCAATTTTACTCGTGTATAAATAAATCCTTATTGAATTAGGTGATCTTTGTTGTTCATTTTAAACAAAACTTTATCAATAGATAGGACCAGAGAGTAGAGAAAAAGGAGATAGACTATAGAAAAGAAAGAGTAATATTATCCTATCTATTTGTATATTGGCACTGTTATGTTGACATTAATTCTATTTACTGCTTGAATAATTTCCAAGACGAACAGAACAGATTATTCAAGCAAATTTATTTAATTTATTTACGAAATACAAAGCGTAATTAAAATTACAAATCGCCAAATTGGAATCGACAAGGAGAATGTTCCCAAGAATCGTGATACTCCGAACAGGAGTGAGGTAGTTTGTTGGCAAGAATGAGCTGAATATTTTAAGCCTACTATGTAGTCACTATTTATATTGTGAATAGTAAGTATCCTTTGCCAGAGAATACGGTTTTTCCATTTTCAGAAAAGTTCTTGTTGATGGGGTGTTTTTCCAGCAACCCTAAAAGCCCAGCTATATGTACATCAAGAGTATATGTTGTAGTATGCTGGTTGCAAATTCTTAACCAAACTTTTGCGATAATAAAGTACAAAAATTCGCAAGGACAAAATTTGTTATGAAAAATTTCGCCTTCGGTCCATTGATAAAATTTTCGCAATAACAGGCAATTCATCTGTCTAAGGGTGAGTGAATTCACCAAAAACTGATATTATGACTTTATCGATTATTGAAAAATTAGCACAAAATTTTTGCCAAAGAAAAAAACACAAGAAACATTTTCGTTGAACACAATAAACATTTTCCTTTTGGGTGTACTTAGTAAGGTATTACTGTCGTCTGTAAAGTTTCGTAAAGAAAATTGCCTATAAGAATCGTATGGCTTATGGTTTTTATGGTGCATCTTGAATTTATAAGGTATTGTGGGTACTTGTTTTATAATCGCAGCATTTGAGTATGAGAATATTAAGACTGAAACATTGAATTATCGAAGCACCAGAACATCTGGAGCAGCACATCAATTAGGCAGCGTCAAAAGCAATCACTCTTAACAGGTTATTTCCACGACAAAAGGCCCAATATGGCAGGGGTAAAGGGCCAACGGCTAATATAAATTGATTTTAATGTGTGTAATGGCATTTAATGGTATAATTGGGCACCATAGCGTACAGAAAATATTCAAACTTATATCTATGCATATACGAGCTATAGAACATATTCGTTTATGTATCGTACATTAATGATTTTAATGCTATAAAAGCAACCAAGGAAAAGATCCAAACATATTCAATGGCGGATGCTCGACTGATTAAATGAAATTATTTAATAATCCGTTTTTATAAAGAACGTGTATTCGACTACTCCCCTTATAAATTCAAATATATATTTTTGGATCATTATAAACAGCAATTGAAATTGCACTAATATTCAACCATTAGTCAGGTACTTGGAAAATAGCTAATTTACCAAGAGGAACATGTTATTTTTAAAATAACTACAAAACTCGCGTATTCTTCGAGTAGTCTCCAAGTATTCTTCGGATAGTTTGTAAAATTTAACTGCACGCATATTCTACGAAACTACACACTCGACCCCATAGGTAAAAAATTACTATTTAATAAATGAAGGGATTTTTTTTCTTTCAAAATTAATATTGTTTTTATTTGTTTTTTTTTTTTTTAAATAATTATCATTAAAGAAGGGCAAATTTCTAATAACTAATCTTTAATTGTCAGGAAGTAAAGATAAATGTATAAATTTCTGAAGAATTCGTTAAATAATAAATGGTTTATAAAAAAAAAAAATTTTCATTGCATTTAAAAAATTAGTCCGATAGCTAAGATGTTACAAATGAGAAAAAAATTTAGCCCCTTAAAAAAATCCTAATTACAGTAATACCCCGCACTTACGTATACTTTGGGACCGGAGCGTACACGTAAAACGAAAATGTACGTAAAGTGAAAAGCCAGTTTGGCTGAAAAGTTTATAAGGTTGACGCCTAGATGGCGCCTCTTGCAAAAATCTACTTAACATCCTTCAAATGGTTCCTGTCAAAATTTGACAGCAATCGTTCGATTGGTTCGTGAGATATAGCATTTTGAGTGGAGCAACGTTTGTTATTGAAAAAAAAATGGATAAAGAAGAATTTCGTGTATTGATAAAGCATTTCTTTTTGATGAAAAAAAATACAGTGGAAACCAAAGCATGGTTTGACAAACGTTATCCGGACTCTGCTCCAGCTATTTAAACTGTGAAATATTGGTTTCGTCAATTTCGAACTGGTCGTACGAGCACAGTTGATGCCGAACGCAGTGGACACCCAAAAGAGGTGGCTACGGCAGAAAACATCAAAAAAATCCACAAAATAATTTTAAATAACCGTAAAGTGAAGTTGAGCGAGATAGCTGAGACTCTGAAGATATCGAAAGAGCGTGTTGGGCATATCGTGCATGAATATTTGGGCATGCGAAAGCTGTGTGCAAAGTGGGTGCCGCGTGAGCTCACTGTGGACCAAAAACAACAACGTGTTGATGATTCTGAGCAGTGTTTGGAGCTGTTCAAGCTCAATTAACCCGAATTTTTGCATCGATATGAGACAATGGATGAAACATGGCTCCGTCACTACACTCCAGAGTGCAATCGGCAGTCGGCAGAGTGGAGAGCGAGCGACGAATCGAATCCAAAGCGTGAAAAGACGCAACAGTCGGCTGGCAAGGTGATGGCGTCTGTATTTTGGGATGCGCATGGTATAATATTCATTGACTATCTCCAGAAGGGACAGACGATCAACAGCGACTATTATATAGCGTTATTGGATCGTTTGAAGAAAGTTATCGCTAAGAAACGGCCTCATTTGAAGAAGAAAAAAGTGTTGTTTCACCAAGACAATGCACCGTGTCACAAGTCGATGAAAACGATGGTCAAACTCAATGAATTGGGCTACGAATTGCTTCCCCATCCACCGTATTCTTCAGATCTGGCTTCCAGCGACTTTTTCCTGTTTGCAGACCTCAAAAAAATGCTCGCTGGCAAGAAATTTAAGACCGATGATGAAGTGATTGCCGAAACTGAGGCCTATTCTGAGGCAAAACCGAAAGAGTACTATAAAAATGGTATCGAAAAGTTGGAAGATCGCTATAATCGCTGTATCGCCCTTGAAGGCAACTATGTTAAATAATAAAAATGAATTTTCCAAAAAAAAATATTTTTACTGCATTACCTAATAAACTTTTCAGCCGAACTTTTATGTATGTAGTTTTACACTTTTATTTCATACGTTTATATTTTTTTAATGCTATATTTAACGTGTATTAAAAAGAAAAAAACAAATTCATATACATATTAAACAAAACTTAAAAAATAAACATAAACTTCAAAATTCAATAATATGTACTACATATTTAAATATAGAATTCAATTGGTATAATGTTGTAATTCAAATTTAATTGCTCGATGACGTAAAGAATGATGTACGAGGGTCGTTCAATAAGTCCTTAGAAAATCCGAGAAACTGCGTTCGTAGTGTCGGTTTTTTTTTGGAAGTAGCATTATCGACAGGAAAGCTGTCACAATTTCAGCTCGATCCATAGTGGAGGTCAATTTCTATCGTCGATTAAAGTTGACGACATTTATTTGTGCATAACAATGGAAAAAAGCGAGTTTAGGGCTGTCATCAAACATCTCCATTTGAAAGGCTTAAGCCCGAAAGAAATCAAAGCCGAGTTGGATGCAGTTCATGGCACATCTGCACCTGTGTTTGCGATGGCTTACAATTGGGTGAATGAATTTAAACGTGGCTGTTTATCCACAAAAGATGACCATCGTTCAGGATGCCCAGTTGAGGTGTCTACTCCTGCAATCATCGACAAAATCCACGATCTGATTATGAACGATCGGCGAATTAAAGTGCGCGAATTTGTTGAGGCTACGGGCATATCACAAGGTACAGTCGCTTCAATTTTGCATGAAAAATTGTCTGTGAAAAAAATTTCGGCAAGATGGGTGCCGCGTTTGCTCTCAGAGGAGAATAAGCGCAATCGTGTAGTGGACTCTGAGGCTATGTTGGCACTCTTTCATCGCAATCCTGCCCAATTCCTTCGTCGAAATGTCACTGTGGATGAAACCTGGATACACTACTACACTCCAGAAACGAAAAGACAGTCATCACAGTGGATTTTCAAGGGTGAACGGGCTCCGAAGAAGGCAAAAACTGTGCCATCGGCCGGCAAGGTGATGGTCACGGTCTCTTGGGATTCGCAGGGCATTATTTTTATCGACTACTTGGAAAAAGGAAAAACAATAACAGGAGCGTATTACGCGTCGTTATTGAAACGGTTGAGCGAGGAAATCAAAGAGAAACGCCCCGATCTGAAGAAGAAAAAAATCCTCTTGCATCAGGACAATTCGCGTGTGCACACCTGCGCTGTTTCCATGGCCAAAATTGTGGAATTGAGAATGGAATTGTTGCATAATCCGCTTATTCACCAGATTTCGCCCCGAGTGACTATTTTCTCTTCCCCAATCTGAAGAAATGGCTTGGCGGACGACGGTTCACTTCCAACGAGGACGTCATTGCTCAAACGGATGTGTATTTTGCAGAACTTCCGAAATCCTATTTTTTGGACGGGATAAAAATTTTGGAAAAACGGTTGGAAAATTGTATAGAGCTTAAAGGAGATTATGTTGAAAAATAATAAATTTTTTTTAAAAAAACAGGTTTTTTCCATCTTTTTCTAAGGACTTATTGAACGACCCTCGTATCATGTTCATAAGTGGTGTAACCAATCGCTAAACGCTTTTTTGCTGGTGAGTCAAGAGATGTAGATGAACTTATTGAAAAAGTCTTGCGACTTCCTGAAGTGGATGCCAAAATACGATTTTCTTTTGATTTTGAGCTAAGGTGATATAGTTTTTATAGAAAAAGCTTTGTTAACTATGCTTTTTCATTTCCCTGTATAATTCTGAATAACAGGAATATGCGTCCATAATGTCTTTGTTAACCTTTAAACTACTCTCAAAATCTGGATCGTATTTTTTTAATTGGAAAGCATCTGATAAAATTTTGGATGTTAGTCCTTCAGATTGAGTGGATTTTTCTGCGACATTGCATACTAAATTTTCAGGTTGTATCTGTTCATTTAATTTTAAAAGATCTTCATTTTTGAGAGGTTCATCGTAGGATGCTATAAGTTCAACTACATCATTTGAATCTACTTCTAACTCTAGATGTTGCGCCATATCTATAATATTGCAAATGATTTCAGCGTTATTATCTTCGCAATCTTCCCTATCTTTTGTCTCCTTCAGAAATAATTTATTCCAGGCCTCTTTCATTGTAGAAACTGAAATATCATTCCAGGTGTCTCGAATTGTTTTTTTGCAATCTAAAATATTGTTTTCCGCCTAAACTTTTTTTAAAACTTCCCTACCTGCTATTGCAGCAATTATTTTACTGAATGTTTTTTTTTAAATAGTTCAGTTTAAATGACGCGATAACACACTGGTTCATGAGTTGAAGGATAGATGTGGTGTTTGCAGGTAAAAATTCAACTCGAATATTATCGTTGCCTAAATTTTGCGGATGACCGGGAGCATTATCGATAACTAATAAAATTTTATACGGTATTTTTCTGCTTCTTCAATATTCCTTAACTTCAGCCGTAAAATATTTGTTAAACCATTCCTCAAAACCAGAAAAAATTTAAGTAAAAAAATGTACTTGTACGTAAGTGTGAATCATTGTACGTATAATGGGCAAACGGGGACAAAAATGAGATGTACATAAGTGCGAGTGTACGTAAAACGAGTGTACATAACACGGGGTATTACTGTACTTACCGATTTTAATGCAATAAATTATAAATAATTAACACAACAACCACCCCCCCCCCCCCCCCCCGGGATATCCAATAATAAATATGACAAAAAAACCATTTATATTTTCATAATATGTTAACCCAAATAAAATTAATATTCTAAAATTGATAGAATAAACATTAACTAGAAAAGTTAAGCGTGGGAGTAAGATAATTTGTATTTGCAAATATGTGTGCTCATATGAGCATTTGTTTGAGAAATAAATAATTCTTCTTGGATAGAGCAGATTACAAGGGGGTTTACAGGAAGTATGTCTACATACTCGTATACGTCTACAATTCAAGCATAGTATCCAATCCATGCCTAGTAAATAATCTCGATTTATATAACACCTGAAGGCAGCTTAGTAGTTCTGTGCGCTTATCTAAGACGATACCACCGACACTACATTATACGATATGATGAATGTCTAGAAATTTGTAAACAAGTTTTCAATTAAGCTTAGACCATCATAACTCAAGATTTAAAAGCAAATAGAAAAGGAGCATGTGATTGAAGTGTTTTAGCCTAAAGCTTATGGATGCACAAGTTCCTGAGGATTTGTCCATAGTTGCGGTGTCGACCATGTGGTGTAGAACGGCGCCGCCTTACATATATATACTCATATATAAAAAGGTTCTTTTCACTCTAACGCACACCACTTTCACTTTGAATATGCAGAAAATTCAATGTTCACAAAAATAATATACCCTGTACCCCCCCCCCCCCCACCAGTTAGACTAAATTCAGAATATTCGTGTGTTTATATATGGCCAATGATATATCGAGCTGTGATTAATAACTGAACAAACAAAAGTTAATGATATGATTTTCCACGTTTTATGCGGCTTTGAAAAATTACCATCCATTTGCAGCACCGACGCGATTCTCGAGGGTATTGAGATGCAGTACGTTCTATATAGTCTCTGGTACTTCCTATCTGACGGAATATAGTCTGCGGGTTGAATCTATCCTTACTCTTCGTATGGTACAGCTGCAGTTTAATGATTAATACTCCAAAATATGTTAACGTACCAGCATATAAGAGGAGTTGGATAAACTGTTTCAGAATACTCTATGCTAAACTATTGGAATCATTTCAATATCGGAATATTTGGACCGTCAATGAATACAGGCAATTCTTTATTCACTACCATCGCAGTATAGATTGCCGCCACATTGCCCAACTACCTTACCTCATTCCTGTACAAATAATAAATCAATTCGTAAATTTCTAATTGCAAGTCGACAAACAGAAGATATCGACGTCGTTCATATGCGCTATAAAATAGGATCAAATCGATTTGGATCAAAATTGGCTCAGCGGTAGTCGATGGATTATGAATTCTGGCCAAAGTGAACGGAAGTATTGCGGCAGCATAGGCTAGGAATGCACCATGGGGCATTGAGGTGATTAAGTTTTGTCTTCTGACTAATGATCAGTGCTCTTTCCGAATACTTAGCACATTATTTGTTACCATCTTTAAAAGAGATTATACTAAATGAGATGTACGCCGGGCATATAAAACTTTTCCGCATTTAGTTTAATTTGATTTTTTCTTTTTCTTGTTACATCTTTTTACCTCCAATCAAGGTAACAAAATAAATATTGCGCTGTTAATGGTAGGGTTTTTTTTTATATTTTATAATTTTAAATAAATTATTATAAAATCTGCCTTTGAAATTGCTTAAATTAATAATTTTTAAGAACGATTTTTGTTAAAAAATTTATTGATTCTTAAATAAAATAAGCGATTATCCACTTTGTACTATTAAAACTAAAGTTTATTAAAATATATTTATAACTAAGATTTAGATAATATTTTTCTTGTTAAAATATTGTATAAGTATTGTTATTATTTATTAAATATAATAAAATTTAAATATTTGCTAGAATACTTCTTACAGAATTCAATCCTTTTGAGACAAATTTTTACGCTATAAGGCCAAAATTTATTTTGCGCACTAAGACGCTTGTGACGCGATTTGTTCAAAACACATTTAGTCTAGAGTAATTTCTTTAAGTTCAGCTCAAAAAAAATAACTGTTATTATACGGTTACAGCTCTCATAATTAAGGGTAACTGTTCCTCCTTCTTTGTTTTCAAAGAAGTACTGGCAAAAGTTACTTTTAGATCAAAATATGCACCCAAAAGTCATTTTTTCACAGACCTTTATGAGCCGTTATAAGCTAAAAATTATTCTATAATTAGTTAATTACCTTTAATATAAAATGACACGCCTTAAGCTAAATACATATTACCCAAAATTACATACATGTATACTCGTATTTTTAAAAGCTATCAAATGACACGGCTGTACTTTTGTATAAACTACGAAATGACGAATTGTTATTGTAAACTTAATTAATTGCATAAAATACTATCGATGAGAGAAGTGTGTATATAAATTTTATTATTCCTAGTAATAGCATCAAAAAAAAGTGACGTGACTTTTGTAATACAAAAACTGAAAAAAAATCAAGTTAATGTAAAAAATACCAAATTATACAAAAATATTTCGAAAATTCCCGATCCAAGTAATTATTTAGCAAAGAGAAAAATTAAATTTACTGAAAAAAGATGCTGGCAAAATATACACAAATTGTTGATAAACTAGAATATTAGGAAAGTGTAGACATTGCGTTACTTTATGACAATTTATCACATGTTTTTCTCTATTAAATTTAACAACAGTGACTGCAAATTTGATAGCAGAACATGCTTACATAATTACAAATGTTAAATCAATTCAATTTATGTTTAACATAAACATACCAGAATAAAACGTATTCAGTATTTTTGGGAATGATATCAACGTTAGAAGAGTGCTGAGTTTTGATAATTTTCAAAATATCTGCCTGTGTGCGTGTGTATGTTTTTTTTTATATAGTCATTTAGAAATCATCGAAAGAGAAAGTGTGGGACTTTAACCAACTAAAACCACCTTATTTGTCACATTTCTATATCTCTCCGCGTAACAACGCCATGCGTTACTTCGTGGGGCAGAGATTGGTCGGAATCACTACTCTGGTTAATTATTCCTACCATTTTCTATCAGGCTCATCCAGATATCGTCTTTTTAGGAGTATTGTCCCAAAGATTTTAAAAGCCTCACAATTCGTCCTTGAGTCCAATATAATGGCCACGCCATTCTCCGGCTTCAGGGGCCCACCTGCGTACTTCTGAGTCGCTTTTCATCCGAATTGTATCGGGTGCAGTAAAAGAACACGTGATTCCTGCTCTACACCATCCCGTGAGAAGAAGGGCACATTAGGCTAGAATCTAATTTAAAGCGGTATTGGTAAGCCCGAAAACATCCGTGTCCCGTCGAAAGTTGGGTTAGGTAGTAGTCAAAATTACCATGTCGTCGGTCTATCCACGGACCCACCACCGAGATAAGACCGTGAGTCCATCTGTCATCGCTGGCATCATCCCAACAATTTTTCCACCTCCTCTTGGACTCATTTCTTTCCTCCGGATCGCGCCACAGCGTTAAACCGATCTCTCCGCCGGTACAACCTCTGCCGCTCATCTGCCAGTATTTTAATTAGTATCATTCCGGCCACAGTACAAAGGGCCTCTAATGAGACTGTTCGGAATGCGTAAGTCACTCCCAACGTGCTTCTACGGTAGACTGAAGCAACACCGCGTATGTAGGTTACTCTAATCAACTTCTCCTCTCATATTGGTGCAGCATACAGCATAATAGAGTTCTCCTACTCTGCTTGGGTTCTCCAAGATTCAACATTAGGCGCACCAGCGCCATCATTGTCCCAGCAGCCCTCCTACCAACATATAGTAGGTGCTTCTGAATCCATAGCCTTGCGTCAATCATCATCCTTGATACTTTAGAGACGGTCCCGAGATCACCTCATGTTTGGCAATCCTAGTGGTAATTTTCTCCCTTTTCTTTCTGCCCCCGATAAGGACTGTCTCCATCTTATGGTCCACAAGACTAATTTAGAACTGAACAAAAAGCCCCATTACATATCCGTTATACCTCTTCGACATTTTGCCACTATGTCCACAGAAACATCATCAGCATTCAATGATTCTCGGCTCTTCTGGGATATGTAGCCTTAGAATACCATCATACATCACATTCCACAATAGAGGGCTCAGAACTGAATCTTGAGGGACCCCGCTCGTGATTCCGCAGGATTTCTCGCCACAGGTCGCCCTGTACAACAGAATTATACTACTTAGGCAGTCTTCTATTATCCTGGTAATGTACTCTGGAATACTCAATAAGACAAGGGCGTCAAGAATATAATCCCATCTTACCGAGTTGAAGCCTTTCTTCACATCACGACTTATAATGACGCAGCACCTTTCCACCTTTTGCCCTCAAAAGCTTTACGCGCTATGCCAACAACCAAATCAATAGTATCCAAGGTAGAGCGTGCCCTTTTGAAGTCAAATTAAACTGCAGATAAGCCCCTCTGCCCCCCGGTAAATTCTACCAATCGATTGCATAGAATGCGTTCAAGCATTTTACCAGCCGTATCCACAAGTGACCTGCTTCCCTTTGGTCATAACACCAGACGTTACCTCTTCCGAATTTGTGGCAAAATTTTCTCACTAAATCAGGTATTAAACACTTCCAAAAATAAATTTGGAAGCACCGCGACTGCCGATTAAAGTGCAACAGGGGCCCAGATGCCTTTTTATCACCGATTTTTCTGCATGCCCAAAGGAGTTCGTGGGACCTGAACTCTGCTAGGCCTCGAACTATGCTTCCATTAAGGGTTGTGTATATGCGTGTGTATATGTGTGTGTGTGTAAGCAACAGATACTAAAGGAGAAATTAGAATATCGAATAAATAAAACATCGTGTATGCAATGGACAATGCATTTTGTAAGGGTGCATTGTGGATAATATATTAGGGATAATTTCAAGGTTGGGTTTGAATACATAGAAATCGAAATGTTTAAAATGAGCATTTTATAGTTGGTGTACTGTGTTTATTTGAACATAATCAACATGAATAAAACCATTCATTGTACGAGCATAACTAGTTAAGTTCAATCTATTCAAGCTTAGTTGATGCAATTTGGGATGGCAAGGATTTTGGCCACTACTCGATACCATAAAATTTATGTAATTGTATCGATTTCATCTAATCCAAAGGGTTAACATAATTCTAATTTCATTTTGGGTAAATAGTGCTCGACATTTATTGGAATAGTAATAAAAACCGCACATCTGACATCACACAACCTACACCTACAACGTTTTTGGTACAACGATGATATTCGAAGCTACCCTCTTGCCCAGTTAAGCTGAGTATATGGGAAAATTTACTCCTGTGACTATTGTTGCAATTTTGAATTGGGTGTTTAGCTTCTTCAACCGTGTGTGATGAGCGTATTTTTGTGTGTTTTTGTGTTAGTACAAAAAGCATCCGTAATTGAAAATGGAGCTTTAACTACACAAAAAGGGGGATAACTATGTTTCGGTTTATATTGTAGTACAACATCATATGTCAGCTGAGAGTACAAAATAGTTGAACGTTTTATGTTAAACTTAAATGGATAAGTCTTTCTATATAGCCATTGTTGTGAAAAACAAGCGATTAACACAAGTTGTACACGTACTTTGAAATTTTAGTCATTATGTGTGGATAAGTTGAACAGAAAATATTAAAAAATTCAATCCTAATTGATAGATGATTCTTTCTTTACATCAAATAATTAATTATGTTCGAAGAAGAAAAAAACGGTGGTTTTGTAGCACATTCAATATATCGTGTAAATTTTCTTATAAATCCTTTAGTATGTCTTCCATTAAATTTAATTTTTAATTGAATCAAAAAAAATTTAATTGAACTCGTTTTGCGAGTTCGAAAAAGTGTTGTGGGAAAAAAAATAATAAATTTTTACGATTAATAATAAATTATTACGATTACACGTAGATTCGATGGACAAAGTAAAATATTGATTTTGTTTATTTAGAATTTTCCTTGGATTATTAGAATTTTGTTCGCTTAGGTCGCTTGACTCAAAATTGAATATTTTTGGTATACATGCACTTCTTACTGTATGTCTAAGACCCCTTTTGCACACCATGTTTGTTTTTATGCTTGTTTGCTTGCTGGATACGCTGCTTATTTTGAAGCTGGCTGTGTCGTTTGATTTTGTGATAGTTTTTATGAATATTGGCTGCACATGATGCTTATTCTAAAGTTGGATTTCTAGCTTGTTTTAATGCTTGCGCAGTGATAGTTCGAATATCAACTCAAATGTGCATTTCCAAAACATAAACTAAACTATGTACCATTTGTTCATGTATCCTACTTGACAAGATAATATTTTCTCATTGCCTCTCATTAAAACAAGCACTAAAACAAGTAAGAAAAGTTGAACCAGTTCTATTTCTGAAATCTAGCTTGAAAACAAGTAGCGGAACAAGCAGTAATGCTATTTCTAGCACCGCAGCCAGCACGGTAGCAAGCAAGAAAACAAGCAGGAAACCAAGCGTGATATAAAGCGTGATTTACTTTATCGATCAATTACTGAAATAGCATTTTCACGTTAACCCTTTTTAACTTTATTCTATAATTTGCTCTACTAATTCCGGACTTGAACCAGTAATTCCTGAATCGCTTTCCAGATTGAATCACTCCCTGGTGAAGCCAAACATTCTGAAATACTCTGGAACTCTCAGGAACCTCTTTTTTAGAATGTTGCAGAAATGTTTTTTATTTCATTAGTCTGTAGAAAGAATTTTTATCTTTTATATAAGGTCACCAGAACATGGTACCAGGGCTATGAGGCTGCGCCATGATCATGATGCTGTTTGGCCATCCATTAGTGTGCGGTTTAGATGAAACTATCCTATAGTTGGTTTTATGACCCAGTTACAAGTAACTCGATTTTGTAAAGCATGTCAGTTTATTTGAAGAAATTAAAAAGAAGAATTTGAAATGTTTTTGAGGGATCTATAAAAAAGGAAAATTATAAGCAAATATATAAGGTGGGCAGATAGGAAAAGGTTGTTTGCCGAAAAGGAAATTATGCGTAAGAGCAGAATATCCAATTCGAATTTTGAGCAATTTTTATTCTAAAATTTCAGGAAGATTATTGAGTAGATACGTTAAGCAATGCTTGGCCAATATTTAAAAAAAGAACCAAAAGCCCACCATGAATTTCCCAGTGCCACAAAATCCGCATATCAAAATTGTCCGTGCCTTCAGCTCTGGAATCATATCGAGCTTATTGGCATATATCTTACTTTTTCTGTAGCAGCTGAGAAAAAACTCTAAAAATCCGTAGTTTCACGTACTTTGTAATAATTAGTACCCTTCAGTCTAGGCACAAATTGTCCAACTCCTTGTTATCTAAAAGGGGGCCCTATAAAAAGACAGCGTTACTGGCATCTTTTTCGGAGAAGTAGGGTGCGATGACCAAATAGAAAGATCTTGTGGATTTTTAGTATCCCAAACTTTTTACTTGTTTATGAATTAATTTTTTTTTTTTGGAGAAATCGGCATCAACTAATTTATGGTTTAAGCAGCCAATCGGTAGATATATGGCGTTCCAATTGGTTTCTTGGATTAACTTTCTGTGTCAACTGAAATTTTTAGGTATATAACAATAGGTTTTTTGTTACAATTCGCTTAGGGGTGTCTTTTGTTACAATTCGCTTAGTGGTCGTCGGGGCTCTGGGTCACACCTTCTTCCAAGACAGCTATTTTTTCAGCTAAATGGCCTGTACACAGTCGTACTGGTACGAGGGTGGGTTAATAAATGCTTGCTTTTTTTTGTAACTTCTATTTTTTTTAAATTTTTTTTTTTTTTTTTATGAAAAAAAATAGGCTAACTTATTTTTATTTAAAATGAATATTTTATTAGGGCGGGTCAATAATAATAGTGGAAAATGAACGCAATTTTGCTGTCGATTCAATCGGCTTGTTTCGCACTTTTTAACTATTGATGATGCGAGGATACACCATTACACTTCAGAACTAGACGAAGACGGTTCATTCAGCTGGCATGGTGATGGTTATAATTTTTTGGGGGTTAACCGAAGAAATCAAGAAAATACTTTTTGACGAATCGGCTTATTGTTATCTCGGCTACTTTGAACGAAAAAATCACTCAGTGTCCGCGAAATGCATTTCTTTTAGAACGCCCAATTTCATAAAAGTTTGGATCACTTTTACGTGTTGTTCAACCGGCTAAATTTTTCAAAGCCTTTAGATATCCGGTTACATAAAAAAATAATTAAAAACTTCTTAAAAATAATTGCTGTGAAAGATTTGCATCAACATCAAATCACCCTTTAGTGTATGAAGCCGGGAACACAGTGAATTAATTTTCAAAACCTTGAATTTACTTCTTCATAACTCAAATCATTATTGAAGAATCTACAGCCATAAAGGCTTCTAACAATATTCAATTACATATCCTTAACTTATATACGAATGCCCTAAATGAACAGTCTACTTAGTAGTAGCCAATGTCAAATGTGCTCTTATCTAAGGACGAATGTAATGGCTACCATTAACACGGACGGTCAGATATGTTATTGATGATAAAACTGAATGAATAGTAATCAGTTTAAAGTATTGATATAACATTAAAACTAACCATCATTTAAATTGATTGCTTTCACATTGACTATAACCCGTAGATGTCTATCGAAATATGAAATTGCTGTCCTGTTTATGGTTCGTGCAATAAATAAGCATCTACGGTAATTTTATTCATTTAAAATAAACCATTTCAATGATATATAGTATATGATCAATATAAAAAATAGGTTCACAAACCCTCTCCTTACCCCCCCCCTACCATAAATAAATTATTGTTATATATATTTTATTAAAGAGTTTTTTTTTTCGTCTTTTAAATAGAATTTTTATTAAAATTAACTTGCTTAAATAGATTATTGGTGATAATTTATTTCTTTTAAAAACGATCAACTTAAAAGATTTTCAATAAAATTGATTAAGTTTTTTATATTGTTAAGAAAATTAAATAAGTTTAAAAGAATGATAATGGAATATATTAGTTTATTTTTTTTTAACAGATATCTAAGAGGATTTGAGAGGAGAGGAGAAGAAACTTTTCTAATAAATAAATATTGATTTAGAGTTTTCCTTAAAATAGCATTGAAATTTGTTGAGCACCAGCAAAAAATTATTCTGGAGATACTGTATTTAACTATTTAAAATGATTTTAGAGATTTTTTGATTAGCTTATAAAAAAAATAGCTTTTCCATAATAATTACTCTAAACTTATTTACAGCAATTGCATTTCAACCGTTGTAGATATAAGGTGTAGTAAAAAGTAATCCATTATTTTGCCAATAGATGGCTTTAGGAGTCTGTATCTCCCGTTTTAAAAGGGCGATCGGGTTGCACTAGATGGCGTTAGAAAGATAGGGTTTTGTACTAAAAAAGTTTTTCATACCGTTTTGTGATTTCTTGACTCAGTATTTTTTTAGCATGCGTCGAAGATGGACACCAACAAAGAGAAAAAACGCCATATTTTACAGTTGTTCTTCGATAAAGGCGAAAACGCAAGCCAGGCAGCTGAAAATGTGAAAAGTGTTTATGGTCCTGATACTGTAACAGTCAATCATGCGCAATTTTGTTTTCGTCGATTCCGTTCCGGTAATTTTGATGTCAAAGATGTACCACGCTCTGGAAGGCCAATTGTCGAAAATGTCGATAAAATAATGGAAATCGTCGAGTCCGACCGTCACGTAAGCACTGTTTCGATTGCCCAGGAGCTAAACATTGCATAAAAAATCGTTTGGAACCACCTAAATAAGGCTGGATCCAAAAAGAAGCTCGGTGTATGGGTGCCACACGAGTTATCGCAAAAAAACCTCATGGATCGAATTTCCATCTGCGAATCGCAACAATGTCGATCCATTTCTGAAGCGGATGGTTACTGGTGATGAAAAGTGGGTCACTTACGACAACGTCAAGCGACAACGGTCGTGGTCAAATCGCGGTCACCCGGCGCAAACGGTGGTCAAGCCAGGTTTGACAGCCAGGAAGGTTTTGCTGTGTGTTTGGTGGGACTGGGAGGGAATCATCTACTATGAGCTGCTCCCCTACGGCCAAACTCTTAATTCGGACCTATACTGTCAACAATTGGACCGTCTGAAAGAAGCAATCGCCCAGAAGCGGCCAGATTTGGCCAATAGGAGAGGAATTGTGTTCCATCAGGACAACGCCAGGCCGCATACATCGATAGTGACTCGCCAGAAGTTCCGGGACCTTGGTTGGGATGTTCTTATGCATCCACTTTATAGTCCGGACCTGACACCAAGGATTACTACCTCTTCCTGTCTATGACGAATGATTTTGCAGGTGAAAAATTCGCCTCAAGAGAAGATTGTGAAAATCGACTGTCCCACTTTTTTGCCAATAGGGACGAGGGTTTCTATGAGAGAGGCATTATGAAATTACCTCCAAAATGGCAACAAGTTATCGAACAAAGCGGTGCATATTTGACCTAAATCGTATCATTCTATCTATGCTAAATAAAACCTTCAATTTAATGCAAAAATAATGGATTTCTTTTTACTACACCTTATATTTTTAGTTACTCTACAGACTTGGTCTTCTCTTCGACTACTTTATATACTTGACGAAATTAATGAACCAATTATTACCTTAAGAACTATTGTCCATCAATTAAAAACTATTGTCCATCAATAGCCGATTAATGATTCCTTGAAATGAATTACCAATTAACGGATTTCGATTATTAGATGTAGATAACCGAATTGTTTTACCAACTTTTAAGTGTAAAAGTTGATGGTACACCTGGTCGACTAAATCAAACTAGATTTTTCATTAATCGACCAGGATTATTTTAGGGTCAATATTCAAAAATTTGTGGGACAAATCAAAGTTTTATACTTATTGTTATTGAAAGTATACCTGTAAATACATTTATTAAATTAATCTATTCAATAAATTAATTCATTAGATGACTGAAAGTAAGTATTGGTCTCTTAAACCATTTTATAGTAAATTAGCAATTACTTCTAATGGAAATTAAAAAAATTAATTAAACCCCAAAATGTCAAACTAAAATTATTAGAATTTCCAATATTTTTTAATTCCTCAAATAGCCTTTATTAGTTGATTATTACTATTAATTATTTTTTCAATCTCACATTTCTTTTGTTTAATATAATAAATTATTTTTTTTTATTTTTAATTTAATTAAAACATAAAATTCTAAAAAAAAATAAAAACTAATTCTTTAAATTGAAAATGATAGCAAATCTATTTTCTGTATTTGATCCTTCATCAAGAATTATAAATTTATCATTAAAATGATTAAAAACATTTTTATAATTATTAATAATTCCTTAAATTCCGTCACTATATAGAATTATATGATATAATATTATACTTACTCTTCAGAAAGAATTTAAAACTTTATTAATTCTAAATGGACATAATGGAAGGACAATAATTTTCATTTCTTTATTTTCTTTAATTTTATTTAATATTTTTTTTTAGGATTATTCCTATATATTTATAAACAAGTACAAGTCAATTTAACTTTAACATTAGCATTAGCATTGCTTTTATGATTATCATTCATAATTTATGGTTGAATTAATCATACACAAGATATACGAAGTCTGTATTCAAAAAGTATCGCGAATTTTGAATCTTCGCGGGTTACGTATATTTGATTTTCGATTTTTTTTGTGGCGTTATGTTGGTACTAATGTCTTTCACTTATGCCGACGGGTTCGGCTATTTTGAATGTTCAGTTAATTTTTGACAGCTGCTTTGCTTGTGCGAGTTTTCGATTATTGCTCAATTTCGAACAAAAACAGCATCGCAATAATATTGCTAAGGAGCTCTTGGACTCTGTCCGCGACGACCCAAATTTGCTCCAAAGGATCATAACTGGTGACGAAAAAAGGGCCAGGTTCGGTTGAATGTGAAGGTTTTGCTTACAGTTTTCTTCGATTACAGGGGCGTGGTGCATCATGAGTTCTTACCACAGAGTAGAACGATCAATAAGGAATATTACCTGCAAGTTATGCGCAACTGGCGTAAAGCAAACCGCCAAAAATGCCCGGATTTGTGGTAGTTGGCCAAAAACAAAACACTAACAATGCCGCAGCCACCGTATTCCCCAGATCTGGCCTTCTGTGACTTTTTCTTATTCTCGAAACTGAAGAGCCCCGTGAAAGGACGACGCTACGCTACGATTGAGGAGATAAAGACGCCATTGACGGAGAAGCTGAACAAGATCACAAAAAATGATTTTTTGAAGTGCTTCGAGGATTGGAAAAATGTTAGCATAAGTGTATAATATCTAGTGTGGATTACTTTGAAGGGGACAAAATAGATATTCATGAATAAATAAATAATTTTTGAAAAAACACAAAATACTTTTTGAACAGACCTCGTTTTTGCTTATTTAGGTCCTCTAGGAACACCAGCTATTTTAATACAAGTAACTGTTACAAAATTGCCTCCAGCATCCTCAAAGAAATGTGGCTTAATGATGCCGCCAGCCTAAATACCACATCATATACTTATTCTACGAGTTGGTGTATCATTTAAGAGTTTTCGGTGCCCCAATAGCGGCTATTCTGTTTATTAACAAAACCAGCCAAGTCGAAGTGTACTGCGTCGCTCATATTAATTTTTTGCCAAAAATGGTGGTCGCTTATACCGAGCTGTAAAGTTCGAGAACTCCAGTCTCACTTGTGTTCATGGTCATTTGCCTATAACTGTTGTGTCAATTCAATTTTATAAACGTAAAAAATCAAATATTTTTTGAAATTTTTTAAGAAACATGATGGAGATATTCCTAATTTTTGTGCACGGCAACACTCTGCCTAATTGAATCAATATTTTCAGGTGTACGTTGGCTTAATTATCAAACATTCTTTGTTTAACATTTTCTCTGTTTATTTTATAACATTAAATACTTTATAAAAAATTGTTATTGATAGCTCCTCACGACAATTAAATATTAATAGAGTTATCCAACTCAAAATGGCTATTAAACAAAATCGACCAGGTGTATAAAAAGAACTCTTTAAATATTTTTACAACTGAAAAAGTTGCAATCCCATCTAAATATTGGGTGAATGCAAAAGTTATGATCGTTTTTTTATGATTCTAGATAAAAAAAATTTTTCTTCTGAAATGATGAATAGTATCTTCTTTTAAATGATTCCATTGTATAAAAGATGATTTTCCTCTACTTTCTATTCAGTTTTGGGCTGGCGAGAGTACAGTGAAGAGCCCTTGTATTTTTTCAAAATATCGGCTGATAAAGTGCATTTACGTCATTGTTTACTTTATGAATTCCGTAAAGACAATACCCCGCAGTGTATGGAGCAGATGTCATCAAAGTTCGACAGGAACGAAGATGGTTTACAAAATTCCGATCTAGGAATTTTTCACTAATTGATAAACCACGTACCGGGCGGCCATTGAAGTCTGATGACGGCAAGTTAAAAGTCATAATTGATACCAATCCACATCTAACCACCAGGGAGATCGCGTCGATGATGGGAGTCAACCAAACAAACGTATTAAGACATTTGAAGCGTATGGGGATGGTTTCGCGGTACTACGTTTGGATACCTCATCAATTGTCGGCTGCCATTTACGAGGGTCGTTCAATAAGTCCTTAGAAAATCCGAGAAATTACGCTCGTAGTGTCGGTAAAGATTTTTTGTTTGTAAGTAGCATTATTGACAGGAAAGCTCGATCCATAGCGTAGGTCAATTTCTATCGTCGATTAAAGTTAACGACATTTATTTGTGCATAACAATGGAAAAAAGCGAGTTTAGGGCTGTCCATTTGACAGGCTTAAGCCGAAAGAAATCAAAGCCGAGTTGGATGCAGTTCATGGCACATCTGCATTTGTGTTTGCGACGGTTTACAATTGGGTGAATGAATTTAAACGTGGCCGTTCATCCACAAAAGATGAGGTGTCTACTCCTGAAATCATCGACAAAATCCACGATCTGATTAAAGTGCGCGAATAGTTCAGGCCACGGGCATATCACAAGGTACAGTCGCTCCAATTTTGCATGAAAAATTGTCTGTGAAAAAAATTTCGGCAAGAGGGGTGCCGCGTTTGCTCTCAGAGGAGATTAGGCGCAATCGTGTAGTGGACACTGAGGCTATGTTGGCACTCTTTCATCGCAATCCTGCCGAATTCCTTCGTCGATATGGCACTGTGGACGAAACCTGGATACACTACTACACTCCAGAAACGAAGAGACAGTCATCACAGTGGATTTTCAAGGGTGAACGGGCTCCGAAGAAGGCAAAAACTGTGCCATCGGCCGGCAAGGTGATGGCCACGGTGTTTTGGGATTCGCAGGGCATTATTTTTATCGACTACTTGGAAAAAGGAAAAACAATAACAGGAGCGTATTATGCGTCGTTATTGCAAGGGTTGAGCGAGGAAATCTAAGAGATATGCCCCCATCTGATAAAGAAAAAAATCCTCTTGCATCAGGACAATGCGCGTGTGCACACCTGCGCTGTTTCCATTGCCAAAATTGTGGAATTGAGAATGGAATTGTTGCAGCATCCCGCTTATTCCCCAGATTTGGCCCCGAGTGACTATTTTTTTTCCCCAATCTGAAGAAATGGCTTGGCGGACGACGGTTCACTTCCAACGAGGACGTCATTGCTCAAACGGATGAGTATTTTGCAGAACTTCCGAAATCCTATTTTTTGGATGGGATAAAATTTTTGGAAAAGTGTATAGAGCTAAAAGGAGCTTATGTTGAAAAATAAAATTTTTTTTTTTAAAAACAGTTTTTTTCCATCTTTTTCTTAGGACTTATTGAACGACCCTCGTAATTGGATCGTGTTCCAACGTGCGTTGCTTTGAGTGCGAGACAAAAACATGAACCTTTTTTGCATCGTTTGGTAACGAGAGATGAGAAATGGGTCGTGTACAACAACGTGACAAGAAAAAGACATTGGGCTATACCTAGAGCTAAAAGGAGCTTATGTTGAAAAATAAAATTTTTTTTTTAAAAACAGTTTTTTTCCATCTTTTTCTTAGGACTTATTGAACGACCCTCGTAATTGGATCGTGTTCCAACGTGCGTTGCTTTGAGTGCGAGACAAAAACATGAACCTTTTTTGCATCGTTTGGTAACGAGAGATGAGAAATGGGTCGTGTACAACAACGTGACAAGAAAAAGACATTGAGCTATACCTGGACAAGCCTCATTAACAACTTCGAAAGCCGAAATCTATCAAAAAAAAAGTTATTATTTGTGTTTGGTGGGATTGTAAGGTTATTGTGTAATTTGAACTCTTGGAACGCAATCAGACAATTACAGCAGAACGATATTGTCAGCAATTATCCAAATTGAACATCGCCCTTTAAAAGGATAGACCAGAGTTGAATTGGGATGTTATCAAGCATAACTAAATGAGTTGAATTGGGATGACAAGCTAAATGAGTTGAATTGGGATGTTATCAAGCATCCACCGTATTCTCCAGATCTTGCTCATTCCGATTTTCATTTATTCCGATCACTGCAAAAAATTTTAAATGATAAAAAATTTGATACAATAGAAGCAGGTAAAAACATCCTTTACTACAATTTTCGCATCAAAATCCGCGGAATTTTATACTAATGGTATTAATAAGTTGATAGAAAGATGGGAAAAGGTTATAAGATATGGTGGAAATTATATAATTGAATAAATAAATAATACAAATCTAAAAAAGAAATGTTTAATTGTATATGTAAAAAACGGTCATATCTTTTGCATCAACCCAATATTGAAACTATTAGAAATGTAATTCGACCAGGAATTTAAGCTGTTCGACTAGCTGCTTATATAATTGCTAGTCATATTAGGAAATACAGGACCTTCACTTTCTTATCACTTAGCTATATTTTTACTTATTGATCAAATTGCATTATTAATTTAACCTGGCATAGTTTGCTAAATTATGGGCAAAAAAATAGTTAACAATTAGGATTGGGCACACCGCCCCCACCCACAGCTTTTTTTTGTTGTGGTAACCCTTAATAACCCATTTGTTAATCTGTGATGTCTGTCCTAACCTAATGAAATTGACACACACTGACAAATATCTTAAAGGCTTTCCTTTCAAGACAATATAAATAAATAATAGTTCAAAAGATTATTTTTATTTATATTAAAAGATTAGAAAATAACTTGAAGTAAAATTCTTAAATGGCTTCAATAATTTTCTTTCCAATTCATTTTGATATAATCGATATTTGAAAGTGAGAAATTTTTTTTGCTGGGTAAAAATTTCAATTATTTCTTGTACAGATAATAATTCTTGATCAGGATTAGTATCTAATTGAAATATCATTTTAGTGAAAATTATTGAAAGATTTAAGATTTAATGCAGTAGTGAATGTCACGCAAACATACGCATTATGTGTGCCAAAAAGCACTTCCTCGTTTCAAATCTTTCCCAACTTCATTCTATAGTTTAAAATCGATGGCATATCACAAATAAATTACCTTCTTTGCTGGAATTTAACTAGTATAATTTGATGCTCCTATAATAGCCATGAGACTATTGACTGCGTGTGCTGCTAATCTAGCTTTGTAATCCCAATGAATTGTAGGGAAACTGGCACAAATGATAACGATTCGCGATGTTCGACTTTGAAAGATATTCCGCTCTATAGACTTTAAGTACGATAGGAGAAAGGTTCTCTCTTAACACCTGTGAATATCTAATTAGATGGTGCCCTTCTCTGTCGTCAATAAATATGTACTGTTAGTAGAGATACCGATTTCACCCATACCGATGGTAATGGTGGAGTCTACGTTCTATGAAAAGTACGAGTCCTAAAGTGTAAATATCTTCTTTATAGTGAAATAACTTCTTCAAGAAAAATGGCAAAATAGAAAAATGGGTAGAATAACGGTAATTCATTCCGTTTGCCAGTAATTTAATGAGAAAATAAATTATAGGCCATCGGAGGAAAAATTTCCAAACGCCTTGAAAACTGTCGGCATTTGAATATCTTATCTCTTCTGTTATACTATTTGTTATATTATATGGCAATTCATCTTCATCGAACATAAAATTTTATTTATTTTTTTTATTGCTATTATATTCCTATTAGGGTTAATAGATTTATTGGAACGACTGGAAAATAATTATTTTTGTTTTTGTTGGTACAGAAATTGACATTATTGGAAATCTTCTGAATAATTTTCTTTGTTTCTTCAAGAGAAACTTTTCAAGATATTTCTTATCTAAAAATTTTTATGTAAGGATAATATAAGGCTTTTAAAAATTAGGTTATTGATTTTCAGCTTAGAAATTTAAGTTTTTCTTTCGGATAATAGTGAGCTCTATTGATAAGGAAATCAAATTTTTGACAGTCTGTTTTCTAATTGGATGAGTGACCAGTAATCGGACTGACCTAGTTTTATACAATAATCGAATACTCATCCAAAGCCTGCTTTGTGTTCAAAAATATTTCATGGTCGAAATTTCAAACTTATCACAAGTTTGAAATTTCAAAAAAAAAATCTATCCTCACGAGTCTGACCTAATTTCAAATAAGAGGTGAAGACTCATCTGGAGCCTGTTTTGTGTTAAAAAAAATTTTTGTGGTCAAAAAGTGACTTTGTTTACTTTTAAAAGTCAATAAATTCAGACTAGGGGTCCAAAAAATATATTCAATCTGACCTAATTTCAAATAAAAGGTGAAGACTCATCCATGACTTTTTTTACTTATTAAATTATTTTATTGAATTTATTGACCAAGGGTCCAAAAAATATACCCATAGCAGTCGGACCTAATTTCAAATAAAAAGTTAAGGCTCATCCAAAGCCTGTTTTGTGTTGAAACAAAATTTTTGTTGTTTTTAAGTGGGGTTGTTTACTTTTGAAATTTTGAACTCGCAGTCTTCTTATTCGATTTCTAGATTAGGGGTCCAAAAAATCTCGCCTCACCAGTCCGACCTAATTTTAAATAAAAGGTGAAGACTCATCCATATCCAATTATGTGTTCAAAAAAATTTTGTGTGGTCGAAAAGTGACTTTGTTAACTTTTCAAATTATCTTATTGGATTTATAGATTAGGGGTCCAAAAAATTTCGCCTTACCAGTCCGACCTAGTTTTAAATAAAAGGTGATGACTCATCCAGAGCATGTTTTGTGTTCAAACAAAATTTTTGTTGTCGTCAAGCGGGTTTGTTTACTTTTGAAATTTTGAACTCGGTGTCTTTTTATTAGATTTATAGATTAGGGGTACAAAAAATCTCGCCTCACCATTCTGACCTAATTTCAAATAAAAGGAATTTTTTTTAACACAAAACAGGCTTTTGACTCACCCAAAGCCTGTTTTGTGTTAAAAAAAATTTTTTGTAGTCGAAAAGTGACTTTGTTTACTTTTGAAATTATCTTATTGGATTTATAGATTAGGGGTCCAAAAAATTTTGCCTTACCAGTCCGATCTAGTTTTAAATAAAAGGTGAAGATTCATCCAAAGCCTATTTTGTGTACAATAAAATTGTGTGGTTGCGAAGTGGATTTTATTTGCTTTTTGAAATTTTGAATTCGGTGCCATTGGACCAAGTGTCCAAAAAAATCAAACCTCACCAGTCCATTGTGAACTACCCATTTGGACAATTTTTGACAACAACTAAACTAAAATAGTTTCGGTAACAATGACGGATTTTGAAAAAATTTGAAATTTTGTCCTAAAAATTTTTAATAATTTTTTCTTTTAATAAATTGTTGAAAAATAATTTCCTAAAATAAGACTTTATGAAATTTAAATTGCAATAAATTGTTTTTTATCAGAACTTTTAAAAAAAACAATTACAAATGAGGTGTTAATATTTTTTACAAATGAGGTGATTCTTCCATAATCACTTTTCGCGCAAAATTTTCTTTAGCGATGACGTTCATTTCCAGTCAATAAGCAAAACTACAGCCGATGGGGCTCGCAAAACCACACATAACTGTAAAGAAGCCATTGCATTTGGCAAAAGTGGTTATCTTAAGTGAATTTTGGTCTGAAGCTGTCATTATACTGTATTTCTTTGAAAATGAAGAAGAGGAGACCGTTACTGTCAATTCTAAGCATTATGTCCGCAAGAGACGACTTTTTTTCGCTTTTCACCGAAACTTAAAGATTTTAATCTGCATCACGTGTAATTTTTAACTATATAAACCTTCTTTGTTTTACGTCAAATTTTGGTTTTATTACACAAAAAGTTCGGAGGATGTTTAATATAGATATTTGGTGTTGTTAATTTGCTTCCAAAATCGTGCGATTTGACGCCGTTGGATTTTTTTGTTGCTAGGCTTTAAAACAGATTGTAATTACTCATATCATCATAAAAGTTAAAAGAATTGAAAGAACAATCAAATAGTGACCGAATTACAGCGGCCAAAAAATTATTAAAAATTATCTGAAAAAGATCGAGTCCTGCAAAAAGGATTTTGTTTTTTTTTATGACTGTTATTTAAATAATGTATAATGGCAAGATACAAATAATATTATTAAATAAAATATGTATAAATTTTTAAATTAAAAACTTTTTTTTATGCTTACTTTCCGAAATAGGAAATGGACAATCCTTTATTTACCATACGTTAGCAAGAGAAACTTCGATGAATGTTTACTCCTCACAATCCTTGACCTTAATTAATACTATTAGTCAAATCTGCTTATTATATAGGATTTTCCAATAAGAGTGATATGATTTCTAAGTGACGTTTCGGCCATTTGTAATATGTCATGATCTGTCATTTTTTCTTCATTGTATTTAGTAATGTTTACAATTTTATCGTGAAGAGATATATGCAAGAATAACGTTTACAAAATTATTCAATTTTATTATCAAAATAATCGTTCTCCAATTGCAACTTTTCGTGCGCTTTTACCATTTTATGGTCGTAATAATCGTCCAACTGTGCTCACTATTCGTCGAATTGTTAAAAATTTCGAGCGTCATTTTCTTTACAGAATGTTCAAGTGCCAATAAAAGAAAGAACCGCTCGAAGTAATGAAAATATTGCTGCCGTTCAGGCAAGTGTTGCTGAAGACCGCAATTTGTCGATTCCAAGACGTTTTCAAGAATTGGGACTGTCTCAAACCACAACCTGGCGAATTTTGAGAAAGGATTTGGGCTTGCATCCATATAAAATTGTTATCACTCAAGAACTGAAGCCATTGAACGTCGTGAATTTGCTGATTTTGTCTTGGAACAACTGGAAAACGATAACGATTTTTTTAAAGAAAATCATCTTCTCCGATGAGGCTCCATTACATTCACCTAAATTGACAGTTTGGTGTGGTTTTTGGTCTGGTGGAATCATCGGTCCGTATTTGTTTCGAAATAGAGGTGGTAACACCGTTACTGTCAATGGAGAGCGGTATAGATCGATGACAACCAACTTTTTATGACCAAAATTGGAAGAAGTTGATCTTGACAACATCTGGTTCCAACAAGACGGGGCTACGTGCCACACAGCATTCGATTATTTCAAGAAATTGTGACATTGAATGGCCTTCAAGAAGTTGTAATTTAACACCATTAGACTATTTCTTGTGGGGTTATTTGAAGTCATTGGTCTTTAACAATAAACCAGACACTCTTCAAGCTTTAGAAGTCAATATTCATGACATACGACTTGATTTAGTGAAAAAAGTGCTCGAAAATTGGGTTCATCGAATTCGTTCCTGCAAAAGAAGTCATGGAGGCCATTTTAATGACGTTTTACTCAGAACTTAATTGTATCGATTGTATTATTATTTTATCTTATTAAATAGAAAACCTCAGTAAATTATTTTTTTTAAATAAATATGCAATGCCAAATAATGATTATTTTTATGTTTGGTTTTTTTTAATTAGGTGGCCATTAGACCTCGCCAGACGCTATTGCATCCATCTGATCAGACGGATTTTAAAGGTTCGAAATGGTGGAATAAACGATAAGGGAATGAAATTCGTGGAGAAAGTAAAGCCGTTAGGTAATTACCGTAGGACCATGCCGCATGGCATTCGGACCCACCACCCCTTGGACGGTGGTGCAGAACTCTATCGACTGTGCTACCGGGCTGGCTATTTTTTCTGCTATTATCACCAAATATTAATCACCGTTTCATTTCCTATAAAACAATTTGAACAATCATTAATTCCTATACTTTGTGCACATACAACCGCATAATGTATAATTGTATAAAATCATATATTCCAATTTCAATATCATAATTATATACAAAATGGGTAAATAAAAAGAAATAAATTCATAATAATTTACGAATATTAGTGAATATTTTAGGGTCATTGATTTTTGAATTCGCATAAAGGTCCAAATTTAAATTTCATTTCACATTAGCATTATTAATAAATAAATCATTAGCAATGCAATTTTAGAAATGAAGCGATAACAATGAAATTCGATTGCATTTGCATTATTGTCCTGTGGAATATGTATTCATTCGTATTTAAAATGCCTGTTCAGAAATGCATTATTATTTCAAATATAGTGCAATTCATATGGAAAGTTGTACATACTTAAATGGATGCATTCAAATAAAAGGGGGAAAATAGTCAAAGCCTAATTAAGTCCCCAATGATCTGCCATACATGTATATGGAATTTTGTAGAATCTTTTCTGCAAATGTAGTAAAATGCATTTCTATCGAAAAGCTTTTATCGATAAATTTGAAATAATTTTTTTATATTTCGCGGTACAAATTTTCACATCAGTAAATATTAGAGATTTGTCTCCTTATGGGTTGGATGGATGGTAATAGTTAGTCCTAGGTCGAAGCCTAATAAGAATGGTGAGTGAGATGATGATTAATGTTTGGTATGAATGAGTTGAAAATAACCGAATAGACAAACATTTCTGATCCGATCTGAATGCTTTTACTATTTATGCAGTAGAAAATGTCAACAGAAGTTTTTGGTGGGACAGACAGCTTTCTGTTTGGTGCTATTACATTTATGCTGCTGTTATTCAATAAACGAAGGGTATTATTTTGGTAGTTCACAAGCTTGTAAAATTGTCCATTTTACTTTTTAAATAAAAAATCCTTTTTTTTCGAATGTCAGTGGCGTTAGTGGGGGTGGGGGGGGGGGGGAGGGGAAGAGGCAGACTTTGGTTGGTAAAGAGCTCTTAAGCTTTTACCTTTTAAACTATTTGACTAGCCAGTATTCGGAAAGTATTTTTGATCAAAAGCAATTTTTCAAAAACAATTTGTATATTTGCATTTGTTCATAAATTTTATGCAAAACACATTTGAATTGCTTTTAAAAAAATACGTACAAGTACAAAAAATTTAAATATTCCCAAAAAAAAATATTTAAAAAACAAAAAGAAAATACATTTCCCAAATTTGTATAGGTTTTTTCCTTCTAAAGGTGGTTTGCTATGATAGAAGATAGTAAATTTTTATATTCCATAAATATGGAGAATTTTTTTTTTTCATATTAAAAAATTTGTGGTTTTATATATTTTTTCGTATATTTTATATATCATTAATTAGTTGGTAATTTTTCAATTAAAACAGATTTTTCTTGTTGTTGATATTTATGTCTGCGTACCAAAATTTTAATCCACTTCATATTATTTCCTTTAGCTTTGATGTTGCCGTATTTTTTATTTTTTTATTTTTTATTTTATTTTAAATGTTATCTACAACTACTTATGCTAGTAACAAGCAGATTTTTTAAGGGATTATACATGGACATGAAGACATGTGGAGGAAAACACCCATCGATGTTACCTCTAGAACAGGGTAATTTGATTTTACCCATAAACGTCGATGGGTGTATACTGGAAGGGTGGAAGTGAAAAGTTCCTTTCCTAAAGGATTAGTGTGGAAGAATAGATGCGAATGGAATTTTTTTGTGTCAGGATGGCTGTATCGTCAGCATATGTTGCGGTTAGGATGTTGTTGTGGCAAGAAATGTCATGGGTATAAATGTTATAAAGGATAGGATCTAGAATACTTCCTTGAGAGATACCGGCGGAAATTGGATAAATGTCAGAGTACTCAATATTTTCAGCTACCTGAAAATATCGGTCTGAGAGATAAGATTTAAGGATGTGGAAATAACCCGAGGGTAGGACTCGCTGCAACTTCCAAAGCAATCCAGGGTGCCATACACGGTCGAAGGCATGCGAAATATCAAGAAACACGCCAGGGCAGTATTCCTTTTGCCCTAGCGAACACGCTATGTAGTCGACTACGCGATGACACTGCTCGATAGTGGAATGCTCAGGTCGAAATCCAAACTGATGCTGAGGAATGACACCCTTGGTTTCAAAAATGGGATAAAGGCGTTTTAGGATTAATTTTTCTACGATTTTTGATAACATGAGAAGGAGGCTTATAGGTCTATATGAGGTAGGAAGGTTTTTGGGCTTATTGGGTTTTGGGATCATCTTAATTATGGAAAACTTCCACAGGGAAGGAAAAAATTATGTGCGGAGGATACTTTTATAAATATAGCTTATAAGGACGAGGGTTTTTTTCGAAATTTGTTCAGGATTTCTGAAGTTATTAGGTCATATCCTTGGGCTTTTTTTATTGGATAGGTGTTCTATTGTGAATTTAACTTCGGAAGGAGTGAAAAACTTAGGAGGTGGACTTATGGGCAACTGAGTTGGTATTTGTCGGAATATTTGTTTGTCATGCAAAATGTCTTGGACATCTTCGTGAGGTTTAAAGATATTTTCTTAGTGTTTGCCAAAGATGTCGGCTTTCTGTTTATCCGTTTTTGCCCAGGTTCCGTCGGTATTCCGGAGCGGGTTTGTAGCTGTTTTGTATTTGAGAATTCTTCTGGTAGCTGTCCAGAGTGACTTATTAGTTGTCAGTGATTCTAAGTATTCAGTAAATCTTGCCGTATTTGAATTTAATTTTTAATCAATTTAATTTACAAATTGATAGATAATAAATAAAAAAATAGAAATAAATAAAAAAATAATATACACTACGAGTATAAAGACGAATCTGCGATTGTCAATCTGAAGGTCTTATTAAGGTACGCTTACGACTGTCACGGCAATTTATTCCCATTTTCACTCCCTTCTATACTGCTGTCATGACCGACCATATCCACCTTTGAGATTCTATTTTTTTTTTTAAATTATATTTTATGAGATGAAAATTTATTTATTTTTATGGTGGACATAATTGCAACCGGTAGTCCTATCGTTTAAATTGCTATTATTTTTGTAGTTTTTTGGTTGGTATTATATTTATTCGCAATTAATCGTAAAGTTCAATTGTCGTATGTCATGTCATAATATATCAGGCAGGGGGGAAAAAGAAAGTGGATCTGAAGCTCTGTGACTATTGGAGGTTGGTTGCCATTCATAACCATGAGGCAGACATTGTCAGTGTCAACTACATCGACAACGATACGGGAAATAGGAATTATTATTGGGGAGGCGAATGGTACTTTTCAGTTCTCAGTTTTCAGTTTTCAGTTTTCACTTTTCAGCTTTCAGCTTTCATCAATTCCAATTGATTCTGTTTATTAGATTGTGTCGTGCCAGGCACTTGATATTACCGATCCTGTTAATATCTGAATTTGTGGAGAAAACGAGATGGAGTACAATTTTGTTGGGGATATAATTTGCCAAAAATGTCGAGAATAGCATTTGGTGCGAGTACATAGAAAATATTGGAGGAGTTCAATTGAAGCGGCATGGATTGATTGGAAAATAATTCCGTTCGTCAAGGGAAGGAATTATTGACAAAGTGGAGAGTAGAAGTTCGAACTGGCGACGAAGTGGGTGTTGGGAACGAATGTTGTTGAAGTTTAGTTGATGACAAACTGGGTGGGGTTTTATTGATGAAATGGAAATTGAAATAGGGTGAGTGTCAGTTAGTTGGTGACGGTCGAATAAGGATGGGCTTCAAGTATTTGACTAAGAGCTCTTGAATTGTAATGAAACCAACACACTGGCTGATAAACGAAGTATGGCAAATGAATAAATATGACAGTTAACAGTGGATTGTAGACGAGTACAGTAGAGTCGGTTCCATCTTTAGATTGAAAACAGATTGATAAACTCTAGTTTTAAAGCAGCCAGCACAGCATAGTACGAGCAGATAAATGATTGCAGAATTGCAAAAATGATGGAATATCGATGGAATTGTAAAATGAAAATCAAAATCATTTTAAATTAGAAATGAAATGATATTTATCTGTAGATGATAAGGGTGGTAAGAAACTACATCTTTGCTGTGTTAGCGACAGTTTAGACGATAAAGACTCTTTTTCGATTGCTTCCATCTACCATAATCCAGTACTTGCAAAACTATCAATAGTAACTATTTGCCCAAATCGATGATATTCCAATCAAAAAAGGATTTAGCTTTTGGAAGAAAATGCTTTTTATTATTGGTCAAAACTTTTTAATAATACTCCATAAGAGAATAGATAATTTTTCTTTTTTTTTTGATAAAAAATTTGTAACCATTTAATATTTTTGAAAATATTTTTAAAATCTAATTTAATACAGTTTAAATTAGAATTAATCATTTTTGTTAGAGAATAGAAATAAAATAAAAAATATCCTAACAGTTTTTTTTTCTTCAATAAAAATAAATTACCAACCTGAGGACTTAATAAAAATTTTATTCATTGGATAAATTCTCTTACAGATCGTCTTTATTTACTGACCGTAACGCCATCTATGCTTTTTATTTAGTATTCGCTACGGTAATTGTTCTAAGCAATTTCAATGGTAATAAATTTTTTCAAATAAAATTTTTTTTTATAAGTTATCAATGTATTTGTGAATGCATTTACATAAGTGTGTATGTATATGTGTGCATGTGTGTATGTGTTTATGTACGTGAAAGTGTATTTAATTGATGTTTTCGATATAAAATTCTAAAAATGATCAAAGTTTCATGTTGGAATAAATCAAAAAGAAGTTACTGTAAACTTTGATGAAGGATCATTGGACAAAGGATGAAAGCGCTAGAAGAAGATGAAGGGTATTTTTAAGATTCTGTAATTGATGTGGTCATCATTTTGTCTAATTCTTTTTTAATGGTCGTTTATTTGAGAATGTTAGGATTTATCTAGAAACTCAAACTACAAAGAGTGTCAAAACTGATAGAATCGTTAATCGATCTGCTGTCGTATCCGGATTTCTTTGAAAACTTATGATGATGATATGGTCTTTAAGTTAACTCTTCAGAAATGGAGATGAAGATTGAAAAACGTATGTTAACTGGGATTAATTTGCTTGAAGAGAAGCAAATCACAACGTTGGAACCTCTTTCGCTTAAAGGGAATCGGCGTACCATGTTTGGTTTTTTCACGTGAAATTCTTCATGGCATATTTTATGATGCTCACATTATACGGCGTTCAAAATACCACAAAATTACCGACAATTTATACAATAAATTGACTGATGCGGCAAACTCAATTACAAATTGGAAATGAGAAAATTTAATATGACCATAGAAGCTTGTTGACCACCACAAGTCGATGTCCAATATTCCCTACATTTTTATAGGAGATTCTGTTATTTTTCTCCTATTCCCATCACCTTCTGGTTGATTGTTTCTATTTTCTTACATTTTTTAATTTCCATCTATTTCCAATAGAATCCAAATGAATAAGTGTCTAATAGTAAGTCTATCTATCCATATGACTACTGATACTGATCGTAAGTAAAATGGTACAATAGTAAAAGATTCATAAAAACTCTACGAAGTATTTTAATTTTGTTAAAATATATTTGAAAAAGTTATTCGATTTTTATTCTGTTGTATTCTGGAATTCCTTATTTATAAGATTTAACTGCTAATTGGAGACTTAATTAGAAAATACCAAACACTTTTGAAAATAATACTAACCCAGCTGAAAAATATTCATTTTTACCAATTTAAAATAGTTATCATTAAAATAATAAGATTTAAAGTATTTAGTTTTAAATAATCAAAATATATTTATTTTTATATTGAAAATGATGAATAATATAATTTTTTATTAATTTTTTGTGTTATTTTTATAGAAAAGAGTGTAAATTATTTTAAAAAATTAATGAAAATATTTTTAAATTCCGTTTTTAATAAATATTTTACAATTTATTGCTATGGAAGTGAAAAAATCATTGTCACTTTGTATGAGAAATCACATTAACTTCTTAATGGAACCTGGTTAAAAAAGCGGGAATGTATGGTCGAATGGGCTAAAATGTGTTCATGTTACTTTTACATTTTGTCGCTGACAGATTTCTCATGTAATAACAGATCGGCTGAAAAGTTTAGAACGTAACACAGTAGAAATATTTTTTTTTGCAAAATTCATTTTTACTATTCAACATAGTTGCCTTCGAGGGCGATATAGCGATTATAGCTATCTTCCAACTTTTCCATACCATTTTTATAGTACTCTTTCGGTTTTGCCTCAAAATAGGCCTCAGTTTCATCATCGGTCTTAAATTTCTTGCCAGCGAGCATTCTCTTGAGGTCTGCAAACAGGAAAAAGTCGCTAGGGGCCAGATCTGGAGAATAGGGTGGATGGGGAAGCAATTCGTAGCCCAATTCATTGAGTTTGACCATCGTTTTCATCGACTTGTGACACGGTACATTGTCTTGGTGAAACAACACTTTTTTCTTCTTCAAATGAGGCTGTTTCTTAGCGATTTCTTTCTTCAAACGATCCAATAACGCTATATAATAGTCGCTGTTCATCGTCTGTCCCTTCTGGAGATAGTCAATGAATATTATACCATGCGCATCCCAAAATACAGACGCCATCACCTTGCCAGCCGACTGTTGCGTATTTTCACGCTTTGGATTCGATTCGTCGCTCGCTCTCCACTCTGCCGACTGCCGATTGGACTCTGGAGTGTAGTGACGGAGCCATGTTTCATCCATTGTCACATATCGACGCAAAAATTCGGGCTTATTGCGCTTGAACAGCTCCAAACACCGCTCAGAATCATCAACACGTTGTTGTTTTTGGTCCACAGTGAGCTAACGCGGCACCCACTTTGCACACAGCTTTCGCATGCCCAAATATTCATGCACGATATGTCCAACACGCTCTTTCGATATCTTCAGAGTCTCAGCTATCTCGCTCAACTTCACTTTACGGTCATTTAAAATTATTTTGTGGATTTTTTTGATGTTTTCTGCCGTAACCACCTCTTTTGGGCGTCCACTGCGTTCTGCATCAACTGTGCTCGTACGACCAGTTCGAAATTGACGAAACCAATATTCCAGAGTTGAAATAGCTGGAGCAGAGTCCGGATAACGTTTGTCAAACCATGCTTTGGTTTCCACTGTATTTTTTTTTCATCAAAAAGCAATGCTTTATCAATGCACGAAATTCGTCTTTATCCATTTTTTTTTCAATAACAAAAGTTGCTTCACTCAAAATGCTATATCTCACGAACCATCGACCGATTGCTGTCAAATTTTTGCAAGAGGCGCCATCTAGACGTTAACATTCTAATCTTTTCAGCCGAACTTACAAAGTAATCTAAAATTTATAATCCTAAAAAAAAGAACTAAAACATTTTTAATTTTATTTTCTAAACCTTGATGGTTTAAATTTTATTTTAAGCCTTTTGATAATTGATAAAAATGGATAAATGATTTTTTTCTGGTCGTCAAGCTTAACCACCACCTTACTGGGTGCTGGAGCAGAGAGCTTTTGATAATGATTTTTTCAGCGACGTGGCCAATTTTTTGCTTGGTGGTAAATATTATTAAGCAAAATTAGCATATATGAGGCTCTAAGAACCCACAAAAAATATTGGAAATGCCATTGCATCTACGATAAGCTTTTTGATCTGAAGGTGTCACTGGTGTACTTTTTGGTCTGAAGGTGTCTTTCTTCGAAGATGAAAAGAGGGGTGCAGGACCGTTACAGTTAATTCTGAGTATGATAATTAATTACTTATGCCCAGAACATTTTCTTTTGAGGGTTGATATGTGCAAAAAAGTCATCCAAAATAATCTAAAAAGATTCGAGTCCCATAATTAGTCACATGGCAATTATTTAAATGGTATTATAAGGCATTCACAATGGCAACATCTACGTAATAAGATGAAATATAAATTTAATCAACGCGTATTTAATTTAAAGTTACTTTCGAAAATATAAATTGAATTAATTTTAAAAAAATTAATTAAAATAAGAAAATTCTCAATCAATTATTGCAAAATATTTAAATTATCATAAATAAAATTGAATTTCCTATTAATTCTTTTCCAAAAGATATTCTCTTAGTTAATGCTTCGTGAAGATGAACTTTACTAACTAAAAAAAAGACAAGATAAACTTACAAAAAAAACTCCTTAGTTAATATGAAATTATATTAAATTAAAAGAAAAGAAAACAAACGAATACAAGAAAAATTCTATTAAAATAGATCCTCTAGATTTAAGCTGACTCTAAAGCAGAGTTACGTATTCGTTAGTTTTCTCATTAAAATTTTACTTATCCAATTTCACGGTGTAGAATGGAAAAAATTGAAAAGAAAAACTATCATTTGCAATAAAAGTTCTTGAAGAGCTTCATAGTTTATGAGTTTGAAGCACGAAACAATTTTTGTAGTGTCGCTATGTCTAACAACGACCACAAAAAATGCAGCAGCTGCAGACACTAAGACCTCAATCTTCACGGTGGGGTGACTATAATCAAGTATGGCTAACGCAAACAACATCGTCATCTACTGCTGCACTTACCACTAACACACCTGAAAGGGAAGAATCGCCTCTTGGAATTCTGGAATTTTTGTTGCAAATTGAAAAGTTTTTCACTTCCTGTTCTTGTACTGCTTCTCAACTCTGTTGGAAATTTATGAATCGCATAAATAATTATAAGAAAATATAACATTAAATTGCCGTTTTATAAGCACTGCCTTATCGTAAACAAAAATATGAGACAAAAAACGACAACTGCACTGCTACTCTTCCTCCATTGGGTCTACCTTCTAGTATATCCACCTTATCACAAATATTTCCCAATTATTTAAGACTATGACAGGCAATTCTGCAATATCATGGCCGCTTATGCAGTTTCTTGTCTTTCTTAAATAATATAAAAAATGTCTCTTCTTTTACATTCCTTTTTAATAGAATAACCCCCCGCCCCCTCCCTCCAGAATAAAAGGCAAACAAAAAACAAAATCTAAATTGATTCAGAAGCCGATTGCATGTTTTCATATAATTTTGCTGAAATTTATTTCGAATTCATTTTTGCTCATGATACGAGTAGTTTTCACCCCAACTAAGCCAGAATAGAAATTTTCAATTATTTTCATTTTTTTACCATTGCATTTAATAATGGAATTTTGTTTTTTTAACTTATAATTTAATTTTGAAAGTATTTTATGATCATTTTTAGTATTATTATCTGATATAAGTGGTGAATTTTCGAACTGCGTCTAATTCACATCACTAAATCTCCAAATTAAGCGTCTTGGGAAAGCCAAAATTTATCGTGAAGTATGAGGGCTGTTCAAAAAGTATAGCGAATTTTTAATTTTCGCGGGTTACGTATATTCGATTTTCGATTTTTTGTGGCGTTATGTTGGTACTTATATCTCTCACTTATGCTGACAAATTCGGCCATTTTGAATGTGCAGTTAATTTTTGACAGCTGCACGTGCTTTGGCTCATCTTCGATTTTTGCCAATTCCAAAAAAAGGATTAAAGAATCTGTATCAAATTTTTTGTGAAAAACAATCCAAATGTTGACTGTAGCATATGGTGAAGCTACCTTAAACCGAAGTAACGTTTATTGGTGGTACAAAATGTTCTCAGAAGGCCGAGAAGATGTGAACGACGAAAAGCGTGCCAGACGCCCGCGCACGTCAACAACAGACGAAAACATTGATGAAGTGAAGCAAATAGTATTGAGCAATCGTCGAATCACCGTTAGAGAAGTTGTTGAGGACTTAAACATATCGATTGGCTCGTTCCATTCGATTTTTACCAATGATTTTGGTCATTGGTAAAAATCGTACCAAAATTGCCCAATTTTTACCAATGATTTTGGCCGCAAAATTCGTACGAAAATTGCTCAATTTCGACCAAAAACAGCATCGCATTAACATTATTTGTTAAGTGGCATGTTTTTTTTCATGACCCAAATTTTCTCCAGAGGGTCATAACTGGTATCATGGGTTTATGGTTATGACGTAGAAACCAAAGCTCAATCATCCCAATGGAAGCTGCCGCACGAGCCAAGACCGAAAAAAGCGCGCCAAGTTCGGTCGAATGTGAAGGTTTTGCTTAGAGTTTTCTTCAATTGTAGGGGCGTGGTGCATCATAAGTTCTTGCCTCAGGGTAGAACGGTAAATAAGAAATATCACCTGCAGGTTATACGCAAGTTGCGTGAAGCAATCCGCCAGAAACGACCGGATTTGTGGAAGAACAAAAATTGGCTTTTGCCATTTTTGGCCAAAACAACACACTAATAATGCCGCAGCCACCGTATTTCTCAGTTCTGGCCCCCTGTGACTTTTTCTTTTTCCAAAACTGAAGAGCCCCATGAAAGGACGACGCTACGCTACGATTGAGGAGATAAAGACGCCATCAAAGGAGGAGCTGAACAAGATCACAAAAAATGATTTTTTGAAGAGCTTCGAGGATTGGACAAGTGTATAATACACGTATCTGGTGGGGATTACTTTCAAGGGGACAAAATAGATATTCATGAATAAATAAATAATTTTTGAAAAAGAACATAAAATTCGCGATACTTTTTGAACAGACCTCGTATGGTAAAACTTTTTTACCATTTCATTAAAAGTACATATGGTTCGGATTAAATCTCTTAGTATAAGCCAAAAATAGTCAATTATCATACGGCCTAGCGCTCTCCTTCTTAATTTTCATAGAAATACATCCCAATGACAAGATCAGACTTACATTCTTACAAGACAGTTACTTTGCGTGGGTACAGAGGCTTCTCCATATACATAAATTTTCTTCCAAAGCTCCAGAAATATGTAAATAGTTTTATTGACGTGTTCACCAAGCGAGAAATAAGGCTTATTGCTGAAGAAAATTTTATTTGGAAATTGACCATCTAACGCTTCTGGCTCCACCATTTTTTCTATGCAGTTTTTCGGTAGCTAACCGATCTATAATATTTTTGTCTATATAAAATTATATTTTACAGCTGTCAAATGGCAGGTCTATAATTTTGAAACTATAAAATTGATAATCTTTTATATTCCTAATAAAAAAAAACTTTAGCAATACTCATATATTTCGAAAATGGCTGCCACAAAAAAAAATATCCGCCATCTTGAGGTGCATTTTTCAACACATGCGTCAGCAATTTTTTTGATCAAAATATTCTTAAATTCATTAAAACTTTGCCGTTTTTTTCAATTAGAATTTAAAAATATATATTTATAAATTTAACTAATTCTTTTGAATATAATTTTTAAATAAATATTATTCAAATCGAAAATGAATACAAAAATGCGAGTTTAAATACGGATTTTCTTAAAAGCATTTTTATTTAAGCAGAAAAAAAAATGGAAACTTTAAAATTGATAATCTTTTATACTCTTTTAAAAATGAATCAAATATTTAATTGTCTTATTTTAAATTAAATAAAATGTAAAATATCAAAATTTCTTTGTTAAAACTTTTGCAACGGATTTGTAAAATGGCTGACACTAAAAATTAGCCGCCATCTTGGGATGCATTTTTTAACACATTTATTGAATTTTGTCGTTTTTTTTGAATTAAAAATTAAAAAAAAATATATTTATAAATTTAATTATGTCTTTGCAATATAATATTTAAATAAATATTAAAATCAAAAATGAATACAAAAATGCAAGTTCAAATTTGAATTTTTTTAAAAGCATTTTTATGTAAGCAGAAAAAAAGGGAAATTTTTATATTTCTCAAATGGTTGGATCTATTAAAAATTCCTCTTATTTTATAAATATGTAAAAAATTCAAATAAGATATGGTAGAATAGAAAGGCCACAAATCTACCAATTATAAAACTAGCACTAATGCGTGTCAAATTAGTTTTAATAATAGCAATCAATTCGACATTATCTCAAATTCAGTAGGCATGATTTAATTCAGTAGACAATAATAAAAATAATAGCCAATATAAGCAATACGAGAATGTTTTTCTATAGGAAAACATATAAACTACATAATATCTACGGTTGGTTGATTGCGTATAAACACTATGCTTCCTCTTGGAGATTTGAGGCCAATGATATAAGTAAAATGAAAAAAAAGTAGATAGACTGCAGTTACCAATAGTATAAAAAATTGTGTTAAAAGCAAAGAAAAAAATAACTAAATGAAAACTAAACCAATTGAATTTTTCTTTTATTCGAATTAAATGCATTTTGTTTAATCAGTTTAGATGCAATCGAAGTGGAATGTCCAGTCAGACAGAGCGCCTAGCTAAGTCCACTCTAGTCCGTTCTGGTCTGCTTTAGATCAGTGCTATTCGGTTTGAACGTACGCAGAAACTTTAACGAAAAATACGTGAATGGTGATTTTATATTTTTGCTGAGTATTAAACTCACTAAAGCCTACTTTAGCTAAAAATAAAAATAATATATAATAAAAATTCTTCCATTCGAGATATATTTTTTTCTTTAATAAAAAAACAATCTTTTTTTTCTATCTTAGTGGAATTTATTCCTTTTTTTTAAGGGTGTAATTTTTTTTCTCAATTTATCTTTTTTCTTAATACCAGCAATAAAAACCATAAACCGAAATTCATTTTTGTTGCTTTTTTAGTGCAACTTTTAGCTGTTTAGTAACAATTGTGATTACTTGTATCTCGATTGGTGGTTGAAAGAAAAACTTAAAACGTGACTCTTACAGTAGCTTGAAAATTATATCTTTCTATTTGGGGCTACATAATGTTTCACCTGGTCTCTTTAAGTTCTTAAAAAAAAAATACTAAAAGAATATAACAACTTTTCTTTTAATAGTTGTGCACCTTTGAACCCGTTTACATGAATTTACATCTGTACAAAATTGTTGGTGCTTGCTCGATTTGAAACAGGAAAATGGCAATAAATTAAAAATAAAAATAAAATAAAATTCAAATTCAATTCGAATTATTACAATTAAATTTCTGTTTTTGGATTATTATCAATATTAAGTCGAAAACATATGTTCAACAATACAGAATCGGATATTGTCTTTTAAGGCTATACTATTTGCCTACACCCCCCATCAACTAACAATATTTGTAAGCAACTGAAATTTTTATCAGGTAAAAAAATATTTACTAGGTTATTGCGGCTTATGAATTTAAAATAAGGTAAATTTTCTTATACACTATGGGTACCCAAAATACAATAGTCTGCGATTAGTAGATATTTTCCAAATGGAAGAGTTTCATCGTTAAAAAGTAGATTGCTGATCAGTTGGAAATTATTCTGGAGTGAGTTTTCTTTGGAAAAGCATTTTTTTTTTTGTTATTGTTGACTTTAGTATTTATTATCTAATTTTATATATTCGTGCTTTGAATTTACGATTATAGAAAATTATTCGATCTTCAGTTTTGATTAAAGATATTTTGTACAAATGCTGGACTATTGTACTTGGCGTTGTAGTATGCTGAGTAATCGTTATGTGCAAACTTCGAAAATTACTATGACTCGACTCGACCCCCAACATAGGCAGAACATTTTTTGTCTACTATCTGAATCAGAATAATCATAAATATTTACCTTTATTTTAGGGTGTTTGAATTTTTGTCCAAAAAAAAAAAAATAGACGAAAATTCCAAATTCTTAGTCATTTGTTTCGTAATTTTAAGGGAAAAACTTAACAAAAAAGAACTGATAGTAAAAATTCTATTTGCAATATTAAATCATAAACACATTATGACACTTGTTATAATAAAATATTTGCAATAAAAATATATCGACACGAAAAATAATACAACTTTTATAAGATAAGAAAAAAGAACTAAGAAAAACTCCAAGATGAACCTTAATCTTCAGTATATGATAAGATGAACCTTATAGAAAATAACAACTTTTAATATGGTGAATGATGTTTAGATGACCCAAGGGTACCAGTATATTAAATACTTAGAAAGGAAAAGAAAAAATGAAATCTTGTCCAAAACAATAGAAGCGGAATAATATTTGGTAATAAATTGAATCTGGAGTTGTGGCCATTAGTGGCAGGCAGATACAAAAGGCCTAGAAAAATGCTATTGCGTCCCCAAACATGTGCGTTCGAACACGTGCGCTCCAAGAAGCTATTAACACTCCCATTGTCGGAATCAATTTTTCTTCTTTCCAATATGCTTGATTGCTGTTCATATGAGAAATCTGGTGTAAAGACGATATCACCGGCCACGAAGTAAATATTTGTCTTCGAATTCAGCGTTTCCGTAATTGGACTCATCGGGGCAGGAATTCGAACCGAACGAACGTATTCCGGAACACACATGCCTCAAGCTAAAAGTTCCATTGGGGATGCAGGTTCTTGTATATCATAATGCTTGAAGGGTCGGACATTTGTTTGCCGTTTGCATTAGTCGTAGTCAATGTTATGATTTTTTTACACTTACTCGTTGGTATTAACGATAAAAAAAGGGAGCAAGTCCTGGCGTTGTTGAGAAATCGTGACAAGTGCAAATAATGATAACAATGGCTTGGTCATCGATTATGCAATAAGAAATTGCCATCATCAAGCGTAGGGGATGGTCAGTAGAATATTTGATATGTTGTAGAAGAAAAGGATTGCATGGGATTAGGGTAAGTGCTTGAATGTGCTTTGTATTTAGGATAAACGTGGTGATATATTTCAAACCTTTGATATTGTGCACTCTAATCTGATTTTTGTATGCAATGAAAAACGTATAAAATTTAATCACATTTATTTTAGTAAAAAAAAAATAGATTCACTTTTAATAGAAAAGAAAAGGATTTTTGCATATCCTTGCCCAAATCTATACTCTTACTGCGAACTTTTAAACTAACTATTCTTAACGTGTCCTTTACTTTTATTTAAATTTCAATTTGCTCTGCCGTAAACAATTTCCTAGCCAGTAAAATTACGAATAGAGAAGATATTTAAAATCCTCTAATAGTAATAATAGAAAGTATTTATCACACTTTCAAATTTTATTCTATTTTCTTCCATAAAATAACAATTTTAAGTTCACCTCTTTTACGTGCCGCGAAGATTATTGTCACTCTGAAATCGTTATTTTCACAAGAAAGGGTGAGTTTTATTTTTTTCTGTTCTGATTTACTGTACAAAAGGGAGATATTCTTATTTAACAATCTCTAAATTGTATTTATGTAGAGTGTTTAGGATTCAAGGGTGATATAAGAGTGAACGAATCATTGATTACAGGCACGGAATCGGAATCGAACGGTCGCGAAAGTATCGGCTTTGCGTGACTGCAATAACCTTATTTGGGTGGTTGTAAAGATACATATAACTAAGGGATGATTCTAGTAAACAAATATAGTCAGCAGTTTGTACCGGTACAAAGGTATGCAGCAACCATTGTTGATAATACCATAAATAGCTTAGTTTGCGATGTCGCCCTGAAACAAACTTCTTTCGAAGTAATTCTCCCCGAATAAGAGCCTATCTCAGAAATAATAGCTAAAACGATAACCATCAATGTGGGCTATAGGAAATGGAAGGTTGGGTAGAAATTTTTGGGGATGCAAGCAAGGATTGAAATTAATTTTCTGATGTTAATGATACGCCTTTGAAAATGGTGTTTGGCCATTATTAGCATTGTTGAAGATGTTTGTATTACCTTTCAAGGGCTAAGTGGCATCTAATGTTCAGGATTTAACCAATAGACGGTAACACAAAAATATCTAATTTTCTGCCTATCGAGATGGTTAGTAAAGCAATTTATACAAAGTATATATACCAAACCAAATGATGGCGATCAAATTAAAATAAACTCCGATATTGCTCTTAAAAGAGTGAGAATATTTTTTTTTCTTCTTATTCTTAACGAACAAAATTACTAAACGGAAAGATAAGAAAAATTATATCGCAGTTAAAATTTAAAATAACTTTCATCTCCCATGGGAAATTTTCCAACAACGAAAAAAAAAAACAACAGACAAATGAAATAGAATTCATTTCTGTAATAAATAGATTCTATTTCTTGTCTTATCAGTAAACTGCCTCTTAAAATGTGATAAGGATTTTTAAGAATTTTACTGAAATTTCAGCCCCTTTGCTCGTAAATCACTTTAGAAATTTTAACTAAATTCTACTGAAATTTCATTCAAAGAAAATTTATTAGATCTTCTGTTTGTCTGAGGAATTTAAGATTTTTTTTTAAAAAGATTTTCCTACCATCGTATTGTTATTGATATTTGTTACTGAAGGAAATAAAACGAAACAATGAAAATCTATAATTAAGTAGTATTTTTTTTAATAATATATATAAAAAATTTTCTAGTCGATCAAAATTTAAATTTTAGTAATTTTTATAGTGAATATTACTAGAAACTTTTAATAAGTACAGATGAGGTTAAAAGGAAAATTTTGGTAACATTACCGAGGATCTAAAAATTGTTTTTATTATTATATTAAATACCATAATTATAGTGTGTTGAAATTTCTAGGAAACTTAAGATTTACTAACTAAAGAACAGTTAATATTTCGCCAAAAGTTAGCCCATTCAAACGATCAGCGCCTAATTACAAAAAAATTCTAAGCAGTAAGTCCAAATGGGTTTATGAAATATGGAACTGTGTGCCATATAATTAGAGTCTCATTAAGCAGTTTCGGTAAGACATGCTCTAGTAAGGCTAACTTAATATTTTCGCCAAAAGTTAGACATGCTCTTGAATGGGCTAACTTAATATTTCGCCAAAAGTTAGCCCATTCAAACTATCAGCGCCTAATTACAAAAAAATTCTAAGCGGTAAGTCCAAATGGGCTTATGAAATATGGAACTGTGTGACATATAATTAGAGTCTCATTTAGCAGTTTCGGTAAGACATGCTCTAGTAAGGCTTCCAGGGCTTAATTAGATGAAAAATTCTGAGTAGTAAGTCTAAATAGGTTGATTAGACTTTAAATCCTATATAGAAAACCAGATTAGTCTTGTAGAACATATTTGATTTTTCCAGAGAGCAGTTTCAATAAGACTTGGCCTAGTTAAGCTTTCAGGGCTTAATTACACAAAGAACTCTGAGTAGTAAGTTCAAATGGGTTCATTAAACGTGGAGCCCAATGTAGTAATACTAGATTAGTCATATCGAATATATACTTTTTTTCCAGAGAGCAGTTTCGATAAGACTTGGCTTAGTCAATCTTTCAGGGAAAAAATTCTAAGCAGTAAGTCCAAATGGGTAAATTAAACGTGGAGTTCTATATAGTAAGACTAGCTGAGTTATATCGAGCATATATTTTTTTTTTGAAAGACAAGTTTTGGTTAGAGTTGCTGTAATCAAAATTTCTGGGTTCAGTTAGAATAAAAATTCTGATCAATAAGTCCAAATTGTTTGATTTAAAGTCTGCTTTGTAAAACTAGATGAATCTTATCGAGCCTATCTAGCTTTTAGAGCCTAATAAGATAAAAAAATCTAAACAATAAGTCCAGATTGGTTCATTAAACGTGAAATCCTATTCAGTAAGACTAGCTAAGTCATATCGAGCACATATATTTTTTCGAAAGACAAGTTTTGGTAAGAGTTGGTATGATCAAGCTTTCAGGGCTTAATTACACAAAGAACTCTGAGTAGTAAGTTCAAATGGGTTCATTCAACGTGGAGCCCAATGTAGTAATACTAGATTAGTCATATCGAGAATATAATTTTTTTCCAGAGAGCGGTTTCGATAAGACTTGGCTTAGTCAATCTTTCAGGGCATAATTAGATAAAAAATTCTAAGCAGTAAGTCCAAATGGGTTCATTAAACGTGGAGTTCTATATAGTAAGACTAGATGAGTTATATCGAGCATATATAATTTTTCCAAAGAAAAGTTTTGGTAAGAGTTGCTGTAATCAAAATTTCTGGGTTCAGTTAGAATAAAAATTCTGATCAATAAGTCCAAATTGTTTGATTTAAAGTCTGCTTTGTAAGACTAGATGAATCTTATCGAGCCTATCTAGCTTTTAGGGCTTAATAAGATAAAAAATTCTAAACAATAAGTCCAGATTGGTTCATTAAACGTGAAATCCTATTCAGTAAGACTAGCTAAGTCATATCGAGCACATATATTTTTTCGAAAGACAAGTTTTGGTAAGAGTTGGTATAATCAAGCTTTCAGGGCTTAATAAGATGAAAAATTCTGAGCAGTAAGTCCAAATGGTAATATATTTGAATTTATAGATACTAGAAAATTCAAATAAATAGATAAGTATATTTTTTAGAATTTTCTAGTATCATTCTATCAGTACACGTAAATGCTATTTATTATAAAGAAAAGTATATAATGATATAAATATAAAAACATATCTTAAAATTAGAGACTTGCTGAGGTAAAATAAGATACTTATAAGCAAGTTATTTCAATAAAATTTAAATATTTTTCAGAAAATCTTTATTATAGTATCGTTTTGTTAAAATTTCATCGAAAACTATAATATATAACTTTAAAAAGAAATTTATATTGCCATTTATGGCTTTTCTCCATTTCAAATCGTGATCATTTTCGACAATAAATTCAATTTCATCTCATATGAAAAGTTTATCTTTAATTTTTTCTATTTTTTTTTTTGTATTAAAGTTTTAATATTTTGTCGGCATCTTTTGAAAATAAATTTTATCAGATCTTTAAAAATACTTATTTATGTGTATTTTATATACTTTTTTTTATACATAACAAAATAGCAAATAAAAACAATAATGATTTTAGAAAAAGAAAAAAAAATAAGTAAATAATAAAAAAATCAACTGCAAATAAATTGCAGAGACCTTAATCGTATTTAAGGGATCTGGCGACATAAGACCATCACAACATGATGACATCGTAAAATGACTAGCAAGAAGACCATACGACATGATCCTCTAGCAATATGCCAGGTATGATCGATGATATTCACAACGTTTAATTTATTGTCTCCAACCAGAGGATATACGATTACTTTGAGACTCCATGACTGGATGGATGTCCGCTGTCTACAGTTAGAGCTTTAACTAGCAGACAAGAACTCTTGCATATTGGGGATCGGTTCTAGCTAATGGTAGAAGAGGCTTGGCCAAACTTGTCTAGCAATGCTCAATGGATACCATAAATATCTTGGGTGCTTGTGAATATTCGAGATCATATGTAGTTGACTAGAGCCTAAAGTGTTTCGGTGCTTGGTAAGCTTCGTTTGAAAAAACTTCCACACCCGCGCTATTAGTTTTGCGCTTTCCTATTTCGTGAATTTCTTATTTGATTTTGTTTTGATGATCTGGTGGAAGTTTTCTTATAGTTGAGCATCTCACACGAGGACACTTGATGGCAGTGAAGAATAGCTAGACTGGTAAAGACGTGCGTTCATTGTGCAATAAGTCTACCGAGTTGTTGTTTTAAGGAGCGGGATTTTCAAAGAAGTCAGACAACCACGACGGAGTAATTTTCTCGGACACACAACACTGTCGAGTATCGTAGGCAAATATGTACTCGTATTTACAACCGAAGATTATAAATTACTCAAAGTTGAGACGCGTGGGATTTGAACGTTATACAGATTCAGTTATCCGACAGATTTGTGATGTGTCCGTAACTATGGCCTATGCAAACAAACATCTTTGACTTGATTATGCTAAATTTTTTCTGTACATACATAATTATAGTATTGAATACGATTTGGAAAAAAAAAATAATTGGATACAATTAAAGGGAGTACACAAATTACTTTTCATCTATTATAAATATTTGAATATTCACGAATATTAATTTCGAATATTAATTTAATTTTTATAAAATAATAATAATAAATATAATAGATTAAAAAATTGATTTAAATTTATTTTAAATTAATAAAAAAAATAATTGAATTAAATATAAAAAGAGGTTATAAAAATGTTTTAATAGTGAAATTTTAAATTTTCTATCAAAAATATTTGAATAATAATAATTCCTTGGCAAATAAAAACTTATCCAATTTGTGCACTAAAAGTAAATTTATATCAAATATATTTATAATTAAGATTTTATAAAAAATTTTATATTATTATCTTACTTGTATTTTGCCATTATATAAATAAAAATAATATTATTCAAAAGATTATGAAAAAAAAGACTTCTTGTACAGCTCGATTCTTTTGCGATAACTTTTGATGACTTTTTCGAATATTTCAGGCTATGCTTCGGCTATTACTTGACAGAGGTTAGTTTTTAAATCTTTTTAAGTTTAAAGATTGTCTATGTCAATACAATTTTTTTTACTTTTATTTAAAAGAAAAATTCCAACGGTGTTAAATCGCATACCTTCGAAGGCCAATTCATATCACCAAATCACGAAAATAAGCGTCCTGGAAATTTTTCACTCAATTATCCGAAAATTTGTCATATTGCATAGCTTGGGTTCCATTTTATTTTTTTTTTTTTTTTACAGATATTTACAACTACAACATAGTAATAAGCAAATTTGAGCAATAGTATTAATTAGCTTGAAAGGTTGTGGGGAGTAAACATCCAATGAAGTTCCTCCTGCTAGCGCGTGTTTCTGTTAAGCCTCAGTATTTTAGTAAACCACGCGACCAGTGACGCTTAAGTCTTCGATGGGTATTTCTAGAGAAGGAAGTGGAGGATAGTTCTCGAACAAGAGGATTATTATGATTGAGGACACGGGAACGGAACTTTTTATGACGAGATACAGCCACGTCAAAAACAAATGGGACTTTAAGATCACGATGAATAACAGTATTGCGAACATAAAAGGGGGCATCGACAATTGTACGAAGTATTTTTGATTGAAGAGATTGGATTCGACGGGAATTAGAAGGCTTAGTAGATCCCGAGAGTTCTAGTCCGTATGTCCATATGGGTCTCAGTAAGGTATTGTATAACAGTTTTTTGCTGTCTATAGTAAGTTTGGAACGTTTGTCTAGAAGTCGAAGTAGTTTTAGGTATCGTCTTTTAAGTTCTTGTCTTTTAAGTCTTGTATGTGGGTTCCATGTCAGGCGTATTGTCTAAGTTCAGTCCTAGGTACCGAGCTTCGGTGTGTTGTGGTATGGCACTGCCATTAAGGTATATGGGAGGGCATGACTCACGACGGAAAGTGAAAGTTACCTGGGTAGATTTACGTTCATTGACTTTTATTCTCCATCTAGTAAACCAGTTCTGGAGGGTTTGGATTTGGATTTGGAGAGTTTCGGAAGCATGTTGGGGATTTTCGCTAGGTGCAAGGCAGGCCGTATCATCGGCGTATGTAGCAAAGAAGATATTAGGGCAAATTGGGATATCGGATGTTTAAATGTTGTAGAAGATGGGTCCAAGTATGCTACCCTGAGGAATCCCAGCCAATATCGGAGAGATATTGGAGAGTTCGTTGGATTCATTTACTTGGAAGTATCGGTTGGAAAGGAATGATCTTAGGACTAAGAAATAGGTGGAAGGAAGGAACCTCTTGAGTTTCCAGAGTAGACCCGGGTGCCAAACTCTATCAAAAGCTTGACTTATATCAAGAAACACACCGGGACAGTACTTTTTTCTTTCTAAAGAGGATGCAATGAAACCGATAACTCGATGACACTGCTGGGTAGTGGAGTGCTCGGCGCGGAAACCAAATTGGTGATTAGGAATTAAATTTGAAGATTCGTGTAGAGGATGTAAGCGGCGAATGAGGATTTTTTCAAAGATTTTTGAGAGTAGTGGAAGGAGACTTATTGGCCTGTAGGTAGTGGGCGGTTTATTGGTTTATTGGGCTTAGGGATCATTTTAATGATGGCAAATTTCCAGAGGATTGGGAAATGTGTTGTTCTAAGGATGGAGTTATATATTGTGGCAAGGAAAACTACTGCTCTTTTAGGGAGTTATTGGAGTATATTGGAGGTAATCAGATCATAGCCAGGAGCTTTATTTTTGGGAAGGAGCTTGATTAAATTGGCAACTTCGGAAGGAGTGATTGCTTTAGGGGGAAGACTCATGGGTAAAGGAATGGATATTTCCGTCTCGATTGTAGTGCAATGAGTCCTGTCTAATATATCCTCATGCGGAGTAAATGTTTGTACAAGGTGTTCAGCAAAAGCGTCTGCTTTATGTTTGTCCGTTTTGGCCCACCATTTTATTAGACACATATATGGTCAAAATTAAAATCTTCAAACATAGGCGAAGAAAAGGCGGCTATCATACTCATTATATATTGCAAAGAAATAAGGCCAATAACACCATCAGACCATATTACACATCCGGCACTCACTTTTCGCGGTTGCAATGGCGTCTCTGTGGTATTTTATAGATTTTTAGAATCCATTAAAGGATAATTGTTCTTATTGACTTAGACAAGAAATGTCCCTTATCGCTGCAGAAAATTTCCCTTCCTAAAATTTTAACGATATATTCAGTAATCAAAAAATCTTAAAAATAAAATGGCAAACTTTAAACTAAACAAATAATATTTTAAATAATATATATTTTTTTAAAAAAAACTGTCAAATGACAGAGTTTTCCTTTTTAAATTATGAAATGGATTCAAAAGTTTCAGTAAATAATTCGTCGAAAAAATTTTTACGCATAAATACGAAAAAAAATCGTATGCTTCAATGCTCAGCACCTGTAACTCTCTTTTGAAGCTGAAATTTAGAAGAATTTTAGAGATTCGCTTAAGATTTAAGATAAATTTGAACAGCTTTGACTGTTTTAATTTTTACTGCAAATTAGTCTGAGGTGTAAAATTTCTAGCCAGGAAAGTAAAAGGTTATTTTTATCGATTTTGTAGAAATTTTCACGGTGAAAATTTATTTGTCCGAGAACGTATTTATTATAGGAATATGTATAAGCATATAATCATAGTTATTTCGATGTATGGGTACGTGTATCTAACTAAAGTGTAAGAACATAGGCGTGGGTTAGATTGATTAAAATTCTTGTTCATCGTATCGTGAAATTGCCACATTCACTTTCATTTTTCATACGCTGACACCCCATAGTCCTATGACAGAAAAGCCAAAGTCAGGGATACAAAAGAATATGCTTTAGAGGAATCAGATACAATACTGGATAGTAATAAAGCCTCAGGAATGGGCGATGGCAGGACATGCACAGCTGCGAATGGCAGCAGAGCATGGAGGTAGACAATTATCCTTTTTTTTCCATTGTGCTTCAGACAAAACATTTTCAAAATTCGTCTCGCATTTATACCCTCACACCGGTCCAAGTCAATTCGCGTTGGGCGAATCTATCCTGTCAGCAATTTCTGCAGCATTTGACAGGTTTCTCTTTATTCGAACTGACATACCATCGAACCTGAACCAACAAGCCATCTAAAAATCCCTTCAACCTGTATGGTATAAATTTTTCTATCCCACCACTTGCGATAGATATAAACTCTGAGTCTGGGAATTTATGCTAACGCATCAGGCAAGGACGACTGAAATAAATTTGACAACATGTAGTCTAAGGGGAAATATGCTCGTAGTACATCGCATGTAATATTGAAAGTGAACTTTGACGACACAGCAAATTATAATGCCTCATGGAAAATTTAATTCATATAAAAGAGATTATGTGGACTCTTTCAAAGTTAACAGGATGCGATGGTAAAAATGAAAGAAAACTCGAAAAATAATTATGCAAAAATATCTTATACAATAAATTAAAGTGGCAAAATTCTGATCTGATAAAGTTTGTCTTTCTTTTTTTTAAGTTGAGATTAATGAAGTTCAGGGGAAAACCTTCAAAAGGTACTCGAATGGAAGACCTTCTACCTGCCAGGCGAGTTATACGGGATTTTTACGTGTACCTCGCTTAAACCTACCTGTACCTCTACCCTTGCTCCCGGAACGATGGTTCCCCGGCGGCAGTCATTGTAAATACGCGTCGTTCAATAAGTCCATAGAAAAAGATAAAAAAAAACTGTTTTAAAAAAAAAAAAATTTATTTTTCAACATTATCTTCTTTTAGCTCTATAGACTTTTCTAACCGTTTTTCCAAAAATTTTATCCCGTCCAAAAAATAGGATTTCGGAAGTTCTGCAAAATACTCATCCGTTTGAGCAATGACGTCCTCTTTGAAAGTGAACCGTCGTCCGCCAAGCCATTTCTTCAGATTGGGGAAAAGAAAATAGTCACTCGGGGCCAAATCTGGTGAATAAGCGGGATGCTGCAACAATTCCATTCTCAATTCCACAATTTTGGCCATGGAAACAGCGCATGTGTGCACACGCGCATTGTCCTGATGCAAGAGGATTTGTTTCTTCTTCAGATGGGGGCGTTTCTCTTTGATTTCCTCGCTCAACCGTTGCAATAACGACGCGTAATACGCTCCTGTTATTGGTTTTCCTTTTTCCAAGTAGTCGATAAAAATGATGCCCTGCGAATCCCAAAAGACCGTGGCCATCACCTTGCCGGCCGATGGCACAGTTTTTGCCTTCTTCGGAGCCCTTTCACCATTGAAAATCCACTGTGATGACTGTCTCTTCGTTTCTGGAGTGTAGTAGTGTATCCAGGTTTCGTCCACAGTGAAATATCGACGAAGGAATTCGGCAGGCTTGCGATGAAAGAGTGTCAACATAGCCTCAGAGTCTACTACACGATTGCGCTTATGCTCCTCTGAGAGCAAACACATCTTGCCGAAATTTTTTTCACAGATAATTTTTCATGCAAAATTGAAGCGACTGTACCTTGTGATATGCCCGTGGCCTCAACTTATTAGCGCACTTTAATTCGCCGATCGTTCAAAATCAGATCGTGGATTTTGTGGATGATTTCAGGAGTAGACACCTCAACTGGGCGTCCTGAACGATGTTCGTCTTTTGTGGATGAACGGCCACGTTTAAATTCATTCACCCAATTGTAAACCATCGCAAACACAGGTGCAGATGTGCCATGAACTGCATCCAACTCGGCTTTGATTTCTTTCGGGCTTAAGCCTTTCAAATGGAGATGTTTGATGACAGCCTTAAACTCACTTTTTTCCATTGTTATGCACAAATAGATGTCGTTAACTTTAATCGACGATAGAAATTGACCTACGCTATGGATCGAGCTGAAATTTTGACAGCTTTCCTGTCGATAATGCTACTTACAAAAAAAATCTTTACCGACACTACGAGCGCAATTTTTCGGATTTTCTAATGACTTATTGAACGACCCTCGTACTATTTCGCCGGGGATAAAGTTTGTCTATTTTTAGACATATGCTTATTTAGTTGTCAGTTCTTAAATTAAAAATATCTACACCTCTACTGAATAGAAAATATTTACGCCTACTAAATAAAGCTCGCGTAAAAATATGCTAATATATATAATGTTACTTTAAAAAGTACATGTTTACAAGAAATTAATAACATTTTCAGCTCTAGCGGACATTTACTGTGCCAAAAAACAGACGCAACTTTATTGCGCCAACACAATGAGGCCATTTGGCGACTTTGCCCACGTGTTGGTTGGCACTGTTCAGTTTAACTAATGAAACTGATCAGTAGTTAGTTGGTAAGAGCAATTAGAAAAACCTAATGCCATTTTATTGCGCCAACACCATGAGGCCATTAGGCGAATTCGCTCACGTGTGGGTTGGCACTGTTCAGTTTAACTAATGAAACTGATCAGTAGTTAGTTGGTAAGAGAAATTAGAAAAATCTGTTGCCATTTTATTGCGCCAACACCATGAGGCCATTAGGCGAATTCGCTCACGTGTGGGTTGGCACTGTTCAGTTTAACTAATGAAACTGATCAGAAGTTAGTCAGTAACAGCAATTAGAAAAACTGTTCAGCTTAGCTAATGAAACTGATCAATAGTTAGTTGGTAAGAGCAATTAGAAAAACCTGATGCCTTTTTATTTCGCCAACACCATAAGGCCATTTGGCGACATCGGTCACGTGTGGGTTGACACTGTTCAGTTTAACTACTGAAACTGATCAATAGTTAGTTGGTAAGAGCAATTAGAAAAACCTGATGCCTTTTTATTGCGTTAACACCATGAGGCCATTTGGCGACTTCGCTCAGGTCTGGATTGGCACTGTTCAGTTTAACTAATGAAACTGATCGATAGTTAGTTGGTAAGAGCAATTAGAAGAGATCGAATTTTATGGATCATATTAGATTATTTTTTGAAAATTAAGAAGAGGACTTCCTGGATTTAAGGACCACTATTCAAAAATAAATTTGATTTAGGTGTCCTTTTCTAAAGATATGAGAGATAGTCAGTCGAATACAACTGAAATGGTGTGGTGGATGGGGTTGGTTATCGAAGAGAAGGACAGAGTTGGTTACCAAAGAGGTATGCTCAATCCGAATTCTGAGATGTTTGCTCGCCCAGAATTTTGGACATGTCCTTGAGAAAACTGGCTCATTTATGTTCGGCCTATGTGTGAAGAGAAATCTTCTACCGTTGGCCCAGCCGACTTTTCTACGCCTAGACAAAAATCTTAAATTATATTTGGTCAGTAAATATGGCAACTTTTCAATTTCCCTAGGTACAGGACGATGGAAAGCCTCACCTACCAGCTGATGCGTTTTTTCATTGCCGAGGATACCAGTATGACAGAGAACTCAATAGAAGTCAACTTTTGAGTTCGTCAGTAACCAACAGTCAACTTATGAGCCACGAATGTCTTCGAAAGCTGCGAGACTATCGATGAAAATTATAATGTTACCATATTGAGGGAGATTAATTGCATAGAATTCACCATGGAACGAGGAACTTCTAATCTCGTAATGTTCAAAGCCAATATGGTGGATGACAGTAAAGGATGTTATTGGGTGATTCCATAAGCATATGTGTATGGAACAATAGCTAACCCAATTAATCCACCAATGTAAGAAAACGTTTCTTATGGATGGATGAATTGGAGTTTGCCTTTTTGCAACCACTTAATATTATTGATATGAGTTTCATCCACCCGTTTTAAGCGGGATTTGTTGAGATTGAACCATCAATCAGGATAGAGTTCACTAGAGAAGTCTGGTGTGCTCCAATGGTTACTTGAATACAGTGGTTAAATATTTTTTCAACTTGATTACGACCTGCTTCTGGCACCCTGGCACATAAAGTGAGGACAAATAGTGTCGTTCTATACTATAAAACAATTTTACTAACTGACAGTTTTGTTTTTGACATATCGGACGGTAAAAGGGGTGTTCCGTTGGTATGGTGGCTCCAATTATTTGACGACTAGTGTTTTATCTTAGAAAAAACTTTTCCAATTAGATACAGTTTACCTACGTAGAAGATGTGTATGCCTACTGATAGTGATATAGATAGGGAGCGATTATTGAAAAGACTAGTATACAAATGAGATCCTTGTGGAATGCCATTTTTCATTATACGTTTCTTTAAAAAATTTAGGATGCCAGAAGATTTTTTGTAGCTCAGTCAGCTCTCCAAAGAAATATTTATCAGTAAACCACAAAATCTATGATTTTATTATCCGTTGATTGCGATCTGTAATTGCAGAATCGCTAATAATATTTTATTACTTCTGATAAAATAACAAAAATGTGGTCAAATTTTTTTTAGTATTTTTTTCTTCTTTTAGTTTGTTCATAAATAACATGCAATAACTATGGTTGCATTTAAGAGTTAAATTTGCATAGATTGTATTAAAACACTTGGAAATAATTGTCTAACGATTGTATTATTAAGAAAATTGTCCACAGTAATCATATTCGTCTGGAATTGATACAAAATGCTCGATGCAATCGATTGTCAATAGGTCAAAACAATTACTTGCACTTACGAATACTTAGTTGGGAATTGCTTATAGTATTCCGAAGTACTTGAAGAGCAACAGTTGGAAACAATTGGAATTGATCCGTTGATATGCAAATTGACCACAGTAGCATGGGATCCGATTGTCTTGTTCCAATGCGAGTATATGCGAGTATGGCTGATTTGTTAACAGTTTCGATTTCACACTTTTGAACTTTGGACATTTTATAGTGCCGAAGAGTGCAATGCATACGTAAAGAATGCACCAAAGAAAGGACAGATACTCAAGACCAATATGAGCATTTATGTGCAGCCAAGATGACAACGGCAGAAGACACCAGTGAATGCAACAAAGTCGCAAATCAGAAGCAGCAGGCAGTATTGCATTGATACTCTGGCGTATGGTCGAAGATAAGACAAATGAACAAATGGGCATGAATTGAATGAATTGATGACGTCTACCATCCACCGACCTGATCATTTGCCAATGATAAGTGTGGAGCATGTCTTGCGGTAAGCAATGTCGGAACTTAGCCTGCTGACCATCGTCCGCCTCCAGTCCTCAAGGTAATATATTCGAAATGAACCGAGACTGAATTGATAGAGAAGCTTACATGTCATGAGTTCATCGATCAAGTGTCCGACCAGTTGATTAATTTATTTGAATGTCAGACTTGGTAATATCTCTCTGCTAGTTGAGAATAACATAGTTGCTTAGTTGCCTCGATGCTTCTGCCGACAAACGTTTTATTCTTCAGTTCAACCATTCTCCATTACTCTTTTCGTTTACGTAGACACTATTGGCCACCAGATTAACCATACATTAGAATTCTATACATTTCCTATTTTGGTAAAGAGAATCTTATATTCTATCTTATTCTATCTATTTATATGGTTATGGATCTCTGTCTAGGTAGGACTGAATCACAGATAATAGTTTAGTTTTCTTATTTTCTACACCATTTTTGTCATTACTCACTTCTTTATTTCGATTTGGAATAGAAACGGTTGGTCAACACCGACCACAATCCTACCCCACATGGGAAAGAACATCATGAATGTGTACAACTACAAATACGTTAGGAGTTGATTAACATGTGATTTATGCGAATTTTGGGGCTGTCCCGGTGGGTGTACAAGTCAAAGTTCACAGTGGATGACATGATGGATTTCTGGTGAATGGGATAATAGTCGACTGATTAATTTACTGTGTAACACTGTCGGGGGTCAGCACTTTATTTTGACACAAGGATGTTAGAAAATAAACATCAGGAATATATGTTACATATATATATATAGAGAGAGAGAGAGATCCTTCAGAATTGTGAATTGTATCCTTCTTTTATATTTATTTTTTTTATAGGTTTTCTTTTCTATACAAGACCGGTCGGTCATTAACATTATTTATTTGATTTAATTGCATAAGAATGTGCTATTTTTGTGTTAATTGTGAAAAAATACTATAATATCTGTCTGATTCTGGTCTTAATGGATTTTGTTTTGGTTGGAAGTACAATTCACTTGTTGATTGATGTTTTTTTATTGTTTCTTTTTTTTTTTTGGTCATTTAGACAAATAATGAATGGTGTACTTTTGTTATTTTTTTGTTTATTTTTATCTAAACATGTACAAGTAATTATGGTACTAGAAGTTTGTATGTTTTTTTTTATTGATTTTTATATACGAGGGTCGTTCAATAAGTCCTTAGAAAATCCGAGAAATAGCGCTCGTAGTGTCGGTAAAAGTAGCATTATCGACAAGTAGCATTTTTTTTGTAAGTAGCATTATCGACAGGAAAGCTGTCAAAATTTCAGTTCAATCCATAGCGTAGGTCAATTTCTATCGTTGATTAAAGTTAACGACATTTATTTGTGCATAACAATGGAAAAAAGCGAGTTTAGGGCTGTCATCAAACATCTCCATTTGAAAGGCTTAAGCCCGAAACAAATCAATCCCGAGTTGGATGCAGTTCATGGCACATCTGCACCTGTGTTTGCGATGGTTTACAATTGGGGGAATGAATTTAAACGTGGCCGTTCATCCACAAAAGATGAACATCGTTCAGGACGCCCAGTTGAGGTGTCTACTCCTGAAATCATCGACAAAATCCACGATCTGATTTTGAACGATCGGCGAATTAAAGTGCGCGAATTAGTTGAGGCCACGGGCATATCACAAGGTACAGTCGCTTCAATTTTGCATGAAAAATTATCTGTGAAAAAAATTTCGGCAAGATGGGTGGCGCGTTTGCTCTCAGAGGAGAATAAGCGCAATCGTGTACTGGACTCTGAGGCTATGTTGGCACTCTTTCATCGCAATCCTGCCCAATTCCTTCGTCGATATGTCACTGTGGACGAAACCTGGATACACTACTACACTCCAGAAATGAAGAGACAGTCATCACAGTGGATTTTCAAGGGTGAACGGGCTCCGAAGAAGGTAAAAACTGTGCCATCGGCCGGCAAGGTGATGGCCACGGTCTTTTGGGATTCGCAGGGCATCATTTTTATCGACTACTTGGAAAAAGGAAAAACAATAACAGGAGCGTATTACGCGTCGTTATTGCAACGGTTGAGCGAGGAAATCAAAGAGAAACGCCCCCATCTGAAGAAGAAAAAATCCTCTTGCATCAGGACAATGCGCGTGTTGCATAATCCCGCTTATTCACCAGATTTGGCCCCGAGTGACTATTTTCTTTTCCCCAATCTGAAGAAATGGCTTGGCGGACGGCGGTTCACTTCCAACGAGGACGTCATTGCTCAAACGGATGAGTATTTTGCAGAACTTCCGAAACCCTATTTTTTGGATGGGATAAAAATTTTGGAAAAACGTTTGGAAAAGTGTATAGAGCTAAAAGGAGATTATGTTGAAAAATAAAAATTTTTTTTTTTTAAAAACGGGTTTTTTTCATCTTTTTCTAAGGACTTATTGAACGACCCTCGTACTCATTTAATAATCACTTGATCGTAGAAGAGTTCTGCATATAGTTTTAAAATCTATGAACTTTTTGTGATAAAATTTTTAACGCTTCCTTTTTTAAAATTTTTGTAATTTTAAAAAATTTGTCATGCAATGTTGGAATTTTTTTTTTTTTAGGTTAAGTTTTGCGTCATTTGGTTCATGTTTTCGAAAAATTAGCTTGATTTTAAGGATATAATTTTATTAGGTTAGCTAAGAGTTAATATCTACTTTTCTAATAGGATATACTTGGGGAAAAAATGAGTTCCTATGTGATACCACGTGATCATCCTCCTGATAACTAATTGGAACCGATTATAAAGTTTCTGTATTCTGTGATATCGATACCCTCAACATCACTCAAATAATCTAAGAAAAACTCACCCAGAGTTCTCCTTTTGAGGAACGTAAAGGCTGGCCATAAACAGAGAAGATGAGGAATTATCTCCCCTTTTTCCTCGTTCTTGCAGCTAGAACCGAAATTATTTTCAGGGATACTTATCTGTATAGCATATCTCCTTAATATGCCATGACCTGTAATGATCCCGGTCAGCATATTAATGTGAACCCTTCCAATCATAAGTAGGCTTTCTGTTCTCTTCTAATCTAGTTTAGGCCAGATTATTCCTGAGATGTGGCACGTCCTCTTTCCTCGGAAGCTTTATTGAATTCAGTAAAATAGAATTACTATATCCATACCTGAAATTGCATATATCCACAGCCAAGCTGTAGCATCATAAATAGTCAGAATATTTGCTTTAATACGTAACACTGTTCTGGAAGTCGTAGGGACCTGTTTAATATTCAAAGAAGCAGAAAAGACCCCTGTTCCTATAATGTCCCATTACCTTAACACATCTGTGTGTATTTTTATAGTCAATTCCTCCTGAACCATCCTCTGGTCCCACTCAGTCCTACTAGAAGTTTTGCATTTATAATTAATGCAAAGTCTATACCCACTCTTTGAAAGCCCCTTATTTTAGGAATATCCTTAAGGATTTTTCTTACACGAAATAATGTTAGAGTCGCTGCCTTGATTCACTCCAATGCAGAGCTGACCTAGTGGAAAGTTTTTCCACCCACTGTAGGTGTCGTTCTATGTGAACCCGGGAATGTTAATCTCTGGATTTTCTCTAGAATATATAGGTAGGTGCTTCACAGACCACATTTATATATTATATCAGGTGTAGTAAAAAGACGGTCATTATTTTGCCAATAGATGGCTTTAGGAGTCTGTATCTCCCGTTGTGCGATCGGGTTGCACTAGATGGCGTTATAAAGATAAGATTTCCTAATAAAAAAGCTTCTGATACAGTTTTGTGATTACTTAGCTCAGTATTTTTTTAAGCACGTGTCAAAGATGGACACCAACAAAGAGAAAATACGCCATATTTTACAGTTTTTCTTCGATAAAGGCGAAAACGCAAGCCAGGTAGCTGAAAATGTGAATAGTGTTTATGGTCCTGATAGTGTAATAGTCAATTATGCGAAATTTTGGTTTCGTATATTCCGTTCCGGTAATTTTGACGTCAAAGATGCACCACGCTCTGAAAGGCCAATTGTCGAAAATGTCGATAAAATAATGGAAATCATCGAGTCCGACCGTCACGTAAGCACTGTTTCGATTGCCCAGGAGCTAAACATTGCACAAAAAACCGTTTGGAACCACTTAAATAAGGCTGGATACAAAAAGAAGCTCGATGTATGGGTGCCACACGAGTTATCGCAAAAAAACCTCATGGATCGAATTTCCATCTGCGAATCGCTACTGAATCGTAACAATATCGATCCATTTCTGAAGCGCAATGTTACTGGTGATAAAAAATGGGTCACTTACTACAACGTCAAGCGACAACGGTCATGGTCAAATCGCGGTCACCCGGCGCAAACGTTGGTCAAGCCAGGATTGACAGCCAGAAAGGTTTTGCTGTGTGTTTGGTGGGACTGGCAGGGAATAATCTACCATGAGCTGCTCCCCTACGGCCGAACTCTTAATTCGGACCTATTCTGTCAACAATTGGACCGTCTGAAAGAAGCAATCGCCCAGAAGCGGCCAGCTCTGGCCAATGGGAAGGGAATTGTGTTCCATCAGGACAACGCCAGGCCGCATACATCGATAGTGACTCGCCAGAAGTTCCGGGACCTTGGTTGGGATATTCTTATGCATCCACCTTATAGTCCGGACCTGGCACCAAGTGATTACCACCTCTTCCTGTCTATGACGAATGATTTTGCAGGTAAAAAATTCGCCTCAAGAGAAGATTGTGAAAATCGACTGTCCCAGTTTTTTGCCAATAGGGACGAGGGTTTCTATGAGAGAGGCATTATGAAATTACCTCCAAAATGGCAACAAGTTATCAAACAAAACAGTGCTAAATAAAACCTTCAATTTAATGCAAAAATATACTACAACTTATATATATATACGAGTACAATGCGACGTTGGATTTCTTATTACGGTCTTCTATGAGCTTCGAACAAAGAATCACCCCCAAGTACCTTGCTTTGAGTTTCGATGGACTAAAGAAATACGTCTTTTACTCTCTATAATTTTGGTAAATTGGAAACCAATCTTTTTGAGTTTTAAAAGTAAAGGATTTTTAATTAATAATAAATTACTCAAATTTTTAATAAAAAAGAATAAGAAAACATCCAAAATTTATTTTGATGAGATTTATCTTCTGGCAAAACATTCTCTTTGATACGAAGCAATGTCCTCTGTCCTGTCTGCTATTTTTATGACATCCGATTAACTACTCAAGGGTTGTTATAAATATTCATATATGTATGCAGAAAAATATATTTTTAAACGTTATAATTTTATTTTATTTATTTTGTACTTCTATGAACTCCATAATACCAAATAGGGATTCGTTCCTAGATAGGCACGTGCAGTTTTCTAAACGAATCTGTCAAAATTTTCCGCGCATAAATCAAATTAGAGTACTTGTTCATTAAGCAATTAATTTGTGTTAATGTAAATAATGTTAATTACACTTTATGAAATGGAATTATTTTTAGAATTAGTTGACTTGTTCATATATTTGGTAGGTAGGTGCATACGTGTAGAAATGGCAATTAGAACGAACAGTCTTAAATATAAATATTAGCAGACATTCTGTAGAGAATATATTTTTATATATTCAGATATATACGGGTAGTATCTGAATAGAAAACACAAGAGCCTTCAGATTTCTTCATTTAAGAATGAGTACTTTTTGGAAAATGAAATGTTCTATTTATTCTCTTAGATTTTTGGCATGTCTGCTGTGTAGATTTTAATTTTATTTAATTAAATCAACTTGTACTGTATACGGAGAATTTCATCACCATCGATATTCAAAGAGGAAAAAAATAGCATAAAATAAATAAAAAGGAAGGAATTATTTTCGACTAGCAAGGATGATAATTATGCACAGTGTATCTTCGTTAGCAACGATACCAAAAACAGATTCCGAAATCATCTCTTAGATGGCAACCAACCATCTCCTATTCGTATTTGAATCATAACACTTCCGTCATAATCATAGAATTTATTAAATTATTATTGTTAGAAAATCTAAATGATGAACTCATATTATTTATCTTAGTACAAATACAGGTGGGATAAAAGTATACCAAAGTTTAATGAAATTTTAAGAAGTCTTCTGGTACAGATAAACTCTACCACAAACATATATCATCTACACGTATCTACGATTAATTCTATATAACTCATATTTGTACAGATGGAAAAGTTCAAATACAAAATTCATTAGATTCTCACTCATATCAGAATCTACACTACATAAGATGGCAGATAATTGGGGCGCTCAACTCAAAAGAAAATTAATATTTATTAATTTATTATGGAAATTTGTTGATTTCTTTTATAGCTACCAGTTTTTAATTATCAAAAATACAGTCAACTTTGTTCTTTAGTATATCTTATTATTCAACTCGAAAATACAAATGGTATTTCAACAAAAATTCTCTGGTTTCATATTAATTGAAATGAAAGGTTATGTTTTATGTTATACTTAACAGAATATTCTTTTTATGTTGACTTTTAATTAGTAGCACTTTTGAAATTTGCCAATTTGATTTATTTCATATAAAATATATTATTTTCTTTATATTATTATATTTTACAATAGCAAAAAAAAAAACAACTTATCTATCTTATCTACGTTGGTTATAAGATTTTTGCCGGTTCATTAGATATAGACGAATAAATTTAAGCAGGTGTTCATATGCCAAAACATACAAAGATAGAATGATAATCATTAATTTGATAGTAAAATATCTTTTAGATAAAAGATATTTGGTAAAATTGATTCTATTTTAATGAATTATATTGATTAGAATATTTTTGTAGTAATTTTTTTTGTCGGATTAATTTTAGTCGATTATGCTTATTTTTATTAGCTGTTTTGTTGTTATTGCATTTTAATTCAATATTTTTTTCTGTATATAAATTATAGTTTATTTAATTTTTGTTAATAATAATAAAAACTGTTCAATATGTACTTTATTAGATTTGATATTGTTGCTATCAACTCAGGGAAAATTATCTTTATTTTAATAATATTTCAGAGTATTTATAGTATATTGCAGGGATGTGTGGTTCATGAGAGCCTCATGCCAATTTTTTCATATATAAGTCACACTTTAGTTTTGAAGTGCAAAAATTCAAATTTGATTGAATTTAAATTATATGATAAAAATCTTTGAAATTTATACAAGGTACGGTAGAAAAGTGTTATGAGACTGGCAACACTTGAATCATATTCTCTTACATAGCCTTTTTAACAGAATCATCTGGCAACAGTGCAGACTTTTTCTCTATGTTATTTGAGCGATGACCTTTAAAATCAAAACCTTATAATAATGTGATTCTATTAAAAAGGCTATGTAAAAGAAGAAGATTTTAGTACTGCCAGATCGGTCTGAGTGATGCCAGTCTCATCACACTTTTCTACTGCATCTTGTATAAATTTCAAGATCAGATGTAAGATCAGTCCGTAATTTTTTTCTTTTTTAAATCCCAAAGTTTGAGTCCGTATGTCTATCACGGTTTCAGTGCACGTATTGTATAGTAATAGTTTGTTATTTATTATCAGTTTTTACCTACTATCTAGGAGTCGTAGTAATTATTTGTAGTGTCCGGTAAGTTTACTTCTTTTAGTTTTCATGTGAGTATTCCAGATAAGCCATTTGTCGGTTATAAGTCCAAGGTAACAGATTTTTGTTCATTCACTGCCAGTCTTCACCTTTTGAACCTGGTTTTCAAGGAGAAGATATGATATAAGATATTAATGGCTGTGAAAAGATCTTTATAAAGGATGGCTGTATTTACAGCATATATTACGGTAAGTACCAGGTGTATAAGCTTAAATCCGCAGTTTGGTCATAGATGGCGTAAGTGAGCGTATTAAGCTACCATGGTCACACTATACATTTTTTTATGAGTTTGACATCTGTCAACATTAATTAGTGCATATTGTCAGTAATTCCGTACAACAACATACATTTTTCCTTTGGTAATCATGTCTAGTTTTGTACCAGAAAAAGAGCATATGCGAGAAGCTCTGCTTTCCTGCTTCAATTTGAAGAAATCGGCTGCTGAATAGTATCGAATGCTTATGGAGGCCTATGGTAATAGTGCTTGATCAGAAAAAACGTGGCGAGATTGGTTTCGTCGGTTCAAAGATAGCAATTTTGACTTGTGGGACAAGAAGCGTAAAAATCGGGCTAGGAAGGTTGAGGACTATCAATTGCAGGCTCTTTTGGATGAATACGATACCCAATCGCAAAAAGTGCTCGTGGAGCAATTAGGTGTTACTCAACCAGCCATTTTCATGCGTCTGCGTGCCATGGGGAAGATTGAAAAGATCGGAAAATGGGTGTCACATGAATTGAACGAACAAACATGTTCCGAAACTACTTCGAGACACTCAACTGAAAGGTGCTATCCCACCCCGCGTATTCACCAGACCTGGCCCCTTCCGACTACCACGTGTTTTCGTCGATGGGCCACGCGCTCGCTGAGCAGCATTTCGATTCTGACGTACACGTCCGAAAATGGCGTAATGAGTGGTTTGCCTCGAAAGAGAAGGAATTTTTGTGGCGTGGTATCCACAAATTGCCAGAAAGATGGGAAAAATGTGTAGCTAGCGAGGGCAAATACTTTGAATAAATTTGTTTTTGCTTTCTATGAAAAAAAACGTGTATTTAAGCTTATACACCTGGTAATTTTTCTAGGATTTTTGATAGACCGTAAATTAATATTAAAGCTGACGAAGTGGTCCTTGAAAGGCTCGAAAACAATGTTCTTTGTGTCAGGTTGGACATTGCATACACTTGGATTTCTTCTCCCATGTTAAAAATTACTTTAGAGGATGTTAACTTGGCACTATCAATAATATTCAAAAAAGTACAATTGAGGAACTGAAGGCGATTCCAGTTAAAGTCTTCCAGAACTGCTATAAGAAGTGGAAACATCTCTTATGCGAGAAACTACTTTAAAGAAGATAACTTTTTTATATAAAAATAAAATAAAATTATTATAATAAAAATAGATTTTTCTATTTTTAATTCTCAAATTTGGGAATTAAAAATTATTTTTCTTCTTTGCATGAGAATCAGCGACAATAAGAGAAATTGCAAATATTATTGTTCTTCCTAAACAATAACCTTAACTTTAGTTAAAAATTAAAATAAAAACAATTTATTTTTAATAGAAAAGTATTTCTTATAAAATGAAGATAAAAAACTCATTAAAGGAAAAACAATATATTGCAATAAATAAACTTAAAATTGAAATGGCCTCCATAGTTTTGTGTACTTTTTATTATTAAATATGGTAACGCAGACAGAATTGATAGAATGGCTTTAAAGTACTTATTATAATAAGTCCAAATAGTATTAATATTGACATAATTAAATACAATTGTTTAAAATTGAATTATTGACATAATTATGAGATTTTGGGAAAAAAATTGTTAAGTCAAATTTTATTGGCTGCTGGCAGAAAAATCGCTTTAGAAATCCGGACCAAATTAATCAAACCGCCGGAATAGCCATTCATCTTTACTTTTACCGATATTATCTTCATGATCTTCTTCTGTTATGGCATGCATCTTTGAAGCCATGCCAACTTATTATTTGCAATCTGAAATTTGCCATTTTATAGAGTATCGTCTTTGGACGTATATTGACATGTGTCATCACATCTTGTGTATCAATCGTGCAGCTGAATGCAGTTATTCCTTTCCAAACTGCAATAGATTGTCAAGATTTTAGTAAAACGTTCACTTTGTTGGCAGATAAAGCTTAGTCGGCAATGTCGGCAATCTTGAAATTATTCCCGTTGTCAGGTTATTATCGATGGACCGAACCCTAAGTAAACTGAACTGAGTCGTGACCAGAGGAGCATGTAATAAAATAATTCCTCAATGATCGTCTGACACAACTGTCAATTAAATAAATTCAATCGGCTTATTCATGAGCATCTCTCCAATGGTGATATCAAGAGCCAGCCCGAAGTCTGATACTGGCCCAAATGCTACAACTTCGTATATGCCATATATAATATTATTTATTTCAAACTGATTGTGATAGTTTCTTCTTCATAAACTGTAATATCTCTAGACAACTGATTAATAAAAATCTTTTTCTGTTATTTACTAAAATATGCATTTAGTTCTAAGACTCGATATTTATTTTGGTTTGTTTATTTTTGAAAATATATTTTATAAAATTAAATTAAATAAAATAATTTAGATAATAGGAGAAAATTATGAAAATATTTTAAATTAATTCAAAGAAATGTTCTATTTGAAAAATATCTTTCATAATTCAATTTTTATAAACCAGCTTTAGATATATTAATTTTTTTTACAATATTTAAACTGACAAGTATTTTGTGAATTTTTTGCGGTCCTCTCTATTCACTTTATTAAATCAAAACTAAAGGATTCAAATGTTCGGGCTATTTATATTTTTTATCTTTTCTTATAAGAACTAGGGTAGAACTCCTTCTGAATTGAGTAATAGTTACACAGAACTACACATGACAATGCAAAAATCCTTTTAAAATCATCATCCGCAAAAATTAAAAAAAATTTAACTTTTTCCATAGAGACTAGTCAGTCCAGATACTAGTGCATGAAAAGAATAATAAATCAAATCGATGGTTTCAATTTTCATCTTCAATGAACAATCATAATAGCCAAGAGCATATGACATCCCTTCATTTTGTTCAAGGATAGTAAAATCTATAAAAGTAAAAAAAATTCTGAATAAATTCATACAGAATAAATGGAAGAAAAAATCATATTTTTTTTTATATATAAAAAACATCACGTACTATAAAGAGTCATAAGAATCTTGAGAAGACTTGAGCTGCAAGAAAAAGATTAAGGAAAAGGGACGATTTGTGGGAAAAAAGCCAAAAACAATTTTTAAAAAAATAGTGAACAGAATAATGAAAATTTGACATCCTTCATGGCTGAATATTTTTATTCCATTCTTTTCTGCTTTTAGTTTAAATGGAATCATCTTCATTTGGTCTCCTTAAAAAAACAAAAAAGAATTTTATATTGTAAAATCAAGAATTTGAATTTTTTTAGTATTTGAAGTAAAGGCTTTTATTTAGATTATGGCTTTCTTTTTAAATTTATAGAGCTGATAATTCAAGCCATTTTAAAATAACATAGTTCGAGTTTGTTTATTTTTTACAGATTTTACAACGAATTAAATGTGAAAGATAAAAAATTGCATTTTTGTCATATTTTATTGTTTAACTTCCGTAACTATATACTACATACCGCTATACTTGCATCCCAATCCAATATCAAAGTCGCTTCCAGAAACCTACAATCCTATATCAAAAATTTCCAAGACTAATTTACAAGGTGGAGAGTAAAAGTAAATGAGCACAAGAGTTTTCATGTTACCTTCGCTCTCTGCCAAGATCTTTTCATCCCAATATACCTTAATGGCGACATTATTCCATCAAAAGGCAAAATACGCTTTTTGGGACTAAATGTAGACAAACGACTAATGTTGAGATGAATTAATTTCACTTGCAATTATTTTTAAGTTATTATATAGAGTCAAAACAAAACTAAATAGGCAATAATTAGAAAATGAAGTTTTCGTTTATAGAAACACATCCCATGACACAAACTCATTGCTGAGCAGAAATTCAGACAACGGAACCGAGATAAGGAATGCCCAAACAAGAAAGATGTTCACACAGTCACAAACACCCACACACCAGAGCAAAATGGAAGGAGCGAGAGGGAAATGCGAACCATCGTAGAAGCCACTCGTACAGCGATTCACTCCAACGGACTAGACAAGAGACTATGGGCGGAGGCAGCAAACTACGCAGTCTTCACCATCAACCAGACTGGCACAAGCTTCGTTGAAGGAAAGACATCAGCACAACTTTGGTTTGGACGACAGGTCGACATCAGCAAGCTGCGTGCATGCGGATGTGGGTGCTACGTACTCAAACCAAATCACAAGAGAGGAAAGATGGATCGCAAGTCTGAAAAAGGAATCATGATAGGCTACGAATGGGACTCACCGTGTTATAGTATTTACATTCCAAGCACAGAAAAAATCTTCAGCTCAGACAACGTAATTTTCCATGAAGCCAAGCCTGAAGCAAGACCAAGTACAGAACTGAGCTACTCAAGCCCGCAAGAAGTGACTGCTGAAGAAAAAGAAGCGGAGGAGGAAACTGAGCAAGCAGAATGCGAGTCAGACGAAGATAGACAGCATGAAAAACCGAAAGAAAGGGTCAACCAGACACCACCAGCGAATCAGACACCAAGTCGAGAATTGAGAGACCGCAACACTCTGAAACAACCCAAAAGATACGCCGACTACATCACCGACTTCCTGGGAAGAGGCAACATTGCACAATGTGCTCTGATTGGTGAAGTTGGGGAAATCGCCGTCGAAGATGCACTGAAAGATCCTGATTGGAGAAAGGCGATGCAGGAGGAGTACGATTCGTTGATGAAAATGAGGACCTGGAAGTTGGAAGAATGCCCGAAGGATGTCAAGCCATTATCTTGCAGATGGGTACTGCGTGAGAAAGCGAACGGAAAATTGAAAGCCAGACTTGTCGCAAGAGGTTTTGAGCAGAAAGAAGGTATAGACTATGCCGAGACATTAAGTCCAGTAGCTCGTCATGCCTCGATACGATTGATACTGAGTCATGCTGCAACGGAAAAGATGAAGTTGATCGCATTCGACGACTGGAGTGCTACTCATGCGAGGTGGACCACTGGTGTGGTACTCGCAAAAGCAACGACTAGTTGCAACCTCCATAGCCGAAGCCGAGTATCGGGCAGCAGTATCTGCCATTGATGACGTTTGTTGGATAAGCAGAATCGCTCGTGAGCTCAAAATTCTGCAGATTGATGAACCCACCGACCTCTACGTGGATAACAGATCTGCAATCTACATGCTCAAGAATGCTCACGAAGGCAAAACCAATAAAGGCAAGAAACACATTGAAATTACCCGTAAGTATATCCAACAGCACATCGACAAAACTGTAAGTCCAAAACCAATTCGAAGTGAACAGCAATTAGCTGACATTTTCACCAAATCATTGAGTAAGAAAATCTTTGCAAAACTACGCAGTCAATTAATTCAGGAGGAGTGTTTAGATGAATTAATTTCACTTGCAATTTTTTTAAGTTATTATATAGAGTCAAAACAAAACTAAGTAGGCAGTAATTAGAAAATGAAGTTTTTGTTTATAGAATAATAAGAAAAATTTATTGTATGATTGTATGTTGAAGTGAAAGTGTGCTCCGAAAATTAAATAAAACTACCACTGCCAAATTGGTGTGTTTGTTGTTTATTTGTCATGTCAGTGTGTTTAACTTGAGATCATCGAAATAATTTACAACAACTAACTTGGAACTCTCATACGACATCAAAAAGACTTGAATTTAACAGACGTTACCGACTACTTGTTAGACTATTGGACAATTCAAATAGTCAGTTATAAATCCAATTTGAACGTACGATATCGAACTGTTGACTCCAATCCCTTCAATCCAAAATCCTCCGAGAAATCGTTAATATCCCCTTCTATTTTTTCATCGTGACCTAAATGTTATAAAAACTATGGGTATTTTCGGAATGCGTATCAAACTTGTGGAAATTTGGTTAAAATTAATTTTGACAATGCTCTATAAGATCGTTAATGTTCACATAACTCCGCGCTGGTGATATTGATCTTAATGACGGTCCTTGACCAGGAAGGCTAATCGAGGTTGATGACGACAAAATAAAGGTATGACCACCTGAAAAAGCTGGAATACATGAGCAACCTCAATATTTAAGTTCCTCATGCACTCAAAGAAGTTCAGTTGACGGTACACATAAACATCTGCGACATGCTCATTAAACTTGAGGAACACGATAATTTTTTGGAGCGATTGATAACTGGTGATGTGAAGTGGATTGCATACAATAATTTGGCATAAAAATGATCTTGCTCCTGTCGTGATGCTCCGCATCAAACGACATCTAATTTGAATATTCATCAGAGGAAATACTCCCAGTATTTTTTTTTTGTTATAGTGCGATGGAAAGATCGAAAGACAAAGTGTGGAACATAAACCCACTAAAACTGTTTTACATACTCAAATTTATAGATTTCTTCACGGAACCGCGGTAAGGCATTACTTCGTGGGGCAGAATTTGATCGAAACCAATACTTTGGTGAATTATTTCTTTCGTTTTCTTTCACGCTCGTTCTCAAGTCCAACATCGGGGCTACTACATTCTCCGGTATCAAGGGTGCGCCAGTATACTTCTGAGCCTCTTCTCTTTCCGCATTGAATCGAATGTAATAAAAAAAATACGTGCTCTTCACTCTCCAACTTCCCGTCATAAAAAGGGCACATTGAGCTAAAATCTAATGTAAAGCGTTATTGGTAAGGAAGAAAATATCCGTGCCCCATCAAAAGTTAGGAAAGGTGATCTATCTAAGGATCTACCATCTACTATCGCACGCTTTATCCCTATCCACCTCCTCTTGGACTCATTTCTTTCCGCCGTACGAGCCTCGGATTGCAACGCAGCATCACACCGACCTCTTAGGCGGTACAGCCTCTGCTGCTCATCTACCAGTATTTTGATCGATGTCATTCTGACCACAAAATAAATACCCTCGCATGATATTGTATAGTACGTGTTTTGGGAACGGCATCTTCGCGTCAATCATCACCTCTAGATACTTTAGAGATGGTCCGGAGATAACCTCACGTTTGCCAATTCTAACGATAATATTCTCCCTTTTCTTCCTGTCCATAATAATGACTGCCTCCGTCTGATGGTCTACAAGGATAAGACCAGCTGTCAAGAGCCAACTTCGAGCTGAAACAACATTCCCCGTTCTACTTCTTCCACACACTTTACCACAACACCCACAGCAACATCGTCAGCGAATGTGATGATTTTGGCCTCCTCTCGGATATGGAGCCTGAGAATATCACTACACATCACATTCCATAATAGAGGGGGCAGAACTGGGCCTTGTAGTACGCCTCAGTGGAGAGAAATTTTGATGGTGCTATGTTTTTTAAGCTCCTACCAAGGAACCAAACAATTAATTCAAAAGTATAATATCAGGAATTGAATAGTTTGAACAAATCCATCACACAGAAACGTCCTAAGCTTGTTAATCGTACAGTAGTTGTATTTCATCACGACAATGCAAGGCCACACACGGGGTTGATTACCCGTCCCACCTAGCATACTCGCCTGATCTTGTGCGGTCATACTTTCACTTGCTTCGCTCTCTTCACAGAATTCATATGAAGCTATAAATCAACACTTGATTCCATTCTTTATCGATCAAGGTAGGTCCTTCACTGAACAAGCAATTATGAAGCACGCTCAAATGCTTATCGAGCAAAATAGGCAGTACATCATTGATTGATCTCTGTTCTAAATAAATACACTTTTTAAAACAGAACAATTCATCATGACTTTTCCTACAACCTATTACTATAATTTATTATTTGCAGTTCTGTAAGTACTTCCTTTCATATTTTGCTCAACAAGGATCAAAGGTCATAGTTACTGTTTGGAACTATTTTTATTTTTTAAGACAAAAAAAACCATATTAGAAATTTTAATTTATTGAAAAGTACAATTTTTATGCACAGCAATTACTAAAAGCTATATTTTCAGGCAAATACATATATCCTTTCTATGATGTGATATATTAAAACCTTCTTAGTTAAAAAATCTGTTGTAGAATCCTTCGAAATAATTCCTAAAAAATTTATCACATTTATGAAAGCTATATACATTATAGCTCCCAAATATTTTTGACTTTCACAAAGGAAAACCAGGAATACTAGTATATTTAAAAATTCACATAATCCTTAAGAAATAATAAAAAAAATACAAGTTTTAATAGTAAGTCCTTACATATATTGTAGGTTGAAAAAATATTATTTATTTTTTCTTGTTGTTATTATTCCTTGCTATATAAAAGAACTCATTTTAAAAAAACACGCCTATTACATGCACGAATATGAAATATTGTATTTATTTTTTACTGTTAGTATAACAATAATTTTATTGACAAAAAGGATCAAGACAAAATCTTTTTGGTATAGAGAAAAATAGTATACAAACACTCCAACGTGACTATGTGAAATTTTAACTAGTCTTCACCATACAAATAAGATTAGACCTTACCTTTTGTTAAAGCTAAACTGTCTATTTGATCCTTTGTATCAATTCCGATTTGGATATTCCTGAATGGTGGTAGACAGATGCGAGGATGTGTGCGTTTATGTAGTTCTTATCTGAATGTGTACCTATGCGATTTGTTAACGCTATAAGATAGTAAATGCGATGGTCAAATATTGTCAAAAGGATAATTTTACCATTGTCCTTTTTGATGGATCAGTGTCCTTTACCAGTCTGTATTGAGGAGTATTATCTAAAAGGTCTGAAATACTATAAGGGATAGTCTGGACAAAAAATACTAAAGGAACGGCAATGTGTCATAGTTTATGAAGAGAGTCCTAGACAATCAGGCGGCGTTATATTATGGTTCAAAAGAGTAAGTAAATAGAGGGCTTTCGTGACAGTGAAATCAAATTGTTCACATGCAATTATCTTTTCACAAAAGGCATGACATTCTGTTTGCATTCATTTTTCTGATTTCTTACCAGATGACTGAGTACTTATTATTTAATAAATGCAACAAATATGAGCAAATGCACATTACAGCCTTTGCTAATGCATATTGTCCTTGCTCTTCAATATGAAAGCGTATCCATTGAAAATGAGGTGCATTGTAATGAAATTCATTCGAGTTGAGTGAATTTGTCAATTGTAATAAGCAATTACAAGAGATTTTTGCATTGGTGGTGATGTGTATCCTTTGAGTGTATTCTTTTTTTTCCTAGATAAGTATATAAAATTATTTCTAATTCATGTACAGCTGTATTATAAAAAAAATATCAATATTTGATCAATCGAATATTAGCAAGCAATATAACCTTCAAATTAGATGATTAAAAATGAAAATAACATTAATTTGTGAATTTTTCCTTTTGCAATCCTATCACAACCAATACTATAATATGAATTAATGTATTTTACTAAATTCATTAATTCTGCTGTTTGAATTTTGAATTACCGATGAAGAAACCAAATTAATATTCTATATAGCATTGCTTTTAGTAAAACGATAAGATGAGAAATTTTTTAATGCCTATTTTTCCTCGTATCCTACCATTTTATTATTTAATTTAATATCCTCGAAAGTTAACAAACCTAAAATCACGTTCATAAGGATAACACAATTTTGACCTTCGTTCTGGTATATAAATTTTGTCTTCATTTTGTTTTCGTTACGTTTTTGTGCTTTCCGTAACGCACCACATCCAAAATAATTCAAGATGATTTCTCAAGTCAAAAGGATATGAACAGTAGCGAACTACTTGCCTTGGATCCGTTCTATTTCGTTAAATATTAACGAACTTTTGATAGGTACACTAGGATAGATATTAATTCACCTTTCATTTTATTTACTTTTAACTGATTCGGGAGTACTTTTATATCGAAGCCACCTGAGGCTTTCGAGTATACTTGCCAAAGATCAAGTTGAAAAGTTTTTACTCATCTCGGAGTGAAAGTAAAAGAAAACTTTTATAGTCTGATAACAGGCACGAAGAGCAAAGGCTTCTAGATTTGTACAGTTTATGTTTGGCTTAGTTCAAAGGGTGCCATTATCAAAAACGGGGATGAATAAATTTTTAGTAAAGAAAAAGGATTGGTAGAAGTGTAGGTGATGCATGGCAATGTAAATCGGAAGCATAGCGCGCCAAGTGTGCAACATTTTTCTTTCGAAGAACTCCATCATATGCTTTATGCTATTGTATCCAAGAAATTCTTATATTATGATAGCCGGATTTCTTATTATTCTACGAGTAGATACAGACAGACCTCGTTTGAAGATATACGGAAATACTGAAAACAACAACAGGAACTTAGCAACAGCAAAGTTCATCGTGATCCTTTCTACTAAACAGCAATCGGCAATCTTAGCGTTGTCCTGATGAATTTTCTTAGTACGATGAGATTAACCGGAACACTGCCAGTAGGCATTTTAAAGACTCCATCGTTTTGATAAGGAATTGAGTATGTATACAAGAATGTAATTTTTCTTAATGTTATAATAAAGGCTTCAAGACATGCTAATTTTTAATTCTTAATTATTCAATAACAACGGCCTACTTAATTAAATCAAATCGCGGCCATTTAACTGGAAGTTTTTTAGCTATTCCGATAGGGAGTTAAGTTTCGACGAGTTTCCTAATTGGATTTTGAAATCTGATTTGGCATTTTCAATGTATTTCATCAGAATTTTATTCAATACACTCTCATACATAGTATACAGATTGATGTAATCAAAATTTACTGTTTCAATATTAAATATACACAAAATGTTGCGGGTGTTCATTAAGTATAATAAAATTGTTCATTTGTTTGTCGAGATTTTTTTTACATCATGATTTAATTTTCGACATTTTCAAAAACCTTTTGAAGGTTTTTGCTATATTAACACATATACGTATATAAAAATTCAAGAATATATCTTGCAGTAGGCGTCTTTTTTAATAATACCGAATTTAATAGTCAATTTGAAATGTAATTTTCGGTAGTGAAGAAAAACTTCACTTTACGTAACATTTAATAATGATACAAATTTTCATAAGCCATTTGCGAAAAAATTTTTAGTAAAAATAATTTTCAGTAAAAATAATTTTTAGATAAATTAATTTGCAGTAAAAACAATTTTCATTAAGAATATATTTTCGTAAAACGAATTTTTAGTAAAAATAATTTTTATAAAAACAATTTTCAGTAAATTTATTTTTAGTAAAAATAATTTTCAATCAAACAAATTTTCGGTAAAAATAATTTTCAGTAAAAATAATTTTCACTAATAAAAGTTTAACTAAAAATAATTTTCTGTAAAAATAATTTTTAGTCAAAATAATTTGCAGTAAAAACAATTTTCATTAAGAATATATTTTCGTAAAACGAATTTTTAGTAAAAATAATTTTTATAAAAACAATTTTCAGTAAATTTATTTTTAGTAAAAATAATTTTCAATCAAACAAATTTTCGGTAAAAATAATTTTCAGTAAAAATATTTTTCACTAATAAAAGTTTAACTAAAAATAATTTTCTGTAAAAATAATTTTTAGTCAAAATAATTTTCAGTAAAAATAATTTTGAGTAAAAATAATTTTCAGTAAAAATAATTTTTAGTGAAAAAAATTTTTAGTGCAAATAATTTTTAGTAAAAGGAATTTTTAGTACAAATTCTTTTCAGTAAAATTAATTTCAATACAAAATAGTTTTCAGTAAAAATAATTATCAGTAAAAATAATTTTCACTAAAACAAATTTTCGGTAAAAAAAATTTTCAGTAAAAATAATTTTCAGTAAAAATATTTTCACTAAAAATAATTTTCTGTAAAAATAATTTTTAGTCAAAATAATTTTCAGTGAAAATAATTTTGAATAAAAATAATTTTCAGTAAAAATAATTTTTAGTGAAAACAATTTTGAGTGCAAATAATTTTTAGTAAAAGGAATTTTTAGTACAAATTCTTTTCAGTAAAATTAATTTCAATAAAAATAGTTTTCAGTAAAAATAATTTTCATTAAAAATTAATTTTAGTAAAAATAATTTTCAGTAAAAAGAATTTTCTGTAAGAATAATTTTCAGTAAAAATAATTTTCTGTAAAAATAATTTTTAGTAAAATTAATTTTCAGTAAAAATCATTTAGAGTAAAAATAATTTTCAGTAAAACTCATTTACAGTAAAAGTAATTTTCAGTAAAAATAATTTTCAGAAAAAATAATTTTCAGTAAAAATAATTTTCTGTGAAAATAATTTTCATTAAAAATAATTTGCAGTGAAATTAATTTTCAGTAAAAATAATTTTCAGTAAAATTAATATTCAGTAAAAATTATTTTCAGTTAAAATAATTTTCAGTAAAAATAATTTTCATTAAAAATAATTTTCTATGATAATAATTTTCAGTAAAAATAATTTTCAGTGAAAATAATTTACAGTAAAAATCATTTACAGTAAAAATAATTTTCAGTAAAAAGAATTTACAGTAAAAATAATTTTCAGTAAAAAGAATTTTCAGTAAAAAGAATTTTCAGTAAAAATTATTTTCAGTAAAAACTATTTTCAGGCAAATTAATTTTCAGTGAAAAAAATTTTTAGTGCAAATATTTTTTAGTAAAAGGAATTTTTAGTACAAATTCTTTTCAGTAAAATTAATTTCAATAAAAATAGTTTTCAGTAAAAATAATTTTCATTAAAAATTAATTTCAGTAAAAATAATTTTCAGTAAAAATAATTTTCAGAAAAAATAATTTTCAGTAAAAATAATTTTCAGTGAAAATAATTTTCATTAAAAATAATTTGCAGTGAAATTAATTTTCAGTAAAAATAAATTTCAGTAAAATTAATTTTCAGTAAAAAGAATTTTCAGTAAAAAGAATTTTCTGTAAAAATAATTTTCAGTAAAAACAATTTTCAGTAAAAATAATTTACAGTAAAAATAATTTTCAGTAAAAGGAATTTTCAGTAAAAAGAATTTTCAGTAAAAATTATTTTCAGTAAAAACTATTTTCTGTAAAAGTAATTCTCAGTAAAAATTATTTTCTGTAAAAATAATTTTCAGTAAAAATAATTTTCAATAAAAACAATTTTCAGGCAAAATAATTTTCATTAAAATAATTTTTAATAAAAATAATTTTTAGTTACAAAATTTTTCGTAAAAGTAATTTTCAGTAAAAATAATTTTCTTTCAAAATAATGTTCAGTAAAAATATTTTTCAGTGAAAATAATATTTAGTCAGAATAATTATTTTCAGTAAAAATTATTTTCAGTAAATAAATTTTTTATTGAGTTTTATTTCTCTTGAAATTTGCATTTAGTAAAAAATAAAATTAATTTCCGTTTTTTTTCAAAAAAAGGAGCGCCCAGAATGGATGAAGGTAGATTCTCTTATGCCTATTTTTAAAATGAATTTAAATTTACCGTAAATTAAAAACTCATTTCCGCAATGAAGAATTTCAATTGATTTTCTTTTAATTTCATCGCATTTCATGTGAACAATTGCTCTCGAATACGATGATTTAGAGAAAATCGCGTGTGATTTCCTTCCTCTGTGAGCCAATAAATCATTACGTTGAGTAAACAGCGGGCGCAACAGCAATAAACCCCATTCTACGCTCCACTGAGACGATTTGGAGAACACCTTAAGACTCCTACCGATGGAACTATATTTCTGTGAAACTGAGGGCTCATTATGCGGAATAATTTATGCCTTTCGAGCTAATATTTACTTGAAGAGATTCGGCTTGCCTCCTTTGTCGTGTGTGACTGGGATTGGCTTCTGCTTAAGCCGCATTAATGTGTTCAGCACCTCGAGGTGTCTCTCGGATGCAAATACTATTCAAGTTCGACTGCATTTTAGACACTTTGTGCCCACTTTATTGGGAGAATTTACCATTATGACCTTATGCATATAAGGCTCGGATGGTTTTATGGAAGAGGTAAGGACGACGGACCTGTGCGATTGTGTTTGATTAATTGTTATTAAAATATTAAAATGACGACGGGATTGTGTTTTTGGATGAGAGCTTACTTTAGTGCGTGCGAAATACTTTATTAACGGATGGTACATTGATGGAGCCGGAGGGGGGTAATTGGGATTTTGTATGCATTAGTAGAAAGACTGTTGGGACTTAAAATTGGGTGCAATAGTAGAATTTGCTATCGGAACGACATTTACACTTTTACGTATGCAGATGTAACTGGAGATGAGAATGTATTCATATTTAGTTCGGAAAGTACTCGTACAATAAATAATTTATGATCTAGTTAAGGAGAGCGTGTTCCTATATCGACTACTAACTGGTAAACCCAACAACAACAACAACAAGACGAACTGGAAATGCCTCAATTTTATAGTCAAAAACACTGAGAACTGTTTTAGACTCTGATTTATGGCTGTGATATCGCATGCTTTCGCATAATCAGCAGGTTCTAGTCATAGTGAATAAATTAACGAATGAATTGGCATCTCGTAGAGTAATTTAACCAATATTCATATCACTAATATCGATACACAATCGTAACGAAGGTATTGGCATGCACACTGCGCATACATAATAAATTACCATCGATTACTATTAGTACTAGTTTTGGGATCATGCGTCGCCAATTATTCCCGTTCTTTTCATTTTGAATAATTTCGAAAATAAACGTATAAATTATTATACACGAAACTCATCTTCGAGTTGCCGGAATAGATGTTGGGCTTACCTGAGTCTGCGTGCTGTTGCGTATACACTCGTATTAAGACATCTTCGGTAAATGTACCACCATCTACATTTGCTCCTTTAAGATATGCCATAACCACTGAATATTCCCTAGATTCATGTAAATTTGTATGAGCGACTAAATCGAATTTTAAACAAAAAATTTATTCGAATTTTTGTTGCCAAAACGAACTAGCAATTTTCCAAAGTGCACTGATATGCGACTCACTATTCCGGTTACATATCCATGATCGTATGTTAAACTATGCTAATTCCATTGGTGAACATTAGATGCGATTGCACTTTCAAGGAAAGGAAGAACTGCAATTGAAAGCGATGTTTTCGAGGCTATATTATGCCAGCAGGTTTGTTAGTTACCGAATCGATCTCGAAACGGTGAACACGAATAGCAAAAGTGGAGTTTATGCAAATGAAACATGTCAGCTTCGGTTTGGTTATTCGCGGATTCTCGGAAGGATTACAGGTGTAGATTCAACGATATTTCTCGCGATTTTGACTAGTACTATTCTAGTATACTATTGTGAATAATTTGCATTATTGTTAAAAGCATGAAAATCAATGTTTCTGGTTTGAACACATCTTACTTTCTCACTTAAAAAGTGAATATTCGATTCGTCCTTTTATATTTTCATGCTGAAACTGACAATTTTCTCAAATTTTTATCAACCATACAAGATAACATGTTTATTAAAAGGTGAAATATGCATAATCGTATTGGAAGTAAGTTTAATTTTAATCAGAGTAAATATCTTAAAATTTGGTTTATTTTAAAAATTCTAGTCATTGAGAATATAAGCGAATGAAAAAACCACCAACTGATTTTTGGTTTTAGCTTCTTCAATTATAGTGTCTAATTTTTTATTTTATTTTGAGAACGGAAAAAACCGAAACTATCGAATTAAAGGACATACAAATCGAAGTCTCAGCCAAACCGAAATAATAGAAATGGAGTCAACCGTAAAATTCAACTCTCAATTTAATTTTCTTTTCAAACGTGAAATGGCTAAATGCCAAGATAAAAATCTTTCTTCTGTACATGAAGTTTTTTAGTTTGCATGTGGCCATATTTTTAAATTGTATTCGAACCAAAAGTCTCACATATAATCATTTGAGGAGAAAAGAATCCTTAGAATTGGTTGTGAAAAAATTAGATTTTTTTTTTGATAGTAAAAAGTAGAAATAGTTTTTGTTTCAAGCAAATAAGAAAATTGACAAAAATTATTAAATTATGGAAAGATGAACCAAAAAGCTACAATAATTGGGGTGCAAACTTATTAGATAATTTTTGGTAAAACTGCCAAGAAATTTATGTCAATCCTTCGCTATAAATTTAGCAAAATTATTTTTGAAACATTTTTGAAAGCATCGATTGGACGACTTTCTTTAAGAAAAGACGCTAAATTATAAATCGGAAATAGTAATTTTTAAAGCATGCTGTTCTAAAAAATGTCCAGTAAATATTTTTTGTAAAAATTTTTAGTAAAAATATTTTTTGGTAAAATAAGTTTTCAGTAAAATTAATTCAGTAACATTAATTTTTAGTCAAATTTATTTTCAGTTGAATTAATTTTCTGTAAAACTAATTTTCACTTAAATTAATTTTCAGTAAAATTAATTTTCAGTTAAATTAATTTTCACTTAAAATAATTTTTTGTAACATTAATTTTCAGTAATAAAAAATTTCAGTAAAAATAAGATTCAGTAAAAATTTCCCGTAAAATTAATTTACAATAAAAATTATTTTCAGTCAAAATTATTTTCAGTAAAAATATTTTTTAGTAAAATTATTTTTCAGTAAATATACTTTTTAGTAAAAATATTTTTTTGTAAATTAATTGTCAGTAAAACTAATTTTTGGTTAAATTAATTTTTAGTAAAATTAATATTCAGTTAAATTAATTTTTAGTCAAATTAATTTTCAGTTAAATTAATTTTTATTCAAATTAATTTTTAGTCAAGTCAATTTTCAGTAAAACTAATTGTTTGTCAAATTAATTTTTAGTCAAATCAATTTTCAGTAAAATTATTTTTCATTAAAAATAATTGTTAGTAAAAATATTTTTCAGTAAAAATATTTGTTAGTAAAAATATTTTTCAGTAAAAATGTTTGTTAGTAAAAATATTTTTCGGTAAAAATAATTTTCAGTAAAAATATTTGTTAGTTAAAATATTTTTCAGTAAAAATATTTGGTAGTAAAAATATTTTTCAGTAAAAATATTTGTTAGTAAAAATATTTTTCAGTAAAAATAATTTTCAGTAAAAATATTTTTCAGTCAAAATAATTTTCAGTCAAAATAATTTTCAGTAAATATATTTGTTAGTAAAAATATTTTGCAGTAAAAATATTTTTCAGTAAAAATAATTTTCAGTAAAAATAATTTCGAAAAAATTTTTTTTTGTAAATTAATTGTCTGTAAAACTAATTTTTAGTTAAATTAATTTTTATTAAAATTAATTTTCAGTTAAATTAATTTTTAGTCAAATTAATTTTCAATTAAATTAATTTTTATTCAAATTAATTTTTAGTCAAGCCAATTTTTAGTAAAAATAATTTTTATTCAAATATTTTTTTTTAAATTAATTTTCAGTAAAAATATTTTTCAGCAAAAATGTGTGTTAGTAAAAATATTTTTCAGTAAAAATAATTTTCAGTAAATATATTTGTTAGTAAAAATATTTGGCAGTAAACATATTTTTCAGTAAACATAATTTTCAGTAAAAATATTTTTCAGTAAAAATAATTTCAGTAAAAATAATTTTGAGTAAAAATATTTGTTAGTAAAAATATTTTTCAGTAAAAATAATTTTCAGTAAAAATATTTGTTAGTAAAAATATTTTTCAGTAAAAATAATTTTCAGTAAAAATCATTTTCAGTAAAAATATTTGTTAGTAAAAATATTTTTCTGTAAAAATATTTGTTAGTAAAAATATTTTTCTGTAAAAATATTTGTTAGTAAAAATATTTTTCTGTAAAAATATTTGTTAGTAAAAATATTTTTCAGTAAAAATCATTTTCAGTAAAAATATTTGTTAGTAAAAATATTTTTCTGTAAAAATATTTGTTAGTAAAAATATTTTTCAGTAAAAATATTTTTCAGTAAAAATAATTTTGAGTAAAAATATTTTTCAGTAAAAATACTTTTTAGTAAAAATTATTTTTCGTAAAAATAATTCTCAGTAAAAATAATTTTCAGTAACATTCTCTTTTCTATTATGTAGAGTTGATAAAATCAACTTTCAGTCAAAAAAAATATTTTTTAGTTAAAAAAAATTATCCTCTGCTATGAGTTTGCCGTTGAAATATTCAATACCTCCGGACCTAATTATGAGCTAAAAAAAAATCATCAACACATCATGGAGTAGTTGACATTTGAAGTATTCGATGGCCCTTTTTCCTGTTATAAAATATGTATTATTCAGTGCCCCCATCCCCCTTCTCTAATCCAGATTTAAGTCAAAAAATTCTTTTCCAACATAAGGAGTAGTTTATATGAAAAAAAAAACAATTTTTTTTCCTGCTATATTGAATAGGTTTATTTTTAATTATTTAATGACCTCCAACCTAAATTTTAGTCCAAAATTTGAATTATTCGCCGCCCTCAACACATATTTTAGTTAAAAGAATTTTTTTTCTCTGATAAGAAGCTTCAACACATGTTTTAGTTAAAAAAGAATTTTTTAACATGATGAGAAGCGTCGATTGGAAGTACCCGATGACTTCCAAAATAATTTTGATTCGAAACAATCATTAGCACCTGCAAAAGGTTCCGAACCTACTTTTTATGTTATTAAAACCAACCTAATTCTGGTGTGGAATAGTGCTCGGTATCTCCAAATTCTTGTGGAAATGTACAAAATTATTTTTTTCTTTCTGGATGAGTATTCATATTTTCTTTTCAAAATATTATTTTTCCTTTGTAATATTGCTCTTAAAAAAAAAACAGTTTTTTTTAAGAAAACAGCACTTTTTAAAATATTTATTATACAAATTTGTAGAAAAATTTTATAAATGTAATTCTGAAAAACATTGAATAAATTTAAAAACTTTAACTTTTAATAAATACTCTTTGAAAACTTAATTGTTGATTTTTTTTTCTGTACAATAAAAATTAAATACAAACAACTAGCTTATACTGAGTCCACTTTTAAAATTTCCACCCACCCATAAGTACATTAGGATGTCTGTAGATTCATCCTTTGACTTTGTAGAAAAACTAAGTCTGTGAATTGGTTTAGTCTGCAAACTTTGAATGAAGAATACTCGAAGAGGTTCAGAATCCGCCAACTTGTCGTACTTACTTAGCATTTCATTTCAACTCTGATTCCATCGTCTGAGTTGATAGTTCCTCTGAAATCTGGTACAATTGAATGGAAAATCGCTAAAGCACGAAACTGTGCTAGTCATGCTTGCACTTCTTATTTAAGAACGTTAAACAAAAATTTTAAGGTTGTCCTTAACACCTACGAACAACATTATTTGATTAGTCGGACTGAGATGAACGAATGAGGTGCTGGTGCTGATGGTGCTATTTAGTACTGCACGCAATTGGAGATCTTGGAATCACAGCCGTGATGAAGTACATCACTGTATAAGGCTAAATCTGTTCTGGGCATTCACTGTACAGATGCGAGTACAAGAATAAAGAATCGTAAATATAAGTTGCAGAATAAGTTATGCATTTGGTATAAAGAAATCCGCAAAAAAGACCAACTGACAAAAGAGTGAACGATTTTGTATCACTCCGACCGAATAGTGTGTCCGTCCATGTGAACATATTAAGGTAAGGAAAGCCTAGGACTAGTTGGAGGAGGATTGTGCTTGCTTTGTGATGCCCACATGCATACCATTGTCGGGTGGATAAGACAGAAATTACCATACAAAACCCATTCATTCGGTCAACAAAATAATCACATCATTAGCCTCGACATTGTGCCTCATGGAAATGAGAGACCATATCGATCCTGGGCCTGGTCACCAAAGGCTACGAACAGCTGAAATCAAGCCCTAAATTAGAGGTACATGGTCTATGAGCTGTAAAAACCATACCATTTGAATAATACGGAAAAACATTGATTTAAGTTTATTTTTCGTGAGGATAATGTATGTCCGATGGCGGACGGTGTTCTGGCCTTGTTTTTTTGTACCAACGAATCTAAGAGATTTTACGGTTGGCTTCCCGGCATTTTTGAGTAAATTAATCAAGTGCGGAGGTGTCGCCAAGAATCTAATGTACTTTTTGATGTGTCCGGAACAATTTATACCTTTGGTCTTGTAAACTTGTCACATGTAATCTTGTATGGTGCACATTAGAGTAATCCAGCCGGAATACTACTCTTATTAGTAGCGTTGTTACTAATTTCGCTAACATGACACTCACAAAATTAGATAGACACCATGCAGTCCGATTAGTCTAGCCTATGATGACGATGACTACTGAATCATGTTTCGTAATTTCCCCGGAAAAATATTGCGAATCATGGGAAAAGTTTAGGATTTTTTTTTCTTTTGGTCCTATATTGGGCGAGGGTAGAATGATGGAAAACTTATGTTTTGCCTCATGTACGAGTACGAATTCAAGTGAAAAGTGAATTAATGGTTTTGCTGACATGTCAGTATTTTGGAAGGAGTGGGTTTCTTAATATTTATTTAGTTTTTATTTGATAAAAACTAATAAATGTATTTCTGATCAGAAAAACGCTGTTTTTTTTAAAGGAGAATTTCAATTTTCAGATTGTTTTTGTAATAAAAAAAAAATGACTGACTCAACTGATGGAAGATTTTTCACTGTGATCATTTTGTCTGACAGTTCTACCTAATGTCCCTACCAATGTTTTTTTTAATTATTTTAATTAAAACTATAATGACAGGATAGTGATATGATAGCTCGAAATGAAACTTTTTATAGCGAGTAACGCATATAACGAGTAACGTCTAAAGGCATTAGATATGAGAGTAATTGGAATGCTAAGTATATATAACCTCAAATTTAAAATATCGTAAGTTCAAATTGGTTTTAATTTTTTTTTATTTTTAATTAAAAGTTTGGTTTTTAATGTCAGCTCTGATCGGTTGTCCAGTAGTCTAAATTATTTTTGATAATTTCTATTTTAGTAGTTCAAGTTCGTTCAGTCTCACGTAAAGTACTTTATCTTTTGATGGAATGATATTGTCATTAAGGAGTATAGGGAAGAGTGGATTTTTTGGAGAGAGTGAAAGTAACATGAACACTTTTTGGATCATTTCATAAGCCAATATTGCAGATTTAGGATGTGGAATTGTAAATTAGTATTTGAAAATTTGAATGGGTAGCAAATTTGTGGAATTAGTTGGGATATTGTAGTGGACTAAGAATACTGCCTTGAGGAATATCAGCTGTAATAGAATATATATTGAATAAGTCAGTATTTACTGCTACTAAGAAATTACGCTGGTAAAGATATAATTTTTAAATAAGAAAGTGTGTAGAGGGAAGAAAAAGTTTGCAGAGCAATCGAGGATGTCACACACTATCTAAAGTGTGTGATATATTTTTTTTGTTATAGTCGGGCAGAACTGATCGAGAGACTGGGGAATTTTAACCCACTAAATTCCACTTTACTTGGTCACATATCTATATCTTCCTATAGAACCACCATCAGGGATTACTATATGAAACAGAGATTGATCGAAATTACTAGTTTGTATATTATTACAACCATTTTCTTCACACTCATCCAGACGTAGTCATTTAAGGGTTGTTGTCGAAAGTTACCTTTCAATGTAGTCATTGGTTGCTGCAACTTCGGCGCATAATTTTCTCCAGCATTGACATTTGCACTCTTTAATGGTGCGTCTTAACTATCTTCTTACTGTGTTATGCTGCTGGGTTCCGCCATGGTGCGTCTTAACTATCTTCTACCTCATTATCCCACAGATAAACAGGCGTACGGTCACCCGTACAGCCCGTAGACATCGCCGCATCACAGACATCGGCAATGTGAGACATCAGATATTCAGCTGTGCTCTCACCAGTGCCGGAGAGTGTTACCTCCTCTATTGAAGCACGAAAAACCTTCCGATCGAATGCCTTCACCTTTTTACCGGCCGTGTAGTTCTCATGGCATTGTACCGCACTCACTAGAAGACGCACAGACAACACACAGAATAGCCTCATGGTCGCAACATGTATACTGCCAGCAGAGCAGCCATGCACGAGGTGCCTCGTCCTACCTGAGACTCACTCGGGAAGGTGAGGTCTACTATTGATAGTCCCTGGAAAAGTTAGTTTCTCCTCCCAAGCTGAGCAGTAGGAGATCCAGAAGGGAAAAGGCCTCAAGAAATATCTCCCCACTCCGGTTTGTCACTTTGATTTTACTCGATGGCCCACGCACTGAAGTCACCGGTAATGATAAGAGGACGCCTTTTTCCCGCCTCCATTACCAGTCGGTTAGGCATATGTTCAAAATCCCCAATTCACACATTTGGTGAGCAGTAGAGTGAATAAATGTGTATGACATCTACTCTAACCCAGGTAAAACCAGATTTTGACTCCTGCATATTCTCCTGCATGGGCCTCTTGTCACATATCCAAATAGCGGCCCGGAATGAGGTATCTGCTGCCCAGGGACTGCCATTTATAGGTTCATATTGCTCACTGTAAATGGATCTAAGAAGAGATCTTGTGCACCCTCGCGGTAAATGAGAATGAGCTGTCTTATTTTCATTTCCTCTTTTCGTTTACCTTGGAGGCCCTAAGAAAAACAAGGCGTTTACTACTTTCTTTATCATGACTAATAGTCTTAGTATGTGTGTCTGGATAGAGAAAACAACAGAAATCTTAAGAATTTCAGTATCTTAGGTATCGCTTAGACTCTCAATGCCATTACACGATCTACTTTAGTGGCCATAGTCCCCAGACACCTAGGGCAGCGCAAAGGGAAGATTCTGGTTATTTCTTGAGTATGACAGACAACCCCGCCGATCTTCACCTTACGTTGTTCTAACGCTTTTGCAGCTTCATCATGCCGCCGAAGACTGATCACAGCTGTCTGAGTGCTACCATAAACCCTACGCATCGATTTAGCGACGGTTATGGTTAGCGCCGGGATCTATATCTGCTGCGTTACAGTCTCAACAAAATCCTCTTTTGTTGCGATCTAATCTAGATCTTACAGCTCGAACTAAACCTCATTTGTCAGTGATTTCCTTTCGGCGGTATGCCCTAAAAAGTCATCAACTGACTTTCTCAGTTCAGCCGTCTTAGGACGAGATCACCTGCCAAAGGTGTGTGATATGTCTAAAAATAATATTGAGCAGTATTGCTAATAATTTTTTATAGATTTTTGCAAAAATTGGTCTACAGAGCTATTGAGAATCTATCGGTTTGTTTGACTTAAGAATAATTTTAATGATAGAAAATGTCCACAGTAGCCGAGAATGATAAAAAAATGTAAGCTATAAAAACTTAAGGAGACAACCTATTACTAAATCCTAAGCAGAAGCTTTTTTTGAAGAGTTTGTGATGTATTTTTTGTGAGAAAATCACTGATTTTTGAGTATGATCCATAAATAAATCGTCAAAGTGAAGACTGGCACACTGACAAATCTCCTCGGTCGAAGAAAGATCGAATAGACACATCAGAAATCAATGTTGGAAGATCATTTTTTTTTGACAGTTACAAGATCGCTCATAAAAATATTGTAATTCCAGGCAGATCTATTTTATAAAGAAGTCCTTGGAAGGCTTAGAAAAATGACTATTCACGTTAGATCGTACGTTGCATATACGTGTACTTAGATTCGCCATCATGACAAGGTTTCAACTCCTGTTATTTATCCCTCCAAATCCTCTCTTTATCTGGTGATAAATAAGTTTTTCTCGGAAAAAAGGATTTTTGTGATCTCTCGTTTTCCCTATTGATCTAAAGACAGTCAGGATATTATTTTCCTTCTTCTCCAAGGTCAGTTTTTTTTGACAGTTGCAAGATCATTTTTTTTGACAGCTGCAAGATTGATCATAAAAAAAATTGTTCTTCCAGTAGATCTATTTTATAAATAAATCCTTCGAAGGCTCAGAAATAGGACTTTTCACATCAAACCGGACGTTGCAGATACTTAGATTCGCCACCATAACAATGGTACTTCTTTCATTTAACCGCTCGTCCCCCCTAATCTCCTCTTTATCTTTGGATGAAGAAGTTTTGGACGGAAAAAAGGATTTCTGGGGTCTTTCGGCTTCCCCATTCATCTGAAAACAGTCAGAATGAGACTTCTCTTCTTCTCCAAGATCCGTTTTTTTTACAGTTGCAAGATCATTTTTTTTTTTTTGATAGTTGCAAGATTGCTCATAAAAATATTTTTGTGAGTGTACCTTACTTCAAAGTCGATTTATAGAATTAAAGCCTTGTTGAAAAAAAATAAAATGACAATAATAATTAAAGTTGAAAATAAAATTATACCAAAATCTAAAGTTTTATAAAAAGAAATTCCAATAATTGAACAAATTCTCAATGGAGTTTTGGTATTAAAATAAAATTCAGAACAAGTTTGGATATTTGATTTTTTTTCTAAACTAAAACTGTATAACTTTTGGTAATTGTGGTGGAGACCATTGATTACTTGGAAAGAAGTTTTTTTTTTTAAATGACACAGAAATCCAAGTTTTACTCTAAAAGCCCCCTCTTTTAGTACAATACAATTTTCAAAATTGAATTAAATTTTCATGTACAATTAGTATTTTTATAAAAATTTAGGAGACAAATTGTTGTTGCCAAGATATTCGTAAGAAAAATTTCTGTCCTAGTTGGCAAACTTTCAATAAAAAGTAGTTTTCTCTTATTTAAAAAAAAAATACCTTTTAACTAATAGAATTATATTTTATTGAAATATTTTCTCAACTACTTATTACCATAACTAATAATTCCAATTCAGTTAGTTGTGTAATTTTCGTTTGCTTTCAATTCCATTTGGTCTTGGAACTAAGGGAACAATATCAGAACTGATTGTAAAATTTAGCTTTGGAAAAGTTTAAATAAATTTACGATTTTACTCAATTTATTCTATATAAAGTTTAGTAGTTAAGAATATTACGAATAGTTGATGGTATCTTATCTAATATTGACTTAAGTTTTTTGATCTCAACCAAATATCAATCCATTCATGTAATTGTCCTTAAGTCAACCGACTTTCTACTCCTCCACTTGATAAGGTTATTCATTCTTATCACTCGGCAAATGATTATTCAGAGCAGATAAATTGGAATTGACATACAATATTCTGAATTAAGAAATTTTATTAATTGAAAAAGTTTATCTGTCCTGCTTTCCAAACGCTATCCAATGAATAGCGAATCCGATGAGGAAGCTTCTACAATATTTATCTTTTTTTGGCAATAGTCATAGTCGTAGACATTCATCTTACTTTAAGAGGTCATTTTTATATTATTCTTTGGGATTTTTTTTTTTGCATTCTATTACTCTGAACGATGACTGTTTTGAACATTATCAGTTGGAGCAGTACTGCCACATAGAATTTCGTTTGACGGAAGTCAGAATCTACAAAGTAAATTGCGGTTGAATATGAAAAGGAAAAAGGATGTTGATAACTTTAATTCGACTGAATCGTCTTGACGACCAACTCAAGAAAATGACACATAATAGCCTAGTTGGAAGGAAGCATTAAGTTTCCTACAACGAATGGGCCAGACTTGATGAATTCTGTGATGCTGATGGAATATTGATGTCCACTTGTTCGCTTATAGTTGTACAAATGAAATGGGGTTCTTGAAATGGGGTTTGTCTATTTTGTTAGGATATGTGTTAAAAGTTTTTCGCAATTTATTTGTTCTTCTTTGCAAACATATTCAATTTCCTGTTCGACTTTTCCAAAATTTTATTTTTCGACAAATATGAAGACTAACTTTTATGTCTATTATAATAATATGCTATTTTTTTATGTACCATATAATATTTGAAGATTATTTATTTCATATACGATTAAGTGGAGATATTTCGTCGAGTACACGTATGTATAATTCTATTAGCAATAACAAAGTACTGGACTGGATTTTAATGTGGTAGCCAAAACTGATCTTGTCTTTGGTAATTCAGAGTATTTTTGTTATATTCTCGGCAACAGTTTTTTTTAAAAATAATTTTAAATAAATTCGTATTTTTTAAAGATATATTAAAAAACATGAAAGTTCAAAGGAAAATATTCTCATATGTTATTTAGCACATGTTTATAAATAAATTTCGATATTTTTAAAATGTGTCTAGGATCTAAGGCTGAATAACGTATGAGGTACGTAATGAGACTAGCGTTTCTGAGATTGATCTGAAAAAACTTCGGCCTTCCATTGATTGAGGTGCTATGCAATTTTGAATTTTTTTCATAATAAATGAAGTTTTATTTTTGTGGTGCATGGCAAAAATTGGGATTGAAAAATTTCGAGCAATGATGTTTTGGATCACGGAATTTTGTACAACGCTTGGCGAATTTGAGAGTTTGACTAAAGAAAAGTTACAAAGAGCCTATATTCAAAATTATCAAATATAATAAAAAGGTGGAACGAAAAAAGCTGATGAGCAATAAGTTATATTTGAATTATTTTAACTTGTGTCAAATTTTGAAAAACCTTACGATTAAACAGAGAGATAATCGGAAGAAGATGGATGTGTCTTGATCTTCTCGACAGACCACTGGTATTGAATCACTGATTTTCGAGTATGATCCATAAATAAATCGTCAAAGTGAAGACTGGCACACTGACAAATCTCCTCGATCGAAGAAAGATCGAATAGACACATCAGAAATCAATGTTGGAAGATCATTTTTTTTTGACAGTTACAAGATCGCTCATAAAAATATTGTAATTCCAGGCAGATCTATTTTATAAAGAAGTCCTTGGAAGGCTTAGAAAAATGACTATTCACGTTAGATCGTACGTTGCATATACGTGTACTTAGATTCGCCATCATGACAAGGTTTCAACTCCTGTTATTTATCCCTCCAAATCCTCTCTTTATCTGGTGATAAATAAGTTTTTCTCGGAAAAAAGGATTTTTGTGATCTCTCGTTTTCCCTATTGATCTAAAGACAGTCAGGATATTATTTTCCTTCTTCTCCAAGGTCAGTTTTTTTTGACAGTTGCAAGATCATTTTTTTTGACAATTACAAGATCGATCATAAAAAAAATTGTTCTTCCAGTAGATCTATTTTATAAAGAAGTCCTTGGAAGACTCAGAAATAGAACTATTCAATTTAGATCAGACGTTGCAGATACTTAGATTCGTCACCATGCCAAGGACTCCTGTCATTTAACACCCTGTCCCTAGTAATCCCATTTTATCAGGTGATCAATAAGTTTTTGATGGAAAAAGATATTTCTGGGGTCTTTCCGCTTCCCTATTCTTCTGATGACAGTCAGGATAATATTTTTTTCTTCTCCAAGATCAGTTTTTGTATTCATAATTTTCTTAATATTTTTATATTTACTAAGAACAGGAATTTTTTTTCTATTTACAAAGAATAAGCTTTAATATTAAAGCTTATGGAAATACTGAAAAAAGTGTTTTTCGTATCAGATCGGATATTTTAGACCCATTATTATAATGCCTCTTATCACACTGACATCTTTATCAATGAATATTTTTTGGAAAAGAAAAGGATTCTAGTGATCTCGTAGCCATTCTATTTACCTGAAATAATCGGTGGAACTGTTTTAAAGGTAAATTCAATATATTTTTTTAAACTTTATTTAAATTTATCAGGTTTTCCATAATATTTTTGCTTTGGAGCATCCTTCTTTCGAAGTTATATAAACACATCTTAATATTTTGTACTATAAACATTTTTTTATTACCATTTTGGTATTGCTGGAAACTATTTTTATGCACTCGTGGAAATTTTAAATTAAATGTTTGCCCATCCTAAGTAAATTGCTAATTTTAGTATAGTTGTAATGGCAAAAATACACACTTAAGGTTAAATCAAGAAGAAAAAAACCAATTTAATTTCAGAAACAAATTAAAGTATTAATTTACTTAAGTGTGTACAAAAAGCTATATTTGATATGATAAAAGGAAATTTTCGACTACCAAAATTATATATAAGTGCGTGTATTTTTACCAATTTCAAAAATTTATTAAATTAAAAATTAATATTCAAACATAACCAAGGATGAGTACTATGTATAAACTATTCAAATTTTATTGCTTTTGATTCCAAACAAACTTCAATAAAAAATTCGCAGAATCCTTAATTTTAAAATTCACAGCATCAGTTAGCCTATGCCCCCATATTAATGATATACCAAAGAGCATCTCATACACTCGTAAAATTTAAGTTGTAATTTATTCCTTAAGTACAATTGAAAATTCATAAATAAATATTTAATAAAAATTGTATTATTGGTATTTGTTTTTTTTTTTTTTTGTAGAAAGCAACAATTGTTGTTCGCATGCAGAAGTCAATATGAACACAGGTCGCTATGGGGAGAATCATATCTTCTCCATTCAAATGCAGTCAAGTATATTGCCGGGCAATCAAATTATCAGTAACAAAAATGGAATTGTTGAATAATTCGTGTTGTTTAAACACGATTCTTGAACGTAATCTTAAAATATGCACAAGCAATGGAAGAGAATTCCTCCAGTTTTGAAGGCCAAGAACTTGAAAAATGATCTTAAAACTATATTACAGTGAGTTGAAAATTTAATCATAAAAATAATTAATTTTATAGTGGAGAATGCATTCTTTTCTTTTGGTTAGTATTATCAATATTTTTAATAAGATACAAATTTTTATAGTGGCAATAAATAATAATAAAAATAATGTCAATTTCAAAAATTATTATTTGATATTGTTTTTTTTTTTCAAAAAAAGGCCAATTAGAATTAAATTTATTTAAAATAAATTAAAATTTGCCATTTTAATTTATATATTATTTAATATAAGATGTTGGAATAACCGGCTTTGAATGCAGATTTTTCAAAAAAGCATATACAAAGCTTCAAAAATTTACAAATAGCTTTATAAAAAGTCATTATATCCCCGTTATAGCTCAGAATAGTTGGTAAATGTCTTTCCTTCTAATTTTCTTTAGCTTAAACATACCAGATGTATAAGCTTAAATCCGCTGTTTTTTAGTCAAAAAAACGCATGTTTTTTTCATAGAAAGCAAAAACAAATTTATTCAAAGTACTTGCCATCGCTAGCTACACATTTTTTCTATATCTCGGGCAATTTGTTAAGCCCACGCCAAAAATATTCCTTCTCTTTCGAGGCAAACCACTCATCCAGCCATTTTCGGACGTCTTCGTAAGAATCGAATTGCTGCTCAGCGAGCGCGGGACCCATCGACGAAAACGGGTTGTAGTCGGAAGGGGCCTGGTCTGATGAATAAGCGGGGTAGGGCAGCACCTCCCAGTTAAGTGTCTTCAAGTAGTTTCGGACCATTTTTGACGTGTGCGATGGTGCGTTGTCGTGGAGGAAAATCAGCTTGTCATGTCTTTGTTGATAATCCGTCCTTTTTCCACGCAGAGCACGGTGCAATTTGATCAGTTGTTGGTGGTAGCGGTGGGAATTGACAGTTTCAACAGGTTTTAACATCTCATAGTAGGCGATACCGCGCTGATCCCACCAAACGCACAGCATCGGCTTCCGTCCGAAGCGATTTGATTTCTTCCGTTTAGGATTCCCGAAATATATCCACTTTTCATCCCCTGTCACAATCCGATGTAGGAACGACTTTTTTTTTGTCTGACGAGCAAGATTTCGCATGCGTTTTGGCGTCGCTCCATCTGCCTATCGTTCAATTCATGTGACACCCATTTTCCGATCTTTTCAATCTTCCCCATGGCACGCAGATGCATGAAAATGGCTGGTTGAGTAACACCTAATTGCTCCACGAGCATTTTTTGCGATTGGGTATCGTATTCATCCAAAAGAGCCTGCAATTGATAGTCCTCAACCTTTCTAGCCCGATTTTAACGCTTCTTGTCCCACAAGTCAAAATTGCCATCTTTGAACCGATGAAACCAATCTCGCCACGTTTTTTCTGATCAAGCACTATTACCATAGGCCTCCATAAGCATTCGATGCGATTCGGCAGCCGATTTCTTCAAATTGAAGCAGTAAAAGCAGAGCTTCCCACATATGCTCTTTTTCTGGCACAAAACTAGACATGATTACCAAAGGAAAAATTCATGTTGTTGTACGAAATTGCTGACAATGTGCACTAATTAATGTTGACAGATGTCAAACTCATAAAAAAAAAGTATGGCGTGCCTATGGTAGCTTAATACGCTCACTCACGCCATCTATGACCAAACTGCGGATTTAAGCTTATACACCTGGTAAAGATTTTCATATTAATATAGAATTTTTTTTAGATTTTTTTCAATGATAATTTATGTATAATGGCAAAATTAATTAAATATAAAAATAAAATTTGTTTTATAAAAAAAAATATTTTAAAATATATTTTATTAAATTGTACTTTTTGAAGAACAATTTGGATAACATTTTACTAGTATTAGTAAAATGTTATCAAAAAGGAGTTTTCTCCTGTTTTGCTACTATAATAAAAAGAATTTAAAAAATCCTTTGAGGAAACATATAAAAATTATTTGCATTATAGTTAAAAAAATAATAACAAAATTCACAAAAAATCCGCACTTGCATAATTTTTGTAGCCACTGTTCCCCAGAATTGCTTTTACTCGTAATCTTGGAGTAAAAACCTCTTGAAATTTATTATTATTTTAAATATATTTTTTTTTTGAGAATGCATTTATTAAATGAGAATTTCAATTCAAAAAAATTCATATTCTTAAGAAGCTTTTGTCGACGACATAGACCTTGGTGGCATACTGCAGCATGGTGGCTATTACGTAGGTAAGAAATTACTATGGTTACCATAACAATAGTAAACGGAGCCCTAGCAGTCTCGTAGCCGTGTTGGTTTTGTCGTAGTCATCACAATCAAGATCAATATGCATAGTATCACCGTCAATCCCCAATTGCTATGATTATAAATGGGCTGAGAAAAACAAGTAAAATGAAGTGCATTTTCTGAATGCGAATATTGGGAGCTCCACAATGCTGGCTATCTCAAGCCCCTCCTCCCCTCCAACCATTTCAAAAAAACAAAGGATGACAGAGTCGTTGACACTGAAAGGGTAAAACGGGGCAGAGTTATCGATAAAGACATCGGCATCAAATTTGAATAATAATCAAGTGTAATTTTGTGGATTTATGAGGTCGTTGGAAGACTTTGGCAAGTTCCATTCTTAAGTACCGGGTACCGTGGGTGCTTTAGACTTCAGGACTATCCGAATATTGAGAAACTTATCTCATCGTGCCTTTACTTCACAGTTCATATTTTTCAATTGAACAGAATTCTTCAATATTGTTTTTTTTATTTGATATTTTCTGTCGTGAATTACTATTTGGAATATCCGTACTGTCGTCAGTAGGATGACTCTGGTGGTCGTGGGTAGAGCGAACAATCACATCTAATCGTACAACGTAATTGTTTGTAATTTTCATGTTCAAGAAATATGTAATTGATCCATAATAGGTAGGTGGAGGATTATAACCAAATCTGAAAATATTCCATTAAAATATTCATTAGGCACACGAGTTGGAAGTATAGGAAATTTGCTTTGTAACGATTCATTCGTAATTTTTTTCCACGCTAAACTCTAAATTGTTCATTGTGGAACGATAGAATGTCGTCATATGTGTAATATGCAAAAGTACCAAATGCCATCCATCGTTGGAACTGTCTTAATTCTCCAAATACGGCAAGATAATTATCAGCTTTCAAAAGCAATTATCATATTTTGTTTAAATGTTAATTTATTATCCGAAATGTTAAGAAAACTTTTTGTGCTGATTTAGATTTGACCAAGAAATATCTTTTTTGTATTACTATTATTGTAGTTTTGTTTTTTTTTATTAAAATTATATCGTAAAAATAATATTTAAGAGTTTTGAGTAGAATTTTCTAAGAATTTTAAGACTATTTCTTCCTATTAAAACTTTGAATAGTCTTTTACTCTTACTGAATTTTAAAAAAAAAAAATTTTATGGTAATTGTTCTTAATAAATTTTTTTTAAATATAAAAATACGACAGCATAAAGTATCGCTAATTTTTATATTTTATTAAATTACATTATTATTTTGTTAGTTTTTTTATCATTTTCAAGTAACTTACACAGTGTGTCATAAAAATAACCGAACTTATTTTTAAATCATAAAACATGCAGCGCCATCTATTATCGAACTTATTTTAGAAATCATATAATTTGCAGTATTAAAAAGATACATTCATCCAGTGAGTTTCCCAAGATCAAAAACCACTTACAAGTATGTCATCTTGGTACTGTCGATAACATCCAAAGCAGTGTCAATTTTTGTGATAGTAAGGTGAAAATTATCGCCAGGCAATTAAGACCACTTTACTTAACGTTAAAAATTTTGTATTCAACATCAGGGCATTAATGTTTTCCGGCGTCACAATGCTGTCACCACACCTTCTGCATCTCCTATCTATCCACTTGGCGTCGGATGTAGTAAAATAACATGTGTTTTGCATCTCCATATTGCCGGTTTAATTAGATCCAAGTCCCGTCAACAATTGGAATAGGCAGTAGCCATCCTCATCATGTCGTCGGTTAATCCATGGATTCACCATCACAGGGGGATGAGACGTTTGACTCTGTCGTTTGGCCACCACGATTTCGATCGTACAAAATATCTACCTTATACTCAATGCGCTCCTACTGTAGACTGATACAACTTTTCTAATGTAGGTTACTGAGCTCAATGCATTCACTCAGGACAGTGCAGGATCGATCTAGCCTATTCCTCTGCCTGAATCCCCCAAGGTTTGGCATTAGGCATGACACTGCCAACGTTATGTTCACTACCTTTTCCCCAGTCCTGAAACAACAGCCTCGCGGTAATCATTACCCCCAGATACTCCAGCTGAGATTACATCATATTTGTCAATCGTTATGGTAATACGATAACCTGCACTTCCTGCAACTGTAGCCAAGAAGTGTAGTCAATTACAGTTGAAGCCATCCTGTACTGCTACGAAGAGTAGGAATAACGCCTCCACCAGATCTACTTTGTAGGAAATAACATCGACGTATAAAAATGAAATAAAATTTTTTGGTCTCTTTACTTCTCTACCACACCACATTTTATAAACAGAAAAAAATTTAAATCCTCCTATTGAAGAGCAACTATACATGTTACACAGTATGCCCAAAAAATTACCAAACTTATTTTTAAATCATACAAAATGCAGCGCCATCTATTGAAAATTTGCTGCATTAAAAAGATACATTCATCGTTTTTCAAACGCACTTTGAAGACCAAAAAAGTGAACGAATTTTTGATGAAAAAAATGATTTCTCTCATCAACCACCCTCCGTATTTGCCTGATCTATCACCATGTGACTATTTTCTATTTCCAAAATTGGAAACCACAATAAAAGGAGCCATTTTTGTTTTGTAACATTAGCACACTTTTTCATTTATTAAAATGGCTGTAACTTTCACATCTGTCATCCGATTTACATAAATTTAGGTGTGTTTAAAAGAGGATGAATGTATCTTTTTAATGCTGTAAATTCAATAGATGGCTCTGCATGTTGTATGATTTAAATTATTTTTGGGACATACCGTGTAACTACGGTTTTTTTTTAGTACACACCGTGTAACTACTGTAAATATAAATTATATGCAGCACGACACTAGGGCCTATTTAGCAATAGTTTGTCCTTAAGACTATTTAGCGACACGATTTTTTAAGCCTCATTAAAAGTGAAGCACATTCACATTTTAGTGGCAGACCTACTCAATTATGCCATACAAAAAAAATTAAATTTTAAAATTATTTTTGCTTATTAAATTAACTAAATTCAAATTTTTGCTTCTTAAATTTTGAGGTATAAAAATTATATTATCGTATTTGGAATAAAAACTATATTTTCGATTTTAAATTTTAGAAACAAAAAAAACACATTTTTATTTTACAATTTTCGGACAAAAACTAATTTTTGCCTACTTAATTTGGGGGAACCAAAACCTATGTTCCTGCTCCATATTTTATGGGACAAAAATTAAGTTTTTACTTTATGGTCTTAGCGATGAATTCTATTACTTTTCTAAATAATTTTTGGGAAAAAAAATTATAAAAAATTACATTTTCATGCTAATTTTGTTGGGACAAAAACTATGGTTTTACTCAAAAATATTTTAGATAAAAACTGCTATTTTGCTGTGCAATTTTTTGAACAAAAACAATTATTTAATCGATAATTTTTAGAACAGAAAGTAATTTTCTTAATTTGTGGATCCTAAAATCTATGTTTGGTCTTATATCTTTCGTGATCAATTTATGAAAGCAAAAAAATTTTGCCATATATTTTTTGGACCAAGGACTATGTTTTTACTTTACATCTCTGAAAAAAAATCGACTGTTTTATTGTACAATTTTTGAAATGGAAACAATTTTTTTTATGTATAACTTTTTAAAAAAATTATTTTTTCTCCTAAGTTTTCCAAATAATGGGAATAAATTTTCGGCAATTTAATATGATAATAATAAAAATATAAAAAGAATACCAAGAGTCATATAGTCTCAAAACCACTTTGACCCATGAGATCTGTTGTGATAGTGAGGCTTTTAGCGAACCTCAACATCATAATCCCAAACTAACATGTAGACGTCTCTAGCGGGCAATGATACTGCAATCGAAGAGTAAATGTTCCGACGTTTTAACCTCTTTGGAGCAGAAATGATAGATCGATGTGTCAAATTTTCCCTTCTTATTAAGATAATATCTTAGGTCTGGTTTGTTGACTATATGGATCTCCGCCGCACTTTTTTTTTAATTTTTTTAGAGCGTTACACACCAGGAGAGTAACTTTACGGTAAGCTTTTAACCACACTTTCGTAGGACTCAATAATCGACCCAAGCTAGTTCGTTATAGTCGATACCCCCCTCATGAACTGGCACTTACAACAAAGTTAATTTATTGTATCTAGCCAGTTAGCTTAGGACCGTGAGTTTGAGTTGGACATCTGATAAGATAAGAGCTTTCAATGTAGCTTAGCTGTCTGAGATTAAGCAGATCTTTACGTTACGTAGGTTGGATGGAGATTTACCAAGCGTCTGAGATATACGGTAATAAGGTCCAACTATACTCACGCCAATACCCACATCAATTTTAGAACTATACGCATAAAATACGAGGGCTCCCCCTCCTGCCAAGTTAAGCTCCTGTGAAAATTACTTTGAAGAACTGGTGTAAGTTTTGGTTTCCTCGGTATTGCGTCCGAGAGATAGATGTCTTTCTGAAATTCTGTTAGGGTTGATATTAGTTTAAGATGTCCAAACAGGCTGCCTAGCTTAAAGAATTTGTAATGTCCTAACCGGAGAACCCCTTTAGTCGCTTACTTTTTAATATGCAAATGCAGGTCTTAAATAAACCAAGAGCTGTGGTAGGGTATGTTTTTAGAGCACCAGTTATACTAAAGTATACTAGGTTTCGAACCTTAGGCTACCAAACGAGAGTTGCGTAGATGACGATGGGGCTTACTGTTGCCAGATATGTGTATGACCACTGTATCATTTTCGGTTGCAGAACCCAGAATTAACCGAAGAGCCTATAACCACCCCAAATAGCTCTAGTTTTTCTATCAGTAATACTAGTAAGGTATGAGTTCCAGGTCAATTTTTGGTCCAGAATCCTAAGCCTTGGTGAGGTTCAACTTGTGATTCTTAGTGGATGAAACTAAGACCATTTTTTTCATGCCTCTTCATTCGGCCCAATATTGTTTATTCATATTTTTACTTGACCATCAAGACCAGGTCCAGGGTTTAGGACCCTCTGCATTAAACCCAAACTTGTTTCTTTATATTTTACCCTAACTATTACGACAAGGCCATCAGCATAACGTTGTACTTCAAAGCCACCTGCAGATAGTTTGACGAGAAGGTTATCAATGACAAGTAGCCAAAGTAGGGGTGAGAGTAACCTTCCTTATGGAGAAAGCTTAACGGCTCTAAGAGTCACTGAATCGTCGCCCAGTTTAGCTTTGATATTGCAGCTAAAAATTATGATCCTAATCCAGCTAATTGTGCCAACCTAAAATTCCTTGCATAGAGCCAACCTCTCTAAGGACTCATAGGAGGCATTATCAAATGTCCCGTCTACGTCTGGGAAAGCGCCTAAAGCCATTTCCTTATCAAGGAACGTTTTTTCTTATTTGTAGATGCAGGGCAGTTGCAGTAAATTTGCCTATTTGATACGCAAACTGGTTGATGTGTGTATATGATCCTTTGTCGGAATATCATATGAAGGTCTAGAACCTTTTCCATAGCTTTAAGTAGGAACGATATAATGCTAATGGGTCTAAAGGATTTGGGAAAGGATCTCCGTTCTAAATTATAAAAAACCACTTTAACATCCCTCCAGCATCTAGAAAAAAAATTAGCAAATTTAATTGTAAAAAACTGAAACTATCTTAAGTAAATAAATGAATAATCTATGCCCCCAATAAAGGATGTAAAAAATATTTCATGATAGACAAAAAAAAAATAAAAAAACATTTGCTGAATCATATGCACTAGCATAAATTGGCTTCACGCATCATCAACGTTAAAGTTTGGATTTTTCACTACGAAAGTCGTTAAAATGTCATCGATATTTATTTGTAAAAGTTTATTTTTGTATTCTTTCTTTAATTTTTTATCGCCTTTTTTCCATCAATGGGCTTTTCCAAAGCTCTGACTAGACTCGAGATAGAAATCGGTAATCACAGGATTGTCTGATGTTACCATAAACAAATAAGATAAATGCAGAAAAGACTTCATACATTTGCACTTATCTCTTCTTAGAGGGATTTATAAGTGTAAGTCCAATTTCTCTTCTTAGAAAATAAAATATTTGAAAAAAATTATCCTTAATACAATTTTCCTTTACTGATTATTAGAAAATTTCGATTTGCAGAGTGCACCAAAGAGTTTACAGTGACTATCAAATTTTTTTTATGTTGAGAACTTTCCCTTTCGATGATAATCCTTATAGGATATTCTCAATATGTTATGTTGTACAGAAAGGATATATTTTTTAGTATCCTGTTCAAGAACTTTTAAGATTATTCAATAGCGATTATCGTTGTTTGCCTACAGCATAGAATTTTCACTGAGAGTCCTGCCATACGAATATTGATAGGATATATGCAATGAATAAACAAGGCCTAAATTCCATCCTTCCCCAAGTCCCCAAACCATTATCACTCTGTGAGCCTTTCGTATGAGATATCATTTTGGTAATCCAACAACTTGTATACTGTTGATATTCCATCGTGATTGTAAGAGCATTTTACCCAAACGAGAATGATATTGTCAAAAGGATAACATCAAAGTAAATTCAGATTCTCTTCTACATGTTTTAACTTTCTACAAAGGATAAACCATATACCATATCCATCAAACAGGAAGTACTCGTACAAGAGCTAATCTTCTTTTATGAAATTAAATTTTATTAACATTCTTTCTTATTTGTTTGATTAAAATTTGTCTATGGAAAAAGTTTTCTCTGTCATTTTTCCTGAGATTACATTTAATAATAGAACTTTTGATTTTCCCAAAAGTATTTTCATCTTGAATATTTATCGTTAAAATTATTTTATCATTAGCTCAGTAACATTTACTTTTGTTAGTTTTTATTTTACAAAAAATATAGCAATTGAAAAAAAAATTGTAATTATACGTAAATTGATTGTTTTTATAATGGCAATTTTTACTATACTGTAATTTTTTGAGGGATAAGAGGTGTTAAATTTTTTTAATTTAAACCCTCCCTTACCCCCTTCCCTCAAATACTGTAATTTTTTGGTAGGGGAAAAATTTACCAGTATCCTTTTAAGTCTATCTATAATAAACAAATACTAAAATTGTATTGTAACTCATAAAAGATATTTACCCTCCTCTGATGGCTCCTGTAAAAAACTCATATTAGCAAATTGGCAGCGTTCAGAAAATTTTTATTTAAATTTAATGAAAACAAAAAATTTTGTGTTCGCATACAATTTGCTTGTATGAGATTTAAATAAAAAGCGAATTTGATGTTATTTAAAAAATAAAATTACATCGAATTGTTGTCTCACCCTCATAAGTCCGATTAGGCTTAATTGGATTTTAAATTAAATTAGCAGCCAAATTATACGGGTAGATATTAGCTACTATTAGAATTTATTGATTTACAACCACCAAAGAAATGAGAATATTCACACTTGTCAAAAATTAAATTATGAAAACTAAGATATTATCAGCCAATAGAATAATTAGTAGATAATAGAATAGATGAATTTTCTCACAATTATTAAATCACGGTTAATTGATTGTATTTAACATACTCTCCAATTAGTATGAATACAATTAATTGGAATAATAATATGAGACCTAATTAGAATGTATAAATAATTGAATAAATTCTATAAAGTATAGCCTCTAGGATAAAGTTTTATTGTATGAGTAATAAATCAGATTTTGGATTGCAATAAAGATGAAAAGTTAAAAAGAAAAAAAATTTAAAAACTGATAAATGGTTAATTAAATTTTAGAATTTGGATAAAAACTGACAGAGATAAAGCAGATACATGACTGTAATCTTCCGCAAAAAATTCGCAGCTTGATAAGCGAGAAACGTCGAGCCAGGGCCCAGTGGAAACGTGCAAGAATGCCAAATGAGAAGAAAAAACTGAACCAACTACAACGAGAACTGAAACAAGAAATAATTAATTATAATAACGAACGATTTACTGAATACACAGAATCACTGACAACTAATAAGTCACTCTGGACAGCTACCAGACGTATTCTCAAATACAAAACAGCTACACACCCGCTCCGGAATACAGACGGAACCTGGGCAAAAACGGATAAACACAAAGCCGACATCTTCGGCAAACACTTAGAAAACATCTTTAAACCTCACGAAGATGTCGAAGACATTCTGCATGACAAACAAATATTCCGACAAATATCAAATCAGTTGCCCATAAGTCCACCTCCTAAGTTAAATTCACAATAGAACACCTTTCAAATAAAAAAGCCCTAGGATATAACATAATAACTTCAGAAATCCTGAAGCAAATTTCCAAAAAAACCCTCGTCCTTATAACCTATATTTATAATAGTATCCTCCGCACATTATTTTTTCCTTCCCTGTGGAAGTTTTCCATAATTAAGATGATCCCAAAACCCAATAAGCCCAAAAACCTTCCTACCCCATATAAACCTGTAAGCCTCCTTCCCATGTTATCAAAAATCCTAGAAAAATTAATCCTAAAACGCCTTTATCCCATTTTTGAAACCGAGGGTGTCATTCCTCAGCATCAGTTTGGATTTCGACCTGAGCATTCGACTACATAGCGTGTTCGCTAGAGCGAAAGGAATACTGCCCAGGCGTGTTTCTTGACATTCCGCATGCTTTCGACCGTCTATGGCACCCTGGATTGCAGCGAATTGGAAGTTGCAGCAAGTCCTACCCTCGGGTTATTTCCACATCCTTAAATCTTATCTCTCAGACCGATATTTTCAGGTAGCTGAAAATATTGAGTAATCTGACATTTATCCAATTTCCGCCGGTATCCCTCAAGGAAGTATCCTAGGTCCTATCCTTTATAATATTTATACCCATGACATTCCTTGCCACAACAACATCCTAACCGCAACATATGCTGATGATACAGCCATCCTCACACATCACAAAGATCCTTCCATAGCCATTAGTATCCTGCAGAACCACATCCACTCCTTAGAAACTTAGGTCAAAAGGTGGAGAGTGAAGGTAAATGAGGAAAAATCTGCTCATGTAACTTTCACACTCTGCCGAGAACAAATTCCCGACATAACCCTAAAATAGCGTACGTTACCTTGGACTTATATTCGACAAACGGTTAACCTGGAACCTTCATACGAAAACTAAAAGACGTGAACTTAACGGACGATACAAACAATTATTACGTCTCCTAGACAGTAAATCAAAACTTACAACAACAAGTAAACTATTACTATACAATACGGTTCTGAAACCAATATGGACATATGGTCTAGAACTTTGGGATTCAACTAAGCATTCCAACTCCCTTCCAATCCAATCCCTACAATCCCGAATCCTTCGTAAAATTGTCAATGCCCCCATTTTATGTGCGAAACACTGTTATCCACCGTGACCTAAATGTTCCATTTGTTCGTGAACTATACATCTCCCGATATAAAAAATTCCATTCGCATCTATCCTTCCACCCTAATCCTTACGGAAGGGAACATTTCACTCCCACTCTTCCAGAGATTCTCTAAAATTATAAAATAAAATTACCCTGTTCTAGAGGTAACATTGATGGGTGTTTTCCTCCACATGTCCTCATGTCCATGTATATTCCCGTAAAAAATCTGCTTGTTACTAGCATAAGTAGTTGTAGATAACATTTAAAATTAAAAAAAAAAGCAGATATTTTTGCAAAACATCTGCTTAATATTTTTTTACCATACAACAAGACACACTTTAACAAAATATATAAAGCCTTATCAAATCCAGTGCACCTTATTTTATTACCTCTGCTATCTTAAAGCAACTTCCTAAAAAAGGATACAATAGCATCCTCCATTTCTTCCATTACCCTTACTTTGGCAATTCTCCTTAATAAAAATGATCCCAAAACTCAACAAACCAATTAATACACCTTCTTAGTATAGACTAATAAGCCTACTACCAATCCTAGAGAGTTTTTCAAGAACTTTTGCTACGATAGCCCATTCTTGAGTGTAACAACATTTTTCCAAATGACCAGTTTGGATTTAGAACAATTCAACAGTGTCACTGTATTGTAGAATCTTCTCTTGAGCAGAAAGAGTATTCCCTCTAATACATTTGACTTAAGAAAATCTCCTCCTCACTTATTATATCACCATCAAAACCGACCTTTCCGAAAGATATTTTCAAATAATTCAAAATATAGATACCTCAGGGTAGCATTCTGGGCCCTCTCCTATATAATATTTATACCCTTTATATTCCTTCCAATGACAATACCATATTCATAGCTATATATTACATACTGTCATGTTACGAAAACCAAAATACTAACTATTACCATTAAAAAAGCCATATTGATTCTTTTAAAAACTGATTCAGAAAGTGGAAAGTAAAATTAAACGAAAAAAATAGTGTTCATGTTACTTTTACTCATTGCAAAGAATCATCTTTTTCTATATTTGTTAATGACAATATTATTTTGCACGCAAAATTTTCAGATAAACGATCAAAACTAACAGTTGAAAAAAAGTACTTCTATACAATAGAGTAATCAGACCCATATGGACATACGGAATAGACCTTAGCGAGTAAGCCAAGCATTGCAATTCTATTTGAATCCAATCCCTCTAATCGAAAATTCTCCGATCAATTGTCGGTAGTTCCTATTCTGTGAACTATCCTCTTCTTAAAGAAATATCTTCAACTACCCTTATAATAAACACTCAATGACGTATTAAAAGGCAATGTCCTCGTTACCTTTTAACGCCTTAAAATAATCACGATAGGCAGAAAAACCTCGATGGATATTTACTCTTTCATCATATATTCCCGTCAATGTGTCCCTATTAAAATATCTGCTTTGTAGAACAATAAATAGTTGTAGATAAAAATAAAAAGAAAAAAAATCTGCTTTTATTTTACGTATATTAATTTGATTTTACTATGATTCGGCCGAATTATGCCCCAAACTTAGGCGCCAGTTTTTTTTTGTAGTAAAATTTCAAACTACAATTTTTACCAGAATCGTAAAATCTCAAAAAAATATAATAATACAAATTAAATAAAAATACATAAAATATAGAATATAAAATCTTGCTGATAATGATTTTTTTTCAATTTTTTTAGAAGCCTGTATATGCCATACCAGGAAGAGTAGTGTAGTGTGCCTACAGTATATACTGTAGTGCGGAGTGTGACTCCAGGATGCGCCGTAGTATATTGACACACTGCATTATATAAATTTTCTTAGTAGGCTTAGATGTGAATTGAGAAGTTTACTCATTACATTCGAATAAACATCTTCGGTTATTAAAGTACGAGGGTCATTCAACAAGTACTTAGCCTACAAAAGAAAAACGAAAATTATGGAAAGGTGGCAATTTATTTTTCCACATAATCTCCTTCAAGCTCGATACACTTGGCCCAGCAATGCTCTAACTTTTTTAACCCGTCCAAAAAATACATTTTCTCGAGGGAAGCAAAATAGGCCGCCGTGGCGACGATGACCTCCTCATTCGACCCAAATCTATTCCCGGCGAGTGATTTTTTTCAGGTTTGGAAACAAAAAGTAGTCACAGGGGGCCAAATCTGGAGAGTACGTTGGATGGGGCAGCAATTCGTAGCGTAATTCGACCAATTTGGCCATGGCGACGGTGGAAGTGTGAGCCGGCACGTTGTCGTGGTGGAACAGCACTTTTTTCTTCACAAGGCGGGGCCGCTTTTTCTTTAATTCGACGTCAAATTGGCCCAATAAGTCAGCATAGTAGCGCCCCGTGATTGTTTTACCCTTCTCGAGGTAATCGATGTGGCTAACACCTAGTGAATCCCAAAAAACGGTGGCCATCACCTTTCCGGCCGATCAAATAGTTTTCGCCTTCTTCGGAGCACGTTCACCGGGTGAAGTCCACTGTTTCGACTGTTCCTTGGTCACGAAACGACGCAAGAACTCCGCTGGATTGCGCTGAAACATCGCCAAACACGTCGCCGATGTGGTCTCACGGTTTCGCTTGTTTTCCGGTGTGAGCAAACGCGGCACCCATCGCGCCGACAGCTTTCTCATGCCCAGTTCTTCGTGTAGAATATGATGCACCATTCCTACTGCCATGCCCACAGTCTCAGCTATCTCGTGAACCTTCAATCGACGGTCTGCCAACACGAGATCGTGGAGTTTTTTAACGTTTTCCTCCGTAGCAGCCGTTTCCGGGATACCTGGGCGTGGCTCATCAAAAACCGACGTGCGGCCACGAACAAACTCGTCAAAAACTTGACGGTCGCCATCGAAGGAGAAGAGTCGCCATACACAGCATGCAAGCGATCTTTGATTTCGCTGCGCGTTTTCCCTTCCAAAACCAAGAATCTAATCACCGAACGATATTGTTCTTTTTCCATTTTTGAGCTTTAAAAGGCTCTCAAAACAAAAAATAATAAAGGGAATCGACTGAAACTTTGACTGCATTTACCATCGTGCAGTACATTTTTTTAGTAACCTACTACTGATAGTAGTAGGCTACTAAAAAAATGTACTGCATGATGGTAAATTTCTTTTGTGACAGCAGTTCCATCGGGCGGTGAGGCTAAGTTCTTGTTGAATGACCCTCGTACTCACGATTCGCATAAATGTAATCCATAGTTTGTTGCTAATTGCAAGTTTTCGGCAACGAACAGTGGAACACATGTATTCGGATCGTGAATACTTTACACACTTTACAAAGCCCTTAAAAATTGAAAATCAAATTTTCAACAAACAGAAAATTATGAACATTTCCTGAAAATCAGGAAATTTTCATAGTTTTCTGTTTGTTGTATTGTTAATTTTGTTTTTAAATTTTATGACAAAATATTTCATTAATCACCGAATTTTGGTATAAAGCTTCTTGCAGGACTCGCTCTTTTTGAAGTAACTTTCGTTGACTTTTTCGCATATTTCAGGCTGTAATTGGGCCATTACTTAACGGATTTTGGTTTTTAAATGATCTAAAATTTATGAATTTGTCAATTTAAGTATAATTTTTATATTTTATATATTATAAATCACATCCCGAAATTAAGTGACCTAGAACATTTTTCTGAAATAAAACTAAAATTTTATCTTGTTGTGTGGCGCCATATTTTTGAAACCATTTATGATTTTTCTTCATTTTTAAAGAAATGCTGACCAATGAAATTTTCAGACCAAAATTTACAATAGACAGTCACAAAGGGTTCTCCATAATTATTTATAAGTTTTTAGATTCACAAATATAGAGCAATTTTGCCTAGTGACGCATCCATCGAGCAAGAAATTAGCCTAATCGGTAAAGATAATAATTTCATTTTAAATATGATTACCGTTTGTCTCGGATTTTCCAGGATAGAACCGAATTCCAGCTCTGCGTCCCGCATAGATAAATGTCCCGAAAAATGTTCCCATATTTAACAAATTATCAAAATAAATATAGTTTCTTTAGTATTTTCACGTACGGATCATTTTCTTTTAGCAAATATATTGGGTTGCTCGGAAAGTAATTTCGTTTTTTTTTTAAATATAAATAAAAACGCGATTTTCTTATAGTGAACTAATATTTTATTCAACTAAATATTATCCAGTCGGATCCGATACTCTTTGCCATCTTTCTGGCAGAAGCATAATTCCACGCTCATAAAGTTTTTGTTCTTTGCTGAAAAAAACCTGATCCAAATGATTTCTGACCTCCTAATTTGAATTAAATATTTTACCGTCTAAAAAAATTTGTAGAGACCGGACCAAATCATAATTGGAAGGTGCTAGGTCTGGTGCGTATGGTGGGTATGGTAGTTTATCCTATTCAAGCTCTAAAAGCCTTACCGAGTGGTCAAACTTATATGTGGTTTTGCATTATCCTGTTGGAACACTTTACCTTTCCTATTGACCAATTCTGGCCTTTTTTCTTTAAGTGAATTATTAAATTATAGTTCAGTTTTACCGAGTGGTCAAAAAGCTTTTGGTCAAACTTGTATGTGATTTCGCTAAATTGTGTATTTATCAGCAAACGAAATTACTTTCCGGACAACCCAATATTTAGTACCAGAAAATGAAATTATTTGATGAAATTTGATATTTGAAAAGATACGGAAAAAATCGAAAAATTATATGCATTTTGTTATTCTTAATTTAAATATATTTTTATTGTATTTTTATTTATTTCATTAGGCGTTTTAGTATTTTACAAAAATATCCCAGATTTTATTGCAGAAAAAATGTTAACCTAAGTCTTAAAACACAAAACGCGCTTACTGCAAAATACCACTTTTGCAAAATGTTTTTACATTTTTGATATAATAAAATGATCCATATTATTAAATAGCAAATTAATATCTAAGTAAATATAAATTTAAATAATAATTTTGTTAAATTAATATTAAATAACAAAAATATATTTTCCAAATCTTAAAATGAATAATCTTTAATTTGTGGTAATTGTTAAAAAAAAGTACCTACGTAACAGTTAAAATATAATTTATATTATAATTTAAAATACTCTAAAATAATTAAAAAAAGAAACTTTTAAAATTTTTAAAAAACACTCTATTATTAATAAAATATTTGACTTTTAGCTTCAACTAACAAATTAAAACCACTTTCATTAAAATAAAAAAAAATATATTTTTATAATATTATCAATAAAAATATTTAATAAATACTATAGTTAAGATTAGTAAAAATTGATTTTTCCATATAATACCAGATAATTTTCCATTAAATTGCACTTCACTTCCACCTTGTTATCATCATTAACGTCACGTCCTTTTATCTATTTTTTGTTCTCTATAAATTGTATTTTTTTTTTCTTCAATTTAAGAAATTCTTCTTAAAGAATTATGCAAAAATAATGTGAAAAAAAAATAACAACATTTGAAAATGAAAATTTTTGCAATTGTAATAAAATCGGCTGTAAATAATACGAAATTTTCCTCTCATCAAACTTGAGAACAAAGTCTTGCTGCTTAACAGTGACGAGTTGAATTCTGAATTTTGAAGAAGAAAAATAATATTAATAGCTGAATAAATAAGAATGGATGAAAGCCGATAACAAATCGATTGATTGAATCAAAATGCCATAACAATGTGACCGAAATTGTTTCTTATCCCAATCCAAACAATAAACATTTTCTTTTTGTGGGGATAAGTTTTGTTTCGTGTGTCCAATTGGGTGGCGATAATGATCTAGAAATTCAGCCAGCTTTGAGGTTTAAATCGCTTGTTAAAATACTCATCGTTATCACGTTTTAAACAAATTCTCTTATACATAATTTACAAAAATTTCTTTTACCAACGCTAATTAATAATGCTTAGTTAGAATAAAAATAGTATCAAATTACTGAGACATAAAACATTATATTTTTTATTATCAATTTGGTTTTATTTTCCTATTTTTTTTTAATTATTCCAAATATTTTAAATTAGCTTTTATAAAATATTATCAATTTTCGTCTTTTCATCTTATAAATATATTCAAATTTTCCAATTTTGATAAATTATTACTTTTTGATTTTATCCAACAAAAAAAATGGATATTTAAATTTTTCAGAATTTTTCTTATTAAATGGAATTTTTTTTTTGATTGTTAATTAAAGACAGATTGAATTAATCAAAGATTATTTAATTAATTGGATAATGTCTTATTTTAAGAGGGATATAAAAAGTTTCTTAATCGAATTATGCATACCAGGTATTAAGCTACCATGGGCCAGCCATACTTTTTTTTATGAGTTTGACATCTGTCAACATTAATCAGCGCAAATTGTCAGCAATTTCGTACAACAACATACATTTTTCCTTTGGCAATCATGTCTAGTTTTGTGCCAGAAAAAGAGCATATGCGGGAGCTCTGCCTTTCTGCCTTAATTTGAAGAAATCGGCTGCCGAATCGCATTGAATGCTAATGGAGGCCTATGGTGACAGTGCTTTATCGGAAACAATGTGCCGAGATTGGTACAGGCTCTTTTGGACGAAGACGATACTCAATCGCAAAAAATCAGCCATTTCCATGCGTCTGCGTGCCATGGGGAAGATTGGAAAGATCGGAAAATGGGTGCCGCAAAGATTGAACGATAGGCAGATGGAGCGACGCCAAAACATAGCGAAATCTTACTCGCTATATATTTTGAGAATCCTAAATGCAAGAAATCGTGGCTTGATCCCGGCCAACCATTAACATCTTCCCCAAGACCAAATCGCTTCGGACGGAAGACGATGCTGTGCGTTTGGTGGGATGAGCAGGGTATCGTCTCTATGAGATGTTAAAACCTGGTGAAACTGTTAATGTCCACCGCTACCACCAACAACTGATCAAATTGTACAGTGCTCTGCGTGAATAAAGGACGGATTATCAACAAAGACTTGAAAAGCTGATTTTCCTCCACGACAACGCAACATTGCATACGTCAAAAATGATTCGAAACTACTTGGAGACACTCAACCGGGAGGTGCTACCCTACCCCGCTTATTTACCAGACCTGGCCCCTTCCGACTACCACCTGTTTTCGTCGATGGGTCACGCGCTCGCTGACCAATACTTCGATTCTTACGAAGACGTCCGAAAACGGCTTGATGAGGGGTTTGCTTCGAAAGAGAAGGAATTTTTTTAGCGTGGTATCCACAAATTGCCCGATAGATGGGAAAAATGTGTAACTATATGGGTCATTAGTACTTTGAATAAATTGGTTTTTGCTTTCCTTTTAAAAAACAGCGGATTTAAGATTATATACCAGGATTTTCTTATACTATCAGACGTTGGTAGAGGGAGAAGGAAGGGTTGATTAGATTTGCTTAACACGGTTAAGACATACCAAACTCTACAGTGTATAGCATTTTTACCCCACTAAAACTCATCTCCCTATTCATCAAATGTGTCTCTTCATGGGACCACCGTTAGCCTTTAATCCTTTCTAGGATATACGGTGCAAATTGTGGGGTGAATAGTGTGGCATGTCCTCTAATCGATAACTCCCAATATCGTTGGAATCTCCTAGCACTCTATCATTTCTTTCCTCCATGCTGACGGTGCGCCGATGATTGTCCTTACCCACTAAAACTCACCTTCCTATTCTTCAAATGTGCCTCTTCATAGGACCACCGCTAGACAACAATTCTTACTAGGCTGTAAGCTCACCTCTTCTGACTCTTCCCTTATGACGGAGATTCGTGATTACCCGGGTTATGTATTCAATTACTACACTCGAACATGCCTGCAATACCATCGTTTTTACAATGAAATACAAATGCCGCCCTTCAGGGACAGTTGCGCTTGTCCTGAGAGGTACCTAAGCCTATAAGCAATACTCTCTACTCGACAGAGTCGAGATTGGCTAATTTTTTTTAAGATTTACCTATATCAACGCACTACTCAAAATAGAATTTTGGAAGCTTATATGAATGTGGGATTGAGGTACAAAAAGCCGTTGGAGTTTATTAGAAAGCATACGAAACCTTCCAATGCCCGTCCACATCTCAGACTTCACCATAGCTGGCTACCAAAATTTTATAACCCACAGCCATCTCGAAGCCTCTACCAAGAGTTAGAGTACATTCCAGAAAATGGGAGCCCTGACCCTGTGTTCGCATTTAAAACAGATTACTCTGTATTAGAAGTGATTCCCCTTTCGAGTCCCCATAGAAACGCCTACCAGAATTTCAGGATTTGCACTCTTAAAGAACTATTAGACTTTTGGTGACATTCACCGCTCTGACCCTGATTTCGCACATAAAACAGAATGGGAGCCCTGACCCATAGCTTTTAACCTCTGTCTGGACCCTCCATTGTTAAGCATGATCTTTGCTGCGGCATTTACAACGCGACTTGCTTTTTGGACCAGTGATTTTTAAATGTTCGGCAAAGTTAATTCCTGTAAAATTATACCTTTTTTTGGTACTACCTCGGCTTTTTTATCAGCAAGTTCCAGCCAATTCCGTGCAATGCAGACTGCGTCAGTTTTGGTTTGTGGTAAAGTCCTCTAGGAATTTGCCGATAGTAATCACCTCAAAGTCATCCGCGAAAACCAACCAAAGTTACACATTTTGGTATCGGGATTTTGAGCATCTCATCAAAATTAGTCCGAAGACAAAGCCCTGTGTGACTCCTCCTCTGAGCTTATCGTTTTTTATTCCTAATTCACTATGATATGACAGCTTTTTATGGGTAAGTTAACCTCCGATTATTTTTCTAATACGTATATAATCCGAAACTTTCAGACAAAAAAGCTCATTAATTTGTGTTCATTCAGAAGCACTATCATTTATTGTTTAAAGCCCTAATAATAAAAACTAGTTTAAAAATAACTAAAATCACATTGTCCATGTTACAATAAAAAGTATAATTTTCTTTAATTTATGAAAATTCATAAAACTGCAAAAATTAATAGTGAACAGAAAATGTTCTTTATGCAAAAAAAACTCTAAATAATACCAAACGTACTCAAATAAATAGTCTCTCGCCTACAGGGTGGAAATATGAAAATTTCAATTTGAATGCATTTTTATTTTGAACTTTACTTTAAGAGACCTTCTAACTGCATAAAGGACCTTATCATTTAAACTAGATGGAGTTTAGAAACTATTTTACCTGAGGTCAATTTCGAAAAACTATAAAAACTTTATTATTGGTAACTAGAAACTCTTTTACTATCAGTATTGCTACCAGTTCTATTAGATATTGTCTACTATGCCCATTGTCCATGGCTACCCCTATTCTAGTAGAATTGCTCAATTTTTGTTCGTTTGCATAAATGAATCTAAGAGGATTAAATTATGTGCAAAATTTAAATTCTCAATACTATGGAAAATAGGATGTACTAGATTTCTTGTCACAAATCCACTTGCAGCAAGTTCCATGCAAATTTTGGATAAACTTTCGTTATAACATTTTCTGGACTATTCAAGATGAACGATATTATTATGCCAACTGTGAGAACTTTGAATTTCTGAATTTTAAGTTGGATATTTTCAAGAATCCTAAAAATGAACACATCGCACAGTCATCCTTGTATATTCATAGTTCTATTTTGAGTATTTTCAGTTCAGTCTGATACTGCTCTAATGCAGGTAAATGAAAAGTTCAGCTTCGTTTATATGAGTTCATGTGCTAAATATACCAACAATGTAAAATAAGCTGAAAAGGACATTAGAGTTTCCGATTTTTGCATGCTCTCTTGAATGGTATTATGTTCTACCATCCATTATGATCCGCTTATCAAAATTTTGTCAGAGGTTAGATACTGCATTCTACTGAGACAAATCTACACTTAGAAATATGGCAATCGATATGTGAAAAGGACATCGTTGTCACCATCCTACCGTCATCATCGTAGACGATTGTGTCGATTTAGCTTTTGCACTGGTAAGCCTTCTTCCGTCTTCGAATAGCTTATAATCCGCTCTAATATCTTCTATTTAATCGAATATATTGTAGACTTAGTAACAGATACTACTACAGTTGACAATGAGTATACACATATGTACTCCCTTTTGCTACTAAACATATTAACCCGAATTAAAGGATTTCTGTTTAGTATCGATAATCAGTATAAAATTGATTTTTAAAATTATTTTCATCTTTGGTTATTTGATTTTTACATTTTCTTCATTTCTATGAGAGAGAAATGATCTTTTCTGCGTGCATATACAAATTACAAGATTGGCAGTCAGTCTTAGCTGAACATTTTCTGTGCCCACTAAAAATTCAGTTGCGTGTGCCTATGCTGTAAAAATGTTATTTATGACTTTCAATTACCACGTTAAAATTTCAATAAGCCATCATCATATGCAAGAGTTATTGACCAATTACTTCGATTTATTTGTTCTGGCGGTGTTATTTAACAGTAGAGGAAACGAATAAGCTCTGAACAAACTGAATAAGCTAACAAAAACAATTCGACAATGGACCGATGGGGATGCTTTCGAACAGTTTGAGCGAGAACTCTTTAGGAATTCCGTCCACCAGATACTATAATAAAATGGCAAAAAAATATTTATATATATTTTAATATCAGAAAAAAATTGCTGGCAACGAACGATAAATCGAACCAAAAAGAAGAAGAAAAAGGAAAAGGCAACCGTTTATGTATGGTCAACCATAGCCACTGAAGAACAGTCACAATCGTAACAACCACTATTGCGTCTATGGACTGCTTAACCATAGCCAAGGTATATGCTTGTATATATGTGCCAATACGGCCAAGAATCTATCCTGTCCTGAAAGTCAGATAGTGGGATGCGAAAATATCCATTCAGTCATATTTTCACTTACACAGATAGTTAGTCTTTTTTTTATGCTTACGCTCGTAGATAGCCTAAGATAGATAGCCAAATAGCCAGAAAGCCAGACCAATTGAAGACCAATCGTGATGATATATGCGAATATTTTATGGTCGGTCCCATGTGTGGTGTGTCAAGGCTTGAACGGAATAAGCATAATATCGGAGGAATCGTCGAATTTTCGAAAGCAATCATCGATGCAGCAGATGCAATTCTCTTCAATAATGCATGGCAATGGACGAAAAAAAAATTCTCGAATGAAAAAGCACAGCATCGAATGAATAAATATTAAATTGTAATAATAATAATAATTTTGAAAATGTTGAAAACTAATAAAAATTTATTTCTCTGATATAACTTTTATTTTATTACGAAATAAAAATTGGTATTTTTTTAAAATTGTTTAAATCTTTATCTATGTAGGAAGTATGGCATGAAAGTAATGAGACTACTTGTACATTACTTCCTGTTAGACGTACACTAATAAAAAATTAAGTTGCATTTTTGTAGTGAGTTAAGAGAAATTAAACAGCGAAACCTTTGAAATCGAATTTTTTGCTGAGCTTGATGAATTCTAGAGTTCAAGCTGAAAATATGCTCCCTGAGACTATGTGTAATATGCGTTATCGAGGATAGAGTTTTTTCGGTGTTATAAAGTATTTAATTAATAACTAATTAAAGTGTGGGATAAATATAGGCTCTTGTGAGGTCAGATAGTTCTTTTAGGCGCTCCATCTTAGGACATTTCAGATACTAAGATTCTCCACCAAGAGTCAACGCCTCTTAACACACGACTATTTTCATCAACAAATTTTTGTCGGAAAAAGGGATTACTATAGTTAATTTAACTAAAACTCCCACCTTCCCCTTACCCCTCAACATCTAATCTACTGATCTAAGTGCCCGTTTATTTTTTTTTTATTCCTTAAGATCAGAAAATGAAAAAAAGTACATATCCACATCCTTTAACACGCAAAAAAATTCAACCAAATTTTTATTATGTTAAAAATTCATCGACACGAAATTTTTAAAAATTTATATTTTTTATATACAATTTTTTTTTAAATCTATTAATTTATAGCTAATTATACCAAGAGTATAATCTTAAATTCGCTGTTTGGTCATAGATGGCGTGAGTGAGCATATTAAACTACCATGGGCACGTCATACGTTTTTTTTTATGAGTTTGACATCTGTCAACATTAATCAGTGGACATTGTCAGTAATTTCGTACAGCAACATACATTTTTCCTTTGGGTTTGTGCCAGAAAAAGAGCATATGTGGGAAGCTCTGCTTTTCTGCTTCAATTTGAAGAAATCGGCTGCCGAATCGCATTTTGACTTTTGGGACAAGAAGCGTGAAAATCGGCCTAGGAAGGATGACAACCATCAATTGCAGGCTCTTTTGGACGAGGACGATACCCAATCGCAAAAAATGCTCGAGGTGCAATTGGGTGTTACTCAACCAGCCATTCCCATGCGTCTGTGTGGCATGGGGAAGATTGAAAAGATCGGAAAATGGGTGCCGCATGAATTAAACGATAGGCAGATGGAGTAATCCCAAAACACATGCGAAATCTTGCTCGCCAGACAAAAAATAAAGTCGTTCCTGCATCGGATTTTGACAGGCGATTAAAAGGGGATATATTTCGAGAATCCTAAACGCAAGAAAACGTGGGTTACTGCCGGCCAACCATCAACATCTTCCCCAAGACCAAATTGCTTCGGACGGATGCTCTGCATTTGGTGGCATCAGCAGGGTATCGTCTACTATGAGATGTTGAAACCTGGTGAAACTGTCAATGCCCACCGCTACCACCAACAACTGATCAAATTGCACCATACTCTGCGTGCAAAAAGGACGTATTATCAACAAAGACATGACAAGCTGATTTTCCTTCACGACAACGCACCATTGCATACGTCAAAAATGGTTCGAAACTACTTGGAGACACTCAACTGGGAGGTGCTACCCCACCTCGCTTATTCACCAGACCTGGTCTCTTCCGACAACCACCTGTTTTCGTCGATGGGCCACGCGCTCGCTGAGCAGCACTTCGATTCTTACGAAGACGTCCGAAAATGGCTTGATGAGGGATTTGCCTCGAAAGAGAAGGAGATTTTTGGGCGTGGTATCTACAAATTACCCGAGAAATGGGGAAAAATATGTAGCTAGCGAGGGCAAGTTCTTTGAATAAATTCTATTCTTTAAAAAAAATTGGTTTTTTTTACTGAAAAACAGCGGATTTAAGCTTATACACCTTGTATGTTGAAAATTCAAAATTACAATATATAAAAATCGTATAATGCCAAAATTTAAAGAAAAAAAATATCTTAAATTTTAATTTTAACTTAAATTTTCAAAAAAAAAAAACAAAAAAAAAACAGAAAAAATCAACAACAAAAAATATGAAAAATTTCCAAAAGAAAGTTGGTGAAAAATGTCCAAAAGAAAATAAAATTGATTTTCCCAATTATATTTTTTATAGCGAAAATTTTAAAAGTATTTTAGAATTAGAAAAAAATACTTGAGAAACATTTTAAAAATCCAATAAAAAAATTATTTTCTTCTGACAAAAGAACACAGTTTGAGGTCCTTGGAAAAGCTCATTTTAGACCATGTACTAAAGGTTGTACATTGCTGCTAAAATATAGGAGGTGGTATCTAATATTTTTTTAAGGGGGCTTAATGTAAATTTATGTCCTTTGCACAAAAGAACCTTGACCCCTAAACCAAAGACGGTTCATCATCTGATAAATTACGGGGCTGACGAACCTTTTTATTCCGGCTAATAAAATTAATTTAAGTTTAACTGTATGTATAGATTAATGTGTAGAAAAATAGATTTTCTTTTTCTAAATATTCGTAAATTTCTAATATATTTGGAATTGTTCTCCTTTATTTTTATTTTAAATAATTTTTCTTAACAAATAAAATAATTTCATAAAAACTTTATACTCAATTTTCTGTAAGTTTAAATTTTTATTTTAATAACAACCAAAAAAAATAATAGTTTTTTTTATATTTTACTAAAGTGTTCATATTTTTTGATTAGTGTAATTTATCAAGTGAACTTTGGAAATTCAAAAATTTATATTTGCATTTAATAATGAAACAATTTTTTTTTCAAAATTATTAAAGTTAGAATTTGTTCATTATTTAGAGTGTCCTTTATTCTAATCTCATATATTTATTTATTAATTAAACATTTTTTTTTTAAAAAAAAAAAGCTTATATTTTGTATGTGTACATTTTCTAGAAAAGGACAAATAATAAAACCTTTGGAACCAATCAGTCTGAAAAGTAAAAATTTTTTATATCGAAACGTTATTGAGGAAAAAGGTAAGAACAAAGGATAAATTTTTTATTATCGTGCAAATAAAGATTTACAAAAATAAATTAGGTCATTTGATAAGGAAGAGATTCTATTCGTATACGTATAATGAAATCTGAAATAAGCAGATAGACTGATTTCATGCCTAAATGAATAATGAATTTTTCCGCCTATTCACATAGCTCCCCATGGCCCCAAAATACTCGTATATTTAAAAAGTTTTCGTAGCTAATCTAACCTTAGTACTGTATTGTTTTCAGATGGCTGGGAAGCACTCGATTTTATGGTGGACTGCTGTCGTTATGATAAACATTTACGACTTTTTGGGCCTCTGTCATCTAGTTCCGGTTCATTCGGCATACATCGCTCATCCATATTTATCCAATGTGAATGTTTCGAATTCAATTCCGAAACAAAACGGCAATAAATGCCACAGCCAATCTTAAATGTGTATTTATCCAATGAAAATTTATAAGAACGCGCGTTGTCCAAAGGCAAATAACGCGATGGGCAGAGAGTGTGCAAAGAAGAAACGAACAGAAAAATACACCAACTAACTTTGATACCAAATTTTATTTTATTACAGATGGAAAAAAGTGATATAATTAAACGGACATCGTATTTCTAGTTTTGCTGGATTCTTATTTTATGTACTATCTTAATTTTGAGTGATTCCACTAGTCTCTAATGCGCGTAAATTATTTTATTGCACATTTATTCCAATTATTTAACTTTTATTTACTATTATTATTGTTATATTTATACAAACATTTTTTTTTGTGACTATATAGTTTATATGTGTAATTTGACAAAATTATGCAAATTTAATGAATTTAATTTAATATTGTTACAATGTCATCCTAATTAAATAGATTTTTTTGTAAATACGAGTAGTACTTTTTAAATGGCTATTAAACCTTATACAATATATTATAAGGATATATATACGTAGCTTGGCCGGGGTATGATAGATTTTTCTAATCCATCAATTTTTAATGAAAATTAAAAACTTGCAAATATTTTATATAAAAATTTTGAGCAAAGAAATAAATTATCGTATTATTTAAAAATCGATTTTGTAACGACAATTTTTTAATTGATCAATTTTTATTGATCTCTGCCGCCATATTGTCTATAAGACCTCACAAAATCCAACAGTATATTATCACTTTAAATTTTTGTTACAAATATTCTATTAAATTTTTAAAAAAAATACTTTTTATTAAAAATTATTATAGTTTGTCTAGTTAAGCATTAAAAATATAAATATGAAATTAGAAATCAATAAAAAAAATTATTTTACCAAATTTAAACATTTGTCAGGTTTAATATTTTGAAAAATCAACTTTTAGGGGTGTACTAGGGGTGACTATTGTCGCACTTAAAAAATTTATTAATATTCTAAATATACACATTCTCAAGTATATGTAAACTATAAACTTTATTTATTTTATAAGAACTAGCAAAATAAAATAAATTTTTTCTTTACTGATTGGCTTGGAATCAATTGAAATGATAATGCAGTGTTGATCAAGCAAATTAATGTCGGTAATGCAGTTCGTCGAATTTGAATGTGGGGGAAATTAGTCACACACTAAACTTATTAAAACAAAATAAATACCAGATGTTTTATGGAAAAATCTTTCAAATTACCCTTAATTATCAGAGTATACCCTTTCTCAATTATTTAAAAATAATATAATAAAAAACTAAATTGGTATTATTACAAGTTTATTTAACATTCTATTGACTATACTTTGTTTTGTCCTTCTTTTAGCACTTGTCGTACATTCATATTAATGCGGGAATCTTTAAGATATTCATTAAAATCATGCCAAAAATTCGCATCAGAACAATGTTTCCAAAGTTGTTCATTTAAATCACCCAATTCGCAGGCTTCAGAAGATTGGCTTCTTTTCAATTTTTTTGTCATATGAGCATAATCACAATCATCCGAGTTAACTGACAATAGAAGAATCTCCAATAATTCTATTTATTATATACTAAATATTTTATATAGACTTAATTTACCCTGTTCATCGTCATCAAATTCATTCCATGGTTCTGTTGAACTTTTCATTATTTTAGGGACTGCGTGATAACACAAACGACTTTCTTTTGACATTATAACAATGTCGCCGCTTTTTAAAAATAAAGCAGTTGGCTTTTCTTCTTTAGTCGATCCACCAATAAGGAATATTGCTGTTTGTCCGAAACTTAATTAAAAAAATAAAGTTAACGCTGGAAACACTTTATATGGAAGAGCCTACGTTCATGTTACCTTAATGAAAACAACGGTGCTTCCAAGTCACTTTCTGAATGATCTGTATGGCCAGCCAATGTAGTGCCAATGGGATAGAAATTAACTATTGCCGCTTCCGCTGAGTATTTACCAAATTTCAGTGTTTTAGCAAAAAACGAGCAGAGCCCTTTAAGATCCTCTGGGAAATCGTTTTTCATCTCTTCACTGTAGATTTTTGTGTCTCAATCATGATGATAACCCACCGTTGCCCAACGCATGGAGTTCTTCAACTTATTCCGTTCGTGCGTGTCTTTAGTAGAATGTATATATTTCCACCAATTTCCACGGATATCCTCGTTGAAGATGTGCTTGTTCAAATTGACTACATTTGGTGCTTTGGTGTAATCACGTAACGCTCTCGATATCCAATACCTTTGGCCTTTACCTGTAAATGGATTTCTGACAAAAATTAATCCAGGTCGTTGTTTCACCTCATAGCATCGCCACTTTGATATCGGTATAAGTCCAGTTGGCAGATTTTTTACGGAATCTGTGGGGCACAATTTAATCTCAGTCAACTCCTAGAATTGCTTCAAATTTACACTTGACTTTGTAACAACAAAATCGTCTCTTACAATCTTATCTGGATTATCGAAATCTAATACATCTACCAAACTGGGCGGACATTGTTTCGATTTATAAAATTTAAACGTTTCAGCGAACATCAAGGTAAATTTATGTAATAATTTAACATAAAATCAAATAAAAAGTGAGGCAATATTGAACTGATATATGGGAAACGTCAAAATTATTTTATGTTATTTTTCTTTGCTATTCGTTTTTACGATAAGAATAAGAATATCGTAAATTATTTTATAACAGTAGAACAGTTTAAGAATAGTACGCGTGCGATTTTTGACATTTCAAATGAAAACAATTCGACAGTTCGCAAAGGTTTTTTGTTTTGATAAATTGGGAAGAGCATAAAATGGATTTTGCCGAATTAAAAAATGATACAAATTTCATCACGCAGACAACAAACGTGACTACAGCTCTGGATAATATTAGAAATCACCTAAAATTAGCACTCGAATATAAACAATACAATGACTTGAGCATGCAGGAAAAAGTCAAATTCGATACTTTTCTTTCATATTCAATAAATTCCTTGTTTTGGATATATCTAAAGATTCAAGGAGTCGACATGAATTCAGTGAGTTATTGCCATTTCTTCATTATAATAGTCTGAAATAAATCCAAATTAAAACTATAATTTTTCTTTACAGCATGACATTAAAGATGAACTTTGGAAAATAAAACAGACTATGATACGTAACAAGGAGATTCACGACAGAAACACAATCCGCCCAGTGTTAGACAAACGCGTCGCAGCTCGTTTCATCAAGCACGGAATACACCATCGAGAAAATAATTCTATTACTGTTACAATGAACAAAAAAAAGAAAAACAAAAGAGAAAAAAATGTTCAACCGCAAAATAAGAAAATTAAATTTGATGAGAATTTATCCGATTAAATAATACAATAGTTTAGGAAATTTTTGAAAAGCGGTCTTTTTTTTATAAATAAACATAGAAATTTGCATTTTCTTATGTAAATATATTTGTTAGTAATATTTGTAAGCTATAATTTTATTTATTTACAAGTGGAAGCTTTTTTTCCATACGAAAATGAAAATAAATTCAAATTTAATATAAGATAGGGTTCAAATAGGTTTTACTTTTTAAAAAGTAAAACCATAATAATATTGCAAAATTTGATATACGGTTTATTTAAAATGTTCAAATAGTAAAAACAAAACTGATAATTTATAATAAATAAATAAAATTTTATCTCGAGAATTAGTGTTATATCGATTGCATTGAAAGTGTTCGTATGTACGAAATTCTTGATAAGGTCTCGTAGTGTAATGCTAATTAAGTATGTATGGCCACACATTCAAAATTAGAAAGTCATGCAAACTTATTCAGTCAGTACTGAAAGTTCGTTCGGTCTTCCATGTCAGTTATTGTAAGACATACTTTGTATTGCTTCCACCATGAGTCGTGAATCAGATATTTTACTACCGATTTGTGATAAAAAATCCATAGAATTGATTAACTATCTTAAAAAATCCTTACCAAGTTCAATCGAGGGTCACCATTTAATATATAATTATAGGAAATCTATGCGAAAAATCTCATTCGATTTAAATAAAAAAATTAATTCACCAAGTCGGCATAATTTGTGCTTCTATTAAAAAAAATAGAAAACGCCGAAAACTGCACTTTTATTGCATTATCAAATCCTAATGTATATATACTATCACTAGATTATAGTAAATTTATAATATATTAATATTATTTTATATCTTAGAGTAGTTTTTATTGGATTTGCTTGTTTACATTAGAAAAAACCAGCTCTGAACTTATGGACTGTCTTAAACAAACTCAAAGAATCCAATGGGATAAGAGGCTTATTTATGTTTCAATTAATAATGAATATTTTGATAGTGTAGCGGAATTTCTAAAAAGAAGGAATTTGCTTTTGAAATTTCAACCTTTGGAAAAAATTCTATATATTCCCAAAGAAATTGGAAAGAAATTTACAATTGAGTAAACAATATTGTATTTAATTCATTCTAATATTCACTATTTTGTTTTTTTTTTCATAAGTCCTGTGTACTATAATTGATATTTTTAAAAAAAAATTTGAATTTAGTCTGCCAGCAAATACAAAACTTGTCCGCTTGACATCCGATAATGCTGTGATAATTAACTATAATTAGGCTCACAAATATTTAAACTCGTTAGAGTATATTCAATATTGCATCGAATTAAATGGTGGTTTGGGATTAAGAAATACGGAAACTAATGAACTTTTAGCTTGGTTTACTATTTATTAACTAAGAAACCCGTATGACAAAATTCATATAATTTTTTTCAAAATAGATTTCTTCATTGCATTGAAAGAGAACGGGAAAAAAGGATATGGTAGCCTTATAGCCAAAGCAGTTTATAAAGAAATTGTCTCGGACGGAATCGACTTTTGTGCATACGTTTTAGATGACAATGGAGCTTCTGAAATGTTATTTTCGAAAATTTGCGCAATAACGGTTGCCAAAATAAATTGGATGCAAATTTTTAATACATAAAAAAAATTTCTTTAAAACTTTTTGCATGGAATAATTGATGAAAAAAAATTATTAATAAAAAACTTATTTAAAAATGTTTATCATTAAACAATATTTTTTTATAAAAAAAAATCTGCGCCGGAGCCATTTTTAAAAAAAAATTAGGCGGAGCCATTTTTAAAAATTTAAACTTTGTAGGATATCTAAGATTAATGGTCAATTACAATAGAAAAGAGAAAGTCTATTGGAAAATTGATGAGAGAAAGTCTATTGGAAAATTAATAAGAGAAAGTCTATTTTTTTTAAAAAAAATAACTAATTTAGCTTTATTTGTAAATATAAAGTTTTTTTTCTTCAGAAATCAAATTTTAAAACTTAAATATTAAACTAAGGAATAAATTGCCCCATAAAAATATTATATAATTTAATACATTCTACAATTGAAAGTAATGAAAAGAATTAACTGCAATAAAACGATTTTTTTTAATATTATTGAATAAGAAATAAAAATTATCACAAAAATTTCAACTTTTTCAGAAACAATATCTCAAAAATTGAGATTTATTTATAAAATTTTCAAAATATTTTTAAAGAAAAATACCTTAAAATTGTGTTAATGAAAAAATTTATATAAAACATTTTCTATATTTTGCAAATATGTTGTGTTCAAACTTAAATTCAAAAAATTTAAACTAATAAAGACTTAATTATTTTTTAATTACTTATTTTCTATTTTCAATTTTTTTTTATTGAGAAAGAGTTTATTTTTTAATAAAATTACTTAAAACAAATAACATCCGATTTCATAAAATTGTAAAATATAAATTTATGATCACTTATGATTTTGTAGAGGAATATAAAATTTTATTATCAAAAAAGAAATAAAACAAAATAATATTTATTCAACTTGGTTCTCGCGTGTACAGAATAAAAATTGATCAAAATTTTAGCATGAAAATTCTTATATAATAAAAATTTGAATTTTTTTTTTGGATAAGGAAAACATGCAGTTTTTCCCATTTATATTAAATATATTTAAAAAGTATTCTGTTTTATTAGGGAATATTATGAATGCAACGAAATCGAATGTAAAATGGTTCAAAATGTTTACAACCACATATTTGGGGACTCACTTTTGCTATTTTGTATATAGATAAAACGACTACATCTAGAGTTCTGAAGTGAACTGATAAGAGACGACTGCTAGTGATAATTAAATTCTTATTGTAATAAAATATTTACACAAAAAACAACTATTCGATAATGACTATTTTAGGGACGTAAACGAAGGAAATAAATCAACAAACAAGTTACCACCAGCGAATAATTTTATACATTTTTGTATATAATTTTGGATTTTTTTGTTTGTTTTGTTGAATGAGAGACTTTGCAATTTGTGTAGATACCCTCGTGTGTTGGAAAAAAAATAATTACGCTTATGTGTATAAAAATTATCAGCAATAAAACTTGACGGAGGTTATCAATTTTGGTTGGGAAGTACTTGTGTCGGCGGTAGACGCACTATCAGTTCATTTGCTATCGTCATAGAAGTCATCTCGATTGAGCTAAATTAAATAATATTGTCTGAATTAGTCGTCGCTATTGAATAATATCAGCACATTAATAAGGTGGGGTAAAATCTTGGAAGAAAAATTCTATTCCGTCGACCAAACTCACACGAGTAATAATTGGCATAGTCCGCTGGGCATTGTTGCACTCGATTTTTCTTCTTAAATAACTAAACTTTCATTTTCTTTTATTAAGATGAGAAATCATTTTCTGTTGATTCTTATTTGTTATTTTTTGTTGGTGTTGGAAAAAAAAGTTTACTTGTGAATAATTTTTTTTTATACTCTCAAATCGTGTTTAAATTACAGTAAAATGCTTCGGCTCAGTAGTAGTACGTGCTTAAATAGGAATTTTTTCAAAAACCATCAATACTACCACCTGTTGAATGGGGGAATCGCAGCTTTTCACAATTCGAGCCCACTTCAAAATTCTTCCTCGAAAGAGTATCTCATCGATTCGCCAAAGTATTCGTTTTTAAAAGATTTGGGACTCCAGCGAACGAATCCCGGTGTGTACAATGGAAAATGGACAGGAAGTGGTAATGTACTGCAATCTATTGACCCAGGAACTGGTAGTGTTATTGCAGAAATTCAGTTAGGAAATAAGCAAGACATGCAAGAATGTCTAAATAAATCTGAAGAGGCATTCCAGCATTGGCGTAATGTTCCTGCGCCAGTACGCGGTGAAACCATCAGGCAAATCGGAAATGAACTGAGAAAGTATAAGGAGCCGCTGGGAAGATTGGTTAGTTTGGAGGTTGGTAAAATTGTGAGCGAAGGTCTTGGTGAGGTGCAAGAATTCATCGATATTTGCGATTATGCTGTGGGTCTATCGCGAATATATGCCGGACAAGTTTTGAGCTCGGAGAGACCGAATCATACCATCGTAGAAGCGTGGCGCCCTCTCGGAACGATCGGTGTAATTTCAGCCTATAATTTTCCGAATGCCGTTTTTGGATGGAATGCCGCTATTGCGATGGTAATTATTAAGAAATCAAAATAATTTTTTTTCTAATACAAAATATTATATAAAAAAAAACGAATTATCATAGGCGGTGGGTAACAGCCTTCTCTGGAAAGGAGCATCGTCCACTTCATTGGTGGCTATAGCAACAATGAAAATAGTTGAAGAAGTATTTAAACGAAATAGCTTGCCACCGATAGCTACATTGTGCCAATCTAGAGGGGATGTGGGTCAGCTGATGGCTGAAGATCCACGAGTAAAATTACTTTCGTTTACTGGTAGCTGTGAAACCGGACTGGATGTGGCGTTAAGAGTTCAAAAACGATTTGGAAAGCTTATTCTTGAGTTGGGCGGTAACAATGCACTGATTATCAATGAGGACGCGAATCTCGAGATGGCTCTTAGTGCTGCCATATTTGGATGTATTGGCACCTCTGGTCAACGGTGCACAACTACCAGGAGAATTATTGTACACGAAAAAGTGTATGACAAATTCCTGAATGACCTCAAAAAAAGTTACAAATCTGTAAGAATATATCGTTTATTTTTAAGGCAAATTTATTAATAAAAAAAAGTAAAATATCTTCGCAGATAATGAACAAAATGGGTCATCAGTTGGATCCGAACACGTTGTACGGACCCGTTCATTCACCATCAATTGTTGAGGAGTATAAACAAACTATCGGTGAAATATTAGAAGCTGGCGGAAAGTTGGAATTTGGTGGTAAATCGCTTGACCGTCCGGGATATTACGTAGAGCCAACAATAGTGACAAATCTTCCGCACGATTCACCAATCATCAAAAAAGAAACTTTCGCACCCGTAGTCTATCTGCTCAAAACAAAGTCAGTTGATGAAGCAATTGCTTGGAACAATGAAGTAGAACAAGGCTTGTCATCGGCGTTATTCACTCAGGACATATGTGAAGCCTTCAAATGGATTGGAACAAACGGATCCGATTGCGGTATCGTTAACATTAATACAACAACGAATGGAGCAGAAATTGGAGGAGCATTCGGCGGTGAAAAGCACACTGGCGGTGGACGGGAATCGGGATCAGACTCTTGGAAACAATACTGTACACGCGCAACTGTCACAATTAATCATTCCGGCCAATTAGCCCGTGCTCAAGGAGTTGTTTTTGATGTTTAAAAAGAAAAAAAAATTAGTCTTCAATCGTTTTTTTTTATAAATTTTATATACAATGTGAACACCCACACTCACGTTTATTATTATTATTATTAACAATATGAAAATTTAAAAATTTACAAATTATATATTCTTATTGCTAGGGTCAAATTTCCAAAAATCAACTTCAATATCAATTGATGATCTCTTATGAAATTTGTATGCTGCATCAATATTGTAACGAAGTTCAGCAACAACTTCGCCTTTTGTGTTCCATTCTTTGATTTTCTTCTTTATAAAATCTCTAAAAGTGAAAAATTCCGGTACTAATTATAATTTGATAAATGGAGTATAGAACGTGTTTTATAAGTTTTTTTTTTATTTTATTGTCGTTAAAAATTACCTGGTTGAGGTTTTGTGAAGAGAATAAACCGAGTTTCTGGACAATATAATTCCAGTTTGTAAAAATTGCATATCCATTCCGGCATTGTGTTTAGTACCGAATGGAGGATTCATGATTACCGTATCGAATACGTTTGCCCATCTTGACGTATCGAAATCCTTAACAATATTGCACTGAATACAATCGACCGTCGGCAGTTCCATTTCACTGACATTGTTGCGAAATATCTAAAATTATATAATATCGGTGTATTAAGATGTTTCAAGAATAAAATGATAATAAATAAACAATTACTCTTATAGCTTCGGTATCCACCTCGAATCCAATTGTTAGTTGAGCTCCTAAAAGAAATGCGCCAATACTCAACATTCCACATCCGCTTCCTAAGTCGGCAACTAACTTACTCTCAATATCGTCGAATTTTGTCTGAATAGGAAATTTTTTTTCCAAAAACTTAAATTCACATTTTTTAAATTAAATATTATTTTTACCTACCTGAATATTATACAACATGCAGCTAGCAATATGCGATGGTGTTGCGTATTGTTCTAAAAGAAGTTTTGGCTTTTCAAAACCATCAACACCTTGTAAATATTCTTCTAATTTTTTCAATTTTATCCTTGCCATTTTTTCTATGACTTTTTCAGTTTTCTTCTTTACAATTTACAATAAGTTTTGTACACTTTTCTAGTGGATTGCATTTATTTGTGGACTTTTTTTTTAAACTTTATTTAAATTCAGATTTTGTTATTCTCTTTTCTTTTCGATTTTTATATTATTTATGATTGAGAAAAAAGAATATCTATCGGGTAATCGTTATTTAGGTATATTATCTAGACGGGGTAAAACTGGAAGTACATTATTTCCGAAAATTGAATCTTGCGGTACAAAGAAACCGAAAGATTGAGCGTTTGCCTGATTCCAGGCGGTACGAGCCAAAGAACTAACACAAACGTCTGTGTTCGGAGATTGTGTTTGGTTTGATTGCATGAACTAAAATTGAGAAACAAATATTTGAGCTAATATTAAACTATAACAAAAAAAAAAAATAATACGATCTTCATTCTATGCTTACCTGAGGCATACTCGTATTAGTGGAATTTGTAGTTAAATTTGGTATCGTTGTCACCACAGGTGACACTCCTTTCTGTAGAAGTTGCTTTCGAATTTGCAAATCTTCCAAAATTTTACGACTATTTAATTCTGTAAAGAAATTTTTTTTTCCAATTTGAATAATACGCATATTTTTGAATCGCTAATCGATCATTTTTGATACGCTTGGAGTACTGATAGTAAACAGTACAATAACTCACCCTGTTGCGCACTTATCGTTGGAAAAGCCATCAAATTAAAAACAAAAAAAAAACAATTAATAATTGAAAATATATCGTATTTTTGTCCTATTTTTTTGACTTGAAATGTTCGATAAAAATTGTCAACAATCGACTAACATCATGGCTGGTGACAAACCAAAAAAAAAAACTCACTACCCCCGTTTTGTCGTCTCATTCACATTTCTTCTTGCACGTATTACACTACATTCGAAAATAATGTAATCAAAATAAATCACTGATGAGGATTTTTAGTGAAATATAATTTTAATGACGCCATATATCCCATAAATGTTTGTTTACGAATTAAATGAACAGCATCTAACTGGACTATATAAAAGCATTCGTATTGTAATTGGGTCTGCCGCTACCGCGATTCCTTCGTACAATTTACTTTCTTGTGTGTTGAGTTAAGTGTGCACTCGTCAATCAATTCTACCGCGAAAACGTCAAAGCCAACTGTCGCTGTCATCGCGCGTGCACAAAACAGATGGCGCTTGGACTAGTTTCTAAATCTAGAAGAAACCTCACCCTAACCTCACATGAAATCAGTATTTCGTTGGAATTGCAGTTTTGGCTGCAACTTAATTTCCAATTAGTTGGTTTTAGTTTATCAATTTCGATACGATTTTATGTGATTTTAGTGCTCCGTTACCCTAAAATATCATCAAAATGATAATAAGTTTGCGTAATGTTTATTGTCGATTAAATTCAGCTAATAGTTTAATGGTTTTGCGAACTCGATTTTCGGGAGATGCTAAAACCACTATTACTAGGACGGAGAAACTCCTTCCGGCATTTATTCATGTAAATTGATTTTTTTACTATCACAATCTATTATCAATGAAATTCTCTAGATGGTTATTTCGATTCAATAATTGTGATTCGATGTATTATATTGCATAACATTTTCGTGATTATTTTCACAAAAAACATAACCTTATCTACAATGTTACCATTTATTTACATTTTTCAAATGCCGGATATGATGGGTAAACACAGATGCCAGACTGTGCAATAATTCCTAGAGTCGGAACTCCGTACTTACAGAAGGATACTCGTTTGGACTATGATGGACTTATGGATATCAATTCTATCAAATTTAGTTTACAGAATCCCGATACACGAGATAGAGATGACCATAGTCATATGAATATTAAAAATATTGTAAAATTATTGATTTTTTTTTTTTTTTGATTTTAATATTGTGATTTTTTTGCAGAATAGCAAATTAGATAATAGGAGTACAGGAACAGATGATGTTGGTAGTGATAATAGAAGTAATAATAAACAAGATCAACCGAAATCGGAAGATCTGCATCGAGCATACGAAATTCTTCAAAATACCCTTCCCAAACTATTTATTCAACCCTTAGATTATTCTATTTATAATCCAAATTTAATATTTGAAAATAACATAAGAGGAACGAGAACAGAGTATGTATTCATATTCCAGCTAAAGGAAATTTTTAAGCGTAATAATTTCATTGGGAAATAATTTTTGTTTTATTTTATTAACAGGGGTTTATATCATTTCATAAAACAGATAGCATTATTGAGAACAGTTGGTCATCTTAAGTATGCTTATGTAAAGTTTGAAATCTTAAAAATTACCAAACATCCTGATGATTTTACTATTCGTATACGATGGCGTATACGTGGTATATCAGGACTAAAAGTGAGTTAAATTAAAATACAAGTAGTATATTTTTATTAAGATATTGTTTTTTTTTTTTTTAAATTCTTTTAAGGTATTGTTCCAATTTTGGAAGTTTAAACTTTGGAAAATAAAAGAAACTTTCGAGAATCAAGAATCGTAAGTTAATTCATTATATTTTCTTTTAAATACTAACCTTTCCGGTAAATTTCCATATATTTTTGCAAATTTCAATTAATTATTAATTTTAAATTAATTTTATTTTTAGATGGTATGATGGCTTTTCAGTATTTCACTTAGGCGTGGATGGTCAAATTTATAAAGTTGTTGTTGATAAAGTAAAAACAATTAAATAATAATGAATTTTAAATTGTAAAAGAAAAAACCATTTTTTAATCTTTAGGTTATGCCAGATGATTACAAGGAACCAGTTTTAACAACAACTGCTGCATCACCAAAACTTGCATTATTTTTAGGATTAACAACAACTGATTTAACATCGTTCTTATCATAAATGTGATTTTGTAATTAATTTATTAGTAATAATTTTTAGGATTATTATTATTATTACTATTATGTACATTATGAAAATAATTTATTTAAATTAATTTAAATATCAATACTTGCTTAAAATGAATCAGAGACTAAATCGAGCAGGGGTTTTTTTTTTGTTATTCTCGATAAAAGAAAAAACTAATCGATAAAGAAGGAAATAAATAATATGTTCATGTAATTAATTGATAAAACGAGATTTGTATAGAAAAATTTCTTATCTATAAGCTAACGAGGAGGAACGTTTCATGTAAAAATTGTAATCGTGTGTATAACATATTCAAGTACTATAATGAAATTAAATTTTGTTTTTACCTTTAAAAAAATGTATAATAAATAATATGTTCTGATAGAATTGATTTCATTATATATTAAAATAATAAAATGCACGAAATGGCTTAAAAAGTTTATCTTTTTTCTGTTTCTTTGCCATTTTTTTTTTTTAATAAAATATTAATTTTAATTTATTTTTAAGATGTGGTACGAAAATAATATAATTCCACATATTTTTTTATTACATGTATGCTTTGTCAATAGTTATTTTATTAGTAATTTTTTTTTTAACAATTTATCCAAAATGTTAAAAGATATTTTGCATACAATTTTTTTTCTGAAATAACCGATTAAAAAATATAGTTTTAAGCGAGGAGTTCAGTTAAACAAACAAAAACCAAATAGATAATAGATTTTCCCCCTTAATGTTTTATCGAATAATTCTACTAAACACAAAATTTGAATGTTAAATAAAGTTGCTGAGAGAGAACATAATACAAACGTTTTTGGTTTAGAAATATTTTATATTCAATTTTGCCGCGAGTAAAATTTTTCAAACATTAACTTATATCCCTCTATCTGGTAATTCGAATTGATAATATAACCCTCCACCGGGTAAGACTTTACACATCGAGAACCGGCTCTGGCTGACCACTGACGGCAGCCAACCCAGTTGTATACGAGTCGTTGCTTATTTATATAGATTAATACGGGGGCGATCAAATTATAAACGATGCGTGCAAATTGAATAAAAATACGCCGTTTAAATAGATTTTTTTTTAAGTTTATATAAAATATAATTTTTTCTTATTATTATTTTATAAATTTCGGTGTTTAGCTTAATTAGATATAATAAATTTAAAGGGAAAATTTTTATTATTTTTGGTCGTGTGCGCCTCTAAATTCTATTTGACGCATTCGTGTGAGAACGGTGGGTGATTATGAATTTATCAAATTCAAATAAATTTACTAAAATAATTAAAAGAATTCAGTGTGAAATATTATAATTAACTAGATACTTTAACTAGGGGTTTTAATTAAATAAAATAGTAAAAAGTTAAAATAATTGTCCTCTTGACAGATGAAATTTGAAAAAAAGAATTAAATTTTTGTTCAAATGCAATTAAATTTTATTGCAAAACTTAAATTTTAAATAATCACAAAAAAAGTAATTTTTGTGTAATACAAAAAAAAAATTAACGAAAATAGAGAAAAACGTATTAAAAAAATACAATATATATTCATAATGAAATGACAATTTTTATTGTAGATTTTTAGTTATTTTTGAATTTAGATAGATTAGTATAGGTATTGTTGCTATATAAGTGGTAATAGAACTTTTTCTTCTATTTATATATTTATACATGTATAAAATAAATAAAGTATAAAACAAAACAACTTTGAAGTGTCGTCTCTAGTTCTAACCGAGTTAATGAATAGATGTGATGATGAAGAAAAATGAACAGAATTGTTCATATCGAGAATGGAGGTGTCCGTTCGAAAATAAATAAAATTTTCACAAAGAAACGTATTAAATCGTGTAATCATCGTGTCACATAATAATACTATATGAGTGTACATGAATATTAGAGTTGTTCAGCTTATAATAATAACCATTGTACTAGATGTATTTGTAAAATTAAAAATATAAATAATTTTACGAATCGTACAAGTACGAATCTGCACTAAAATTTACTATCGTATAGTACTCGTATATTTTATGTGTGATTAATGAAATAAGGCAAAAGTGGTGGTGGTGAAGTGTTGATCCTAAAAAGAACCGAATGAAATTTTAAATATTATCATTTAATCAATTTAAATTAGTTTAGTTGATAAGAATATCAAATTTTTTTTTATTCAAAATCATTAAAGATTTAAAAAAAAAAATTCCGCGCCAATTTTTCCATAACACATTTGCAGATTTACCTTCATTCAAGATGGAATTCTATTAAATCTGAATTTTTGTCCAATTCCAGTTTTAAGGGTATAATTGTAAAAGTGGATTCAAAAAAAATCTTTTTTCTTAAATCGTAAACTTTTAATAAAATCTGTAAATTCCCATTTTTCTGTTCATAAACATCCGAGAGAATTTTTTAAAATGTTCACCATTTACTGCCAGTTTTATTTATTTTTTTTCTAGTATTTTTATTTTCATTGCCAACATTTTGCAATTATTTGTTTCTGAAATATTTGCTAAATTGTCATTTTTACCAAAAAAAATTATAGATGCCAACACATCCAGCCTAAGAAATGTCAAAATGATCAACATTCATTTTCGCTTACTTATTTCTCGTATTGTTTTCTCACTCACTACGCTGTCAGATTATAGTGGCTTACAAAACTGTTCGAACACATGTGCAGCAATACATTTATTCTTGAGTCATAAAATCAAAATTTATTCAATGTTTTTTTTTTTTGTAAATATAATTTACGCTTATTTATTGAATTTAAATAAATAGTATTATTAAAAAAATGCAATTTGTTGAAAATATTTGAAAAGTATATATGTTAATGTGACAGTGTTTATGTGTTCGTAAATTTTCACAGTGCAGTGCGGCTAAAACAATATTTGACAGACTAACAAGATTTTTTTTTGTCAAAAGTATTTTTTATTTTTTTTTTGGTGATGACAGGTTGTTTTTTTTGTAAATTTTTTTTTTATATTTTAAATAAAAATTATTTTTATTCAATAAATTTGCAGTAAACTAAAATTATTAAAATTTTTTTTTTTTAGTAAAATAAAATTTTTTATAGTTTTAAGTGCATTTGAATGAAATTTTTTATTGTATTTTATATATTTTTTGTGGGCGGTTTTTTTTTCTTTATAAAAATCCTAATAAAAATAAAATAAATGATCAATTTCTGTGAATTGTTTTAATAAATAAATGTTTATTTATTTTTTTATTATTGTAAAGAATCAAATTGAATAAGAATAAAAGAAAACTTGTGAATTTAAATATGTTGCGGCTTCGAAGTTTATTTGTTGTGATATTGTTCGCTTACTGTCCAGAAAAATATTGTGCTTCCGGTGGCAGTAGCAGTAGTAGTAGTAGTGCTCCTGCTGATACAGTTCTAATAACAGGAGGTGGTGCTGGACGATATGTACAAGGATCTGCTGGACATGGACCAGCAGCGCCTCCACCGACAGGATTACCATCAGCTGGCAGTGGACATTTAGAGTCAAGAAGCTCTTATGCCATGCTAAGCGAGGCGATGTCACAAGCAGTCAGCAACGAGTTCAGTAAGTTTGTATAAATTTAAATTAATTTTTTATTGTTGATCGTTTTTTTTTCCCCTCAAAAGTTTTTCGTTTATTTTCATTGAAATAATTTTTTTCCTGAAAATTAGTTTTTCCTTGTTGGTTGATATAATAAAAAAAAATTTCTTACAATATACGTGAAATTCATCATACGAGGGCAGTTTGATAAGTCTGTGATAAATACAACAAAAAATTAATTTATTCAACAAAAATTGATTTATTCTCCATAGATTTACTTTTTAACCTCCGTGTAGCATGGGAAACTCTGCAGTTCGGCTATAATTTCAGAATTCAACGCAAATTTCTTTCCATCCAATCCATATACTCGTATATTAGAAACAGGAAAAAGTCGAAAGGAGTCATTGTTTTGACTGGACTTTAGTTTCTGTTGTGTAATAGGTGAATCCATATTTCATCAACAGGTATGAATTGATCGAAAAATTCATTTGAAGTCGCTTAAAAATATCCAGACACTCTATTGAAGAAAACGTTATTGGTCAAATATCTCGCCGAAAGCTTTTTGATACCCAAAATTTCATATAAAATGTTACCTACACGGTCTGTTGACATGTCTACCATATCAGCTATCTCATACATTTTCACTCGATTGTCTTTTAAAACGATACCATGAATTTTATTAATCATTTCCTAGATGGTAATCTAAATTGAACATCCTGGGAGCTCGATTGAGGAATCTCTAGAATCATTTCAAAATATGGTCATCGTTGTAGATACAGTTTTTTTTCCCTAAAAAAATTGTGTTTTATTAACACAAAAAGTCCCTTTTCTCTATATTTACACAGACAATTAGATAACCAAAAATCTTGTCTCTGCTTTCAGTAGCTTTCAAAACTAAACTAATAATCAGAGGCTTATAAAATTCTGTATGGCATATTTTTAAGAATGCCAAATTATAAAAAAAATATCATTTTGACAATATTAGCTATATTTTTTGCATTTATCACTGACTTATCAGACTGATCTCGTATGTATATGACAAATACTATATAATCTGAGTATGCCATTTAGTTTTACATCTATAATATCTTTTTGTGTAAACGTTTTAGTATTTTTTTCATAAAGTATAAGATTACATATGGTATGTTTTATTTGTTAATTATTTCTTTTTTTTTTACTCCTTTTCACTATCTCTATCACTTTCTATCTGGTTTTTTTATTTGTTAATTAAAAAAAAAATTAAATTTTCTACAAAAAAAATGAAATAAATATGAAATTTATAAAAAAATAAATAAATAAAATTATTATTTATTTAAGTAAGTATTGCCGAAAAAAAGGGAAAAAACACAACTAAAGCAACTTGTTATGTAGATACGAAACGTGACAAGATTTCCAAATTACTTTGATTATGAATGAAACTGACACGCTTTAAGGAACTGTTTATGCAAATTAAAAGATGTTCGTGCTTTAAAGATATTTTTTATTATTTGTTTTAAATTTTTTTAGTTCATGCTTCTTTTCTTTGTAAAATTTGTTGTGTATAATTTCTAGTCTTAAATAAATTATTATTAAAAATAGTAAGAAAAAATGATTATGCGAAAGGGAAATGATTTTATTCACGTGGTTCGGCAACTGTTCAAAATTTTTACTTTACTTTATGTTATAATTATTATTACTCTGGAATAATGGTTCTCTTGGAAATATAAATTAGAAAATAGGGGATTTTCTTGGAAGCACTATTGTAAAACACAACCAAAAAAAAAAATTACCTTCGAGAATGAATACATTATTCTTTTCTTTAGAATTATTTCGAGATCATTTTAATGTGAATTTTTTTTCAGTTTTATGAAAAATGAATTTAATGTTGGGTTTTCCCCATCATTTATTAATGTTACAATGGAGACAATTTACAAAATACAAGTAATATTTTAAAGTTAATATTTAGTTCTTGTTTAGTATGTGCAAAAATAAAAAACATATTAAAAATGCTTAGAAATTTTCCTTATTCTTAAAACGTTGTGTAAATAATTATTTAAAAAATATAAACTGAATTCATAGGAATTTTGGTTTTTTATTTGAATGTTTTTATATCCTGGAAGAAAATATTTTCGAATATTGTATGGATAATTTTAATATGACATTAAAAATAAGTACGGAATTTTTGCTAAACATAATTAAACATTTTTTTTGTAGAACTTTTCAAATGCCCTTTTTTTGTAGTAAAAAAAATATGAATTTTTAATATATAATATAATTCAGTAATTAATTAAAAAAGTAAATATTTCAAAATCAGATTTATCTCTCATAAAAACTGGTGTTCCACAGGGTAGCTTTCTTGATCCAGTACTATACTCTAACTATACACACAGTATTTCCTCTAATGATGGTATACACTTTTGGATTTCTTGATGTTAATTTTTTCTTACAAATAAGTATAAGTGAATTTGATAAAAAAAACTAAATATCTAATCTAGATTATTGAATTTTTAAGTATTTTTAAATAAAAAAAAATTACTTTAAAGTAAATTTAAATAAATAAAACTTTGTGAAATTTGGATTTCGATGAAATTTTTAAGTAATTAAATTTTTTGGACCACTTTTTTTTGGACACGATTCTTTTGATTTAATTTTTGACACATTTCGGTTTTTATTTCGGCCCATTATTTATGGGATGTAGGTTTTTGAATGCTCTTAAAACTGATGATTGGCTGCATAAATACAATCTATTGCATAGTTTTACGAAAAAAAAAAATCTTACGATCTTGGAATCCAATTTTAATATTACGAAATCTTTATATTGCACGTGCTTGGAACTTTACGATCAATAAAGACAAAATTTATTGGGTTGTGTGGCTTGTGGTGCCATTCTGTTGAAACCACATATAGTCTAGATTAAAATTCGAAGGTTCAGACCAAATATAAATTGGTTATGTTATGGGTTTTGCACTCAGAGTTGACGTTAATTATTTCTCCTTCTTAATTTTCAAAAAAAATCAGGGCTAATGGCAGCTTCAGACCCCAATGCACACATGATGCAAAAAAAAAAACAGATCAAGTATGCTACCTTGTAAAACGTCAGTTTTTATGAGAAATAAAAATTTCTCATAAAAACTGACATTCCACAAGGTAGCATTCTTGATCCTGCGCTATACGCAAACCTTAATCTAAGCAATTGTCACTTTGGATCAAATAAATATTCGTTTGACAGTTGTCAAATAACAGGACCGTATTTTCTGAACTACCGTTTATGTACATTCTGAGAAAAAGCTTATCCTAAGCTTATCACCTGCAAATTTGTAAAGAATTATCGAAAATATTAAAAATAGCACAATTTATGTTATTATACTCAAAAATTAGATAACAGTATCTAATTTTTGAGCATAATTACTTATTTTTTTAAAAATTTGAATAATTCAATAATAAAAACATTTTTCTAATAAGACGAAATGTCTATTGAATTTTGTTGAATTATGTTTGCTTGAAAGTATTAGGCTTTGTGACCACATAATCAATCTCCTGAATTCTATAAAAGCTTTTATTTCGTCCAAAATTAAATATTAGAGCTAAAATTTTAGAGGAAACTAACCTGGAATGAATAATCAATTTTACACAGAAAACTTTATTCAGATTTAGATAGAAAAATTATCTACAAAGTTGTTTATAGAGCAGCATTTACTAAAAAAGAAAAGAGTTGAATTTATTGATTGAAAGCAATTGACATTTATGTAAAGACATAATAAGTTATCCTAACTCTAACTAAGATTAGATCGCGTTGAGTAAAAATTAGAGGACATCGGGTGTTTGTTATACGACCTAATCTAATGTCATTTTGAATTTCCGACATCTCAACCAGGCAAGGTAATCAGCCTTTTTGATGGAGCGATGTTATTGAACTGAATTCAGATAGCACAGTAAGTGTACATTTATTAATACGTTCGTACTTCAAAAGCAAACCAACGCCTCTGGACAGCACGAAACATAAATTAATACCCGATTTGTACTCTTACCCTTGAATTGGTGAAAGAGAATATTCCAACTAAAAACCCTGACCAAGGCTGGGATATTTTTATTTATATGTTATTGCAATATTGTTTTTATCAAACACGTACACGCAAAACTTTTGCAAAAATTTCGCAATCTTTTGTACTCTATTCAATTTTGAAGTTATAAGTAAAAAGCTTATACTATTCGTACGTTAAAAACTATAAATTATTATTATATTAGTAAGTAATACTTAGAGTGGTACATGTTTGAGATTTACAACCGCAATACAAAAACTTGTAATAGTAAAAACAAGATTCAAAAGATCATGTTTCGAAAAAAGCTTTTTTTTTAAATCTAGAATAATGAGAACGCAGATATTGAAGCTTTAGTTAAAAATTTTAAATTTAATAATAATAATAATAATAATAATAATAATAAATATATTTAAATCAATAAACAAATTATTAATGGCGCAAAACTTAAAAAATTTCTCAAAGCCGCCACATACAATTAATCGAAGTCAAGTTTCGTAATTGAATTCAATTGTTTTGTTGATTGTTTTTGATGGAAAATTGTTCGTCTCATTTGTATTATAGAAATGGTCATCGACTGAAGTTTATTAATGATCGAAAGAAATCAACACCCCCCCCCCCCCCTCTTCCCCCCCATTTTAATTTGTATTGGTATAAATTGTTAGTGAAATAACACAAAACACTTTGGTTTAATTTAAAATCGCTAAACTTCAGAAAGAAAACGTACAAATAAATTCGCAATAAACAATTTCCATTAAGTTTATTATTTTTATAAAAAAAAAATTTTGAAAAAAAACTGCTAAAAACTGTTGTTCTTTTTAGTTTAAAACTATTTAAAAATTAAATAATGTAGATAAAATTTTTGAAAATAAAACGTTTTTTTGTAAAAATATTAATTTAAAAAAAAAAAATTATCAAAAAATCAAAAAGGAAGTACCTTAATTGGAGGAAATACGCATATAATGTGTTTATATGGTGTATAGCGCGGGATCAAGAATGCTACCTTGTGGAATGTCAGTTTTTATGGGTGATTTTTATGCTTGATTGTTTATCACTTATTAAAGGGTTATTCGTTTTGTGGTTTGGAAAGTATAGTCCTATTATTTGATAGCTCTCAAATAAGAATATTATATAAGATGGCGTTTGTTTAGTTTAAGGTTTGCCATTTTACAATATGTGCTGCTTATCCACAGAACATATTGTAAAATTGGGTGCTGTTTTTCGAACAAAAAAATTTTCTTCAGCGACTAGGTTAATTTTTCGCTTGGTGGATACGTTAATAAGCAAAATTTCCATAAACGATGTCTGTTCAAAAAGTATCGCGAATTTTAAATTTCCGCGGGTTACGTATATTCGATTTTCAATTTTTTGTGGCGTTATGTTGGTACTCATGTCTCTCACTTATGCCGACAAGTTTGGCCATTTTGAATGTTGAGTTGATTTTTTACAGCTGCTTTGTTTGCAGCTGTAAAAAATCAACGTGTTTTGGCTCATCAACGTGTTTTGGCTCATCTTCGATTTTTACCCATTCCAAAAAATGGATCAAAGAATCTGTATCCAATTTTGTGTGAAAAACAAAATTAATTGCGCGGACGCATTCCGAATGTTGACTCTGGCATATGGTGAAGCTACCTTGGACCGAAACAACGTTTATCGGAGGTACAAAATGTTCTCATAGGGCCGAGAAGATGTGAACGACGAAAAGCGTGCCGGGCGCCCGAGCACGTTAACAACAGACGAAAACATTAATGAAATGAAGAAAATTGTATTGGCCAATCGTCGAATCACCGTTAGAGAAGCTGCTGAGGACTTAAACATAACGGTTGGCTCGTGCCATACGATTTTTACGAACGATTTTGGCGTGAGACGGGCCGCCGCGAAATTCGTACCAAAATTGCTCAATTTTGACTAAAAACCGCATCGCAGTAACATTGCTAAGGAGCTGTTGGACTCTGTCCGCAACGACCCAAATTTGCTCCAGAGGAAACCAAAAAGTCAAAAGTTCGGCCGAATGTGAAGGTTTTGCTTACAGTTTTCTTCGATTGCAGGGGCGTGGTGCATCATGAGTTCTTGCCACAGGGTAGAACTGTCAATAAGGAATATTACCTGCAAGTTATGTGCCCGGATTTGTGGAAGGACAAAAATTGGCTTTTGCCATTTTTGGCCAAAAACAACACACTAATAATGCCGCAGCCCCCGTATTCCCCAGATCTGGCCCTCTGTGACTTTTTCTTGTTCCCGAAACTGAAGAGCCCCATGAAAGGACGACGCTACGCTACGATTGAGGAGATAAAGACGGTATCGAAGGATTAGCTGAACAATATCACAAAAAATGATTTTTTGAAGTGCTTCGAGTATTGGAAAAAATGTTGGCACAAGTGTACACATATAATATCTGTTGGGGATTACTTTGAAGGGGACAAAATAGATATTCATGAATAAATAAATAATTTTTGAAAAAACACAAAATTCGCGATACTTTTTGAACAGACCTCGTAATGGAGAAAATTTACCTGTACACATTATAGTAATATAACTTTATTAAAATCTACGATAAATCCTATTTGTTTCTTATATCATATAACAATAATACAAATATATTTTAGCATATATGTAATTATATAATTACTGCGCTATTAGATTATTCACAGCAACCAAATAGTCTTTATAAAATGCCGAAAATGTTTACTTTTAATTGCACCTTAATTTACGGTTAGGAAAAAAAAATTAAGGTGTAATTAAATATGAAATCTAAAATTGTGTATACATTTCGGCCGGTAATAAAATTTTACAACAAGAAAAAAAAATGTGTGTACGAAAACAACTGTTCCAGAATCTTGAGAGGGGAGGACCACCATCTTACCATATTTTCTGAGATAAAAGCGTATTTGCGGTATTTTTTCATGTTAAGATAGCGTTTCGAATTTTTCGATTTTTCTCTCTTCTTCAATTGGAAAATATGAAAATTATTAATGAAAATAAAAAATAAAAATAATACAAGTTCAGTTTATAAGTCATATTAATTATACTCTCTATTAATTAGTAGCAGCAGCTCTTCATCAAACAATTTATGTAGTCGTACTGCATGCAACAACAACCGAAGAAATTTCGGTTTAGCAAATACTAAATAAATATTTCAAGATGAAAGAAAAAATGTTTTTATAAAAAAAAAAAAAAACTTGCGCTAAGTTCAAAATGTTATATTTATGCGCATATATATTTGCTACTGGGCTCCACAATGTACCACCTCCAATCAGCTCCACACACTATGGTATGTTATTTAATTTGCGAACTTATTTAGGTACATTTGCCTGTACAAACTTAAGCAAATTGGCATTTTTTTGTTGTTTATTTTTTCTGTTGTCCAAATTGTTTACTTTGCTAAACGTGTGGAATAGTGCTTTTTCTATAAGAGGGAAAAGGCAGGTGAAAATGGTGGAGACTATATACTACCAATAATAATAATCATTATAATAATAAAGATCAAGATTTGTAAAGTATAACTTCGACTACTACTAATTGAGAAGAATATGAAATGAACAAAATTGGCACGCATACTGCTCCCTTATTCGAAAAGCTTCTGCCCCAACAGCTTAGCGCGATCGCATATATAAACATATCATATAGTCTAGTGAGTACATGCACGTGTATGGTTAGTTCTCTAGGGCGATAAGTCGATGCACACACACACATGCATAGATACAAAGGTAGATAGGTAGATGATAGGTCCATAAGGTATAAACAGAACACATGATCAAATATTATTTTGCAAAAATACTTACTAAAACCAGAAAGAAACTATGCTAAAATAGAATATTGAGAATTTTGTTGTTTTTTTTTAAAGAAATTTACACTAGCCTACAAAATTAATTTTGTGTTTGACAAAAAAATAAAAAAAATTGCATACGTATAAAATTGGCGAACTTTAACAATATTTTCTATATTGTTGAGATCAAACACAAATCATTGTCGATGTGGGGAAGAGGATTTGAACCAATACCTATCGTTGGGGAAATAGGAAGTGTGGGCACCAACAATTCTTCTGAGTATAATGAAAAATAAATTCAAGACTTCGTTAGCATCTTCTTGGCACACGGTCTACCCATTAACGAAAACAATTTTATTTCGTCGTTGATCATTTAACGAATTAATCGAAAAATGAAGCGTATTTTTTTTTTAAGAAATTGTAAAATCAAAATTTAAATGCCACTTTTCGAAAAAAAAATAATTAAATATGGCATAGCGCTGTATATATGTATCCTTAAATGTTTTTTGTTGTTGTAAAGAGGGGAAATTATTGAAAAACAAAGTGTGGGACTTTAACCCACTAAAACCACCTTACTTGCTCAAATTCCTAGATGTTTTCACGGAACCGCCGTCAGGCATTACTTCGTGGGGTAGGGATTGATCGAAATCACTCTAGTGACTTATTTCTCTTTCGCACTCATCCATGCGTAGTTTTGTTAGAACTGTTGTCGCAAAGACTTCAACCTTCCCTGCCAAGTCGTCCTCGAGTCCAACATCAGCGCCACGTCATTTTTTGGCGTCACATATTTCTGCCTCTTCTCTTTCCGCATGGTATCGAGTGCAGTAAAAGAACATGTGCTCCGCGCTCTCTACTATCCCGTCACAAGAAGGTCACATTGGGCCAGAATCCAATTTAAGGTGGTTTGGTGAGCTCAAAAACATCCATGTCCCGTCAAAAATCGGAATAGGTAGTAGCTAACATCACCATGTAGTCGATCTATCCACAGTCAGTCCATCTACCATCGGGGGCATTATCCCAATGATTTTGCCATTTCCTCTTAGACTCATTTCTTTCCTCTGTACGATCCTCGTATCGCGGCACAGCGTCACACCGACCTCTCCGGCGGTACAACTTCTGCCGTTCATCTGCCAATATTTCGATCGGTTTCATTCTGGTCACAATACAAATGAGCTCTAATGACACTGTTTGGAATGGGCAGGTCACTTTCAATTTGCTCCTACGGTAGAGAGAGACAACTCCACGTATGTAGGTTGCTCTAATCAACCCAATCGCTAAAATTTACGCAGCATACAGCATATTGACCCTATCACGATCGCTAACAAGGTCCTCCTACTCTGCCTGGATCCCTCAAGCGCGGCAGTGCCATCACAGGATCCCCACAGTTACCCCCTAGTTACTTTAGTGATGGTCCCGAGATCCCATGTACGCCAATCCTAAACAGAGGGCTCGGAAACAGGTCCTGTTGGACCCCCCACTCATGAATCTTGCTCCCTCTGGAGTATGGAGCCTGAGAATATCCTCATACATCACATTCCACAACAGAGGGCCCAGAAAACGAGCCCTGTATGATCTATCCCTACTACTCGTCCTGTACAAAAGAATTCTATTACTCAGGTAGACTTTTATTATCCTAGTAATGTACTCTGGAACACCCACTGAGCCCAAGATATCAAGGATACTGATAGCGCTGTACTTTATTGGAGCCTCTTCTCTACCTTTTGCCCTCGATAGCCTTACGCACTGTGCCAACGACCGAATCAATAGCATCCAAGGTGGAGTGTGCTCTCCTGAAGCCAAATTCGTCTTCAGATAAGCCCGTCTTCTCCTTGGTGAATTCCTTCAATCGATTGCATAATATACGTTTGAGTATTTCACCCACCGTGTCCAGTACACAAAAAGAGCGCTATGATGAAGAATCCCCAAGTGTCTCTCTTCCGTTTTGTAGTAGCACAAGACGTTGCCTCTTTCAAAGTTGCGGAAAATTCCCTCACTCAGACAGATATTAAACACTTCCAAAAAAAAATTAGGATGCGCCGCGACAGCTGCTTTTAGTGCAACAGTGGGTATGGCATCGGGCCCAGATGCCTTTTTATGACCGATTTTTCTGCATGCCCGGAGAAGTTCGTTCTGGGTAATTTGTGGGACCTGATCGCTACCAGGCCTTGAGCTACCTTTCAAAGTAGTTAAGGGGACAAGCCGGTCCCCTCAATGTATGTATATATGTGTGTACAGGGTGGCTGCGTATACACAGCAGCCGTCACTGAGTATTTTGGCTAGGTATACTCAGCAGGCGTCACTGAATATTTTGAGGACCATTCTGATCTTGTATGGAAACATTTTCAAATCCAGTTTCAGAATCTTGTTAAGTGATGTTCTAGAGATGTTTAGTTGAGCAGAGCCGGTTTAAATGAATCGTTAAGGACACTTTACCATACAGCTTTTACCGATGCGTAATTGTACACAGTGCGCTTAGGACCTCTTTACAGCAGATCGCCGACTGAATTCAAATCGACGATTAGGTTCCGAATCATGTTATCGCTAAGTTTGAAAAATTGACCTTTCACTGAAATACAGCCCCGGCGGCGGGATGTTAAGTATATACCAGCTTCTCAATATTTATTTAATGATGGCCTAAAAATAAATATAGCTAACAAGGGGCAAAAGTAGATATCCGACAGTGGATCGCTAGTAGCCCTGAGAGTGGAGTACAAACCTTAGTACTCTTAAAACCTAAATTGATACCATGTGAATCGAGAGGTTGATCCCTACAGCGCGGGTACAATCGGCAGATCGCTGGTGGGAGATATTGCCAATTATCTCGGGCGCTGTCATCGCTAATGGCACCAGAGGTTTAGATGGGCATCATCACTAGCAGTTGAAGTAATCAGCTTGTAACTGATTGAGCGTAATCTCAATTCCTATGGTCGTAGGCGACTCGTGGTAGTATGTTTCACGGCGGGTATGCCACGTAAACAAAAAATAATATTCTTTCACTGAAATAGAAAAATTCGAAGGGGTTTACCCGTTGCTGGACATAGTATAATAGTAGTCCATGGTAACTTAAGAGTGCGTTAAAGAAATATAAAGAGTAATTTTGATTCAAACTCCGAAACGATAAACTGATCAAATAGCGTTTAATTTTTGACAGCAATTGTAGTTGTCATTTGCAGTTGTCGTTGGAATTGATTTAATGAACGCGAGTTGGTGTGGTTTTTTTCCTGAAAAGGGGAAGGTTATTAATTTTTTTTTTCAAAAAGAGGGGTGGGATATGCTAAAAAAACTGGTAACCTATGCTCTCGAACCAAAAAATAAAATAAAATAAAAAATATTGAATACGAACAAGTTATAATGTTGTCAAGCCCTTCAGTTTTTCAGTGACCACCCTGCATATACACTAAATTGCATGCCTACAGACATATTTCAATAGAGAGCGGATGTGAGAGGGAAGAAAAATCATTTGCACAGTATTTATTTTGCATTATTAATTGTTATAAGTGTATGTGAATATGTGAATGGGTATCGTGTATGGATATGGATGCGGAGTGGGATGGGCAAGAGAGAAGTAGTTGTAATAGTGGTGCTGTTGTGCAAGGTGATTTGTACACGGCTTTTTAGTATATTGAATGTCACTGAATATATGTAAAAATAGAAAAATGACAAACTTTTATCTCGTTGTCGAACTTGAAAGCGAAAAATTTGTATTTTCCTCTATTTATTTCCGTTCTAAAATAATTCTTTTTTTTATTATTTTATTTACTATTATTATTATTATTATTATTAGTATTTTGTATGTATTTTTTTAAAGTAATTATTTTTATTTTTCAAATTTTTAAACTAGTATTTGATAGAATATCTGGTAGATTTTTTTATAAAAATAGTAAATAAAACAAATTTACCTCAGATCAGAGGCTAGCAAAAAAACCCGTACAAAATAATTACTAAAAATAATTTAATGCACATATTCGATTAGTTTTATTGTAACTATAAGTGAAAAAATAATCAATTTTTCTTTTTTTGGGGTAGAACTAGCCGAACTTAGAATTTCCATTAGTTTGTGATAAGAAATTTTTTTATATTTTTACCTATAAAAAATTGACATACATTTTATTGTAGTACGAATATTAGTACTATTACTCATATAGCCTATAACAATACTATAATAATTTCGTAACTAAATGTGTACTATTTTGTGAAAATGTTTTTTGTGCAAATTTTATTAAAAAAAAATTTATCATGACTCATTTTCTATGAAGTGTGTTTTGTTTTTAAGTGTACAAAAATATGCCAGTCTTAATTTTTTTTAATAACTACACATAAATTTGTGCTTTTTTCCAAATCAAAATAATGTAAAAGTCATTTTTACAGAATTTTTTTTTTTTTTAAAATAAAAATCACATCAAAATGAGTCTATGATTGATAAGTTCATAATAAATATAGTAAGTTATAAAAAAAAAGAAATTGTTTATATTCGAAGAATGTACAATAATAAATTAGTTTTATGAATTTTTATATAAAAAAAAAACACATTACATATATTATTTATGCTTCGAAAAGTAAAGTTTATAATAACACCACCACACATGAATTTAGAAATTTTATTTTATTGTTTAAACCTTGCCATTATATACATAAAATTATAAAGTGATTCAAATGGTTGCCACCAGGACTTGATCCTTTTGTGATAATTTTTTAAGGTTTTTTTTGACATTTCGGGCTGTAATTCGGCCATTACTTGATGCATGTTAATTTTTCAATTATCTAAAATCTTGAAATCATGCGTTCTTTTCGCCCGTTAAAATTAAAATTTGTCATATAGTATGATTTGTGTCATTATTTTGTTTATATCATATATGGTCTAGTTTGAAATCTTCAAGTTCAGGTCAAAAGAAATCGGTTATCATACGGTTATTGCGCTCAGAATTAATGGAAACGATCTGTCTTTCTTTGAGACCGTTTCCGTCTGACCAAAATGCATATTAAACAGTCACTTTTCGTGGATTCATAGTCATTTGTGGTTTTTCAGAGCTTCGTACGGGAAGTTTACTTATTAACGTATCCACCGAGCTTATCGCTGAAGAAAATAAGAAATTTGTTTGTGAAACTTAGCTACCACATAATCACCGCTATGTAGGAAGTTTTTAAATTTTAAATGAGCTTTTAATATAACATATTGGGTTGTTCGGAAAGTAATTTCGTTTCATTACGAAATTACTTTCCGGACAATCCATTAGTTTATTTATTGGCCTTTTTTGTTTAAGTGAATCATTAAATTTGTCCAACTGATGACAGTACTCTTCAGAATTGATTGTTGTGTTGCTCGGTAGAAGCTCGAAATAAACGATCCCTTTGAAATCCCACCAAACACATAGCATAACCTTTTTTTGATGAATATTAGCTTTCGAAGTGCTTTGAGCCGGTTCATCTTTTCTACTGCAGGATCTTTTGCAATTAACATTGTTGTAAACAACACATTTCTCGTCCTCAGTGATGATACGTTTCAAAAATGGATTATTTTCTTGGCGTTTGAGAAGCAAATCACAAACGTCAATGCGATGCACAAATTTTTTTCCGTTAGATGAGGAACCCATATGTCGAGCTTTGAGATAAAACCTAGCTGTTTCCGCCGGTTTGCATCAATTAATGCCTTTATTGTGTCTTCATCAGCTTCAACTGTCCTTCCAGAACGTGGTGCATCTTCGAGATCAAAATTGCCGGATCGAAATTTTGCAAATCAATTTTGCCACTGGCGCTCACTTAACACATCTTCTCCATACATATCGGATAATTTTTTTCTTGTTTGAACAGCATTTTTATCTTTTCTATAGTAAAAAAGTAAAATATGCCGAAAATGCTGAAAAACAGCTTTTCATATTTAAAAGGGTATCAACCAAAAACTACTGTGCAGAAACAATCGTATTTTTTCACAAGCAACCCTTGCTATGTCAGCTGTCAAAATACATATGATTATGCGGCTTAAGTGTGAAGTTAAGTTTGTGAAGAAATACAATTAAGTCCTGTGTTGGGAAACAACGAAATTACTTTCCGAACAACACAATAAAATATTATATTAATAATAGTATAAAATGGCAAATTCAAATCTAACAAAACACTACCTTAGCTGATATATGTTTTCAACAGCTGCCAAAAAACAAAGCCGTACTTTCCAAATTGCGAAATGAATAATCCTTTATCTTTAATAAGAACTGGTATTCCACAATGCAGCATTCTTGATCCTATGCTATACGAAATCTATACCCACAATATTTTCTCCAATGATTCTTTTGAATTTTTGATTTCTTAAAGTTTATTTGTTTAAATAAGTTTTTAAAGAAATACCTTTTATCAATACAAATTTTGTATAAATACGTTTTTAAAACTAAAAAATTTTGTAAAAAAATTCCTATTATAAAATTATCAGCGTTATTTAAATTTCAAATTTTTATTCTAAAAAGTACGAATTCTGGCTACGGCCATCTATACATTAACACAATCGAACTGAGCCTAAAATCTACAATTTAACGCGTTGTTTGGCAGTTTAGCAATGAATAATATAAAATGGCTAAACAAATCTGCGACCGTGCCATCCTGGATCCACCGGTTCTCGTCAGATCACCGAAGTTAAGCAGGACTGGGCGTGGTTAGTACTCGGATGGGTGACCACTTGGAAAACCGCGTGTCGCAGGTAGGTAGCGGGTTCGATTCCCGCTGCCGCCATCTCGGCATTGGTGCCGGGGTGAGAGGCCGACTACAAGCCTTACATATGTAGTCCGTAGGGTCCCCCAACGTCACTGGGGGTTGCTTCGCTGGCCTGATAAGCCGCAAGCCATAAAAAACATCTTATCATGAAACAGCACAAGAGTAATCATCCGGACAATACCTCAGGCAAAACGACATTTGGCTTTCACCGAACAACTCGAATGGGTACCTGGAACGTGCGGACTCTCTCCCAAACTTCTCGTCTGGCGCAAGCTACTTCCGAAATGCGACGCTACAATCTCGACATACTGGGAATCTCCGAAACAAGGTGGAAACATCAAGGAATCCTCGCAACGCAGACGGGTGAACACTTCATCTACAGCGGCAACGACACTGTGGAGTCGGATTAATCCTATCAGCCAACGCAAAGAGATCTCTCATGGGCTACAAACCGGTCTCCGACCGCCTTCTGACAGCCAAGTTCCGAAACATCACCATCGTGCAATGCTATGCCCCAACTGAAGTAGAGGATTACGCCAATAAAGAAGCCTTCTACCACCAATTAGAGACGTGTATTCTCTGTGCCGCTATATGCTCCATAGGAGCGACTGTGTCTCATGACTATGTGTATATAATGTATAATGTAGAAATGAAACCTGTCAAATAAAAAAAAAAAAAAAAAAAAAAAAAACGAATTCTGGCTACGGCCATCTATACATTAACACAATCGAACTGAGCCTAAAATCTACAATTTAACGCGTTGTTTGGCAGTTTAGCAATCAATAATATAAAATGGCTAAACAAATACCATTTAGTATGACACATATGTATGGCAGCTGTTAAATAACAGGGCTATACTTTCTGAACCAAGAAATTGATATATCTTTATTATTAGAATTAAAAATATTATCATTAAAAAATAAAATATACGAAATATTTTTAAATGAAAAAAAAATTGTTTTCTTTGAATTAAAAAATTTTGTAAATATTTAGAGAATTTTAAAAAAAAATCAGAATTCATTTTCGAATACGCAATATAATTAGAATCTGACTAAGAGTCTGTAAAATAATCAATTTGAAAGTTAACAAAAATGCTAATTATATTATTTGGCCACGTTGCAAATTATCGAGGTACTGTTAAAAAATCTATTCATTAAATTTTATTAATGAAATAAAAATATGAAGATCAGTAATCTTCTGACAGCTAGTTAAGTGATCAAACGAACCATTTATTCGTACTTGTATCTAAGAAATGTCGATACGTCAATCAATAAACATATTTAAGAGTAAAATTTTATATACCAAATCAGACATCAAGTGCAATGTGTCATTGGGCAGACACACGTCTAATAATTTCTCGACATTACAGTAATAATAATATTGTTATACATAAATTGAAAATATTGTTAAAAGTACAAAATGTCAATTAAAACTCTGTTGCTACTATACAAAAATCAAGTATAGAAAAAAAGCTTTTTATCGGTAAACAGTTCGTTAATTTCGCAATTTCATAGTTGTTCATCTTGAGCAAATACATTAATAGAATAAAAATGATTTATTAAGCAAGTAGGTAAAAAATTATCGGAGGTAGAAAAGAAATTTTTCTCAACATGTGATCGTGCACATTACCTTTTTTAATTGTTTACTTTTGTAGACAATTTTCATTGAGTGTCACGTGGCGATGCAATCAATTTTATTAAATCGAACAAGCTCCAAAGACCGAACGCTATAAAAAAAATCAACTTGCCGATGAAAATTCTCTATTAATATAAACTTTAAGCTCTACGTGACTAACATTTGTTCTTAGTGCATTTTTAAGTTGAGTGAAAAAGAAGTAAATTTATAAATTTTTTTTTGCTTTTGTAAATAAAGTACCAAACGATAACCAAATACGGAATTTTATCTGATTAAATAGGAATTAAGTCTCAATGTACGTTTATGTTCACATATTTGGAAGTATTTATCAAGCAGTGACTTGATTTTAATGACCGTTTTTAAAGAAATCAAATACGTAGAAAAATTTAATTAGTTTCAAATTAATCGATCTAATTTTTGTTGGGCTAAAATTTTTTTAAAGTCAATAAGAAGTAATCAAACGTAATATTTTTTTTAAAAAAACCTATTTTCATTTTTGTAAATTTCCTATTTTATCTGCGATAGAGTTTATAGTAAGCAGATTTTTTAGATTAATTTTTTCAGTATGAATGCATTCTGATAAGTCAATGATAAATGCAAGAAATGTAGCCAATATTAGCAAAATGTTATTCTTTCTATTATTTGGCATTCTTAAGCAGACGCTATACCAAAATTTATAAAGACACATTCATTAGTTTAGTTTTGGCAGCCGCTGAAAGCAGATAAGATTTGCGTTTTGTAATAATATGGGAAAAATTAAGTCTTAATGTTAGTCCACATATTTTGAAGTATTTATCAAGCAGTGACTTGTTTTTAATGACTGTTTTTTTAAAAATTAAATACGTAAAAAAATTTAATTAGTTTCAAATTAATTGATTTAATTTTTGTTGGCTAAAATTTTTAAAGTTAATAAGAAGTAATCAAATGCAATATTTGAAAAAAAAACACATTTTCATTTTTGTACAATAAATTTCCTATTTTATCTGCGATAGAGTTTATAGTAAACAGATTTTTTAGATTAATTTTTGGAGTATGAAGGCATTCTGGTAAGTCAATGATAAATGTAAGAAATATAGCCAATATAAGCAAAACGTTATTCTTTCTATTATTTGGCATTCTTAAGCAGACGCCATACCAAAATTTATAAACACACATTTATTAGTTTAGTTGTGACATCCACTGAAAGCAGAGAAGATTTGCGTTTTGTAATAATATGGGAAAAATTAAGTTTTAATGTTTGTCCAAATATTTTGAAGTATTTATCAAGCAGTGACTTGTTTTTAATGACTGTATTTTTAAAAATTAAATACGTAAAAAAATTTAATTAGTTTGAAATTAATTGATCTAATTTTTGTTGGCTAAAATTTTTTTAAAGTCAATAAGAAGTAATCGAATTCAATATTTAAAAAAAAACCTATTTTCATTTTTGTAAATTTCCTATTTTATCTGGGATAGATTTGATAGTAAACAAATATTTTAGATTATTTTTTTCAGTATAAAGGCGTTCTGATAAGTCAGTGATAAATGCAAGAAATATAACCAATAGCAGCAAAACGTTATTCTTTCTATTATTTGGCATTTTTAAGCAGACGCCATACGGAATTTAATAAACACACATTCTTAAGTTTAGTTTTAACATCCACTGAAAGCAGACAAGATTTACGTTTTGTAATTAATATGGAAAAAAGTAATTTTTATGTGTTAATAAGACATTATATCTGAAATCAAAATTAAGCTTGAAAAGTATTGTGGCGACTCCTTACCAACGTATACAATAATTTAGAAGTGGTTTACTGAATTAATTTTGTTATGGTAGTACGAGCACAAGGATAAAAAAATGATCAATAAAATAAATGATATCGTTTTGGAAGAGTATATGGAGATGTTATGACTATGCTGGTTAGATGAAATTAAGCATTGGTGAGCTGCGAATAGATCGACGACTCAAATAATTTAGGTCTGTAATTAATTACTTCAATTTTATGCCCATTTTTTAAAAATGATTATTATGAAGAACTTATTCCATAAGTTAGGAAATTTACCATTTTCAATTGATTTTTTGAATATTATTTCGAAAGGTGTGAATTAGTAATAAAAACGAAAATAAAACCATCTGAACCATAAGAAATATCAAATTTTTTAACTTTCGTGGGATAAACGAAGTATAAATTTATACGTTGTTTTCCCATCGAACGTTTAGATAAGAAATTGACAATCACTCGACAACCGTAATACCAATCCTAAAAGTCAATCGATATTTGAATGCCATTTGATTTATCAATTATTTGGAAATTCGTGTAATAAAAAGCTCTCAGATTTAATTTTGTCTTTTAAAGAATGTATCTTTAGTTTTTTTTGCATAATTTATAATTTTGAACAGATTGAAAATAATTATGTACAAATTTAACATTATTTATTAAAGAATAATTGATAAGCAGAATTCTCCGTAAAAAAGGTATTGCACAGTATTTTTTAAAAATAAATACAAAGAAAAACAACAATTTATTGTAAGTATTTACAATACAAAAAAGGGGGCAAAGTCTTCTAATTACTTCTATGTACTCTGTCAATTACTTACTACCAACTTTCATACACCTCTGATCAGTACCATTTTGTAGCAAATATTGAAACCATAATATTTTTCTGATTTTCATTTGTATAATAAATACAGGCGGCGGAAAGAAAATAGGGCGAAAGCACGTTCTTAAACCTCTGATAGCAATTGCGTAAACCAATATTCAACACGTTCTTGTTACTTTATGGTTTAGAAAATGATTAAAAAATTTCGAAAAAAAGCCGGAAAAATTTATTTTTTATTTAGAGTACAAATTTGAGGTTTTTTTTCTTAAAAATTTGAGGCTTCATTGTGGAAAAATGCTTACACATTCATGGTTCAAAGTATTGTCCATCGTTGGCAACAACTTTTTCCCATCTTTCTGGCAGCATACGGATTTCATGTCGAAAAAAACTGCTCATCTTTTGAGGCGATCCACTAGTCGACCCAATTTTTCGTCTTCGTAAGAAGTGATGCTCAGCAAGGCCACCCCTCATCGGTCTGAAGAGGTAGTATTTGGAAGGGGCGATGTGTGGAGAATACACAACAACCCATTTCAGTGTTTCCAGGTAGGTTTTAACTACCTTAGCAACATGTGGCCGAGCGTTGTCGTGCTGCAAAATCACTTTGTTGTGTCTTTGCTCGTATTGTGGCCGTTTTTCCGTCAATGCTCGGCCTAAACGTATCAATGGTGTTCGGTAGCGAGCTTCTGCAATAGTTTTACCCAGTTTGACTAGCTCATAATAGGCCACACCGAGCTGATCCCACCAAATACATAGCATGAGCTTCGAGCAATGGATATTTGGCTTGACCGTCGATATGGCTTGGCCGTAGTATTAGGTCACAATTGCGATGCAGAAAAACGTTACTTTTTTTTGCCGTTGGAGCAGATGTTCGCACGCGAAAAAGCACCGTTCAACGTCTTTCGGATTCAATTCTTATGGCACCAAATTTCCTTGCTTTTGGATCATTCCCAAGGCTTTCAAACGTTGGGAAATAGCTTGTTGAGTCACGCCCAATAAATCTGAAAGTTCTTGTTGCGTTTGATATAGATTTGCATCCAGTAATGCCTCCAATTCTACTTCTTCAAACTTTTTGCTCCTTGCCTTCCATGTCGAAATTACAACTTTCGTAGCGTTGAAACCATTTGCGACACGTTCTCTCACTAATACAAGTCTCACCAAAAGTTTCTAATATCATTCGACGCGCCTCAGCCGCAGATTTTTTCAGATTAAAGTCAAAAAGCAAAACCTTTTGGAAATTATTTGGATCAAATTTCGACATTTTCAGGCATAAACAAATATATACGATTTGACGTTTCTCCTGGCACCATCTATTGGAAAACGGCAATGAATCTACAAGTCCTTGTTGCCTTTAACATAGATTTTCATCCAGTAATGATTCCAATTCTGCGTCGTCAAACTTTTTCACCGGTCTGGTACGCTTTTTGTCTTTCACGTTGAAATCACAAATGTTGTAGCGTTGGCATTTCTCACTTATACAAGTCTCATCTTAAGTTTCTACAATGATTCGACGCGCCTGAGCCGCAGATTTTTTTCGAATTAAAAGCAAAAAAATAAAACTTCCCGCAAATGGCGCTTTTTTTGGGTCAAATTTCGACATTTTCAGGCTACAAAAAATATATAACGCCAATAACAAGTCACAATTGTAATAATAATGAGGAGTTGTTGACAGATGCCTAAGTTTACGATTTGACGTTTCTACTGGCGCCATCTATTGGAAAACGGCGCTTTCTCAAATTATAATTGTTTTTATTATCAAAATTGATTATTATTAGTTTTTTTTTTTTGGTTTTCAATTACAAACACGGAAGGTGACAAACAAATTTATCTACAAAACTAAGCATCAATCAAAAAAAATATTATCACTGAACACATATCAAAATCGTGTCTAAACGATTAAAGTTTATTAACCTAAATAGTATGTAATAAAAATATTTAATATTTTATAAGTTTTATATATTTAGAAGGAAGGAACAAAAATAATTCATAAAATTTTTCAGCTTTAATTATTTTAACAACAAATAAATATGTTCATTGTTTTTAATATATTTCCACGTTTCTGTTAATCAAAGGCATTGTAAACTTGTCTTCTAGAATATTTTATATATTTTAATTATAATCAACTAGAAATATTTTCCTTCACATGATAGAGAGAAGAAAATTAAATGAAATTTTTCTGTTTCCCTAATTTTTTGGCTGCTTTTCTTTAAGAAAAAAAAACCTTTTCTATTTTCTACTATTGATGAGAGTGTAGAAAACACCAGTAGTCAAGCACTAATGTACTCTATATCTATAAGTTAAATACGAAAACTACAAATCACCATTCCATCTACAAGATTTATTTTAAAATTTAGCCATGAAAAATATTCTTACAATAAATGATATTAGAAGAAAATAATCTTAAAGTGAGCTATTTCGTAGAAAATTACGGTTTTCTTCACATGATTGCAAAGTATTTCTTCTCTCTCAGTTTCAACAGCAGATTTTTTATTGAAATTTACTTTTTCTTAGCGTACGTGTAGACATTATCAATTAGCACCTATCAAAAATGCTCTTTTCCAAATAAGAAAAAAAATTTGTTATCATTCTAATTTTTTTTTTCTTTTCATTATCGAAATATTAAAATTTCTATTTGCCAAAACGACGAATGTGTTAATTTTTATTTTTGATTTGAAAAATTTACATTTTGCACAAATTTTCCGAAGTCGTTTTTTTTTTCTTATAAACAAAATATTTCCAAGATATTAAAAAATATGAGAATAATTTGTGTACTGAATGTGGTGGGGAGAGTTTTTTTTTCTTCTAAAAATAGTTATTTGTACTTTTCAGAGCTGTGCGAGGGTGGCGGGGGAATTGTACTGAGAATTTATAATTTTGGTTCAATTTTTTTTACGGTGAGGGGGGAGGGGGGTACTAAGAATTTGTCAAATTTCATATTTATTTTTATTAGAAAAATATAGAAATTTTTTACTATAAACAAAAATTTAGTGCCACAGCTAAAAGTAAGTGTGTAACTGTCTTGAAGTATTAGAATTTTTTTCAAAATTTCAAATATTTTCTGGTAAAAATATGGTAGATGTGAATAATTTCTGATGCTCCTTTTTGCTTGAAGAAAAATATATCAATTGCAGTGTTATCTCAGAAAAATTTTCCTTAAAAATTTCCGCAAAAAAATTCTCCTTAAAATTACCATTTTTGAATAGGGTCATTGGGTCCAATCTATTGGCGGACGTATTACAAGAAAGGCACTTTATAAAATTTTGTTCCATTCACTGAGATACGTAGGCTACTATATATATTTCTGGCCTAGGCAACACTAAGTGTTGCCAGGTGCGATCTGACATTTCCATTGGAAAGTTTGACATTTTTTAGCATAAACGTACTCAGAACGTTTTGACGTACGACTATCATTTGTGTTGTTTACAGTGACTTGAAAAAATCAATTTGGCAAAAAAATGGAATTAACTCGTGAACATTTTCGTGCGATCATTTTTCACAACTTTCGACGTGGATTATCACGACAAGAGTGCATCGATGAACTTAAATCTTTGTATGGCTATGAAGCACCATCCTATAGCACTGTGAAAAACTGGTACAACGAATTCAATCGTGGCCGACGCTCGCTCAAAGACGAATTCCGTGAAGGTCGTCCAAAAACAGCCGTTGTTCCAGAAAACATCGATGCCGTACGTGAACTGATAATGCAAGACCGTCATGTGACATACCGTGAGATAGAGGCATGCCTAGGCATTTCTCCCACCAGCATACATTCGATATTGCATGAACACCTGGCCGTAAAAAAGGTTTGTTCTCGTTGGATCCCGCACAATTTGACAATCGCTCAAAAAAAGGCTCGTGTGGATTGGTGTAAAGAAATGCTGAAAAAATACGATCGCGGTGCTTCAAAAGACGTTTATAAGATCGTCACAGGTGACGAATCATGGATCTATGCGTATGAGCCCGAAACAAAACAGCAATCGACCGTGTGGGTCTTCCAAGACGAGTCAAATCCAACGAAAGTTGTTCGTGGAAGAAGCACTTCGAAGCAAATGGTCGCTTGTTTCTTTGGCAAAACTGGTCATGTGGCGACTGTTCCGCTTGTGCAACGTAGGACGGTCAATTCTGAGTGGTACACCACCATTTGTTTGCCTGAAGTCTTCGGAGAAATTCGAAAAACGAACAAGAGAAGTCGAATCATTGTGCACCATGACAATGCGAGCTCTCACACATCGGCTCAAACCAGCGCCTTTTTGACCGGACAAAACGTCGAATTGATGGGTCATCCTCCGTACAGCCCTGACTTGGCACCCAATGACTTCTTTTTATTCCCACACATCAAGAAAAAAATGCGTGGTCAACGATTTTCGTCGCCAGAAGATGCTGTTGAAGCATTCAAAAACCATGTTTTGGAGGTGTCTCAATCGGAGTGGAAAAAGTGCTTCGAAAATTGGTTTGAGCGCATGCAAAAGTGTATAAATCTTGATGGAGAATATTTTGAAAAACAATAAAACCTTTTTCGTTGATAAATATTCGCATTTTCATTATTAGGCCAGAAATATATATAGTAGCCCACGTATAGATTTAAGTCTTGATGAAGAGGTCCTTTAAAATTCACAAACATTATGAATTTTTTACAAATTGTAAATTAATTAATACTCATTTAGTTTTGCTATAAATAATTTACAGAAATTAACTTTTTTTTTGTTTTGTTGCAAATTAAGCAATTAATTTAAAAAAAAAATTATCAAATTTATTTATTGGGTTGTTCGGAAAGTAATTTCGTTTTAAAAAAAATAAAAATGAAAGACGACTTTCTTATAGTGAATTAATATTTTATTCAACCAAATATTGTCCAGTCTGATCCAATATCCTTTGCCATCTTTCTGGCAGTAGCATGATTCCACGCTCATAAAATTTAAGTTCTTTGCTGGCGAAAAACTGATCCAAGTGATTTTTGACCTCCTCATTGGAATTAAAGGTTTTACCGTCTAAAATTTTTTGTAGAGGCCGGAACAAATGATAATCGGAAGTTTCTAGGTGTAGAAAATATGGTGGGTTTGGCAGTATATCCCATCCAAAGCTCTAAAATCTTTTGCCGAGTGGTCAAATTTTGTATGTGGTTTCGCATTATCCTGTTGGAATACTATACCTTTCGTATTGACCAATTCTGGCCTTTTTTTCTTAAAGTAAATCATTCAATTTTTTCAACTGATGACAGTATACTTCAGAATTGATCATTGTGTTGCTCGGTAGAAGCTCAAAATAAACAATTCGTTTGAAATCCCAACAAACAGACATTTAAAAATGGATCATTTTCTTGGCGTTTGAGAAGCAAATCTCAAACGTTAATGCGATGGTACAATTTTTTTTCCGTAAGAAGATGACGAACCCATATGTCGAGCTTTGAGATTAAATCTAGACATTTCAAATGATCATGAATAGTCGGATTCGATAAATTTAATCTCTTAGCGATGTCACGAGTTGTTATTCGCCGGTTTGCATCAATTAATGCTTTTATTGTGTCTTTATTAGCAAACGAAATTACTTTCCGAACAACCCAAAAACATAAATTTTAGTCAATTAATAATTTTTTTTATAAAATCAACTATGCAACAAGGTGTAATTCATAGGACATAATGCAACTCTGAGGAACAAATTGCACCTATTGAAACGATGTGAATTGAAACAATTTGCAAAATGCAATAACAAATTTTATTTAGTAAATTTTGAAAAAATAATCTGCTATTAATATTTTTTCTTCTATCAAGTTCGAAATAATTAATATATTTAAAAAATTACTGCAATTAACTGACATTAGCAACAGGTTCATGTGTATTTAATCTCTTTGGACTTATCTTCATATTTCTTATTTACTATCTTCTATAATTTGTTTCTGTTGTTTATTCGTATCTTCTATTAATTGTCTACACACTATCTGTACTATCAAAATCAGTCTACTGTCTACGTAGCTAATTTGTTTTTTATATTTTACTGCTATTTGGTAAATATCCTGTTTCTAGGAATATCTCTGAGGACTTACATCAGGTAAATGATTACTTAACTAATTTGGAGCTTATTAATTCTATGATATCCAAAAAATGTATTCATTTGATTTCATAGAATTTTGAACTTCCATATTAGACTTGAAATAATATTTTAGAAAAAAGGTCCTTACAAGCAGGATTACTTAAACAACCCGACAAAAATGGCAGATTTACTCTAAACAAAAATAAGTTCTTATTGGAAAAAATACTACTACTCATAATTTTTTTTAGATGCATTTTTTTTTTAACTAGATAATAATAATTGCATGGGATTGCATGTTCTGTTTGCTTATTAACAAAGAACTGAAAAAATAAAATTGATTTGCAGATTTTTATCTCAAAAAAAAACATGGATAATTTTAAGTTTTTGTAAATCTTTTCTAGGATCAGTTCTTGAAGGCGAACGACGGATGACAACCAAAAACCGACGGCAACGCAGTAGGTACACCTGCGACTTATTTTCTCTGTGTTACCGATTAGAAATTTTTGAGTTTAATTTAATTTTTAAATTCGTTTTTTTTTTACCCAAATCAACAACAAACATTAAAAAGAAGCATATATGAAGAAAAAAAATACTCAATTATCATTCATACACGTACATGATAAACACGAAAAGAAGGATACCGAAAATGCCTTAGAACATTTTATTATGCATGTCCCTTTATAGAGCTTGTTCCTTTAAGGATACTGGAATCCTTGGAATTTGAGACTTTGAACTGCAATTGTTCGGTTGTTGTTTTTTCTTGCAGAAAGGAGTACAGTCTTGTGTCATTTGACAGCTGTCAGACACATGTCACCCAAGGTGGTATTTGCTTAGTTTGAGGTTTGCCATTTTACAATATGGTGGACTATTTAGCCACAAAACTACGTGTTAAAATTATAAAACTAATTCTGACAGCTGCGTTTCGAAAAATAAAATAAAAATTGTTTGAGAGAAGAGGTTCATTTTCTCTCTGATGATACATGATTAAGAAAATAGGCCATATATGGGGCTTTGAAAACCCAAAAGTGGATGTGGAGAAGCCATTGTATCGGCAGAAAGTGACTGTCTGGTGTTTATTTTGGTCTGAAGGTGTTACTATGAAAACGAAAAAACGGAGACTGTTACCATCAATTTTGAGCGCTATGAACGTATGATAACCGCCTGAACTCACCGTTTTTTTTTTGGCATGAACTCACCGTTTTTAACCCGGACCAAATGTGATTTTAACATTTTAAATGCGACCAATATTCCCAGCTAACGCAGCGTTTAAAAGCCATTTGTGGTCCATCGAGTAACCCAGTACTTGGCGCAAGTCGCCATAATCTACTCAGCAAAAGGAGTGTCGAGTTGCAATGGGTGCCGAGTCATGTGAGAATTGTGGGTAATAGTAGTGCTGACAAGTTGGCTTGAGAAACACTCCGTCGACCAGTGATCACAGTCATTCCCAATGCCTCGCCTACTAACTGAATGACAACTAACACCATTAGCCATCCACAGACACTATGACTGGACCAATAGCAACACATTTTTACCGACTTATTAGATAACCACCAATAAACCAGTCTATTCAACATCCATACTGAAATTCTGGGCGCGAAACCTCCTCAGAATCCGGATTGGACATCAATCGTCCCTTATGCTGATCCTGTGCCGCCCATATCACTATTATTCATATTTTATATAAATGCCAAATAACCAAGAATTACTTAGTGAGCAGGATTCCTCTCATTGTAGAGCTCCTTGTCCCAACAACTCCATTCCCTAGTCCCCTATTTAAACTTCTGCTCCACAAAATATTAATCTGCTCCACAAAATATAACAAAATTCTTAATATTCTATACTACTAACCACAGACCAGTCTCTTTCAGATAACTTTCCATACGTACTATTAAGTCGCCAAATGGCGTCACGGTCTTGGCGCTATGAACTGGCCCCTGGCACGTGTCTAAGGCACTTTACAAACAACAACAACAATAACAAAAACAAAGTACATAGTGGCAGCATCGGCATTGAAGCCAATAAGCACTAGTCGCATAAAGATAAGGGATTATAGCTGTAAAAGGGTTAAATCATTTTCTTATTTGGTGTCAAGGGTCGCAGCCGATAACAACATAAAAGAAGAAATCTCTGAACGGCTGCTGCTAGCGAACAAAGCCTATGTCAGTTAGTCTTAATTATTTCACTCGAAAAATTCTGTCTATAACATCGAAGCTGCTGCTGTACAAGATACTATTTTTACCAGTCCTCATGTATTCTCCGGAAACTTGGGTTCTGAGAGAAAACCATTCCGAACACTTATAGAAGATTCCGGAGCCTATTTAACGTCAAGATCCTGGAAAATTTGTTTGGCCCCCTGCATGGGGATAAACGATTCCGGAGCCTATTTAATGTTAAGATCCTGGAAATTTTGTTTGGTCCCTGCATGGGGATGTACGATTCCGGAACCTATTTAACGTCATGATGCTGGCGAAATGTTGGCCCCCTACATGTGGATAAACGATGCCGGAGTCTATTTAACGTCATGATGCTGACGAATTGTTGGCCCCCTACATGAGGATAGACCATTCCGGAGCCTATTTAACGTCATGATGCTGACGAATTTTTGGCCCCTTACATGTGGATAAACGATGCCGGAGCCTATTTAACGTCAAGATCCTGGAAAATTTGTTTGGCCCCCTGCATGGGGATGAACGATTCCGGAGCCTATTTAACGTCAAGATCCTGCAAAATTTGTTTGGTCCTTTACATGAGGATAGACCATTCCGGAGCCTATTTAACGTCATGATGCTGACGAATTTTTGGCCCCCTACATGTGGATAAACGATGCCAGAGCCTATTTAACGTCATGATGCTGACGAATTGTTGGCCCCCTACATGAGGATAGACTATTCCGGAGCCTATTTAACGTCATGGTGCTGACGAATTGTTGGCCCCCTACATGAGGATAGACGATTTCGGTGCCTATTTAACGTCATGATGCTGACGAATTTTTGGCTCCCTACATTAGGATAGACGATTCCGGAGCCTATTTAACGTCATGATGCTGGCGAATTTTTGGCCCTCTACATGAGGATAGACGATTCCGGAGCCTATTTTACGTTATGATTCTGACGAATTTTTGGCCCCCTACATGAGGATAGACGATTCCGGAGAAATTAAGCTCAATAGACTGCGGTGGGTTGGTCACTTAATCCATATGGTCCTGTAGAGTGACTCCCTATATGGTCCCAGAAGACGAGGTAGGCTAAAAATATGCTAGGAGTGTCGACATGGAATACTGCGGGTAACCAAACCTTTTGATGATGATGATGATGAAATTTTTTCTATAAATCACCACTTTTATATAAAAATATCCTCAAGTTTAAAAAATTGAATATTTTCTTTAAAGATTGTTTTTTTCTAACATAAAATTTCAATTTCATTTTGCTTTTCTTGAAAAACGAAATTTTTCTCAAATTTTTATGAAATTGTTTTTTTAATATTCGAAAAAAAATTTACTTTTTCTTCTGCCCACTAAAATTGTATTAAAAAAACGTTTGCTTAAATATTAAAAGTTTTCCGATTATTGTTATACTACTTTTTACCTAATTAACAAATATTCAAATTCTTTTTATCCCTTTTAGGCATTTTTAATATTTAAAAGGTTCTGTTTCTCTATGCCATATAAGAATACGAAAAAATATCGAAACTTTTCTTTTGTAGAATAAAAATGGCGAATAAATTCAAAATGGATATTATTTATAAACTTTTCATTTATAATTGCTTCTAAAATTATTCTACAATTCACTATAATGATCAACGAATGAATATTGTATTTGTGCATCACAGAAGGTTGCATTTTACATAAATCTATTCGCAGGCACAGTTTTATCGATTGCATTCGAGTCAGTATTGTGCAATTAATAAAAGTGTTTAAATATTGTCGTCGAGGTGAAATTAAATCACTGCTGTTTGTTTATAATGGCGGAAGTCTCCTTCCTTTGATATGTTCCGTCGTAATTAAGAAGAAAAAACATTAACTGCAAATGATCACCAAACGCCCATTAATAAATTATTCTCACTTTAAATTCAATGATCATTTGAATCGTTTGATCGCATATCGTCTATTCATGTTCAATTGTCTTGTTAATCTGCCAATAAACCGGATATAAATTTAACATAATACAAAATGTACACAAAATTTAATTCCCGAATAAGGCATTAGTAAAAATCACATTTATTTTGGAAATGGTTTGCGACTTCACTACGATTTGGTTTGAGGTTTCGCTGCTGTCAAAAATATAGGGCTTTCCAATAAGAGTGATATGATTTCTAAGTGACGTTTCGGCCATTTATAATATGTCAGGATCTGTCTTTTTTTTCATTGTATTCAGTAATGTTTACGATTTCGTCATGGAGAGATATACGAGAGTACAATGTTTACAAATTATTTAATTTTATTATCAAAATAATCGTTCTCCAATTGCAACTTTTCGTGCGCTTTTGCCATTTTATGGTCGTAATAATCGTCCAACTGTGCTCGCTATCCTTCGAACTGTTAAAAATTTCGAGCTTACATTTTCTTTACATAATAAGTGCCAATAAGACAAAGAACCGCTCGAAGTAATGAAAATATTGCTGCCGTTCAGGCAAGTATTGCTGAAGACCGCAATTTGTCGATTCTAAGATGTTCTCAAGAATTGGGACTGTCTCAAACCACAACCTGGCGAATTTTGAGGAAGCATTTGGGCTTGCATCCATATAAAATTGTTATCACTCAAGAACTGAAGCCATTGGACCACCGTAAACGTCGTGAATTTGCAGATTTTGTCTTGGAACAACTTGAAAACGATAACGATTTTTTTAAGAAAATCATCTTCTCCGATGAGGCTCACTTTCATCTGAGTGGTGCGGTAAATAAACAAAACTGTCGATTCTGGTGCGAAGAAAATCCACAAATTATTCATGAACACCCATTACATTCGCCTAAATTGACAGTTTGGTGTGGTTTTTGGTCTGGTGGAATCATCGGTCCGTACTTCTTTCGAAATGGTGTTAACACCGTTACTGTCAATGGAGAGCGGTATAGATCGATGATAACCAACTTTTTATAGCCGAAATTGAAAGAAGTTGATCTTGAATTGAACATAGTATTCAGGACATACAACTTGATTTAGTGGAAAAAGTGCTCAAAGAAGTCGTGGGTTCATCCAATTCGTTCCTGCAAAAGAAGTCGTGGAGGCCATTTGAATGACGTTTTACTCAGAACTTGTATCGATTGTATTAAATGAAAAACATTTGAATTTCCATAACAATTAGTGTATTTTTTTTAAAAAGAAATCATATCACTCTTATTCGAAAACCCTATATACGTATTAGCTGTTTTCCATTGGGCCTATTTTGCTACTCGCAAGTACTTGTGAGTACTTACTCAATGGAAAGCAGAGCTTTTTGACAGTAGTAAAATATAACCTCAAAATACTGAGTTTATTCAGCTTGTCAACGTGAAGTGGAGTGGATGTGTTTCGGAGAATCTTTGAATTTGATAAATATTACGTAATGTCTAAAAATTGGACGTATAACGATGGTAAAGCATTAATAATATTGTAATTGTACGAAAACATTTATTAATGCTTTACTCTCGTTATAGGTCTAATTATTATCAAGAAAATAATAGGGCTGAAACTCGTTCTACACTTTTAAATATATTAAATAAGTTAAATTAAGATATTTTATATTTGTGATAAATTGATTATTTTTATTTCTGTTAGCCAAGGAGGTATTTATTTACAATTGAGAGTGTTATAATAAATATGAAGTTACACAAATACATCATTTAAGTTTAAATTAAAAACGAACCCGCTAAGCTATCTATTTTCATTTTGGGAACTAATATCCCTCTACCGTAAATTGTATGCACAACTACACAAGCGAAGTACACATCTGTATGAGCAAGAGTAGTTAAAGCTTTTTTGAGTAGCAAAACTTTCCCAATGGGAGACAGATATTTTTCATATTTTTTAAACATTTGCTTAGCTTAAGGTCTGCCATTTTCTATTATGCATCAATTATCTATGGAGAAATGTAGATAATTGAAATTGTTCAGCGATGAGGATCATTTCCTTGATCGGTGGATATGTTAATAAGCAAACATTTTAATTTTACCAATAAGCAAAATGTTAATTTGACCACAAATCAAACAAAGGTGACAAATTTCGGCTTTCTTATGCGACAAGTTACCAGGATGCGTAATTTCGGGATTTGTAGATGTTAATATTCCTTGAATATTGTACGATTTCAACAACCCCCTTCCCCCACACCACTGGCCTTTTTCATATAAAATCTTATATTTCCAGACAATCCTCTAAAACTTGAAAACATTTAAAAATCAACATCCCTCAAGCGATGGCCAACTTACAGCTTGAAATGTGTGAAAAAATCATCAAAAATTACCTTTAAAAGCTCGAATCGTACAAAAAATCTCGTGGCAGCCATTTTAATTTTTTTTTAAATTCAGATCATTAAGATCCGAAACACAAATTGAATAACTTTTTACAGCCAATTGAATCTATTTTTCACAATTTTTTCGGTCATCTAAAATCATTCTTTTAATAATGTATTCTACATAAAATCTTTGCGCCAAAAATACACGACAAAAAAAAGTCCGTATTATTATAATAACATGTATTCAGTTTTATTTAGTAACTTTGGTGAGTGGGAAATGTCTCTCATCCTTCACTGTTTAAACATACACAACTAATGAGTTAATGTCTAATGGTGCTTGATCTTGACACAGGTGTGCAATTATTATGACTCAGCCAATTTCAAGTTGAATACGAGTTTATTTGCTTTTTAAAAAATATAAATAGTCGAAAACGCATAAACATTTTAAATAGAAGGATTCCTAGTTAATATTATTACAAAATATTTTAATAATTCTCAGTATAGTTTACAGAAACGTCACTTTTCGTTGCAATTCATTTCTTGGTGGTGCAATTAAATAAACATGGCAATGATGTGGTTGCTCTTGTTTTTTACATAAAAGTGTACACGAGCATATGCACAAATGAATAAAATGTCCTGTAATTTATTATTCTGTCAAGAGTTAAATATACTCTTTAGTGTAATTATTATTATCTAGCATAGTAATCAACAGGAATCAAAATGAATTGCAATATTTTTGTTAAAATTTGTCACCACTTTGAATTGGGATAACAAAGAAAATATGAAAAATTAAAAAATATTTATTAGCTAACCTAAAATACAATAGATGGCGTAGAAAACCAAAATAATATTACAGAAGGCACTAACCATACATCATGTATGGAATTTTTTCAAAGATTTTAGAAAACCTATCAAGATTTTTACAAAAAAAAATTTTTTTTTTAATCTAAATTAAGTTAATTTTTTTTTACTTTACTGATTTTCATATACGAGATCTAAATATTATAAAAAAAAAATATTTTTCTAAATAAATTATCGGTCTATCCAATTTGTGCGTCGGAAAGTAAAGTTTAAAAAAAAAATTTCAAGAGTTATAAAATTTCGATTAAATTTATATTTTATTATATTTTCTGGACTTTGCCATTCAAATGGCCGTCACAAGACATTTTGCAGGTAATTTTGAGGTTTTTTATTTGTACATGTCAGGCTATAATTTGACTTTTACTTGATGAATGTTGGTATTTAAATGCTCTTAAGTTTGCCGATTATCTGAGCATCAAAATGTCAAAATGTCCTGGAAACTTTTGGCAACAATGAAGCAGAAATTTGTTGTATTATGTGGCTTGTGGCACTGTATTTTCAAACCTGCATCTTCAAGTTCAGACCAAAAAAATCAATTATTATAAGGCCATGTCGCTCAGAATTGGCAATAACAATCTCTCTTTCGTCAAAATTCATAGAAATACGGGTAAATGACACTCTGGAACTAAAATGCACATGAGACAGTAACACTTCTCCAAAGTAACTTGTGGCTTTTCAGAGCCCCATATACGCGTAGCTGTAAAAGAAAAAGTTCAATGGCGTCAACATGGCAAAATTACATGTCCTGGAAAAAAAATTTATTTGGCAGCAATGAAGCAGACATTTTTTGTATTATATGGCTTGTGGCACTCTCTTTTCGTGGTCCGGATTAAAATCTTCAAGTTCAGACCAAAAAAAGTGGCAGTAACAGAATTGGCAATAACAATTTCTATGTTGTCATTTTCGAATGACACTCTCGAACTAAAATGTACGTCATTCTATATATTTTCGCATATAAAGTAACTTGTGGCTTTTCAGAGCCTCATATACAGCAATTTTGCTTATTTACAAAATAAATTTTTATTTTTGTTGAAGAAAAAAATCTCCTCCCGAACCTCGAAACGTGGCTACGGTACAATTACCAATTTTCTAAAGAGCTTTTTTACAATTTTAACACATTTGCCGATGATTAAACAAAATGGCAAATTGTAAACTAAAAACAAATGCCACCTTATATGACAGATATATTTGGCGGGGTGCCAAATGAAGGGGTGCCGTACTTTCCAAACTACGAATTGGATAATTTAACTCCTTTAAATAAAAATCGACTATCCAATAAATTCGCTTACATTTTCTTTTGACCTAGAAAAGAAAAAGAAAAGAAAAGTAGACGAAGGCCGTTTATCGCCTATTACCCAACACCCAAACATAGTGCGCACACCATTGCCCAGCGAAAATTCTTCTATTTCGACTACTACAAATGCAAGAATTTCGAAGCAATTTTTGCAAAAAATACTTTTCAGCAACAACTGACATAACAAGAATCCAAGTTGCTGCCAACTGTTCAGAATGAAAATAAAGAAAATTTCTTACGTTCATTAATAATTTTGTCTTATTTATAGTTTTTTTTTCTGCTCTTTTCTTGAAATTTTTCTAGTTTTTATTGTTCTTTTTTTGACGCCTAACCACGCTTGACACACTATCATCATTTGTTTCGTTGATTTACGAGCATTTTCGATCATCCCTCGTCACAAATTTTTTTTTTTTTTTGTATCTTTTAGCTTAATTTTTTCTCCTCCAAATCCCCAATAAAAGATCGGAATTTCTTCTTTAAGTTTTTTCAGTATCTTTTTTTTTTGTTCTAAAAAAAGAATAAAAGATTTGCCTTCTGCCTCCTTTTCTCCCGGTAGAAAATACTCCTCAACGCAAATCTGTCATTTTCATGTAATTTTTTTTTATCTTTCCAAATAGTTTGAGCATGAATAAAGAAAGAGTGGCACAATTTTCCGGAAATCTTTTCGAAAATAAAATTATTGCTGTTAGAAAATGCAAGGCGATCTGAATATTGCCACGACGATGCTCTTTACTGAATAAAATTCTTCTTCCAAACTAATAATAATTCTCATGAATAACATAATTGAAATTTTTGTCAAGGAAAATCTTATAAGTGAAATAATTTTCTGAATCATGCCATTCTGATTATAAATATTTTTATAAAATTCTATAAAAAGTCATGTCTCAGCTGAGCTTATAATAATACTTTGATGGCAAAATTTAGAGATTTTGGCCTTTTTTCTTTCCGTTAATTAAAAATATGTATAATTACAAATTTTGTTAATATTTTTTTAAAAAATGATGAAAATCATACTACCTTTATTTTTAATTATTTTTAGAAAAATTTCAAAGCAGCCAGCCAAGACGGAATTTCGGTGATTGTTTGTTTATTGGCGAAGTGAAACTGTTTAATTTAGTTTGGTTTTGAAAGAGCCACTTTAAGCTGAATTCGTTGAAGAAAAAAGCTAATTTTAATTTTTTTTTATTAAATTAAATTATTAGATTTACTTAGTTTCAATTAATTAAAAATAAAAAAAATTTACCATACTCACAGGTAAAGGGATACATTTTATTATTTCTCATTTACTGTTTCTGCTTAAAATGTCCTAGCATAATTGCTTTACTTTCTATTTTTATCCTTCATAATAAAGTAATTTTAATAAAAATATTCTCCAAAATAAAAATTACCCAAACCCCATCTCCATACCCGCTTTTTTTTCTTCAAGAATTATATTATTAAAAAATTTTAAAGTTTAAAAAGCAATTCTTAGGTTAGATAGCTTAAGTCATTGTTGTAAAGTAAACTGTCAATTGACACCACCAAATTTCGAAATAATGCGCCCTGGGAGTTTCAGGCGCAAAATAGAGACAAACTTTGCCATGTTATGAAACTTGCGGTGCCATTTTTTTGAAACCACATATCATCCAAAATAAAATATTCAAGTTCAGGTCACAAAAAAAAGTTGGTTATCGTGTGGATATAGCGCTCAGAATTAACGATAGCGATTTTTCCCTTTATCATTTTCAAAGAAATACAGGCCACCGACACTTACAGATAAAAATTAACACCAGATATTTCATTTTTCTTATATACAATGGCTTCTCCACAGTTATTTGTGTATTTTCAGAGCCTCACATATGAGAATTTTGCTTAGCCTCATTGCTGAAAAAATATTATTAAAATATTTTAATATTTAAAAAACAAGCCTCATTGCTGAAAAAATAATCTTTTTAAGCGTGGACCAGTTTTGTAGAAAGGTTTTGCAATTTTAATGCGTTATTTGATCGACTATAACCAAACATTTTTCTAAACAAATGTCAGGTGAGTTGGATGACATTTGCGTTTGACAGCTGTCAAATAACTAGCCTGTAGTTTTCATACCACAAAACGGATATTGTATATCAAAACTTTATTTAAGCGCAGTTAATAAATTTTCTAAATAATTTTAATAGAAAAATGTACAATTTGATTCAAATAAAAGTGATATAGTCCACAAAAATTACACACTGTGGATATGCATCCCCAAGTTTACTAATATTTTATTTATTATGTTTTTATTCTGATTTTCACGACCATATAATCATATGTAGATAGATCCACCCATTGTAAATTGTAAATTAGATCCGCTAATTATAGATTATTTATGGAAAAATTCCCATAATCTCATTAATTTTGTAAGCCACTGTATTAATGTGAAATTTTTCGCTAAATTTGATTCATTTTGCTTGTTCGAAGGAAATATTTGTCATTCACTCATTGGATATTAACAAATGTATTGTTTTGCACGTTTTAAATATTATTTATTTATTTTTACTTTGTCTAAATTATAGGCTATATCGTTAAGACAGGAAAATATTTTTTTTTGGGAATATTGTCTTTCCCAAAATAATTATAAGAAAACTGAAACAGTGTAGAAACGTGGAAATTTCTCATCTATTCTCATAGTGCACTTCCATACCAGTGTTATACAGGTTTTTTTTTTGATAGATTATATTCAAAATGAACGAAAATTGCTGTTTTTTTTGCTCTGAACTAAAAGAAGTAATCCTACACATTTATACGCATCATTTATATCTATTTCTATATTTTTTTAGTATTTTAATTTTTAATTTTTGAATATTTTTTTCTCTTTCGAGTGGGTGTTAGGTTTGTAGTAAGTATTGACAGCATTAAGACTCTTAGGAAGCAAACTCAACCAAATATTGTTCTTCGATGATAAACTAATTGATTATTTTTTTATAACCAACTTTTCGCCGAAATATACACCATAGAAATTCTGCCTAAAAGCTCTTCAAGAAAAACATATTTCTGTAGAGATCTTTTATGACATTTAAAACCAAATATTGTAATTTACACTATAAATCGATTAGTTATTTTTCATATCTATCTCAGAATTATGTTTTATTTATTACTGTGAATATGTCGAGAGAGAGAAAAAAAATACGAGTAACAAATTCAAAGCTTATATTTTTCCGCAATTTATAAAAATTTGGAAAATTATAAAAACATGAAAATAATTATTTGAAAATTGTCATATTTCAATAATACTAAATAAATTATTGGCCTTAATTCAAATTATTTTCATATTTATTTTTCTAATAATTATTTTGTATATAAAATTTATATTCAAATAATATCATCAATAATAGTTTTTTTAGTGTTTATAGTTTGGGTATTTAGGGCTCGTGTAAGCTGATCTGAGCCCATGTGGAAGCTGATGTTAATTCAGAGAAAAAGTTATATTGGGTGTTTGTAGGATATGTAATGAGAGCTTGTGGAAGCTGATGTGAGCACATGTGGCAGCTGATATAAATTCAATAAAAAGTTGACACAGAATCTTTTTAGGATGTCTAATGGGGGCTTGTGGATGCTGATGCGAGCCCATGTGGTTGGCAGTTAATGTAAATAAAATTTCCAACAACTAAAAAAGTTATATTGTAGGCTATGCATTGGTGGCTTGTGTAAGCTGACCTGGGCCCATAAGGAAGCCAAAATTAATTCAGTGAAAAGTTATATTGAGTCTTTGTAGGATATGTAATGGGGGCTTGTGGAAGTTGATGTGAGTCCATGTGGAAGCTGATGTTAATTCAATAAAAAAGTTGTATTGAGTCTTTGTTGGAAGTGTATTGATGGCTTGTGGAAACTAATCTGAATCGATGTAGAAGTTGGCATTGAATCTGAGTCGATGTGGAAGGTGGCTTGTGGAAGCTGATGTTAGCCCATGTAAAATTTCCATTCCAGCTATGTTAATAAAATTTCCAACGACTTAAAAAAATTATATTGAGTCCTTGTTAGATATGTACTAATATCTTGTGGAAGCTGACCTGACCCCATGTGGTAGCTGATGTTAATTCAGAGAAAAAGTTATATTGGGTCTTTGTAGGATATGTAATGGGGGCTTATGGAAGCTGACCTGACCCCATGTGGAAGCTGTTGTTAACTCAATAAAAAAGTTATATTGAGCCTTTTTAGGATATGTAATGGTGGCTTGTGGAAGCTGATGTGCGCCCATGTGGCAGTCGATATAAATCAAATTTCCAACAACTTCAAAAAATTATATTGTGTCCTTGTTGGATATGTACTAATGTCTTGTGAAAGCTGACCTGACCCCATGTGGAAGCTGATGTTAATTCAAAGAAAAAGTTATATTGGGTCTTTGTAGGATATGTAATTGGGGCTTATGGAAGCTGATGTGAGCCCATGTGGCAGCTGATGTATATTCGAAAAAAAAAGTTGTATGGAGTTCTTGTTGAAAGCGTATTGATGGTTTGTGAAAGCTGTTTTGAGCCCATGTAGTAGTTTATATAAATTTAATTTCTTGATGGATATATACTAATGTCTTGTGAACACTGACCTGAGCTCATATGAAAGCTGATGTTAATTCAATAAAAAGTAGATACAGAGTCCTTGTAGAATGTATATTGGTGTATTGTGGAAGCTAAACCGACCCCGTATGGAAGCTAATGCATAATCAGCTTCCAACATGGTTAAACTTTATATTGTGCTTATGTAGAATCCGATGTATATTCAGTTTATAATATCGAAATAGTTATATTGATCCCATATGGAACTATATCAATAACCTGTAGAAGCTAAGCTGAGCCCCTATTGAAGCTGATGCATAATAAGTTTTCAATATCGACAAATGTTATAGTGGGCCCATGTAGAACCTGATGTATATTCAGTTGCTGATATCGAAACAAGTTGTATTGAGTCGGTGTGGAAGATATCCTGATTGCCTGTGGAATCTAAACTAAACCCATATGTAAGCTGATGTATAATCAGCAAAAATTATATTGAGCCCAACATACGGAAGCTACTGCATAATCAATTTTCAACATCGTCAACCGTTATATTGACCCCCCATATGGCAGTATATCGACCACCTATGAAAGCTAAACTGAGTTCTATTATATCTCTTACATCTAAATAAATTAAAGTCTAGCAAAAGTATCATCACATACGGTCATATCGCCTTTTTATTAGTTACAGAATATTGAGCTCATGTGGAAGTCGAACTTACAACAAAAACATAATATTTTGTTCGTCATATGTAAACTTTTTAAAAATCACATTTAAATATTTTCCATCCAGACATATTATAACATTAATATTATAAATAAAATACTGATAAAAATAGAAAGTAATTGGATTTTAAATAATGTAAAAACAATAGTAAATCGATTTTTTATCAATAATACTCTTTATCTATATAAAATGAATAGTTTTAAAGGTGAAGATTTATTTATCGTTTAATGTCGACATTTCAATTTGCTGAATTATTGAACAACAGTAGCAATACGTGTGCATTCCTTTATTGAGTATTCAAATAACAATATTATTACTACATTAATATATTATCGGAAAGATTTTCTATAATAAAATTAATCAAAATTTGACAACAACAAAAATGTACAATTTTTGCCGATAAGCATACTATTTACAATCGATCGAATTTTGTTCGTAGCGCTTTATTTTCTAGGTCTAGAGCAAAAGTCAACAATACGACGATAATATTTTAGTGTTAATAGTACTTGAATTTCTATATAGTAATTTATTTGTAAATTGGACCATATGGAAATTATCAGGTTTTTTTTTTTTTAAATAATACTTTCGTAAAAGCCAAATACCTCCAATCTATGAATGTGGAGGTACTATGTGCCAAATATTATTATACTATTCTGCAAATACTCAATTTCTATAATATAATCGCATTAATATAATTTTCACAATCTGAGCAAATAAAAAATAAAATAAATTTCAAATAATTATGAAATATCTATGCTTGTGCTTACAATAAAATAGTTGTGGGTCTTTTTTGGAAAAATCAATATTCGTACAGGTATTTGCAGTCTATCGTATTCATAGTATAATATTTTTTGAAAGCCTTCAAATTAGTCCTATTAGTGGGTATGGAAAAAATAATTAATCTTAAAATTATATTTTGTACCAAATGAAAACCTTACAGTTACTCTTTATTGACATTTTATATAACCAAAGAGGTGGTTTCAGAAAGTAGTTCAGATCGTTTATCTACGATAAAATCGTAAAGTTGTAAAAACTTATTACATAATGATGATTCTGTTGTAAACATGTTTAGTGCAAAGTTTTCTGAAGCGATGAAGCTCATTTCTTGATAAGTGGATATAATGATAAGCAAAATTGCTAAGCATGCGGCTTTGAAAGCCACAAGTGATTTCGAAGAAGCCATTGTATCCACGAAAAGTGACAATCTGGTGTGTATTTTTTGGACTGAAGATGTCATTAACCTGTATTTATTTGATAACCGACTTTTCTCAGCCTTAACTAAAAGATTTCGATCTGGATTATTTAAAGTTTCAAAAAAAAACAGCACCACAACCCATATAACACGACCACTTTGGCTTTATTTTGCAAATTGTCATTTGAAAAGTATCACATCCGTCATTCGAAAAATATTATATTCTATGCATAAATCGTAAAGTCCAATTATAAACAAAATCGCAAAGCATGAGGCTTTGAAAGCCACAAGTGATTATGAAGAAACCATTGTATCCACGAAAAGTGACAATCTGGTGTGTATTTTTTGGACTGAAGATGTCATTAACCTGTATTTATTTGAAAACCGACTTTTCTCAGCCTAAACTAAAAGATTTCGATCTGGATTATTTAAAGTTTCAAAAAAAAAACCAGCACCACAACCCATATAACACGACCACTTTGGCTTTATTTTGCAAATTGTCATTTGAAAAGTATCACATCCGTCATAGCGGTCATTCGAAAAATATTATATTCTATGCATAAATCGTAAAGTCCAATTATAAACAAAATCGCAAAGCATGAGGCTTTGAAAGCCACAAGTGATTATGAAGAAACCATTGTATCCACGAAAAGTGACAATCTGGTGTGTATTTTTTGGACTGAAGATGTCATTAACCTGTATTTATTTGAAAACCGACTTTTCTCAGCCTAAACTAAAAGATTTCGATCTGGATTATTTAAAGTTTCAAAAAAAAAACCAGCACCACAACCCATATAACACGACCACTTTGGCTTTATTTTGCAAATTGTCATTTGAAAAGTATCACATCCGTCATAGCGGTCATTCGAAAAATATTATATTCTATGCATAAATCGTAAAGTCCAATTATAAACAAAATCGCAAAGCATGAGGCTTTGAAAGCCACAAGTGATTATGAAGAAAACATTGTATCCGCGAAAAGTGACTATGTAGTGTGTATTTTTTTGACTGAAGATGTCATTGACTTGTATTTATTTGATAACCGACGTTTCGCGGCATAAAGTTAAAGATTTCGATCTGGGCAATTTGAAATTTCAAAAAAAAAAACAGCACCACAAGCAATATTACACGGTCACAATTGACTTTCAATATTGTGCGATTTGAATGTATTTGGACTTTATTTCATAGGATAATGAAAAAAATATTGTTAATGTAGACTATGCTCAAATTTTATTGCACTTAACAACCAACATCCGCCAAGTAAAGGCGAACTTACAGCCCGAAATATGGGGAAAAGTCTTCAAAAATTACCTCAAAAGGATCACGTCCTTCAAAAAGCCTCATGGCGATCATTCGAAAGATATTATATTCCACTTATAAATGGCAAAGTCCAATTAATATAATGAAATTAAAATTTTATCAAAAATTAACTTTAATTACCGAGCAAAAAAATGGGAAGCCACTAATTTTATAAACTGTTACGGTTTAGCAATTTTTTTATAAAACTTTGGTAACATCTTAAAGAGAATTCACTTTTTTTATGGAAACATTATACAAGAAGACTTAATTTATTATAAGATTATTTCTATCTTATATAAACAGTCTTATTAAGAAAGGCTTCATGGAAGAGTAAATCACTTACGAGTTTCCACACTTGAGTTTTTTTTAAAAAAAAACCTAAAAGTTCATTTTCCAGATAAGCTAAAATACAATAGAATGTCCTATAAGTAAGTTCATCAATTTGTGTGTCTATAATAAAAGTGCCTTCAGTTTTCTTATTATTAAACTAGAAATGATATGCTTGAAAACAAAAAATGCCTATCATCCCGTTTCTGTTAAAACACTCTTCCTTTGTGGGGAAAGTCGTGGTTGAATATCTAAAACGCACAATGACATAATATCGTCGAAAATAGCTTCTATTATGAGTTTTCCGCTACAATAAAACCAGAAAGTATGTTGCCCACATTATTGCCCAAAATAACTTTTTGCCCACTCGGTGTCCCAAAATAATGTCGGGATTGCTATTTTTACATCAAACGTAAAGAATCTGTGATCACACATTGCGTTTAAAATAATCACAGTTTGTCATTTAAATAATCTAGGACCAAAATAATTTACACTTTTTGTTGTTTATACTTAAGGAGGTTCCTTAGTCATGCAACCGACGCCAAGATAATGAGGTCATTTTGTGATTTCATGTTTCGGGTGGGTCAGCTATTCCAGTTTGTTGTTTATTTATATGAAAGGTCCCTTAGACATTTACCAGGAGTCACTTTATAGCGCGACGACTGTGGGTTCATTTGGTGACTTCATTGTTCATGTGGGAAGCTATCTAAACGAGACTGATCTGGGGTTAGTGGGGTAGAGTAGTGAGGGTTTTGTTAGATTATGTGCAGCCGATTTGTATGCTGTAGAATATTAAAGAGGGAACAAGGGAATGGTGGGAGCAGTATATGGAGCGAGCTTTTTGAAGGATAGAAAAAGATAAGTTTTCGACCAGTTTTGATTAGCATAGATTCTACCAGAGACGCCCGGCGTACTCCACTGGCTAGCCTGATGGAACGGTTTACCACTGCCTCACTTGCTTTTGCAAAAAATTACATTTGCATCGGTTTACGATCATGTTTTTGTTTTTGTCCACTTCGGATTGTTGGCTTTGTCTAATACGATTGGTTTTTACTTCCGAAAGCTGGTATTGATATTTCTATGTCCCTGATGGTGGATGTATTTTTCAGGTCTTTTTCCGCACTTTAAGGAAATTAAAGTAGAATGGGAAGTTAATTGTTTTTTTTAGACTTAGCGTAGGACCAAGCCTCAGTGGGATTCGAAACCATAACCCCTTGGATGGTAGTTCAGTTAGCTAACGATTGTTATACCGGACCGGTACACTGACACTTATAGTGACAAAAAAGAGTAAGGTTCCTTTCAAAAGTGCGTGAGTTACTCTAATTGGCTCATTTTTCTTACCTTACATTTGCTACTGACTTAAATTTCAACCATTCTGAGAAAAAAACTAATTATTACTTAATTGAGGTACTTACGATTTTCATGGAATCATTTGGGTGAAGAGTGCAGAGACCTAGTGAATAATTAGACCCGTTGCAATTGAAAGGAATATTGCAACCTTGCAACAATTTGGGGACAGTAATTGCAAAATTTTGTTAAAGGTTGACAATTCCTTGTATTATATTCATTTTAATTGAAATCTTATCCCTACCATGTGGGGTTCTCTGGAAGAACTTCAACGAACAGTTGAAGTCTGCAAGGTTTATTGCAAGGTTCAGGATTAAGGTGGAGGTCAACGTCGCTGGCGAGAGATTCTCTGTAAACAATTATTTCTCCCTATGGTATAAATGACTAAAGTGGTTGTTGGACAAAAAGGAGGTACAGTCCTGAGCCAGATGAACTTCCCCAGGGTTTGTGCAAGTTTTTCAGGCCCAGGATTCTGCCAGTTTCTCAGGCTCAGGACTGTACCAGTATCTCAGGCCCATCATTTTGCCAGTTCCTCAGGCCCAAAACTGTGACAGTTCCTCAGGCCCAAGACTGTGCCAGTTCCTCAGATCCATGATAATTCCAGTTCCTCAGGCACAGCACTATAACAGTTCGTCAGGCCCAGGACTGTGCCAGTTCCGCAGATCCAGGACTGTGCCAATGTCTCAGGCTCAGGTCTGTACCAGTTTCTCTGGCTTAGAAATGTGCCCGTTTCTCAGGCCCACCATTTTGCCAGTTCCTCAGACCAAGAACTGTGCCAGTTCCTCAGGACAAGGACTGTGCCAGTTCCTCAGGCCCAGGACTGTACGAGTTCCTGAAGCTCATGACTGTGCCAGTTTCTCAGACCCAGCACTGTGCCAGTTCCTTTGACCCAAAACTATGCCAGTTCCTCAGGCCCAGAACTGTGACAGTTCCTCAGACCCAGGACTGTACCAGTTTCTCTGACCCAAGACTGTACCACTGTCTCAGGCTCAGGGCTGTGCCAGGTTCTTATACTCAGGACTGTGACAGTTCCTCAGGCCCAGAACTGCGACAGTTCCTCAGACCCAGGAGTGTGCCAGTTTCTCTGACCCAAGACTGTACCACTGTCTCAGGCCCAGGACTGTGCCAGTTCCTCGTGCCCAGGACTGTGACAGTTCCTTGAGCACGGGACTATGTCAGTTTCTCAAGCCCAGGACTGTGCCAGATAGATGATGATTCAGACATATTCCACATTCTCAGGTCCAATAGATGAGATTATCTCTTTTTTTTGTCCACCGAGAATGCAATTATTCCGTCTCCACGCTTCTTTAGATGAAGTTCGGGAGTCATTTGAGGCAGTAAAGTTATCCCAAGCAGTTCATTTTGACCGTGTCGCAACTCTTTTGTTGCGATTTCGTAAGGACACCATTTAGATTGTTGCTTAGTCCTTCCAACTGAGGAGGGAATTGTCTTACCAGCTCCATTTTAATCACATTTTCTGCTTTTCATTTAGGGATAGGGCAACAAGTATTCATTTGATGGTCTGGAATCCGCAGTTCTATAGATGTCCCAATTTCCCCGCTCTTCAATAAACCGTGTCAGTGGTTTGATTCTAATATGCGCCACATTTGCCTCCACTAGTATGGCCAAGTATAAACTTTCTTTAAGGAATCCCATGAAAATAATCTAAATTTTTGTGAAATTGAAATTGGAAGAGTTGAACCATTACTCAAAAATGTTTGAGTCCCAGCAGGTTCTAAGTTGATGTATTTTAAGAGTTACCAATTCGATTTTCCCTTTAATTTTTTTTTGTATTTTGTTTCATTTTCCCAACACAAATTGTTTCAAATTTTCTTTAAGTTTTTTTTTTATATAACCTGAACAATTTTTTTATAGTATTTATTTTTTACGTGTTAGTAATTTTTTTCTAAACTATGTCGCTGGAACTGAAAAAAAAATCTAATATTTTTTTTATCGTAAAATTAATTTAACCAGAAACTCATTAATTATTTCATATTTCATCAAAATATATTCCTTTGGGGTTGTAAATTTTTATTTATTATGCATAATTATTTTGCGGAATCGTTAAAAATGACAAATATTCGACTAAAAATTTGAACGTCTAGTCGTGGCGTGGCGTCAATGATCTAATTTGATAGGAATTCTAAATCATAATGGCCGGAATATATTAATTTCCGAAATCTTAAATTCGTGGTAGCAATGTTATTGGGAAAGGCGATGAGAAAATTACGAAAATATTTGAAAGCGTGGGAAAATTTCCCTAGAAGTGTTGAAAGGACGGATGGCACGGGAGGATGGAAAACTGAATGATAAAAATGTGATATTGAGGAATGAATTCCATGGAAATTGAAATTGTCGAGTATCGGAAAACCCCACAACGATATGCGACGGGATGTGTGCTTCCCATGAACTTTGGCACAGTACCAAGTCGAAACCAATACGGAATTTCCTCAACGTGGTAATGATCAGTCGTCAACCTCTTTGGTTTTTTACGATAACATTTATCCACCCACTCACGGGTTGTGTGCTTATCCATTCGTGCTTCTCGTAATTTTTCTTGTTTGTTTGTTGGTAAATTTTGTAAATTTTGGGAAATACTTTCAGAAGCTAACAAATATGGAATATAATTTTTGTTATTTTCACGTTTATAAATTTCTATATTCTATGGCCATGTTTGGTAATTGTCTGTTGAAGTTACGGTGCTATCCGCATATTTGGAGTTACGGTGTTGATTATGCGATTTCGTCATAAACACTCAAGAATATAGAAAACGTCATCCAATGGGAATTTACCAAAAGTTAAGAAGCTTGCTTCCTTTTATGATCTGTTTATAATAATTTTTTTTTGTATTTTAGAATAAATTGTTTTAGGGCTGATGTAAACATAAATTTATTATAAGAAAATAATGGGTTTATGTGAATTGTGAAATGAGGAAAAAGTAATTGCTTCGTAAAGTTTTATTATCAAATTTATAATAACGATATTTTTTGTAGAACAGTTACACAGAAGTTCTTGTAATTTACTATTTTTTTAATAAAATTTAATTGATATATATAACAAGCAAATTTTTTGTTTGTTTATTAATTAATTTTTATAATATTAGAACAATTTTTTTTCCCATAAAACAGTCGAATTTGTTTAAAATAAATGTTGTTCAAAGCTATCCAATTTATGCTTTGGAAAGTAAAGTTAAATAAAACACGTAAAATTTAAATTTCGATAATGCAGATTTATTTGATTATATTCCTTGATCCTTGCCATTATAGATAAAAATTCAATTTTCATAAGGAAATAGCGCTCCGATCCTTCCATCTTTATTTGCAAAGAAATATGGGCCCATGACACCTTCAGACCAAAATGCACCCCAGTGAATTACTTTCTGCAGATACAATGGCTTTTTCACAACTACTTGTAAGTTCCAAGAGCCTCATTTACGGCAATTTTGCTAATTAACGTATCCACCGAGTAGAAAATAAGCTTCATCGCACATTGCGTTTAAAATAATCACAGTTTGTCTTTTAAATAATCTAGGATCAAAATAATTTACGGTTTTTGTTGTTTATACTTACTTAAGGAGATTCCTTAGTCATGCAACAGAAGCAACTTTTGAGTGCCAAGATAATGAGGTCATTTGGTGATTTCATGTTTCGTGTGGGTCAGCTATTCCAGTTTGTTATCTATTTATATGAAAGGTCCCTTAGACATTTATAAGGAGTCACTTTATATCACCACGACCGTAGGTTCATTTGGTGACTTCATTGTTCATGTGGGAAGCTATCTAAATGAGACTGATCTGTGGTTAGTGGGGTAGAGTAGTGAGGGTTTTGTTAGATTATGTGCAGCCGATTTGTATGCTGTAGAAGATTAAAGACGGAACTAGGGAATGGTGGGAGCAGTATATGAGGCGAGCTTTTTGGAGATAGAAAAAGATAAGTTTTCGACCAGTTTCGATTAGCATACATGGCGACCTTTTCCGGAGAGGACCGGTGTGCTGCACTGGCTAGTCTGATGGAACCTTACTCGCTTTTCCCCTGCTATTGTCACAGTGCCACTTATCTACTTGGGGACCTTTTCCGAATGTCTTAATTACATTTGTATCGGTTTTACGATCATGTTTTTATGTTTGCTTAGCAGATGAAGTGCCTCCCCATTATGTCCACTTTGGATTATAGGCTTTGTCTAATACGAGTGTTTATCTACGATTGGTTTTTCCTTCCACAAGCTGGTACTGGTATTTCCATGTCCCTGATGGTTGATTGATTTTTCAGGTGTTTTTTCCCACACTTTAAAGTCGAACCCATACCCTCTTGGATGGTAGTTCAGTAAGCTAACGACTGTTATACCGGACTGGCACACTGACACTTATAGTGACAAAAAAGAGTAAGGTTCCGTCTAAAAGTGCGTGAGTTACTCTAATTGACTCCTTTTCTCTTACCTTACATTTGCTACTGACTAAAATTTCAACTATTTTGAAAAATAACTAATTATTTTATATTCCATCTTCGTCCACGGTTAATTGACATACCTAGGATATTCATGGAATTATTTGGGTGGAGAGTGAAGAATCCTAGTGAAGAATCAGACCCGTTGCAACTGAATTGATATTTACCAGTTCCTCTGACCCAGGACAATACCAGTTCCTTAAGCCCAAGACTGTACCGGCTCCTCAGGCTCAAGACTGTGCCAGGTTCTCAGGCTCAAGACTGTGCCAGTTTCTCAGGACCATAATTTTGCCAGTTCCTCAGGCCAACGACTGTACCAGTTCCGCAAACCCAGGACTGTACCAATACCTCAGGCTCAGGTCTGTACCAGTGTCTCAGGCTCAGGAATGTGCCAGTTTCTCAGGCTCAACATTTTCCCAGTTCCTCAGGCCAAGAACTGTGCCAGTTCCTCAGGACAAGAACTGTGCCAGTTCCTCAGGACAAGAACTGTGCCAGTTCCTCAGGCCCAAAACTATGCCAGTTCCTCAGGCCCAGGACTGTGCCAATACCTCAGGCCCAGAGCTGTACCAGTTCGTTAGGCCCAGAACTGTGCCAATACCTCAGGCCTAGAACCGAGCCTGTTTCTGAGACCCAGGGACTGCAAGTTTCACTGACCCGGAACTGTATCAGTGTCTTAGGCTCAGGGCTGTACCAGTTTCTTAGACTCAGGACTGTGCAAGTTTTTCAGGCCCAGAACTCTGCCAGTTTCTCTGACGAAGGACTGTGCCAGTTTCTCTGACCAAGAACTGTGCCAGTTCCTTAGGTGAAGGACTGTGCCAGTTCCTTAGGTCAAGAACTGTCCAGTTTCTCTGACCCAGGGACTGTGCCAGTGTCTCAGGCTGTGCCAGTTTCTTATACTCATGACTGTGCAAGTTCTTCAGGCCCAGAAATCTCCCAGCTTCTCAGGCTCAGGACTGTGTCAGTTCCTCAGGCCCAGGATTGTGCCACTTCCTCAGGCCCAACACTTTGCCAGTTCCTCAGGCCCAAGACTATGCCAGTTCCTCAGGCCCAGTACTGTGGCAGTTCCTTTGACCCAGGAATGTGCCAGTTTCTCTGACCAAGGAGTGTGTTAGTTTCTCAGGCCCAGGACTGTGCCAGTGATTTTTGCGATACGTGGCAAGATTATCCGTGTTGACCAATTTTGTCACATTATTCCTTGGCTAAAAAATTAATATTGTAAAATGGCAAACATTAACCTAAACAATCGTTATACGAGGTCTGTTCAAAAAGTATCGCGAAGACGAGCCAAAACACGCAATGTTAATGCGATGCTGTTTTCGGTCGAAAATGGGCAAAAATCGAAGACGAGCTAAAACACGTGCAAGCAAAGCTGCTGTCAAAAATTAACTGAACATTCAAAATGGCCGAACTTATCGGCATAAGTGAGAGACATGATTACCAACATAATGCTACAAAATCGAATATATGCCGCGGAAATTCAAAATTCGCGATACTATTTGACAGCTGTAAAATAAAAATGACAATATTTCCTAACCATAAAATGGATAATCCGTTATTATCGAAGCTTTAATTTTATTGTAGAATTGGAAATCCTAAAAATCATATAAGAATATTCAGTTTTATTTTGAATTAAAAAAAATAACAAATATTATACTTAATTTTCAAAGATTTTAAACAATATTATTAATATTTTTTTTAGATTATTATTTGCAGATTTTTTTATTTTGCTTTTTATCTAATTTAAGATATATTTCGTGCCTATCAATTAGGTTTATTTCATTCTAATAAATCAGTTAATTATTAACTATTAATTTATGGATTATTTTCGAATTGAATTCGAATAAAAAGCAAGTCACATTTTTAAATTAGTATCAATATTATTATTGTTAATTTAATAGAACGTATTAGAGTACTCTAATGCGAGTCACTTTCCACCAAATTTGTCTATTCAATTATTTAGTAAAACCTAAAATTTTTTTATTAACGCTAATCATTCTGCTCAATAGTATATTTTATTAGATTGAATTATCCACTTTTGGATGCTTTATTGGTTGGTTCATGCTGAGATTATAAAAATGAAGTATTTTTTTTTTTGGTTCTCCAATAAAAGTTTTAACACAATTTGTTTTTAAATTTGTTCAAATGTTTACTATTAAAATTGAGAATGTGTCTAAATGCATAATTTTTTGTTTTTGGTTTATTACTACATATGACCATTAATATTATTATCTAAAAGTTGGTTCAATACTTGAACGAAAAATAATTTTGACTACGTAATTTTTCTCTGTAGACACTATCTTGAAAGTATTTATAATTGTGGAAATAGTCATAAACAAATTATAAGTTGTCACATACAAAATTAAACAGGAAATTAATAACACTAACCACGGTTGAATACTACAAGAAAAATATATCCAAAAATAGTTTTTTTTTTAAATTACATTTTCTTAAATATTGAATTTTTTCTTTAAAAATAAATATTAATCTTCCGTATTGTGATTATTGATTTTGATTAATTTTGTTATTACTATTTTTTTGTTTCCTTCAAGATACGCTCGGTAGTGGATCTGCTGATGGAGCATGCCATAATGATGACTTAGACTGTTATGGTGGAAATATACAAGATCGACTTGGAATGGAAGCTATTCGATCATTACATCGTCAATTGGACGATGATGACAATGGAAATATCGACTTGAGTGAATCTGATGATGTGAGTATGATGATTGTCACTTAGTTTTTTTTTTTTTGTTTTAATAATTTGACAAAATATTTTTAAAATGATTATTATTATAATCATGTTATGCATGAAGAATTAAGCAAAATTTTGATTTGATTATTAATTTGCGTAAACAAAAACCTTTGGTATGAATAAATTCGTTATGTGTCACTTAAAGTCAAAACTATCATTTGCAAGGCATCTTTTCAATATTTTCAGCAGTAACTGTTGACTAGTTTTAGTTTATAAACAAAGTACGAATGCAGTATGATAAGTCCGTGATAAGTGAAACAAAAAATATATTTATTCAACAAAAATTGATTTATTTTTCAACATAGATAAACTTCGTTCAATGGTATAGGATCCGTGTAGTACAATTTGTCAAACTCTGCAAAATAGTCCTCATTTTCTACTATAACTTCAGAATTGAACGTAAATTTCTCTCCACCAAGTCATTTATTTATATTTGGAAGCTGGAAAAAGTCGCAGGGAGCCATATCTGGAGAATACAGTTGGTGGGGAAGCAATTTTTAATGTAATTCCAGTAATTTTTATGTTGCACCTGCACGCGGTCGTTTTGTCTTGTTTTCATTATTTAACTGGTGTAGTAATACTGCATAATACTGTCCTGTTAACACTTTTTCTTTTTAAAGATAGTCGATGGAAATAATACCATGTGCATCACAGAAAACAGTAGCCATAACCGTTCCTGACTGATAGAAATTTCATGTAAGATGTTGTCTACACGTGTTTGTGAGATGTTTATCATGGCAGCTATCTTATCGAAGGTCTTCTGAAATTCAACCAATAAAAACCACATTTAATTTCAATGCTTTAATGAAAATGGTTAAAAATTGGTCGTTAATTTAAATAGAAGAAAATAAAAAACATAATTATCAAATTTTAATCAAAATGCTACGAATGCAATCTGATAAGTCAGTGATAAATTAAACAAAAAATTAATTTATTCAACAAAAATTGTTTCAATTTCAAACATAGTCTTCTTTTCGGTCGATAAACCTCCTTTAACAATATTTAAACTTTTTTATACCATCCCTGTAGATCAATCTACAAAATAGTCCTCAGTTTCTGCAATAACTTCATAATTGGACGCAAATTTCTTTCCTCGAAGACATTTTTTCATGTTTCCACTAATTTTTCTCTTGCAATTGACGATAAATGTTCAGATACATTGTCATAATGAAATAGAAATTTTTCTTTGCAAAAATGCGGTCGTTTTATTTTAATTTCATTATTCAACTGGTCTAATAATACTGCATAATAATGCCCTGTTATCGTTTTTCCTTTTATAAGATATTCGATGAAGATTATACCATTTGTATCATAGAAAATTGTAGCTATAAGCGTTCCTGACTTATAGAAATTTATATAAGATGTTGCCTACACGTGCTTTTGAGACGTTTATCATGTTAGCTATCTTATAGAGAGCCTTCAAAAATAATTTTATGGATGTTGCCTACACGTGCATTTCCTCGATGGTGACCTCAATTGGATGTCCTGGACTCTCAGCATCACTTGTACTTGTACGACCCCAACTAAACCGCTTCTGAATCATTCCATACTAAACCGTTGGTGATCAGTCTCAATAATATTTTTTAAAATTGGTTTTCCTTTCAGATATGGTTTCGTCCACTCAAAAAATAGTGTTTTTAATACACAAAATTCACTTTTCCCATATTAATAGGAAAACACAAAACTTGTCTCCTTTCAATGGCTGTCAAAACTAAACTAATGAACAGTTGTTTAGAAAAATTTTGTATGACGTCTTTTTTGAAGAATATCAGATTATAAAATGAATATTAATTTGCTGATATCAGCTACATCTCTTGCATTTGTCACAGACTTATCATATCGCCCTACGTCGTTAAGTAATATAAGGTTTTCCAATAAGAGTGATATGATTTCTAAGTGACGTTTCGGCCATTTGTAATACGTATATGTCATGATCTGTCTTTTTTTTCATTGTATTCAGTAACGTTTACAATTTTATCATGGAGAGATATACGCAAGAACAACATTTACAAATTACTCAATTTTATTATCAAAATAATCCTTCTCTAATTGCAACTTTTCGTGCGCTTTTACCATTTTATGGTCGTAATAATCGTCCAACTGTGCTCGCTATTCGTCGAATTGTTAAAAATTTCAAGTGCCAATAAGACAAAGAACTGGGACTGTCTCAAAACCACAACCTGGCGGATTTTGAAAAAGGATTTGGGCTTATATCCGTATAAAATTGTTATCACTCAAGAACTGAAGCCATTGAACCACCGTAAACGTCGTGAATTTGCTAATTTTGTCTTTGAACAACTTGAAAACGAGGCTCTTTTCATCTGAGTGGTGCGGTAAATAAACAAAACTGTCGATTCTGGTGCGAAGAAAATCCACAAATTATTCATGAACACCCATTACATTTACCTAAATTGACAGTTTAGTCTGGTGGAATTATCTGGTGGACAGTTTAGTCTGGTGGAACTTCTTTCGAAATAAAGGTGGTAACACCGTTACTGTCAATAGATCGAAGATAACCAACTTTTTATGGCCGAAATTGGAAGAAGTTGATCTTGACAACATCTGGTTCCAACAAGACGGGGCTACGTGCCACACAGCACGTGCAACAACCGAATTATTGCGAGAAAAGTTTGGAGATTCGAATATTTCAAGAATTTGTGACATTGAATGTCGTTCAAGAAGTTGAGATTTAACACCATTAGACTATTTCTTGTGGGGTTATTTGAAGTCATTGGTCTTTAGCAATAAACCAGACTATCTTTAAGCTTAAGAAGTCAATATTGAACGTGCTATTCATGACATACAACTTGATTTAGTGGAAAAAGTGCTCGAAAATTGGGTTCATCGAATTCGTTCCTGCAAAAGAAGTCGTGGAGGCCATTTGAATGACGTTTTATTCAGAACTTAATTGTATCGATTGTACTTCACATTAAATAAAAAACATTTGAATTTCCTTAGCAATTAGTGTGTTTTTTTTTTGTTGAAAAGAAATCATATCACTCTTATTCGAAAACCCTTTAGAACGTCATTTAGTATAGGAACTTTTCAGTTTTCATATAATTTTTTTTTAATAAACTTAAATAAATTATTTTAAAAGTATAAATGTAAAATTTTATTTGGTTTAAAATTGAAAAAAAAAATTTACATATTTAACAGCCAATAATTTCTGAATTATATTTTATTACATATTGACATAAATAAAAAAAAAGTAAAACGATATTCTTTTTTTTTTTTAGTTTATTTAATTTCTATTATAAATTATATGTGCATATTTTTTAAATATTAAATTTAGTTATATTTTTATGAAAACTATAAATGAACTCATACAAATTACAACGGTGTCTGAAATTAATAAACGCCGCCGCCTCTGAATTGTTACTGTCCAATTGCGAAATTTGCTTTGATTCGAATTTTTGTCTCTGCGATAGTCGCTACCAAATACCTTATGGTTTCTGTCTCTGATATTTTTTGTCCGCTGCCTAGGCTATTCCGATTTTGCGTGCTCACCAAATTCACATATTTTATTACAGCTTTTACGTATATTCGAACAGTTTCTAAGCACTCGTAGAAAAACGTTTTAGTTTTTCAAAATATAAATAGAATATTATCTATTTTCCATTTTATCATAATTATAGTATCGAATTAAAGAAAATCAATAATTATAAAATTGATTAGAAAAAGAAAACCTGCAAAAAAACCTCAACAACAGTAAATTGTTTTATAATCTTTTTTTTCCCAATTTATCCAATACAAAATAAATAAGACCAATTAGGATAAAATAAATCACAATCAAAATAAATAATTTATAATTTAATTATAAATTTATTTTAATATAGTCAAAATTTTTTCTATAGTAGAACTAATAAAAATCGCCCATTATTTGTTGCCCCTTTTTGAAAATTTTATATTTTTTGTTAATAAATAAATTGATAAGAGTTTTTTTTCGTTTTTATTTAATTTAATTTAAATATTTTTATAGTTTTTACGTGAAGAATTGAAGTATGATTCGGGTTATGAGAAACGTCATAAAGCCTTCCATTACAATGATGATATGCACATCTCCGTTAAAGAGTTGTGGGAGGCATGGTTGCGATCAGAGGTAAGTGTTCCCCCTTTAGTATAAATTTTTTTTTTTGTATTTTTATAAAAACCGTGTAAAACTTTTGTTTAACATATGATCTTTCTCCTTCTTTACATTGTTTATTTCAGGTTCATAATTGGACAGTAGAACAGACGACCGATTGGCTGGCACAGTCTGTCCAACTGCCACAATATGTCGATTTGTTTAAACAACACAAAGTGACCGGCGCTGCACTGCCCAGGTATGCATTATTATCACAATAGTTTAAAAACGATTTAGTGTCCGATTGTCTTTTAATAATGAGGTAATAATTTAAATCAATTTATATAATCCTATTCGGTCGAAGTATCACAGTGATTTTTGTCGGTTTTGCTTCATCTTGTTTGCTGGTTTTCTGTTTGTGTTAATCATACCTTATCAGTGGAGTATCTTCTCTTCAATTATCGTAAAATTATAAGAAAAATTCTGTTTCTCTTTGACCATTTGAATAATATGTCAATGTTAGGACCTTTTTTTTCAATTCATAAGCCATGTACACTGTCTCACACTTACGTACCGTATTTAATCTTTACTTTTTGATGAAATATGTTGGCTCCCCCCCCACCCTTTTAATTACTTATAATTAATACAAAATAAAAATCAAGTTTTTTTTTCTTCTTCTTACAAACAACAGCCATTCGGAGTTAGTTGTTTTCCCGTTATTTTATGTTAAATGTCGGATTGTTTTCAATTCTCAGACTCAAATTAATTATTATTAAGTTTAATTTGCACTAAAGACTTGTTAAGATTTATTTCCCAACTTTATTGATATTGTAGGTAAAAAAAAGGTGTTTGGTTTAAAAATAAAAGACGTTATAAAGATTCTTTGAATTAGGTGGGGGGAGGGGGGAGGGAGTTGTTTTATTTATTGAGAAAATTTCAACTTATTGAGTGTTATTTCTTTACAAAAAGAAAAAATAATTGTAATTTATCGGAAAAGTCAATTTTTTTAAACAATTTTTTGTAATTTTTTATCATTTTATTTTTATAAAGAATATTTTTTTTGAGTTCACTAAAATTTTATAATTTTTTACTGATTATGATGGTATGATCTAAATTTTTTTTTCTGTTAAAACCCATAAAAATTACCATGCATTATAATAAGTGCATATACGAGGCCTGTTCGAAAAGTATCGCGAATTTTGTGTTTTTTATCAAAAATTATTTATTTATTCATGAATATCTATTTTGTCCACTTCAAAGTAATCCCTATCAGATATTATACACTTGTGCCAACGTTTTTTTTACAATCCTTAAAGCACTTCAAAAAATCATTTTTTGTGATATTATCTCCTCAATCGTAGCGTAGCGTAGTCCTTTCATGGGGCTCTTCAGTTTCGGGAACAAGAAAAAGTCACAGCACGCCAAATCTGGGGAATACGGTGATTGCGGCATTAATAGTGTGTTGTTTTTGACCAAAAATGCCCAATTTTTGTTCTTCCACAAATCCTGGCGTTTCTGGCGGATTGCTTCGCGGAACTTGCGCATAACTTACAGGCAATATTCCTTATTGACCGTTCTACCCTGTGGCAAGAACTTGTGATGCACCACGTCCCTGCAATCCAAGAAAACTGTAAGCAAACCCTGTGCGCGCTTTTTTCGGTCTTGGCTCGTGCCATAGCAGCTTCCATTGGGATGATTGAGTTTTGGTTTCCACGTCATAACCATAAACCCATGATTCTTCACCAGTTATGACCCTCTTGAGCAAATTTGGGACGTCGCGGACAGAGTCCAACAGCTCCTTAGCAGTGCTAATGCCATGCTGTTTTTGGTCAAAATTGAGCAAAAATCGAAGACGAGCCAAAACACGTGCAAGCAAAGCAACAGTCAAAAATTAACTAAACATTCAAAATGGCCGAACTTGTCGGCATAAGTAAGAGACATAAGTACCAACATAACGCCACAAAAAACGAAAATCGAATATATGTAACCCGCGGAAATTGAACAGACCTCGTAAAAATCAAACATTTTAATGACAACATTTTACATGTGTGCAAATTTACAAAGTCTCAATAGCAAATAGTAGAGACAGAAAAAACAACAGCGCTCGAACCCTGAGAACATTTCCTCTATAAACGTTAGCTCATTATTATTAACTGCAAATTGATTCAAATATCAACAATACGAAACGGCACAAAAAAAATGGGAAAAAATTACACCTGTTATTATTAAAAAAAAAAAAATTAAATCATCAAAGAATGCTCAAATACAAATACACGCAACAGCAACAATAGCAATTTTTGCTGTTGTTGTTATTACTAAATCTGCTGCTGCTCAATTGACTCCAATAGAGAGAAAAAGAAAAAAACCAACAATATTTTATATGAAAATTTTTCTCACTTTTTCTTCAGGTTGGCAGTTAATAACATGCACTATGTCAGTAATGTGCTTGGTATCAAAGATCCAATTCATAAGCAAAAAATTGCCCTAAAAGCAATGGATGTGGTGTTGTTTGGACCACCGAGAGGTAAAGCTTCTTCATAAATTTTTAATACACATACACTCATAAAAGGAATATTTTATTTATTGGGATTTATTTTCAAATTTGATTTGGTATTTCATAGAAACTGGTACTCGCTGGAAGGATTATATTCTGGTAACACTATTATTAAGTGCTATTATCGGTTGCTGGTATGCATACCAACAGAATAAAAATGCTAAAAGACATCTAAGACGAATGGCTAAGGATATGGAGGGTCTCCAGAAAGCTGAACAGGCTCTACAGGAAATGCAAAAGGTAACAACGAACTGACTTTTTAACAAATTCTCTATGCATTAGAATGTAATTACAATACTACAAAAAAAAATATAGTATTATAATAGTAGTTGTAATAATAACAAATATGAAAAGAGAAAAACTAATTAGTGTTAACATGTGACTATGGAAAAGTATACAAAGTTGCTTTCGTTGACTATTCTTAGTTTGTTTTCTGACGATTTTCAATGTATTTTAATTATGTATACAGGTGTGTATGTGTATGTGTAGATCAATTTACGATAGTTTCAGTTTGCCGAACAATTGATTGGAGCTCGTATAAAAATTAAGTTATACTATGACAGTGTAGAGAACAACAGTTGTAGAAGCTCCTGTTCTTTTTAGCAATTGCATATTGACGTTAAAAAAATATACCTTTAACACGTGATTGTTTTCAATTTAATAACAATAAATAGTTTTACTAATTTTATAGCTAATATAAGTGAAGTAGTTAATTGAAATAAAAAATTATAATTAAATATAGAATATTTTCCCCTTTAATGCATCCATCGTTCTATCATATACGAAATAGATTTTCGATGACGACAACCAACGATGACCACTACTGTAGTTCAATTATTTTTTGCCAGTTTTTGCAAATTTGTGTTTGAAATTGAGTGTTTAATTAAAATAAAAAAAATTATAATAATAATAGTATTTTTGTTCAATATGAAATTGAAGAAATAAAAATATAAAAAAGCCACATAATGTACGAAACTTGTATTATTTATAGAGAAAATGACAATTTGAAAAAAAAACAACCAACGGTCACGATTTTGATGACGAAAAGCAATTTAAAAATAGTGCCTACGATTTTGGTAGAATCTATTAATAATTAGCATATTTCTAGTTGAATGATTATCGAAATTATTGATAATTAGTTTTGATATTATTTTTATTTTTGTTGTTTTTATGTTTTTACGTGTTTTTTTTTGTAAATTTTATTTTGATTATTTGCAATTTTTGGTTGACTTCTTTAGGAACTAGAACGGGCCAGAATGGAACAAGAAAATGTTGCTACCGAAAAACTTGATCTTGAAAGACGTCTCAAGGAGGCACCATCATTGTCATCGTCTAATTCAGACTTGGAATTGCAACAACTCAAACAGGAAATTGAAATGTTACGATCGGAATTGTCGCGTGCTGAAGTTGAATTGGTTGATCATTGTTGGTCACCGCCACCTCAGCTACAATCTTGGCTGCAATACACCTACGAATTAGAGAGTAAGAACCATTTGAAAAAGAGGATCCTAGCTGAAAAACAGCTGCAATTGGCACGGGAGGCTTGTGAAAAGTTAAGACGTAAACGTTCTAGTTTGGTTGGTGCTTTTGTTTCAACGCATGGAAAGAGTATCGATGATGTTGATCGGTCCATAGTTGAGGCAAGAAACTCACTTAGCGAGGTAACAAACGAACTTCAAGAACGTCTGCACCGATGGAAACAAGTCGAAACAATGCTCGGTTTTAATATTGTAAATAATAATGGACTTGCTTACTTAGAAAATGTACTCTATAATCGAAATGGTACTGGGAAAAGTTCAAGGGGTAAGTAGGTCGTAAAGAAAAATAATTTTCTTTCACTGTTAATGAGTTTATAAATCTAAAAAACAATTAGCCTAATTTCTAAAAAATAACCCAAGTGTAGCTAAAAAATTAGCCTCATTTCTAAAAAAAAATATAAGCCCCAAATTCAACTATTTTTGCTGAGGTCCTAAAATAATGAGTGGTTAAGACCTTCAGCAAAATATTTTATGATATCTTCGAAAATTTCCTTTTATTATTGATGTTGGAAATATTTCAACAAAAAAGATTTCATTTTTGTTGAAAAATTTATGTCAAATACAATCAATAAAAGAAATTCAAGAAAGTGGCGGCAAAATATAAGGTTAGGTTTTTTGCTGAAATTTTACATTTAACATTGTACTTTGGGTTCAAATATTTAATACATATTATATGGGCTATAACATAATTTATTATTGCCGCCATAAGACTTGATCATTTTAATGTCATTTTTGATGATTTTTTTGTTTGCAACGTTGGACTTCAATTGCTTTTTAAAATTTGATGAGTGTTTGCGTAAACATGATCTTTTGCATAGCCACATAAGAAAAAATCAAATGGCATCAAATCGCAAAATCTTGAAGGTTAATTGACATCACCAAATCTCGTAATTATGGGTCTTGGGAATTGTTTACGTAATAAAAGCTAAAATTTTGTCATGTCGTAACCACAAATGGTCAAGATTAAAATGTGTGTGTTTAGGCCAAAAGAAAGTCCACAGGGCTCAGAACGATCTCTCCTGCTTCATTTTCAATGAAATGACACGTTCAGATCAAATAGTCACTTTATGCGAGTATAATGAACTATCTACTATCACTTGTGGATTTCTAGAGCCCCATATATTGCAATTTTGCTTCCTTACATATTCATCGAACAAAAAAAGAGCCTCAAGGCTGAAAAATAAGCATGCAAAAAGCCTGTTGAACCAGCACCCAACCGGCGTATGTTCTGTGCATTCCACCGTCGATAGGCTTTATTTGATGTAAAATGGCAACCTTTAAACTAATAATGGATGACATACGAGGTCTGTTCGAAAAGTATCGCGAATTTTGAATTTCCGCGGATTAGGTATATTCGATTTTTGATTTTTTTTATGGCGCTATATTGCTATTCATGTCTCTCACTTATGCCGACAAGTTATGTTGATACTTATGTCGGCCATTTTGAATGTTCAGTTAATTTTTCACAGTTGCTTTGCTTGCACGTGTTTTGGCTCGTCTTCGATTTTTGCTCAATTTCGACCAAAAACAGCATCGCATTAACATTGCTAAGGAGCTGTTGGACTCTATCCGCGACGTCCCAAATTTGCTGCCGAAGGTCATAACGGATGACGAATCATTAATTTATGGTTATAACGTGGAAACAAAGCTCAATCATCCCAATGGAAGCTGCCGCACGAGCCAATACCAAAAAAAGCGCGCCAAGTTCGGTCGAATGTGAAGGTTTTCCTTACAGTTTTCTTGCTCGTGAGTTCTTGTCACAAGGTAGAACGGTAAATAAGGAATATTACTTGCAAGTTATGCGCAAGTTGCGCGAAGCAAGCCGCCAGAAACGCCCGGATTTGTAGAAGAACAAAAATTGGCTTTTGCACCTGCTCACGCATCGTTGCTTGTACGCGAATTTTTGTCTAAAAATAACATACTAATAATGCCGCAGACACCGTATTCCCCAGATCTGGCCCCCTGTGACTTTTTCTTGTTCCCGAAACAGATTCTTTGATAAATTTTTTGGAATGGGCAAAAATCTAAGACGGCCCAAAACATGTGCAAGTAAAGTAACTGTCAAAATTAACTGAACATTTAAAATGGCCAAACTTGTCGGCATAAGTGAGAGACATGAGTACCAACATAACGTCACAAAAAATCGAAAATCGAATATACGTAACCCGCGCAAATTCAAAATTCACGATACTTTTCGAACAGACCTCGTATATGCTTGACAGCTGTCAAATGACGAAGCTGCCCTTTCCGAACCACAAAATTAACAACCCATTTTTAGATACTTTTCTTTATTTTCTTCTTTTTTTTTTAAACATATCTTAGAATTACATAATAAATACTGTAACTAAATTCTTTGTTTTGTTTTCGTATTAAATTTTCTTACAGGACGATTAACAAATAGCACAGATGATCTTGATGATGAATCAGTTCAAGGTAAGCATCTTTTTGACAACTTTTCCATGTTTTCTTCGGAATAAATTTATTCAAAAAAACAATAAAAAATAATAAGAAAAGAAATAATAATTTTTATTATAAGAATATAAAAGAGATTTTATGTTTTATAATTTCTGAAAAGAAAGAACATAACAAATTCTAAGCTAAAATTACTCTTAAAGTAGTAATTTTATAGACTTAAATTTAAAAAGAAAAAATAATGAAAAAGAAACAATAAAAAGTGTTTGAATTTAAAATAAGGTTAAAAAAAAATGAAAATTAAAAAGGAAAAATAAAAAAAAAACAAAACGAAATCTTAGACGAAAGTTTTTATTTTTAAGAAAGTGTCTTTTTTTTTGTTGTTGTTTTATTTAAGTTTATATACATTTTTTTAGAAGCTAGCTAGCTATATTATCCCTTTTATCTCGTCCTTATTATTTTTTGATATTACTATTATTTTTAATTGTTATTGTTATGCTAATTAACTGTAATATATATCATAACTTTCTATTATACAATATTTATTATAATTATTATTATTATAATAATAAAAATATTATTATTGTTATTGTAACTACAATATTTGTTTTCGTAAAATTTTGATTTTAAAATTCCTATCCAAAAAATGTTGACAATTATTTTGACTAATTTTATTATTAATTTAAAGAGAATTGAAGTACTGTTAATTGCTATTTACTTAAACTAATTGTTACTTAAATGAAAAATATTAATTTTCTTATATTTAAAAATATATATGGTATATTAAAAAGAAAAAACAAAATTACCAATAGAAAATTTTTGGATATATTTTTATTTAAACAATTTTAAAAAGGATTTTTTTTCCTAAAATTTAATATTAAAAAAAAATATTATTTATTATTGTTAGCTTTTCATTTTTAAAATATGGTTTTTTTTTTCGTTAAATAAAATTTACTTAAATATATTAATTATGATAAAGCAAACAATATGAACAGTACTTAAATTAATTGATCATCATTTTTATCCAAGTTTTTGGTTTTTCAATTTTAATTTAACGTTTATTATAATATTTTTATTTTTTTTGAGACAGTTTTGATAATATTTATTTTAAAATTAGATTATTATATTTAGAAAATATTGTAGCTTGAATATATATAATCAAATAGTTATTTAAAAAAAAAATGGTTTATTTATTAAATATGGAGTTTTAAAGTATTTTTGATTTTGCCACCAAAACAAAATACCTAAAAATTATTGAAAATTATTAAATTTAAAACTGCCCCCCCCCCTCTTTCCACTCCTCTATTTTTCTAACAAAAAGATGCACTTTTTCTAAAATATCTTAAATATTTTTATGAAATCTATATTTTAAATTAAGTTTACTCTCTCCTATTTACACCTTTGTTTTGGTATTTGGTAAATATTAATAATATTTTGCTCAGATGTGTGTTTAGTTGAAAAAAGAGTGTTTTATTTATTCTTCTTAAACAATTTAAAATATGCTTTTTATGAATAAATAGTTTTTAATAGGTAATAATATCCCTCTGCCCCCTTATATTGTTATTCAAATAAAAATATTTACAATCTTTTTCATTGAAATTCAACAAAAAAAAACTACATTCAATTTCAAAGCTTTAATTAAAATACTTAAAAATTTGCCGTTATTTTAAATAGAAAAAAAAGTAAAAAAATAATTATGAAATTTTAATTAATATGCTGCGAAGGCAGTCTGATAAGTCAGTGATAAATTAAACAAAAAAAATTATTTATTCAATAAAAATTGATTTATTTTTCAACATAGTTTTCTTTTTGCTCGATACACTTCCTTTAGCGATATTTCAATTTTTTTTTTATACCATCCATGTAGTTCGATTTGTCAAACTCTGCAAAATAGTCGTCAGTTTCTGCAATAACTTGATAATTGGAGGCAAATTTCTTTCCTTCATGTTTGGATGCAGAAAAAAGTCGCAGTGAGCCAAATCAGGAGCTTGCGGTATTTCGTAAGGCAATTTATAACGTAATTCCACTAATTTTTCTGTTGAAATAGAATTTTTTCTTCGCCAAATGCGGTCGTTTTATCATGATTTCATTTTTCAACTGGTCTAATAATACTGAATAATACTGTCCTGCTATCGTTTTTCCTTTTTTAAGATATTCGATGAAGATGATAGCATGTGCATTCCAGAAAACTGTGTCCCTAATCGTTCCTGACCGATAGAAATTTCGTGTAAAATATTGCCTACACGTGCTTTTGAAACGTTTATCATGTCAGCTATCTTATCGAGGGTCTTTTAAAATAAATTAATGCATTTTATTAATTATTTCTTCGGTGGTGACCTAAAAATTCCATACATTGGTGACGACTGTCCATAATATTTTTTTCAAACTTGGTTTTGTTTTCAAATATTGTTTTTAAAATAAATTGTGTTTTTTTAAATTTTTCCCATATCTATTAAAAAAACATACAACTTTTCTGTTTTTCGTGGCTGTCAAAACTAAACCAATAAACAGATGTTTAAAAAACTTGTGTATAGCGTCTTTTTAAGAATGTCAGACTATAAAAATAATATTGTTATACTGATATCAGCTGCATTTCATGCATTTATCACTGACTTATCAGACTGACCCCGTACAGTGCTGAGTTATTTTTCATATTTTAAGAAATACATTTTCATATTTACACTTAGAATACTCGTATCTTCCAATCAAAAATAGATATACCTTTCACGATAATTGAATTTGCTCATTATAATTTCTCAATAAAAAATAATTAATAATTTTTTTTGTTGTATAAAACTTAATAAAAAACAATTTGCCTACATAAATTTAAAAAGAAAAAAAAACAATTATTTTTAGTAAAGATTATTTTTATGTTTGTTTTTTTTCCTTACGAAAATTCGAAATTCCGACAAATTATCACGGGGAACGGAATGGAAATATTTGTGTTAGTCGGTAATGCAGTTCTCACGTTTCACTTTCTAAGTTTTATATTAGATTTTATAGAAACTTTCGGAAGTATTGAAATTTTTTTTTCACATTTCCAGTTGGAAATTATTTTATTAATATTATTTCTATTCTTTTGATTTAATTTAGTTTTCCTGCGTACTTAAAATTATATTTACTTTTTTATTTATTTATATTGTATTAGTTAGTCAGAAAACTTATTAGAAAAGTACAAGTATGTATGTACGTAAAGAGAATTTATAATTTTTATATTTATTTTTAAAGGTGTGATTTATGGATACAAACATATATGTACATACAAATAAATATACATAAATATTAAAATATAAATTTCAAGGCAGTGTCCCTAGTATTTTGGTTGAATTAACTTAATTAGAAGTTAAATTTTAAATTATTTATCTTATAAAAATTATATTTAGTAGAAAAGAAAATTATAATTTGTAATTTTTCTAAATTAGTTAGTTTTTAATATTTATTTATTATGCTATTTTTATTAAATATGATTTTGCGACACTTTTTTTTTTAGAATAATACGATAAATAATGAAAAAAAAGACGCAAATACACCCTTTTTAATATAATTTTTATAAAAAAAAATAACCAAAAAAAATTAATAAAAATTATTTAATTAGAAAATGGATTAACAATATATCCAACTTGACAAACCAAAAAAAAAAGATTTATTTATTTTAATATCCAATATTTATTTGAATAAGTTGAATTTTTTGCTGTTTTGCGCATATATTTTGCATTTAAAATAAAAAATAATAAAGTAAATTCTTTAATTAATATGCACCATATTATTAGTATATATTAAATTATACATTTTAATTCTAAAATTAATGGTATATAAATAAAAAAAAGTTTATGGTTAAATTTATTTTATTGTAGATACAAGAAATTTTTCTCGAATATTTTTAATTGTGTGGCAAATTTCTTCCAAATAAATTTTTTTTTTGATTTTTTACTTTAGAAAAAGACATTTAAGCTAAAGAAGAAATGTTTTTTTAAAAATACTGTCAATTTTTTTAAAAAACAAATTAGCAAATTATATTGAATATGGGAATAAGATTTTGCCCTTTTTTTGAACAAAGCTTGCCGTTTATAGTAATCCCCACTCAAAATTTTGATTTTATTCAAAGTATTTATGAGCGGTAATTTTCTCTCATTCATCGCGTTAATGTACGATTACACCATTCGAGAAATGCTCGAATTTTAAGAAAACAAAATTCTTTAATTTTTTCGGCTCGAGCGGTGTATTTATATGCGCGAACATGTTGGACGAACACTTTCCTCTCGATCGAGCATGTTCGAGACAAACAAATTATATGGAGGCATACTCGAATGGTGTATGTTTACCTCTAATTATAGACGCTCGATTATTTTGGGCATCATTGAACATCATTGCAATTTTGACAGTTAGCAGTGTGATTTGTATGAAGATCGTTTGTGTATTAAAAATTGTTTGTTTTGTATTATACAAAAAATCACGTCACAAAATATATTTTCCAACAATGGCAGTGGCGTTGAATTCTTTAGTCTAGCCATTGACATATCTGATTTGGCGATTAACGACAAGACAAGTTCCAAAAAGGTGATTGAAGTGATCATCGCCGCTAATTTCCGGCAACAACTTTCCATATGCACCGTCCTTTCCGCGCTTCCCCATTCAGGAACTCCCTTACGTACTACGTAGGACGTGCTGTTTGCACTATAGCTGCTCCTATTGCTGTATTTAGTTTTCGTTAAATTATCCTATTTCCCATTTTCCAATTATATTTATTATTTTTTTTTATATTGTTTAAATATTTTTTTACTTGTTCTTTGATTGTCAATAATGCAAATTTGCAAAAAAAAAAACAGAATTAAAAATCGTACACGAAACGATTTTTGGTAAACAAATACCAAAAAAATCGCAGCTCGAACAAATTCTGACTGGACGAACTTTGATCGAGCTCACGTGTAAATACTGCTCGAATATTGTTCGAGGCTCGAGACCATGAGCGAGAATTTTTCGGAGGGAAAATGAAAAAAATTAACCATTTTGCTTGAATAATTCGAACATTTCTCAAATGGTGTAATTCGAAGCATTATAATAAAATACCTCGAAGGGAATATATTAATTCTTTTGACTTGATCTGTTCCATAAAGGAAATTTTTCGATAATTTCATAAAAAGGGAACCGCTGTTCTTGGACCGGAATAAGTAGAAATCTAAAGGAACAATAACAAGGTAAAGTGGATGGGGTAATATTTTCCATTTCACTGCTTCCAAATATTTGTGAATGGGTTTTGCAACGAGGGGCCTTGTTTTGTCATGTAGGAGCATGAGCTTGTCATATCTATCATTCCATTCCGGCCGTTTTGCTTTGAAAACGCAAAATCAGCTATGGTTATTCTGACCTCACCAGGACCTTCGAACCATGGTTATTTCATTGTAACGGTGATGGAACTGGTTCTGCTGGTCTTCTTTATGATTTAGGTCCTTTAGAGTCAAGTAATTCTAACAGTTCTGCGTCTTTGAATATTTTCTGTATCACTTCCCGTTCCTTGTCGAAATAACCGTCAATAAAGTGCCGAACCTTATCGCATATTCTGCTTTGTCGGAATAAATGTTAATTTTCCAATGCCAAAATAAAAAAGGCTTAAAGCTTACTGCCTTTGAAAGTTTACATATACACCTTCAAATTGCAAGTTTGAACGACATTGTTTTAAAAAGTACAACAACTTATTCCCATATACAATACTAGTCTTAGAGCTTTGAATTTAGTAAAAAAAAATTCTATTGTAAAATTAAAAATCGTTTATTTACCAAAGTATAAAAAAGAAGAGTATTTTCCAAATTCTTTTTGAATGCCAATAAAATAATGAAAAAATAAATAAATTTTAAGTACGCATACAGCATTTTCACATTTGTTGCTTAAACATTTTCTCTTGTCCATTGGATACATGTTGCTGGCACAAGAGTGTCGCTAATTCGTTGCTTAATTTCCTTTTTTTTAATAATATTCATTATAAAAATTTACTAAGATTTTATCAATAATTTCGAAAAATTTTAATTTTAACATTCATATTTTAATACAATAAATTATTTAACTTAAATTTTTAAAACAGTTTCCAGTGGCGTGGATATTTTTGTAAGTTTCTAGCAACAATGTTTCTTTTTACTTTTTGCAAATGAGCGGATTTCATGATTTCATAAATATTCTTTAGTAAAAAATTGTATAATATTTTTAAGTTCGTAAATTTCTAAAATTTTATTAGGAATATATCGAAATCTAAAATTCAAAAACTACAATAATATCATAATTTCTATTAATTTTTTTATATAGAAAAAATAATTGAACTTTTCTTTTTAAAAAAATTATTCGAAATGGAAATTATTGAAATTTTTCTTTTGGAAGAAATTTGCCTTTTCGAAAAATTTCTTCTTAGAAATTTTTTAAATTTAAGAATCAATCAATTATTTGAAAGATATTTTTATATATATTTTTTGTTGGTGCTTCATCATTTTATTTTTGTTGATTGGTTACTCTTATTATTATTATTATTGTTATTATTATAACAAATATAAAAGTTAATGAAAAAAAACCACTTAAAATGTGCATAAATGATTTAAAGAAAAAAAATCAATTTTTTTCGAAAAACAATAAAATAAATTAAACAAATTATTTACGAGCAATTAGAAAATCCAAATACAAATGAGTATAAATAATTACTTGAAACAATAATTTGTACTGATTGTGAGCAAGTATAAAAAAACGTAAAATTTTTGTAATATGAAAAAATAATGAAAATAAATTGAAATAAAAGCAGATATTTTGAGGTAAGCTTTTTCTTTATTTTTACATAATATCGAACTGATAGGGGAGGAATAAAAAAATTCATCAACTTTAAACTTCAATAATAATACTTCAAAAATATCTACAATAATATTTCATATACATATATGCACACTCAGATATCATACATAATATATACAACAATATCCCAATCATATTGCTTGATAATTAATTGACTCGAATAGGTGTGCATTTGATAAGAGAAAAGAAAATGTTTCTCACTAATTTTATCTAATATCAAATTTGTTATCTTCATATGCAATTTTATTTAAAATTATCTAATAAATTATACTATTGTAGTTTGAAAGACGAACATCCTTGCATGATGTTTTATTGCGAAAGAAGTATATTTTCCAGTAATTGTTTTTAGTATTATTTTTAAGGCATGGAAATAATTTTTTTTTATTTATTATAATCTAAGTGATATATGATTATTTTTTTCGTGCAATACAAATTAGTTTTAATTATAATCTTAAATAATATCAAATAATATGATATGAAGTAGAAGTTGCAGTAGTTGCAGTAATAGTCGTAGTAATAGTAGTAAGTTCTGTTATTGTACTTTAATTCTTTACAAGAGAAAAAATTGATATTAATTTAATTAATTACCAAACAATTGACGTCATGAGAAGATTGAAATTATTTATAATATTTTTTTAAGTAGTGAAAAACATTAAAAAAATTATTATTTTCTTATTAACAATAAAAAACTAAAATACATTTTGGCAAAAGTATTACTCTGTAAATATTATAATAACCATTTTCCCCTTCGATAACTACAATTTAACTAAAGTAATTTGTTAATAATAGAAAAATTCCAATAATATTTTAAAATTTCCTAACTACGAGTGTACATTACTGGTTGATTAATTTTCATTATTCTTTTGTAACTATTTTTTTTTTTTTTTAAATTAATAATCTTCAATAAAATGTGGGCCATGTGTTGGGTTAATATTTAAACTAAAAGAAAATACACATATCGTGAACAAAAATCGAACATTTTTGTGTACAATTAAAACTGAAAATCAGTATCCATTCCCAAGCCTGCAGTCGAACGTTGAAATTTTCTATGACTTTTTCCGATAAAAGTGTGGATCAACAACCTCAATTTCTTATCGAATATTGTCCTTTAGAGGTCTTGAATTGTAATTGGATGATTTGCATACACTTTTCCTTTCGAATAGTGCCAAAAAAATAAGTCCAACAGTGTCAAATCGCAAGATCTTGGCGGTTAATTCACATCACCGTTTCGTGCGCTTATTCGAATTGTGGGCCATCTGTTGGGTTAATTTTTTAACTGAAAGAAAATACACATATCGTAAGCAAACATAGAATATTTTATGGAAAATTAAAACTGAAACTCAATATCATTTATATGATCACCAAGATTCACTTTGCAAGAGTGCATTCGAACGTTGAAATTTTCGATAGCTTTTACCTATAAAAGTGGATCAACAACTTCAATTTCTTATCGAATATTATCCATTAGAGGTTTTGAATTGGTATTGGATGATTTGCATACACTTTTCCTTTCGAATAGTTCCAAAAAGATAAGTCCAACAGTGTCAAATCCGAAGATCTTGGCGGTTAATTCACATCAGCGTTTCGTGAGATTATTCGATCACCAAAATTAGTGCACAGCATCGTTGTGTTGACATCCTATACTGCGGCTCGTAGCACCGCCTTGTTAAAAGCAAATGTCATTCACATTCAATTCATTCAATTTGGCGCTTAAAAAGTTCATTAATATATCACGAAATCCTTCAGAATTCACTGTAATGGTCTCTTAACGATTATTTTCGAAGTAGAACGATCCAATAATTTCACCAACCCATAAACCATACCAAAAATGGACTTTTTTTTTTACGATGAATCGGTTTTTCGTAAATCACATGAGGGTTTTCCGTGCCCCAAATTCGAAAATTTTATTTGTTAATGTAGCTGTCGATGTGAATATGTGCGCTTCGCGGCTAAAGATAATTAACGACCAAATTATGATTTTTTTATGCCTTTTTTCGTAGCTTTATAAAAAAATCATAAATTCATTGACTTAAATTGTATTTTTTTATATAAGACAGATGTAAGAAAAAGAAATCATCCCATGTGTATTTTGACAGATACTTTGAAAGTTGAAAAAAAATCCAATAGATGGCCTAGTAACCAACAAATTCAATTTTTTTTTACTTTTACGGTTATTTGAAAATTGTTTTCTTCATTTTTTTCTTTTATTCAAAATTGTTAAAAAATTAATTTCAATACAAATAAAAAAATACTAGAAAAGAATTGAAATCATCCTTAAAGAATATTCTTTTTATTTTATAAATTATTAAATGGTTTTTAAAAAATGCATAATAAAAAAAATATTAACTATTTTGAATATTCAATTCATAATAATTATTGTAGAAAAATAAAAACAAAAATAATAGCATTAAATATAATAAAATAAAAATAAAATAAAAAAAAAGCCAAAAGTAATGAATAAAAAGTAGTTAATGTTTTTATTGATTCCAGTAAAAAATTAGTAGTTCATGTTAAATGTCATAATCCTTATAAGCGCTAAATTTGTAGCTAACTTCATTGCATTCCTTCATGTATGTACCGCAAAGCTAATGCGCTAACAACTATTATTCGCTCTCCCACACTCATTTTCATTCTTTAATTTACTCACTGTCTTATTCTCTCTCTCTCTCTCTCTCTCTCTCTCTCTCTCAATACATTGCGTTGCCATTTCATTTGTCGGCCATTTTACTTTTGCTCCCATGAGTTGTGCGCCGATTGATTTGTCGGCCATTTTACTTTTGCTCCCATGAGTAGTTGCGAGCCGATTGATTTGTCGGCCATTTTACTTTCGATCTGAAAACAAGACGCTTTTCGTAATTAATTTAAGAAAAAAACAATCCGTTTTGCGAAATACAATTCCTTGGTGCTTTTACTCATTGGTCTATTAATCATTTGGAGATGCGATTTTCCTTTTTCCTGGTGCAACTTTATTTTGTATTTGTTGGAAAAAAATTAATATTTAAACAGTGTGTCCCTGTGCCTCTCTCTCTCTCATAAAATTTTCTTTCGGTGTGTGTTGCTAAAAAGCAAATTTCCTATCCTCGTGTAACAGAGTAAACACTATTGACAGGCAGTCAGTCATAAATAAGTACAATTAAATTAAAATCAAATTTTGCAAATAGAAGAAAACTAAAAATGACAAAACTAAATAAAAAAATTAAAACATTTATAAAAAAAACAAACAAAAAATTAATTAAAAATTTACAAAAGTGATTATACGACAATTATTAGAAAACGAATATAGAGAAGCGACAAACAAAAAAATTGAAAATTAAAAGATACAAAAATGGTTGTTTCCGTTTTTTTTTGTTGTTGTTTTATTATCAATTTGAAAATTTTCAATATATTTAAATAAATAAAAATGAGAAGAAAAAAAAACGGTCCTTATCGTAAGGGAAGAACTTTTCTATATTTGCCCAGGAATGATAGACAACTTTGGCCGAAGCAGTGGTGGTTCGGGGGCAGGTGGTGGCGGCGGCGGCCGAGATGATTCATCAGCTAGCGATGATGGTGAAACCCAGTCGGTGAACTTTTTCGTTGGCGGTACACCAACACCTAGTTTTAGCCAACAGATGTCGGTGCAGTCTATAGGATCCTCCTCTCTGACGAATGTGAATACATCGGCAGCGTCTGGAACGCCCAATGCTATGGCGGCAACAGCATCGAATCAAGCGCTTAACTCTTATCCATCGTTGAATGCCAACGACAGGTACAAGTTCAGGTTAAACATTTTTTTTGTTGTTTTATTTTGTTTTCGCTTTTTCCCCTGATTTTTTTTTCATTTGACAAAAACATTTTCCTTTTATATAATCCAAAAAAAAAAAAAAAAAACAAAACCAAAATGTCCACCCTTTTGAAAACCGTTAAAAATATATTTTTAATTGTGCTTTAGTCGTGGATGATTTTTTTTTAATACCTTTTTTTGTTCTTTTTGGTCATATTCTAACCTCCCTTTTTTGGCTGTGAAAATAATTTCCATTTTTTTTCTCTTCACTTTTCTGTTCTTTCCTTTTTCCAATGAAAATTTGTGAGACTACGAAGAGGTTTTTCTTCTTCTTTAATTCGATATTTTTTCTTTTGCCGTGGGGATGTCCACTATCAACAGAGATAACGACGATAGTCGTCATAGTCCGTCCACAGTTTCTGAGCGTGCTGTACCGGTGCCACCGCGTTCGAAAAAGCCAACTTTGAGTTTGTCTGCATTACCCGCCCCACCAGCTGTGCCCGCCGTACCAATTGGCAGAGCACCATTACCGCCACCAAGACGAACAAACGCACATCAGAGGTTTGTTTTTTTAAAATACATATTCAATTCTTTATAAAATAATTCAAAATATAAAAATAAAACTTAATTATTTAACCTTTGAGAAAAAAAACAACAAACAAATAAACAAATTGAATAAAAACAAAATATTCAATAAGTAAAATTCAAACCATAATTCATAATTTTGTATTAATGTCAACTAATCTTTGTTTGTATTCTAATATGTAATTGTGTGCGGTTTTTTTAAAAAAATATACGCAATTAAACAAATTTAAATAAACTTAATTATAATAATAATAATAATTAATTGTAATTGTTTTGCCTCTAATCGTCTTATAATATCATCGAATGGGTGTTTGTTGCGTCTTTTTTGCCATCTCATTACAACCAAAAAAAAATACTGAACAAATAAATAAAAACGTATGTAAACTATGTACAATATTAAATCATATAGTAGATTTAATTAGTGTATAATTAACAAGATTTTTTAATGCTTTTGTATATGTAGATAGAGTTATTAATAATGTGTGGCTGTAGTTTTAATATTAGCAGCTTTTCTGTATTTTCCTACCTTACTTTTATATAACTATATGTATTTGATGTTATTTTCTTATATATTTTTATTTATATTGACTAACTACACGTATTTTGTTTTTTTTCTATAACTAATTTTTTATTAAGTAAAATAATTAATTTTTTGTTTAATGGTATTTTTTTGAAATTTAATATTATTTTTATTGTTTTCATATGAAATTTATAAAAAGAAAAAAAAGCTGAATGAGAGAAAACAATATTTTTTTTAAATATATTGTAAAACAAAAAATGTTAAAAATAATAAAACCGTTTTTTATTACCACACCAAACCTACAAACGCAAATTGAAATTATTTCCAAAAATTTCTCATCAAATTTGTTTGCCAAATATTTCATTATTTTTTTTTTCAATATACAATAGAAAAAAAATTATTTATATAATGTTCAAATAACAGTACTGCCATTACTCATATAAATTATACGTTATATGAGTAATGGCAGTACTGTTATTTGAACAATTAACGTAACTGTGCGAATTTTATTTTCTGTATCAACTGTTCGAATATCGTAGAAACACTTTTACAATTCAACTGTCAAAAATTATATCAATAAAAGTTTTCAAATCAAAAATTTTTTCTAATTTGTTACATTAAAAAAAAAATTTTTTTTTTATTTATATAACATTTTTCTAATATTTATGTTATTTTATCAGTTTATTATTAAAAATAGAATAAATTTGAGTATAACGGTTAACTAGAAAGAATGTATTACAAAAAATTTCAATTAACACATTACGGTCGTCTGTGTGTTAAAAATATTGTATTTTAGGCTTTAAAAAAATTGTTTTTAAAAATATATTGTATTAGAACATGCCGAAATTTCATCGAAATTAAGAAGGACTAGGTGCGGTTTAAATATCATAGTTGCCTAATACTCTTGGGTGATCGGTTGGGACGCAGATTTAAATAATTTACAAATACTCTTTAGTATCGTGGTACTTAGAATTCACATTTCAGTACTAAATTTACTTGAAATGATTAACATCGAACATTTTTTTGATATTGGTGAAAAACCTGCGAAAAATACTGTTAATATCAAATATCTCAGAAGTTGGGAGAGAAAATCGAATAAAATATTCATTTACAATCGGGCTTTTTGAAATGAACGTAAAAAATAGGCTTTTCGAAAAATATGAACTAAAAAAAATTTTATAATGCAAAAATATGACCTTAAAAAATTGGCTTTTCGAAAAATATGAATTAAAAAAAATTTTATAAATCAAAAATATGAAAGTAAAAATTGGGCTTTTCGAAAAATATAAACTAAAAAAATTTTATAATCCAAAAATATAAACGGAAAAATGGGCTTTTCGAAAAATATAGACTAAAAAAAAATTTTATAATTAAAAAATATGAACATAAAAAATGGGCTTTTCGAAAAATATAAACTAAAAAAATTTTATAATTTGAAAAATATGAACGTAAACAATGGGTTTTTCGAAAAAAAATATAAACTAAAAAAAATTTTATAATCCAAAAATATGAACGTAAAAAATGGTGATTTTCAAAAAATATAAAGTAAAAAAAATTTATAATTCAAAAAATATGAACGTAAAAAATGGGCTTTTCGAAAAAAATATAACTTAAAAAAAATTTTATAATCCAAAAATATTAACGTTAAAAAATGGGATTTTCGAAAAATATAAACTTAAAGAAAAATTTTAGAATGCAAAAATATAAACGGAAAATGAGCTTTTCGAAAAATATAAATTTTATAATGCAATAATATGAACGTAAAAATGGGCTTTTCGAAAAATATAAACTAAAAAAAAAACTTGTAATTCAAAAATTTGAACGTAAAAAATGGGCTTCTCGAAAAATATAAACTAAAAAAAAATTTTTATAATTCAAAAATATGAACGTAAAAAGTGGGCTTTTCGAAAAAAATATAAACTAAAAAAAAATTTTTATAATTCAAAAATATGAACGTAAAAAATGGGCATTTCGAAAATATTAACTAAAAAAAATATTTTATAATTCAAAAATATGAATGTAAAAAATGGGCTTTTCGAAAAAAATAAACTAAAAAAAAATTTCAAATTCAAAAATAGGAACGTAAAAAATGGGATTTTCGAATAATATAAACTTAAAGAAAAATTTTATAATGCAAAAATATGAACGTAAAAAATGGGCTTTTCGAAAAATATAAACTAAAGAAAAAACTTGTAATTCAAAAGTATGAACGTAAAAAATGGGCTTTTCGAAAAATATAAACTAAAAAAATTTTATAATTCGAAAATATGAACGTAAAAAATGGGGATTTTCGAAAAATATAAATTAACAAAAAATTTTATAACTCAAAAAACATTAACGTAAAATATGGGCTTTTCGAAAAAAAATTTTATAATCCAAAAATATAAAAGTAAAAATGGGCTTTTCGAAAAATATAAACTAAAAAAAATATTTTATAATTCAAAAATATGAACATATATAATGGGCTTTTCGAAAAATATAAACTAAAAAAAAAACTTGTAATTCAAAAATATGAACGTAAAAAATGGGCATTTCGAAAATATTAACTAAAAAAAATATTTTATAATTCAAAAATATGAACGTAAAAAATGGGCTTTTCGAAAAATATAAACTAAAGAAAAAACTTGTAATTCAAAAGTATGAACGTAAAAAATGGGATTTTCGAAAAATATAAACTAAAAAAATTTTATAATTCGAAAATATGAACGTAAAAAATGGGGATTTTCAAAAAATATAAACTAACAAAAAATATTTTATAATTCAAAAATATGAACGTAAAAAATGGGCTTTTCGAAAAATATAAACTAAAAAAAAATTGTAATTCCAAAATATGAACGTAAAAAATGGGCTTTTCGAAAAATATAAACTAAAAAAAAACTTGTAATTCTAAAAATATAAACTTAAAAAATGGGCTTCTCCAAAAATATAAACTTAAAGAAAAATTTTATAATGCAAAAATATGAACGTAAAAAATGGGATTTTCGAAAAATATAAACTAAAAAAAACTGAAGATCAGAAAAAATAGTTACAACATGAGGAATATCATGAATTTTCTTATTATTTTAGATATTTATCTTACCAAACTGTATAAAAAATTCCATTCAGTTACAACGATTTTTTACTCCAATCTATATCAAGCTCAAGAATATCAGCGTTTTACATTTTTTCGATTATAAAGTATTTATTTTTGTATTTTACCACATTGGGATCTGTGCATATTAAACCATTTTAAAGGAACTCATGAAATTTCATTTCAATCTACTTAAAGAAGGTAGTATTTTTTTCATGTGAAGTTAACACTGCGGGACCGTAATGTGTTAATAAGGAATTACAAAAAATTTTTTTTTTATAGTATTTAAAAAATAATTTTTTTTAATTTTTTCATTATTTTTGAGTAAATCAAAAATCTATTTATCCACCCTGTTATGAAGTTTTTAGTTATTTACCCCAAATTTCCAGTAAAAAAAAACTATATTTTCGCTTGTTATCCGCTTCCTCTCCTTTTCATTTGTAGTGTCGTCATCGAGCTGATAGTGCAAAAAAAAATTACACCTTAAATTTACTATTATTTTCTGTTAATTATTTACATAAAAAAAAATATTTTTCTTCTGATTGAACTATAATTAATATATTTTTGTTGAAATTTCTATCTAATCTGAATATGAGTTTTTATATTTCAGACAACAAAAACAACAAACTCCATAGTAAGGAGTTTTAACAACTCGATTCTCTTTCTTTCTTTTTTTATATTTAATTATTGGAAGAAAAATAAAAAACCAACATCTAATAAGAAAATAATCATAATAATAATAATAATAATTTTGAAAAATAAAGAAAAAGAAAAATCTATATTTAAATATAAAATAAAAATGTTGAAAGAGATAGAAAAAAAAAAAAAAAGTAATTTAAAACGTACTTAAAATAATTTTATTAATGATATTAATAGTAATTAATCGAGAAAAGAAAAGTATTATAATAAATAAATAATTTAATTTAAATTTAAAAAAAAAAACTAAATAAATGAATAACTAATATTTATATGAGAAAGAATAAAAAAACAAAACAAATACAATTACTTAATAATAAATAAAGCAATAAATATTATATTTAAAGTAAGAGTGTTTTGTTCAGTGTGCTGCTGTTCGTGTTCTGTTTTGCTTCTTTCTTTTTTCTTTTAATTATTTGTTGTTATTATTTATTGAAATTTATTCCACCTATAATTACATTTTTTAAATTTAATATTTATTAATTTTTCATAATTTTAATATTAAAGAATTTTTATTTTATGTTAAAGAATTTTTTCATTTAAAAAAAATTAGGAAAGAAAAGTAGAAAATTCATTTTTGTGCTTGTACTTTGGCATTTGGGGTGTTCCAATTTCGTGTGGTTCGGAAAGAACGGCTTTATTTAACTTTATTTAAAGTTAAATATAGCTCGTTTAAAATACAGGTTTTGATAAAAAAAATTATTTATTATATTAAATTAGTCCTGCCATAATGCATAAAAATATAACAATATCAAAATAGGGCTGCCACATAACTTCTTTTAGGACTCGATTTTTTTGCGGTAATTTTTGACGACTTTTTTTGCACATTTCTGACTGTAATTCGGCCATTTTTTAACGGATATTAGTTTATAAATGCTCTTAAATCAAAGAATTGTTTGGGTAAATACGATCTTTCAGAAAATTCCAGATAAATAGACATCCGCAAATTTTGTAATTACAAGTTCTAACTTTGTTGTGTTGTGTGGCTTGTAGAGCCTATTTGATTAAAATCGCATATATAATTCAGATTATAGTCGTCAAGAACAGACCAAAAAGATTATCTTATTACGGTCATAGCGCTCCGAATTGAAAGACAACGATCTGTGCTTCTTCGTTTTCAAGGAAATAACACCAAAATGCTCAGTGGGCAATTACTTTTCGCGAATACAGTGGCTTTTATAATACACTAACCTGCAGTTTTTCAGAGTCTCATATAGGGCAGTTTCCCTTATTGACGTATTCTTTCGAGGGAATAATTAGTCTTACTATTGAAGAAAAAAGCTTGCTCCTGGATCCAATCGGCTATCCTCTGTGCAATTATTAATTTTGTGGTATTAAAAAAAAATTTTTTGCAATTATTAATTTTGTGGTATTAAAATTGGAAGCGAGCACACAATGTTGTGATTCCTGAGAATTCTCGATGCTACTGGGAATTTCCGGATCCACTTTTCCCTTGAACATTTATTTTGTGAACATCCGAAAGTCTACAAAATTGAGGCGCTTGACAATTACAAAATAAATAATAAACCTTAAATACAATTCCATTTTCATATCAAAAGAATGTACAAAAAATAAAAATTGCTTGTCTTCGTTTTGTTTAAATTGTCTTTTTGTTTGCAATAAGTGAATTAAAATAATTATAAATAATGCTTTTAGAATTCAACAAAATTCTATTACGAAAACTAGATGTTAGTGGGTGTCATGTTTCCATTAAAAAAATCTACAATATAGATATCTCGCCGCTTTTTCAATAATGCAGCCAGAAAATTGCGTATATATAAAAGAAAATCTCAAGTACAGGCCTATTCAGGTGTTCTTTAATCTAAGGTCAAACATTTATGTCATCCATGTGACAGCTGTCAAATATATATGTCATTCAAGGTGACATTTTTTGATTTGCTATTTTACATAATTGATCGTTAAGCTACCGAACAACGCGTTAAAATTGTAAAAACTGCCAACAATGGAATCTTCGATTGGGTCCTGGAACTATAGGCTTTGTATGCTGATTTTGCAAAAAAAACCATTTTCTTCAGCATTGATGCGACAATAAGTAAAATTGCCATATATGGGGCTCTGAAAACCCACAAGTGATTGTGGGAAAGCTATTGTATCCAAAAAAGTAACTTTCTGGTGTGCTTTATGGTCCAAAGGTGTCATTACCTGTTGGCATTTCTTTGAAAATAAAAAAGGAGAGACACAGGACGCGTAATTTAGATTATTTGGATCATATGTGGTTTCAACAAAACGGCACCACAACCCGCTCAACATGACAAATTTTCAGTTCATTTGGGCAAAAGTTACCACGTTGGGTAATTTGATGATTTTGTGATGTTAATTGTCCACCAAGATCGTGTGATTTGATCCCGTTGGGAAAAAGTCATCATCAATTACCTCAAATGGATTAAATCCTCTAAAAAGTCACGTGACAGCCATTTAAATAATTTTTTACTACATGCATAATGGATGTTATGCAATAAAATATTTATCCAAATCTTTTTTGGATATACTTTATTTGACTTTACTTTCCGAAGCACAAATTTGGATAACCCTGAGTTTCTCTAATAATACGAGAAGAATTAAGAATTTAATATTGTATTTTTAACATTGTTGCTTTTTTAATCAGTAAATTATTTAAAAACTAATTTTAACAAATCAATATTCTTTTGTTGGTTGGATATTAACAAATTTTCAGAGTTTTAATTGTGAAATTGAAGCAGGTTGAAAAAAATATTTTTTGTTCTTAAAATTTTAAGAACAACGTCAAAATACGAATTGATATGATTGAAAGCTATCGGAAATGCTACAATATCGGATTTTTTAAAATAAAAAAAAAAAGATCATTTCTGTATAAAATTATAATTATTTAAATGCTTGATCAAATTAAAAACAATTGCTTAAAAAAATTACTTATTTATTTACTTGTGAAAAGATGTATTAAAAGCATGTGTCAGATGGCATCGATATTGCAGTGCAACGTTAACGTATAGTTTTTTAATGATCACACATTTCTCTTAAGAAGAAAGCGAACAATTTATTTCAATAAAAACTCTGATTATTTTCAAAAAAGACTTGTGAATAAACAATAAAAATATTTTTAAAAATCAATTTTATTACACCATAATTTTTTAAGGCAATATTATCGTTTAATAAAAAAAAATATGTACGAGGTCTGTTCAAAAAGTATCGGGAATTTTGTGTTTTTTCAAAAATTATTTATTTATTCATGAATATCTATTTTGTCCCCTTCAAAGTAATCCCCACCAGATATTATATACTTGTGCCAACGTTTTTTCTAATCCTCGAAGCACTTCAAAAAATCATTTTTCCTTCGATGGCGTCTTTATGCCCTCAATCGTAGCGCAGCGTCGTCATTTCATGGGGCTATTCAGTTTCGGGAATAAGAAAAAGTCACGGGGGGCCACATCTGGGAAATTATTAATGTGTTGTTACATTATTAGCAACGTTGCGTGAGCAGGGGCGTTATCATGGTGCAAAAGTCAATTTTTGTTCTTCCACAAATCTGGGCGTTTCTGGCGGATTACTTCGCGCAACTTGCGCATTATTTGCAGGTAATTTGTCTTATTAACCGTTCTACCCTGTGGCAAGAGCTCATGATGCACCACGACCCTGCAATCGAAGAAAACTGTAAGCAAAAACTTTACAGTCGACCGAATTTGGCGCGCTTTTTTCGGTCTTGGCTCGTGCGGCAGCTTCTATTAGGATGATTGAGCTTTGGTTTCCACGTCATAACCATAAACCTATGATTCGTCACCAGTTATGACCCTCTGGAGCAAATTTGGGTCATCGCGTGCAGAGTCCAACAGCTCCTTAGAAATGTTAATGCGATGCTGTTTTTGGTCGAAATTGAGTAATTTTGGTATGAATTTCGCGGCGACCCGTCTTACGCCCAAATTATTGGCACGAGCCAATCGATAGGTTTAAGTCGTCAACAACTTCTCTAACGGTAATTCGACGATTGGCCAATACTATTTTCTTCACTTCATCAATGTTTTCGTCTGTTGTTGACGTGCTCGGGCGTCCGGCACGCCTTTCGTCGTTCACATCTTCTCGGCCCTCCAAAAACATTTCGTACCACCGATAAACGTTGCTTCAGTCCAAAGTAGCTTCACCATATGCAACAGTCAACATTCGAAATGCGTCCGCGCAACTAATTTCGTTTTTCACACAAAATTTGTTACAGTTTCTTTGATCCACTTTCTGGATGAGGCATAATTACCAACATAACGCCACCAAAAAATCGAAAATCGAACATAGGTAACCCGCGGAAATTCAAAATTCGCGATACTTTTTGAACCGACCTCGTATAATGTTTACATTTTTGATCGAATGTTTTTTTTTTCTATCAAGAAATTTACCATATTTTCGATGTAAAATTAAAAACAAAAAATCTTTTTAAAATTAATCCAAAAACTCAGCAAAATAAATTAAAGAAAACTACAAACTTTTTGATAGATTCAAACAGAAAAAAAAGAAATTCTCTGTTTTGTTTTTGTGCTGTGTTAACACATTAATTTTTTTTTTCTAATTTAATTTAGAAAAAAAATTAAAAAACGTCTTTTATTAATTTAATATTAAAAGTTTAACAAAAATGTTGCTTCACTAATTTACAATATCTGTTCAATGTATTTCAATAATTATTGAATTAATATTGTTGGAGAATGGCTTATTTTCTATGGTTTTACTTAAAATAACAAAAAAAAAAAATAATATTTTTTTCCTTCTTTATTGCAAATGAATTTTTTAAACTTTACTAAATAAATAATTTGTTTGTATATATAGCCACATCGTCCGATCACATAGTACGGAAGCAATGTCGTTGGAACACAACTACTATCCGATCAATACCAATTTCCAATCAACAAGCGCAATTGGGTCAACATCATCAACTGGAACAGGAATCGGAAATGGTTGTGGTGGAGGAGGAGGAGGAGGAGCCGGAAGTGGTGCTGGAGCGGGAGGAGGGGCAACAACAGGAGTTATGCCATCGCCAAACACATCTGGAATGCCGACACATTCGTCAATTGCAAATCCGGCAACACTATCAGCAATCGGATTTGGATACCCGTCCACCGCATCCACGGCTGCGATCGTTACGTCGACGACACACGGTGATCCCCAAATGGAAGATACCAATTCAACTGACTCATCAAGTTTCGACGATGAGCTCAAGAAACGTCGAAGAAAATTGCATTTTCCATTCGGAAAGAAATCTAACAAAAGCAAACTTGCATAGTTCACATAGTGCTGGATGTCTTGATTTGACCAAAAATAGCAGTGATACATCAAATTTATCGATTCTATAGCGGTGACCACAAATAATTATTATCGATCCTTTTACTATCGCCTTTATATTATGCCTCATCGAGATATAATATTAATATAAGATAAAGGAAACGAAACAACAATATGAGAGAACAAACAAATTAAACATTTTCCTAATAAACCGAAAATAATAAACAACAATTTTTTTTTTCCTTTTAAAAGTATTATTAAATATTTTTAAATTGTGTATTAATCAAATTTGTATAGTTAATAATAATGTTTAGTTAAAAATAATACAATAAAAAATAAATGAGCAATAATAATTAATTCATTTTCAACTTAATTAAGAGATTTAGTAAAGAAAAGAAAAAATAAAATAAATTTTTAAAATGAAAAATCAATATTTATGTTAATATAGAAGAAAGAAAAAAACAACAAACAAAATATACTATTATTAATTGATTAGATTAAAATAAGAACAAATAAGAAGAAAATTTATACAATTAATTAGATAATTAGGTTAAAAAAAAAAGAAGAAAAATATTAAAATAAATTAGATAAACGACGAAGATAAAATATAAAAAATAATCTTATTAATAATAATAATAATAATTATTGTTTATTTTATAGAAAATTATACCGAGTACATATATATACATACATATTGACATATTTGAATATTATTTACAATAAAATAGATTTTAAGCATTAAATTCTATATGATTAAAAAAAAAAAGAATAGAAACTATTTGAGAAAAATTAATTTGAAAAAGAATAATTTTCAATATTTAATTTAAAAAAAAAAATTGTTTTATTTGTGTAGGTAGCTGGAAAAAGGGGTGAGGGGGAGGGGTTGAAGGAGGTGTAGAGGAAAAGGCAGAATATAAACTCTTGTGATTTATTGTTGATTAAAACAAAAAAAAATTATTCATATCGGAAAAGGTGATGGAATCATGAACGAATTATTTATTATTCTATTGTAGTTAGTTTAGTCCTTGTTGTGTGGTCTTGTCTTAAGTATGAAGATTTTTCCTGTTTATAGTGAAAAATATTTATAAGTTAATACTATTGATTGGATTTATTTAAGACCTGTTACTTAAACCACATCCTAAAAAGAAAAATGAATTAAAAACTATTTTAAGTGCCTGATTGATCCTTTTTATAAATACACAACATTATATATATACACACTGCACTGCTACATCCGCATTTATAAATATTTAAAAAAAATATCAACAACAAAAAATATATGGGATTTTACAAAAAAAAAAAACCAAATTTTCTCGGGTTATAATCCTTAAATCCTTACAAAAAAACTTGTTAATATAGACAAAAAAAATTAATTAATATCAAAAAAATTAAAAAATAAACAACAAAACATAGAATAGAATAGAAAAAAGATATTATTGTATGTTTATGGTGGAAATTTAGAAATTATCATAACCGCAGGGGAGAAGGGTGAGGGGTTGTTAAATTGATGTTTTTTTTTTTTTTGAAAACTAAACTACTCTTTTATGTGCATTCAAAAAAAAAAAAGGATGCATGTTATTTCTGTGGTAGGATGGGGTTTTTGGAGAATTTTTAGGAATTTTATCTCCTCTTCTCGCTTTCTTTCTTGTTCACTTCCTCCCAAACCCCCCTCCCCACCCCAACCCTAATGCTACCATATCTCATAATATGACTTATATGCATAATTATATTAGTAACACACCTGATCTGTCTCTCTCTTTTTACATATTCCTCTCTCTCTATAATTTACTTACAAGTTCATTTCTGAGTATTTTAAATTTTTAATTAACAAAACTATTGCTATTATACGTACACATATTAACTGATAATTTTTATAAAACAATTTTTTTATTTTTTATTAATTTAATCAAATAAAAAAGTATCTTTTGTTTAAAATGCAGACAGATGCGCATTTTGATGCATATAAAATTAGTTCAGATCGTTCTTAATTTGTAAATTTAATTAAATTGAAGAAGTAAAAAAAACTACCAATTAAATAGTTTAACAAGAAAAAAATCATATAAGAAAAATACAAATTGTATGTAAAATATTAAATAATAAAATGAAGAAAATATATTAAATTGTGATATGATAGAAAAAAAAAGTCGTTATTAAAAGAGAAAAAGAAATAACTAAAAAAATAAAAAAAAATAATAGAAATATTTATGAATTAAAAACAATTAATAACAATAATAATAATAATAATAATTACTTATAAAGAATAAAATTATGTAATATATTGTTTATAATTAAAAAAAACAAACAACAACAACAATTCTACACAAATCGATTATGGGTTGTAACGATAAAATTTTTTGTTTAATTTAAAAGGTAAAAATAGAAAAGTTAAGGTAAAAATAAAATAATTTGATAAAATGGCAAAGAATTACTTGTCTTCAAATGCGAGATTGATTTTGAATCTTTTTATTTATTCGTTAAATCTTTTTTTTTTTTGGTCAATTAAAAAAATTAATTAATTATAAATACTGGACGATATTAATTAATTTTTTCTTGATAAGTTTGTTGTATGTATTAACGTTTCCTGTAATTTTATTGTAAATATTTTTTGTTCCTATTTGTTTTTTTTTTTTATTTTGTCATTTTTCATTCAGAATTATCGGTAAGCATTTTTTTGTACTTGATCTTATGTACTTTTTACAATATGAAAAAATATTATTTTTCTTTTTTGTTGGACAAATTTAAGTAGTAAACTGGAAAAGTTTTAGATTTAAATTTATAGAGCACAGAAGTATTTTTAGATATTTCCCACAAACTTTTGATTGTGTGTGACATTCGGGGCTCCTCTGGAAATTCAAGAGCTTCCTTAGTTCTGTGAACTATTTTATAATAAATTCAGATCTCTTCCAATGCCATTTCCAAGTAGCAGTTAACTCGGAATCCTTCGAAATATATCCTATTTTTGCCGGAGTCCTACAAGACAGTATCCTTCAAATACCATCTGAATCGAATACTATCATTGCCATTTGTCTAGATGATACGTCCATACTTACAACTAATACAAATCCTGATCGAGCTTTCAATAATTATAGTTCCCTATTCAGAAGACATTAACATGGACTCCAAACACTAGACAAAAAAGATGTTCTTAGACTAATGGGCAAAAAATCGAAACTAGCAATAAATAATAAACTTTTAATATTAAACGGTCCCTTTTTGGACTTACAAAATTTAACTTTATGGTTTATCGAAACTTTCCAATTTCTATCGCATCCAAGCCTTTCAGTCCAAGATCCCGCGCAAAATTTTAAATGCCCACTTTTATATTCGTTATAATATTGGGTGTTCCAAAATTTACACAAGAAGAAATTGTTCCTTGGGCTGTATGGCATGTGATACCCCGTCTTGTTGCCACCATATGTCCTACACATTCTTGTCTTCCAGTTTAGGCAAAAAAAAAGAATTATCTTGCACTATCGAAGATAAAAGGTCCGATCGATGATGCCTAGAGCCCAAAACCCCCACCCAACAGTAACACGTTGTGGATGCGTTTATTTGTCAAAAATCGCTCGTGGATTTTCTAAACCCCAAATTGTCGATTAACCAAGCCATCATAATCCCACTTGTTATTGTTCCATAATACTTCAGTCGCCGTATGTGATCAGAGTAGGCTTCAATTCTTGAGTCAATTGAACTTTGTAATCATGAAGACGCAAATCTTTCATAATAATACGCTGTGGAGAGACCGCAGTTCCTAATTTATGTTACTGAACTCTCAGCAACACTCTCACGAACTGCTTCGATGTTTTGTGTTGAACAGACCTATTGAAGAACGGTTAAAGTATTTAAGATCACTAATTGATACAGTCTCCCAAAATTTTTTAATTAATCTCTTTAAAGGTGATGAAGTTAAATCACTATTCCGACCATATTTTGTGAGAAAATTAAGAACTGTAGCTGCCAAACCTTCATTATTCTTAAAATATTGCTCAACAATGAAAATGCGTTGTTCTTTCTCCATTTTTAATAACGCTGAACTGTCAGCTGTCATGCTGTCTTTTTGTTTTTGTTCGTTGGCAATACTTTACCGCAGAAAAGGCGCAAAATTCAAATTTTTCGTTTAGTTTTGGACGCACAACTTGCTACTTGTGTATTTCACGTTAGCAAAAATTTAACTCCCTTTGTAAGCATTAAGACGAAAATCGTCCGTGAAAATAAGTTGTAGAGAGACCACATTGCCGAATTGATGTTACTGGATTTTCAGCAACACTCTCACGAACTGGTTCTATGTTTTGTAATGACCGATCTGTTAAAGGACAGCCACAGTGCTTAAGATCACTAATTTATCTAGTCTCCCAAAAATTTTTAATTAATCTTTCCATAGTTGATGAAGTTAAATCACTATTCAGACTATATTATGTACAAAAATTCCGAACAAACCTTCATTATTTTTTAAAAATTTGTGGCTAACAAACCTTCATTATTTTTAAAATATTGCTCAACAATGAAAATGCCTTGTTCTTTTATGTAACGCTCCATTTTTAATAACCCTCAACTGTCACCTATCACGCTGTCTTTTTTGTTTGTGCGTTGGCAACACTTTACCGCACAAATGGCGCAAAAATCATATTTTGAGTGTAGTTTGGCAAAAATTTAACTCTCTTTTATGCTATCATCATAATCAGAACTGGAGAATAAATACTAAATCAGAAACTTTGCGCCTTTTCTCCAGTGTAGGCATTTGTAGTAAATTGAGCCGATCTGTGGAAGGAGGAAGTCTAAGACGATCAAGCTAATGAAAATCCTTCAAAGCAAACCTAATAAAGTTACGTTGCACCGATTCTATACGATTAATATGAGTACTGTAAACTCAAAAATAGTTCTAACTAAGAAACACTATAAATGCACCGAAGTATTAACACAGGAAAATTCTCTTCACCAACACTTTATAAACCCTAAAATTGCACTATCTTTAGCAAGAATATTGTTAATGTGGGGAATAAATTCAAGTTTTTTATCCAGTAAAATCCTAAGGTCAATAGCAGTTTGTGCACGTTTAATTGTAGGTCTCGAAAAATTATAAGAATCTGGAAAATATCATAACTTCACATTTATCCAAATTCAACACAAGACCATTTGAAGCGCATCAATTGATAAATAAATTTAAATCCTCCTGAATGAGGGTTACATCAATAAAATTTTCAATTTTTGAAGAAAAAAAGAAAATTATATTATCCGCAAAGTTTAAAATTTCGGAGTTAACAATGACAAGAATGGAAAGTAATGGGATTAGATGGGAACACCAGTAAAATCAAGTAGAATTGAAGGTAATCCCATTTGCTTAAGTTTATTTTGTCAAAAGCCTTTCTAAAGTCATTGTACATACAGTCAGTTTGCAAAACTTTAGAAAAATTATAAAATTTTGTTAGAAATAAATGTAAGAAGATTGGCAATCGCAGATCTGGAAGTCATAAAACTATGCTGATTAGGTGAGATTAAGCAATTATACTGCTTGATGAGTCTGTAGTTGATAATCTCATATTAAGGTCGTTTTTTTATTATTATGATATAATAAAAATAGGAGGAACATCATCAGAACTATAGGTTGAATCAAATTTGAGATCATTAATACTATTCAAAATGATATCTTGACTTATTACAGGCATTAATTCTAAAGAAATCGGTATAAATTCATTTTTAATTAATTTACAAAACAATTAGAGGAAAAGGCCTTCTCAAAATAAGATGTGAAAAAATCAGCCATCAATTTTCATTTTCATATTTGTAAATTTAAAGAAAGATCGACGATCCTTATACAAGCTAATTCGATAAAGATTAGAACTATGTTATGTGTAATCGTAAAAGATTATTTAAATAATTTTTATAATAGTAAAGTATATTTAAAATATTTTAAGTGTTCTTCTTTGCGTTTAAAAAAAATGGATAAAAGCAAAAATTATTGATAAATTACGATATTATAGGAGTATTTAAAAAAAAAAACAATTATTAAGGCAAAAAAGATGAAATTTTATGTAACAATTGTGATATATTATGTCCAGTCCTAATTCATTCCCTCTTCGCTAATATTCTTGCCCTTATTATTATCGCTGAATACTTATTTTCCAAAAATAACTATGTTATTATTTTTTTCTTTTACATAATTACGAAAATAACATTTAAAAAAAACCTATTTTTTTTATTCAGACTTTTTATGTAATTAAAATCTGAAAAATTATTGCTTCCGTAATTATGTAGCGTGCCAAAAAGAAAGATTTTCGTTATTTTTCAGTTTAGTTTTATTAACTTTTATTCTTTTTGTAAATATTTGTAAGTAAAAATTATGAAAAATCTAAAAATTTTAAAAACGATTTAAAAGAAATAATATCAAAAATCTAAAGAAAATAAAAATAGTTATTCTTTTAATAATAGATAAAATTTTGTAATTATTGTAGGTTTTTTAAAAATATTTTCTTCTATTTTTTTTATAAATTTAGGGAAGGGGGGGGGCGTTTAAGGAAGAACAGTAAGTTTTTAATTTTTTTTCGTTGGTAATAAAAAGACGTAGAATTTTTTTGGCTTGATTTTAATTTTTTTTCTTCTTAGACTTTAATTGAAACCTAAATCTGGGTGATTGTAATCCAATCCAATCACCCGATCTAGGATTCTTCCAAAAACAAAAAGAAAATCGGAAAAAAGTGTTTTTTTTGGATTATTTGCGAGTAAATTATGGGTTCTTAAAAGTTCATTGCAATTTACATGCTCTACAGGTTGGGCCAAATTGGACTTACTGATTTAAAATGCATATAACTTTTTTATTTTTGAATTTTAGTTTTACAGATTATAAAGCATTTTATAATTTTTTTTATAAATTGTTCAACTTTATTTTACTTTTGGACGATCTATTGTTACAACACAACGAAAATATTAATAACTCGTGTTGAGTAGCGTGGTGCCACTCAATTGGGGTATCTCCAGATCCATCTGTGTCTACTCGTCGACATGCTACTCAATTGGGCATCTCCAGAATAGCGCTACGACGCATTTTGAAACTTGATCTGAGGATGTCTCCATACAAAAATTCAATTGGCTTAATAATGCCGAGGGATGTTGCACAACAGCTAAAATATGCCAAAAGATACATTCAGCTTGCGACAGATAATGGTAACTCGTTATGAACGATGAAGCACATTTTCATTTAAATAGATATGCCAATAAACAGAACTGCCGAATTTAGGGTATAAAAAATCCGAGACTGTCGCATCAGCGTTTCGGTTTATATTTTTTCGAAAATTAAAGTGAGCATCCACAAACTATCTCTGAGGTGGTCTACCGGACCATTTTAGGATTTTTTTTTTACGTCCGACAGTTCTGAATAACTCTGGCATATGATTCCAGTAAGATAGAGCTACGGCTCATACGGCAAGAGCCACAATGCCGATTCTTAGAGAACTTATCGATGATCGAATAATTTAAGAACATGCAAATTTCGCCAGATTTGACAGCCCCTGATTTTTTTTTGTTTTTTTTTTATTTTTAAAGAAACGGGCAAACGTAAGCAAAACACATAATATTCGCGAAATAAAGCAAAATATTAGAACAGATATTGAGCCAGAAACGTTGCGCACCGTAATGCAAAATGCCTTAGGAAGAGCCATTAACTGTCAACAAGAAAATGGTAGTCATTTCAAGGGTGTTATTTTTTACTTTAAAATTGAACAAAAATTTAATAAAATACACTTTTATTTTTAAAAAAAACGAAAAACAAATAATGTGCATTTTAAACCAGTAAGTCCAAGTTGGCCCACTCTGTACAAAATTTATTTAAAAACAAAAATAATTTTTAATTTTTTTTGTAATTATTTTTAGTTCAAATTAAAATAATTTTCTCACTCTAAAAAAAATTAAAAGCAATTAACAGCAACCCCCCTTCCTCTCCCCTTCCATAAAAAGGTTTTTGTTTTGTTTTTCAATCAATAATATTCAATTTTTATAGCAATTATATTTTGCTAATAATAACATTAAAATAATAATGAAAATTTAAAAGTGTACTTAAAATAAAGAAAAGAAAAAGAAGTAACTAAAATTAAAAATGCTTATTTTGAGTCGAAAAAGAAAAATTAGTCCAGACATTTTGTGCGCAGAGTTGATCACCAAAATGTGGATTGTGTTTGGACTATAAAAGAAAATAGTACAGACATGAACCTACGATGTGTTTCTTTTGGTGTTAGTCGATGACATTTCAACGAAAATCAACTCGAAAATTAAGATTTTAAACTGTGCGAAAAAGAAATACCAAAAAATTGGATTGTTTTTTGTGCCAATTTTAATTGATTTTTTCTTGTTACAATTTCTAGTAAAAAAGAAAAACGCATATATTGTTCTTCCAAAAATATACAAATGCATATACAATACATATGAATAAAATTGAGAAAAAAAATTCTTCCATAAATATTTGAATGCACACAGAGAAGAAAAAATGGTCAGCAATTTTTGTGTGTTCCTCAAAATTGTTATAATAAAATCATTTTTAATAATTCAAAATTAATATAAATTAAGGAAAAAAATTCGACAAAATTATTTATTTGTTGAATTTTAAAAAAAAAATCTTGTAAAGGTTAAAATCGAATAAGAAAAAGGGAGAAATAATTGCCTTTTCGAACAGTTATCAACAAAATAATTTTTAGTTCTTTTTTATAGACAAAAACCTAACTATCATCATAAAAAACCTATTTAAATAAGATTAAATAAATAAAACTATTTTTTTTAATAATTCAAATAAATCTGAAAATAAGAAGAATTAAAAGGAAATGAAATTTCAAAAAGAAGAAATTCAATTAAAATTGAAATAAATATGAAACTAAAAGTAAGAATACTCGTAAATAAAATAATTTCGATTTGTAAAAATGTAGAAAAATTATTTTCAATTTATTATAAAATAATATAAAAAAGATTATATACAAAATTAATTATATGTATTTATAAATTAAAATTTGGGTATATACAATATTTTAAATTGAAATTAAAAGAAAAAACAAACAAACAAATGTTCGTTAACTAAAAATAAAAAAAAAATTTCAAAAACCAACTAAAATCAGGTGTTTTTGTTGAAAAAAATGTTTAAGTGTTTTTAAGAATCTGCTTTTATAAAATTTGCATTTTTTTTTTGTATAGTTTTGTATAATTTTTTTAATTTTTTATTAAATGTTCGTGGTCTTATTATCTTTAAAGAAAAAGATTTGGGGAGAAGTACCATCTAAGTCTCCCCCATCAACGTCGAGGATCGCCTTCGCTCCTGTTTTATTTTTCATTGGGTTTTTGGGTAAATTAATTTTTTCTTTACCTTTTCTCTTTGCTTTCAAATAATTGTATAATATTTCCAATTTTCTTCTTCATGTTTTTTTTAAACAAATTGTAACCTTCCCAATTTCTATACCTTCCTTTGCATATCCTATTGCGTATCTTTTTTTTAATATTTTTTTTTTTTTTTTGTACTTATTATTTTGCCTACTTCACCTTCCATGAATAATGGTAACTTCTTCGGGTATCTCTATTATCCCCTATATATTCTGGCATGATTTTTTCTGGTTAATGTGGTTGTGGGAGAACATATCTGCAAAAACAAGGACCCCATTTCCTTCAATCAACGCATAAAGCAACCTAGAAATTTTTGTTTATCCAAATTTTAATACGTTTCCAACGCCCAAAAATTCATTCGAACAGAAGCACAAAAGTCTGAATTTTTTTAAACAAATTTTGTTATTTCAAAAAATTTAAACTTTTTGGTTAATTATTTCAAAAAAATTAAAATTAAAATTTTTCTTTTTTAAGAATTTTTCTTTTAGGAAATAAAAAAAAATAATTTTGGCTGCGAAATTGTTTTTTTTTGTTGTTGTAAAAATCAATTTGTTTTTCTTATATAAAAACTATTTTTATAAAAAAAAATCTTCCAAAAAAAATTAGTAAAAACTTAGAAATTTTTCATAAACAAATTCTCTTATCTTCACACAAAATTTACCAATTTCTCGTAAATGATTTCAATAATATTTTTTGTTAATTTGATCTAATTAATATTATTAAAGAAATTGAATATTTTTATATAACTATAAGTTTTTTTTGCAATTTAATTTCGTTAAAATTACTTATCATTTTATTAAAAAAAATTAATGGTTTTTTGTCTTTCGGTATTTTTTTTGCTTTTGCGTAATTCCCCTCCCATGGAGAATTTAATACCATCGAGTGTCTCCATTATCTCCTCTATATTCTGGAATAATTTTTTTTGGTTATAGTAGGTGTGGAGGCACATCTCTGTTAAAATTTCAAAACTTCTACCCTCCCCCCCAAGCCGTAACCACAATGAACGCAGAAAGCAAGCTAGAAATTTTGATTTTATTTTATCCAAATTTTTATACCTTTTCTTAGCATTCAACACCGAAAAATTCATTGTTCATACCATAACAGCTTTAACCCTAAAAAATAAGCACAAAAGACTGAATTTTTTTTTAAATTTTAAAAATGTTTTGTATTTAAAAAAATTGAAAGTCTTTGTTTTATAAATTTTTGCAAAAATCAATTTTGGCAGCAAAATAATTTGTAGAAAAATACTTTTGTTTTTCTTATACAAAAACTAAAATGTTTTTCTAAAGAAAATCTTTGAAGAAAATTAGTAAAAAGTTGTTAAAATTATCCGTCATTTTTAAAAAAAATAAATGGTTTTTTGTTTTTCGGTATTTACTTCTTTTGCCTACTTCCCCTCCCATGGAGATCCTAACACCTTTGGGTGTCTCCATTATACTCTATATGTTCTGGCATAATTTTTTCTGGTTGTAGTGGATGTGGGGGCACATCTCTGTTAATATTTCCAAAACCCAATCAACCCAACTACGCCCCTCCCCCCACCCAAAAATGTTTTTTTTCTTATATAAAAACTATTTTCCTAAACAAAAAAAATCTTCAAAGAAAATTAGTAAAAACTGGCAATTTTTGATGGTCGAATATTTTTTTTTTAAATTCTCTAATCTTCATACAAAATCTACTAATTTCTCATAAATAGTTTCGATAATATTTTTTTGATAATTTTATCTAATTAATATTTATAAAAAAATTTCAATATTTTTAAATTATTAAAATTTTTTTTTTTGCAGTAAAAATTTCGTAAATTCTTGTTAAAATTACTCGTCATTTTATAAAAAAAACTAATGGTTTTTTGTTTTTATTTCAATAGAAATTTTCAGCATAAAAAAATTATTAGTATCTAAATTTAACAATTTTTTTTAATATCTAAAATTTACCAAAATCTAATTTTAATATTTACTTCGAAATGAGTCATTGTTTGTCGTAAGTGCTTGCAAATTGTAATCACCGGAAATTTAATCTTTCATTCTAAGAAATAGAAAAGAAAAACACATCATTTCATACTTGTTGATTATTGTATAATTTTTTTCTTGTCTATTTGCTTATTCTATATAATAAAAATTGAATAAAAAAAATAAAATCCAAATTGCTGACTATACAAAAACATGTGTTGTCGTAGAAATGTTTTCGTTAGCAAAAAAAAAATGGTAAAAATCTATTAGCATTTGTATTATTTTAAATTTAAATGTTGTCCACTTAAAAATCAACAAATAATAATGCTTATTTAATATAAATAATACTATTGATAAGTTTGTATCTGTTTTTGGCATAATTTTTGTCTCATTTAAAATTCATCTCATATAGTCGACGTGGCAATTTAATAAAAATTAATTGTTTGTTATTAAAGATATTTTTATTATGTCAGGTCATGTTTATATCGACGATATTCATTAAATGTAGTCATTTAAAAAATCGACTTTTTATTATTAGCAATTATTTTTATTTTAATTCCTTATTTTTTCTTCTTACCTTTTGAAATTCTTTAATGGAAAGAGTTAAGACAGAAACTTGTAGAAATGGAAATTTGTATTTTTTTTCTTCTACCCTATTCAATTGAAGGGAATTTTTAAATTTTCTTCTAAATCTTACATATTTCTTTTTTAATGAATATTTTTAAACAAATGTTATATTAAAAATATCGAGAAAAAAAAACATTTTTGTATCTAAAGGGATACCCAATTTTGCAGTAAAATTACTATTAAAAATCATTCTCACCTCTTTATTATAATACGATTGTCATAAAAAATATTGCGAATTTTGAATTTCCACGTTATGTTGGTACTCATGTCTCTCACTTATGTCGACAAGTTCGGCCATTTTGAATGTTCAGTTAATTTTTGACAGCTGCTTTGCTCGTTTTCGATTTTTGCCCATTCCAAAAAATGGATCAAAGAATCTGTTTCAGGAACAAGAAAAAGTTACAGGGGGCCAGATCTACGGAATACGGTAGCTGCGGCATTATTAGTGTATTGTTTTTGGCCAAAAATTCGCGCACAAGCAAAGATGCAAGAGCAGGGACGTTATCATGGTGCAAAAGCCAATTTTTTTTCTTTCACAAATCCCGGCGTTTCTGGCGGATTGCTTGGCGCAACTTGCACATTACTTCCAGGTAAAATGCCTTATTAACTGTTCTACCCTCTCGCAAGAACCACGCCCCTGCAATCGAAGAAAACTGTAAGCAAAACTTTCTCATTAGATCGCACTTGGCGCGCTTTTTTCGGTCTTGGCTCGTGCGGCAGCTTCCATTGAGATGATTGAGCTTTTGTTTCCACATCATAACCATAAACCCATAAATTCGTCACCAGTTATGAACCTCGACTGGAGCAAATTTGGGTCATCGCAGACTGAGTCCAACATCGTTAATGCGATACTGTTTTTGGTCGAAAATGGGCTGTAAAAAATTAACTGAACATTCAAAATGACCGAACTTATCGGCATAAGTGAGAACCATGAGTACCAATATAACGCCACAAAAAAAATCTAATATACGTAACCCGCGAAAATTCAAAATTCGCTATACTTTTTGAACAGACCTCGTTTATTATTTATTATTAATTTATTTATAATAAATCAATATAATAAATACAATAAATAAATAATAAAATACACTTTTTTGTGCATTTCCATCAAACAAATAAAATATTAATGATTTTATGTAAAATTGTCTTTTAGAAAATTTCCACCAAAGACATTTATAAGGTTTTACACAATAAACGTCTGGATCGCAATCTGTTATACATTCGAATAAGTTCGCTTGTACAGCAATACGTGCTCTTAAAGTATTATACGACAAATAACAATTCAATTTTTTATAGTTTTAAAAAAATAATATCATTAATAAAAAAACTAAAAAGAAAAAAAATATTATTTATTTTTTATTCTATTTTTTAAACTATTTTATATAAATAAAAAAAATTGTAATTTTCTAACAGTTCAAATTTTACTTAGGAGGGATTTTAAAAATAAAGGTTTTTTTTTTTAAATTATAATATGAATAAAACGAAAAAGATGACAACAAATTAATTTAATAAAATTAGCAAAAAAAAACCCCGCAATAATAAAATAAAACATTTCAGATTTTTTTTTTAAAGAAATTTAAAAAAAAAGAAAAAATTTCCGCATAATAATACTCGTACTGAATATGATTAACCTTATTTTTTTTTATTAGAATAAATTTCTAAAAACTTAAAATTTTAAAGAACAAAGAATATTACCAAATGTACATCTCTCTCTCTCTCTCTCTCTCTCTCTCTTAATTAACATAAAATTTCCTCATGGAATTATGAGCTTTCTCATTTTCGATACTTCCGGATAACATTTATTTATATTTATTTTTTTTTTTGAATGGAAAATGTTTTGTCTAGTTTTGTTAGGTGTTTTCTCAAAAAGCAGAATAACAGACTAGTTAGTATTGGAGGTCTGGGGATATTAGAAACTATATAAAATTGGAAATTATTTATTCAGCATTGGAGATTGATGTCCATTTGCGACTGGAACAAAAGTTCGCCATGAAGTGTAACGACATAGCGACGGGCTCTGACGGTAACGATGACGACAACATTGTCCACTCTGCCAGAACCCATTCAACTCCATCTAATAAGCTTTTGCTGTATGTAATGTGTGCAATAGACCGTGCTTCCCTGAGTCGAGTAGAGGAGCTCTCCATAGTCATCCGTTCGCTAAAATAATTACTACTTTTCGAGGCTCTCAAATTTTGTACACTACGTACACAATTCCATCATTGGTGGATCCAACCATCCGTTGAACAGACTATGGCATACTCCGCTTCCGCCAATACCACCAGCCGTCGAAAACTAAAAATGTGCTAGGTAATATCCGCAGGGCAGCGCAAAGGGAACCGAACCCAACAGGTAACAACATCCGAAGCAACTAACTATAACAATAGTTGTTAGCAGTAACCCCAGCAGAGCGGTTATATTATGCGATCCGAATTTCGTTGTGGATACCAGCTACTGTTACATCCAGTAGTAGTGGGCTCAGTAGCCGATTACAATTTTACCGTCAATACCAACTGAACTTTCATATCATTGCATACTAAAAAGAAGATACCGCGCAACCGATCACAGTTTCTATTCTGCAATCACTGAAATTCGAAAATGTTGCTCAATTAATTGCATCGTTTTTGTTGAGGTGACATTTTCATTAACAAAAAAACAAAAAAGAAAATTCAACTAAATAAAAGACGAAGAAGAAGAAGAAAAAGAAAAAAAAATCTGAGTGAACGGAAAAATCATTTTTCAAATTTACATATAACGAGGTCGGTCGCCGGGGTCTTAGTGCCATCCATTCAGTCGTCAGTAGTCAAGTTTGATAAGCGAACTGCATGACCATCGCAAAGAGACGTACACGAGCGCCCAGCCATAATCAAACCGAAATTTGCCAATACATCGATTTGCAACGCTTCAATACGAAAATGGCTTGCAAGTATATGTGAATCCGGAGCGCGTGTGTATGTGTGTGTGTATTTTTTTTTATTGTGTTTTAAATTTTTTGTTGATTTACGTGAAAATTTCCTTTTTTGATTTTTCGCGCATTTCGCTTTTCGCATTTTCATTTCGATCAGTTTTGTCGTGCGGTTTGGTGGTCAGGTTGATTAGTTGATATTATTTTGCTGCTAGTGCCAGTATTCGCCATCGATCAGTTCGGAATTCAGTGAATTTTTGTTGTTTTTTTTTTGCTGCTGTTGTTGGCTGATTCACATTGACCGCTATTAACATTGCGCGACAACAGGTGATCCCAACAGGTGATTGTGAAGTGCATCGATAGGTTTTCCGGTGTATAATTTTTAATTAAAATTTGCTTAACCGCGTTTCCGTACTAAAAGTGCACTATTGTTCCCGATTCCCCCCAGTGTTAGTCAATACTCTCGGTATCTTTTGCATTGGACTTGCATCAATCGTGTGTATAGATTTTGTGGAATTATTTTCCAGCTCTCGAACAGATTACAATAGGCCTGATTTGTTCGGGTCTGGGAACTAAGTACAAATTCCAGAATCACAAGGCTTGGATACTGTCGTCCCACTGCGGTCGATCGTTCTTGTTTGTGGTTTTCGAAAATCAATTTACGATCAAATTCCGTGTTATCGGATGTCGGGCAGGTAAATATCACATTACATCATGAGAATATTCCATTTACGCTAATTATTTTCATCTTTCATTTATAAATTATATTTGCTACTGAAAAAAAACTACTTCTTTTTATCATAAAATTTTAAAGTATGCCTTATTAAATTTCTTCCATTAAATAGAAAAAAAATACTTTCAATTTTCTGATAGAGAAAACAAAAACTTACTATAATCAACCGTAAATCTTACTTTATGACTTAATTCAGGGCTGATTATAGTTGAAATAAAAAAAAATTATTTTTAATTTCCGTTTCCAATTTAATGGAATTGAAAATCAAAAAATCTTTAAAAATATTGAAACTATTTTCTCATAGTTGGTATTTTTAAATTTGCGAAGATTATATCCTCAGCTCAAGGATGAAAAAATTAGAAAAACAAATCAATAAAGTTAAATTTTTAATATTTATATTCAAAGTAGTTTAAAAAAAAATAAAAACCTACCTCAAATTTGGTACCATTTATGTGTGTCTAAAACGAAGGTTATTGTTACGATGATTTTCTGTTTTTTTTTTCCAAAATAATTCATTAAATTTTAACAATTTTTATACCGGATGAGAGACAACATTAATAATATGTAATTCCAATTCGGAATATCCATCTTAGTCGGTTGTTATTTAGCATCAATGTTAGCTGATATTTGAGAAGCTAAATTAATTCAATGACAAAACCGATGATATAATCTAATTTATGGATTTGGAAAACACCTTAAAAATATTTAACTAAGAAACCAAATTATTTAGGACGATTATGATTTTCTTTTGTTTTTGTGTTTTTTTTTTTGGTTAAAAAATTCGGTTTGGTTGTAATTAGCAAAGAAATAAATATGAACGGTTCATGGTGAATTGTTCTTTTTTATAAAAATATTTTTTATTTTGATTCAAAACTTCCAATTAATAATATATAATTATATGAATAGGATAACAAAATATACAAAATGAAGGAAAGTGAAGAAAAAATAAAACCAGTAATAAATTTTAGATTTGCCCCTAAAAATGAAAAAAAAACAAAATTTAATATTTTTAAAAGAAAAAACTAAAGCCTTATTATAATTTTTTAATAAAAATATAAGTTATTTGAAAGAACATTTCTAAACGACTAGAAAAAACTAAAGATCTTCTTATTTGGCAGCCATTTTTGCGCAACAGATCAGCAATTGCAATATGGCGGCAACAGATCTATTGCTGTCGGCCATTTTTATTCTATTCTTAACGTGTTTTTAATTTTATTTTATTTAAACATTTTTACCTAAAAAAATCCATAGTCAGAATCTATCTTATAGTTCGATTGATGGATATCCAAGAGCTTTTAGTAGGTTTTTTAAACTTCTTTTAGTCCAATTTGAACTTTAGCAAATAAACGTATCGAAAATAAACTTTTTATTTCGATTTTGATAATATTTTTACTTTATCATATTGCTTGGACCTTGCCATTATAAAAAAAATATAATTCGATTAAAATGTCTGCTACGATATTTCTTCCAGGAGTCAATATCTTTTGAGGTAACTTTAAAATGGATTTTTTTTTACATTTCGCTCTGTAATTCGTTTATTATTTCATGGATATTAATTTTAAAATGCTTTTTAATTTAAAAATTGCATACAAAAACAACCTTACAAGAAAAGATGTTCAACGGCATCAAATAAATTCTAGATTTGACCTTAAAATACAAAAAAATAAAATTTAGTATTTTTAAAGTAAAAACTAGAACCTTATTGTAATTTTTTAATAAAAATATAAGTTATTTGAAAGAACATTTCTAAACGACTAGAAAAAACTAAAGATCTTCTTATTCGGCAGCCATGTTTGTGCAACAGATCAGCAATTACAATATGGCGGCAACAGATATACTCCTTTCGGCCATTTTAATATTATTTTTAACCTATTTTAATTTTTACGTTATTTTAATATTTTAACCTAAAAAAAATTTATAGTCAGAATCTATCTTATCATTCGATTGAAGGACATACACGAACTCTTAGTAGGTTTTTTTTAAATTCTTGCTATTGACGCTTTTTATGTGTAAAGAATTATCCAATTTGAACTTTAGAAAATAAACGTATATAAAATATATTTTTAATTTAGATTTTATTAATATATTTACTTTATTATATTGTTTCAATGTTGCCATTATGCAAAAAATATAATTTGATTAAAATGGCTGCCACAATATTTCTTGCAGCAGTCAATATCTTTTGAGGTAATATTAAATGAATATTTCTTATATTTCGCTCTGTAATTCGTTCATTATTTTGATGGATATTGATTTTGAAAAGCTTTTAAATTTAGGAATTTCATAAAAAAATAATATAACAAGAAAATAGATCTAACGACGTCAAATCGCACGATCTTGTTTAACAATTGGAATGTTAAAACCTCAAAGTTACGCGATCTGGTAATTTTCCCCTATAATAAAACCGAAATTTGTCATGTTATGTGGCTTGTGGTATCGTTTTGTTTAAACCATAGATAGTTTAGATTAAAATCTTTAAGTCCAGATCCAAAAAAAATTTAGGATTGACGATAACAGTCTCTTTTTGTTTATTAACAAAGAAATACGGGCCAACGACACCTATAGATCAAAATGCATACCAGACAGTCACTTTTCGCATATACAATGGCTTCTTTCGGAATTATTTGTAGTTTTTTCTTCTTGGGGACGATGTTGATGGTTGGCCGGGATCAACCCACGATTTCTTGTGTTTAGGATTCTCGAAATATATCCACTTTTCATCGCCTGTCACAAGCCGATACAGGAACGACTTTCTTTTTTGTATGGCGAGCAAGATTTCGCATGTGTTTTGGCGTCGCTCCATCTGCCTATCGTTCAATTCATGCGGCACCCATGTTCCGATGTTTTCAATCTTCCTCATGGCACGCAGACGCATGAAAATGGCTGGTTTAGTAACACCCAATTGCTCCGCGAGCATTTTTTGTGATTGGGTATCGTCTTCCTCCAAAAGAATCTGCAATTGATGGTCCTCAACCTTCCTTGGTCGATTTTCACGCTTCTAGTCCTACAAGTCAACATTGCCGTCTTTGAACCGACGAAACCAATCTCGGCATGTTGTTTTCGATAAAGCACTGTCACCATAGGCCTCCATAAGCATTCGATGTGATTCGGCGGCCGATGTCTTCAAATTGAAGCAGAAAAGCAGAGCTTCCTGCATATGCTCTTTTTCTGGCACAAAACTAGACATGATTACCAAAGGAAAAATGTATGTTGTTGTACGAAATTGCTGAAAATGTGCACTGATTAATGTTGACAGATGTTAAACTCATAAAAAAAGTATGGCGTGCCCATTGTAGCTTAATACGCTCACTCACGCCATCTTTGACCAAACAACGGATTTAAGCTTATACCCCTAGCTTAAATCCGTTGTTTGGTGTATTACACCCTTGCGGTCCCAGCAACAACACAGCGTATACCTCTTACTGTAGACTGCGGAGTTTCCCCACAGTAAATATAGGATGAGTTTCCCCACAAACGAACATTTTTAAACCCTTTTATTACTGTGTCCTCTCCCAAACACTTCACATAAGTTTTTTTCTACCTGGTCTGCGTTCTTTTCTTTTTCGAATCCATACGATTAAATCTAATATTAAAGATTCTAAAGGCTTAAGGAAACTGATTAATATTTGAAAAAATTCCATAAACCATCTACCATATTCTCATTTACCTGCTCAAGCCGACTTCAATCCAGTCAAAATTCTTACAAAACGACTGACAACAAATAACAAAAGTTTTCTCAGACATCTAATATTTTTATATACTAGGTCTGTTCAAAAAGTATCGAGAACTTTGCGTTTTTTTCAAAAATTATTTATTTATTCATGAATATCTATTTTGTCCCCTTCAAAGTAATCCCCACCAGATATTATACGCTTGTGCCAACGTTTTTCCTAATCCTCGAAGCACTTTAAAAAATCAGTTTTTTGTAATCTTGTTCACCTCCTCCTTCGATGCCGTCTTTATCTCCTCAATCGTAACATAGCGTCGTCCTTTCATGGGGCTCATCAGTTTCGGGAACAAGAAAAAGTCACAGGTGGCTAGATCTGGGGAATACGGTGGCTGCGGCATTATTAGTGTGTTGTTTTTGGCCAAAAATGGTAAAAGCCCATTTTTGTTCTTCCACAAATCCGAGCGTTTCTGGCGGTTTGCTTGGCGCAACTTACACATAACTAGCAGGTAATATTACTTATTGACCGTTCTACCCTGTGGCAAGAACTCATGATGCACCAGGAGCCTGCAATCGAAGAAAACTGTAACCTTCAAATCCGACCGAACTTGGCACTTTTTTCGGTCATGGCTCGTGCGGCAGCTTACATTGGGATGATTGAGCTTTGGTTTCCACGTCATAACCATAACCTATGATTCGTCTCCAGTTATGACGCTCTGTTCATGACGCTCAAATTTTAGTCTTCACAGACAGAGTCCAACAGCTCCTTAGCAATGTTAATGCGATGCTGTTTTTGCTCGAAGTTGAGCAAATTTGGTACGAATTCCACGGCGACCATGGCATGCGCCAATCGATATGTTTAAGTCCTCAGCAAATTCTCTAACGGTGATTCGACGATTGGCCAATATTATTTTCTTCACTTCATCAACGTTTTCGTATGTTGTTGATGTGCTCGGGCGTCCGGCACACTTTTCGTCGTTCACATCTTCTCGGCCCTCTAAGAACATTTTGTACCACCGATAAACGGTATTTCGGTTTAAGGTAGCTTCACCATATGCCACAGTTAACATTTAGATTGCGTCCACGCAATTAATTTTGTTTTTCACACAAAATTTGATACAGATTCTTTGATCAATTTTTTGGAATTGGGCAAAAATCGAAGACAAGCAAAGCAGCTGTCCAAAATTAACTGAACATTCAAAATGGCCGAACTTGTCGACATAAGTGAGAGACATGAGTACCAACATAACGCCACAAAAAATCGAAAATACGTAACGTGCGGTAATTCAAAATTCCCGATACTTTTTGAACAGACTTCGTACGCAAATTGAACAATCGTCAAATAGATTTTAATTTTTAAAAACTCAGACAGACGAATTCCATTTAATTAATAATATTTACATCTTTTATTAAAATTCAATAAATTATGTTTTGTTTTCAAGTTTTTAATAAATAAACAAATCTGATAAAGATATTTAATTTTTTTTTGTTATCGGTATTAATTGCAATTATATTTTAAAAAATACTCGAAAGAATTTCAATTCCATAAGAAATTAAATTGGATTTTACACCAACGATAGTCTAGGGTAATAAAATTGTCAGTCATGCTGTTCTGTTAAAAAGTATAGCCCCAGTATTAAATAGTCAGTAGAGTGTAAAATCACTGAAATAAAATTGAAATTAGCCAGTATATGTCGATGAGTGAATTTCTATTTGTTCGTTTTCATTAAAAATTCTTTTTTACACTAAAAAAAAAAATCTTTCCTAATATTTGGATTGCACGGAATAACGACTATTTGAAGAGTGTGTCTTGTCAGTGTCGTCATTTCAGGCGGGCGGCTTTTACAATTGCCTATAGTTACTTAGGGAGACTCACCTTTGCTAAGTATTTTACTATTACTAACCAATCTTTTAGTTGTTGTACTATATTTTGTTTCAACATTTTTTTTGGATTAACGATAATTTCCTTTCCAATACGACAACACGGATATGCATATTCATTCGATAAGATCGCAAGAAAATTGGCTGTTTGACTGATTTTAGTTATGAAATTTCTGACACAATCTGGCAAAAATTACGCACAGACGAGTGATTTTATCGTAATCGGTGGATAATTTCGTTAAAAAAAAATAAAAAAAAATATTGCACAAAATACTGAGCATATATTCCACAACCCATGTCGGATGGGCTACGTCAATATGAACGCATTCTCATGCACCAAAGGTGCTGGAAAATGTTATGCTGAAATATGGAAAATTACACAAGGAAAAGCATAAAAGTTAAGTAGAGAAAAAAAAAGAATTGCATTTTTTTTTTACCATGTTTATGATAAGCCCATTAAGTAAGAAGAGTTTCTTATTTATTTTCCATCTCATTTACATATTACGAAAGAAATTCGTAGCATGCATGAAATGAGTTATTTCAATTCATTTTCTATATTATCTCAACGATATACTATTAAGTACTTATTTACATAAATATGAATGTACGAATACTATGTACACATAATATTTTTTAGTATAGCTTAAGTACGACTACGGAATTTATAGAAAGTTGCTACACATTAAAAATCTGTAAAAATAGGAAAATTCATTGTTGATAATTTAATTTTTATTCATTAAATTAAAATAAATTTCAAAGAAAAAACTATATTATTTTTTATCATAAAATTTAATTACTATTAAAATACTATTTAATCAATTTTTAAGAAATTATTACATAATTTTTTTTGTAAATCACTTAATTTCTACTAGGATTCTACCCTTTTGAAGTTTTAGCAAAATCTGATAAAGTTTCCAACAAAAAAAAAAGTCTAAAAAGATATTTTTAGGCAGTAATGTGCCTAGCCATAAATGCAAACTTAACCAACAAACTACAACGGAAACAGTATACAAGGAATGTTACAGACAATAAGTCACTATGGACAGCAATAAATCGAAACCTATCCTACAAAAAAGTAACCGTACCTGGACAAAATTGGACATAGAAAACACTTGGTGACCACTTTTACTCCACATAAAAGCATAGAGGATAAGACGCACTCACAGAAAATTTATGACAAACTGACAATTTCACTTACTATGAGTTCTGTACTTAAAAATTTGTCCCCATCCGAAATTAAATATTTAATCCATCAACTTCCCAATAGAATAGTTCCTGCTAATAATTTAATAATTACTTTTATCCTCAAACCAATCTTCAAGATAACTCTCGTCTTCATAACCTACATAGTCAATAGTATTCTTTGTGTAAACTATTTTCGCTTTTTTTCAATCATCAAAGTGATTCCCAAACAATAAAAACAAATAGTAAACTTCCTATCATCGTATAGATCCTTGGAAAATCTTTGAAAAAATCCTTTCAAAACGCCTCTACCCTATCCTTAAAAATTGGACAATGATTGACGATCATCAATTTGGTTTTCGATCAGAACATGCCAGTCACAGCTGCTGTTCCTCAAGGCAGTATTCTTGGTCCGCTCCTATACAATATTTATACCTTTGACATCCCAACTAATGCCAAAAGTATGTGGACGATATCACCATTTATGCATTCCACTCCATTATCCAAATAGCTTCCAAAAATCTAAATACCATTAACCAATTCAAATTTATTTTTAATAAGACGAAGATTTTTGTTGGTATTAGATAAAGTGCGGCTATCAGAATATCCGAGTGCTCAAAATACCATCTTACATTATCTTTGCAAATCCCGCTTAACCCTAATATTTAGGGTATTCCAAACTACACGCAACATTTGAATTTTGTGCCTATTGTGCGGTAAAGTGTTGTCAACGACAAAATAAAAAAGATAGCGTGACAGCTGACAGTTTAGGTTTATTAAAAATGGAGCGCTACATGGAAGAACAATGCAGTTAAAGAAGGTTTGGTACCTAATCACATATTTCATGAAATTTTTAGGGTATTTCTATTACCCTTTATCAGAGTAGCACTATTCACTCCGTCGACACCCTACTGAAAAGAACGTAACCTAAGCAGTGGTTATATTTGATCAGCCAGTAAAGCACGCTGGATATCTTCGGTGGACTCTATCCTTATTGAAACTGATCCAAATACCATCTTACATTATCTTTGCAAGTCCCGCTTAACCCTAGTATTTAAGGTATCCCAAAACGCAAGCGAGATTTGAATTTTGCGGCACTTGTGCGGTAAAGTGTTGCCAACGAAAAAAAAAAATTCAGTGTGACAGCTGACAGTTCAGAGTTATTAAAAATGGAGAAAGAACAACGCGTTTTCATTGTTGAGCAATATTTTAAAAATAATTAAGGTTTGGCAGTTATAGTTAGCAATTTTTGTACAAAATATTGTCGGAATAGTGATTTAACTTTATCATCTGTAAAAAGATTACGTAAAAAATTTTGGGAGACTAGATCAATTAGTGATCTTAAACACTGTGGCCGTCTTTCAACAGGTCGTTCATCACAAAACATCGAAGCAGTTCCTAAGAGTATTCCTAAGAGTCCAGGGACATCAATTCGCCACTGTGGACTCTCTACAGCGTGCTCTCACAAAAGATTTATGCCTTCATGATTACAAAGTTCAATTGACTCGAGAACTGAAACCTTCTAACCACGCACAGCTAATGGCGTTCGCTGAATGGATTATGGAACAACGAAAAGTGTATGGTGATTTTTCGAAATAATGGAGGCATTATCGGACCTTTTATCTTCGATAGTGTAAGATAATCCAGTTTATCCCGACATGATAATCCAGTTTTTTGTATCAAAATTGCAGGATATGACTGTGGACGACATGTGGTTTCGAAAAGACGGTACCACATGCGATACAGCTCGAGAAGCAATTACTTCTTCTGTGCAGTTTGGGGCACCCTTTATAAGAACCTTTAATCTTCAGAATATCTCCTAACAATTTTTTAAAACAAATATACCACCCACTCCCCGCAACCCGCTTATTACCCATCATTTTCATTGATAATCTCAGAGTTGGAAAGAGATCCATCCACTTTTCCTCTTAGTTTTCAAACCTCAATGCTTACACCTGTGTTGGAAACCATGGTTAGGAGTGCAGTTGAAGGTGTCTACGCTACTACATAGACCCATTCATCCATTTATAGAAAACTTCACCTTGAATAAGTGGATGATTTGGATGATTCCACGCTTTTATTCACAAACACTGGTGTCGATGACCACGCAGCATCCTTTGGTGTCATCCAGCTTATTGGCGATCAACGTCGTGAATATAAAGAGTGGAAGGAATCCTATCAAACTAACGAACTATTTTTTGCGTTTTTTTAAAAAAAACGTATTTGATTTTTATAGTTGATAATGCAGTTTTTTAAATTGTTTTTATGAAGAAAAAAACGGATAAATTTGAGAATGTTTCGACACTTCTATGAGACCATATTTCTAACGAATAATTTTCTGAGCTGAAGTTAGAAATGCTCGAGAGACTTCATTCCATTTAATCTTCACAGACTTTGAAGATACACTAGGTCCTCTAATTTTTTTCAATTATTCGATGTCATCATAGATATCCAAGTCTCTGTAGCGATTTTCCATGACCTCATTCTCGTCAGTTATTTGAGTGTATACTTGGTAAAGGAAACTTTAATTTAAGTTTATAATAAAATATTTTTAGAAAAACTTGAGTCGAAAAAAATGCTGTCAAAATGTGGTCTGGTGACGATACTGTTAGATTCATTAAAATAAAATACCAAAAGGCAATAAACTCATAAGTAAGGGTAAGTACCACTGTACCCTAATTAGTGAACAACGTTGACAAGATTTTTTATTGACAGAAGAAGGGTAATTATTATTGATAAGAAAATATTTCCATAAAAATAGACAATTTTTTAAATTTTATTAACTAAATACAGATACTTGTAAAATTTTATTTATAATATACTAAAATTTTTTTAATATAACAAAAAAAACCTAATATTTAAAAATAAAAACAAATATCGTAGATAAAAAGTCTAGTCCGAAAGTGGAATATTTCTTTAGACACATTTGCCAAACTGCAGCAAACCAGTCTACTCAATAACCAGTACAGAAAAATTTCTTTTTGAATAGCCCAAGTACTCCTTCTTTTTAATGATAATAGGTCGATAATGCAAAACCTTTTATTATTATTATTTTTTTTTAATTTTGAAGAAATATTAATTTTTTTATATTATTGTGCATATTTTTAAAATTTGCCTATAGACAAGAAGTTATGTTTACTGTAATTGTAAACAAATAATGTCGATAATGCAGTTTTTTTGCTTAGCTGTAAAAATATGTTTAAAGATGTTTTTTTTTCCAATTTATTTGTTAATTTAAAACGAATTTTTAAGATAAAAAACGTTGACAAGAACAAATTTCCATAAAAATAGACAATTTTTTAAAATTTTATTAACTAAATAAATATGCTCGTAAAATTTTATTTAAAATATACTAAAATTTTTTGAACTGTTCCACCAAGAAAAAAAATTAAAAAAAAAAAACGTATACAATATTTTAAAATAAAAACGAATATTGTAGAAAAAAAGTCTGATCCGAAACTGGAACGCATTGGCCAAACTGCAGCAAACTATATGAATTTCTTTTTGAATAGCCCATTTCTATGGGCTATTCAAAAAGAATATTTTTTGAATACTTATCCTTGGGCTAAGTAGTTCCTTCTATTGTGGAACTACTTAGCCCAAGGATTCCTTTTTTAAGTTCTTTCCTTAATTTGATAAAATCAACTAATACGCTTAATAAAATCTAGCTCCTATTTCAGTGACCAAACAGCAAACAAACAAAAGCGAATAATTTTCTAATTTCTTTAAAGGATTATTATTATTATTTTTTTTTAAATTTTGAAGAAATAATAATTTTATTTTTATTATTATGCATGTGTTTTTAATTGTTTTAGGAAAAAAATGACGTTTATTTCCGTTGTAAACAAATAAGGTCGATAATGCAGTTCATTTGCTTTCGTAATAAAAATTTGTTTGAAGATATTTTTTTCTTATTTATTTGTTAAAATAAAATGATTTTTTTAGATAAAAAACGTTGACTCTTGTCTAAACCCCGGTCCAACCATAAAAATACGCAATTTTTAAAATTTTATTATTTAAATAAATATGCTCGTTAAATTTTATTTAAAATAAACTAAATTTTTTTGAAATTTTGTACCAAAAAAAAAACTTATCCAATATTTTTAAATAAAAACGAATATTGTAGAAAAAAAAGTCTGATCCGAAAGTGAAATATTGCTTTAGACATATTGACCAAACTACAGCAAACCAGATGAATTTCTTTTTGAATAGCCCATGTACTCCTTTTATTGTGGAACTACTTAGCCCCAGAACTCTTTTTCCAAGTCCTCTCTTTAATTTACTAAAAGCAACTAATAAAATCTATGTCCTGTTTCAGTAACCAAACAGTAAACAAACAAAAGCGAATATTTCTATTCGCAGTGGTTATGTTTCTAGCAACAAAATAATTGATCATATTTTATTGCTAGCAACAAATCAGTTCATGATGCTAGAATAATTTTCTAATAGAAAATTTCTAATTTCTTTAAAGGAATATTATAATTATTATTTTTCTTTTAATTTTGAAGAAATAATAATTTAATTTTTATTATTATGCATATTTTTTTAATTGTTTTAGAAAAAAAATGACGTTTATTTCCGTTGTAATCAAATAGTGTCGATAATGCAGTTTATTTGCTTTCGTAATAAAAATTTGTTTGAAAATATTTTTTCCAATTATTTTTTTATTTTTTAAGATAAAAATATCTTTCCTCAATTAATATGGAAAAATTTTTTTTTCCACAAAAATGAAGTTATAAACATTCACTTCTAAAAGAGACATTTTTTATTAAGTAGTAACCTTATCAGAATATTATGCCAACAATAATAAATTATAATATTTTTTTTTACACAATTAATGAATAGCTAATATTTAAGGCCAATGACCAATGAACAGAAATAGTTGATTTTCATTGAGAAAATTGTCAAACAGCAAAAAAAAGAAAGAAAAACCTCACTTTTATTAGAGTAAAAGTATAGAAAATTTAGTCAAATTAAATAATTTCAATGGGATTTGCTTATTTGCGCCTTTCATGGTAAATAGTTATAAAGAAATTCCAAACAAATCTAGAAATAATTGAAAATTTCGGAAATCGCGAATTATTTTAGACAAACTTCGAATAAATCACTTTCGTTTTCATCTTCAATGTATCCAATGTACGTGTACTCGTACGATTATAAATTTTTTTGCGCATTTTCATTTCAACATTTTCCAAATCAGTTTCATTTTTATTTGAAATTTTTTATATATATTTATTTTGTTGAATTTTTAAATTTCCATATTTTTTTTCACTATTATGAATATAACAAAAAAATAAAAAAATAAATAGGGAAAATTACAATTATTCGCGTAATTTTTCCATTGCATTACGATTATTATTAATAAACTTTCAAAGATAAAATCTCGTTTGTATTTGTGTCTAACTTTGAAAGGGAAAATTTGAAATGTTTTCTGCTTTTTCTGCTTTTGCAATAAAAAATTAATTTTACTTATTTATGTAATTTTTCCATAATAATTATGATTATTTTCCCAACAACAAAAAAAAAGAAAAGAGGTGAAATAAAAAGCACTGTAATATTTGTTTTTATTTTATTTTTAAAGTGACTTAATTGCTGTTGTCATATTCTGATAAGTTTATGGAAATAATTGAAAAAAAAATTAGCTTTGTTAATGATTCAATGAGGATTCAAAAGGATAAAAAAAATGTATTTCTTTGCATTACAGCAAATAATTTAGGAATTTTTCATCGAACCACAGTCTTCTAGTCCGTAAGTCCAAATAGATTTAAGTACTGTACTATAATGATTCTTTATAGTCTCGAATGTGGATTATAGGTCAGTCATTTGCTAATAATCAAGGGCATGACTACCAGGTTTCCAGTTCGATACTCCCAGCATATTTTTAGCGTCCTGGTTGACACCGCCGCTCCTCGATAGACAGTGCCTACCTCGTCCTCTGGGATCATAAACGTTCCCAAAAGAATCTTCCTCATCCATACGGATTAAGTGTCCAGACCACCGCAGCCTATTGAGCTTAATATGATCCACAAGCAGCTGCCGTAACGTCTCAGGATCTCGTCGTTACGTAGGCCCCGGAAATATTAATCCTCATGGAGGAGTCCAAAAACACTTCGAAAGATCCTCCTCTCAAAGGCGGACAAGTGTTCGCAAAGATTTTTGCTGAGAATACAAGTTTTCGAAGACTACATGAGGACTTCAAAGACTAGAATCTTATACAGAAGTTGCTTTGGTCCTATGATCAGAATTTTCGATCGTAATAGTTTTGATTGACTGTAATAGGTTCTGTTAGGTGCCCAAAGCCATACGCGGATTACCTCCCTCCATGTTATCATTTGTGACACTTGACCCCAAATAGCTTTATGCGACTAGCACTAATTGATATTGTCTTAGACACATTTACCTCTCATACAGTTCTTTCTGATCGAGACATAACGAATGAATGAGGATAGTACCCCTCATGCTTACCCCTGAGTAGGGATCACTTTTTTTTAGCGCCATGTTAAAGAGAATTCAGAAAAATGGAGACCATTATGAATGTTAAATGCCAGTGAAAGTGAATCGGCTGCTTTCACTCTTCTTATCACACTAGTCATGGTCAGCTTAGTTAGTCCAAAGTCTCTCATCGATGTGCAAAGTTTTACCTTGCCTCTGCTATTATAGGCGGCTTTAATGTCGATGAAAAAATTGTGGATTTGTTGACCATATTCGAGCAGTTTTTTCATCGACTGCGCAGAGAAAAGATCTAATCTGTTTTGTGATGTCCCTGGAGTGAAGCTTCTCTTTTATTGGCCAATAAGTCTTTGAGCAAATGCGGCTATCCTGCCTAGTAAAATAGCGGAGAATATCATATAGATGCGGTGATGTCTTCTTTTTTATATATTGGACAGATACTGCCAAGGACAAAGAAATTATTTCTTTATTGTATACAAGTTAATATGCATGAGAAGGGATGGTTCTTGGGGAAGTGTAAAAGTAACACGAACAGTTTTTCTAACCGGTTATCTTTGCTCTGCACTTTCTAAGTCATTTTTTGAAGCGAGTAAAAGTAGCAGGAACACTTTTCTATCCGGTTATCTTTCCTTAGCACTTTCTGAATCAGTTTTTTAAGGGAGTAAAAGTAGTAGGATTACTTTTCTATCCAGTAGCTTTACTCTGCACTTTCTAAGTAAATTTTTTGAAGGGAGTAAAAGTAAAACAAACACTTTTTCTACCCGGTTATCTTTGCTCTGCACTTTCTAAGTCATTTTTTGAAGAGAGTAAAAGTAGCAGGAACACTTTTCTATCCGGTTATCTTTCCTTAGCACTTTCTGAATCAGTTTTTTAAGGGAGTAAAAGTAGTAGGATTACTTTTCTATCCAGTAGCTTTACTCTGCACTTTCTAAGTAAATTTTTTGAAGGGAGTAAAAGTAAAACAAACACTTTTTCTACCCGGTTATCTTTGCTCTGCACTTTCTAAGTCATTTTTTGAAGGGAGTAAAACTAGCATAAACACTTTTCTATCTGGTTATCTTTCCTCTGCACTTTCTAAATCAGTTTTTTGAGGGAGTAAAAGTAGTAGGATCACTTTTCTATCCAGTATCGTTACTCTGCACTTTCTAAGTTAATTTTTTTAAGAGAGTAAAAGTAACACGAATACTTTTTCTATCCGATTATCTTTGCTCTCCTTTTTATGAATTAATTTTGAAGGGAGTAAAAGTAGCAGGAACACTTTTCTATCTGGTTATCTTCCCTCTGTAGTTTTTGATTAGATTTTTGAAGGAAGTAAAAGTAGTAGAACTACTTTTATATCCGGTTATCTTTGCTCTGTACTTTCTAAGTCATTTTTTGAAGGGAGTAAAAGTAGTAGGAACACTTTTCTCTCCAGTTGTATTTGTCTCTGCACTTTCTGAAAATCTAATTATATTGTAAATCAATATGTTGAAAACTTAAATAATTTTATTTTATTGATTTTAATTGCGTTAATAGAAAAAAACTTTATTAAAAAAAAAATCTGCACTTTAAAATCTGATCAAAATTTCTATTCTATTTTTAAAAAAGGAAGAAAATTTTATAAAACTGCAAATTTAATAAATTCTTTTTTTATATTAAAAAAAAAGATATACGAATTAACTCTTCATTAACTCAATTCTTAAATTAATGTAATTCATGTGCAAGAAAATTATTGCTTTAACATAACAACTGGTAGTTGTACTTACTTAAAATTTACGCAATAGTATATAACCTTCACAATAATGACCCAACTCTACATTCGGTGTTTATGTTTAATGATGAAAATGCAACTACGAAAAAGATAAATAACCAACAAAAAAAAACAGCAACAAAAGAATTAATGAAACAAAATAATGTACGTACTTGTACCTTAGTACAATTTAAATAAATCTAAAAGAAAAAACTAACCTATGAAATTTGGTTGTATTAAAAAGAAGTTACCTTGAAGGTACAACAATTTTTTTACTTTAAGTATTTTCTCTTTATTTTATGACCAAATATTTATATCTATATTCGTAGAGATATAAGGGTATTTGATTTTTTTTGTTATTGTTGATTATTTAATTATTGAAAAATACCATGAAAATAGAGAAATATTTAAAATTTATTTAGAGAGTAATTGATTATCCATTTTATAGTTTTGAAAGAATAGTTCCTGTAATCTAACAGTATTAGTAGATATAGTTTATTTCAAATTAATTTTATTTAGATTAAAGTATGCCATTTTATATCTTATAATTAATTAATGCATTAAAATTATTGAAAAAACCCTTTTCCATGAAAATTTTGGTATGAAAAATTAAGAAGAAGAAGAATCGATTTCTAACAATTCTGAGCGGGATGATAACCAATTTTTTTTTTTTTTTGGTCTGAACTTAACGATTTTAGTTGAAACTATAGATGATTTTAATAAAGCAACATCATAAAGTTATTTTAGTTGAAACTATACAACATGTCAGAAATTTTATATTTCATTGCGTTAAAAAAGTTTCCAAGATGCGTAATTTTGGAATTTGCTGATGTCAATTGGCTCCGTAAGGTGGTAAGAATTGATGCAGTTGAACTTTTCTCTATGGAAATATATAAAAAAATTATATTTATATATAAAATTTTGCAACTTAGAAGTATTTCGAATCCAACGTCACTTAAAAAATAGCCGAACAAAATTACAAGAAATTGTTTATGAACAAATAACCAAAACTTACATCAAAAAGATCAAATCCTGCAAGAAGTTTTTTGGCCGATATTCGAATGATATTTTTAATTTTATATAATGGCAAACATTAGGGAATATAAATAAATAAAAATATTTACAAAAAAAAATTTTAAGTAGATTTTATTTAACTTTACTTCTGGAAGCGAAAATTGGACAACAATTTATTATGATTTCTCAAGAAAAAAAAAAGTTTCTATTCAAAAAGAAATTTATGAAAATATAGGTGAAAAGATTTCTAAAGGAAATAAAATAAATCTTTTTGAACTCTCCCATAAATCAGCAACATTTTACGATCGTCTTCTTCGTGTAACTTAAAATGGCACAGTAACTTAGACTTGGCTGAGGCACCAACTAGACTAGGTCAGGTAATGCAGTTCGAATAAGTCATACCAATGGCAATGTGCATAAAGAATTTTAAGTAATGGAACAATTATGAGAAATATTGTATTTTTGAATTTAGTCAATTTAATATAGTAAATTTCCCATACACATTCGTATCAGACATAACAGGTGATTGCGTAAAAGTATCTCATTTATCTTAGGATAAGGTATGAGTAGATCAGTAGAGTATCTTCGTTTAAACTCTGAACTATAACATGAACTGTTACAGTTGCATTAATACTATTTTTTCTTCTATTTCAACACCAACAATAAATGTTACTTTATCTTGGCTCTTATTACATATTCTCTCAGGTAGCTAATAAATATTAAATATTTTCTGTGGTGTATTTTTCTATTGATGAGTAAATATTTTTATATATTTTTTTGCTATAACTTTTTAGTAAATAATGAACATTTTTTTTTTTTTTAAATAATCCTCTCTTGATTCTTCAGTTTTTGGTGAATCACCTTTAAAAATTTACATTTTACGATAAACTTTTATTAGAAGCAACTTAAAAAAAATGAATATAAAATTATAATTTCTTTTCCATTTTTATTTACTTTCATAAAAGATTATCCAATTTATGCTTATTAAAAGTAATTTTTATATAATACACACTTAAACATTAGATTTTAATTAAGTTTTTATTTTATTATATTGTAAAAAAACTTTACCATTATGTAAAAAATAAAATAATTTTGAAAAATCCCGCCATAATTCTTATTGTGGGAGTCGATCTTTTTTTAAGGGTAATTTTTGATGATGTTTTTTTACATTATGAACTGTAATATTTGTGTAAATATGATCTTTAAGTAGTTTTATAAAAAAAAACAAAGTTCAACGGCGGCAAATCGTAAGATCTTGGAGACCAATTAACATTACATAACCTCAAAAGTACGCATCCTGGAAGCACTTTCGCTCAATAAAGTCAAAATTTGTCGTGTTGTTTGGTTAGGTTTTAAATCTTTGATTTAAGATAAAACAAAAATTCGATTAGAACAAAATGGTAACGGTCGCTCCTTCTGAACTTTAAAAGTCAGCTGGGACAACGACACCTTCAGACCAAAATTTCCAAGAAATAGTCATTTTTTCATAAATACAATGGCTTCTTTATAGTTAACTGTGAGCCTGATATATGAGAATTTTCGTTGAAGAAAACAATCTCTTTTCTAAAATCGAAAAGCGTGGCTTCGCTAAAAGCACCTTTTTGTATAAAGTTTTTACACTATTAACAAATTATTTAATATTTTAAATATATATAATTTATAAAATGGCAAATTATATTCTAAATAATTGTAGACTTAAATGATACATACTTTGAACAACTCTGAAATGACAGGACTATACTTTTTGAACTGCAAAATAGATACTGAATTCTTTAGTAAAATATCAATTATGATATTATGAATTTTAATCATTTTCTTCTTAAAATTATTTTTTTTTTGGTTTTTCCAATAATTTTTTATATCAATAATTCTAGAAAATAATATTTATAAGCTCCTTATTAAAAAAAAGAGACATTTGGTATCTTCTATGTTTTGATCCTCTTTTGTATCTGAAAGATCAGCCTTTGCTAATTTTTAACTGTTGACCATTTCAATTCTTCTAAATTACCATTTAGAAATTTTTGTAGAATTATTTCAAATTATTCTTAACATGATTAACTGGAAAATTCTTAATCATTTTTTTTGCATTTTTATTAGAAGAATAAAATAATTTTAACATTTTACTCAGTCCCTATGAGTCTTTCTCCCAAAAATTTTAGGCCCCCGGAAATTAAATCTATTATTCTGCGTCTTTCCAATAAAAAAGATCCTGGTTATGATATAATAACAGCTCCTATTCTGAAGTAAATTTTCCGAAAAGCTTTAGTTTAAATTTCATACATTTTTAATAGTATCCTGCGTACAATCTATTTTCCCTCACTCTGGAAATTTACTGTCATTAAAATGATTCCAAAACTAAATAAACCCAGTAATTCTCCTTTCTCCTATAGCCCTATCAGCCTCTTACCAATCCTTGATAAGATTTTTGGAAAACTCTACCGTGTCCTAGTTAATGAAAGAATTATTCCTGATCACCAATTTGACTTCCGATCTGAACACTCCACTATCCAGCATGGCCATTGCATTGTTGATCATATTGCATTCTCTTTTGAGAGGACAGAGTATTGTCCAGGAGTATTTTTAGATATCTCCCAAGCTTTTGATCATGTGTGGCATCCTGAACTCCTCTGAAAACTCAAGAGCTTTCTTCCTTCAACATACTACCCTATCATAAATACAGTTCTCTCCTAACATCCTTTCCAAGTTGCAATTAACTCAGAAACCTCGGAAATATATCCTATTCTAGCTGGAGTCCCACAAGGCAGTTCATTGGTCCCATTTTATATAATATTTATACCCATGATATGCCATCTGAACCTAATACTATCATTGCTACTTATGCAGACGATACGGTCATACTTGCTATCCATACAAATTCTGACATAGCTTCCAGCAATTTACAATTCCATATCCACAACCTTCAATCCTGGTTTAAGAGATGGAGACTCAAGGTGCATTATTTGGGACTTTACCTGGACAAGAGACTAACATGAAACCCACATAGTAGATTAAAAAGAGTTGAAGCTAACAGACGTTACCTACAACTTTTAAGATTACTTGACAAAGTAAACTTCTAATCTAAAATACAATTATAAAACCTATTTGGACATATGGAATTGAACTTTGGAATTCAACGGAACGTTCCAATTCCTATCGCGTCCAGGCCTTACAATCCAAGATCCTAATCGTGACCTAAATGTTCCCTTTGTTCTCAGGATCTGAAATTTCCCTAAAAATTTCACTCCCGTTTACCATATCATCATATCCACTTGTTAGAGAATTGTCTTGTACTGCCCTCCCCGGAAACACTCATCGGAGACTTAACAGAAAATGTCCTAGAGATTTTCTAGAGGAATCTAACTTCAGTTAGTTGGAGAAATGCCGATTCCACTACAGAAAATAAATCAATAATAAAAAATAAATTATAAAAATTGCTACTATATCTTATCTAAATTTTATATTATTTACTAGGTATATAAGCTTAAATCCGCCTTTTTTTAGTCAAAAAAACACATGTTTTTTTCATAGAAAGCAAAAACAAATTTATTCAATGTACTTGCCCTCGCTAGCTAGACATTTATCCATCTCTCGGGCAATTTGTGGATACCACGCCAAAAAAAATTTCTTCTCTTTTGAGGCAAACCACTCTTCAAGCCATTTTCGGACGTCTACGTAAGAATCGAAGTGCTGCTCAGCGAGCGCGTGGCCCATCGACGAAAACAGGTGGTAGTCTTAAGGGGCCAGGTCTGGTGAATAAGCGGGGTGGAGTAGCACCTCCCAGTTGAGTGTCTCCAAGTAGTTTCGGACCATTTTTGACGTGTGCGATGGTGCGTTGTCATGGAGGAAAATTAGCATGTCATGTCTTTGTTGATAATCCGTCCTCTTTTCACGCAGAGCACGGTGCAATTTGATCAGTTGTTGGTGGTAGCGGTGGGCATTGACAGTTTCACCAGGTTTCAACATCTCATACTAGACGATACTCTGCTGATCCCACCAAACGCACAGCGTCGTCTTGCGTCCGAAGCGATTTGTTCTTGGAGACGATGTTGATGGTTGGCCGGGATCAACCCACGATTTCTTGCATTTAGGTTTCTAGAAATATATCTACTTTTCATCGCCTGTCATAATTCGATGCAGGAATAACTTTCTTTTATGTCTGGCGAGCAAGATTTCGCATGTGTTTTGGCGTCGCTCCATCTGCCTATCGTTCAATTCATGCGGCACCCATTTTTCGATCTTTTTAATCTTCCCCATGGCACGTAGACGCATGGAAATGACTGGTTGAGTAACACCCAATTGCTATGCATGGAAATGACTGGTTGAGTAACACGTCCAAAAGAACCTGCAATTGATGGTCCTCAACCTTCCTAGGCCGATTTCCACGCTTCTAGTCCCACAAGTCGAAATTGCCGTCTTTGAACCGACGAAACCAATCTCGGAACGTTGTTTCCGATAAAGCACTGTCACCATAGGCCTCCATAAACATTCGATGTGATTCGGCAGCCCATTTCTTCAAATTAAAGCAGAAAAGCAGAGCTTCCCGCATATGGTCTTTTTCTGGCACAAAACTATACATGATTATCAAAGGAAAAATGTATGTTGTTCTACGAAATTGTTGACAATGTTCTCTGATTAATGTTGACAGATATGAAAAAAGTATGGCATGCCCATTGTAGCTTAATACGCTCACTCACGCCATCTATGACCATAGAGCGGATTTAAGCTTATACACCTGGTAAACTGATTATATTACAAAGAAAATATATGCAAAATACCGAATGTTTCAGACACAATAAGGCATTTAATCTTAAATTTTGGAAATAAAGATAATCTCAAATTAGCAATTCAAAATATATACTCGTATATAAAAATATGACCTCCAAAAATGATTAATTTATTCAGTGGGAAATGGTTTTTTTTTCTGTAAAAATTAATGTTTTATTAATAAATTTTTGGTCAAATATTGTTTTTTTTTTTTACAAAAGAAAATAGTTCAAGTTTATGCCCTTATACATACATAACGTGATTGAAATTATTGGGTTGACAACTAAGTGATTGCGGATTTTGTCAATAGATGGTATTAGCACATTCTTTTGTTATGTCAACGTGTTCAAAGCACCTAACCTATATTGTTTTCTTGTTGTTTGGACTTTCGCCTTTAATTTAGTAAAAAATTGTATCGTTTAGGTATTTAGTTTTGTTTTCATCCAAATTTAAAAATGGAAGGATGAGACGTTCATTTTAGACATATTTTATTGTATTATTTTCAAAAAGGCAAGAACGCATCGCAGGTATACAAGAAGCTATGTGCCGTATATGGGAATGAAACCTTGAAAGAAAGGCAGTGTCAAAATTGATTTGCTAAATTTCATTCTGGTGATTTTTCACTAAAAAATGCGCAACGATCGGTCCAGTTGAAGTTGATGGGACCCATATCAAGACCATTATCGATTCAGATTGTCATGGCACAACACGTGAGATTGCAGAGAAGCTCAATGTATCGCATACATGCATTGAAAAAAAATTAAAACAATTCGATTTATGGATCCCTCATCAGCTTAAGGAAATTCATTTGACGCAATGCATTAGCATCTGCGATTCGTTTCCGAGAACTGGCGACGAAAAGTGGATAGTTTACAAAAACGTTAATCGGAAACGATCGTGGGTGATGCGAGAGAAACCACCTCAGACGACATCAAAAGCTGGTGGAATTATAAAGGAATTCTGCACTTTGAACTTTTACCAACAAACCAAATAATTAAATCCACCGTTCAACAACTCGTCAAACTGAGCAATGCAGTTCAAGAAAAGCGGCCAGAATTGGCAAATCGTAAGGCTGTTGTTTTCCAGCACACATCTTTGGTCACTTGCCAAAAATTATTGGAATTAGGTTGGGATGTGTTGTTACATCCACCATATAGTCCTGATCTAGCACCTTCAGATTACCATTTATTTCGTTCCATGCAGAACTCCTTAAATGGTAAAATTTTTAATGACGCTGATCATGTAAAATCACATTGAATTCAGTTTTTTTTGCTAGCAAAAGTAATAAGTTTTACGAACACGGAATTATGACACTGCCTGAAAAATGGCAAGGGGTGATAGACAAAAACGGAAATTTTGAATTTTTCTTGTTATTTAAAATCCGCAATCACTTAGTTGCCAACCCAATAGTTATCCTCCTCAAAAGGTTCATGGTTAAAAAAATAAATTAAATTTAAAGTAAATTTTTTTTGTTCATAATTTTTTTTAAAGCATAAGCAATTTTCATCCCTTAATGACCATTTTGATTATTTAATACAAAATCAAGTTGATTTAATTTCACACGTGTTTCCCCCCCTTTTCAACTATTTCTAAAAAAATTATTCCAGTTAAAACCGAAAAACTTTATCATCTTCGACAATAGCCAATTGGAAGGAGGTAAAAAAATTTTTTTTTTTGAAACAATCTAAAATCATTATTCAGCGTAAAATAGTTCTCAAATTATCTTAAATAAGAAAAGACAATTAACTTCAAATAAAGCCTATAAACAAAAACTTACAAAATTTTCTTCAAATAATTTACTTGCTCAAATTTGAACGAAATCATTTCGTTTATTTTGGGTCAATGCTCTTCAAATATCTCCTCCTTTCAGATATCTTATAAATTCAAAGTCTGAAAAAAATTAAGATAAATAAAATGTCTTTAAAGTGTAAGAAGAAAACAATTTGTTATTTTGAAATGTTTTTTTTTTTTTTTTTACTTCTTTCCATCAGAAATTTATTCATGGCTAAAAAATACTTTTACTTTTTTACTCGATTTTAAATAAAATTCGATAATTTATTAATAATATTCATGTATGTAATTTAGTTTGACAAATAAATCGAATGGTGAATAAATAAATTCTGAATTTTTTTCTTCTCTCGATTTAAGTCACCTTCACTTTTATTTATTTTGTTTTGTGTTTTTTTTTCATTTTCACTAAAAGATAAAACCGATTTATTGAACGAGCATAATTTTGATTGTTTACTAATTGCAACTGTGCTCACAAATGACTGATTAAGTTTAAATTTAAATATTATGTTATGTATTTTCTTATTGAGTGGAATTTTGATTTATAAAAAAAAACAACACAAAACTTTTATGGAAATTGGTAAAAATTAACAAGTCAATATGCTAATCAACATGAGAAAATTGACAACTGATGTCGATAATGCAGTTTGATATGACAAATTCACGTAAGACTATTTATTGCGTAGAAATATAATTTCTGTTTTTTTTTTTTTTTTTGAAAATTTACACTTACAATTATTTTTTAAAATAAAATTTATATTTGTAATAATTTTAATATTATATTTACACTCTATTAAATTGAATGCGATAAAAAAAAAAGTTGTTATGCATTTTTGATTTTAGTTGAATTATTTTGTCTGGTTTCCCTTTAATCAGATTGTTTTCGTTATTGAATAAATGTGATTTATATCAATCGGAAATATTACTTATGAATTTTTCTATAGAAATATATATAATGGTTGAATGATTTTGTTTTTTTTTCTTTTTACACGTGAACAGGTAGGAAATTTGCCATAAGTACTTTTGTGTTTGCGGTCTTCGTGTATCTGTCTGCAGGTCTGCCAATGATCGCCTATCATTCCTCCATCTATGAGGATGGGATTATGCAACTTATCCACTTATCGTGATTATTTTCACGAGTAGTTAAATGTGAAAATCATGTGTCAGACTTGCTGTTGTTCACTTCCGTCTTCATATTTGAAGATAGATCTAGATTTACATTTTGACTACCGAGAGTTTCAAGCTTTTCGGTCTATTATTGAAATGGCTAAAAATTGTCTAACGATATGCTAGAGTACACCTGAAAATCCCCTTCGATCAAATGGGTTAGACCCTGTTTTTAAATACATATTAAAGCAAAAAGCCAAAACAATGACATTCGAATTTTTCTATTTTTAACATAAACGAGCTACGACCATCTTCTAAAATTATCTTCGTACTATTTTCTTTTAATCTTTGAAATTTTCAAATTAATTCCAAAAAAAAATTCTAGTGCGGATGTGGAAAATATTTTTTTTGCCTGTTGGCATATTATTAGATTTTTATGAAAATTCTCTTGACTAAAATGGACAATTTGGAATATGTTTTTTTTTTTTTAAACTTTTCTAAAATAACAAAAACTGAATTCCGAAAATCATAAACTAATCGTCTAAATTTGGCACTAACACCTAATAATCCTCATTATGTTGTAACATTTCGCCTTCGTTTGCCAAAAATAGAATTGATGGCAATGAGCAAGTGTTGAAATTCTTTATTTGAAATTTTCCGAAACAAATCTAAATGAAATTATAGACACTGGAAAAGGAGGAGGCGAAAAATAATCTTAGAAAAATAAAATTCTTCATTTAGACTGTGTCTAGTCTATGATTACTCCAGAACCTCTTCGTAATTCCGACCATAAAGATGATGTTATTTATTTATGCTTCTTTTTGGAAGCTCTCAAAATAGAACTATAAAGATGGTCTTACTGATTATTAGCAGATAAATTGCATTTAATTAATGCCTTGTTTAATTTTCTGTTTTTGGTAATTTCGCAATTTCGGTTAAATTCATTGGATTTGTTTACTCAAAATATACAGAGTGAGTATATTGTGAAATGGATTTAAATGAATGTTTTCAAACTTAATTAGTACTCTTAAAGAACAATTGAAATAATGATAATTGTACAGAACTGTTTTATTTTTTTTATTTTTGAGGAGAAAAAGAAAAGAAAAAATAGTAAAAATTTTCTTATTTAGAAGAAAGAATTTATTTTCGAGTATACAAAATTTTAATAGGAAAAATTCAATTTTCCCATTCATGATATTTACTACATTTTTTTAAATAATTACACTTTTTAATAACAATCTTAAAGGTACTTTTATCAAACTGTTAAGGAGAAATTATTTTAAATTCAACATTATCCAATTTATACTCTAAGAAAATAAAATCATATAAAATATATTTAAATAAAATTTTTATTTTTCTATATTAATATAATTGTGGTATTATATAAAAAATAAACATTATTTAAATAATTACCATGAGACTTTTTTCAGGACTCATTCTTTTTGAGATAATTTTTGATCGCTATTCCGCATATTTCTTAGAGCACAATTTGGTCATTACTCAACGGATGTTTTTTTTTAAATGCTCTTTAGTTAAGATTTTAAACATAACTACTTATTCAATTTCTTTATTAAAGAATAAATATAATTTTTTGCGTAATGCTACAAAGAAAAATCAAAGTGCGTCAAATTGCATGATCTTGCAGATCAGTTTATATCACCAAATCTTAACATTCCGCGTTAATGAAAATTTTCGCTCAACAAAACCAAAATGTGTCATATTTTGTAGTTTATGGCACCGCATTATCAAAGTTTAGATTTAAAAAAAAATCATTAATAATATAGTCATGGCGCTCTGGGTCGATGGTAATTGTGTATTTTTTTTTCATTTTCAAAGAAAATTATACCGTCAGAACAAAATGTATATCAGACAGAATATTCTGTTTATTTAACGTGACCATATTCCGAAAACACACTCTTTTCTATAATAAAATCTTTAAATAATAAAAAGTCTACTGGCATCGATAATATATCGAATTTGATGCTGAGAAAGATTCCGAAAAAGAGTTTGAGTCCCTTAGTTACAATATTTAATCACTGCATCAACAATTTCTACTTCCCTAAAGCCTGAAAGATAGGCATAATCTTTAATATTCCGAAAACTCAAGGTAGAGTAGTCATCCAACAACATCGACCTATATCTCTTCTTTCCTGTTTGGGAAAAATATTAGAAAAATTCTTTTACGAAAAGGTAAATTATTCCCGACTTTCAATTCGGATTTCGGAAAGGGCACTCTACTTTGGATGCGCTTTTTCTACTACATAGTGAGATCACAACTGGGTTTAACCATAAAGAGTCAACAGTTGCTTGTTCCCTAGATATTACCAAAGCCTTTGACTCAGTTTGGCATAAGGGACTAGTGCACAAACTATGTAAACTTAACTTCCCTCCATATTTTACGCTGCTGCTGCACTAATTTCTTCAGGATAGATCATCTTGCGTCAAATATCAGAACACGACTTCCAAATTCTTTACAATAGGTAAAGGAGTTCCACAAGGCTCGGTATTAGGTCCCTTGCTGTATTCAATATATAATGCAGACATACCAACAGCCGCAAGAGCACAAATGATATTATATGCAGACGACACTCTTATTTATGCCAAAAGAAAATCACCAAAATTAGCTCTGATGACTGGAACTTGTCAGTCAATCTTAATAAGTCCAATTGAATCTGTTTCCGTAATCCCAGCACTCGAGGACCGAGGAAAATTGCTACAAAGAGCAAAAAGCTGCGTATTCTGATTAAAAACACAGCTATTCCAGTCTCAAATCAACTAAAATATTGAGGCATCAACTTTAACTCAGTGTTCAAATTTAACCCACATGTTGAGTTAACTCTGAAAAAAGCCAAAAGGGCTATTCATACCTTTCTATTCCTACTTAGGCGTCAGAAAGGGCTTAGTATAAATACAAAGTTACTATTCTATAAACAACTTATTCGGCAAATTATTGGCTATGCATTTCCGATCTATTTAAGTTTCTCGAAAACGTATCCCAATAAAGTCCATGCATTTGAAAGGTCAATCATTAGGAAATGCCTTTCAAAATATCGTAAAATAGACAGCAAGCATTATTCTAACTCCTACACATATCAGAAATGTAATCTTACTCCTTTTATTTCATACATGGTTGTATGTATGAAATAAAAGGAGTAAGATTACATTTCTGATATGTGTAGGAGTTAATCTAACCAAAAACTTTCTCCAGCATTTAATAGACCATACCAATCCAGTCATTCAAGAGTCAATAGAAAGGATTAAATCCCATGCCAACCCAACACAGATACTTACACAATGATTACCTCTATGCCTCACCAGTCATTATATCTGATTTTGCTAAATATAGTGATATTATGAACGTTCAGTTTTATAATTCCTTAACTCCCCATTTCCATCGTGGTTAGCGGAAGCAACACAAAATTTCCAAAAATCCCAAACTCCTAATCCACTCTCCCTGAATATTCCCTTCCCTAATTTTTTTTTAAGTCTAGTATTAACGTTAGTCTATAAGCAATTAAATCTAAAACTCTGTTCTCATAAGCAGTGACAGCGATCCGGAGAACGTAGGTGCCAACCACAGAGACCACATAAATGCCGAAGCACCGCACCATAACCGAGCATAGAATCTGCTATTTCTATGGGCCCTCTCGATTCTCGTTGCACCTATTTTTATTATTAGAGTACTTTAGGTTTATACCCCGCTCTGTGGAAAACGGTCAGGACAATCACTTTTCATAGATATAATAGCTTACTTAAAGTTATTTGTCAGTTTTCCGAGCTTTATTTATGAAAATTTTGCTTATTGACTATATCCTTATCGCCGAAAAATATTTTTTGCGAAAAATTCTCCTATTTCAGCACTCCATCAATATATATCCTATAACTAAATTATCAATAATATAAAATGGCAAATTATAAACTAAACAAATAATACCTTAAATATTATTTATATTAAACAACTTTGACACGACAGGATTGTAGTTTTCAAACTTAAAAATGGATAATCTGATATAATTGGACAATATCATTTTTGCATAAGTTTTATTTTTAGGAAATTTGCTTGAAAAAAATTGAACTTACATTGTTAAATTATATTTTGGTTTATTTTTATTTAAAAAAAAATTACCATTAAATTTCTAAATGTAAGAGTGAATGAGAGAAAAATGTGCTCACGTTACTTTTACACTTTACCGAGAACAGACCTCTGACATAACCCTAAATGGCTGTATCTGTTGAGGAGCCTAGTTTCAAAAGGTGAACAGTAAAGGTGATTGAAAACAATTGTGCTCATGTCAATTGTATACTTTACCGAGAACAGACCTCTCACAAAGACAGAATAAGCTTTACGTAGAAGTTATGATAGACTAACTGCTAATCTGGAACCCTCACATACAAATAAAACGAAGTAAACTGAATAAAAATATTCATTAAGATTCCTAGACAATGGGTCACAACTGACTATAATACAGTTAATTATTACTACCCATAACACGTTACTAAAACCAATATGGACCTACGGACTCAAACTTAGGGATTTAACTAAGCATTCCAATTGAATTAGGTGAAAGTTTTTTTTTCAAAAAAAATTCCGTAATAAATATGAGTCCAGATAAATATAGAAAATTTTAAATTATTTGATTAAAATACTATAAAATTATTTAAACAAATATTTTCTTATCTTATGAAAAAGGTTTTCCCATAAACTTCTTGGAATTTTGATATATTATTTTCTTGTGAAAACTTCCCAGAAAAATTATCAATTTTCACTTTCCAGCTTACATTTTCCTTACCTTATCTTCTAGTACAAGTAATTATCATTAAAACAATTTTTTTTCTATTTTTTCTAAAATACAATTTTTTTTTATGTACATTTTAAATAATTCTATTAAATTTGACTAAAAGTTATGGATTTACTTATTTAAAAATTTCATATTGAAAATTCTATAAACTTTAATTTTAACTGGTGGTTGGTAATTATTGTCACCACAAGTTATTGCCTTTGGGTGAAGATTCATGGATAAGAGAATGAATCTTCACCCAAAGGCAATAGCTTCTTCCAAAGTTGCCAATTTAATCAAACTCCTTTCTAAAAACAAAACTCCTGGCTATCATCTGATCACCTTTAATATACTCCAATAACTTTCTAAAAGATCAATACTTGCCTTCGTTACACCACACTTCGCAGAACACATTTTCCAATCCTTTGGAAATTTGTCATTATAAAAATGATCCCTAAACCCAATAAACCAATAAACCTCCCCACTTCCTACAAAACAACAAATATCCTTCCATTGCTCGCAAAAATCTTTGAAAAAATAGTCTCCTCCTCAAATTCTCAAATTTAATTCCCAACCATCAATTCGGTTTCCGTTACGAACTTTCCACTACCCAAAAGTGTCTTCGACTTCTCGATTTCATTGCATCCTCTTTAAAAAGCAAAGAGTACTATCCTGTTGTCTTTATTGATATAAGTCAAGCTTTTGGGCACCTGGGCTTACTGTGGAAACTTGAGAGGATCCTCCCTTCCACCTATTTCTTAGTTCTAATATTATTCCTTTCCAACTGACACTCCGAAGTAAACGAATTCAACGAACTGTCCGATATTGGCTGATGTTCCACAGGGAAGTTTACTTGGGCCCATTCTCTACAAAATTTACACATTCGAATCCGGTCCATACGGTCTGCCTTGCATCTATCGAAATCCCCAATATGCTTCCAAAATTCTCGAAACTAAAATGCAAACTACCTCGAACTGATTTACTAAGTGGCGGGTAAAGGTAATGAAGCACATAATTTTTACTCTCCATTGTGAACCATGTACTCTTATATACCTTAATGGCAGCGCCATCGAAGTTCGCTGTCTAGGACTGCACTTAGACAAATGGGCGACATTGAACCAATGTACAAGACTTAAAAGTTAAGAACTAAAAAAAGTACTGCGACTTCAGGATAACCGTTCTTAACTTGCTATAGAAACGCAAGTTCTTTTCTACAATGCCACTGAAACCAATATGGACTTACGGATAGCAAAGTACTTTCATACAAAGTCCTACTGATACCAATATGGACTTACGGACAGCAAAGTATTTTCATACAATGCCCTACTGAAACCAATACGAACTTACGGACAGCAAAGTACTTTTATACAAAGCCCTACTGAAACCAATATGGACTTTCGGACAGCAAAGTACTTTGACACAAAGTCCTACTGATACCAATATGGACTTACGGACAGCAAAGTACTTTTTTACAAAGTCCTACTAATACCAATATGGACTTACGAACTGCAAAGTACTTTTATATAAAGTCCTACTGAAACCAATATGGACTTCTGGACAGCAAAGTACTTTCATATAATGCCCTACTGAAACCAATATGGGCTTACGGACAGCAAAGTACTTTTATACAAAGTCCTACTTATACCAATATGGACTTACGGATAGCAAAGAACTTTCATACAAAGCCCTACTGAAACCAATATGGACTTTCGGACAGCAAAGTACTTTGATACAAAGTCCTACTGATACCAATATGGACTTACGGACAGCAAAGTACTTTTATACAAAGTCCTACTTATACCAATATGGACTTACGGATAGCAAAGAACTTTCATACAAAGTCCTACTGATATCAATATGGACTTCCGGACAGCAAAGTACTTTCATACAAAGTCCTACTGATACCAATATGGACTTACGGACAGCAAAGTACTTTTATACAAAGTCCTACTAATACCAATATGGACTTACGGATAGCAAAGTACTTTCATACAATGCCCTACTGAAACCAACATCAACTTACGGACTAGAACACTGCGACTCTGATAAGCCTTCCAATTACCGTCGAATCTAATTCCTTTAATCAAAAATTTAATATGTTCGCAATCAGCCGTGATCTCAAAGTTCCTTTTTGTTCATGATGTTACTCTGTCTCGTTATAAAAAGTAATCCCTCGTTCGAAAATTATCCTCCACTTTCTTTCCAAAAAAAAACCCTTCGCAGACTTAGGCGTCACTGGTCGTTTGATTTACTTAAATACGAAGGCTTACCATAAGCAAACGCTAACAGAAGAAACGTCTATGGATGTTGACTCCCCACAACCATTCATGTAAATTATTACTAATATTCAAATCTGCTTATTACTATATGTACTTTTAGATATCTGTAAAAAAAAATAACTGCTGCTATAAAAACAATAATTGTTCTTCCGTTCTAACTAAGCAAGAGAGGCTATACTCTCGTATTCAATGATAGCAAAAACCAGCCAAAATATGATTTTATATTTAATTTAAAAACTGATAGACATTCAACAACTTCCTGTTGATAGAGTAAGTGAAAAAAAGTTGTTTTTTAACACACAAGGAAATCTGCTAATTCAAATCGCACTTAAGAAGGATGAATACAAAAAGCATATTTTATCTATTATTCTGCTTTCTAATATTTAGTATTTTGTTCTTGAATAAATTTACTAGTAAAAATGAAGAAAAAAAACACATTTCCGGTCACTTTTCTATAATTTAGTCTTCCTGAAATTGAAGTTGAAGAACGAAAAATACAGAAAGGAAAGAAGATACAATGACCTTTTATGAATTTCAAATACGAATTTCGAATTTTATAATCACTCAGAGAAAAAATATACTCTAACAACTCCTCACCTTAATGGACCGGACTTATTCTTATTTATTTGGAGTAGGAGAAATAATGGAGTTTTTTTTTTTTAAAGTCTGCCAATCAACATAAGGAAAAAAAACTATAGTCAAAATAAAAAATAAATTGTGTAAATAGATAAAAAAATATACAACAATATTTTTAATCTCATCCTAAAAGATAATTATTATGCAATGAAAATATAACAAAAAACAAACGGATAGATAAAAAAACTATATTTAAATTTAGTAAGAAATTCTTTTTTTTTTTGTTATTTGTTGATTTCATCAACTCAAAATGTCTTGAGTTGATTTCTTTTTATTTTGGAATTTGTTTTGTTTTTTCCCGTGAAAAGGGGCCGATTGTTGATATCAATTCCACCATTTTGACAATTTATTACGTCATCAGATCAAAATGGCAATACGTAAGAGTTAGTTGATTTGTTGACAACCAGAGTGCTCTTCACCTCTTCTATGCTTCAGATTTGTATCTTCATATACGATTGAGTATATTTGGACATTCAGACAAGATTGAGTTGCATGGGTTTATTTATTTTTGTTACTAACAAGCGCCGTATTGGGGAAAAAAGTGAAAATCAGACATTTTATTTTCTAGAAAAAAAAACTATTGTTAGTTTATTACTAAAGATTTTTTACTTTTTTTTTTCATTGAATAAAAAATTCCAAATAAAAAGTCAATGTGCGCTCCGCTTCGTAGGTCGTTTTATGTGCGTGCGTATATTTTGATTAATCAAAAAAAATTTTTTACTTATACGGAATTTGTTCGTTTTTTATGATTGATATTTAGAAATATTGTTGGATGTAGAAACGTTATAATTAAAGTTTTTCCTTTTTTTCTTATATAAAATATGTAATTATTATACAATTTTTGAAGTATGGACACATTCTTAGGCCATAATTTTATTATCAATAAATTTTCATCAGCAAATAGATTTTCATAAAATTTTTTAATAGATTGTAGATATTTTTTTTGTGGTTGAACTTTTGAAAATAATCTTTTGATCAACTTTGATGATTGCAAATATTATTTAAATATGTTTTTTTAATAATATTTTATGTTTAGATATTTAAATTTGCTATATTTAGGTTGTTCCAAAGTATATGCAACAATTGAATTCTGCGCTGTTTTGTGCGATAAAGTGACAGCTGTCAGTTCAGGTTTATTAAAAATGGAGATAGAGCTGCGCGTTTTCATTGTTAATCAATATTTTAAAAATAATGAAAGTACAGTTCGCAGTTATCGTATAAAATATGGTCAGAATGGTGATATAACTTTATCAGCTGTGAAGAGATTAATTTAAAAATTTAAAGACTCCACAATTATCGCCAATCAACAATTTGGTTTTTGATTAGAACATGCCATGATCCAACAATGTTATCATTTCCTGAATAGTACCATTTTCTCTTTAAAAATTAGATGCAATTTGAAATCACCAAAAAAGTACCATTTTTGCTGAAAATTGGGAATTTGTTTTAGGGAAAATGGTACTGTTTAGGCTATCTCGAGGATACTTCGAATAGTTTTGATTGATTGTGGCACCCTTTCCACGAACTAGCTTTTTTTAAAATCATATCTCTTCTAAATACAATAGCTTTTAATAAAGAAAATTCTGAAATATATCCTTTAATACTTATTAAAACTGATCAAAACCCAATCTTACATTATCTTTGCAAGTCCCGCTTAACCTTATTATTTAATGTATCCCAAAACAACATGCGAGAATTGAATTTTGCGCCATTTGTATGATAAAGTGCTGCCAACGACAAAAAAAAGACAGTGTGACATCTGACAGTTCAGAGTTATTAAAAATGGAGCGCTACATGGAAGAACAACGCAGTTAATAAAGGTTTGCCAGCTAATCACATATTTCATGGGTATTTCTATTACCCGTCATGTGAGATGGAATCTGCATATAGAAAACATTATCAATCAAATCAACTGTATTTAATATGACGAAGATTTTCGTTGGTAGTAAATATAAAATTAGACAAAGTGCGGCTATTATAGTAGTACTATTCACTCCGTCGACGCCCAACTGGAAGGAACGTAGCGTAAGCAATGGCATGCTGGACATCTCCGGTGGACTCTATCCTAACTGAAACTGATCAAAACCCCATCCTACATTATATTTGCTAATCCCGCTTAACGCTAATATTTAAAGTATCCCAAACCACGCGGAAGATTTGAATTTTGTGCCACTTGTGCGGTAAAGTGTTGCCAACGGTAAAAACAAGTCGTGACAGCTGACAGTTCAGAGTTATTAAAAATGGAGGTTATTAAAGAAAAAATAACGCATTTTCATTATTGAGCAATATTTTAAAAATAATGATGGTTTGGCAGCCATAGTTTAGAGTTTTCGTACAAAATATGATCGTAATAATGATTTAACTTCATAAACTGTAAAGAGATTACCTAAAAAATTTACGGAGACTGGATCAATTAGTGATTGATTCAATAAGTAGTTCATCACAGAACATCAACGTAATTAGTGAGAGTGATCCTGAGAGTCCAGTAACATCAATTTGCCATCGTGGGTATTAATTGAATATTTCGAGAAGCTCTCTAGAGCGTATTTTCACAAAACATTTGCATCTTCATGCTTACAAAGTTGAATTGACTCAAATACTGAACCCTTCTGACCACGCACAGCTAATGAGGTTCGTTAAATGGATTTTGGAACAATAACAAGATGATTATGATGGCTTGGTTAATCGACCAAATTGTCGCATTTGGGGTTCAGAAAGTTCACGAGTGATTGTTGACAAATAAATGCATCCACAACGTGTTACTGTTGGTTGGGGATTTTGGGGCTGGAGGCATCATCGGACCTTTTATCTTCGATAATGTATGATAATCCAGTTCATCGTGACATGATAATGCAGTTTTCTGTGTGTAAATTTCAATATATGCATGTAGATGACTTGTGGTTTCAAAAAGACAGTGCCGAAAAACAATTATTTTTTGCGTGACCAATGGGACACCTTTTATAAGAATCTTTTTTATCCAAAATATCCCCTCACAATTTTTTAAAACAAATATCTTACCCCTCCTCCCCTCGCTTTTCACCGTTCCGCTTCTTTTCCTTGAATGGATCATGGAACAACATAAAGTGGATGGCGATTTTTCAAACAAAATCATCTTCAGCGATGAGGCTCCTGATGGCTTGTTTAATCTACCAAAATTGTCGTATTTGGGGTTCAGAATAAAAAAAAAAATTGAAAAATTCTATTAAAATAATGCTTAATAGAAGAAAAAAAAGCTCTGTAAAATTAAGAAATTTTTATTAAAAAAGTTTTATTTAAAAAATTTTATTTAAAAAAGTTTTTTTTTTCCGCTTTTAAATACTAATTTTAAAGCTATTTCATAATCGTAGTATCACAAAAGAAAAATATTTTTTAGACGCCAATAATAAAAAGAAAATGTGTTATTTAAAATAAGATTTTGCTAAAATTTTTAGAAAGTTAAGTTATTTTTTTTTATAACAAACAAAAAAAGATATAAGAATTCATTGTTGTTTAACTTAAGAAAATACGATGCAATTTTGTATTTAGAAGAATTCCAGTCTTTAAGTTACGTAAATTTTTAATTATTTCTTAAAAATGAAATTTTTTTTAATCTATTATATCATATATGAAATGATTTAATTTTTAAATATAGTTTTTCTGTTGTTAAAGTTATCCTCTCAAAATGCACAATTTACGATAAGATTAGAAAACAAAGCAAGAAGGAAAAACTTCACAAACCATAATAGTTGATAAGAAATTCCGAAATGGAAAGTTTTGTTATGTTTTTCACTATTATTAAGATTTCTACTCTTAATAATCACTAATATTTAATAGTTGATTATTTTTCTAAATAATAGTCTACAAAACTTGATATAAACAAAACGAACATAATGTCTTTCAACATTTCTCTTTCAACTAAAACTTTATGCTTGATTGGATTATGTATTGTCAGAGAGCTTTATCCATTGAGTACAAATAAATTCACAACTCCATAAAATCCATAAAATCAAATAAAAGCAACAACAAAAAAAGCAAATCTCTCTCATTCACTTTCATTTTATTATAAATTTTTTCTATTTCCATTTGGGGAACTTTATTTGGATTTTCATATTAAATATTTTTCAAACTTAAATAATTGATCAACGTAATTTAGCTGCGATATTAACTAAAATTTTGCAAAAATTTAATTTCAGATAGTTGAACAGTAGTAGTTGGTGAAAAGTAAATCGATCGAGCGAAATGCAAAAATTCGTCGTACCAAAAAAATTCAACAATTCGGAACAGGCCAAAGTGAAAATGAGCGGATATTTGAAAAAGAAACGAAACGTAAGTAATAAATAAATATCTACTCGTAATTTGCATTTTTAATGTCTAAATTTCTGTTATTTATTAACCACGTATTTGTGTAATTATATAGAATTACATGTACACACAATATTTGTTACCAGCTATTTAATTTGCAATAATGAAGAAAAAAATAAATAAGCAAAACAATAAACAAAAACAAAAACTCAACAACATAATCATATTGTATTTTTTTGAAATAATATAATATAATTAACTAATTCAAATAGCAAAATTATTTTCTTTTAAATTTTATTAAATTTTATTATGGTTATTTTGTTTGGTGAAATTATTTCCACTCATAATCAAAAAGGTAAAGTAAAGTGCTGTACGGTCGGTCATTAATAAATTATTTTGAAAATAGAAAAAAAAATAACTTTTATAATATTTTTAATTATTAAAAACATTTGCGGAAATTTCATTTTCATTCTCAGTTGGGTTTACCATATGTTTAGCATCTTAATCGTTCGTTAAGTTTGATTTAAAAAAGTTTCGTTAAAAAACAAATTCACATCAAAGGTTGCGAGTAACTTTCGATTTCCATTTGGATTTTAATTGAAAACGACGAAAAGAATAAGAAGAAGACAATTTAGTTTTCAGCCAATTGCGTTAGTTGTCAGAATTGTAATGGCAGAAACGACAATTTGCAAATGCAATTGGAAATGAAATTTATTAATTTTTAATATAATTTAAATTTAATATATTCTATTTTAATTCCAACTGTCAAAGAAGACAATACTGCCATATGACAGATTACTAAAATATGTTGCAGGGCACTTGTTGTCCGTTATCGGAATTTTTTAAATTTCCATAAGATTGTGAAGGTTTTATAAAATTTTAATAACGAAAACTACTGTTCGTCGAAATTGTGTTCTTGCTAATAGAATACCATGCAGTGAGTGACTCTATGTTACATACAGGATGGTTTTTATGTTCCACGTCGATTTTGTTTGGCCGCCATTTTGGTTTGGATGACATTTGTCAATTGGCATTTGACAGATTACAATTTTTTATGGAGTAACCAATGTCGCAACAACGTGTTAAACTTTTTATTTAAATAACTATTTAGTTAAATGGGATATAAAGCGAAAACTTGGCAACAATTAGGGAACCTGAAAAGATTGATGCAGTGAGGCAGAGTATTGCTGAATGTCCGGGTATATCTATGCCGTGCACAAGAACTGGGAATATTTACATCATGTTTTTTTTATAAAATTCTCAAAAAAGATTTGCTTTTTTACTCGTAAAAAATTCAAATAACACAAAAGGTACAGGTAAATGGCCATGAACGGCGGCAAGACTCGAGTGCTGCGGTATAGACGACCACCATTTTTGTCAAAAACTCATTTTGGGTGACGGAGCACACTTCGACTTGGCTGGCTTTGTTAATAAACAGAATAGCTGCTATTGGGGCACTAAAAACCCTTCACTGATATATTATAGACCACTTCACCCTCGTAGATTAAATGTATGGTACGGCATTTGAGCCGGCGGCATCGTTGGGCCATATTTCTTTAAGGATGCTGGAGGCAATGCTGTAACAGTTACTGGGGACCGCTATCGGTATACTTTGGATACATTTTTTTTGTCCGAATTAGGCCTTCTGAACATGTGACTCCAACAAGAGGGTGCAATATCATACATAGCTCGTGCTACGATGCAAATATTGAAAGAAATTTTTCCCGGGCGAATAATGTCAACAAGTGGTCATATCTACTAGCCCCTACGATCCTCTGATTGGAATCCTCCCAATTTTTTCGTATGGAGGTACTTGAAAGACAATAACCGATGCTTAAGGACAACAATCGAAACGAAATTGCTGAAATAACACCAGAATTTTTCGAAAATGTTATAAAAAATGTGCTTTAAAGAGCTCGCCTTTACGCTACGACCTAAATCAATCAGAAAAATACAAATTATAAAATTGTATTTCATTTAAAAAATATTAAAAATAAACTTCGACCTGGAACATAAAACGCACACTGTATTTTGTTGCCGTCATTCTATTACAACGCCACCACAGTCGTTTTGCCGAACTACCCATAACGTGATATAGGATTGAGTTCTCTTAGAAATCTCCAATTTGCGCTTCGGAAAGTAAAGTTAAATAAAAAACATTTAAACTTTTATTTTACTATATTATCTGTACCTTACCATTATATTAAAAAATGAACAATTATTTAAATAACTGCCATAAGATTCCTACCAGAATCGAATCTTTTTGAAGTAATTTTTTTTAGATATTTGTCGCACATTTCGGGTTTTAATCCGACCATTACGTGACAAAGTTTCGTTTTCTTTTAAGAATATTACTTATGATCAGCAGGCATACGCACGGTTATTTATTTTCTCAAAATTATTACAATTTTTCCTTATTTATTTTCATTTAAAACCAACTCCCCTCCTCACCCCACCATGAGTACACACAATTTTAATTCTAAAAATGCAACTTTTCCATTCAAACAAAATGTTCCCTATCATTTTTAGATATTTTTTTATAAATACTCTTTTTTAATAATCATTTTTAATAAAATTATTAATATAATACAAAATTCAACGGCGTCAAATCCCATGATCTTGGATGCCGATTGACATAATCAAATCTCAAAATACCCCCAATGGTGTGCTTGCAACTTTTCGCATAATAAAGTTGAAATTTGTTGCGTTCTGAGGCTTGTGGTGCCGTTTTGATATTTTCGCATATGGTCCAGATAAAAACCTTTAAGTTCAAGCCGAAATGAATTGGTAATAATGTGGCCATAGGGCACCAAATCGACGCTAACTATTTCTCCTACACTTTCAGACCAAAAAGCATAACAGACAGTCACTTTTTGCAGATACAATGGCTTCTCCGTGATTTTTTCAAGACCCTATGTAACAGTTTTGCTGATTAGCATACCCACCGAACACGCATAAACCTCATCGTACCAAGAAAATATTGCATCTTCTGCGTTATTTAATTACGTATCTAATTAAAATTATAAATAACATTATCCGTTCATAATTAAATTGAGCGCGTATTAATCGCAAATATATTACAATAATTTATACTGACTTTTTCGTAAACTATTTAATATTTAATAAAACCGCACTTAAAATTTCACTTCGCGATAACTACCTAAATCTAAACAAAAGTATGCAAGCATTTCAGTATGCTACCATTTCATGGAGAATGGCGTATTTTAAAACTCTTTGAAATTCTACAAAATTATGATTGATATTTACAAAATAAATAATAAACCTAAAATACAAGTTACATTTAGTAGCAGAAGATTGGAAAAAAATAAATATTGTCTTCTGTCGTGTTTAAGTTATATTTGAGTTTGGAATACTATAATTGAGTTCAAATAGATATTGATTATGCGTTTGGAATTCAATAAATTTCTATTACGAGAAGTAGATGTCATTGGGTGTCATGTCTATATAAAAAAATTTACACAAATGTATGCAAGTAGTACGATTTCTCGCCGCTTTTGCCTATCCATATATTCTGTAACCTTAGGCTTGCACTGTAGTTTCACAAGCGTGCTGTATGACAGCTGTCAGAAAAAAATCTCTCAAAATTATTGTGTTGCCTGATGGGTCTATCTAATTTGTCTCACCTTTAAAATAATGTCATCATCTGGTGGCGTTATGCAGAACGGTTTTAATCACTTAGCAGGAACACAAATATGTACATTCATTCACAATTTTTTAATTGTATATTTACTTTAGTTTTGCATCTTAATTTGAATTAAAGCATAGCAAAATAATAAAATGACAAAGAAATTACATTGAAACATTAAACAAAAGCACTAATTTTTAATTTTTCTTGTTACGTAATATTGTACATGACCTATAAGCAAATAGACCCCAATAAGATGTTATACACTCTATACTATAATGCTTGGTTTAGTAGTTGACTTTTAAATTTTGACTGCTTTTTCCATCCAGATCAAAACAGCTACTTTACCAAAATGGCGGCAAACTCAAATGTCACACTATTTTTGAATTTTTTTAAATTTTACACCAAATTTTCGAATTGATTTTTTAATTTCATTTTATGATTAATATTATCTTTTCAATTTGATTAAAAGAGCAATCAAATTAAAAAAAATTATTTACTTAACTTCGACTAAATGAAAGACAATGCATTTTTTTTGCCGATGGCGCTAGTTGTTAGAACAGTTACTTTACCAAAATGGCGGCAAACTAAAATATCGCATTGTTTTTTTTTAATTGTACACCAAAACTATGTATTTATTTTTAAATTTTCTTTTTTTATTAATATTGTCTTTTCGATTCGATTAAAAAAGCAATCAAATTAAAAAAAATATTTACTTAATTCGCTAAAATGACAGACAAAGAATTTTCTGACAGTGACGTTAGTTATTACAATAAAACAGCTACTTTACCAAAATGGTGGCGATCTAAAATATTGGACTACTATTGATTTCTTTTTAATTGTATGATACACCAAAACTATTTTTGATTTTTAAATTTTCTTTTTTTATTAATATTATCTTTTCAATTCGATTAATAGAACAATTAAATTAAAATTTGTAACCGACTCAATTCGATTAAATGAAAGACAAACAATTTTCTGTAATGGCGTTAGTTGTTTTTGTAGATCAGCTACTTTACCAAAATGGCGACAAACTCAAATGTCACACCACTTTTGAATTTTCTTTAATAATAAATAAAAAATTTTGAAAATTCGATTAAAAGAGCAATTAAATTAAAAACTTTTATTTATTTAATTTGATTAAATGAAAGATAAAGAATTTTCTGCCAATGGCGCTAGTTGTTAGAACAGCTAACTTACCAAAATGGCGGCGATCTAAAATGTCGCATTATTTTTGAATTTTCTTTAATTGTACACCAAACTATTTTTGATTTTTTATTTTTCTTTTTTTACTAATATTATCTTTTCAATTTGATTAATAGAACAATTAAATAAAAATTTATAACCGACTCAATTCGATTAAATGAAAGACAAACAATTTTCTGTCAATGGCGTTAGTTGTTTTAGTAGATCAGCTACTTTACCAAAATGGCGGCTAAAAAAGGGTATCGCACTGCTTTTGAATTTTCTTTAATAATAAATAAAAAATTTTGAGTTTACTTATAGTTTTTTTTAATACAATTTTCTTAATTTGATTAAAAGAAAAATTCACGTTAAAAAACAAACACGTTTTTTGTGTGTCAAACACACCAAAAAAATATCTGATTAATTGAATTTTAGTTAAAAATATAAATTTCAATTAATTGCCATTTTATTAAATATACTTTAATTTGCCCATCAGTATTAAAATGTTGATTACATCGTGTAAAAGCTTTGATTGATTTCATAAAATTTTTTTTATTATATTTATTCTCGTTACGTTTTTAACTTTGGTTTTTTTTGTTTGTATTTTAATTAATATTTTTTTACCCAACAAACAGTGCACAGTTGATAAAATGATTAATGAGCGAAAAATTTAATACCTGGCTACAAATATAATCAATTAATTAGATAGGACAGAAGAACGAAGTTATAAGATGCGTCGATTTTCAGTGAAATTTTTGTTCACACTTGTATTAAATGAATACTCTTGTAATGAATGGGATTTTTTGTGACCTTTAAAAGGTGTCGATGATGGCCTGTGGTGAGAAGGTGTAAAAATGATGTTTCGCTCTTTATGATTGATTAAATAAAATTTAATAAAAATGAAGTCTATAAAAATAGTAGTTTTATTTTTATCTTCGTTAATTTTTCACAATTTCTAATTAATCAAAAAAAAATTTTTAAATACCAATTGCAGAAAGTTGGTGGTTGGAGAAAAATGTGGTTTGTCCTACAAAATCAACTGTTACTGTCATACTCATCCAAGGAGGAATACGAAAAGAAATTGATCCCGTTTAAGGATGTTTTGAATTTAGTGCCTGGTACAGTGGTCCGTCCCTGCGGCGGTTTTCGTTTCACAATCGAAACAACAACAAACATTATTTTTACATTTGTATGCGCTACTGAATTAATTTAACAAATAAAAAAAAAATACAATTTTTTATTAATTCCAAAACGAATCAATTTTTTTTTTGTATTTGAATTTTATTTTTTAGCGCTGTGATGATAGTAAAACTTGCACCGAATGGATAACCGCACTTGTGGAAAGTTTAACGATGCAAGGCCAATGTGCCAAGGAAAATGGTGTCGGGTAAAAATTAATAAATATTTTTCTTTTCTTTTTATATAAGAACTAAAAAAATAATTGGATATATTATGAAAATTTTGCAGAAGAGTAAAATATAAAAGTTTCATGAAATTTTTTTCTTCTGGCATTATTGACTATTTTCAGATATGCTCCACAATTTCATATATCGCTCGAAAATATCAGACAAATTGGGGGCATGGTCAAAAGGCCAGTACAGGCAAGTTGTAGCTGGGATTCGATTTGTTCTCCAAAAAATCCAAAATCACCAAAGTTGCCGATAATTCAAAGCACCGCAAGACTTCTAGAACGAAGCGGCGGACCATCAAGTGATTCGAACCGTACCCCGACACAATCTCATCCCAACGAAAACCCTGACAGGTAAGAAATGGTCTTTCGTGACACAAACCAATTCTATTCATCATCGGCAATTGGAACGTATTCAAATTTTAATTGCCATACAATTACTGGTATGCTAGAATTGCGATTGTTTGAATTGGTTTATTTGTGAAATTTCCCGTCGCACTATTCATTATAGCGATTTTCATAAATTTTTCTGACATTCTTTGCTATTGTTCCCATTATCGTATTGTTAGAAAATCTATTTGAATTAATTTTCGGTCCAATTAATCTATGAAAATATGCTAAATTACTAATGCTGTAACAGGTAAAAAATGCCATACTCGTATTGCCTGATAATGTTTTTTTTTCTTCAGAAATATGGTTTTTTTTTCCTATAAAAATTCAGTTAATGAACTTATATAATTTTTTTTTATAATATAAATTATTTTTAACTATAGCAATTCTTATAAAAATAGAGCAAATTATAGCAAAACTGAAATATTTAAATGATAAAAGATTATCCAAGTTGAGCTTTGAAAAATAAAGTTTTTTTAAAATAAATTTTAAATTTAGATTTTAATACAATTTTTATTTTTTTGTATTGATAAAAAGACGCCATTATATATAAAAATATAAGTTTTTTCAAATAATTAACAAAAATAATTTCTTTCAGGACTCGATTCTTTGAGGTAATTTCTGATGACTCTTTCGAAAATTTCGGTTTGTAATTTGGCAATTACTTGATGGATATTAGTTTTTAATAGCTCTTAAATTTAAAAATTGTCTATTTAAATACAATATTTTATATAGTTTTATAAAAAAAAATTTAATGGCATCAAATTGTACGATCTTGGGGGCTAATTGACTTTTTAGCCAAAATTTATTATTTTGTGTAGGTTTTGGCACTATTTAATTCAAATCACATTTAGTCCAGACTAAATTGTTTAAGTTTAGGCTAAAAAAACGGTTATTATGTGGCCATAGCGCTTAGTATTGATGGTAGCGATCTCTCGTTCTTTATTTTGAAAATATTACGGGTCAATGACACCTTTAGTCCAAAATTCACACTAGACAGTTACTTATTGCAGACATGAAAGCTCTTTACAATCACTTATGAATTTTCAGAGTTCTGTATATAGAATTTTTGCTTATTTGCGCATCCACCGAGCGAGAAATAAGCCTTATTACTGACGAAAATTTTCTTTAATAATTCAGCATGCAAATCTTTTATTTCAGCATACAAGCGTTTGTGCAATTTTAAGGAATTAGTTTGATTCACAGTATAAAATGGCAAACTTTAATCTAAATAAATAAAATTATAGTTGAAATATTTACCAAGTGTATAAGCTTAAATTTACTGTTTTTTAGTCCAAAAAAAACACATGTTTTTTTCATAGAAAGCAAAAACAAATTTATTCAAAGCACTTGCCCTTGTTAGTTACACATTTTTCCCATCTCTCGGGCAATTTGTGGATACCACGCCAACAAAAATCCTTCTCCTTCGAGGCAAACCACTCATTAAGCCATTTTCGGACGTCTTCGTAAGAATTGAAGTGCTGCTCAGTAAGCGCGTGGCCCATCATCGAAAACAGGTGATAGTCGGAAGTTAAGAGGTCTGATGAATAAGCGGGGTGGGGTAGCACCTCCCAGTTGAGTATCTCCAAGTAGTTTCGGACCATTTTGGACGTGTGCGATGGTGCGTTGTCGTGGAGGAAAATCAGCTTGTCATGTCTTTGTTGATAATCCGTCCTTTTTACAGGCAGAGGACGGTGCCATTTTGTCAGTTGTTGGTGATAGCAGTTGGCATTGACAGTTTCACCAGGTTTTAACATCTCATAGTAGACGATATCCTGCTGATCCCACCAAACGCACAACATCATCTTCCATCCGAGGCGATTTGGTCTTGGGGAAGATGTTGATGGTTGGCCGGGATCAACCCATGATTTCTTACGTTTAGAATTCTCGAAATATATCCACTTTTCATCGCGTATCACAATCCGATGCAGGAACAACTTTCTTTTTGGTCTGGCAAGCAAGATTTCACATGTGTTTTGGCGTCGCTACATCTGCCTATCATTCAATTCATGCGGCACCCATTTTCCGATCTTTTCAATCTTCCCCATGGCACGCAGACGCATGGAAATGGCTGGTTGAGTAACACCCAATTTCTCCGCGAGCATTTTTTACGATTGGGTATCGTCTTCGTCCAAAAGAGCCTGCAATTGATGGTCCTCAACCTTCCTAGGCCGTTTTTCACGCTTCTTGTCCCACAAGTCAAAATTGCCGTCTTTGAACCGACGAAACCAATCTTTGCACGTTGTTCCAGATAAAGCACTGTCACCATAGGCTTCCATAAGTATTCGATGCGATTCGGCAGTCGATTTCTTCAAATTGAAGCAGAAATGCAGAGCTTCCCGCATATGCTCTTTTTCTGGCACAAAACTAGACATGATTACCAAAGGAAAAATGTATGTTGTTGTACGAAATTGCTGACAATGTGCAGTGATTAATGTTGACAGATGTCAAACTCATAAAAAAAAATAGTATGGCGTGCCCATGGTAGTTTAATAGGCCCACTCACGCCATCTATGACCAAACACCGAATTTAAGCTTTTACCCCTGGTATTTATTATAGATATTTAATAATAGGACTCTGCTTTCCAAAACGTAAAGTGAATAATCCTTCATTAAATGATTAATTATTTAAAAAGAAAGAATTTCCAAAAAGGACTTTTTTTATTCAATAATATTTTATTTGAAATAATAATTTAAAAAGAAACCATTATAAAATTGGTATTAAAGATGTCGGAGTACTGAATAACGACGAAATCTCAGTCGTTTGATATTCGGTCGACAACCGTAATACCAAAAAAATGAGCTGAACATAATTTTGCTCAAAGCATGACTATTTTGACTTTTCTGTGTTTGATTTTAGATTCTGACAGTCTCATATATGGCAGTTGTTCTTATTATTATATTTATCGAGCGAAAAATGAGTCCCGCCGCTAAAGAAAATATTTTTGCAAAAAGCATCGAAAGCGTGTTGTTACAGCATACAATATTTTGTATAATTTTTTCGTATTATCTTAAAGTCGATTGATTCACATTTTAGAATCGTAAACTTTAGTCTAAATAAATAAAATTACAAATGATATATTTATTTATTATATATATTTAATAATATAAATGCGCTTTCCAAACCATAAAATGAATAATCCTTTATTAAATTATTAATTACACAAAAAAAGAATTTCCAGAAAAGACTTCTTTTAGTCATTAATATTTTATTTGAAACAATAATAATAAAAAACCAACATAGAATCGATATTAAAGATGTTCGAGTATTGAATAACGCCGAAAGCTCAGTCAATTGATAATCGCTCGACAACCGTAATACCAAAAAAATGAGCTGAAGATAATTTTGCTCAAAGTATGCCTATTTTGACTTTTCTATATTTTATTTTAAATTCTGAAAGTCTCATATATGGCAGTTGTTTTTATTATCGTATCCACCGAGGGAAAAACGAGACTCACCGTTGAAGAAATCTTTGTTTACAAATAGAATCTTGGTCTCACATCAAATCGACATAAACTGTCCATAATATAAAATGGCAAATCTCATTTCAAACATACTATAGCTTAAATATAATATATTTTTTATAGCAATTACGTAATAAGAGAAGTGTACTTTCCGAACTGCAAACTGAATAACTCTACACAAAAGAAAACCCAAAAAAAAATCTAATTTTCTCTTCATTAAAACAAAAGATTTTGTTAAATAACAAATTTTAATTATACCATATTAATTTGAATTTTTTTCTTTCATAATTATTTTCAAACACTTTCCAAGAAGAGATAAGAACGGATTAATTGAAAATCGCAATTAGATTTAATGTTGTGCCTTTTGAAAAATTAACGCCGCCCTCCCCCAGTACATCAATCCTTTCAAGTGGTAAATTTGTGGTACACCCCAAAATCCTTTTTCATTTAATTACACCCTTATTGGAAAATACAATTTTCACACATTCAACTTCCCATCGAATAGAAGGGGGGGATTTTGACTATACAAATTTTTAATGCGCCTAGTGTGTATGCAAAATGTCATTAACACCTGAAATAATTGTTTTCAAACGAAGAACAGGCGTCGTATTGTTAACGTCTTCATCATTTCAAATTTATCCTTTTTTTTTTGTTATAGAGTAACAGCTTTTTTTTCGTGGATAATGTTAAAAATGGAAAATGTATACAACCATTGAAAAGAAATGGAATGGAAATGGATATTTGTATGGAAAAATGTTAATATGATGAGTACTCGTACTTGTGGGACTCAGACGATATTTGTGAATAACTGCAACGCATGGTTTGGGTAAGGGTGTAAATAGCTAAAACTCCTTAAAATACGCATGCACGTAAAAATAAAAAAGAGCATTGAAAAATTCGACAAAAACCAGAGGAAATAGAAATTTTTTTAATATTTTTGAGTAGATAAGAAGAATTTATTTTTTATTTTTATTTTTTTTTTTGAATTGTTATTTTCCGTTTTGTATATTAACACAAAAGTGGATGTTTGCATCACGAAATACCAAAACATCGAAAAAGGCTCAGTCTGGTTTAGACTTTAGGCAGTAATGTCTGATATTTAATAAAATCAGTTCCTGCCATCCATCAACAGTCAGTTACTTTCAGGCAAAGCTGGAATGGTTCTGGAGATATGTACACCAACCATCAAGAGTAATGCTCAGCAATTATATATTCACGAATATCGTATCATTATAGCTGAACTATATCACTTCAGACAAGAGTCTCTTCTGGATTTGCATGCAATCCTGCTCTGTGGATTTGTTTACGTTCCAGTGCGCATAGAACGTATCTGGAATAATGCTGACGATGATGAAGATGATGATGACGATTTTGTTGACGTCGATGGTAATACGGATACTTCCACTGACATTGATGATCCGAGTAAGGATGCAGAAACGGAGGGAATGAAATAAACAAATGGAGATGCACGATTATATAAAAATGAAGACACAAATAACGAACGGCATAACCCTAGGACGACCAGAAATCGTTCCTTTTTCCCTCATAGACGAAAAGTACATCAAAAACAGTACACAACATTGCATCGATCTGTTGATTGTGAATACACTCGTACTCGTATAGTCGTCAATTTTTTAGTGCAACGAAATGCAATCTCGTATTCATCGTACGAGTACAAATAGTAGTAGTACTATTAGTAGTGATAGTCATAGTAGTTCAACGTCATAGTACTCTCGACAAGTAGTAGTTCGTAAACTCATAAAAACTCCACTTATCATCAGCAGACTATACGCACTGTTGTTTATTATCTTAAATTTTTCACATGTTTTCCTTATTCCCCCCCCCCCCTCTCTCCTCTCCCCTCTCTCCTCTCCCCTCTCCCAATCCCCCGTTGAGTATACAAAATTTTAATACGAAAAATGCACTTTTCCCATTCAAGATGTTCACTATCATTTTTTTTTTTTTATATTTCCACTTTTTAATAATCCAAAAGCTATTGTCAAACTGTTCAGGAAAAATCATTTCAGAAGAAATTTTTCTATATTTTTTAATGAGTCTACATAAAGGATTATATCCAATTTGTAGTTTTTCTCTACAGCATTTATACATTCCATATACCAATCTGTCTCAATAACTTCTTTTCAATATATAGTACACCTTGCATCTAGCAAAAATCATTAATATTCTTCCGAAATTATCCAAATCTAAATCCAAACCCTCCAGCAATAGTTTACCAGGTGGAGAGTGAAAGTTAATTAACGTAAATCTATCCACGTGACTTTTACTATCCGTCGTGAACCATATCCTCTTATATACCCTAATGGCAGGGCCATCGAAGTTCGCTATCTAGGACTGCACTAACGCTTGACATGGAAGCAAAGTACTTTTATACAATGCCCTACTGAAACCAATATGGACTTACGGACAGCAAAGTACTTTTATACAAAGCCCTACCGAAACCAATATGAACTTACGGGCAGCAAAGTACTTTTATACGAAGCCCTAGTGAAACCATTATGGACTTACGGACAGCAAAGAACTTTTATACAATGTCCTACTGAAACCAATATGGACTTACGGGCATCAAAGAACTTTTATACAATGTCCTACTGAACCCAATATGAACTTATAGGCAGCAAAGTACTTTCATACAATGCCCTACTGAAACCAATGTGGACTTACGGACAGCAAAGTACTTTTATACAAAGCCCTACTGAAACCATTATGGGCTTACGGACAGCAAAGAACTTTTATACAATGTCCTACTGAGACCAATATGGACTTACGGGTAGCAAAGTACTTTTATATAAAGTCCTACTGAAACCAATATGGACTTACGGACAGCAAAGTACTTTCATACAATGCCCTACTGAAACCAATATGGACTTATGCACTAGAACTCTGGGTCCGACTAAGCCTTCCAATTCCTGTCGAATCTAATCCCTTCAATCAAAAATACTACGTACAATTGTCGAAGCTCCATTTTATGTTCGCAATAGTGTTATTCGCCATGATCTCAAAATCATTTTTGTTCATGATGTGGGTGTGTCTCCAATCATACTAATCCCCATGTTCAAGAACTATCCTTCAGTTCCTTTCCAAAAAAAACACCCATCACAGATTTAAGCGTCACTGGTCGTGTGACTTACTAAAATAATGAGGCACGCAGGAGAAACTTCGTTGGCTGTTTACTCCCCACAACCATTCATGTTAATTTGTTACTATTATTCAAATCTGTTTGTTATAGTTGTAGTAATCTGTGAAAATTAAATAATTTATAAACTATTTGAACAAACTTTTAATCAGGCAGCTCGAAATTAAAAGAAAAAATAATTTTATTTATTCAGTTTTTAAGTACAGTGTAAACTGTCCCCAGTATACACTATAGGCTAAGCATGGATCCACTACGAATAAACAATTTAAATTTTCAAATTTTTTATCGATTTTCCTCAAGTATAAATAAAATTATCTAGAAATAGCCCAGATCGATTTCCTTGACCCATTCAGATTTGAGTATGTTTTGTATAGTTGAAAGAGTAATCAGTGAATGATGGCAAATTGAATTAGGACACATTCGGTCTGTGCCAGATTACGAAATTGTATTAAATTTTCTGGACCAAATTTATAAATTGACGAACGTATAAAAGCGGTGGTTTTTTTTTGTTTGTTCGAAAAGAACATAATCAATCAGCTTATAGGTAATTTAATCAAATCAGTTTCTGGGGAGTATTCTGTGCAATTGTACGAGTACATGTTGAGAACAACAGGACGTCTATCGTAGACTAACCTCCTGCGCCTTCCAATCAGTCGACTGCATTTTCCGAATGAAAAGAAATCATTTCCATTTGGGGATTGGGGATAGGGACTTTGAGTATTTTCACCGCACAAACGTATGTGTTCCCATGTGTAAAGGGAAAACGTACCACAACGAACGGTTATGAAAAAATTGAAATGCATTTTTCCAACTGCGCTTGTGTACGTATGGCCTGTTGGTGTATATATGATATTATATATATATATGGACTGGTAGCATTTTGTGTGGATGGATGTGTGTGAATTTATTTGTTATTAGAAGTCAGAATTCACTTTTTAGCTTTGCTACGTTCAGAATTCATTTGGAAGTCTCAGTTTAGCGAGAGCTTCGTCCTCAGACGTTGCAGTGATTCTATTTAAAGGATATTTTTTTCTTTTCTCTTTAAGGGCACGAAACTTCCGGTTGCACGAGAAAAACTCAACGGCAAGTCAATCTGACGAAGTGTTCCGCATCAATCAAATGTTCAATCGAAGTGCTGTGGTTGCTGCTGGTGGAATGGAATCGCCCGGAAGCGGCGGCGGCGGCGGACTCTTGGTCCGATCCAATGTGCCGAACTCGTTTAGTAGTGATACGGACTCGGGCCTAGCGAACAGTGTACTCCGCGATAGTGGAAGTGGATCTGAAACTGGAGCTGGTTATATTGAACGTATCCAAGAACAATTGCCGCTTACCAGCCAAATGGAAAATTCTTCTGACAAATTAAATTTTCCAAAAATGTACGAAGATAATACAAGTCCGCGCGATTTAAATCAAAACCGAATGTTCGATAGAAATATAAGGTAAGGACTGATTTATCCTTAATCCTTTATGAGTATAGAAAAAATTTTAATATCATATGTAGTTACACCAAAGAGGAATATATGCAAAAATATGGAAGAGAATGATTCATTAAAGTTCAATCGATTAGTTAATTTTTGTGAATTCATTGTAAATTCTCAGTGTGAATTGATGTGTAAATAAAAACATTATATCAATTTTATAGTGAATTGTATCCTTTGTGATTGATATTTTAGTATTAGACTATAAAATAATATTTTAAGTGCAATAATTAGAATTGAAAAAAAAAAGAAATCTTTTCTTAGTCATCTATTTTTATTGTAATTGATAATAAAATGTTTTTAGACTAATTTGAAAAATACTAAAAAAATTTCTCTCTCTTAATCGATAGACAAAAAATTGTCTTAAAAATAATTTTCTATTAAAAAAATTTCGTTTTTTTTTCTTAAAAAATTCTTATTTTCAAAACGAAATTTTTTAAATTTAACAGTTTGCATTTATCATTAAAATTGTTAACTTTTATTTGCACAAGTAGTTAGTAAATTAGAAAGAAAAAAAATTGTGAAATAATAAAAAAAAAGCTTTTTTGCTATTAATATTTAATATAATTTAATATTTGTAGAATTTTTTTTTTTTTATTAATAAAATGTATTCATTCTTTCTATGTTTTTGTATTTAATTATTTTTTTTAATTAAAAATTGTTTTTCTTCTAAAAAAAAAAATGTCTTTGGTTTTTTCTTTAATTCCTGGTTTAATATTTTATATTAATATTTTTTTCTTTCCATAATATAATAATAAGGTACTCGTAATTAATGAATGATGATCTAAAAGGTAGTTTGGATTCAACAAAGTCATTCATTCTATTAGGCTTGAGATGATTTTATAACTTATTTCTTTTTTAAGATACTTTTTTTTATGATGTAAATATTTTTTTTTTAAATTCTTCTTGATCTTTATTTAAATTTTGCACATACTTTTTTCCAAATTTTTATTTATTCACTATCGACTGATTTTGTGTCAAATTGAACGATCTTGGAGGCCAATTGACATCACCAATTTCTCCAAATTACGCATTCTGGTAAATTTTCAAGCAATAAAGCAAAAATTTGTTATGTTCTGTAGCTTGTGGTACCGTTTTGTTAAAACCACATATAAGGCAGATTAAAAAAAAAATTTAGTTTAGGCCAAAAAAAACTCAGTTATCAAAAAAAAGGTCATAATGTTCCAGAATTAAAAAAGGTTTCCAATGAAAACTTCAGACCAAAATGCACACCATAAAATCAATTTTTTCAGATACAGTGGCTTTTTCATAGTTACTTGTAGATTTTTAAAGCATCTTATAGGGTAATTTTGCAGATTGTCATATTAATCGAGCGAGAAGTGAACTTTAGACCAAAATGCACACCATAAAATCAATTTTTTCAGATACAGTGGCTTTTTCATAGTTACTTGTAGATTTTTAAAGCATCTTATAGGGCAATTTTGCTAATTGACCTATCCATCGAGTGAAAAATGAACTTTAGATCAAAATGCACACCATAAAATTAATTTTTACAGATACAGTGGCTTTTTCATAGTTACTTGTGGATTTTTATAGCCTCTTATAGGGCAATTTCGCTAATTGACACATCTATCGAGTGATAAATGAACCTCATTGTTGAAAAAGACTTTGTTCATAACGCTCAGAATTGACATCTTTAGACCAAAAAGGTCTCCCCAATGACAACTTCAAGATTTTTAAAGCCTCTAAAAGAGCAATTTTGCTGATTAACATATCCATCAGCAAGACATTTTTTTGTTGCTGAAAAAGGCAGCACAAAAAAGCCTCTAAAGCCCAATCGGTCTATTCCACAGTCATAATTTGATAGTAACTATACGTACTATAAAATGGCAATTTTTATTTTAATTTAAAATTATTTTCTTTATTATATTAATTTTACAACTGTCAAACAACAAGGCTATGCTTTCCAAACTACAAAATGGGTAATCATGTCTTGTAGACTTGCATTAAATATAAACTTTTAGTTTGATTTTTACCTTTAATACACTTAATATTATATTATAATTAAATAAATACCGTTTTTCATAAAAACATTCCCTTCTATTGTAATATATTTGGTTTTTTTTATTGGAATTAGTCACTTTTATTAGGTTTCTTTTATCTTTAACAGACCATCAAAACTTTCTGTTGAAGTAGTTGAAATTTTCCTCAAAACCATCAAAAAAATTTTATTTTTCGTTAATTTAATATATTTTATATACATCGTAAAATGTATCTATTAACATCGTAAAATAGAAATTTTTAGTTTTTTTTGTGTTAATAGCACCATTTTTCTTATAAGCACCAAATTTGGAAAATTTTTCAACAAAAAAAATCAAATTTTAGCAAAATTGTTGGCGTTTCTTTTACATCAAATTTTATAAATATTTAAAAGTTTAATCGAAAAAAAACTACATTTATTTAATAAACAAAAAGTATTCTTTGTTTTTTTTATAAGAAACTGATTAATTTTTAGTACAAACAATTTTTTAATTATAAAGAAATCATTCAACAATTTTTTTTAAATATCCTCACAGATTGCGAGTAAATTTTGATAAAAAATAAAAACAAAACTTATATTTTAATCTATCAACAAACTTACAGATAATAAAAGTTTAATATCGAATTACGATAAAATCAAAAGCAAGGGAAATAAATAAAAATGGAAATCTTAAAGTGTTCGTATTTCGAAAATGTGATAAAAATAATACAGAAAACATTCTCAACTTCAAAGGTCTTATTCGCTTCCACTTAAAGTAGATTTTCTTTCTGATAGTTGAATTTTTTCCCTCTTCTCCTTTTTATGTTTTTAAATAATCTAAAAATAATTTTTTTTTTCTTTAACCTATTTCATATACAAAACGTATGTTAAAAGTAGAACAACTGTTTATGATCATAAAACAGAGAACATGCCTGTCGTCTCTACCTATGTTGAAAATTATACAATAAAAATAACTACAAAAAAAAATGGGGGAAAGTAATTTTTAAGAAAGAAAATCTAATCCAACATGAGTTTGGTGTGTTGTTTTAGATAATTTTGAAAGCACGCGTTCATAAGAAGCTATAATTTCGAAAAAAGGTATAAAAATACACTATTTAAATAGTCCCTAAATTTAGATGAGTGTACGTTGTTCTTCCACATTATTAACCGGAACTATACACACTCTTATAGTAGATGCACATTATCATAGAAAAATTTCGATAGTACACTGAAATGACGAGGAAGTACGGTATGCGTCTCAACAAGAGGGTCATAATGTGTTACTCCAAGATCTGGGCGCCGACACACTCATTTCTATAAATATTCTTAAGTTGTGATCTTGAAATTTAAGCATTAATATATCATTAATTATTATTGACACCTCCAAAAATACACATAGTCAACTAAGAGTTATGCTTTGTTGGCGTCCTTTAGAAAACATTTTTTTTTTTTAAAAGAAATTTATTTTTTACATTAATTATTTTGAAAAGTTTCTTAGTAAATATTGTTAAATGAAACGCACTTAAAATTTAGATTTTAAATAATTTTGTTGATGCTTCCCATAACATCTTAAATACGTAATAGAAAAAAGTATTTACCAAATGAAATTGCCTTAAGGTATGGGTATCAGTAAATAATTTTTATTCCGTTTCAACATGAAATTACCTTAAGCCTTCGAAGGACGCCATTTTAAAAATATTGACATGAAATTATGCTCATTTGTCATAAAAAATTAATGTCAGATCATTTTTTTTATTCTTTTAATTTTCCCTTAACATTTTTCAACAATCGAATGTTAAAACTTCAAGGAATTTGTAAATTTAAAAGTTAAAATTTTAAGGAATTTTGTAGTAGATACTACATTAACATAGGCTTAGGGGTCACTGCCCCCTAAGTAAGTACCAAGATCTAGATGACCTTCATATGTTTATAGTAGTAAGGGGACGTATAAGCAAAACTTAATTACAATTTATTGTAGTAAAACAAATTCATAATAATAAACGGTTATTTATGTTAGGTAAAAATATGAGTGCAGTTTCTTCTTTTATGGCGCTACAACTCGCCTTCGGGCCTTGGCCTGCTAAATTTTTCTTTTCCACGCTGGCCGATCTTCTGCGGCCGACTGCCAGTGTGTAGTACGCAAGCGTCATTTCGAATTGCATAACACCAACGGTTTCCTGGCTTTTCCGGTGGTCTCATCTTATCTACCCCGCCATTGAAGACCTTCTTTGGAATGCGGTTGTCGGACATACGTTGCACATGGCCCGCCCATCTAACGCCGTATATATTCACATGTTATGTATATCCCGTCATTGTATCTTTTAGTGGGCCCAAAATATCTTTTGTAAACTCTTTCTTTCGAAATGGCCGCGTAGATTTACCGTTGTTTGCGTCATTGTCCAATTTTCACTACCATAACACAGGACTGGTCTGATAATTGCTCTGTACAGTTACAATTTTTTTTTCTAAAGGTACTCCTTCGATCTCATTATCTTCGACAGCGCAAAGTGAGCGCTATTGGCTTTGCTAATCCTCCTTGTCACTTCTGCTGTTTCTGCTAGTCCTCCTTGTCACTTTTGCTGTTTCTGTGTTTCTGCTAGTCACTCTTAGGAGTTTTAATTTAACAAAAATGGCAATTTTGTTGTGCCGAAATGACGTTCTCATAAATCAGTGTTACTAGATTTTAAAAAAAGCGTTTGATAAGTTTTTCTCGCTTTCATTGGAAAAATACAAAAACCCATAACATTTTGTAGAGTTCAATCTGGCAATACTAATTTATAAAAGCGCAATATAATTTTTTGGGGAAACAAGTTTTATAATTGCAAAGTTTGCATTGACTTTTACTAATTGTTAGGTTTTATCCTGCTAGTCGGCCATTTTTGAATGTTAACTTTTAGCCCAATTTCCCTGGCAGTTTTCTCTAATTAGACATAATATTCTCTGACGTTTGATACTGATCTTCCCATTAGGTTTAGATTATCAGCATACCCTGTCAGCTGCAATGACTTATATTCTCCTGATCACCTACTATACGACGAGGTTAAAAAACATTGGCGCCATAATTGAGACCCTTACTGTGAGGATGTTTTAAATTCTGACCTGTACACGTGTGTTCGTTATTGTTGCCCTTATTAGACTAGTGAGCTTTTCTGGTATGAATAGGTGTTCTCTCTGGATGGAGTCGTATGGTGACTTAAAATCAACGAAGATCTGGTGTACATCGATCTTTCTTTCCTACCATTTCTCCAGTACCTACCTTAGTATAAATAGTTGCACGTGATCTAAATCCTGATCGGTACTCTCCTATAGTTTTTGTTCAGCTATTCTCTCTAGGTTTGTTTTCAAGATGTTCATGAACACTTTATGTGAGGTGCTGAGTAATGATATTCCTCTATAATTTTGGTTATCCAACTTGTCTCCTTTCTTTTTTGATCGGACAAATAATACTTAATCAGTGAGTATTTGTTCTTCCATCCACGCTTTAAGAATTATAAGGTGGAGTATTTTGCACAGGTGTTCCCCTCCGGTGTTCCGGCCGGAATATTATCAGAACCAAGTCCTTTGTTTCAAGTGCTGTGTGGCATGTAGCGCCGTCTTGTTGAAACCGCATGTCGACCAGATGCAGTTTTTATAAAAATTAGAAATCACCGAGCGAGAGCAGCCGCCATTGACGCTAACGTTGCGACCAGCATTCTTCTGCCTGTTATTGTTTTTAATCAGACCAAATCCGACAATTTTGCTTATTCATACACCCATTCAACCAGAAATGAGTTTTCGTAAAAAAAACGGATTTTCCTCAAGTTCTTCTAACAACTTTTCGGTAGGTCATTCGGCTTCCGTTCTTCTAATAAAGCTATAATTTGTTGTGTTATGTAACTATGGCAAAATTTTGTTTAAATTACATATAATCCAAATTAAAATTTTTAAGCTCATACCAAAAAGCAGTTACTTATCATACGACCATTGCACTCGAAATAGACTATTACGTTTGCTACTTCTTCATTTACAAATGCACACCAAACAGTAATTTTATTTTATGTGAATACAATGGCTTTTCTACAGTTATCTGTGAGCTTTCAAAGCCTTATATATAGAAATTTTACTTATTTACATATCCACCAAAGGAAAAATTAGCCCCAATGCTGAAGAAAATTTTGTTCAAAAACCTGTTGTTCCAGAATATAACTGGCGGATCTTTTCTGATATTTTAACGCATTTATTGTAGTTATTTAATTAATATTTTTAAATTGCAAATATGATTCTAAATAAATAAAATTCTTAACAATATATTTATGCATAAAAAATAGCAATAACATAATTATGCTTTTTGAACTGCAAAATGGATCACCCTTGATTGCATAATTAATTTAAAAAAAAAAGAATTTCCATAAAGTTTAATTGAAACAATAATAAAAAAAAATTTAAAAAAGCGGTATTAAAAATAATTACGGAAGTTTAGTTGATTGGTAGTCACTCGACAACCGTAATACCAAAAAAATGAGCATCGTCGCTATAAATGAACAAATAATATTTTAAATACAATATAAATTTAACAACTTTCAAATAACAGAGCTGTACTTTCCAAATTTAAAAACAGGATACACCTTAAGAATTCTCTAAAACCTAACAGAATTTATTAAAGAAGAAAATTTTAGCTTTAATAAGAAGTTAAGTACTTTTTTTTGTATATTTTAAATACTCTTTGCTCAACTTATGATGTTTTTTAGTTCTTGGGGGTTTTTTTAAAGATAGAATTTAATTTCTAAATTTGAAAAAAAAGATTCAAACTTTGCTTATACGGTTATGATGATCTTGTATATGTACCTACTAAGCAGGATTGCAACTTGAAGTAATTAAAAGTTTGAAACGGATTCAGAAATCTCATCAAGTTAACTGTTCTCCTTGCTGCTGCAGAGCAAGGCATTTTCTCAAGTACCACCCACTGTTGTCTCTGATTACTCACATTTTTCTTTGAAAAAGAAAACTCAACAAGAGGGTTGAAAAGAAATCCTTTTTGTAGAAAATATTTAACACACACATCCATTTTCATATAATTGCACATTTATACACAATTACATATAAACGAATGCTTTTTATTTTATTTTTGGTTATTATTATTATTATTATTATTATTGTTGTTTTTGTTATTTTGTTTTTCTTACTTTCCTCTTATTTTTTTGCAGCTCGTTAGAAGAACAAATTCGACGACTCGGCCTCAATGACCTTAGCGGCTCAGATACAGTGTGTTTTGCGAAAACGAAATCCTTCGATATCGACAGCGGCAGGATATACGAGCGAATTGAGTCGCCGGTGACATTCTCCTCGTCGTCGCCAGATACGTCTTACGAGCATAAAATGCATGCGCGCCTCTCTGCCTCCACCGACAACGTATGCCAGACTGAGCCGATTTATGCAGTTGTTGACCTGAAGACCAAGTATGCCCGTCGGGCGAAGCTACTCGAGATGGAGGAGCAGATGCAGCGAGAAAGACCAAAAAGTATTCATGTCGTTACAAGTGATTATGAAGAGGTTAAATATTTATAAGAATATATTTGTATTTTGCTTTTATACACAACCACACTCACTCCTTTCTATATGAACACGTGCTTGTACCTATCAAAAGCACTCCAGACACTCACCCATCCAACCTTGTTCATCCTCTTTTCCTACTTATACGGATGCATGTCTCTCCCCAATTAACCCACAAAATATTCCTACAATTCTGCTGCTAATTATGTTTGTGTGCGAATATACTTGTACCCATTTTTTTTTGTCGCTATTTTATTAAGCTTCAATTTGAATTCAACCCTCCGACACCGCATTGTTTAACTAAGATTTGAGTAGAAAAGTTGGAAAACTTTAATTGCAGAAAAATAAATTTCGATATCAGTGCAATAAAAATTGGAGCTATTTTTTCCGTTCAATCTATCAATGAGAGAGTCAGGTTTTTTTTCATTTTTAATTATTGATTAAATTTTTTTTAAAGTTTTGCAAAAGAGTTTTTTTTTATATTAAATTTATGTTAAAATTTTTCATTTATTATGAGAAGAATAATTTTTTTCAATACAAAAAAATGCACAAACAAATAATAATATTTTTTCAAACTGTAAATTGATCAGATCTAAAAAAAAATAATAAAAGGCGTTTCATATAAATCAGTGTTGCCAGATTCGCTGGAAAAAGAGAAAAACTCATAAAGTCAAATCTGGCAATACTAATTTATGAAAGCGCCATTTTTAATACGTAGTTTAGATTATTTATATTGCAGAAGCTCAAAAAGTACAATTTCTTAACTAATTCAATGTAAATCCAATATTTACGAGTAATATAATAAAAAAAATTTTGGGGAAACAAATTTTATAATTGAAATTTTTTTTTGTTGGCTTATTTTGAGTCAGTTGAAAAATGTAGATGGCAGATCGATCGATAGTTGCCGAGACAAGCCGTTTTGTATTTGCTTTTAAATCAATCTTTAGCTTTTATATTATTTATTACAATAAATAATTATATTTTTTTGTAAAAACAAAAAATTTAACATTTCCCTTTCAAAGCTGAATTTTTTTATTACTTCCTCTTCTAAAAGTAATTAAAACAAAAACTTTCCTAATACACAATTTTATTATAAAAATCATTAAAAATTCCATTAATCATTAAAAAGTACATCATTAAAATTCCATTGCAAAATAGTTATTACCATAAATAATGAAGAACTAAAAATACTAATGCAATCTGATTTTCTTGTAGGTCTTGAATTTTTCTACTGAATACTCGGATAAAGATGAAGATGAAAATGAAAATATTTACGAGCCTGTAAGTAAAGTAAAATGCCTCTGAAAAAAATTGGTTTTTTTTTCATTCAACCAGAAAATTGCATATTTTTAGAAAACTGTGTAGTTTATAGATTTTTGTTTTGTATATATTTTAGATAAACATTCCCGATTGTAATCATCACCATCACCATCACCATCATAATCATAGTCACCACCATCACAGTCACAATCACAATCCCAATCACAATCAACGGAATATTGTATGGCGATACCTTCCAAAAATAAATCTGGAATCAATTATTGAAATGGCTCGGCATAAAAAGAAGGACAACAATACAACCAAAACGGATCAGCATTCGCCATTTTCCGATATTCGTCGACGATTTGGAAATCATCGGAAATCAATTAAAAACCGGATGAAGCGATTCTATATCAAAGAAAGACCAAACACAATTGTTAAAGAACGAAATGCATTCAGCGATGACGAATTAGACAGTCAAGGCGCCACTGGTTCAACTTCCGGTACATCCGACAATAGCATAAAGTCGTCCTGCGGCCATATTGATAAATCTACACCGTCTCTCCTTCTAAACGAAATCGACAAGTATCGACGTGGAGAGAAGCACATCTTCGGAAGTTTGTCACGCTTGAAGAAGGCCAGAACGTCTTTGTGCTTGGACGATAGCAACAGCAAGAAGAATTTTGTACTGCAACAGAATAATCCGATTTTTCAACATGAATTACGACAAGAAATCAATCGGAGATCGGGACGAAAGGTATTATTATATTTTCTATAATAAAAAAAAAAGGAAAATAAAATTAACTGAGCATAAATCATTCGTTCGGTTTCTGTTTATATTTTCATTTCCAGAAAGTGGAGTGCCATAGCAAATTTTATGATTAAAGGACAACAACAAATCAAACAATCAACTTCGTATATAATTTTTTTCTTCTTTTATACAATATATAAAAATATTTATTTGAATATTTATTGTGTGATTTTTTTATACCAAAAAAAGAAAAAGAGAAATTTTTTAACCGAATATAAACGATTTTTATTGATTTTAATTTTGTTTGAAGTTTTTACAGATGTAAATAATTTTTAAAGCGAGATTTTGATATTAAATTTATGTTAAATTTATGAAAAAAGGATTATCAAAATTTTTTTTATTAAAAAAAATAGAAAAGTAATCAAAACGAACAATTGAAAAGGACTTTCTCTTTAAAATATGTAAGGTATATTTCTGATATTGTCGCAAACCCAGCAAATTTAAAATTAAAATTATAGTCAGATATTTTTTGGAAATTTTTTATTGAAAATACAATAATAAAGAAAAGCAAAACTGAAAAATAATAAAAGGTGGTATTTAGATATAGTCACATGGCACATGGTTTGGGAGTTTACAAAAAAAACGTTAATTGCTCTTTTTAGATATTTGTAAGGTTTTAGTGTATAGACATTTGTAGGTTTTTAGTGTTTTTTTTAAAATCTGATTCATAATGTTATTATGAATATTTTTGTAATTTTTTCATTGAAAATAATAAAATTCAAAACAAAACTATTAAAATTAAAATCTTAGCTCTTTTTAGACCTTTGTAGGGTTTGTTTTTTTAAATCGTTTAAAACCCAAAAAATATTAATAAAATATGTTAATCTGAACACTTTCATAATTTTTCATTAAAAATAATAAAAGAGAAAACAAAAAACAAAACTGTAAGAAATTTAAAAAACCACATTGACTGCTCTTTTTAGACATTGGTAGTGTTTGTAGTTTATTTATTCAACGAAAGGAAATGGCAAAGAATAATAGAAATTTTTTGTAATTTTTTTTAGTAAAAAAAAGTAAAAGGAAAAACTGAAAAAAAAATTTTAAAAAACTTTGACTGCACTCTATATACATTTGTGATGTTTATATAGTACCTTCTGAAATTGCTGTCAACCCAACAAATTTTAATAAAATATGTTAATCACAATATTTTTGTTATTTTTTAATTAAAAATAATAGAAGAGAAAACTCAAATGGAAAAATTTAGAAACCCACGTTGACTTTTCTCTTTTGAGACATTTGTGGGGTTTATATTGTACTTAGTTAAACCCGACAAATGTTTATTAAAAATATTATTTCAAATAATTTTTCATTAAAAATAATAACAAAAGATAAGAAAACTGAAAAAAAATCCACGCTATCTTTTTAGAAATTTGTAGGGTTTATTTTCTGAAATAGTTTTAAGCCCAAAAAATGTTAATCGGAATATTTTTGTTATTTTTTTATTGAAAATAATAAGAAAAATGAAATGTTCACTGTTCCTTTTATGCATTTGTAGTGTTTGTAGTGTATTTTCTGAAATCGTTTTAAACCCAACAAATGGAAATTGAAAAGGATAATAGAAATTTCCCTGTAATTTTGTTTTAGTAAAAATAATAAGAAAAAAACAAAACTAAAAACTTTTGAGGTGGTTTTCTGAGATCGTTTTAAACCAAATAAATGCAAATTTCAGGAATTTTTTAGCTATCATCTTTTTAAAATCTTAAAAATATTTTCTAACCTTTTACTGATATTTAAAATTATTGCCTATGAGCATTTTATAACATATTTCCTTGTGTTGGAAAAATAATAAGCAATTATCAGAGGTTTTTTTTATCACACATTCTATATAATATTACTAATTTAGAAAATAATATATTTATAAAAAAAAAACAATTTAAAAGTGACAGTTTTTCTATTTATTTCAAAATTATTTTGCATATTTTAAATACTGAAATATTTAGTAATTAATCAACTTGTATGGTATTTTCTTCTATTGCTGATTGAAAAACGCTTTCATCTTTGAGAAAATTTTCAGAGAAATCATTTTCAAAATCCTTCGATTTTTGGCTATTATTTATAATCAAATCCGTATTTATCATTTCATGTTTGAAGAAGTGTGGATGTTCTGGACTGGAGCCTTTTCCCAGATCAATGAAAAATTCATTGACTCCGCTGCGAACATTACCATCTCCTACACTGCGTCTAGATTGTGAAATTAACAAATCCGTGTTCATCTGATCCCTTAATGCCGGTTGATTTATGAGACAATCCATTTGGGATTTTCTTCTTAGCTGTGTTCGTGGTGTACTCACCAATCCGCTTATGTACTCATCCTCACTGATACCAGATGTTGTCGTATGTCTAAATTGGGATATCTTTCCACTAACAGAATCACCATCTTTCGGATAAGTTGCATCGCATTTGATAGTATTGGCTTGTCGCGGTGAAATGTCTATTCGATATGGATTTGACATCTTTTCCTTCAAAGTCCTCAATCCACTATACTCGACAGATGGTTTTGTATGCCATGAAAGCACTTCCTTATTTGCATTGCGCTTTCGGTGATTAGCTTTCGACTGTAGCTCTCGAACTGCATTATCTTCACTTGCGCTATTAATCACTTCTTCATTTTCTGTTTCTTTTAAAAATACTTCCAGTTTTTTAAAAAATAGAACATCTGATGGTGACCCAGAAAATGGATTATCTTTGCTTAAAGCATCCATCCAGCCAGAATTTAGTGCTCTTCTCTCATCTTGTAACCTTTCCGGTTCAGTTGATTTGTTTATAGAAAATGTAGAAATTTGATCATATGCGGAAATGCTTTCATCTGTGAATATCCCACTTTCTGATTCGAATTTATCCACCTTTGAAATTTCCTTTATTGGAAAATCATAAATACGTGAAAAACTATTTGTCTTATCTTGGCGAGTGTAGGTGCAGCTAATGGAACTGAAATGAAAATTATAGTTTAAAAACTTTTTGTCATTTTTATGACAAAGTAAAGGTGCTATTTACCTTTTAGGAGTTGCTACAATCTTAGGGATTTTCTCTTTTTTAGGAGATAAAAATGTGGTAACATTTTGTGATTCTTGTCGGAGAGATTTTTCTAAACTCACAGACGATGCACGTTTAGATACAAATAATGGTTGTTTTGCAGAAGATTGATGATTAGTTTTATTAGCAAACTTGTTGAAATTCGTTCTTTCCAATTCTAAAGGATATGAGCATGGCAATTTGTCAAAATCACTTGACTCACGGATTTTTTCTTCTGTTCTGGTAAATTGTAGACTTGAATATTTATTGAGATTGAAAATTGAAGTTCTTTTACTTAACAAACTTTCATTAAATTTATCTGGAATATTTGCTATAACTTTTATAGTTTCTAAGCTACTAACCGGCTTAGTAAAATTTCCTTTTTCGTGCCTTTTTGAATTTTTCGTTAAATCTAAAGGAGTATCGTCATTGAATATAACCAATTTTTCTGTAGAATTTTTTCGATTATGGACAGTTAAATTTATTGGTTCTTCAATTTCGGAAAAATTATTTATATTCGAAATTTCATCTTTATTTTTGTGAGCGCAAAAATTTTCATTACAATTAAATTCTAAATTATTCACTTTTCTGTTATTTGAATTTATTTCAAAAAATTTCTGCACTGAATTAATTTTATTGATATTTGTATGACAACTTAACTTGACAAAATCAGGATTCTCAATAACACTTATACTCTCATTATTCCCATCGGTAATGGTCAGATCTACAATACTTAATTGATCACATTCTTTGGTATTTTCAGAAATACTATTTCTTTTTTTAATCATATCAATTTTGTTGGTATTATTTTGTACAAAATCTTTTTCTAAGATATTGTCCAAAATACCATTTTTCATTTTAGTATTCAAAATAGGAAGTTTCTTATTTTCTTTATATTCAAAATTTTGTAATTTACACTTTCCATAAAGATTATTTTCTTTTGTGCTTAACATTAACTGATTTTTAGAATCAACCTCTTTCTTTGAAATACTGCTGAGAATTTCGTCAAAATCAAAATCATCTTCCAAAAGTGAAACGTATTCATTTTTCGATTCTATCGTATTTCCTTTTTTATAAGAATTGAAATTTGTTGTATCTTTTTTGAAATGTTCTATTTGTAATTTAGTTTGTAGCTTCTTCTTTGGTAATTTGCTATCAGCAAACTCATTATCATAAAAATTTAATGTGATTTCAACCATTTTATCAACACCAACTATTATGAGAATAATGCATTTTTTTTTATTATTATTATAAATAAATATTATTTAATTAATTTGATTTAATATAAATTAAATATAAAAACAAAATAGAAATACCTAAATTTAAATGAATCAAATGTGCAGAAATTTTTGATGTTTTTGGATTTCGAATCTTAAATTTTTGACGAAAGATTCCATTCTCCAAAAGGATTGTGTCACTAATTAAGCAATAAACATATTATAAAACAGTCTGGAGTAAGTATTATTTTAATATTTTTATATATTTATATTAATTAAATAGTAAATTTAATATATAAACCAAAGATAGAAACTTACATTTTTTCACTAAAAAACAATACCGTATTATCCGTGTCACCAACAATAAAATTAGCTTTCATCGTATTTATATTTTTTTTATATTTTTGATTATTTTGCTTTACGATTATTTCAACGAATTCATCATTAATAATTTGCATATCAAGACTGTAATCAGGAAACGACGCAATGGCTTGATGTATTTCCCTTCCAAATGGTGGTGCTTTATTTAAAATCTAATTAAAAATAACATATTTTAAATAAAAAATCAATTATAAAAATAAGTTTTATAGGTTTTTAATTTAAAAAATTCCGTATTAAACAAAAGATTTTTATTTTATAATTAATCATATTCAGTTTGTTTTTAAAATGGCGGCTACAAGAGGTAATTTGTCAAGCAATGTGAGAAACGCATGGTGCTGTTGTAAGGTTTAAGTGAAAAATTTCTCTTTAATGTTTTTGGATGCAAAGACGATAGTGGCACGATAAAGAACCGCAACTACAAACCCACCAGTATCCACTGTCACTTCAAAGGTCTTCTGGAGGTTCTGGTTAACCTATCATAGCCATCTCTCTAGGAATTCCCGTCCGAATATTGTTTTTACAATATTATAAAAATAATTTTATAGTTTTTAATTTAAAAAATTCCGTATTGAACAAAAGGTTTTCTATTTTATAATTAATCATATACAGTTTGTTTTTAAAATGGCGGCTACAAGAGGTAATTTGGCAAGCAATGTGACAAACGCATGGTGCTGTTGTAAGGTTTAAGTGAAGAATTTCTTTTTTTGTTTTTGGGTGCAAATACGATAGTAGCACGATAAAGAATCGCAACAACAAACCCACCAGTATCCGCTGTCACTTCAAAGGTCTTTTGGAGGTTATGGTTAACCTATCATAGCCATCCCTTTAGGAATTCACGTCTGAATTTTGTTTTTTATACCACTACCAAATCTCCTAACTCTTTGAGAGTTATGGACACATAATATAACAAGGTTTCCTCAAAGAATACCCTCGAGCTTAACAGGTTAGGTGGATCATTCTAGATCTAGCTTTGCCAGAAGATGCAAACACGCTGCGAAGATATTTGTTGATGAAAACGTAGAGTTTCCAACATGGCCCAATAGCGATCATCCTTAAATAAATATGACCCAATGATGCCGCCTGCCCAAATGCCGCACTATACATTTAATCTACGATGGTCTTTGGAGTATCAGTTGAGGGTTTTTAGTACCCCAGTAGCGGCTATTCTGTTTATTAATAAAGCCAGCCAAGTCAAAGTGTGCTTCGTCGCTCATATTGATTTTTTGCCAAAAAGAGTGGTCATCGAAAGCGAGCTGTAAAACTCGAACATACCAGCCTCGACGCCGTTTATTTGCCTGCAGATATTCCCAATTATTTTGCACGGCGTCGATGAGAGGTATCCGGACATTCCGCAACACTTTCCCTTACTGCATTAATCTTTTTCTTTATCTCACAGTATACGCGTATTTTCAAAATTATTCATTATACACTGAATAATTGGCTTGCTCGGCATCTGATTAACACCAAAAAAGTCACGTAATTTTCTACGCGTATTCACAATTGAAGAATTATTTAAATAAAATGTTTTTATAATTTCAACATATTGTTGCCGCATTAGATGCTTCGTAATAAATTGTTATCAACTACGACTCTCAAATGCCAATGGATAAATGTCATTTAAAACAAAATGGCGGCCAAACAAAACGGCACATAAAAACCACCATGTGTTACGTGGTTACCGTACCCAATTCAACTAATAGTATGCAATCTTTGTTGATCCAAGATAAAATATCTTGTTCCGTACCACCATCGTCTGTTATAACACTGCCTAGCTACCAAAAGTTATAAATCGTAGAAACATTACAGTCAATGTTAATCATTAGGAGATTCCGATTTTACGTTTTTCAATTCCTATTAATTTAGTCTTACTCATATTAACCTTCAATATTATCCTTCTCTCGTAAAAAATCAATTTGAAACATAAAAAATCCATTATAACGAACTATCAATTTTATAGTACAAAAAGTATAGGCCCATCATCTGACAGCTGTCAAATTTATATGTCATTTAAGGGAACATTTATTTATTGTAGGTTAAAGTTTGCTATTGTTCATTATACTCATTATAAACAATGCGTAAAATTTGTAAAAACTTTCTATACACAAAGGTTCTGACTTTAAAAGGGCATTAAGATAGATCTTAACAAGCAAAATTGTCGCATTTTGGATTGAAAATGTTATTGGCTCATATTTCTTTGAAAATGAAGAAGAAGAGATCGATAACCGGCTTTTTTACCATGAACTAGAAAATTTTAATCTGGCAAGTCCTTGCTGTTATATATTTTAATACAAGACACAATAAATCAAATTTTGGCTTTAGTGCACGAAAACTTCCCAAGACTCTTAATTTCGAGATTGCGAGATGTCAATTGTCATCCAACTTTTTCTTGTGGGACTATCCAAAATATTATATTTACACAGACAATCCTTAAATTTTTTTGAGCATTGAACAAGTGACATCTGTCATTGCAGCTTGAAATATGCGTCAAAGCCCTTAAAAAAATACCTCAAGTGGATCGAGTCTACTAGAAGCACGATCGTGATAATCACGATTTTTTATTATGGGCTTTAAAACTTTATATTTTATGGATTTAAGATTTAATGTTTTAAATCCTATTAAAGTATGGACATGAAATTTAGTTGATTTAATTTCACTTTCCAAAGCATGAATTGGATAAACATTTTTAATATTCAACTCGACCACCAAAATTTCTTTTAAACCATCTCCACTTCTTAAGTATACAATTTCCATTTTATTCTTTGTAATAAAAATATTTTTAAAAAAACTATTAAAAATTATTCAATTTTTTCTGACTATTACTCATTTTGGATTCAATTTAATATTCGTGAATAGTTTATGACTTTTAACTGATTCTAAAAGTGATTTTATTCAAAAGATATGCTAATGAATCTAGTAGTATTCATATTTTAAAATATGACGCTATCATGTACAACTCTTTTTCTAACTATTCGACATGGTACATATAGTATATTATATAAAAGGAGATCTGTTTGGTATGTCTTTTGTTTGAATACATACTTCGAAAGAGTTTAGAACGCAAAGATTCACCAATTGTATAGTAAAATGTTCCTTACCATTTCAAGTGTACTTGGTTCAGTTTCAAGAAGAGACTTTAAAGTTGTTTTTCCAGAATTAACAAGCGTACTTGAATAAACAGTACCAATTTTTTTCAACTGTTTACTTACAAACGATGAATTCTCCCACAATTTGCATTTTAAACTTTTCGCAATAATTATTGAATTTAAAAGAGCTTTGAATATTTTCCCATTAAAATTCTTTTCCGATAATTGAACGTATTCTGAAAAACCTAAAAGAATATAATTAAAAAAAATTAATTAAACAAAATATAAATATTATTTTGTAAAAATAAGTAATATTTTAGAAAGATAAAGAAAAAAAACCAAACATTTTGATACTCTTTCACCCAGTCGGACTATCTTAAGTGAATCCTGAATAAGGGATGGCTCAGTAATTGTTATGTTGTCCAAAACTGATTGCATTAAACTGAAATTGACAATTTCTATTTAGCAGCAGATTTTGTTAAAAGTATTTTGTTTGGTAAAAATATTATATTAAACCAAAGCAAATTTAGTATTTTAATAAAAAATATCTAAATATTCTTACAAATACCAGTAAATTAACTAAAACATTAAGATTTGCTTACCATGAAATTTTGCATTGAACACTTTTAATTTTTCCTCTTATAGGAAATCGTATCGGTTTATTATTGATTTCGTTTAATATTCTTTTATCACTAACACGAAGAGTAAATTCTGAAAATTCCTTAGCATGAACAATTATCATCAAGACTTCTAGTAAGCATTCATCACCACGGATCTAAGAGAAAAGAAACAATTGAAATAAATTTTCGAAATAATATATGATTATCCAATTCGTAATTTAAAAAGTCAAATTTTAATAAAATTCTTAATTAATTATATTGTTTAGATCTTGCCATTATGTAAAAAATATATTTTATTTAAATATCTTATAGGACTTAATTTTTTTGAGGTAGTTTTTAATTAATTTAATTGCGGAATGCAACAAGTCAATTTACTGGAACACTGTTTATGGAAAAAAACCATAAATAAGCAAAGACAGTAGACTCTACGTTGATGTTCTAATGAGTTTAGAAGTGCAATAATTTTGTGGATGATAAGGATCGGCTTAGCTTTAGAGACATGAGACAGCTTTGAAAGTATTTAACTCCACTCTATTCTTCGAGCACCTTAAGGATATACTATTTATATTAGAATTTAATGAGTTGAACGTACGGTTGCAGATCTCAATATAAACCTCAACAAAATGGTCTTAGGTCCATTCCCTAAGAAGAATAAATTGAACTTCACTAAGGTTAAGATGAAAGGAGACACTTAAGCCATATGGGCCCTTCGATAAAACTTGGGGTTTGCAATCAAAAATGATACAGTGGTTATATCTGGCAATAGTTAGACCCATCCCATCATCACCGATGCGGTTCTCGTTTGGTGGCCCAAGGCTGAACGGCGTACTGATGCCTTAAGAACTTGCCCCACGAAAGCTCTTAAAGATCTTTTAGACCTTCTACCTTTGAATATATATATATTAAAAAGGAAGCGGCTAAATGGGCTCTCAGGTTAGGACAGTCCAAAACCTTTAAACCAGGCGACCTGTGTGGACATCTTAAAGTTGTATCAGACCTTAAAGAATTCCAGGAAGCCAACTATCTCTCGGATGCAATGCCAAGGAAACCTAAGTAAAGCCAGTCCTTCAAAGTAGCTCTCACAGAGCGCCTAACTTGAGAGAAAAGGAAAGGGTTTGGGGGGAGGGGCGTTTCAGGAAAAAAGGGCCCCCTTTGTTTACGCAGACGGTTCTAAAATGGATGTGGGTGTTATGGCAGATGTAGTCAAACTTTATTACCGTCTATCTAAGATCCTTGGCAAATCTCCATCCATTTTTCAGGTAGAAATATATACCATAGAGCTTTGTGCTAGAGATGGTATCAGAAGGAACCTACGTAACGCAAATATCTACATCATCTCAGAAAGCCAAGCTGCGTTGAAAGCTCTCGTCTCATCTGATGTCCAATCCAAATTGATTTGGGATATTTCCACGATCTTAAATCAATGTGGTCAGATATAACAAAGTAACTTTGTTGTGGGTATCAGGTCGGTAGGGTATTGAGGGTAACGAACTAGTAGATAAACTTCAAAATACTCCGTTTATTAGACCAGAACCCTTCTCTAGGTATCCAAAGGACCAACTGGAGTCTATTGTAGGCTCCTGGGAATCCGAGGTTAAAAGCTCACACTGGAGTAATTCCCCGGGCATGAATCACTCTAAAAAATTCATCGCCATTAAATTCAACAAACAAGATTAAGGCTTCTCACTGGCCTCAATATTATTATTATCTGAGTTAGGATTATTCACCACAAAATACCTTATGGATCGGAGTGGTTTTGCGACTATGTGCCTCTTGCTACCCTTTTTATATTATAATTGTTAACATACTTTATCATTTCATCTCCTGTCATTAGTGAAATAGTGGATTGGATCGGAAGTAACAGATTAGAGATCATTTATAAAAATTAGAAAAAGGATAGGAGATAATACGGAACCCTGGGGAACACCAGCATTTTTTTGGTAGACCTCCAAACTCTCAAATATCTAATACCTTACAATCTCCGGAAAATGAAAAGTGTTGTTCTACTTTTCAGTTAAACGTGCCATTAAACCACTAGTGTATCTATTGCTATGAAAACCATAATTTCATTATTTTAAAAAAGAGGAACGTAAGTGAAATGTGTCACAAATTAGAGGAAGGTAAGGACTATCTTTTTTGGGGACTGATTGAACAAATGCTGTTTTCCATCTATTTGGAAAAATTTCAGAAAAAACAATATGGTGTGAAAAATATACCTCTTTTGCTGGTATAAAAGAATACCTCTTAAAAACGTTGAGGAATATACCATCTGGATAAGCGTATTTGTGTATATCGAGATCTCTAAGAACTCTTTCTACTATATGAGTTTGTAAATAAATTTGCCCCATAAAATATTTAATGGCCTTGAGAATTGTCAAACTGCCATTAAGTTTGAGGATTGTCTGTATAAACACAATATTTTGCATAATCTTACAAAAAAGCCAAACAGCGTCAAATCGGCACGATCTTGCGGACCAATTGAAATCACAAAATTTCCGAAATTACTCGTTCTGAAAACTTTTCGCAAATTAATGCCAAATTTTTTTGTATTGCGTGGCTTTTGACAAGGTTTTTTTATATGATCTAGTTTTAAATCTACAAGTTTAACTTAAAAAAATGTTGTTAATAATGCGGCCAAAGTGCTCAGAATTAACGGTAAGAGTCTATGCTCTTCATTTTCAAATAAATACCTTCACACCAAAATCCACATCAGACAATCACATTTTACGAATACAATGGCTTCTTCATAGTTACTTGTGGGTTTTAAGAGCCCCATACATGGAAATTATGCTTATTGGCACATTGTCTTAAGGAGAAGACAATTTTTCATTTTAAAAAATCGGCATCTACTTAAGCTGAAGAAAATATTGTTAAAAAAATCAGCATCGAAAACCTGTTGTTCCAGCATACAGCCGACGTATGGCTATTTTGGGTAATTTTAAGGCATTAAATGGCTACCTAATCGACATAAAATAATACATTTTAAGCTAAACAAATAAAACATTAATTTATATATATTTTTATAAGGATTGTCAAATGGAGTGGGGGGAAGGGGTTGCACTTTTCAAATTGTAAAATGAAAATATTAAAAGAAAAATAGCATAAAACTGATATTACTGATCTTGGATTGATAATCACTCGACAACCGTAATACCAATCGAAAACTAATCCTATATCTCAACCTGGATCAATTAGCTTTTATAATATGATCATTAGTTAATTAACCAAATATATTTTTTAGTCTAAATATAAAAAGTTCACATACCTTTCCAAATTGCTTAATCGTCTCAAATGATATGTAATATCGTGCCATTAATCGTCCGTATTCAGTTGATCTCAAAGTTAAACCAAAAGTTTGATCCTTAATCAGCAGATTATTCGCTTCTAGCGCATTTATTTGTATTAAGCATATTTCTATAAAATCAATATTGGAAATTTATTTAGTATAATTCCAAAAAATACAATCGTAAAACAATAATCGAATTTGATATGAATTATTCGATGATGATCGATAAATTTTAGCTCAATATTCTCAAGAGGTTAATCATTTCATAATGTCAAAAAAAAGATATGATAAAAAAAATTCCAATTGAAAATAAACAATAGTTTCCGGAATAGTTAAATATCGAATTAGAAACTATTGTTGCTACCGTCCATTGTTAGTTAATCCGCAGTGTTACCGTATATTATTGGGGCCATATCAATGGAGTTTAGCCACCTTTAAATTAGTCGATTCTCCTATAAGTAACCGTTCCAAGTAAAAACCAATCGCCCCATCATCACAAATGCACATCTTCTCAATAATGCCAATAATGATTTGTGGCTTCTTTCTTCGGAGTTTTTCTTCTTTAGATTCGTTGTTTGGTGAACTTTGGCCATAGTTAGTGGAAAAACTCGTTGACATGATCGTATATGCAAACCGATAACACTGAAAATACGCTAAACATGGCAGGTAAGCGGCATTTGAACATTTCGACTAACATTTTACATCCTTAATAGATCGTACATATTTAAAGAGTTATACACAACCGATCATAGTATGATGTATGGTGATAATATTTGTACATGCCTCTGAAAGCATAAGAATTCTTTACTTTGTAAATGTTACTGTACAAATTTGGCATTTTGGAGCCAATAGTAGTCATCTTTACAGTGGAGATGACACTATCGATGGATGTCTAGTACGTGGAATTCATAGAAAAAATAAACTTTTGAACTATTGTAGAAGATACACTCCAAGAGACATTTTAAATCCTCAAATGAATAGTATCCATAATGGAGACGGTGTTTTATGCACAAGCATTTTTCAATGAATATTCATCGGATGCCAGCATAGTTACTTCAAATAGCGGCACATATCTACAATAACTTGCATATGATTTTAACTGGTTTTAATGCAACTATTTTTACTTTTATCCTATTTAGACAAACCTTTTGAGGATGATACGATGGCATCTGTAAATATATTGTACACTAACCAAAAATGAAAAGAAATAACGAAAGATGAATCTCTCTGGTTCAAGAATAACAGCAAAATAATCAAAAGCACGAGTAGCATTTATTGCGCAATATTTCCTCTTCTAATTCTGCCATATACTCGTACTAAGACTGTTTTTTTTTTACGTCCAACTTTATTAACTCTACGATAATCACTTCTCTATAATAGATATTGGCAAAAAAGGGGTTCTTAAGTGCATCAGTAGAAGATCTGAGCGGTAGCATATGTAATACATAATATAAAATTAGATGCCATCGTCCACTACTAAGCATTGTACAATGCAAGGCAAAAGTATGCGACCAATTTTGTTTTTAAGGGCAAAATTTAAAAAAAAACTCATCGGAAAATAAATCGAACAAGCGGACATTTTTTTTCTAATTATATTAATTTTGAAATTAAATGAAAAAAAAATTTTTTTTGGTCTCTGATGTAGCGTCACAAGTATGAGGTCATTTGGCTAGGTTTCATCTTGAGGTCATTTGGCTAGTTCAGCATTGCCAGTTGACCTAATGAAACTGATCGATTGTTAGATGGTAGAAGTTATTAGAAATTACTTTCTAATTTTTTTACTTTTTTTAAAATAATTTAGGAAGCAAATCAGGATTAAGCAGGACGTACAAAGATAGTGTGATATGGGGTTTCGGCCAGCTAAAAATAAGGATAAAGTCTACTAGGGGAGTCCGGTGTGCTCCACTGGCTCGTCAAATAGTGCGATTTACCGCTTTTGCCCAGCTTGGCATTCTGACAAATAAAATGAGGGAATAGAGAGAGCATCGTTCCGTCAATCATAGTAGCTGAAGCCCTATTGGATCGTTCCGACCACTTTTAAATATGGACAGTATTGGCTTGGTTGTTATCATATTAAAAATACTATATAAAAAAAATGCTTAAATTGATTTTTAATCAACAAAAAATAATCCTTTACGTTTGATGATAGCTTATATTCGGTCGATCAGTTTCTTTTATTTCATGGAGAATAAACAGTGTTCGTTCACTTTTATGTCTAGCTCATCCCATAAAACTTGTATGGGATTGAAATTGGGTGATTGCTGTGGGCATGTTATAATTTCCAAGATTATTATCCTGCTATAAAAATATTTAGATACTGGTCTTTAAATAAAACTCCTCCAACTCTCCGTTTATAGGAAATTACCCCGAAACCATAATCAACCAACCACCTTGCTTCAGGGTTGCACCACAGCTTCCACCAACATTTTTTCTCCAGCACTGCAAGGTACATAAATTCTTTTTTTAGGCCCAAAAATCTGACACTTCAAGTCTTCTGTCCAGAGTACATTTTTAAATCCCTCACTAATCCTAGATGTTTTTTTGTATTTTGAGGGCATAATAATGAATTTCTAACTATCACGCGTTCAAATAAACTAGCAGTTCTCAATTGCCTTTTCATCGTTGTCTAGTTCATTGGTATAAATCATCAGTGGTGGGTCATACCATAGATACATAGTATGACAGGGGTAAGATACATTAGCTCGAACCTGGCATTGATGTACCCTCATAGAAAAAATAGTCAAAAGGTGTCAAATCGCAAGATCTTGGCAGCCATCTAGCATCAGCACGTCTCGAAATAACGTTACATGATAACAATTTTCTACATCAACTCCCTTGTTTCAACTGCTGTGGCGCAAGTCGCATATCGTCCAATTGAGGCAAAAAATATTTGTTATCATCCCTTGATACCTCTTGTCATTGATAATTACCATCGCATTAGCCCCATTTCGAACGAAAAATGACGCCGCCCCAACAAAACTCTCACCAGACAAGACGTTTTTTTGTATGCAAAAGAAACTTATGGAACTGTTGTGCTTGCTTTTCATCCCAGACCTGACAATTTTAATTATTTACATAGCCTTCTAACCAAAAATTCGCTTCGTCGTTAAAGATGATTTTTTTACAAAATCTAGGATGCCTTTCTAACTGCTCAAAGGTCCAGTCAGCAAACGCCGGACACTGCGCATGGTTTACGTGGCTTTAGTTTTTAAGCCAATTGAATCACAATATTCGCCAAGTTGACATCTCGTAGAGGCCCAATTCTTGTAAAGGACTCTAGATTGATCAGTAGGGTGTTTAGACATTTTTAAATGGAATCTAAATGATTTTTTGCACTGATTCATAACTTTTGATCATTACACATCAGAAACCAAATTCCAATCAAAATAATGGATGTCTACCAGAAAACGTGCACCAAAAAAAGTAAAAACAGTTCTATAGGCATGTATTGGGTACCATTTTTTTGGATTCACATCGACTATATTGAAGAAGGAGAAGAACAATATAAATTGCTTTCCCAATCACCGTATGCTTATGATTCGGCTGCATGTGACTTTTTCCTATTAATAAAGGTAAAAAAATGGTTTCTTTAAAAGAAATTTGCGTCCAATTCTGAAGTTGTAGTCGAAAGTGAGAAATATTTTACAGAGTTTGACAAATCATACTACAATATGGTATAAGGAAGTTGGAATATCTCTGGATGAAGTATATCGAGCTTGAAAAAGTCTATGTTTAAAAATAAATCAATTTTTGTTGAATAAATTAATTCTCTTTTTAATTTATCACTAACTTATCAGACTGCCATCGAATGGATCGTTAGATCTTAAAAAAATTCTGATCGAATTCTGCTCGTGGACTCGTTCGAATGCTGTTCTATAAAATTAATGTTGGTTGAATTTTTTTTTATGTCAACAAAAATAATTAATTTTAGCAAACATTTTTCTTTAATTTTTTTTAAATTTTGTTAAATTTTTAATGAAAATATTTTTTTTTCCAATTGAAGAGTAAAAAAAACATTGTAAACGACTCGAGATTGATCGGTTATGGTCTTCATGCATATTTTGAGCTAATGCCTCAAGATTTTTGTTCGATTCAGCCCGATCGGTTTGAATTGTGTTTTGGGTAGAACGTCCGCCATAATTTTTAACGGAACGTTAGAGCACAAATTTTTATAATAAATTTTCACCATTTCAACGTATTGTTGGATCGTGTGGTTCTGCATAATTAAATCATCCAGTTTTCCATCATATAAGAATAACAAAGCTGTCATTTGAAACGTCAAAATAACCGACTGTCAAAGATTCAGCGTACCTATTGAAAAGCCCCTTACATCCGATGAAATAATATAAGTTTTCTATTTATTAAGAGTTTAAATACAAATTTCTCTAGACTTATTGTTACAAAGATTATCGCATACTTTTAGCTTGCAATGTACACGTAGTCTGGCTATAATCTTAACTGCCGCATAATTTATAGAAAATTACTTTCATTTAATTGATGATGCCCATAGACGGGAGTTGGAGTCATGATTGTTGTACTCCCATTCGTAACATACTCGTATGCATATCCACATGAGTGCTTCGATGAGTAGAGCTCAGCTCCAAGCGAAATTGAAACTTGACAACAGAAGCCAACGACATTGACCCGGATTGCTTATCCAAGATTTAACTATTACCGTTCGGGTCAAATGATGGGTTGCGACTACTCATTTTACAGGAAAGTTCGTGTTAATTCTATTGTATAATAAATAAAGATTACTGGTTCCCGATGAAAAAATCTATTCAAATAAATTTTCAATATTACGAAGAGAACAAAATCATAACATGACAGTAGGTGCCATCAGTTTAAGTCATCATAGAGTAACGACAATGCCCAGACTCTATGGATAAATTATCAAATTTGCAAAACTCCAAAGTTATTCAGATAAATATCAGCAAACTAAAGTGTTAACCGTCATCTGAATGAATAAGTTAACACCATTTTGAATGTTTACTATCAAATATGTATTTATATTGTTCAAATAAATAAATTAATCATAATCGAAAACCGTCAAATGGGAAAATTGCGAAAATACTCGTGTGTCTTATGTCGGTATTTATAATAAAATATAATTTTTATAAATGCTTAAAATTAATGAATCTTCAACAACTTTTTATTATGCAAACATCTGATGACCAACAACTAACTAACCAACCAGGTGGATTGGCAATTAAAAAACATTGAAATCGAAACTTGGATTACTAAATCTTTTCAATATTGCACTTTCGTTTACAAAAATAAACAATTTTTTTTTGCAATTGCTAATATATATATATTTATTAAGTTATAGTATTTTCTAATTCGCAAATATAGTAAACTGAACATTTGTTAAGTTAGTTAATATTAACAAAATTATGTAAATAAACTAATAAATTTATAAATAATTTTTTGATAATATTTTTAAAGAGTTTCAAATCAGTTTTGATGAAACAAGAAAATATACCAAAAAATTAATTCAATTTCATTCTATCCTCTCTCTCCTCTCAGTCTTCTCTTGACCTCATAAAAATAGCTAAACATTTTTTTCTATTCCGATTTTATGAAATTTTTCGTTGATTTTTTACAATTAAATTTTTAACAATTTGCAAACTATTGTAAAATAACTAAATTTAAAATTCATAAAAACTACAAATTAAATTCAAACGCCTTTTCTGATTGTTTTTCAATTTTTCTTATGTAAAAAAACAATTTTTTGTGGCCATAGCATTCAGAATTGATAGTTACCGTGTGGCTTGGGGTACTGTTTCGTTGAAACCACATGATGTCCCGATTAAAATCTTTAACGTCAAGCCAGAAAAAAATCTATATTTTTTTTATATATCGCACAGAATTGACGGTAACTGTCTCTACTTCTTTATTTTCAAACCTAAATACACATCTCGCAGATAAAATGGCTTTCTATAGATAATTGTGGATTTTCGGAGCCCCATATAAAAATTTTTGGTTTACTAACGTGCCCACTGGGCAAATAATTGGCCTCACCCATCGCTGAAGAAAATTTTGCGCCAAACATGGCCGCAGCAAAATCAAAACTTTTGTAGAAAATTTCTAAAATTTTAATGTAGTTCATAAAGTTAAATGGCAAATTTTAAACTAAGCAACATTTAGCTTAATGAGCTTATTTATTTAATAACTGTACCAAATTACAGGAGGGTACTTTCCGAAACGCAAAACTGATTAATCTGTATTAGCTAAAATCTGTAATAATAAAAAGTTTAAAAAAAATCAAGACTTACAAATTATAATTTTTTTTTTCAAGACTTAAATTTGAAAATTCAAGACTTAAAGAAGTTACTGTCCCTATATAAGCGACTAATAACTCTGTATTAGCTAAAATCGGTAACAATAGAAAATTTAAAAAAATCAAGACTTAAAAATTATAATTTTTTTTTCAAGACTTAAATTTGAAAAACCAAGCCTTAAAAAGTATAATTTTTCTTTTCAAGACTTAAATTTAAAAAAATCAAGACCTAAAAAAGTTATCGTCCCTATATAAAAGCCTGATAACTCCGTATTTGCTAAAATCTGTAATAATGAAAAATTTAAAAAAATCAAGGCTTACAAATTATAATTTTTTTTTCAAGACTTAAATTTAAAAAAATCAAGACCTAAAAAAGTTATCGTCCCTATATAAGGGACTAATAACTCTGTATTAGCTAAAATCTGTAATAATGAAAAATTTAAAAAAATCAAGGCTTACAAATTATAATATTTTTTTCAAGACTTAAATTTGAAAAAATCAAGACTTAAAAATTATAATTTTTCTTTTCAAGACTTAAATTTGAAAAACCAAGACTTAAAAAAGTTATCGTCCCTATATAAGGGCCTGATAACTCCGTATTTGCTAAAATCTGTAATAATAAAAAATTTAAAAAAATCAAGACTTACAAATTATAATTTTTTTTCAAGACTTAAATTTAAAAAAATCAAGACCTAAAAAAGTTATCGTCCCTATATAAGGGACTAATAACCCTGTATTAGCTAAAATCTGTTAGGATAAAAAATTTCGAAAAAATCAAGGCTATTATAAAGAAAAAATTTTCTTTTAATTACAATTTTTAAGTAATATTTTATATTTTTTCCAATAGTTTATCGAATTTTTGTCATTTAATTTTATTTGCACAATTTTTACTACCAGACATACAATAAAACTATCATTTATAATGGGGGTGATGTAATCAATTAAAATATTTAAAAAATTATCAATTTGAAAATAATTCCAATTTATAAAAAAAAAATATGAAAATAATACATAAAAACAACACAAATTGAAGAAAAAAACATTTTTACTATAAATATAAATAAATAAACGAGTATGTAAATATTCGTGAAATTCGATTTCATCTTCTATTGCATTCGATGAGAAATGCAAACCTCTTTTTCGTAATCACAATTTACTAAATGCGATAAGGTCGTGATGATGAGCTGCAATGGTGTGTGACATGAACAACCTTTAAGGCTGTTTATGTAATAAAAGTTAAATATAATAATAAAAACCAGAAGGTAAATGAAGAAAAATAACAAATAAAAATTATTTTGACAAATAGAAAGAAATATCTTAAGAATGTTCGCACAATAATCTTAAAGGCCCTGGAGGATAGTACTTGCTGGTCATATATTATTAGTTATTGTGGTTAATTGTAAACTGTATGATTAATAATAATACAATTATGATTTGATGATATATATTATAGTTATTTGATGAAACTCTACTTTAAATACGGGCAGTATACCTGAACTGAAAGCTTAAGAGATCGTGCACCGCTTTATCAGCGACACATTCTTGACACCTCTTCATTTATCGGAGATTACCTGTAAGCTACTAAAATTTCACCACCGAACAAATTGGCTTATGAAAAATGACCAGCATCAGATACTTCTTTCTTAAAAAAATCTATTGAACTAAATTCGAAGAAAAAAATTTTACAACTATCATCTTTCCATATCGACGACGATGCAAATATTTCAAAATTCAATTTTTTTATTTTTAAATCGTTTTTTTTTTTTATTATTATTTTTTTTTCTGATTAAATATACAACAATCATTAATTTTAAAAGTATTTATTAATTCTGACATTTAACTAATATTATTTGAGCGATCAATCAATCTTTGAAGAAATCATTAAATATAAAAATGCGTGACAGCATTTTGCTGATTAACCTTTACCGATGGAAAGTGAATACTCGTATTAGAACACGTATAAGCTAAGATTTGGTTTGAGGTTAGGCTCGTATTTGGTTTGAGCTTCCACTAATTACTAAGTCAGAATTTATTTTTAAGCAGAAATAATTGGATTTTTAACAGTTTTTATTTAAAATTTATATTTTATATGAATTTTTATTAATAATTTATAATATTTTTACTACTCGTAGTTTTAGAAAAATTTAGTTCAAATTAAAAAAAAATACAAACTTTTTTTAGAAGCAAAGAAAAAAAGTTTAATTTATACTTTGAAGAGTAAAGTTTAATCAAATATACTTTAAATTCCGATTTAAATATAGTTTTTTTTAATTTATTATATTTATCAAATTCTGTCATAATGTATTAATTAAATATTATTAGAATGAATGCCGCAAGATATTCTTCAGGATTCGATCCTTAAAAGGTTATTTTTAATGATTTTTTCGAACATTTTGTGCTGTAATTCGGCTATTACTTGATAAATGTTAGTTTTGAAATGCTGTTAAATTTACAAATTATCTGTCTACCAGGGGTATAAGCTTAAATCCACTGTTTGGTCATAGACCAAACATTTTTCCTTTGGTAATCATGTCTAGTTTTTTGCCAGAAAAAGAACATATGCGGGAAGGTCTGCTTTTCTGCTTCAATTTAAAGAAATCGACTGCCGAATCGCGACGAATGCTTATGGGGGCCTATGGTGACAATGCTTTATTGACTAAATTTATTAATTTTAACTTGTGACACAAGAAGCGTGAAAATCGGCCTAAGAAGGTTGAAAAGTGGATATGAAAGGTGGATATATTTCGAGAATTCTAAACGGAAGAAATCGTGGGTTGATCCCGGCCAACCATCAACATCTTCCCCAAGACCAAATCACTTCGGACGGAAGACGATGCTGTGAGTTTGGTGAGATCAGCAGGGTATCGTCTACTATGAGATGTTGAAACCTAGTGAAACTGTCAATGCCCACCGCTACCACCAACAAATGATCAAATTGCACCGTGCTCTGCGTTAAAAAAGGGCGGATTATCAACAAAGACATGACAAGCTGATTTTCATCCACGTCAACGCACTATCGCACACGTCAAATATGGTCCGAAACTACTTGGAGACACTCAACTGGAAGGTGCTACCCTACTCGGCTTATTCACCAGACGTGGCCCATTCCGACTACCACCTGTTTTCGTCGATGGGCCACGCGCTCGCTGAGCAACGCTTCGATTCTTACGAAGACGTCCGAAAATGGCTTGCTGACGTCCGAAAAATGGTTTGCCTTGAAAGAGAAGTAATTTTTTGGAATGGTATACACAAATTGCCCGAGAGATGGGAAAAATACTTTGAATAAATTTTGTTTTTGCTTCTATAAAAAAAACGTGTTTTTTTGACTAAAAAACAGCGGATTTAAGCTTATAAACCTGGTAAATATATTTGTTTGCATACACATAGATCTATATAAAAACGTCTAATCGTATGATCTTGGAGACCAATTGACATAAAAAATTTTAGAAATTATTGAACGCAGATTAAAATCCTTACGTTTAGATAAAAAAAAAACGGTCGGTAATCATACGGCCATAGTCCTCAAAATTGCCGGTAATAATTTCCAGGTTTTAATTTTTCAGGAAACAGAAGCCAATGACACCTTTCGACTAAAATACGCTACTTTTTGTGGTTACAATGGCTTATTTACAATCATTTGTGGTTTTTTAGAGCCTTTTATATAACAATTTTCCTTATAAGCATATCCAAATAGCGAAATATGAGCCTCGTTTCTGAAGTAATTTTTTTTTCGATAAATCAGCAAAATAATTTTAACGTATTATTTGATAGCTTAACAGTCCATAATATTAATTAGGAAATTTTTAAACTTAACAATAATTACCTTTACTGATATATTTGCTTCAAAATATGAGGGCTCTAACTACAAAATTTTACCTTAATGACATGTTGTTAATAATCAGGTGGAAAATAAAAACAAATTATTGTTAATATTAACAAACATTTTGGAATATTCCAAAAAAAATATTTTAAAAAACATTTTGGTAAATCGCCATGATTAATGTTGCATTTCAATAAAACTCCTATAAAACGATAAATTTGGTTAGTAAATAGTAAAAACAATAAATTTTTAGCAGATAAGACAAGGTCAACTATTTAGTATTTTAGCTATGATTAAGATAATATTTAATCAACAGAAAAAAAAGAACGTTCAATTTATTCCAAATTTTATTTGAAATTTTCGTTGTATTTTTTGTTGTTGTTGTTAAATATTAAAAACTAATAAGTGAATACATCTTTCGTGCAATTGAATATAATTATAAATTTTACAATGAAAAATATTATATACTATATTTTTTTCTGCAATAGTTTCACACGACCAAAGTATTTAGTAACTTCTACTAACTGTAAAAATATAATACTAAAAGTTCGTGTGCAAATTGACTAACTACGGTGCTCAACGATCATCGACCTAATCAGCTGAGAAAAATGAAGTCTTGAATACAAACAAAACATGAAATTAAAGGTCATGAGAGACTCGAATATATCTTGTCTTGTATTTTACGTTAAATCAGAATATAAACATAAAAGATATTTTCTCCAATAGTACAAAGTTTATAAATAATTATTTTCAGATTTTGTATACATAGCAAAACTTTAAGAATTAATTCGAAGAAAAAAAAATTGCCAAAATAACACCTAAAAAATTTTGTACATTTTTAAACCTAAATAAAATTTATTATATAAGAAACTACAGATTTTATCTAAGAAAAAGTATTCAAATACTTCTGAAAATTTTTTTGTACAATTTTCAAAAAAATTAGACCAAACAAAAAATTTGGAAAAGTTATGCAAACTGTTTTTACGACTCCAATTAGACTAAAGATTAAAATTATAATTTAAAAATTTCTATAGATATCCTAATTTTATTCTTTTATTTGAACCAAAAATCTAGAAAGAAATCCTCTTTAAAATATTAAATATCCTAAAAATTTTACAGAAAAGCATGAAAAGTGTTTGGTGGAAAACTGTTTTTTTTAGAAAAAAATTCTAATTAATCGAATGTGTTAAATTTAAATAAATAAAAACCATTATTATTATTTTATAATTTATAATAAAATTAATAATATTGGGTCAGTAGGGCAGCAAAGAAGCTAGTAGGCGTTTGAATTATACGTCCAATAAGCGAGAGTATAAATTTGTAAACAAATGAGGTCTTTGACATCGACCTAAATATTTATGTGTAGACAAAAACAACACCAATGACCTTGACCGATATAAAAATAAACTATGTCATGAACATTGCATCCTCTGTAAGCAATCGAGGCAAGGTCGTAATATAATGGTAAAGGACATTGATCGTATTTGTTTATAAATGGGTCAAGGTCATTGACATTATTAACTTAGATATTTCTTATTTTTATTAAAAAATGACCGTTTCTGCTTATATATAAGATCAGGACATTGACATAATTTTTTCAGTAAATGATCCGCAGCCTACAATATTATATTTATTTATAATGAGCTTGGGGTATTGAACTCATATGCTTACGCTATATTCAAGGTTATTGAGCTCGTTTGTTTATATTGTATATGATTCCAGTTAAACCTTAACTATATATAAGTTAACATCAATGAATTTTTTTCTCGCAAAATATCTCAATTTGAGGACGTAAGTATAAGAACAGTCTGATAAGTCAATGATAAATGCAAGAAATACAGCTGATAACACTAAAAAAATATTTCTTTTATAACTTGGTGTTTTTAGAAAGGCGTCATGCAAAATCTTTTTAACATGTATTTATTTGTTTAGTTTTGACAGCCACTTAAAGCAGACAAGATTTGTTTCTTTTTTTTAATATGAAAAAAAGTGAATGTTTTGCGTTAATAAAACACTTTTTTTTAAGGGGAAAAAAATTTCTGAAATCAAAATCAAGCTTCAAAAGTATAATTGGGATTCCTCACTATCGTATGGAATGATTTAGAAGTGTTTAACTAAATTCCACAAGTGACGTTAAGCGCCGAAGACGTCCAATTTACATCACTACCGAAGAAATGATTGATAACATCCATGATATCATTTTAAAAGACCAGCAAAAGAAAGTGAATGTGATAGCGAACATGGTAAACATCTGAAAAGAATGTGTAGGCAACGTCTTACATGAAATTTTGGGTATGATGCCGCGTTTGCTAACATCTGACCGAAAACGTGTTCTTGTAACAACTTCAATGGAGTGTTTGGACATTTTTAAGTTGAATCTAAATGATTTTCTGCATCCATTCATAGCTGTAGATGAAACATGGATTCATTATTATACATCGGAAACCAAAATCCAGTCAAAACAATGGATTTTTACTAGAAAACGTGCACCAAAGAAAGTCAAAATGGTTCTATAGTCAGGAAATGGGTACCGTTTTTTGGGATACAGATGGTATAATCTTCATTGACTATATTGAAAAAGAAAAAACGATAACAGGACAATATAATAATGAAATTAAGACAAAACAACCAAAGTTAGCAAAAAAAAAGTATTTTTCATCATAACAATGCACATTTATCGGTAATTGTTAAAAAACATGAAAAAATAGCTTGTTGGATAGAAATTTGCGTCCAATTCTGAAGTTATAGTCGAAAGTGAGGACAATTTTAAAGAGTTTGATAAAACGTATTATACAGATAGTATAAAGAAGTTGGAATATTGTTGGACAAAGTGTATCAAGCCTGAAGACAGCTATGTTAAAAAATAAATCAGTTTTTGTTGAATAAATTAATTCTTTGTTTCATTTATCACTGACTTATCAGACTGCCACCGAATGGATCGTTAGATCTTAAAACCAAATTTTGCTCCGAACTCAGCAATTTTGCCATTAATCTCCAATCGTAGACTTGTTCGAATGCTGTTTTAGAAAACTAATGTTGTTTGTTTTTTTATTAAATTAACAAAAATAATTAATTTTAGCAAAAATTCTCTTTTAATTTTTTTTGAAATTTTGTAAAATTTTTAATGAAAATAATTTTTTTTCAAATATTTTTCTTCAAAAAGATTTGTTTTGTTAGATTTTTTCTATTATGATAATAAATTACTCATCTAAATAGCATTTATTTTTTACATTTAATAACATTTAAATGTAATTTTTTTATAATAATATTATTTATTCATTTTAGTTTAAATTTACGTTAGAATTGTTAAATTGAAAATTTCCAATTAAAGAGTTAAAAAAAAAACATTATTCAATTAGAATTATTCTCGTTGACATTGAACTTTTTCAAAGTAATATTAACTTATACACAAATTTTTTTTGAAACCACAACTTTGAGGAAGTATCTATTGAGCATCTTCGTAATTGTAATCTAAGCTAATTAAAATCAAATCATTTTTTTTCTCACATTCTCCAATATATTTCCATGATTCATAGAAACTTGCAATTCTTTGTTTGTACAAAAAAGGAAAAATACTACAAGTCATTGTAAAATGTTTTCAAATTTCGCATAGAGAAAAAATGGATTAGGACTTTTATAAAAAGGTAATGGTCATTCAAAAAAAAAGAAAAAGAAAACACTTTTAAAAAAGGATTGAAATTTTGAAACAAATCTCTTATATATACGGAAAATGAAGAAAATTTTTAAAATACCAATAATAATTCGGTATTCAAATAAATGTTTTGTAAGATTTAATTAAATTACAGTTGAAAATCTACAGCCAGAAATGTCTAATTGCTAATTTCGTGCCACATAATGCCTCTGGCTACATTATCCATTAGGACGCAATCTTCATCACATCATTGACTATTTATCTACTATTCGAAAAATATTTAATGTGATTGCGATAAATAACTATCTGAAATTAAGGATTTTTTTCATTGTCAAATCTTACAAACTCAAATTTAAAATTAGAAATTACTACAGGTACTTCTAAAATTGACAAAATGCCTGACAACATTTTTTTTTTCAATGCCACGTCCCATCTTTTCTGCACAATTTAACATTAACTGATTATGACCACTATGAGCATATCAGCTTATGAGATAATGAAGATTTTTATTACTTTCCTGATTTTCTTTTTTATATATAATATTTTAACTATGTTCATTAATAATAAATATCTACGAGGTACGTGATGGAGACTCCAAAAGAGATGTTTCACAAAATTAAAGTTCAAATGGTGCAAGACTGATGAAGCTACTTGAACTGTCAACAATTGCATTCGCCAGTTAATTTATACTTGTATTCAACCTTTGTTGATTTAGTGATTATTTTTAATAATAATAATTAATAAGATTTTTTTTTTGCAGATTTCTTAAATTCAGAAATTTTGGAAAAATCATAAAAATTAATTGATGAAACGTGAGGGATATTTGGAAATTTATTTCACTTTGAACTTTTGCAGCAATTTTTTTGTTTATTAATATTTTGCAGTGAATTCAAATATTTTCCTTAAAAAAAATTTATTTGTTTGAGGTCTAAATGTGTGTTTTTTCCAGAAATTTACAATGTGTACTTTGTTTTCTTAATTGTTCATAATTTTTAATATATTTGAATATATTTGTTTTAGGATTGTTTTTGGAGAATTTTTTATTTTGATGTAAAAAATTTTTTTTTAAACTATTTTGGTGGTTTTTTTATTAATTTTTTAAAGTTTTGATTAAATTTTTTTTTGGATTTCCTAAAATTTTGTTGTTGTTTCTAAACGTGAGATAAATTACTATATTTTTTATTTGTTTATTCCTTTTAATTTGTAAGATTTAATATTAATATTTCTAAAAGTTCTATATTCATTTAGCTTTTGGATATTTTGATAAAAACCAATCAAAATAAAATTAATATTATATTTTATTACTAAAAAAAAATCTAATAAAATATTAGACAATTTGTGTTTAGAAGAGTAAAATTTATTAAAGTACACTTTAAATTAATATTTAAATATACAATAATAATTTTATTTTATTTTTACTGCTTAATAAATTTTACTTTGAGGTAGTTTTTTAAGAACTTTTAGCCAAACCCTTGATGGATGTTGGTATTTAAACACAGCTAAAATTGAAGTATTATCTACTCAGACAGGATTTTTTGTTCGAAAAAGTCGTCAAAAATTACCTCAAAAGGATTATCTTCTTCATTTTTAAATAATTACGGGCCAATAACACCTTTCGACCAAAGTGCACACTAAACAATCATTTTTCGCAGATACGAGGTCTGTTCAAAAAGTATCGTGAATTTCCGCGGGTTACGTATATTCGATTTTCGATTTTTTTGTGGCGTTATGTTGGTACTAATATCTCTCACTTTTGCCGACAAGTTCGGCCATTTTGAATGTTCAGTTAATTTTTGACAGCTGCTTTGCTTGCACTTGTTTTGCCTCGTCTTCGATTTTTGCCCATTCCAAAAAATGGAACAAAGAATCTGTATTAAATTTTGTATGAAAAACACCGAAAAAAGAGCGCCAAGTTCAAAATTTTACAAAATAAATAATTTTTGAAAAAACACAAAGAACAGACCTCGTACAATAGCTTTTCAACAGTCAGATGTGGGTTTTCAGAGCCCAATTTGTAGGCATTTTTTATATTGACGTATCCTTTGAGCAATAAATGGGCCTTGTAACTGAATAAAATTTTGTTCGAAAGGAACAAAAAATTTATAATTAAATGCATTTTAATCCTTTACGAGGTCTGTTCAAAAAGTATCGCGAATTTCGTGTTTTTTCAAAAATTATCTATTTTTTTATGAATATCTATTTTGTCCCCTTCAAAGTAATCCCCACCAGATATTATACACTTGTGCCAACGTGCTTTCCAATTCTCGAGGCACTTCAAAAAATCATTTTTTGTGATCCTGTTCAGCCCCTCCTTCGATGCCGTCTTTATCTTCTCAATCATAGCGCAGGGTCGTCCTTTCATGGGGCACTTCAGTTTCGGAAACAAGAAAAAGTCACAGGGGGCCAGATCTGGGGAATATAGTGGCTGCGGCATTATTAATGTGTTGTTTTTGGACAAATATGGCAAAAGCCAATTTACTTCTTCCACAAATCCGGGCGTTTCTGGAGGATTATTTTGCGCAATTAGCGCATAACTTACAGGTAATATTCTTTATTGACCGTTCTACCCTGTGGCAAGAACTCATGATGCCCCTGCAATCGAAGAAAACTGTAAGCAAAACCTTCACGTTCGACCGAACTTGGGGCTTTTTTCGGTGTTGGCTCGTGCGGCAGCTTCCATTGGAATGATTGAGTTTTGGTTTCCACGTCATAACCATAAACCCATGATTCGTCACCAGTTATGACCCCCTGAAACAAATTTGGCTCATCGCGAACAGAGTCCAACAGCTCCTTAGCAATGTTAATGCGATGCTGTTTTTGGTCGAAATTGAGCAAAAATCGAAGATGAGCCAAAACACGTGCAAGCAAAGCAGCTGTCAAAAATTAACTGAACATTCAAAATGGCCAAATTTGTCGGCATAAGTGAGAGATATGAGTACCAACACAACGCCACAAAAAAAAACGAAAATCGAATATACGTAACCCGGAAGAAATTCAAAATTCCCATTAATTTTTGAACAATCTTCGTATATAAAATGGCAAATTTAATTCTAACTAAATAATTTAAATGCATATTATTTAATTCTAAATAGTTATTAAAAATTTAATAACTATTTAGAATTAAATAATATCCATATTTAACTGCTGTCAACTACATATAAATCTTTTTATTGTTAGCATGTGACTTTATTGTATTATCTTAAAATAATAATTTCAGATCTTCCCATTAAAAAGTGCTAATAAAACACCGCATTTTTTTTAAGGTCATATTTCAAAGAGCACTTTTACATAATATCATCGCTACCATAAATTTTTGGTGGGTTCAAGGTAAATTTCAGTAAATAGGAAATTACAGTAAGATTACTTAAAATGGAAGGCGTGTTAATGTACGATATGCAATCTTATAAGTGTGAATCCAAACATGATAAATGGCTTTTTACTCCAAAATCATTCACATTAAAGCATCGTGAAGTTTTCGAAATTATACCTTATTGACTAGTAATATTATTTGTGAATATCGAACAATTAAATAATTGGAATAACCCCAGTTATAGTAACGAATACTATATATCTCCACTCTGAGTACAGTAGAACGTACGCAACATAAGGCATCCTCATTCTGGCATTGATGGTTTCATCTTTAAATGAAAACTTATTATACCAATTAGAGAAAAATCGATTTTCTTTTGTTTTGTATTTTTTTCGATTAGTAATTATTTTTGAACTTTAAATTTTTCTATGACTACCCGGATTTTTTTTCCACCTCTCGTGTGTATGTACATATGTTCTGTGAATTTTTTCACTTACCTTCAAGCTTCTTTTCAACCCGATCTCTTGTCATTCCATGAGCGAAACCATAATTTACTGGACATTTGACAGCCCGAACATATAGGAATGTTGATCGAATCCATTCCATAGCCACTTCAAGATCGGTGATTGTTTGCAAGACGATCTCTGAGTTCAGATGTTCGGCTAAGTGTTTATGAAGATGAGACTCAATCGGTGTACAACCATCCATAAGATTCTCATATTTTTTCTGTAATTGGAAAAAAAACCATTTCAACTTGAAAACAATATTATTAGTGAACTTGAGATAAAAATATCTAGAAAAAATTCCATATATTAATCGTTTATCAGATATGAATATGTTGGAATGGCGTGCAATATTGTTGCAAGTGATTAATTATTATCATACCAAGGGAATGTGCATATTGGGGGATGCTTACGACTAGTAAGTCAATTTGTCATTGACTGGACAAAGATGACATTCCATCATTTGTTTTTCTTGAATTTTTAATATTTTCAGTTTTTTTATTTTTAATTACTATTTTCTTTAAATTTAAAATTTTTTCTATAATACTTTCTAAATTTTTGGAAATTTTTAGAAATGGTTTTTACTGAAATTTCCAAAGATTTAAAAAAAATATTGTGGGTAAAATTTTAACAGTTTTTTGCTGATTTTCTAACAAAATATTTTATCAAAATCTTAATCATTATAAAAATTATCATTGAGTGCATATGCTTAATGATTCTCCACCTTTTCTTCTGACTATTTTTATTTTCCTTAAAAATTATCAAAAGTTTCTCCTTAAAAAAAAAAAATTTTAAAATAAAAGCAGTTTCATATAAAAAAAACAGAAGAATTATAATTAAAATTCTTAGAGTATATCGGGACTCTTAAAATCGATTATTAAAACTATCACAGGAACTGCATTATCGATGGATGCTCATTCTGTATCAATCTAAAAATTTTAGAACATTTCAAATTAGATTAAATATTTTAGTCATTTTAGTTTTTTTTTACATTTTCTATATTTAACAAAAGAAAAAAAAAACAATTTATTTTTGATTACTTTTTTTTTTAAATTTAAATTTTTTTTTTCTAATATTTTCTAAATTTCGAAAGTTTTTGAAATGGTTTTTACCGATATTTCCAGAGAAACAATTTTAAGGGATTTTTTGTTGATTTTCTAGCAAAATGTTTTTTTTCAAAATCTTAGTCGTTATAAAAATTGTCACTGAGTCATTATACCAAATTCTCCACCTTTCCTTCAGCCTATTTTTATTTTCCTTAAAAATTTATCTATAAAAAAAAGTCTAAAATAAAACCAGATTTAGATAAAAAAATAGAAGAATTATTATTAAAATTTTCAGACTATTAAACTACCCCGAAAACTGCATTATTGACCGAATTATTTCGAATATTTTAAATTATATTAGATATTTTAGCCATTTTAGTTTTTTTGCATTTTTTTTCATATTTAACAAAAGAAAAAAATCACAAAATCATTTAATGATCTTAGAATTCTTTCCTAACATATAAAAATTGACAAACAATTATTCAAATTTTACTTCGAAAATCGAGTTAAATAAGAAAAAATTCAAAATTCCGATTTTGACAATAAAATTTTTTTTTATATTGCCTAAATTTGGTTATTTTCTTGTACAGAAAATATGGAATTATTCGAATGGCTGCCAGGAAACCTCTTACAGGATGTTATGTTCTATATTTAAGTTTGGAAGAAAAATGGGATAACCTTTCTTTGTTACCTGGGTGGAAGTAAAATTTGGTTTTGGACGTGAAGTGCTAGAGGAGTAGATTAGCCACTCAGAAGACAAGGATTAAAGGTAGGCATATTTAAAGTTGTGATTAAGGCGGGGGGGGGGGTCTCCTTTAAACAAATGGCTACTATAGCCTTAACACCCTAACCTAATGAATACAGTAACCTAATGAATACTCTTCCGAATGGAAGAGTAGGAGATGTTGACTAGGTGGAGTTGATTACCAATGCCATTCCCCTTCCCGCCCTTGGCACTTCTGAGTAGATGTGGCAAGTGCTCCCATTATTTTGATCAACACTTTTAATTTTTCTTTAATTCGTTCTTATTTGCTCTTTCTCAAATATATATTTATTTGTGTACATTACAAGATTTTATTTTAGATTTTTTTTACATGGTTCGGATTGTCCGATTTGTGTCAAATATGCACCGCTTTGCTTAATAATTTTAAACTTAACTTCAAATGCATCTCTCATAGAAGTCCTGGTCTCTATTAGCGAAAAACTAAACTTAGAAATACTTTCACAATCATCTTATCACTAAGGAAATTTTGCAATGATAAAAAAAGATGCTAATAGCTTGGTGCCAGGTCCGGACTATAAGGAGGATGCATAAGAACGTGCCAACCAAGCTCCCGGAATTTCTGGTGAGTCACTATAGTCTGGAGTTGTCCTGATGGACCAATTTTGTCCGCTTCTGGTTAATCGCTTACTTTAAATGGTCCAATTGTTAATAGTAGAGGTCCAAATTTAGTGTTTTATCATATGGATTCCTTTCTAGTGCCACGAAATGCACAGCAAAATCTTCCTGACCAATAGTCCTGATTTGGCCACTGTTTAGGCCGATTCTGACTACGATTGTCTATGCCATTTTGTTTAAGAAATGTGCCAATTTCGTTCCATTTGTCCAAGGCTTCGCAGATCGAAATTCGATCCATCATGTTTTTTTTTCGTCAATTCGTGTGGGGCACCCAAACATCGAGCTTCTTTTTGAATCTAGCTTTATGCTGCTCCTGGGTAATGTTACGACTGCTAACATGTCAGTCTACTTTGATCATTTGCATGATTTTATCGACATTTTCGACAATGGGTCTACCTTTGCGAGGTGTATCTTTAACCTCGAAAATACCAGAACGGAATCGACACAACTAAAATTGCGTGTAATTGGCTGTGGCAGTATCGGGACCATAAACACCATTCAGAATTTCGGCGGCTGCCTGGCTTGCATTTTCGCCTTTATCAAAATAAAACTGTTAAAAAATACCGAATTTTCTCTTTGTTAGCTTCCATATCTTACACCCTATAACTCACAACTATATCGACAATCAAAAAACTGTAAAAGGGTTTTTTTTATTATAGTACGGAATGTCACCAACGAGCATAAGTCCGAACATATTTGATCAATACCTTACGAGATATATTGATCACTACAGCCATCTAGCGAAAAAATCCCCAAACTAATTGTTTTTGTATTCACTTCTATTTTTTTTTAATTTCACAATTTTTTTCATATTATTTTTATTCTTTTTGGGTATTTTATCATTAATAAATTCATAATAATATTGTTAATGATTAGAAATAACTTTTTTTCTCTTTGCTTTTAATTAACATCTTCGGATTAATTTGGTTTTCTCTGTGGTTCCAAATAAAAATAAAACAATTGTAAATTATACGATGATCAAAATTCGCATAGAATATACAATATTTAAATAAATAAATATGGTTTCAGTTTAATAGCCTGCACAATATATTTAACACACAAATTTATCAAATTTCACCACAGGTCATCACTCTGTGACCCTCATTTTTAAGGGTCTAAGCAAGAGAAAGCGAACCATGCGAATTTTTTCCCCTCTTCTGCCTTGTTATGGTAAATTCCCCTATTCAACGTGCCAATTTCGTTTATCCGGTCAAGCAGTTTAATTTCAAGCAGTCCGAAGCCGGTCGAAATTGAACTACTCTATCTGACCAGCTTTTAGATAATTTTCTATGGGTTTCTTATATATTTAAGGCTGTAACTCCTCTATTGCTTGCAGGATGTTGATTTTAGAATTCTCTAAAGTTAAAAAAAAAATTATCTGCCCAAACACGATTAATCACAATTTTTCTTTCTTTATTTGTTTGTATATAAGGTCCCTAGGAAATGCGTCAGGAGCCACGACAAAGATATCATTTGGCGACCTGTAAGTGTACACATGGATTAGAGGTTGATAGATCCATTATAGGTGGTTAAATTTTGTAGAGCATTTTATCTTGTTTTAATAGATTAAAAAGAGAACCTTGAAAAGGTATTGAGTGATATAAAAGCTCCACAATGCCGGAAGTGTCATTAGAAAAAAAATGTTGGGTTAGGTGACTTTCCGTTAGCAGATTATGGATGATAGTGACTTTAACGTTACAACAAGAGCAGCTGGGAAGAGGATAATTTCCGACAACACTATAATTTTTAAACTACAAAATGAATATTCCCATATTAACAAAAAGCCCCTTATTCGTCGTTAAATAAAAAAAAAATGTTATTATATATTCTATTATTACAAAAGAGTGTATTTTTTTTTAAATAGAAAATTTTTTTACTACAATATAAATTATTCAAGTAGCCATATTATTATTTACAATATGTTTTTTTTTAGTACCTCCCTTGTAAAGATAAATAAGTGGTCATTAAAATAATATTATTAAAAACACCTGTAAATTAATTTCATTATTACATAAATATACGAGAACGTACGAGTTTCTATTTTATTTTGTATTGTCAATAAAATTAACTTATTGCAATAAATCTTTTATATTCCATTTATAGACTTTTGAAAATCTCAAAGTTCAATTTACACATTCTAAGATAATACATGTATTTAGTTATGTACACATCTCTATATCGGTGGAAATAGGAAAAAATCATTCAGAATTACTTTCGTAATCAATTAGCAAACTAGATGTACTTACCTCACAGTTGAAGTGTGGAAATACATAAATTTACGGGTAGAGAACAGAAGAAAAACTCACAATTACAATTTAGTTACCCAGCGCATACGGGCTACTTAGCTGGTCGTCGCCATGATTTTTTATTTCTATTTAGTCGGATTCTTGCGATTTTTAATTGTCTTCTTTGCCATATTAAATTGTATTGTTTTAAGTCTGATTGCAAAACGATAACGAAATCTAGACATGAAAAATCGCACTAACCGTAATAAAAAAAAATACCATTAAACACAGGTGATAGTAATTGTGATCTACTCGTAAACGCTGTGGAAATGCTACCAGTTTTCTGTTCGCCCTGCACAAATCACCCGCTACCAACTTCACACACAAATATAGCCCATCCATTTTACTATGAGCAACTTAGCTATCAATCGTCTACAATTAAGACTTAGAAGAAAAAATAAAAACTTTAAAATAAAAAATAAAGTAGCGAAAATAGACTTTTTTTAAAGTTTATATTTCTAAAAGTATTTATATGCAAATTACAATTTTTTTTACTCAAAAAAAAAATAAAAAAATAGATACTATTTAAGGGCATACGGTATTTAGGAATTCAAAATAAAATAAGAAAACAAATTCACTATTCTAGTAGAGGGAACAAATATGTTGTCAAATTAAAATGTTTGAAAATAATCGTGAGAATTTTTATGAATTACGAATGCAATTTTCACACCCACATCGATTAATTATTATCGCCACTTTGATTTTTATTTCTGCACATTTTTACTAATAATTAAACCAGTAATCATATTTTTATTTATTGGAATAAATTTTTCTTAGATAATTTGGGGAACTTTTTTTAATAATTTCCCCAAAATGGAATGCAAAGCCTTCTGTTTGGTATAGAGTGTAGAATGAAACTTACGAACTGAACAACCAAATTTTTATAAATAAAATTTTTTTTGAGGACCTTAAAAAATCTTTTTTTACGGATTTCTACTCAAAAGCGCGTAAAATGTTTGTAATTTATAAAAACCTAGACTACTGCGTAACATGAATTTTTATGCACATTTTTGTAATATTAAAAAATCTAGAAAGATTTTTGTCTGGACCATATATGGTCACAAGCTACACAATAATATATTTCCAGGTTGCATAATTTTGTGTGTTGACTTCTAAGATCGTGAGATTTGACGCCGTTGGACTGTTGCTGTACTATTACAGTCATATAGGGTTACATCAGAGCTATGTTCTCAGCAAAATGTAAAAGTGACATGAGCACATTTTTTCTCATCTCTCCTTATCCTGCACCTATCAAAAAAGATACCTAAGAAATTGATGTAATTTTGCTAAAATAGTTGTCAGATTTTTATGCTAAATAAGTATAGCGTATCGTTGCGGTAAGAATGTCATAGTGACAAAGAATATCATGGTATAAATACGAGGTCTCTTCAAAAAGTATCGCAAATTTTGTGTTTTTTTCAAAAATTATTTATTTATTCATGAATATCTATTTTGTCCGCTTCAAGGTAATCCCCACTAGATATTATACACTTGTGTCAACGTTTTTTCAAATTCTCGGAGTATTTCAAAAAATCATTTTCTTCTTCGATGATGTCGTCGATGCCGTCTTTATCTCCTCATACGTAGCGTAGCGTCGTCCTTTCATGGGGCCTTTCAATTTCGGGAACAAGAAAATGTCACAAGGAGCCAGATCTGACAGTGGCTGCGGCATTATTAGTGTGTTGTTTTTGGACAAAAATGGCAAAAGCCAATTTTTGTTCTTCCACAAATCCGGGCGTTTCTGGCGGATTGCTTCCCGCAACTTGCGTATAACTTGCAGGTAATATTTCTTATTGACCGTTCTACCATGTGGCAAGAACTCATGATACACCACGCCCCTGAGATCATAGAAAACTGTAAGCAAAACCTTCACATTCGACCGAACTTGGCGCTTTTTTCGGTCTTGGCTAGTGCAGCAGCTTCCATTGGGATGATTGAGCTTTGGTTTCCACTAAAAACATAACCATAAACCCATAATTCGTCCCCAGTTATGACCCTCTGAAGCAAATTTGGGTCGTCGCGGACAGAGTCCAACAGCTCCATAGCAATGTTAATGCGATGCTGTTTTTGGTCGAAAGTGAGCAAAAATCGAAGACGAGCCAAAACACGTGCAAGCAAAGCAGCTGTCAAAAATTAACTGAATATTCAAAATGGCCGAACTTGTCGGCATTAGTGAGAGACATGAGTACCAATATAACGCCATAAAAAAATCAAAAATTTTCTATACGTAACCCACGAAAATTCGAAATTCGCGATACTTTTTTAACAGACCTCGTATAATAACCAATTAGACCTTGAATGGTACCCTGAGGAACACCGGCGGTGATAGGATGAATGTCAACATACTCATTATATTAGCATACTGAAAATATCGATTTGAAAGATAGAATTTTAAAATATGAGAACAATCAGGGGGTAGGAGTCGGTGCAGATTCCAAAACAGCACAGGGTGTGTGTCATACGTGGTTGGAACCATACAAAATGACAAGAAATACACCTGGGCCAGTATTCGAAAACTTGTTGAAGAGCATTTTTGGTATTAAATTTATTATATTTTAATAAACTTTGTTTCAAATGTTCAGAAATAATTTTTTTAAATTAATTGTACGCGAAAATATAAATTTTTTTATTATTAAATACCGAAATTTTTGAATAAATAATGTCGCCATTTTTATATAATGAAATTCATCTCACTATTTTTTGTTTTTTTTTTAAATTTAAATTATTTAAAAAAATGTTTATTAATTTTTTACTTAAATTATAACTAAACTATTTGTAAAATTACATTATAATAATTGTTTTTTTTAAAAATATTTTTACTAATTAAATTCATAAACAAATGTCAGGCAAGTATACTAGTAGGGCGTTTTTTTTTTCTTAAAATAAACTTTTAATAAAATATTTATTAGTTTACATAAAATGAAAAATGTTTGTTGTAATAAATTTCAAAACTCTTAGGAAATTTACAAATTACAATACAAAACCTGCCTATAGAATGAAAATCAATAGCAAAACAATACAAACAATAAAAAACTAATTATCTTAAAATTAATCTATTTTAAGTAATCATAAAACAATAGTTATTTACAAATTATGCTACTATTTGGTAGATCAATTGTTATTTTCATAATAAACATCTATTTAAATTCCACTTAATAGTTAATAGAAAGAAGAAAAAAATTCAATATTACAAGTACTTTGAACAAATTTAGTATCATCTACCGTAGGAGAAAAAAAAACTGATCCCCAAATTTTTTTTCATGGTCCAAATATAAACTTTGAAGATTTCTCTTTCGATTCACTTATGTACTTACTACCATAGTTTTGATTATGAAAATCAAATTAAAAAAGCTTATTAGATGTCAGACTTCTAGTTTATTTAGAAATTTTTATTTAGTCATGCCCTTGAAGATGCAAAAGTAGTTTTACTTAATCCGAAAATGTTATGCAATCCAAAAATTTTATTTGGAAAAAAAAAAATATAAAAAATTTTTTTTGAATTAAATTTGATTAAATTTTGGTTTTTTGTCGATTTAAATAAAAAATATGCAGTATTTTTAAGAATTTTCTTACTTTTTATTTTTAAGTTTTTTAAAAAAAAATAATTAATATAAAATATGAGCAAGGATACTATCACTTTTATAAACAAAACTACTACAATATTAATACTAGCAAAAATTGTATCCGATAAGACCGTTGACATTTTCTAATTACAAAATTTTAAGTTCAAGGTGTGTCAGTGCATTGATAGTAATGTGGCAATACTGTGGACAAAGTGGGACCCAAAGAGTACGATAAGTGAAGTTGTGTTTTTGTAGACTGTTACAAAAAATAGGCACGGCGAAATTTGGAGAAACGATGTGTCATTAAATTTGGGTTTAAGACTGATGGAAGCTGCAAGTTTGACTTATGAAAAGTTACAACATGGCTTAGAGAAACATTTCTTATTAATAGCATATATTTTTCGATGGAATAATGCATTTTTAGAGAGTCAGGGAGCAGTTAAAGGCATTCATTTCGGAACTCCACTCAGAGAGACACTCAACTTTGAAAACTGATAAATATGTGGAACGCCACCCTCTTGTGCATTCAGCACAAAGTGTTAACCAAGTTTTTTATAAAGAATTTCTTGAAAGAATCAGGAGAAAGGTTCTTTGTATGAGATAGGATATTGCCATGAAAACGCCACCTACCATACCCTACGTGCTTCTTCATCAAAGAGCTTCTATAGGAAAAACAGATTCCTTTGGTTCCCCAGCTTTGCTATTCATCTGGTCATAGTTTATGAAACTTTATTTTTGTTCCTCAAGATCAAAAAAATATTTGAAAGGGCATCATCTTAGTAATGTCAATAACATCCAAGAAAGTGTAACCTAAAAGTGAAAGCTATTCCAGTTAAAGCCTTCCAGCACTGCTACGACGAGTCATCAATAAGACCTCCGCCGATGTATTCGATTAGTCGAAAAAGTTCGTGGCTTTTTTTATTCACGAACTTTTTCTACTAATCGAATACATCGGTGGAGGCGTTATTTATCACTCTGATTTAGGTGTTTAAAGTAGAGACTCCTAAATCAGAGTTTTAAAATCAATTTATTCAAACCAAATATGCTTCATCATTATGGACAATGTTTTGCCTTTTTTTTGGGCAGAGCCATGATTCCATCAGTAAATAACTTTTGTGGTTTCTGGTTGAAAAATTGAATCAAGGGGCTTTCACAGGCCTTGGTTTTATTAAGACAGTTCTGCAGGTAATCTCATTAAGACATCAAAACTTCCCAGGCAATCTCTCTTAATTTTTAGCAAGTCATCTAAGTTGTGTGCGATCGAGCATTATCATGGTGGAAGACGACATCCTTACTATTGATCTAATTTAGCCGTTTTCTCTCAATCGCTTGGCGTAATATCGTAAGTTGTTCACACTAGAATACCGAGTTAACAGTTTGACTAAACGATAACAGTTCATAATGAACGATTCCCTTCAAGTCTCACCATACATACAGCACAACCTTATTGGCAGTCAATCCTGGCTTTAAAATTGGTTGTGATCGTTTATCCCTCTTTGTCCATGATTTCTTTCAAACAATATTCTCGTATTTTAACCATTTTTCATTGTCTGTTATTGTTTTGCTTCTAAAATGGCTCGATTTTATTGCGCTTCAGCAGCGTATCACAGATGTTCAGTCGGTCCATCTTGTTTTTCACACGCAATTCATGAGGTATCCAAACATCGAGTTATGAATATTTAATTCATAAGATTTTCAAAAATTTCATCACTTTTTTCGGTAATTGGCCAACTAAAAGGAGGTCTAATACAGCGCCTTTAACATAAACACCAACAATTTTTTCATAAGCCTACAGATAGGTTGTTGCTCTTGTCGAAATGGTATTGTAAAATACAGCGAATTATTTTCTTTATTCCGGTCCATTTTTGAGCTTGAATAATATTTTTTATACTAAACCGACCTCAAATTTTTTTTTACGATAAACAAAGTTCTAAGTGTCACCTTTCAAACATGCATCTGATATTATCATAATGCGAATAGTGGCTACTGAGTTATATGCTTTTAACTGCATCTGTCGGGAATCGCCATGAACTTTTTCGACTAACTAATATCTTCTCAATGGAACTATTTACTTTGAAGCCAGTTTAAAGAGGATAACATTGATATATAAAAAATTTCTACTGCAAATTCAATTCCATATATCTCACAATCTAACCATATAAGTGAAGATATAAAATGTTCAATTAAAAATTTTAATAAATTTTAAGAGATATCAACTATTGTAATAAGAAAACAAAACTGTTACGAAATAATTGTGGGTGTTAATATGAATACTTGTACTTATAAAAGATGAAAGTTTCTTCAATTGTCATAGATTTCTCTATTATAAAATCGTAATTTGTAGATATTCTTTTATTATGATATTTTTCTTGATGATAGTTTAACATTCGTATTCAAATTAGATGCAGATGTATAGATAGATTTTTTTTTAATATTTTCTATTGAGTATGAATAAATACCCTCTAAAAGTATTATTTTACTTAGTCCAAAATTGAATATTAGTTGCCTAAAATTATTATTTTTATACACACCAACATCTTCCTTAAGACCTCTACATCATCTTTATTCATTTTTAATACTTCAATGTTTAATATCATACCATCTACACATCACAAATAATATTTTTAATTATAAATCGTTAATCGTTTCCATTTAATATGCAATCTCCACAATATTTCTAACACAATCAATATGCATGCAAGCAAACATTTTATGTATAATGCAATAAATTATTAGAATTTTTTATCTCTCCTATTTATATTTATTTTCGAATAAATTGTTATTAAAAATTCATTACATCGTCTTAAATTTTATTTAACATTTGTAGAAGTAATTTATGGAGACATAAACACTATCACCAACGAAAAGGTATCACAAACTTCTTTTTGTGATATCGAATGGGGTTTTTTTTGGCTCCATAATCATTAATATATCATCATTCCTGTCTTTAACTTATCAACGTTTACTAAACTTCATTTTCAAACTATTATTGACATATAATCGATGTTATTATTAATTGTGGAAAAATTATTTACGTACTTCCAGCATAATATAAAAACCACACATGGCATACGTTGAAAGAAGAAGAAGACGAAGAAGCAATATGACTTTAATTAAAGGTAAAATTAAATTCAATATTTTAGGTGTACACATTACCGCTGGATTACTAAATACATCGGCGAAAATTTATTCACATTACTTAATATTGATTTTATATTAAATGTAATAATCTCACTGCAAATATAATCAATCAAATTGTAATGGAAATTCGAATTTTCCTTATTGTTTGTATTATATTATATTATTAGACCGCATAAAATCTTTTTTAACAAAATTATGGCTTTTGTGGTTAATTTTTTACGTAGTTTCATACTTAATTCGTTTTATGCACAAGAAAATGGGATTTTTGTTTTTATTTCAATTTGTTTGTTATAGAAAAGACATTTCTACATAACACATTTATTTTTATTATTTCCGTATTGAGTAATAATTGTTGCAAATGTATTTAAGAGAAAACAAAAAATAATCTAAACTCTCATAAGGAAATATCCAATGTGATAAGTAATGAAACCCAAAAATTTTATTGAAGAAAAAAAACAATTAATAATTTGTTAACAGATGGCGCTATAAAATATCAAAGATGGCGCCTTACAAATTGACAATCTTTTTTATAAATAATTCGTTTACTTTTTGGCAAAAGCAAAAATATCATATAAATTATGTAGAATTCCTACTTTTTTAAATAGTTTTTTGATCTTCTATTTTCGACCATTAATAATGCTGATTTTTATTTATTTTTAAATTTTTTATTTATTTTTGCTTTATTTTTTTAAGTTGATTTTTAGTAATTCAAATTAAATTTTTAAAAGTTTTTTTTTTTAAATCTGATTTTGATTTAGATTTCTTTATTCAATTACATCTAAAAAGGATCTTTTAGAAGACCATAACCAGATCCTATCTGTACTAATTTTATAAAGAAAAAAACCTATTTAATAAATTGATAAGAGATGGCGCATAAAGCATTACAAATGGCTATATCTTGTTTGTTTGTTTGTTTTAGAGGATCAATAGGCAAAAGGCCATTCTGTAGCGCTATGAGGCTATTAGGCAAAATTGTTTTTTTTTTACTCTTTTCTTTTCGAACAAAAATTAGGCTCATTTTTATTTTTTCTTAAATTTTTAAATTATTATTTGCAAATTTTTTTTAAGTTAATTTTTAATAATTTCTATTTAATTTTAGGGTCGCTTTTTTTGAATTTTGATTTTCTGTATTTAGTTGCATCTAAAAGATATTCTTAAGAATCCCGTAATTATAATGCTATTCCTTTGAACAGAGATCCTATCTGTACTAATTTTATTAAGAAAAAAACTATTTAATAAATTGTTAAGAGATGGCGCCTAAAACATTACAAATGGCTATCTCTTGTTTGCTTTTTAGGTAAAATTGTTTTTCTTTTTTTTTACTCTTCTATTAATTTTTATATATTTTTAAATTTTTTAATTATTATTTGAAATGTTTTTTAAGTTGACTTTTAGTAATTTAAATTTAATTTTTAAAAGCGTTTTTTTAAAAATCTGATTTAAAATTAGTACAGGTAGGATAAATTAGTATACGAGTATATCCTATCTGTACTAATTTTATAAAGAAAAAAACCTTCTTAATAAATTGATAAGATATGATGCCTAAAACAATAAAAATGTCTATTTCCGGTTAGGTTATTTTTTATTTTCTTTATTCATATTTTTAAAAAAAAATTCTGAATTGATTCCGATATTATTTTTAGGGTTGTTTTTTTTAAAAATCTGATTTTGAATTTTGATTTTCTATATTCAGTTGTACCTACAAGAAATCTTTAAAGGGATATCCTATATTTATTTTTATATTTATATAGTTTATCCCGAAAATAACTGTGGAGAAGCCATTGTATCTGCGAAAAATGACTGTCTGGTATGCATTTTGATCTGAAGGTCATATGATAACTGAAATTTTTTCCCTAAACTTAGGGATTTTAATCTGATTCATATGTGGTTTTAGCCAGACAGCACTACAAGTCACAGAATGTAACCAATTTTTGCTTAGCTGCGCAAAAAATTCCCATGATGAGTAATTTCGAGATTTGATGATCTCAGTTGATCTTCAAGATCTCGCAATTTGACGCAATTGGATTTATTTTATAGGCATATATGAAACATCATCTTTAAGCAGATAATACTAAAATTTTAGAACATTTGCAAAAACTAACAGCATGAAATGTACGAAAAGTCATCAAATGAAGCCTCGTGGTGACTATTTAAATAATTTAAAAAAATGTGGATTTCAAGTGTATTTTATTTAGCTTTAAAATTTCAACGCTCAGATGGTTGAATAACCTTTTACAGATATTCGTAATTTTTTTCGAAAATTATAATAATAATAATAATAATAATAATCTTTATTGCATCAAGGTTATACAGAACCTATTACAAGGGCTCCTAGGGCGCCTTAATTTTTACATATTTTGGTGTTTAGCATTATATAATTTAATAGATAGAATCTCGTATCTTATAGTTTGTACTTCATTTGGCACATATTGCATGTGTAGGTAGAGTGGCAGATTTAACCTGCAGTGTTATATATTACATTTAGATAATTAATAACAATACACCCTTTTTGAACTCAGATCTTATACAGTAAAAAAAAAACTGAACTTTTAAATTAAATTTTAGACTTAATTTGACAGTTCAATATCTACATTAAAAGTTATTCGAACAGTAAGAGAGATCTTGTTTTTAGGCAGCAAGTGATAAACTTATATAAATTTTTACAATCCTGTTCTGTATCTATTAGAAATAAGTCATGGTACAAGTTATGGGAAAGACAATCGATTCTAAAATCCGTGTAAACTGGGCATTCCCAGATAAAGTGTTCCAGTGACTCGGGCACATAATTACTGCAGAGCGTGCATAGTTCGGTTGTTGGGAAACTGTATTTGTTATTTTTGAACTTGAAATAAATTCTTTCAAAACCCGAGAGCCTCAATTGGGCTAGAATTCGTGTGCAGTGAATGGGAATATTTAGGGATAGGTATTTCTCACAGTAAGGAACATCAAGGTTTTTTATGAGCTTGTATGTTGGGTTGTAGTTCGAGTTTCGAGTTCTGTGTACGTCTTCGTTGTGTGTGTGGGTTATCAGTGCCTCGCGGAGGTTGCTCCAGCCGAGTTGACCCAGGTTTTATTTTCGGAAATTGTGTGTACACATACTTTGACATAATTACAATTATTAAACAATGTTCGCGTTTAGCTAGAGTAAAAAAATGGATTGTTTAGATTTTTTTTCTATAGGAATGTTCTTCAGCACCTCGGTTACGGCTGCTTGAATGGCAGGGATATCATCATAAAATGCTCCTTTCATCTTGGTTTTCAGTTTTGGAAATACGGAGGGTAGTTGATGAGAGAAATCCGTTTTTTCATCAAAAAGTCGTTCACTTTTTTTATCTTGTAAGGTGGTGCAGTATCGTGCAATAAAAACAGCTGTTTTCTTTCTAAAACGCCTAAATAGTATTCTCCATTAACAGTTCGACCTTCTGGAACAAATTCCTTGTGGACAATACCCTTCGAATCGTATTTAATTCCTCAGCCAACATTCTCGTAGGAAAATTTGCATCGATACCAATGATTTCACGGACTTTTTCCACCAATTCAGGACGATTACTAGCTTCTGAACGACCTGGCCTTAGGTTGTCATTTAAATCCTTACGACCATTTTTAAATTGTGTAAACCACGTATAAACATGAGTACGACTCATACAATCATCACCATAAACTTTTTCCATTAATTCGCATGTCTCAGCGAATTTTTTTTCAAATTTAACACAAAATTTTATATTTGTTCTTTGTTCCATTTTTGTTTTGTAACATTAGCACACTTTTTCTTTTATTGAAATGACTGTAACTTTCACATCTGTCATCATAGATGGCGCTGCATGTTGTATGATTTAAATATAAAGTTCGGTTATTTTTGGGACACACTGTGTATACCTAGAAATATGGGTTTTCAGATTTTTAGACTTAATTACAAAGTTAACCAAACTAAAGTTTTGAGCTTTAAAAAAAAAAATCTAAACTAAATTTGTCTATACACATTATCTTCTTACTTATTCTTCGAAAGCATTTATTTATCTACCAAATAACTATATATGGAAATAGAGACTACCTCATCGATCACCCAATAGTATAAAAGCCAACTTTTATATTTAATTATGTAATAATCTACGATAATCTATACTCACATGTACATGTATGATAGATAATTGATTAAATAATTCGATAGATTTTTTGTTTGTTTGTTTTCACGTTCTATTATCATTTGTCGTGGACTTTGTATAAATTCTTCGTTAAATATGGCAAACGTGATTGATCAAATGTCAAGTGAATACCTTGCACTAAATGCACTATACTCTCATGATCGGATCGACTCTTTTAGTCTTTGGCCAAGCTATGGCCTATGCAGCTCTTCCACATTCATTACATTTTTTGTTGAATCTTTATTTATAGTGATCAGCCATTAAATGGCAATTGCAGCGTATCCATTTTCTTCAAGATTTTATTTATTATTTTAACATTAATTAATATGCATAATAAAGAGACATTTGAATTTATTATAAAATAATTTGCAAAAATTGGAATTTTTTTCAAAAACTATTTTTGTATTTTACGAATTTTAAAGATTTATAAATATATTAAACAAAAAATACACTCACAAGTACGAAAAACCCATAATAGTGCAAAAAAATTAATATTGGATAGATCATTTATCTGAATATCTAACCATGTGTGCTTATAGTATTTAATTTTAAGAAAAAAAAACCAGGTCATAATCAATGGGACCATGACTTTATTATTTAATTCATAAATAATATTTTTTTTTCATAATACTCGTAAATAAATAAGTAAAATTATTAATAATAAAAAAAATTAACAAAATGTTTTGACTGACACATCTTCTAAAGATGGTAAAAGCTGTAAAATGTTAAGTCCACAGGCATTTAGATTGCATTAAATCACAACACAGTTAACACTAAAGATTAAGTTGTTAGATAATTGGTCAAAGATATTAAGTTTTATATTTTTATTTTTCAATTTGGCACTGTTCGTAATTTTTTAAAAGCTATTTTAAAAAAAAACGAATAAGCGAATGTGCTCAACACTCATACCAAATTGTGGGAGAAAAAGTTTAAGACCCAATTCTGTAAGGAGTTCTGAAAACTTCGACATTTCAATTTATTTATTTCGAAACGTATCAAATGGAATTTACTATTTAAGTGAAATGTAGCCAGAAGGAATTCTGTTTGGGCGTAATTGATTTAAGATCGATGAAAACTTGATGCGATGACAAAATATTTTGCATTCTAGCAACTGAAAAATTTATTCATGCGAATATACAATACGTACAATCATTTTGTGTTTTTGTAATAAACCATCCTCGAATGCACACAGAAATAACTCTGCAGAGTAGAATATTTGTTATTTTACAAATCCATAAGAAAATGTATATACTCGTACACGAATGGTTAATAGCTCCATGATCCCCAAAGACGACTGCTAGCAGAAATAGTATTTTTACAATTTAATAGATTGTCCCAGAAGAAAATTTATGTACTCATCCGAATATATTGTATTTTGAAAGAATTAAATATACATAAAGACAACCGAATCAGTCATAATGCACTATGAAGTGAATACAAGAAGTAAACAGTTTTAAAATATTGTTTTTCGTAAGGAAATTATAGAAGATAAACAGTCAAACTGGCATACATGACCTAAATTTCACGTTCTTGTAATCTCTGACATTCGAATGATGTAAGAAAAAGTTTATGAAATATTCTGAGAAAAAGTATCTGATTTCATTGATCGAAAAAATAAATATTAAAAATAAATATATATGATTATTAGTTGTATATATTGTTTTTAATTAAATTAATTTTAATTTCAATTTTTTTTCTTAAGAGAAAAGGATACTAATAACATACCAAGCTTATAAGCTTAAATCCCCTGTTTGGTCATAGATGGCGTGAGTGAGCGTATAAAGCTACCATGGACACGCCATACTTTTTTTTATGAGTTTAACATCTGTCAACATTAATCAGTGCACATTGTCAGCAATTTCGTACAACAACATACATTTTTCCTTTGGTAATCAAGTCGTTTTGTGGCAGAAAAAGAGCATATGCGGGAAGCTCTGCTTTTCTGCTTCAATTTGAAGAAATCGGTTGCCGAATCGCATTGAATGCTTACGGAGGCCTTTGGTGACAGTGCTTTATCGGAAACAACGTGCCGATATTGGTTTCGTCGGTTCAAAGACGGAAATTTTGACTTGTGGGACAAGAAGCGTGAAAATCGGCCAAGGAAGGTTGAGGACCATCAATTGCAGGCTCTTTTGGACGAAAACGATACTCAATCAGAAAAAATGCTCGCGGAGCAATTGGGTGTTACTGAATCAGCCATTTTCATGCGGCTACGTGCCATGGGGAAGATTGAAAAGATCGGAAAAAGGGTGCCGCATGAATTGAACGATAGTCAGACGGAGCAACGCCAAAACACACAAGCAAAATCTTGCTCGCCAGACAAAAAAGAAAGTCGTTCCTGCATCGGATTGTGACAGGCAATGAAAAGTGGATATATTTCAAAAATCCTAAATGCAATAAATCGTGGGTTGATCCCGGCCAACATACTATGAGATGTTGAAACCTGGTGAAACTGTCAATGCCCAACGCTACCACCAGCAACTGATCAAATTGCACTGTACTCTGCATGAAAAAAGGACGGATTATCAACAAAGACATAACAAGCTGATTTTCCTCCAAGACAACGCACCATCGCACACGTCAAAAATGGTCCGAAACTCCTTGGAGACATGCAACTGGGAGGTGCTACCCCACCCCGCTTATTCAGCAGACGTGGCCCCTTCTGACTACCACCTGTTATCATCGATGGGCCACGCGCTCCCTGAGCAGCACTTCGATTCTTACGAAGACGTCCGAAAATGCCTTGATGAGTGGTTTGCCCCGAAAGAGAAGGAATTTTTTTGGCGTGGTATCCACAAATTGCCCGAGAGATGGGAAAAATGTTTAGCTAGCGGGGGCAAGTACTTTGAATAAATTTGTTTTTGCTTTCTATGAAAAAAACATGTTTTTTTTAATAAAAAAACAGCGGATTTAAGCTTATACACCTGGTATAGCCATTTTAAAGTCGGAGAAACCTTAAGAATTTGTCTTGCATTCAAGGCTGACGATCATTATGGCTTCTGCCTATTTGACGATAAATTTCTTTTAATGAAAGATTTTTAAATACCTTCGTTTGGCCAGTTTCTTAACTACTTAATTTTTATCAGCTTCTTTATGTTAAATTCCTCTTTTACTTACTATTTCAATAAAATAATACTTACAATCACAATAATTACTAAAAAATAACTAATGGACCCAAATAGATGTCGCATTGTCAGTACCTAATTTTCAACCAATAAATTAAAAGAAAACAAATCATGAAAATTTTTTCATTCATCTGCTCAAAAAACTTTCACACCAATACAACTTACAACAACAAAAATATTCGTTAAATTTTACATGGTTCTAAATAGTTGTCGGATCTTTTATAAAATAATAATGTTAATAAAAAACAGTTAATTACAAAGTGAAGCATAAGTTTTTATACTCTATATGAAAAGGATATTTTTCATTACCTTTCTTTTTTAGCTGTCAAATTATCACAAACGTCAACAGATGGCATTAGGCGCATAAGCATTAATCAATAATTGATGCTTATGCGCGTAATGCCATCTGTTAACATTTATGATAATTATTTAATTCATTTTATAGTATACGAATTAAATACTTTGTTTTTGATTGAAAACATTTTTAATAAATTTTCCGTTCACTATTGACAGCAATTATTTGTAATTTAATTTAATATTTTTTTGTTTGTTTAATGTGGGGAGGAGGAAATCTTATAAAGACACTTTAGATACCATGTACCGAACCCTACAGTTTGTGGGATTTTTACCCACTGAAACCCATTAGCCTTTTCTTTAAATATGCCTCCCCATGGTACCGGCACCAGGTATTATTTCAAGGGAAACAGACTGGTTTCAAGGCTATTATACTATCTACCATAGGTTGCACTCACTTCTTCTTAATTTTGTTCTTTGACGGAGCTTATTGATTACTCGAGTTTTTCGCATGATATCCTTCATATGATTTTTTCCAGCTCATTTCTTTCTTCGGTAAAGTTTAAGCGGTGGAAAAAGACAATTGTGCGCCGATAAGTCGAGAATGTCACATTATCATACAGCTTAAATATTTAACACTGAATTGTTTTTGAAATTGTTGCATTTTTAATCTTTCATCTATGGTCCGAAAATTGTAGGTTACTTATTCAATATAAAGTCAGTATGAAAAATATGTATGTGTCACCACAAAAAAATGCTGGTATTCGATGATACGGCGAATTTTTTCATAATTTCCCTACACACTAACCAGACACTTTTATTGACTTCAGCGCCATATTCCCATAGTATCATTGCAGTGGAAAACAGAGAAGCTAAAAAATTATGTTAATTTGTTTGGTTGCCTGTTGGAAGGAAAAATGACATTTTCTTTTCAGTTCATAATGCGATTTATTTACATAAATTTGAAAGTGAAAACTATTAATATGAAAATATATACATATTATTTTCTACGGAGTTTGGTTGCTTTCTAGCCTATTTATATCGAATAATTAGCTCAAATTCAATGGTAAAAAAAACTTTCATTTTCTTACCCGCCAACACATCAAAGTCAAAACGTCAAACTATACTATAAACGGCTATGTGTCAGGGGCTAGTATTCTACATAATATCTATGCTCATCGTGCATCTAATAGACGATCTAAAAGTGAAATTACCCCTTTTTTGTGCGTCTAACAGTGTGTTATGTGCGCGAGTACTTACGGTTTGTGAGCGTAAATGTTATTGTGCAGGTTCGCCACGAACAAAGTTTGTGTATTTGATGATTAGTCTAATCATAGTGTAATAATAGCGATGTACGCGCAATTTAGACGAGCAAAAAGGAATTTCAATATGTTTTATTTTTATTTTGATAACATGATGATTTGTGCAATTTTTATTGGTATAATCTCTAGATGTTTTTACATTTATTTCGATTATTTCAGTTTGTTTATTTATTTTAGTAAATATTTTATATTTTATTTTAACATTTCAATATCAATATTTCTGATCTACTGGCACTGTCATTTTATTAAACTTCTTTATAACTTTATATGCGAATAATTTTTCATTACATACTACACTATCATACATTAGGTTCTGCTATTTTTTTCCATTTTCACTTTGCATAAATCAAAAGAACTTTAAATTATATTAAAGTAAGAAATTTAATAAAATTTATCATATATAAAATAAATGCGAAAAAATGAATAAACAGGCACAGAGTAAATAGAGAAACTGTCAAATGGCATTAATAAAGGATGCGCAAATGATGAGTTCGCAATGACCAACATTAACAAAATTTTTGCTACAAAAAATGTGCACGTCTACGCGCAGAAATCGTGCACTTGCACGATCAGCGTAAAATACTGGCAAACTTTTTGTAAAATATAGCGAATCATTAACAAGTAAAATTCGTCTATTAGATGCACGGTGTAATGCTAAAATTAAAGAATACCTGAATAGGACCTAACATCATATTTTCGTATACCATATGTATATGCAATTTTCTGTCTGGATAATTGCAAAAGCGGCGAAAAATCGTACTTCTTGCATACATATGTTTAGAATTTTTTCTATAGATATAATACTGATATTTATTTTTCATAACGAAAACTTGCTACATTCTAAAAGCATAATTATTATCTATATTAACTCACTTGTTCCGAAAAGAAATATAATTTTAAAACAACGCTATCCCTTATTTTTTTTCTCAATATTCTGATATTAAATGCAATTGTATTTTATTATTATTATTTATTTGGTAAATACCAAGCGCGTCAATTTTGTAAACTCTCGGATAGTTTTAGAACGCCATTCTCCATGAAATGGTAGCATACCGAACTACATGCATACATATGTTATGCTTAATGTTAACATTTTAATAAATTTATCGGAAAATAGTTCAGTGCCGGCGTATTTTATGGGTACATATTTTAATAGTAGAATAAATACTTTCCTTTTTGTTAATACTTAATTGAAAAAGTAAATGTTACCCGAAGCTTATACTCATATGTTAACATTATAGGCTTTCACACAATAAATGGCATTTGCTGTAATGTTCTATGTAATTTATGCTTTATTTTATTTATTTATATATCTACAAATGCTTGTTTAACATTAAAATTTATATCTACTTAATTGCGGAATGGTTTTAATTTCAACATAATATCATAATCCCTTATTTAATTCATATTTGCATTTTTTTGGAGTAGATTCCTTTTTGCAAGTATGTATGCATTCTTACGAATATATTCTCGAAATAATCGGACAGAATTTTTGTTTAGAGGCTTATCCAGCTCTTCTACAATCTAAGGTGTAATGTAAGCTTTAGATTGCCAAAAATACCAAATTTTTTGACAGTTTTGCTATTATTTATATGGTATCTCTGTACTCTAAGCGATTAGTAGTTAGAATTTATGAACGCCATCTGGTGTCTAATTAAAATCTGAATCATGAATCAGTAATTATGTTCAAACTCTAGATGGCGTTAATATATCCTAACCACCAATTGAATATAAAACATTTTAATCAATTGATGGCATTCATAAGAATAATTAAGTCGATAATTTTAATTAAGAGAAAAAGAAGAAGTTTGAACTAATAAAAAAACAATACATTTTTTTGTACCAAATTTTTGGCGATAATTTTTGTTACAGTTTTTGTCATATTTCTGTACATACATTATTCTTATTGAATATATACAAATAAACAAAGTGCGCTGATGTAACGATACTGGAATATTTGAATATGAATTTTACTCTTTTAAAAAATGCCCATTAAAAAATATATAAAATTTTACATACAAAAATTCCATAAAAAGTTCTATGCTATATTAAACATATTTCATTAAATAGGATTTATTTGTTAAAATTAATATTCTATAGTTAAAGTTAAGAACTAAATATGATAATTAATTTTAAACTTTATTAAAAAAAATACAATTTTTCCTAATGTTATATGACAAAAATTGGAAATTAATTATATCCACAAAATCAATTTAATAAAATTTGAAAAAATCAGCATCTGAAAAAAAGAGTGCACTAATGAAGACGTACAATAATATCTTTTGAAAATTTCTTACACTAACAGTAATATCACCTTTTTCATTAATTACTTATACTATTTTCACTCAGTTAATAAATCATTCCATATCTTATATTTACTTACAAAAAGTGTATTTACACAAAATCCATTTCAGTTTTATTTTCAATAATAGAATCAAATAAAATACAAATATATTTATTTTTTTATATAATAAAGTTGTTAAAATCATTATAAATATAAATTTCAACGCTAAACTTTTCAAAATATAATTTAACAGCAGCAACAACAAAAATCCCTATACCGGAGAGTAGATATATATTTTTTTTTTTTTTAAAAAAACGTGCTTAATCAATAATATTTATCAGATTGAAATAATCTTGTTTGTTCATCAGAATTATCTAATATCCAAAGGTAGGTAAAATATTCGTACATGGCCTTATATAATCATCATTCATCATAATCTATGTTGGTAACGAGAAGATAGTCGAATTCCGTACATATTTCCATGGATTCCAAGAAATAAATTTCAATCGAAAACGGAGGAGCTACAGTTTATCTAATCTAATCCATCCACCCACACAAAATCAATTATTACAAAGAAAAAGTACTCGATTAAATAATATTTATTGATTTTATAGTAAATTTCATCAAGTCTTATAATACTTAAGGGTAAAAGCCCTTTAGATACAAGAAACTTTCAGAAATGACTATCCTAATTTGGTTCAATAGAAAGAGAGTAATTTTTAGCCATTATAAAAATTATACCTTCGAGAGTGTTGTTTACTATTTTTGGAATGATTAGTAAATCAAAAAATTAAAAACTTAAAATGCAGGTATAGGTAAAATTTATAACGAATGAAAAAAAAGAATAAAAAAAAAACTATTGGCCAAAAATTTGAAGATGAATACTAAACAGTCATTGTTAAATTTATTGAATACAATTGAATAATAGTGCAACGCAAGCTTGCACACCTTAAAAATGTCATTTAAAAAGAAAAATCGATTAAATTGAATTGATCATGATTAGCATTATCCACTTACTATAGAAAATTATCGTTACAATTATAAAAGAAGCCACCAGATTTGTATTCCTACCAATAAATACCGCTGGCAATACCTAAGATGACATGGAAAAATGCCGAAGAAAATTTATTAGATGGCAGGTAAGTAAGTAGGTAGGTAGATAACTATTCTGAAGTATCTACAGCATATACGATCCATATAAAATATTAAGAAGGTTAAACTATTAGAAAAATGAGGAGGAGTTTAGAAGGCAATTCATTAAATGCCTTGAAGGGATTCCATATTAAAATGTCAGCAGGTGATATTTATTGCTATTTAATAAGTTTATCACTATTCTTATTTATTAAAAATGACTTAATAATTTTGCTACCTTTTCTTATTATTGTTATGACTATTTAAAAATAGCTTTTTCCCTTCCTTAATATACTATATATATAAAAAAAAATTATGTGCTAATATTAAAAAATTTCAATAGAAATTATTAGAAAAGAAATTGTAAGAAAGAGCTTTTTAAAACTGTTCAATGGAAATAATAATAAGCATAACAACAGTGCATATGCCCTTTTAAAAATTTTGTTGAAAAAAAAAAAACATATTATATTTTTTTTGAATGCTTTTAATTATGTTTAATTGAAAAAAATTCAGTGTTAAAAATGCAAAACTAAATAATTTAATATTATAGATGGCGTTAGTTGGCATTGTTGGAAATTGCCAAAATCACAAGAAACTGCATAGAAATTGTCAGTAGTTAATGTCAATTGAATTAAACTCACCGCTATTGAGAGAAAGATCGAAAATGATAAGATACTCGTATTTTCCAACTTTTACTTTAAGTTGGATAAGATCGATTTGTGAGAACACCTTTACCTTGGTACAAGTACTACCACATGTTAAGCTACTACGAATACTACCATTATAACTGTCACTACCATACAAAATAGGTAGATGCTCAAAAGGTAGAGAGTTAGGTGAGGTAGCCGAAATGACATTGAGAAAAATTGAAATTATGAATTTCTATCAAACATAACAAATATTATTGCATAATTTTCCGATTACATTTGCCATATGAAAAGTATAAAATATTAGATAAAAATTGTATTAGATAATAAAGCATGTATTGAATGTGATAATTTTTGTTAGTACCGATTTTGAACTGTTGTAAAGAATTTTTCAAGTTTTTAAAAAACTTTTTTTAATAATTTTAACTATCATAAAAAATTATGGTAACAAATTTTTAGCTTCTTTGTAGTTTTTTAATTTATAGTAAAATGGAAATCATCGAAAGACAAAGTATGATATTTTTACCCCCCCAAAACCACCCTACCTAATGACTATTCTATGTTTTCTTATGGAACCGCCGTCAGGCACTACTTCGTGGGACAGGAATTGATCAAAATGACTGGTCTAATATCGAAATTACTACTCTGCCCTCTCAAGACGTTCTCGAGACCAACATCAAGTCCACGAAATTCTCTGACATCAGGGGTCCGCCAGCACACTTCTGAACCTCTTCTCTTCCCGCATAGAATCGGACGCAGTAAAAGAACACGTGGTCCGCGCTCTCTATTATACCGTCAAAAAAAACGGCATATTGGACTATAATCCAATTTAAAGCGGAATTTGTAATCCTAAAAATATCCATGTCCCGTCAAAAATTGGGAAAGGTAGAAGCCAATATCAGCATGTCGTCAATCTTTTTCACTGATCTCCACCTGCCATCGAGGGCATTATCCCAATGATTTTGTTGACTTTTCTTGGAATCGTTTCTTTCCTCCGAGCCTCGAATCGCGATACAGCGTCACAGCAATCTCTTCGGTGGTACAGCCTTTGCCGCTAATCAACCAATTTTTTGATCGGTATCACTCCAACAACAAAACACAAACGGCCTCGTATGACACCGTTCGGAATGCTTTCAATGCACTCCTACGGTAGACTGACACAACTCTACACATGTAGGTTGCTCTAATCAACCCATGCGCCCAAATTGGCACAAAATACATCAGTTATGCTAGTGTTCTCCTACTCTGTCTGGGTTCTACAAGATCCGGAATTAAACGCGTCAGTGTCTCCGCAGCCTTCTCACCAACATATAATAGATGTTCCTCAAACCGCAGCCTTGCGTTAATCATCACCCCTTGGTACTTTAGAAATGGTCCCGAGATCAACTCATTTTCACCAATCCTAATGATAATACTCTCTCTATCCTCCTTCCTACCCATGATAAAGACTTCCTCTGTATTATGGTCCGTAAGGCTAAGATCAGCTGCCAGGAGCCAACTTCGAACTGAAATAACAGTCGCATTACAGATCTCTTCTATTTTGCCACTACGACCACACTAACATAATCATACATCACATTCCATAATAGAAGGTCCAGAGCCGAACCCTGTGGGACCCTCCTCGTGATCCTGTATGATCTTTCTCCATTGCTCGTCCTGTACAAAAGAATTCTTTTACTCAGAAAGTCTTTTATTATCCTGATAATGTACTCCAAAATTGGTAAGCCCAAAAACATCCGTGTTTGAATGAAGGCATTCTTCATATCAAATAAAAGAAGTTCCAAAGACATATGCCACAAATCTCCAAACTCTTCCGCACAACTGAGGTCGCATCACACTGAGAAAATTTTAAAAAGCTCAAAGAGAGTTCCAGGATTCTTTGGAAGGAACTCAAAAAAATTTTCAACGCCCAATTCTTAAATATTCTTTAAAATTTTTCCTTTTTTTAAATCATACTAGAACAATCGATTTAAAACAACCGGCCGCCAACAGTTATTGTACTTTAAAAAAATCTCTTTTTTAGATGAAAAATAATTTTAAAAAATTTTGAATTTATAAAAAATTACTTATTCGAATATAATTTATTATCATTTGACATCTTCGTAAGAATTTTATTATTGCAATAACAAAAAGGATAAGTATTTTTTCTGAAATATGCATATGACTTTAAATAGTTGGCGCTATTCTTACAGAAAAATAAGATAAAAAATTTTTTTTAAAAAATTCTTCTGCAGAAATTTTTTTATCCGGATAGTGTTCAAGAAGTAAAATTTTCCTAAAAAATTAAATAACTATAATAAAATTCTGATACTTTGATTCATGATTTAAACATTTTCGATAGAAAATTGGGTTACTCCAAGCGTTAGAAAATGGAACAAAATATAAAGGAAAAATTTTAGCAATCGTAGCAGGCTTGGAAGATATTTGTGGCTCTGTATGTGATCCGGTTTTTAACTGCATTTGGTTTAAGGTCTCTCAGACATGTGCCATGGGCTACTTCATGTTTCGTGTGCGTTGGCATTGTCAGCTTCTCTAACGAAATTGGTAAAAATTACGTGGAGCATATTTTATTCTTTTAAAAAAATGAAGAGTTGACTTGGGAAAGGTGTTTTTAGGCCTAGTAGTTCTACAGTGGAAGGGGTCCTATTTAATTTTTTTTAAACCGTTGGTGCAGTCTGTTTGTCTATAATTAACAGTGGGTACAGGACGGTGGAGAGCTTTCCCCATCACCTAAATAGCCCACTTTTTTTCGAGGATACAAGCATTATCTGGAACTCAACGCAATCTACATTTTGGTTGTACGGTAAACAATAGCGAGTGCAGTTGAGACTCGGGTCAACTGATGATCCACCTTTGAGGCAGCGAGATTTTCACTAAAAATTGTTAGATTGCGGTGTTTGGGGAGATTGATTACAGTCCCAACTTCCGTTTCAATTGCCTACATTTTCATTTGGTAAGACTTCATTCTTAATTTTGCATTGTCCAGTCTCAATAAGAAAAAGTTTTCTGTATAAAGCTGGTTCAGCGCTTGCCTTTTCGCACTAACTTCGTACCACAGATACCCTAAATCCCATTCTTAACCACAGAAGTTCTTCAAAACTTTTAACTTTACCCCTCCTTTTTAATTATTTAAAAATTCAGAATAATTCCTAAAAAACACTTGATACTCAAGTGAAATTATGTTTGCGAAAATTACGAAAAAATTCAAGTGTTGTTTAAAGAAAAAATTAAAATTTCTCAAGAAATTCTTGATTTTTTTACAGTTTAATGAACTAAGAAAAATAATTTCCAGTTAAAATTATTGCTTACTGGTGAATAGGCTTAAAAAAAAATTAACTGAATAATTTTAAAAAGGAATTTCTTACGAACACTTCAATCTCATTTAGTGAAGGTAAAAACGAAATACATTTTTAAGGTATGCCTTAAATCGGAACAAATCTTATTGAGATGGACTATCTGCTTTTTAAAAAATCAATTTCTTCAAATTGTATTTCTAAGAAATTTTTCGACAATAAACTTTTAAAGAAAGTCATAATTGAAAATTCGTACTTATTTAAGTGGATACCGTGGAGATTTTGGTTTGCACTCTTTGTGGTTGGGTAATTTTTACCACAAAAATATTACGTCAATAAAAATTACTGCCTAAGCGAAGAATATTTGCTATTTTCTATTAGGAAGACATTAATAATTTTTACTTATGAATATAAAAGGCATAATACCCAATGAGTGACTTTTATCCTTAATCAAATATTATCAAGCACTTGGTTTTGGTTTATTATTTTTTTAAGAAAATATATATTTTTATTTTTTTTTACAATAATTATTTTTGGATAATGAATGAATACTTACCAATAACTCTTGTGGTTATCTACTGTATCATTAATAATACTCATTTTAATATTTTCATTTTTATCTCTTTGCCATTTCCATTAATAATCAATTTTAAGTATTAAAATTATTTAATTTTTTTCTAGGAAATTTTAGAATAAATAATTTACAAAAAAAAATTAAATTTTTTTATAACCAATATTTTTATGATAGTCTAAACAAAAATTTCTTAGAACAACCACTTATAATTTAACTAGCAAGTAGCACAGTATAAAAATTATTTATCCAAATTCTTCCAAAATTGTTCAGTCTTTCGTCACTTAGAGTATGCGATAAGCTGGTAATATCGAAATTCTGTAAGGAATTGTTTACCCCAAAAATGTTTTAATTGAAAGAATTATTAATATCCTTATAATCAGAAGGCATAAAGAAAAAGGTGTCAATACACTTTCCTCTTAAATAGTTCCTGATTGTTATTACTCAGAAAAACAGTCGACTAACCCTTTAAGACGAAGCCTCCACTTACAAGAATTCATAGTACCGAAAACAGAAAAATTAAAAAATTGGTAATAAATAGTAATTTTACCATTCATATCCTATCTCTCATATCCTAAACGAATGCCACTTAACTCAGAATTTCCTTTTGAATAGGACTGCCACCATTGTGCAGCCACTAAACCCAACAACTCTATTTCTAAGCCCTATTTTTGTCCTTTTTAAAAATAAGTTACTCCACAAAGATTTAACAATCTTAGACATTTTCCTTCAACTAAAAATTGATCAGTTTCATTAGGAAAGCTGGCAATCCTTACCCACACGTAACTGGAAGTTGCCAAATGGCCTCATGGTGACAGGGCTACAGAATGACCTAAAATTTGTTTAGTTTAACGTTTGCCATCTTACGTTATGAACTGTTTAGCTAACATCAAAAATACGCAGAAGACATTTTTGTCGATGGATACATCAAAGAAGCAAAATTTTTCTTTATGGGGCTCTGAAAATCCACAAATAACTGTAGAGTAGCTATTGTATTCACGAAAAGTGACTGTCTAGTGGTTTACCCAGCATTTCTTTGAAGAAGAAGAGACTATTACCGTCAATTCTGAGTACTATGGCCGTATGACAACTAACTGGCCTGGTCATGTGATTTTAACAAAACGATACCACATGCCACACAACATGACTAATTGTAGCTTTATTGTATGAAAACTGTTTGCAGGATACATAACTTCGGAATTTATGGATGTCAATTGGCCTCCAAGATCGCGTAATTTAATACCATTCGTTTTTTTCTTATAAAACTACGTAAAAATCGTGTTTAATCAGATAATTTTTTTAAACTTATGGCATTCTAAATCCAACATGAATAGTAATTGCCGAATTATAGCCTAACATGTGCATAAAAAGTCGTTAAAATAAAGAAGGGGAGTTAATTACCGTCAACTCGGAGCGCTATGGCCGTATGAAAACTAACCGGCCTGATCATGTGATTTTAACAAAACGATACCACATACAACACAACACGACAAATTCTAGCTTTTTTGCACGAAAAGTTTTCAGGATACGTAACTTCGAGATTTATGGATGTCAATTGGCCTCTAAGATAGCGTGATTTAATACCATACGATTTTTTCTTATAAAACTACATAAAAAATCGTGTTTAGGCAGACAATTTTTTTAAACTTACGGCATTCTAAATCCAACATGAATAGTAATGGCCGAATTATAGCCTAACATGTGCATAAAAAGTCGTTAAAATAAAGAAAGGGAGTTCATTACCGTCAATTCTGAGCACTATGGCCGTATGAAAACTAACTGGCCTGATCATGTGATTTTAACAAAACGATACCACATACCACACAACACGACAAATTCTAGCTTTTTTGCACGAAAATTTTTCAGGATATGTAACTTCGGGATTTATGGATGTCAATTGGCTTCCAAGATCGGGTGATTTAATACCATTCGTTTTTTTCTTATAAAACTTCGTAAAAAATCTTGTTTAATCAGATAATTTTTTTAAACTTATGGCATTCTAAATCCAACATGAATAGTAATGGCCGAATTATAGCATAAAAAGTCGTTAAAATGAAGACATGTGCATAAAAAGTCGTTAAAATGAAGAAGGAGAGTCCATTACCGTCAATTCTGAGCGCTATGGCCGTATGAAAACTAACTGGCCTGATCATGTGATTTTAACAAAACGATACCAATTCTAGCTTTATTGTATGAAAACTGTTTTCAGGATACGTAACTTCGGGATTTATGGATGTCAATTGGCCTCTAAGATCGAGTGATTTAATACCATTCGATTTTTTCTTATAAAACTACGTAAAAAATCGGATTCAAGCATAGAATTTTTTTAAACTTCCAGCATTCTAAACCCAACATGAATAGTAATTTAACGAGTAAGGTCGTTAAAAATTACCATATAAGAATCAAGTCCAGTAAGATAACAAAATACAATGGCAAAATTAAAGTAATATAATAAATTGGAATTTTTATTAAAATCTATATTTTAAAAATAATTTAGTTGAACTTTACTTTCCAAAGCCCAAATTGAATAATCTGAAAGTACCTCAATGCAAATGTGATATTCCACCATAAATATCACTAAAAATAGCCATAAAATAAAATGAAAAATAAATTTTATTGGTATCTTTAGAGCAAGTTAACCATGCCAAGATCATAGAAAATTGAAACGATATTCATCCAAAATTTAATTGAGTAATTATCTACTAAGAGGGAGTCATAGTACTGTATTTCCTATTATTTGTTCGGTAATGAACTTTAAGATTTTGAAATTTTTCAAAAATCTATTTTCCTTATATATAGTATTTGATGATTAGCCTTAGGCATTTTTTATTAATACATAAAGGTATTGGGTTTTAATATACGATTTGAGTAAAAATTATTAATAATTATTTGCCCTTCTCAGAACTAAAAACTTCCATGAAGATTACTCGAAAATGATGGACAAGTGAAGGTTTTGTACTCGAACTTCATCGATAATAACGAGTTAAACTGAATTTTCCATCAGTTCATGTGTCATATTTGCTATTAAATAAAATACTTAAATTTTCTAAATTTTCATTACATACTGTATTGTTATTGCCAAAGGTTATATTGATACATAAAAGTACACAGTGCGTATTTGAAATTGAACGCACCCTGAGCGCAATCATAATTAAGTTTGGTTCAAAGCTGACGTACGTTCAAATGTCGTACGTTCATATGACGTACGTTCTGATGACGGGGGCTGTGAACCACTGAATTGATATTCGCCATCTAACAAAACGTTCGAAACTGTTATTGCGAAAAATGAGTGCCAAAATCAATTAAAATATTTTTTTAGGTTTTATAGTTCATTGGCTGCTATTATTATTGAATGTAAATTGACTTGATTTGGAATTAATCTCAAGATACAGTCACTTATCTATATAATCTACTCTTTAAGATTGGCTAGGATTTGGCTGATGCTATTGGACTATTGGACTATTGGTATTTTATAAACGATCAAGTAAATTTGAAATGATGTTACTTTCATACAGTGATGGCAGATTGATGAGGTCATCTAACGTTGGTAGGTAATGTTCTCACGTTAGTACGTGCCAACCGGATGCATTTACATTCTTCGGCACGTTGTACACTATGGATACGATACTCATTTCTGATGAAGTTACCGAGCACTACCGTACTATAATGAAGGTCATATATACAGTACCGAAGAAGATTCAAACAACATTTTCTGACATAATAAATAACAACAACAAAAAAGTTAAAAAAAAAATTAGTTAATAATTATATTTTTTAAATGAAAAATGTTAAGGTAAATACCAAAGAAGAAAACATCAAACGAAATATTAAAAATATAAACAAAAACATTTTGTCTTATTAACTGCCCATTAAAATTATACTATTTCTATATGAAAATGGACGAAAAATTAATTAATTTGGAATAAGATAATAACTAAAAATGTATAATTTTATTGCTTATATAAATAGTTAACCTTCTTCTATCTTTTGGCTAACGAACCATTTCAATTTGTAAATGTTTTCTTTTAAACAAAATTTGGATGTTTTTAGCAAGAAAATTAGTCAGAATAAATTTTATTCCCATTTTTTTTTCTCTCTGAATATTTTGTAGAATAAATTAATTTTCAAATGAGTTTTAATACGTCACATTTTATGTGTGGCTCATAAATTATCTAATATTCCATTTGCCAATTTTGAAAAATATCAAGTTTTGCTATGATAAAAATCTGGTAAAAAAAGATTTCAGCGTAAATAATTTTTTTTTGGCAAAGAAGTAAATAACTTCTTATTTATGGTATTTTTCTAATTATTATAAAAACGTTGATCTCTTTTTAAAGTACGAGTATTATTGGTTAATGATTGCTTCATTCCAAAATTTGCAATAAAATAAAAACGGAAATTTAATTAATGAATAGAGCCTTGACATTGACTAGTTCTATATCCCAACAATTTTAATAACTTAATCTAAAATACGCTCCACATACTTGGAATGTTAACAAATTAAATTAAATTTACTCTCTTGCGGTTATAATTTTTTATACGCACTTAAAAATATGTTTTTTTACTGTTTGCAAAGCGTGTCATTTCTATCAATTTTTATTTTTTCTAGTTTTCTGAAAATTTTCACAGAAAATGAAAATTTTAACAGCACATTTTAACCGAACATTTTTACCGAACATTTTAACCTAAAATTTTTGGCGAAAATTTGTTACTGAAAATTTGTTACGGAAAATTATTAAATTTTTACAGAAAAATTTTTACCGCAAATTTTTACCGAAAATTTTTAACGAATATTTTTACCGAAAGTTTGTTACTGAAAATTATTCAATTTTTACCGACAATTTTTACCGAAAATTTGTTACTGAAAATTATTAAATTGTCCCTAAAAAATTTTTACCAACAATTTTACCAACCATTTTTACCGAAAATTTGTAATGTAAAATTTTTACTGAAAATTATTAAATTGTTACTGACAAATTTTTACCAACAGCTTTTACCGACAATTTTTACTGAAAATTTTTACCGAAAGTTTTTACCGAACATTTTTACCGTAAATTTTTACCGACCATTTTTGCCGAAAATTGTTACCGAAAATTTTTACTGAAAATTTTTATTGAAAATATTTACCGAAAGTTTTTACCGAATATTTTTACCGAACATTTTTACTGAATAATTTTTACTGCAATTTTTTACTGAACATTATTAAATTTTTACAGAAAAATTTTTCCCGAAAATTTTTACCGAAAATTGTTATCGGCAATTTTTACCGAAAATTGTTACCGTTAATTTTTACCGACCATTTTTACCAAACTTCTTAACCAAACATTTTTGATGGAAAAATTTTTATCGAAAACTTGTTACTGAAAATTATTAAATTTTTCCTAAACAATTTTTACCAACAATTTTTACCGAAAATTTTACCAACAATTTTTACCGAAAATTTTTACCGACCTTTTTATCCGACCATTTTTCCCGAAATTCTTTCCGAAACAATTTTACTGAAAAATTTTTAATGAAAATTTTTATCGAAAACTTGTTACTGAAAATTATTAAATTGTTCCTAAACAATTTTTACCAACAATTTTTACCGAAAATTTTACCAAACATTTTTACCGGAAATTTTTAACAAAAATTTTTACTGAAAATTATTAAATTGTTTCTGAAAAATTTTTACCGACAGTTTTTACTGAAAATGTTTACCGAAAATTTATTACTGAAAATGATTAAATTTTTACTGTAAAATATTTACCGAAAATTTATTAGTGAAACTAATTAAATTTTTACTGAAAAATTTTTACTAAAAATTTGTATCCAAAATTTTAAAAGAAATTTTCAACCGAAAATTTTTCTCGGAAATTGAATTCAAAATATTTGGAACTTAGCTAACCTAAGAAATAGTTTTGCTTAGATGATCCATCCCACATTCCACTTTTAAATTTAAAAAAAATATGAATAAAAATTAAATATCAATGAAATACTGAAAAACATACAATTATATTTTTTATAAATAATAGAAATTACACTCCATTTCACAAATAAAAAATCTGTCAACCTTCGTATTGAAGACATATTTTTTGCTATAGTGTTTTATTTAAATGTTAAAAAAAATTATGAGAACGACAATATTTCTGATATATTTTTTTCCGTATACAAAAGTATGAAAATTATATAAAGCAATAATTTCCCATTGAAGAAAAGCCATAGTTTATTAATTATAGTTCATAGAAAAATTAAATTCACCATTAAAAGCCAATTAAGAGTATTTGTCTATTTAACAAAGTTCGACATTTTCCGAAAGGGAAAAAAAAACTTTGAAAACTATTTCTGAAAAAACATTAAAATTAAGAAATAACATTTAAATAATGCAAAGTGTTTTTATAATTGTTGCAATGACATTGATTAACCTTGTCGCATTAAGGTGTAAATGATTAGCGTAGTTAATTAAAATCCAAACATACTCGTACAGAGATTGGGTAAAGCGCTTCTCCAGTAACTGCTTCAGGTAAACAAGTTAAGACTCTCAAGTGGGTAACTAGGTAGATGGGTAACATGGATTAATAGGTAAGTAGGAAGGTATGGTACTCCGTCACGTTTTTATTTTAATTTTTTTTGTAAGCAAAATTTTCTACATTTTCCTTCCATCAACGTATCTATTACGAAATAGATGATTTTGTTATTTTTCCGCTAATCTTCTTGAATGCTGTTTTCAAATCCATTACAAAGAAAACATTGAATAATTGTCTGAATATACAAATACAATATATAAATTGGAATTTTTCCACCATAAGAGAGACGTTTTACTGCAGTTAAGATAATATTTTTTTGGAGGCGGGTGGGGTGTTTAAAATTACGATACGCTCGAACAAAAATCTATCGATTCAGTTAAGAAGACGTTTTTGATCTACACTCGTACTCCTACGTATAGTATAATTTTAAATGTTTTTCCTTTTATTCTTGTATATTCTATAAAATTTAAAATAATTTATTTACTTCCTTACAATATTGTAAGGGGCACCTATAAAAGTTTACCTTTTCATTAAATAAAACGTATTCTGCTCATGCATATAACCTAAGATAATTATAATATTGTGCGCAGTTTTTAAATGAAAATTTACAGGATTTTTTTAAAAGCTTTTATGTTGTAGAAAAAATTAATTAAATTTATATTAGCAGTACAATTGAACAAATTTACTTTAATTGAGAATTGAACATTTTAAAATAAAAAATTTACCAGGAATAGAAAAATCATCATTGATTTGAGAAAAAACGTTAAATTCTTACATAACAAAATCTAGACTACATTTTTCCAAAAATTGTAAAATATTTCATAGATAATTAAATGCTGAAATCAAGACCTCATATTTTTTGTTGTAAAAACCTCTTCTTTTTTCAGTAAAAATTTTCGGTAAAAATGCAACAACAACATTTTTTGTAAATTTTTTTCGGAAAACTTCTCATTTTTTGCAAATTTTTACCAAATCTTTTTTTTGAAAATTTTTACCGTAAATTTGTTACTGAAAATTATTAAATTTTTAACGAAAATATTTACTGAACAAGTAAAATGTTTTACTTTTTATCTAAAATTTTTATCAAACATTTTTACAGAACATTTTTGCTGCAAATTTTTACTAAAAGTTTTTACAGAACATTCTTACCGAAAATTGTTACGGAAAAATTTTACCAAAAGTTTTTCCCAAAACTTTTCACCTAACATTTTTTCCGAAATTTTTACCGATAATTGTTACCGTAAATGTTACTGCAAATTTTTAGGGACCATTTTTACCAAACAATTTTATCGAAAATTTTACCACCCGTTTTTACAGACCATTTTTACCAAAAATTTTTACGAAAAATTTTTATCGAAAATTTGTTACTGAAAATTATTTTATTTTACCAAAAAAATTTTACGGAACATTTTTATTGAAAATTTTTACTGAAAACTTTTACCGAAAAATTGATAACGACAATATTTACCGAAAATTTTTACGTAACATTTTTACCCAAAATTGTTACCGACCGTTTTTACAGCCCATTTTTACCGAAAATTTTTAGCGAAAATTTTAACCAAATATTTTTACCGAAAATTTTTACCGTACCGTTTTTACAGACCATTTTTACCGAACATTTTTACGAAAAATTTTTATCGAAATTTTGTTACTGAAAATTATTTTATTTTACCAAAAAATTTTTACGGAACATTTTTATTGAAAATTTTTACTGAAAACTTTTACCGCAAAATTGATAACGAAAATATTTACCGAAAATTGTTAGCGAAAATTTTTACCTAACATTTTTAACCAAAATTTTTACCGAAAATTTTAACTGAAAATTTTTACCGAAAATTTTTACTGACAATTTATACTGAAAAATTTTTACTGAAAATTTTTACCGAAAATTTTTACTGAAAATTTTTACCGAAAATTTTTACTGATAATTTTTACGGAACATTTTTACTAAAAATTTTTATTGAAAATTTTTGCCAAACATTTTTACCGAAACTTTTTACCAAAAATGTTTACCGAAAATGTTCACTTAAAATTTTAACTTAAAATGCTTACTAATATTGTAATTTTCACTGAATATTTTTACTTACAATTTTTACAACTATCTAATGAGTCTTCTGCTCCTTCTCCTTAATTACAATATAATGTAGTAAAATATTTTTCTTGAAATTGTTAACTTTTTGTTGAAGATGAAATAATTCGTGAGATGTCAGCGAGTGGGAAAATGATTTTCTCGACGAGATTTGAATACACTTTAAAAATCAATCAAATTGATAATAGGTCCAAGTTGAAAAAAGTGATTCTCATAATTTTTTGTAAAGAGCGTTTCCAATAATTGGTTATGAATTTAGGCAAATTCCATCGATCATTGGTAGACCGACTGATCTTTATTGTAACATTGTCCCATGAACACTATGCTTCCTCCTTTCATCACGAATATGCTGTTTGTTTGAAATTAAACATGAAATGGGCAAGGCCCGTATGCCTACAGCAAATCCTCTCAAATTCAATCATTTTGCCCATAGTAAATTCAAAACTGATCAAACGTTAATTAAGCTATTTTTATAAAAGAAAAAATTCACTTTTGACCAAAGTGCACTAATATAAATTGAAATGTTATTTTTAACGAAACTACAACATTATTTTTTGGTATTGAAGTCGAACGTGATAATCAATTGAATCATTTTAAATAGTAATGCTGATGTGAATATTTACAAAGGGATTGGTTGAATTTTTGCATAAATAATTTTGATGAGTTTGCAAAATTTACACGTGATTTCAAGTAATAATCAAATAACAATCCTGGGAATTTATTCATCTAATATCTGTAAATAAGAACTTTGGTAAATTTTTACACGTCCATTTGAATGTCAAGGCTGATTGCAGACGAACTTTGTAAATTTTTCTAATATTGAGTGTCTGATTGAATTATGGTTTTAATAAGAGCAAAATTTTATTATGTTGGCGGTTTTTTTTTTTTTTAATTTACTATTTTGTAATATTAATCATTTTTAAAAAATAGTATTTGATTTGGGAAAAAAACCCATATTCAAAAATTAAATATTCTTATTAATTTACATACTTTCATACCCAAAAAAAAAATGCAAATTAACCCAAAAATGTTTCAATCATTCAAATAAAAAATTTTAATAATATCTTATAAGAAAAAACTGTTTAAATAAAATTTACAAAAGAGCTTAAAGAGACCAATGCAATTAGTAGCAGTGCACATTTTTATAAAACACCACCTTAAGTCGATAGTACCAGTTTTAGTATCGGTTTTAGTAACATCACCTCTGGATATGCTCAACATCTGACCTTATCGGATGAGCTTTTCTCAGATTTTCTTTCACTTTATTTAGTAATTTTTTTTTTTCACAAACATACTATTATTACTAATATCATACTTAAATTTATTGCATGTATCAATAGCAAAAATCCGATGCTTTTTTTTTTGATGCTTTTGTGTAAAGTACAATGGCAGCTAACAATGTAAGCATTTATGAGATGATCGAACATATTAGAAAATATTTAGGAGAAAAAATTTGTTTCTTCAAATTTCCATCCAATAGGTAAGATTAAAAATATTCGATAATGTAGTATATTATGATTGGGCTGTTATGAGAGCTTGTTACTCTGAAATTCCAGTGTAATATGATTAGATGGGTTGTCATCCGCCCACAATTCGAAATGATCGAACTATTTGAAAATCGACAATTGGCATTTTTCCTATAAAGTGTAGCATTAAGGTGCTATGACATAACATCCATAAGACTCTGATTAATCATCATCTATCGATGGGAAAATTTTTGGGTCAATCAAATCCTTTTCTTTTTGCCATTTATGTATATTTTGTGAGCACATATTTCTATGCCCTCAAAATTTATTTAAACTTATTAACCTGAATTTTTTTTTCCATCATATTAGTAACTATATATTTTTTAGGAGATTAAATGTTTATTTAATAAATTAATAATAATTGACTTTTCTGGGTGAATATACCAAATTAAATGGGTGAATATATTGTAGTATAGTAGAAAATAAGTAGGCACTTATCTTTTTGATTATTAATAAAATTTTACTGTAATTTTTTTTTTTAATATTTACCTTTTTTTTGGTTAATTTTTTTGTATTTTTATTTATTGAAGATGCCATAGGATGTCCAGTACAAAATTTTTATGAAAAATATGCATTTTTTTGGACAATTTTTTACTCGAAATATTGTAACTTTTTTAAAACAAAAATATGATGGATAATATGAGGTGCAGCAGAAAAGTAATGAGACTAATTTTTTTTTTGCCTACAATTTTATTTCGATCCCTTTTAAAGTAGGTTTAAACTAGTAATGCTGAAAGGTATCAACTCAGCTCACCTTCAGTTTCTCGGTTACACTCATTTGGATGTTATCGAGAGTATAAAGATGACGACGCCCTGTCTCAATGTTTTTTGATGACGTCCTGCCCACGTACTGTGTTTAGAAGAATTGAGAGAGGAGGGAGGGACTGTTGTACAAGAGTTGACGCATATTACCGTATGAAAGCGGCCCATTGTCATTGTGGAGCATCGAAATGTCTGCAATGTCCAAACTGACGGGAATAACCCTTTTTATTTTAAGGAAAAAGTCTTTTCATTATAGAAAAATCACTTGATAATACTAAACCATAACATCGAAGCTAGTGCTGTCCAAGACACTAGTCTTGCCCCGCCTGATTTATTCTTTGGAAACTTCGGTTCTCAGTAAAAAACCATTGTGAATTCTTCTTTGCATTCGAGAAGAGGATCTTTCGAAAATTGTTTTGATTCTACATCAGCATGAACAATTCCGGAGCCTATTTTACAATGAGATCCTGAAGCGTTACTGCGACCGCCCGGTTATGAATAAAATTAAGTTCAATAGCCTGGATTTGGCTGAACACTTAATCCGTATGGATTATGAAGATCCCGACCAAAAAGTCTACACTGGTGCCATTTATGGTCTCAAAAAACCAGATAAGCCATGCCTGCGGTAGAGATACGGCGCTAGCCAAGCAGCCAAAAACATGTTGGGAGTATGCAACTAGAAGACCGCTGTGCGAAGCCAGAACGTCTGGAGTTCTTTGATTCAGCAAGCCTAGAGCGGACTCACGGTTGATTATCATGATGACTTAATAGGATCCTGAGCATGGTTCGTTTTACACTGCTGCTCGACGATCAAAAATTTATCAGAACCACCGACAAACTTATGTTCTTGATTAGGAATGTTCCTCATACAATCGTTCCAACTGTTCACGAAACTCAACAACAAATTTGATGGCACATTGTTGCCCCAAATAACGTTGCTCCATTTTTTTGTAACGCACTTGAAAAACACAACTTTTTTATATCCTCTATGAGATTCCGTTAAAAGTAATACCACCCCGGATTCTCAGATCCCTCTTAGTGATGCCAGTCTTATTACGTTTCTATCACACTTTACGAGGTCTGTTCAAAAAGTATCGCGAATTTTGAATTTCCACGGGTTGGTACTCATGTCTCTCATTTAAGCCAACAAGTTCGGCTATTTTGAGTGTTCAGTTAATTTTTGACATCTGCTTTACTTGCACGTGTTTTGGCTCGTCTTCGATTTTTGCCCATTTTCGACCAAAAACAGCATCGCGTTAAAATTGGTAAGGAACTATTGGACTCTGTCCGCGATGACCCATATTTGCTCCAGAGGGTCAAAACTGGTGGCGAATCATGGGTTTATGGTTATGACGTGGAAACCAAAGCTCAATCATCCCAATGGAAGCTGCCACACGAGCCAAGACCGAAAAAAGCGCGCCAAGTTCGGTCGAAAGTGAAGGTTTTGCTAACAGTTTTCTTCGATTGCAGGGGCGTAGTGCATCATGAATTCTTGCCACAGGGTAGAAAGGTCAATAAGGAATATTACCTGCAAGTTATGCCCAAGTTGACCGAAACAATCCGCCAGAAACGCCCGGAGTTGTGGAAGAACAAAAATTGGCTTTTGCACCATGATAACGGCCCTGCTCACGCATTGTTGCTTGTGCGAGAATTTTTGGCCAAAAACAATACAGTAATAATACCGCAGCCACCGTATTCCCCAGATCTGGCCCCTTGTGACTTTTTCTTGTTCCCGAAACAGATTCTTTGATCCATTTTTTGGATGACGAGCCAAAACACGTGCAAACAAAGTAGCTGTCAAAAATTAACTGAACTTGTCGCCATAATTGAGAGACATGAGTACCAACATAATGCCACAAAAAAAATCGAAAATCAAATATACTTAACCCGCGGAAATTCAAAATTCGCGATACTTTTTCAACAGACCTCGTATATCATCAGCAACCATAAAATTTTTTGCCTGAGAGTTTTTTTTGTTTGAAATTAGTTTTTACAAACACCTCCTTTTTTTTAGTAACTAAATTAAAATTATTAAAAAATTTAAATGCTAAAAATTTAATGTCAATGAGATTATTTAAAATTTAAGGTTTGTGTTCATAATTTAATTAAAGTATCTTAAAAATATATTGTATTAACTAATTTTAATTCATAAAAATAAATTTCTTTAAATAATAAGTTATCGATGGGTAAAAATTTATTCGTTTTGTTGTTGTTAAAATGAATAAAAATTATACGTTTATCATATTTAACTAATTTAACTACTTTTTTCACTTTCTACATATTTTTTGTAGTGTACAATATTTTAATAACAAGTTAATAGTATTAAAATAGTTTAAAATATATTTTCTTTTTGATTTGAATTAACCAGAAATAAAATCGACTTTTTCCCAATAAACATTGAACAAAAAGTGCAGTTGTTTTTAATAAATATGGTATTTTAAAATTTTTTACAAAATTTAAATCAATAAATTTTAGTTATATGTTATATTAAAAAAATTTAAACATATTTATCAAAATTTTCGTCTGTATTGTAGATTGTTTTATTAATTATTAAAAACTATTTGCAAGTATTTCTTGATAATTGCATTTTAGGAATTTTTTAATACTTAATTATATTAAAGATATGCATTGTAATATTTATAATCACCCTCTGTAATAATTATAAATGATAAAAAAAATTATTTATCAATTAGTTGATGTTAACTTTTTATTGATTATTTAATTTTCGAACTAAACTTTTGCATTAAACAGAGAAATTTTGGAAATAATTTAAATTTATTTTGTTGATTTTTTGCTATAATTTTTATTAATAAACAAAATACAATAGTTTAAAATATACTCACTCCTTTTTGGTATTTGGTATTTTATCATTTAAATAAACCACTGTCATATTGAATGATTTTGCCTTTTTCCAATGGCTCATCAGCTAAATGATGAAGAGGTACTTGACGACAAAGTTTACCCACGAATCAATCTCAAAAAGATTTCGATTTGACTTTTACAATATTCCTAGTTTACCTATCTTTAAAGGATTATTTTTTTCTTTTGCGCATACTATTTGTAGTTTTGTAAATTGTAGAAAATTGTACTAGCAGCTGCTACTATTTAAAATATTCAACTAAACATAGTCGAGTTTCAAGAAATATATTGTTCTGATCTATGATATGCCTGCTATTGCATGAGATCGTTCCAAATACTTACATGAGATTTGGAGGAGTGCATTATTGGTAAGGTTACAATACATACTATTAATTTATTCTTAAAAATATAAAAAAAAAGGTAGACATAAGGTAGCTTTTGTCCAAGAGACGATGCTACTTGGATGAGGCTTTGCTTTGCACGAAATGTGTACTGTTCAGATGGGGCTGATCTTGGATGAATAACGTGTGGTGTGGAGCAAAGAGAGTGGGGCATATAGCACAGTGTTGAACGTTTGACGGAGTGCTTTGAGTGTCCCGCATCCGTAGTGGTAGTGGCATTTGTATAAATATTAACCAAATAATATATCAAATCGCGCACAGTGGTGAATTTAACTTCAATGTGGCCTACCTTTGACCTATACGATCAGCGTATATAAGCTCGTCTCCAAACTAAAGACCATTAGAGTAGAATGACAAGGTGTTGCTGATAGATCGATCGAGTACCGAGTTCTATTATTCATTAAATTTTGTAATAAAACGGTTACGAGTTCTTTAGAAAATTTTTGGTATAAATTTACCAAATTAACGTGTTCGAATATATATTTTATTGGATTTCTTTCTTATTTCGAATTGTGATTTTGTGATTAAAAATGTGGAGAGAAATTTTCGTTATTGTTGCACTGGTTTATGTTGTTGCATCGATGCCACAAGCACCACCAAATGAAGCACCGGAACCGGTAATAGAATATTTACAAAAATTTAAATAAAACTCGTCATTAATTCAACAGCAAAAAAATAAATTTTTTTTTTATAAATTTGGGGAAACTTTTTTAAAAATTCAATGGTTTTTTTTTTCTTATGCATATTTTAACATTGAATTTTTAGGAATATTAATTTTTTTAGAAATATTCTATGTTCCTAAAATGTTGCTAAAAGAATTTTTAGATATTTTTTTAAATTAATATTAGTGAATAATTTAGAAGTGATAGTGTATTAAAAGTTTGCATTTTAAAAAATTTAACATGAAACCATATAGTTTAAAAGAATTACGCCAACGACAAAGAATATTATTTATTTAAAAAAATTAAAAGTGATTTTTTTTAAATAATTTAGTTTTTGCATAAATTTACTTTAGATCAACAATTGATAGATATTTTTTTTTAAATTAAATTCGTGGTTAATTAAATTATATTTTTAAAATGCAGGATTTTAAAGTTAATTTCAAATTTGTACCCAATTTAACTGATGCTTAGGAAATTTAAAGTAAAAATTACTGAAAATAAAATTAAATTCTTTTAAATTTTAAGTTAAATTCGATAATATTATAGTTCAAAATATAAAATACAACATTTTTAACATTTATCATATTTATTATATAAAATTTTTTTTTTAAAAATTAATTTGAGCATCTTAAAATGCATGTAGAAATATAAGCTTAGCTATTGAGTTTTGAATCTAAGTTTGTTTTTTTTTGTTGAATCTAAATACAAAATTTTGTATTTTTGTACTACCTATGGAAATTTAAAAATAAATAATAGAATTTGTTGTAAAAGATTTTATTTTTAGCTTTCGTAATAGTATAAAATTCAAAATAACTTCATTTTGTATATTCGACAAGTATTTTTTTTTTCATATAGAATAGCATAAAATAAAATTTTATTTTAATTAAGAGAATATATTATAACAGAATCTAATGTTAAAAGCGAAAAAAATTAACATATTCATATACCAATAATATTTGATTACAAATTCAATGTGAAAAAAAAATTCAAAATTAAACAATTTTAATTATTTATGTTAATTGAATGCTAGGGAAAAAATCTTTATTGCAAAACATTATTTCTAAGTATAAGTACAATAGAGAGGAATAAATAATGAAACTAGATTTGTTGAAATAAGTTAGTATGATGAATTTTGAAATGGGTTTTTTTTTTTAAATTATTATGTTTATATTAAATTATAATGTAAAATTCATTTCTATTTGTCCATGGTCATATAAGTGTATAATTAAAGAATAACAAACTGTTTGATTTTGAATTAATAAAAGCATTTGCTTAGGGTATTATTTTAATAAAAATAATTATTTAATTTCAGATATTAGTTAATTTTCAACAAAAAACGGCAAAAAAATATAATTTTTTCAAGCATTTTTTGTTACCAATCAAACTTTTAATTTTCAACCAAAAGTAAATAAACTGATTTTGTTCATTTTCTTTTATACAACAAATTTAAGATATACAATATTTTTTCTATTTATTGTAAATAAAATATAATTAAAATTTGTTATTTTATTCCATTAAAACAAATTTTATTAAGTAAAACCATTCATTTTCTATGCATACGCGTGTTAGTTCACTTAACCTTACAATGGTTGCACGTATATATATATTTGGAGATGACTGCAAAACCCTACAAGTGCAAAAATAATGTCAGTGAATTTCTCGTTAAAATCATGTGCGCTCAACTTAATTGTAGCGAAGAATATATTTCAAAGGATTTCTTTTTTAATTTTAATTAAAAAATATTTTTAAAAACAAATTAAAATAGCGATTATTTTTTTTTTATAAAAATATCAATTTAGGAAATAAAAAAAAATCTATCTAAAACTAATTGGAAATAATCATTTTTATTAAATTCTTTAAGTTTGGTTCCCAAAATTTTTAGCAATTTTATATTAGTTATAATAAATAGTTTCTTCTTTATTATTTCTAGTATGAATATCAATACGAAGTAAAAGATGAAGAGAAGAGTTTATTTTTTGATAAAAACGAAGTCGGCGATAGTCAAGGAAAAGTAAGCGAAATAATTATTTTATATTAAATTATGTACTTATTCATTTTCAATTATAAAATTCTATTAAAAGTTCTTATCATTTTGATTTAAAAGAAAATTAATAAATTTTTTGTAAATTTTATTCAAACAGGTGACAGGACGTTATTCGGTATGGTTACCTGATGGCCGATTAATGACTGTAGACTATTCAGTTGATGGTGAAAGTGGTTTCGTGCCTAAAATATCATTTGCCGATAATTCTAATCCTTTCGGATAAGCATTACCATTTTTCACAGCCACAATATAAATCTTTAAATACTTTTTTTTTAAATTAAAGATAAATCATGGAAATTAAAACTAAAAAAAAAAAATTGTAAAAATAACATCAAAAAAATAATCACATTGTATATTTTTTTCAAATAATAAAAGAAATACAAAAATATATTTAATTTGATTTATTCTCCCATTAAAAATTAATAATTTTGATATGTTCAGTTACAAAAGGATTGGTTTTTTTTTTTTAATTAGAGCGAAGATCAAGAAGTTTGCGAATTTAAGGACGTTTCGCAGCATATATTAAGAAATAAAGCAGATGGATTTTTATAGCTGATAATTTTTTTTTATCTTAAAGTAGATAAAAAATAAAAACAGAAACAATAAAAGAAGGCAAAATAATTTTTTTTTCTAAATTTAAAGTCCATGAAGATACTTGTACTCGTTATAAGCCGAACATGCCCAACGGTTAATATTTTACTCGTAAATAATTTATCCATCAACATTCTACAAATTATCATCGAAAAAGTAGGACTTGTACAAAAAATATTTGGCGCGTCAAATAAATGTTAATTTATTATACTGAAATGTCATTTCTGTTGTTTTGTTACTATTTATCATTTCTTTTTTGAAATAACAATATTAATAATTCGAATAATTCGAATTTGGATCGTTTTTTTGCCGAAATTACGATTATGTTCATGACTCCATCAATTCATCAACATAAAGAATTGTGGTTGGCTGAAATCATGACAAATTGTTAGTCTTTCATTTCACACACTACATCCATCAATATAACAAAACCGAATTTATGTTAAAATATAAATACTATATATATTCATGATACTTACCACATTTTTCTGTTGCGTCATTATAACAGCAACACCACTGCAGTCGTACTGTGGTCTGCCGGCTCTTCCAATCATTTGTAGTATTGCACTTTCGGAGTATTCAACCACAGTACCGTGAATAAAGCTCTTTTTTTTGGATTAATTTAGAAAAATTGTAATTTTTTTTTTTTTTAAAGAAGAATTAAATACAATTGGTTTGTTTCTTTCACATTTCTTTTTGTTAAATCTTGAAATTTTTGTTGTTTTTCTTTAATTTACCTCTGTTGATTTAACTACAACCAAATGTGCTGGTAAATTAACACCCATCGCCAAAGTATTTGTAGAAATTAATATCATAATTATTGAATTACGAAATGATTCTTCAATAATATTTCGATCGTTATAGCTAAGCCCTGCATGATGATAGGCGATGCCCTTTATCATCAAATTTTGTAGTTTTGTATCTTGTAGACTGTAAAAATAATTAAATAATAATAATGTTGTTTTAGAATTTCTTTTAATTTTATTTTTATTTATTTTACAAGCTAGCACAGATTGAAAACTAACTTTTGTGATATTTTAACTAGTGCAGCTTTTTGAGTATTGCCAAGTAAGAGTAGACCTTTTTCCTTTACTAAAACGCTTGATGCCATTTCGACAGCTTTTCTGCTGCTACAGAAAATCTTAAATGAATAGAAATTTTTAATATATCGAAAATAATTGAAATTACACAATACAAAATGATTTTTTCTACACTCTGTCATATACTAATTCTGTTTTTTTTTGATGAAATTTAAGAATGACAAATTCACCCAATAAACAATAAAGCAAAAACAGTTCTCTTAATTTACCAATGTTGGTTTTCCATTTGAATATTTTCTAATAACTTGAGCCAACTTATAATTTAAATGCATATCAAATTTAAAACCAGACTGATTGGAATTAAATCCTAAAACAAACCGTTTTAACTTAACAGGTCGATAAGTATCGGATATTCTGTAAATTATATTAAGAAAACAAATTACACTTTTTGTTATTTATTCGATTAACAGGATATGAAATATAAGACGTACTGATAATAAGTCAATGGATTTTTATCTTTTAGCCATTCTGCCAGATCCTCTATATTCGGTATAGTTGCTGAAACAGCTAAAAATCTTAAATTTATCATACACTGTCTTTGGCTATTACTTCCTTTTGCAGTAGAAAACTGAATTGTTTTCATTCGAGACACTATAGTCTCCAAAATTGGACCGCGTACATCCTCGTTCAGAAGATGAACCTCATCGATCATAAACAATTTAATAGCGCTTACGGCGGTTCTATTATCTCTCCACCGTCTCGTTAGTGAATCCCACTTCTCTGGTGTTGTAACTATCAATTGGGCAGAATCAAATTCTCCGAAATCATATACTTCGCTGTCGCCAGTTATTTCAACGCACTGAATTCCCAAACCATCAAATTTTCCCACCCAATCAGCTGCTCTTTCTGTGCACAAAGCCTTAATCGGTGCGACATAAACAATTTTAAAATGACCACTTTCGCTTAGCGCTTTTGTATGCATCAAAAGCCGGATTATGGCCAATTCGAAGACGACTGTTTTTCCAGAGCCAGTCGGCGCACTCAAAACCAATGATTTGTCCGAATTGAAAACATCATCGAATACTTTTGATTGAATAACATTGAAATTGTTGTATTGCGAAAAAATGTGCTGATATTCATGAGCTAATAAAAATATGTCAAGGATTCAATTATTTCCATTTTGATTAAGATAATGTGCTACAAGTAAAATAGTTATTATTCAATTTGTTTTTCTGTTTATTTAAAAAAGGCTACGAATTTCACTAATCAATCGCAAATCTTCCATGAGTCTAACTGTCATACGCTTGACCGTTGAAACAATTTTACCAGAACTAATTTAAATTTATTAAAATTTTAGCAAAACAAACAAAATGGACTTCTGCGAAATACGACATCTTTGATCAATTAAAATAACTATTTTCAAATTCAAACCATTTATTTTCAAAGCCACAGAAAAGGAAAAAGACAAATTCACTGTCAGAAACGATTATAATAAATCAACTTTAGTTAAATATGTTAACAGAAAATAATGTGGTGTCAATTTTTAAAGAAAATAATAATTCTATATAAAAAATAAATACTTAATGCTAAATTATTTCATAATTGGCAGTCTATTAATTAGTCAGAATCATCCGAATTGTCTAAAATTGAAGAATCGGATGCCTCCCTTATAATGCTGCTCGAACTAAGCCCACTGGTACTGGCTTCTCCTGAAATTCTGTCACCTTCACTTTGATCTCCATTAGCACTTACATCGATACCAGTAATTTCGCCGGCGTTTTCACCTTCACTCAGCATTTCTGTTAGTACTTCTACCAGATTTTTGGCTTCGTCCAACATTTTTCGTGATGTTTCCAATTCATCTTCCAGGCCGTCGATCCTTTCGTATAATTTTGCATTTTCTTCCAGAGTTTCGTCCAGAGCTTTACGGCGTCGTTCAGCTAATACTTGCCAATAACTTTCACTGGGATTATCTTCTGATGTTAAATCTTCTGCTGATATTTCCAAGTTTATTGAGTCCTCCGTTTGTGAACATTGGTGTCGCATTCTTTTCCTCCGAATTTCCGTAAAATTCACATCACTACATAATATTTATAATAAAAACTCTTTTAATTATTATATTATTAAAAAGATACTATCATATTAGAATACGTACGTCTTAGATTTTACGAGCGTTTTACCAACCAATGATGTTCTTCCAACCAGATTTTCTTTATCCGTAGCATCATGTTGTAGAATTTTCAATGTTCTTCTGCTCTGTTTTATATTCTCCTAAAATATACAAATTTATATTATAAGAACAAAGTTTTTTTTTAGTTGGAAAAAAATTTATACAAAACTAAATCCGAGACACCTGAATTAAGCTCATCGATTCCAATGAGTCCCTTACCTGCTGTTCAGCAGATGTTTCGATTTTAATAAATACTTTTTGTGGTAAATTTGTCATTTTGTATCAATAAAACTTATCTATATCAAAATGAATAAAAACGAAAAACGCTTTCTACCAAATATTGTGATTAAATGTGACCACACGATCGTATACACAACGCTAATAATAGGGCTGCTGTCAAAATAAAGCGCCAAAACTTGTGCCGTGAATGTAGACTTTAGAAAAGAAAACTTCGAATTCGAAAAAACGTTACTAATTAAGTAAATAGTTTTCATATAAATTTTTACATATATTTTTAATTAATTAAAAAATTATAGTTTTATTATTGAACAAACATAAACAATTCTTTGTAATATATTCAATAGAAATAATATTTAATTGAATGAAAATTCATTTTATATTCATAAAAATGGAGAAAAGATTAAATATATAATGGTTTTTGTCTTTGATAAAAATAATTTGTTCGGCGAAATTTTCAATCGACAAAAACTGAATTTTTTTGGAGTGAACAAAATTTCTATAAATTTTTTTAACAGATCAGAGTAATTATATTTTATTCAAATACATTTTTTTAAATCTATTACATAAAATAAATACAATTTATTTATATTTTCTTGAATTGGTAAGCATTATTTGATATTGAAAATTCAGCAGACATATTTTAAATAATTTGATTGAACTCATGACTTAAGCCAACTTATGTATTTATAAGGCAATTAATAAGTAAAATGCGGCGCTGTGGATACAAAATTGAAAATAAAACGCCTAAAATGGTATTTTCTGGGTTCATTGTGAATGACTCAGAACTGCTAGGCGAAACAGCTGATATAAAAATGTCTCTGAACGAAAATTTAAACGCGCGAAAGCATATACGCTTACTCACTTTTAACCGTAACAGAGAGGATTATTAATGGTTTTGGAATCTCCCCTAAGAGACTTTGTCCCCACAATTTCACAATCCTACGAGAATTTCTGGTATTTATGATGAGCTCTTTGAGCGTGAAAAATTGTGCTGTCAGATTTCCCCTCAGTACTGGCGTAATATCAAAAATTTAATTTTTAATCGAAATTCAAAACTTAATTAAAAAGTAGTGAATTCACTTTAATCGAAATTATATTTAACTGCAAAAAATTCAAACACTCTGCCATATGGTTATATCTGCACATTCATTTGTCGAAAGAGCGACACTCTTTCTAATCTATCACCTGTTAACGCACTCAATGTAAATAAACAAAATGAAAAAGGGGCACAAACTGCGCACAGCTGATTGTACAAAGTAAATATTTTTATTTCATAATTTACAAAGAAACTTAACATATTTTATTTGTGACTATTTACATAATATCAATGGAAAAAAGTTAGTCTTATAGCTCCCATTTGAGGTCAGCCTCTTGGACAGTTGTGGAAGAATTTTGTCTCACGATCTAGTTTGTATTCGAATACTGGATCTTTACAGTAAACGCAAAATTTTACAGTCTTGTGTATTGTAGTTGTATAATGTTTTAAAATATGCGAATTTGTATTTGCACAAAATTCACGTTTGCAATCGTTGCAAAAAGCTTTCTTTTCCGGTCCGTCTCCAGTTTCAAGGAATAATCTATGCGTTGCATCACATTCCACTGTTTCTGGTTTGTTGTGCATTGTGTCTATCTGATCCGAAATTTTACAGAAAACCCCAAAAAAAACACTATCGCCATCAACATCCAATGAGTAACTGATCTAAAAAATTTCGGGACGGTCGAGTGTACGGCTGTTATTTATGAGTGAGAAAGATCTTTAAATATGAGAATAGTAAGAGACCTTTTCAAAGAAGAAAATCACAAAAAGATTTATGAGAATTTGAAAATATTATTAAAATCATATTTTTAATATTCAAATTTATTTATATCATAATTAAAAGTGGAACAAAAAACTGATTGTGAGCTAAATTTGGTGGCGGTTAATTAGTAACTACAAATGTCAGAATGAGAGCGTCTTGAAAATTTGTCAATTGGCATTTCGATTAGCTCTGACATTTTATTAATTCTATATTATTTTGATTAAATATAATATAATATAGAAAATAATATTTAAATAAAAAAATTTTTCTTTATTGTTAGAGGAATTTTTACTGTCTTAATAAGTAAATTTTAGTTATTTAATTTTATTTAAAAAAAAAAATCCAAATAGAATTTTGTGCTTGCCAATAGATGGCATTAAAATCACTAAAAGTGTCAAATCATATATTCACAATTCCAATGAATATTTTCTAAAAATTAATTAAATAATTTTTTGGGTTGTTTTTAATAATGGCTAGTTTTGTGAGAAAAATGCATTTTTATTTTTATAATCACTAATGCTAACAGACTTTTTCTTTTTGACTAATACGTATTTGGTAAAATGAGCAAAAACATATTTTATTTTCTTAAAATTTCTGATCTTTCCGTTGATTTTTAAAATACTCTAAAAAATCGAACATATTTAACAGATTTTTGATCCAACGAATCAAAGATTCTAAGTGATTTTAGAATTTGATCCAAAACTCAATTTGAATTTTCAGTGAGGAACACAACAACAACAACAAAAAATTGAATAAAAGACAAAAATTTGAAGATTACATACTTCAAATATAATTTTAATAAATTATCACCTTTCTTAAAAGTAAAGAAACACACTAATTATAATAAATAGCCAAAAAAAAAAAAGAGAAAAAAACAATTGCCGTCAACTATTTTAAGCGCAAGTTTAACTAACTGTTTTTTTTGAATTTTGCATTTGTATTCCGTTTTGGTGGTATCCATCGTAAACAGGTATGGTCGACAGTAAGTTTGGGCCTCTTAAATTGTGGCAATTGAAGATGTTCAGCAACTGTTTTTGGAGTTACACAAATAACATGTTGTCCCTTCCAGTATTTAACCATTTTCATCGATTGTAATGTGTAAATGATGTCCTCCTGTGTAATTCCACTCAGTTCGCTTAGTTCCTTGATCGATTGTGTTGTTGTCCGGAATTCCTTCATCAATTCAAGTAATGTATATGCCCAATAGCTTCTGTAGCTTAAACGTCCAAGATCTGATAATGGTTTCTCTGGACTACCAACCACTCCTTCTCGACGAGATAGCTCATAGCTGAAGGCTATTAATAACTTTCCGTAGCCTTTGCGTTGGTATGGCGGCAGTATTAAAATGCATGCAACATTGTTATTGTCTGGCGATTCTTTCTCTTTCGAAAAGTATCCAACTATATGGGCTCCTTTTTTGTCCACTTCACATAAAACATAGAAGAAAAACGGCTCCACATCATAATACAATGTCTTGTGATCAAGAAACAGTTTCGCCATCAGACATAACGTCTGACAATAGATTTTATGATCTTTGCCATCTATTTCGTATATGGATATGGTTCCCTTGCGATAAATAGCGTTTCCAGGCGGTTGTCGTTGCGTGCATTCTGTAGCATGATACCGGTATGTCCGTGCGAATTTCATATATTTTAGGCAATATTCACACACATAGAGCGTTCCCACTTTTCCGTACTCGTCTGGGTATGGTGAGAAGTACCATGTGTCTATTTCGAACCGTCCAATTCTTAGTTTGTCGATATACTTCACCTTCGTGATGGCCTCGTGCTCCTTTTCGAGAGCAGCCGTCGTTGGGTCCATTTCAGCATATGTCTTCTGTACATGATTAATTTCGTCATGTCGCCGTTTTTGATTTCTGGTCAGTTTCCGATCAGTATTTTCCACTGGCGACGGATTTTCGAGTGATGCTATCTGCTCCTTGCTCAGCTGTTTGAGTGTTTTGGCATTTTTATTATCGGGGTCCTCTTGATCACCGTTTTCCGATTGTGCTGACGATGTGATGCGATCTCTCGATACCCATTCGTCCAAGCGACGATTCAAGCCAACATAATGCACATAATATTCGCTCGCCGAAAATTCATTACAGCGTGACTGTATAATTTGGGCTGGATGTAAATTACCATCCGCACGACGTATTAAATACACTTCGCCGGTATTGATCTCTTTGTCTTCAGATCCGCTGCCATCGCCGCTACCGCTACCACCACTTCCAGTGCCGCTACTACCGTTCCCGTCACTCGACACCTTCTCTGTTGTTTTCTCTGTCATATCGATGTTTCCAGACCATTAGAGCGGATTTTCTTTTCTAACCAGCTTCACTTTTATCTCTGCCAAACAATTCCTATTACCTTTTTTATATTTCAATACATTGCTATCAATTTATTATTTAAATAATTACTTAAAATGCTATTTTTTAAAGACAATATGTTTTAAAAAATTTATATCCAACTAGACGCCGCTATTTCTTATCGACATTTAAACAAACGCAAACGCTGTCATTGTGTGAAAATTTCACAACAGTGTAGCAACGTGTTCCAAATGAATCAGCGCCATCTCAACTAATCGAAATAAATTTCAAAATCCTTTTTTGAAAAATCGATTTGAACAGAAAATTAGATTTATTTTATTTCTCTTATATAAATAAATAGTTATATGGTATATACAATTTTACAAAAAAAAAAAAAAAAATTATAATTTACATTAAAATGAATTACCAATTAATATTGATTGTATTATCATATATATTTTTTTTTAAATCATAAATTTATATATACTACAGAATTATATATAAATTTATGATTTTAAATAATATATTATAATAAAATCAAAATCTATTGGTTAATTAGTTATTTTAATACGCTCACTTTAATATATTTTACTTGTAATAATTTAATTTTTTAAGTTCATATTTGAAAATAATTGAAAAGCAGACTTTTGATGCGATTTGAACTGCTATGAAGTAGGAAGCAGAACAAGTGAATATTGGCTTCTCCGCCATTCGATTTTAATCACCGCCATATTTTTGACGTATGCGTTAGTTTGTGAGCTTTTGTTTTCTGCGGTTTAAATTCCCAAGAAGAGCAAAATTCGCTAAAATTTTCTATCATTATTTAAAAAGTAGCTGATTTTTAATTAAATTGTGCTGTCTATTTTACTTTTTTTTGTGAATTTGAATAGAAGTGGTAATTGATTAAAATGACTGGTATAGCAATTGGCCGTCTAGGAGAAGAGAGGAAATCGTGGAGAAAAGACCATCCATTTGTAAGTGTGGAGTAGTTTCGATAATTTAATTTATTCACATTTGATATTAAAATGTTGTAATTTTTTTTTTAATGAAAATTTAGGGATTTGTTGCGAGGCCAACGAAAAATCCAGACGGCACGCTCAACTTAATGATTTGGGAATGCGCTATACCCGGAAAGAAATCGGTATGCAATGTGTTTTTTCATTATCATTTTTTTTATTTATAATTATGTTTGAGTAATTGAATTATATGTCTTGAGTGATTATAATTGTTATATTAAGTTGTTTTAAGAAAGAAAAATTGACTTGTGTTGCAGACACCATGGGAAGGTGGCCTATATAAATTACGGATGATTTTTAAAGATGACTATCCAGCTAGCCCTCCGAAGTGTAAATTTGAGCCACCATTATTCCATCCGAACGTTTATCCATCTGGAACGGTGTGCTTATCATTATTGGATGAAGAAAAGGATTGGCGTCCAGCGATCACTATTAAGCAAATCTTACTCGGTATACAGGATTTGTTAAATGAGCCTAATATTAAAGATCCTGCCCAAGCTGAAGCGTACACAATCTACTGGTAAGAATTCCTTAAAGCACATTTTCAACCGTAATATGGTTCTTATGTAATTACATTATTCTAATTGAATGGCATACTTATGTCTTAAAGTTTGTTTAATACTTAAAACAAATTATTTTAGTAGTGATTAAATCCTAGGCTATAGGTTGACGAAATGGTACAGAAATCCCCATTTTGAGAGATTTAGTAGGATTATTGTTGTAAAATATTTGATCTGACAATGTTTTCTTCAAACAAATTTGATAGTTTTATTATTAAACATTATAATTTGTTAATTATTGAAAATAATTAAATTTGAATTAAATATAAAAAGTCAATATAAATATAATAAAATAATGAAGCAAATTGATTTGATGAAAATAATTCTAGTAAATATTCGATAATTTTAAATAAATCCTTATGAAATAGTTTTTCGATGGGAAATTAGGTCCATTATATTTTTGTAATTCGTTACAATAACAATTCGTCCAATAAATTTTCATTTAATAAAATATATTGTTAAGCAAAAACGTAGGTTATTATTATTTGGTAATTTTTGTATTTAAATCCCAATAAAATGTTAAGTAAAAAATAGATCAGGATTCTTTGAACAGGCATATCTAACCTCAAATTTTGTATTACTTTCATAAATTATCATATAAACATAAATTAATTATTAATTTAAATTGGTTCTAGTATTCTTGATATGATTGCATTGGACAAATTATGTATTTTTGAGGTAGTTTATTTATCAACTGTAGTAGACATTTTGAAACCTAACCTTACAAATTATATAAGAGGTTATGTTGAAAAAGACTGAATAGCACGTTGTAATTTTTTTAGAAATATTTCTCTAACTTGTAATTTTCAATGTTCCTACTATATTCTGAAATTATAATTTTCTAAATTTTTACATTTTCTATATTTAAATTGTTGTTTTTCATTTTAGTCAAAACCGATTGGAGTACGAGAAACGTGTTCGTGCTCAGGCTAGAGCGATGGCAGCAACTGATTAGACAAGATAATAATTTATTCAAAAAGAAAATTTATAAAACTTTATTTAACATTATTTAATTATAATAATTTCAACTGCAAAGAATATTGATAAAGATGCTACAAATAAAATGTCTTCTTTAATTATTATTATTATTTTTGATATATATTTTCACATAACTACTTGGCTTCCTCGATGACGGTTGCTAAGTTTTGGATACATAAATAATAGTCATCGAAATATCAATTAACATTCGTAATAATTTTATTTTATTTTTAAGCAAAATTTAATATAAAAAATGAACAAAATCAATAACAACAAACATCAAAATAATAGAAGAAAAACAAAATTAAAAGGTAGTAATTGTTAACGCATGTTCATGTAGAAATGATTATTTATAATTAATTTTAATTTTATAATGCGGAGACATCATTCTCCATCAAATGATTGATTTGTGAATTTATATATATATAAATTTTTTTTAAATATGTAGGAAACTACCTTTGTCAAGAATTATTTAAAGTAAAGTAAGATTTAACACGATTATAAAAATAATTTAAATCTAAAATTATAACTATATTAAAATAATATTAAAGAGATGAGAAAGAAATGTGAAAAATATTTAGTATTAATGACTTGATCGGAATACAATAAATACAATTTTTTCAATTAGACTGGTAAAGATTTTGATTGTTTTTTTTTGTTTTCAAAAATTTCTTTACATTTTAGAATATATTTTTTTAACACAGCGAATTTTATAGTTTTACATCTATAGGGATTCCGCATAGATCGTAGTTACTTCATCGTGAATTTTGCAGTTTTCCACAAATTATATAATAGGTTTAGATAAAATTTTAATGTTTTAATAGACTCCAATTGCCGAAACTTAAAATTTGATTTGATTTTGAATTCGTTTTATCAAAATGGTTTACGAGAATTGAATTGCACGAAATTTAGACACTGAATCTAGTGTGTAAGGAACACTCAATCAGATGACTGAAATTACTTCTAAGAATAGTTGCTGGACTAGCGAAAAAGAATATATCATAAAAACGAAAAACCCGTTTTATCTTCTGGTCTGTAGGAAGAGGAACAAAGATTCGGGATAGTATGCGTCTGGATTCAGCCCTCTTTGGCGTAAATTTAAGATATGATAAAATATGGTATGTCCCGGACGGGACACTCTATTCGCTCATTTTATTTGTCAGAATGCCAGGGCAACAGAGCAAAGGCAGATTTTCAGCTATCCTTATTTGTATTAATTTCATAAATTGTCATAAACATCATTTAATTATTAATTTAAATTGGTTCTAGTATTCTTGATATGATTGCATTGGAAAAATTATGTATTTTTGAGGTAGTTTAGTTATCAACTGTAGTAGACATTTTGAAACCTAACCTTACAAATTATATAAGAGGTTATGTTGAAAAAGACTGAATAGCACGTTGTAATTTTTAGAAATGTGAGGTTATGTTGAAAGAGACTGAATAGCACGTTGTGATTTGGGAAGGTTTCCGTCTGCATTCAGCCCTCTTTGTCGTAAATTTAAAATTAGACAAAATAAGGAAATCAGAGTAATTAACAGCCTACCGGACGGGACAATACTCTAATCGCTCATTTTATGTGTCAGAATGCCAGGGCAACAGAATAAATGCAGGTTTTCAGCAGTGCTTGTTTCTTCGTTGGACTTTATCCTTATTGAAACTGGTCGAAAGCAGATATTACACTAATTTTGAAAGTCCCGCTTAACCACAGTATATAAGAGCTTTTGCTTCCTAAGTTATTCTCCGCACAATATATTGAAAAAATTATTTCTACCCCTTTCCTTAATGATCTCTGCGTTGGAAATATATCTATCAACTTTATATCTTAATTTACAAACCTCCATGGTGTTCGGAGCGGGATTGAGGATGTCTACAACACTAAGTAAATGCAAAAAAGAAAACATCATTTCGGTCCTTTATATAGGAAACTTTTTTGTGGATGGATTTGGTGATTCCATTCTTCAGTTCACGGACGCTGCTATCGATGACCACACAATATCCTTTGCTACCCCCTAGCTTGTTGATAATTAGGATAATAAGGCTGTGAGAGTTATAAAAAGTTCAAGGCTCCGACAGTTATAAAAATTTCAAGGCTGCAAGAGTTATAAAAAGTTTAAGATTGCGAAACTTATTAAGAAAATAATAAATTTTTTTTACAGGCTTGGAAACTATTCGTGGGTCAGTAAAATATTGGGTGCACAATTACATTCGTTCCAATCTATTTAACAATAGATTGGGTTCCCGGTCATGTTGATGTTGTGTGCAATGAGCGTGGTGATTAGCTGGTGGCGAGAAAGGCTCTCCTCCAGCGGTTCTGCGCCAACTGAAATTCCAAACTTGGTACACCTATTTACCAAATGGCATTTAAAATCTTTAGCTTTACGTAGAAAAATAAACTGGATCAACAGTGGTCAAACCTCATCAAACCAGTATGCTCAGCAGCCTTTCCAAGGAAACTGCTCAGAATTCAGGTTGGGCATACCGCACTTATCCATGATTTCCTCTTCAGTAACCAATATCGTCTTACATGCCATTTCTGTGGCATTCAACTCACCATTCCCCCATGTTTTAAATGAATGACACTTAACGCAGAATAACTCCTTCCACTGTGCAGGTTTTATATCTAATAACTCCTTTGCCAACGCCTGTCTTTCATTTTCTAAAGTAACTAATATGCTCCATAAAATTGAACCACTTCTGATTGCATCCTCCAATTAACCATCGATCGGTTTCATTAGGTAAGCTGGCAATGCCAAGCCACACATACGTGTAACATGAAGTCGCCAAATGAGCTCATGTTTGTGGCGCTTATACGAGTATCAACAAAACAAAACGATTTTCAATAGTTTTTATTCAGAATATATATACTTGCTGTAAATTCTGAACTTATTCAATTGTAGTAGTCGAATATTTCTAAACCTCATCGTAATTATAGGGAAATTTTATTGACGAGCAAAAGTATAGAAAAGATAAGAACTAAATCCGAATAAGATTCGACTATGGCTGCAGTGAGTTTATTAAATCCGAAAGCTGAAATTGTCAAGGCCGCTCAGGCTTTAGGTGTTAATATTTCGGCTGCCAAAGGAATACAAAGTGTCATGAAATCGAATCTTGGTCCAACGGGGGTGCTGAAAATGTTGGTAAATGGAGCAGGAGATATAAAAATTACTAAAGATGGTTGCATACTATTGCAAGACATGAGAATCTCGCATCCAACTGCGTCGATGATTGCTAAAGTCGCTGTCGCGCAAGATGTTGCTACTGGGGATGGCACAACGTCCGCAATACTTTTAATTGGGGAGCTCTTAAAGCAATCGGAAGTTCTCTTGGACGAAGAATTACATCCAAGTATGATTGCAGATGGTATAAGCATAGCAAGTTCCAAAGCATTGGAGGTGTTGGAAATGATGAAAATTCCTATTAGCATAAATTCTGTTGATTACATTACTGAAGTGGCATCCACAAGTTTAAAAACTAAATTACATCCGAAATTGGCTGACCTCCTCACTGACGTTTGTGTCGAAGCAATTTTAACTATTTATCAGCCGGACAAACCATTTGATTTAAACTTAATGGAAATAATGGACATGCGCCATAAGACAGCTTATGACACCAGGTTTGTTCGAGGTTTAGTGTTCGATCATGGTTCTCGTCATCCTGATATGCCAACTTCAGTTAGAAATGCATACATCTTAATATGTAATGTTTCTCTAGAGTATGAGCCAGCAGAAATAAATTGCTCGTTTATGTACAAAACAGCAGAAGAGTGCCGAAAGTTTGTCCTAGCAGAGCAAAGACCGACCGAAGAACGCTGCAGAAAAATAATCGAATTAAAAAAGAAAATGTGCGATGGTACGGACAAGTCTTTCGTTGTTATCAATCAGAAAGGTATCGATCTGTTCTCGTTGGACCTCTTAGCCAAAGAGAATATCATCGCTCTCCGACGGGCAAAGACTAAAAATATGGAGCGGTTGGAACTGGCATGCGGCGGATGTGCAGTGAATACTTTGGAAGGACTTAATGAATCGCATTTGGGATTTGCTGGACTTGTGCATGAATTCTGTTTGCAGGAAACGAAGTACACTATTGTGGAGGAGTGCGAGAATCCTCATTCCGGCACTATTTTAATAATGGGTCCGGATAGACATACAATCAATCAGATGAAAGATGCTTTACGTGACGGTCTTCATGCTATAAAAAATGCCATCGAAGATGAGTGTGTCGTTCCTGGTGCAGGAGCCTTTGAAGTACGAGCTCGCAACGAAATAATGAAGCTAGTAAATGTGGAGGGAACAAAGAAACGCTTAGGCATGCAAGTGTTTGCAGAGTCTTTACTAATCATACCCAAAACTTTAGCTGCAAATAGTGGACACGATATACAAGATACCATAATAAGTCTGATGAAAGAAGATTCTGATGCTACAAGTAATGAACCGATTGGCTTAAATCTTATAACCGGTAAACCTGTAAGGTTGAATGATCTCCGTGTTTGGGATAATTATGTTGTTAAAAAGCAAATCATAAATTCCAGCTCTATTGTTGCCAGTAATTTACTTATGGTTGATGAAATAATGCGTGCTGGACTTACTAGTCTTAAAAGTAATATGGCATGATTTATTTTTCAAAATTTTATTCAATTAATCCTGTTAATAAAATGTTTTGTAATATATTTTTTGTGTATGGAATAAATTTGTATGGTATTTTACTAATGAGAAAACAAAAAAATTAATTATAAAAACCATTAAAATCCAAAAAAATTAATATTTAAATATTATTTATAGGTTTTTTTCTTTTGGGACTATTTTGTAAGGTAGTTTTGAGCATAAATTATCTATCGTGTAAGTGGACGTTACCAGTTTCCTAAGCGAAGCTTAGCTGTTTTTAGTGGATTGGAACAATTACAGTTGGTTAAATTTTGAAGAGTATGTTAGTGTTTGATCAGTTTAAAAAGTGGACTTGGAAATTAAATTGTTGGACCAGTCTGGTTTCAAAAAAGAAAGTTATGGCTAAGAGCAGTGTGCTCTATCCAAATTCTGAGAAGTTTTTGTGCCCAGAATTTCGATAAGGATGTTAAGTAGACTAGCTTGTTGGTAGTTGGCCAATGAGATGCTAAAAAGCTTTCACTGTTCGTCTAGTCTGTGTTTATACATATAGCTTAGTATATCGGCACCCACCGCAAATCGGCACTCCTGTTGTTGAGTAGGCTATGTCGAGTCTCGTTGAGACCACGATCATTCAATGGGCTGCTCATAGAGTTTAGGGCGTCAAGCGGACAGCAATATCAACAACCGCCTTTATTGCCACAGCTTCCCATCATACGGAGCTGCCCTATACGGAAAGACCCCACAATGCAGATCACGGATTTGGCTTCTATTGACCTCAATAACTGCAAATGAAGTTGTATTAAGGTCGGTTGCCGCATTCATGAAAAGAAGTAAACAATTTTTTGAGCCCGTCTTTCTGTTCGGGACGTAGATAAAAAAACCTATTTAGGGACCTAGATATTCTCAACACCATTCCCAACTACGGCTTCCAATCTGGATGTGGAAGGGAAATTTGGAAGTGCAGGAGGAGAGTGTAACGATCTAGCTCTAATGTTGAAATTATTGGCGATAATTAGGATGAATTTCTTTCCGAGTTGGGGGTAGTTATAATAGTTTTGACTAAATTATGGAGGGGATAATTATTGAAGCAAAGATTATTGATAATAATTATAATTCATGATTAATGAAGATGGGTTTTCGACCAGTTTCGATTAGGATTGAGTCCACCGGGGAAGTCCGATTTGCTCCACTGCTAGTCTGATACAACGGTTAACAGCTGCTTCGATACGACTGAACTCTGCTATTGGTATTCTGACACATAAAGGTGTTAGTTACTCTATTCGCCTCACCCTCTCTGACCTTACACTTACTATTGACCAAATCCTTAAACCATTCTGTGGATTACATTGATTTTGTCAACAATGTTGTTGATCTGTAAATTCCATCTTCCTCCACGGGTTAGCATGGAATCTACGGAGTGTAGGGAAACGGGGCTTAGAGAAGAGACGTTCGTGTTGCACTTACGGTTCCTGGAGACGTGGTAAATGGTGGATTTGTCCTAGAGATGACTGCCGCATTTTGCTCACTCTTATCCTTCACTTTGGCAATGGTGCCGCCCATCTAGGTTACGTTATCTTAGAGGGTTGTTCCAGCCGCCAGTACAATAACATTATTTACATATAGGAAATGTTTATATTGGGAAAGTGATTAGAATAAGGAATTGATAAAAGTGTTTAAAAGAACAGTAGAAATAGGCGATCCTTGTGGAATGCCGGTTCCTATCATACGGAACGACGAAAAAACATTTGCCCGAACCGTTAAGGTTCTGCCTAAAGGTATGAATGAAGAAGTTCTAGTGTGGTGAAGTCTACTCCCCACTCCGCCAGCTGAAAAATTATCTTATGTAGGCAAATTCTGTCATATGCCTTTTCTAAATCGAACTACAACAGGACGCCATAAAGTCTGCTGTAGTTCTAGAAGCCTAGTCAGAGTTATCCTGCGTGATCTATAGACATGTTGTCGGCCCAATCTTTTAGCTAAGATTTTCTCCAGTATCTTGGAAATACCATATATAGCAAAAGAGAAATTGATCTAAAGTTGTTAGCTGAAGGTCGCGTAAGTTGTTGTTTCGGTATTGGTATTGCTACATCTACTTTCCAGCAATTTGGGAAGGTAGACGTAGAAATATTTTGATTAAAGAGGGTGACGAAGCCTCTTTAGTTATTTTGAAGGAGATCTTGTCCTTGCCAGGTCAGGCTTCCTTGAAAGAATTCAAAGAAAAGTTGAACCGCGCAAGCGATACTGGCTAGTTCAAGACCAGAGTAGAAGCAGACTGTATCGGCGAGGGATTATCCGTGAAGGATTGTTTCTGTTTATGGTACTCAGTAGCTAAGTGGTCGTCCGAAGAAAATAAAGCCAGCTCTGCAACAATTAATAAGAGTAGGTAATAATTTCATTCTTTGGCTCCGTTGACTGGATTATATCAGTCTTTTGTCTGCCAAGAATACGATTAATATACCTTCATGCTTCCTTGGTGAGGACCTGGAGTCAATCGAAGCAGTAAAATTGTTCCAAACTGCATAGTAAATATACTAAAATAAAAGCCTTACTCTTGACTCTCGCAGTTCTGTGTCTTAATTCGAGTAAATTTGCTACGCTAGAAAAACAGGACAATTTCCATGCTGAATCTCTACCACTTTTAACTAGGATATTTTAAAAACACCGGCGGAAGATGGGGTGGTTACAACGTATGCACGCCTTAAAAATTATAGCATTTTATTGCACCATATTGGTTGAAATTTTATAGGAGCGCCATCTCTTATTGTGTAGCAGAAGTCAAATGGAATTTTAAACCAAAAGATCATAGAATCAGTGTCGAGTATTTAAATAAATTAAGTCGACTAGGCGTTTAAAAGTTGCATTTTAAAAAGTAAATAAAAAAAACCTAGTGTATATTTTTTTAAATTTCCGGTTTTATTAGAAAGATTGAAACTTGAAATTTAAGAATGAAACACAATATCATTTAAATGACTGCCACGGCTGGCCTTACAATACCCTATTCGCTCGACCCAATTTTTCAGTACATTTTCGATTGTCTGCGCCTGTATCTCTTCAATGGCAACTTTGATTTCGTGTTCCAAGGCCTCAATTGTCTCTGGAAGGCTTGCGTAACATTTATCCTTAAAGGCTCCCCACAGAAAATAATCCAACGAGCTCAAAACACAGTTCCGAGGCGGCCAATTGACATCAGAATTTCGGCTAATTATTCGGTTTTCGAAAGCAGTGCTCAAAAGTTGGCTTGTTACGTTGGCTGTGTGGCAAGTGGCCCCGTCCTGTTGAAACCAACTCGTTGAGCATGCCATTGTCTTCAACTTTTGGATACAAAAATTTGTTGAACATGCCACGATAGCGCTCACGATTGACCGTAACGGCGGCTCCTTCATCGTTTTCGAAGAAAAACCGGCCAATGATGCCTCCAGTCCAAAATCCGCACCAAACCGTCACTCGTTGTGGATGCATCGGCTTTTCCATGGTGACGTATGGATTTTCTGAGCCCCAGATGCAACAATTTTGTGGAAATGGGCCTTATCCGGAAAGATGATTTTTCGGTAAAAATGTTCATCTTCGGCCAATTGATCTTGAGCCCATTGGGCAAACCGAAAACGCATCGGATAGTCATGCAGCTTTAGCTGTTGGACTAATTGAACTTTGTAAGCTTTCTTACCGAGGTCTTTGTGCAAAATTCTCAACAGAGAAGTGGGAGAAATGTTCAATTCCTGAGAACGGTGACGAGTTGATGTTGATGGATGATCACGGACATTTTCAGCAACGGTGGCAATATTCTCTGTCGTACGCACTGTATTAGAGCGGGAACGAGTTGCTTTGGCAAACCAGTTTCACGAACTCGCTGCACGAATTTGTCCACAAGTTGATGTGATGGAATTCGATATTTGCTCATTTTTTTTTTTCAATTTCTCACAGTTTGGGTTGAAGACTCACCACTTTGGAAGTAAGTTCTCAATATTTTCCAGTTTTCTTCAAGCGTATGGATTACCATTTCGTAAAATTCAGACTTTCAAATAACAATCTGTAAATTCGTGATGACATTTAACACTCAAGTACTTCAAATGAATAGTGGTTCAAAATGCAACCGCTAGATGGACCACCCTATATATGGTGAGCCATATATTGTTTTTTTTTTCAACTTTTAACACATCTGCCGAAATACAAATTTCATGATTACAACTGTCGAGTATAAATTTGTAGAAATTTTAATCGTGGAGTTATTAACAACAGAACAACGCATATTAATCATTCAAATTTATTTCAAAAACGTGGGTTCTGCGAAAATGACATTTCATCAAAAGTCATTTTTAGCGAAGAAGCACATTATCCGCATCGATGCCTACGTTAACAAATAAAATTATCGAATCTTTGGGATGGAAAACCTTGATGTGATTTACAAAAAACCGATGCATCCTAAAAAACCTGTTTGGTGTGGTTTATGGGCTGGTAGAATTATTAGGTCGTGGAGAGGCCATTAGTAAGTTTTTTTGTTGCCGAAACTGAAAAAATTTAAATGAGCTTCATAAAATTGCAAGATAATGAGGGCCTATTCACACAACATGTCAAAACATCGGTTTGTGGAGCTTTAAATTTGGCGACCGAAAGTAATCCAAGAACAACTCGAGACCTAAAGAACAACATTTGACAAAAAATTGAGGCCATTGATCCACTTTTATAGTGTTCGAATGCAGGCTTGCTCATCTTTCATATAAATAAAATCTATATTTTTAATGATATACATAGTATTAAAATAAAACACATTTCATTTTTGTTGGCACTTAAAAATTTTATTAATTTTTTTTCGAGTGTATTTATTTATTTAGGCGTACAATTGTTTGTCAATAGTAATTTTTATTCCCTTATATAATATGATTTTAAACGATATAATATTTATATTTAAAAAAAAAATGAATATTAGAAAAAAATACTAAAACTATTAACCAAAAAAAAAGGTAAATAAATAAAATTATAGAAAAAGATTAAAAATAATAATAACAAAACGGAAGCTATTTCGAATAAATTATTAGTTTTTTTTTAACTATGTGACTAAAAGAAAATATTTCTATAATTTTTTAAATATTTGTTTTCTTTTTTTTTTGTGTATTTAAACTAACAGAACGAGTATGTATGTACGTATGCATTGAAATATCTTTTCGACACTAAACCGATTATTATTATTATCTTTAAAATAGTTTATTTTCGTTAAATACTAAAAAAAAAATTATTTATATACCATATGTTAATTTCTATTGCATTATTTCAAAAAATGTAGTAACATTATAAAAAGTGTTATAAAATAGTTGTTATAATATAGAATTTTTTAATTTTTCAACAATTTTTTTAAAAAAAATATTCTGTATTAGTTTAAAAAAAACATAAAATAATTATTATTAACAAAATTATTAATTATTTATTAAGTACAAATAAAAGAGGAAATACCTATTTTTTTTCTTCAAAAAAATTATGTTATTATTCTTATTAATTATTAATAATATTATTTTAAAATAAACTAATTAATGGCAATCAATTATTGAATTTCTTGCATTAATAATAAAATGAAAGTTTCCATTTCGAAAACAGGAGGAAAGGAATTTTTCATTCCAAAGATGAATTGCTATTAATATGATTAAATTATGGATTAAAATAAAAATTATTTTATGAGTAAAATTTTTGATACAGAAACTTTTTGTTTTTGTTTTTGTTTTTTTTATATTAAAATTATTTGAATAAAATTATAAAAAGAACAGAAGCGCTCTCTGTTAATAGCAAACAATTTTTTTTTACTTTTAGTTAATAACAAATACTTTTAGTTAGAGGCAAATGCTTAATGCTTAAAATTTATATGATATGGACGGATATTTAAACGTTTTTTTTTACGGAGATAATATATTAATTGAAAATTTTTACTTCTATTTGAATTTCAATAGTTTTTTCCTGATTTTCGATTCCATTATTACTGCTTGATGGCAGCCATATTGTTACTGTTATACTTGTCGAATAGCGGCCATTTTCTAATCGGATTAACAATATTTTTTCCTATTTAATCTTATTTATTTATATAAGAAATAATTTTTTTTTAAAATTTTTTTTGTTATTCGATTTAATTGATAAAAGCATTTAAGTGAATTTAAAAAAAAAAATGTTATTAAAATTTTGTTTATCTCGGTTTGTAAATGGTTGGATGAAAGTATGTTACATGTCATGTGGCTTTATGACTGTTAATAATTGGCTTTCCTTTTTATTTGAACTGATCTGTCAAATGAAACTAAAGCCATACTGATCCATTTACTGCAAGTGTATACCATTTATTGTTTATTTTCTGGTATTGCTACGCACTTCAATTACAACTGGGCCACCTATACTGGGACCTCGTCTGACCTGATCTTCGGTATATTTTAAATTGGACATCGGTTCGCCACGATATCTACTTGTGGTTACACTTTTTATTTCACTTGATTGAATTGTTTCGAAACCACGTCCATCCTTGAGAGGCACCTTCTTTTTGGTAAAACTCTGCACCGTATTGGTAACGCTGGGCCGTTTCGGATCGTCCGATTTGGTGGTAATTTTGTACGACTCTGAATAATCTTCAGTGCTAGAGCTGCCACGACGTACTATACTTGCTGTATCCTTATTGATTTCAATTGGCGATCTGGAGCCTAACGATGATGATTCACGTTCACGGTTGCGCATTACTGGATATTTGTGATAGCCGTTGCGTATAACGTTGACCTCCTCTTCACCATGCAATGTCTTGTACAATTCTGGAGCTTGATCTTGTAGGCCTTTTAAGAATGTATTACGCTTGTCATGGGTACCATTTGCATATGTTATGTTGTTGTTGTTGTTGTTGTTGTTGTTATTGTTATTATTATTACCGCCATGATTGGTGATAATATTATGTGATGTATATCTTCGCTCTCCCAAATAATTCATATACTTTCGATCTTCATCAACTCTTGTTAAGTCTTTTTGACTGCGACTGATCAAGTTGACTATGGACGGACTCTTCAATTGTGGTCCAGATTCATGAAGATGCGGATTCGATTTATACATATTATTAGTGTAATTGTTCTTGGTAAGCTTTTCCAAATAAATCGGACTAGGATCATTTGTGCCATTCATACCATGCACATTAAAGCTTTTACTACGGCTCAACGACTTATAGGTTCTAGCCGGTTTGGCTGGTCCTGTATTCTGCATTGGATGGCTAGATGTTGGCTTCACTGTATTCACTATGGACACATTGATCGTGGACGAATGATTATTTGAGCGATGGTCCAATTTTCTTGGTAATGTCTGTGCACTTCGATAGTCATGATCTAAATTTGGTGTTGATCCAAGTCGATTTGTACTCTTGCTGAAACGACCAAGCGTACTTGAGTTCACATTTCTAATTAAAAAAGAAAAAAAAATTCTAATTATTATCTTATATAATATTCTTAATATGAAATAAAAAATTTAATTCTAGCACATATGAGTGGGTAGTTTTCAAATAAAATAATAAAAAAATTTTATCCATAACTAATTATTGATCATAATAAAAAGTTAACTTTTACCTTCTTACTTCCGTGTGTATCTAAATAACTGTTTTCATTAAATTATCCATGTATCAAAAATACTTTAACTTCTTGGTAGGTATTTCGTATAAATTTTTGTTGCATATTTAAATAAGAGGTAAGTGGAATGTATTTCTGCCCATTGAAAAGCAAATCGATACAATGCTTTGGTCGATTGGAGTTGATAAACAAATCTGAGAGAGCAGCAAATATCGGTAGAAATAATTAACGTTTAAGATTTTAGCACAAAAACTTAATATGCTGCTTTAAAGACAGCAAACCATGTACTTGTCCACTTAGTACTCATATGATTATGCCCTATAAGATGAGCTTAAATTAGCATAGCAGATTGGAACTGACCGCCACAGAAATGAGTATTTTTCGTTGAATGCAGTCGCGGTCATTCAGGTTGTTCTTACATAGGAGACGACTGATCACTTCCTCGTCCTAAAGTACTTAATTGGTCGTTGCGATTGAAGTCGAAATAAATAAGCAAGTACTTCGGAGTCCCAACTGAGGTACATTTACATACGTTCTCAGTTACGGATCCTATCGATTCAAATTACACCAGCTAGCCATCCAGGTGCCTCTAGCCTAGCGAATAATTTAATTAAATTAAATCGATTATCCCTTTTGAGCAATCGCCGCAATAAACAATTAGATTGAGACCGCCTGGATAGTTTCCAATTATCTCCTGAGACAATTTGTAGTGGCACAGGTAATATGTATAGAAGAAGTGACCGTCGATTATTTGTATCAAGGGATTTCTATGCGGTCTGAGAAAGTGCCGTAGACAAAATTTCAATTGATTGCCTAGAGAACGCTTTCAACCATGCAAACTCAATCGAGCAACAAAACTGGAGAAAATAATTTAATATCTGCCTACGTAACGTACGAAATTTGTTCTCGTAGCTGAATTTCATATGAGGAACCTTTCAAAGTACGAGTTTCTATACACATCTCCAGACTGGTTTTTCCATATCTAAAAGTGGCTAGTTTTTGCAATCAGTTCGACCTGTGTCCATAATGGTTCATTTAAAATGGCTTTTTTTTCGTATAAGAGATAAAAATAGATTTACATAATGACTGCGTATCTTAACAGTCGAAGTCGAGCAAAATAAACTACGAAGACACCTGAAAGTATATATATTGTAGATAGATTTAAATTTATTAAATTTGCAATCTAGTTTTAGTATTGATGCTGAAGCTGCTTACCAATAATATTATATTGATATTTTCAAATTTGAAAAGCTAATCCGCCCACAAGAAAACCTTGACGTTTTTCATTTGACCGCACGTCAAAGCTTGCTCCGTTCAAAGCACTTTTACAAAAGATAACTACGAAGTTTAGCTTTTTTTTATTCTATCAATTTGGTCATTTAATTAAAATCTTCAATAATATTTTGATTGGATTTTTTTTAAAATTTTTATTTTTTAATAATTCAATTAGAAACAAATGTGAGAATTATTAAAGACGCAATAATAACGTCTCTTTTGTATCGTATTTTTTTTACGAATTTGAAAATAGTCGATTTCTTTGAATTATTTCGTTACTGAATAGATAATATTTCTACATTGAAATTTAAAAAAAAAAAATGAAAAAAACACTATCATTTCTATTCTGAATAGTTTTAACACGCAAGACAACTTGTAGAGTTTTCTAAGTAATTTTGCAATGCATAACATATCCTCAATTAATTTAAATAGTATCCCAAGGATGTGTACGCATCATACAACAATGTTGCTTCAATTACTTAATCTTAAAACATTGAACCAGTTTGCAACATTGTACAAAGCTTCAAAAATATACAATTTGTATGAATTTGTACGAGTACAAAGTATGTATTCGGTTGAACAGGATTTTCTGAAAGGCTTGGGGCAGTCTTATCCATTAGCCACAAGATAAATAATGGCCAATGTTTCATATTTATTGTTGCCAGGCGTTAGTTTTCGATAATTTTGCATTTTGCACCTCATATTCAAATCAATAATAATAATAATAATAATTATTATTATTATTATAGTTATAATCTTATATTATTTGTTATGCAATTTAAAGTATGTTAGTCGAGTACATAAAGTTGTCTACTATTTGAAAAAGTTTTCAATAATCGTAAAAATATATTAAATAAAATAGATTTAGGTCTTTAAAAATATAAATTTATTTTGATTTTTATAAAATTACTTAATTGTTAAATAAAAATACAGATATTAATTGGCTATGATAGTCTCTATCTATACCAACAGATATTCTATTGGGTTGTTGGAAAAGTAATGACTGATGGCGTTTCTTCGTTTTTGACAGTACCTAGAGCTATTCAAATCTATATTATTGATATGTCATTTAATAGATGATAATATTGATATGTCATTTAATAGCTGCCAGGTTTATTTTGTTAATTTTTTAAACATTTTACAATAAATTTAAGATGGTAATATCTATGAAAACTTTGCATTTTCATCATATTTTATTATTTTACTTCCGTAACTAAATAATATTTATATCTATGACATCGCAACTAATCCCAGAACTATAACTGCTACTTTTGCTGGAAATAGATTCCACATCAATATCAAAATCGCTTCTATTATCCCTAAAATCACATATTAAAAATGTTCAAGACTGGTTTACAAGGTGGAGAGTAAAAGTAAATAAGCAGAAAAACGTTTTTGTTACCTTAAGTCTCTGTAAAGACCCCCTATCTCAATATACCTTAATGGCAATATCATTTCACCAAAAGGCAAAGGATGCTTTTTGGGATTAAAGCTAGACAAACGACTTACTTGGAATTCTCTTACGACATCAAAAAAACTTATTAGACTACTGGACAACTGATCAAAACTGACATTAAAAAACAAACTTTTAATTTATAAAACAATTTCGAAAACCAATCTGGACGTGCAGAATCCAATTCTTCTTAAATTCAATCCTCTTAATTAAAAGTCTTCCGAAAAATTATTGATACTTATAGCAAATTTATTTACCATATTTTAAATATTTCCATTGATTTTCTTATAGCGAGGGTTTCTCGTTATAAAAAGTTCAATGTCGATGATTTTTTTATAGCGAGGGTTTGTCGTTATAAAAACGTTCACAATAATCTTTTTGTTACTTTTTTCATAAATTCTTATTGGTGTTTTAATAGAAATTGTCTAGGAGATTTCTTGAGGCATTAACATGACACGTTAGGTAGACAAACGCCAATGGGTGTTTACTCTCACATGTTTACTAAGCATTCCATTTCCTCTTAAATTTAATCCTTTTAATTATGTCTTCCGAAAAATTATTCATACTTATATCAAATTTATTTATCATATTTTAAATATTTCCATTGCTTTTTTTATAGCAAGGGTTTCTCGTTATAAAAAGTTCAATGTCGATGATTTTTTATAGCGAGGGTTCCTTATTATAAAAAGTTTCACAATAATCTTTTTGTTACTTTTTTTATAAATTATCATCGGCGTTTTAATAGAAATTGTCTAGGAGATTTCTTGAGGCATTAACATGACACGTTAGGTAGACAAACGCCAATGCGTGTTTACTCTCACATATTTACTAAGCATTCCATTTCCTCTTAAATTCAATCCTCTTAATTAAAAGTCTTCCGAAAAATTATTCATACTTATAGCAAATTTATTTACCATATTTTAAATATTTCCATTGATTTTCTTATAGCGAGGGTTTCTCGTTATAAAAAGTTCAATGCTGATAAATTTTTTATAGCGAGGGTTTCTCGTTATAAAAACTTTTACAATAATCTTTTTGTTACTTTTTTTATAAATTATCATCGGCGTTTTAATAGAAATTGTCTAGGAGATTTCTTGAGGCATTAACATGACACGTTAGGTAGACAAACGCCAATGGGTGTTTACTCTCACATATTTACTAAGCATTCCACTTCCTCTTAAATTCAATCCTCTTAATTAAAAGTCTTCCGAAAAATTATTCATACTTATAGCAAATTTATTTACCATATTTTAAATATTTCCATTGATTTTCTTATAGCGAGGGTTTCTCGTTATAAAAAGTTCAATGTCGATAAATTTTTTATAGCGAGGGTTTCTTATTATAAAAACTTTCACAATAATCTTTTTGTTACTTTTTTCATAAATTCTCATCGGCGTTTTAAGAGAAATTGTCTAGGTGATTTCTTGAGGCATTAACATGACACGTTAGGTAGACAAACGCCAATGCGTGTTTACTCTCACATATTTACTAAGCATTCCATTTCCTCTTAAATTCAATCCTCTTAATTATAAGTCTTCCGAAAAATTATTGATACTTATAGCAAATTTATTTATCATATTTTAAATATTTCCATTGATTTTTTTATAGCGAGGGTTTCTCGTTATAAAAAGTTCAATGCTGATAAATTTTTTATAGCGAGGGTTTCTCGTTATAAAAACTTTTACAATAATCTTTTTGTTACTTTTTTTATAAATTATCATCGGCGTTTTAATAGAAATTGTCTAGGAGATTTCTTGAGGCATTAACATGACACGTTAGGTAGACAAACGTCAATGGGTGTTTACTCTCACATGTTTACTAAGCATTCCATTTCCTCTTAAATTTAATCCTTTTAATTATAAGTCTTCCGAAAAATTATTGATACTTATAGCAAATTTATTTACCATATTTTAAATATTTCCATTAATTTTTTTTATAGCGAGTGTTTCTCGTTATAAAAAGTTCAATGTCGATGATTTTTTTATAGCGAGGGTTTCTTATTATAAAAAGTTTCACAATAATCCTTTTGTTACTTTTTTCATAAATTCTCATCGGCGTTTTAATAGAAATTGTCTAGGAGATTTCTTGAGGCATTAACATGACACGTTAGGTAGACAAACGCCAATGGGTGTTTACTCTCACATGTTTACTAAGCATTCCATTTCCTCTTAAATTCAATCCTCTTAATTAAAAGTCTTCCGAAAAATTATTCATACTTATATCAAATTTATTTATCATATTTTAAATATTTCCATTGATTTTCTTATAGCGAGGGTTTCTCGTTATAAAAAGTTCAATGTCGATATATTTTTTATAGCGAGGGTTTCTTATTATAAAAACTTTCACAATAATCTTTTTGTTACTTTTTTTATAAATTATCATCGGCGTTTTAATAGAAATTGTCTAGGAGATTTCTTGAGGCATTAACATGACACGTTAGGTAGACAAACGCCAATGCGTGTTTACTCTCACATATTTACTAAGCATTCCATTTCCTCTTAAATTCAATCCTCTTAATTAAAAGTCTTCCGAAAAATTATTCATACTTATAGCAAATTTATTTACCATATTTTAAATATTTCCATTGATTTTCTTATAGCGAGGGTTTCTCGTTATAAAAAGTTCAATGCTGATAAATTTTTTATAGCGAGGGTTTCTCGTTATAAAAACTTTTACAATAATCTTTTTGTTACTTTTTTTATAAATTATCATCGGCGTTTTAATAGAAATTGTCTAGGAGATTTCTTGAGGCATTAACATGACACGTTAGGTAGACAAACGCCAATGGGTGTTTACTCTCACATATTTACTAAGCATTCCACTTCCTCTTAAATTCAATCCTCTTAATTAAAAGTCTTCCGAAAAATTATTCATACTTATAGCAAATTTATTTACCATATTTTAAATATTTCCATTGATTTTCTTATAGCGAGGGTTTCTCGTTATAAAAAGTTCAATGTCGATAAATTTTTTATAGCGAGGGTTTCTTATTATAAAAACTTTCACAATAATCTTTTTGTTACTTTTTTCATAAATTCTCATCGGCGTTTTAAGAGAAATTGTCTAGGTGATTTCTTGAGGCATTAACATGACACGTTAGGTAAACAAACGCCAATGGGTGTTTACTCTCAGATGTTTCTGTCCTGTCATGTGGTGTCTTTATCATAAAATCTGTTTGTTACACTATTTATATAGTTATAGATAACTAATCAAATAATACAAAAAAAAACTTTCGTAAAGGGAAAAGCTTGTGAAAAGTTAACGGTGACAATACTCTGAAAGAGCGTCAGTGGCAATGACGGTTCAAGAAATTCCGTACTAATGACTTTGATATCAATGACTTTCCTCGGTCAGAAAGGAAAACTGAGGTTGATGGAAAACAAAATAAAGCCATTAACTGAGTCAAATCAGCGTTACACGACGAGACAGATTGCATAATCAGTGAACATCCTACAGAAGCTGAGATACATAAGCAAGCTCGATGTAGGGGTTGCTCATGGACTCAAAAGAATTTCCTTTGACATTCAAATTTCATTTAAACACCTGCGACATGCTCACTAAATCTGAGGAAAACGACCTTTTTTTGAAGAGATTGATAACTGGTGATGAGAAGTGGATTGTTTTGGTCCCAGCGTGGTGATTCACCTCAAGCAACATCGAAAGTGGACATTCATAAGAGGAAGGTTATGCTCTCAGTGTGGTGAGATTTTAAAGGTTCTTTTAGCTTCTACCAAGGAACAAAACGAATAATTCAAAAGTGTACTAACGGCAATTGAAAAGTTAAACGGATCCATCATCGAGAAACGTTCGGAGCTTGTTACATAAAAAATGCGTCATGTCTTTTCGTATACAACCTAATATTTTCAACATATTGTAAATACAAGAAATCTTTTGGCGTAAAATAATTACATGTAAGCACTTTTTGATATTAAGTCCTGTATACTATATCCTGTTAGTGGTTTATGTAATGAAAAAATTAAATTTTAAATTACTAAAAATTAAATCTGCAGAATAGACTAAATCTAACAAAGCCTCTGTAAAGTTATTTCAATAAAAATAAAACTCTAAAATGAAAAATGAAAAAAAAAATTCCAAATTAAAAATAAAAACAAATATTTTCTTAATTTAATATCATTTTTCAGAATGACAATAACTGACATAAATATTAATAATTTTATTACAACAGAAAATTAAAATAATTAATGAACAAAATACTCTCAATAAAGTCATTTTTATTAAAATAAAAAAACGCATTTTTTTTAACTCAGACAAAAATTTATATGTTTTAATATATTTACAATCCGGACCTATAAAATTTAGAGAATTTATTAAAAAAATTTTGTTTATTTTCCGTTTTAAGATTGTAAATCGTTTAAATTCATTCATAAAAGAAGGAAGCCTTGAACTCTTAAATAATATTTACGAGAAGGTGTTTAAAGTGGCTATAAAATTTTTTTTTTATGTCCCAATTAGAGTATTGATTTTTTTTGTATTTTTTACGTAAAAAAATATAATTAATGGATTCAAATGTTTAATATATATTCTCTTTTTTTTTTTTTGATAATTATTAACCAAAATTGGAATTTTACATCTTTTTCTCTAAAAAAAAAATATTGTAACTTTATTATGGCGGAATTTGATTTCAATAAGAATAATAATTTTAAAAAAATGTTGTAAAATAATAAAAATAATAGTACAAAAATCATAATAAGAATACCTTGACAATAGATAATAGAGAAGATACTAAGACGAGAGGGGAAATAATTAATTATTTTTTTTAATCATGAATATCTATTTTGTCCCCTTCATAGTGATCGCCACCAGATATTATAAACTTGTGCCAACGGTTTTTCCAATCCTCAAAGCACTTAAAAAAAATCATTTTTTGTGATCTCCTTCTTCGATGCCGTCTTTATCTTCTCAATCGTAGCGTAGCGTCATCCTTTCATGGCGCTCTTCAGTTTCGGGAACAAGAAAAAGTCACAGTGGCCCAGATCAAGGGAATACGGTGACTGCGGCATTATTAGTGTGTTGTTTTTGCCCAAAAATTCGTGCACAAGCAACGATGCGTGAGCAGGGGCGTTATCATGGTGCAAAAGCTAATTTTTATTCTTCCACAAATCCGGGCGTTTCTGGCGGATTGCTTTGGGCAACTTGCACATAACTTGCAGGTAATATTCCTTATTGACCGTTCTACCCTGTGGCAAGAACTCATGATGCACAACGCCCGTGCAATGGAAGAAAACTGTCGTTCACACGCCCCGGCACCCTTTTCGTCGGCCCTCTGAGAACATTTTGTACCACCGATAAACGTTGCTTCAGTCCAAGTTAGCTTCACCACATGCTACAGTCAACATTCTGAATGCGTCCGCGCAATTAATTTTCTTTTTCACACAAAATTTGATACAGATTGTTTGATCCATTTTTTGGAATGGGCAAATATCGAAGACGAGCCAAAACACGTGTAAGCAAAGCAACTGTCAAAAATTAACTGAACATTCAAAATGGCCGAACTTGTCGGCATAAGTGAGAGACATGAGTACCAACATAACGCCACAAAAAATCGGAAATTCAAAATTCGCGATACTTTTTGAACAGACCTCGTATATATCATTTCAGATAATATTTATTTAGATTGAAATTTTCCATTTTATTTTATGGATTGTTCAGTTATAAAACAATAACCATGAAATGCGCTAGCAAAACTGCTATACATATGGGGCTCTAAAAACCCACAAGTGACTGTTTGGTGTTTATTTTGGTCTAAAGTTTCGTTGAAAACTAAAAAGGCGAAACCGTTACCGTCAATTCTGAACGCTGTTGCCATATAAGAACCGACTTTTTTTTATGTGACCTTAAAGATTAAAAATTAAAAATATGAACTAAATATAATTTTTAACAAGACCCATACAACATGACAAATTGCGCGAGCAGTTCATGCACAATAGAAATATTTAATAAATGTAATAAATTAAATTTTTAAATCAAAATTTTAATTTAAAATATATTTGATCGAAATGTTTTTTTATGTGACCTTAAAGATTAAAAATTAAAAATATGAACTAAATATAATTTTTAACAAGACCCATACAACATGACAAATTGCGCGAGCAGTTCACTCCTAGAATCATAATTTCGAGATTTGCTGATGGTAGTTGGTATCCGAGATTGTGTGATTTAACACTGTTGGATTTTTTCTTAAAAATCTACATAAAATATCAAGTTTACTCAGATTTTATAGCATTTAAAAATCAACATCCCTCAAGTAATGGCTAAACTAGAGTCCGAAACTGGCGAACTATTTAAAAAAAATTATCACAAAAGGATCAAGTCCTGCACGAAAAAATTTGTTGCCACTATTTGATTAATGTTAAATTTTATCCTTAATGGCAATGTGTAAAAAATATATTAAAACAAAAATTTAATCAAAATTTCAATTTAACCTTTGTTTTATTTAACTTAACTTTCCAACTCTACTAAATTGGATAATCCCTTATTAGTTTTTATATAAAAACTCCTTAAAAAAATTAATTATTTTTGACTGTATTTAATTTTTTTTTTTGATAATTAACTATTATCATATAAGATGAAATTATTTTATTTTTACATATAGTTAAATAGACATTAATGTATTGTAATATAAAGTCAGAAATTCCAATGCATATTACTTAGTGAATTTTTTGTTGAAAATATTAATCACAAAATACCAGAACACCACCTACATCAGATGGTATATTCTGTTCATTTTCAAGGGAAACAACTCTACGATGTAGACAAGTATGTATATATATCTGGAGCTTATCTAATTAATCAAAGTCTTATTAATCATTTAGAAAAAATGTTCTAACTTATTCTTAGATAGTATAGAAATATTAGGGTAAGAAAACAACGAAACTAATGGGGGTCGCTTAATGGGATTTTATCTTTTTAGTTAGCGCTCATCAAGGGATCTTAACTCGACCATTATTAACAGGTATTGGCTTGTGGTGGATATGATGTTGGGTTTGGAATTGGCTAATATAAGGAAATGTGTAAATGAAATACCGTATAATGTTAAATATTGAAATGGGATAGGGTAGAACGAAAAGGATCGAAGGGGCAAATGTCGACAAGTAAATAGAATTGCCCAAACGAATGAATCAGGAAGGAAACTAAAATGAGAAAATATAGCACATGATAATGATCTAAAAAGGTTATTTCTACACACTTTAGCTATCGGAAAAGTGGACTATTTTCACTAGTTTTCGGATACATTTGTGAGATTATCTCAACCAAAAATTAGGTACCGATTTTCCTTCCAGCCATTCACTATTAACAGCTAAATAGATACAAACTCCTATTTACGAGTATATTCGTATTTGAGTGTATCTCTCTCTCTCTATGGATAGGGATAAGGGATCATATTGTGTATGTATGTATGCACATCGATAAATTTAATTGATGTATGTGTATGCATGATGGTATATCGATAAATTTTCTCAATGTTTTATTTACTAAGAAGAAGGAAGCTTTTAATCAATCGAATCATCCATGAATAAGCAAAGATGGGGTAATATTCAGTTTCGTAGCTCGTGTAGATTCCATCCTCTAACGAACGTTTATGGGGACATGTCCTTGTAAGAATATCAACATGTGTACATGACCATAAAATCCCAGTTTGATCCCAATGAATAATTAATCTCTACAAGTGTTTGATGTTTAATCGTATTGGTTTCGATTTATTTATACATTCTTGTGTCTTTGGGAATTATTTTTTTTTGTCTCTTCATTATTTTATCAAAGTCGTTAGGTTTATATAATAATTTTTTTCAAGAGCACATATTTTTCTATAAAACTTGACTTAATCGATTTGTTTGAGTAATTTTATTGAATTTTTCATAAAACCCATTAAATTTTTTATAGTAATAATAAAATAATTTAATTTAGTACAATATATAGTAATGGAAAATTAATATATGAAAATTTTATACAAAAAGTGTTTTCTTATTGACTATTAAAACTTTTCAATATGAGGCTGTTGGGATTTCTTTTTTTAATTATGATATTAAAGTTATTAAAAAGAGAAATAAATATAATAAAATAATTATTATAAGTAAATTTTTTTTTCGCAGTTAAACTCTTTTGATATTCCCTATAGACTTATCTATAATTTAGTTCAGAAAGTATAGCTTCGTAATTTTATAACTGTTTAGGAAATGTATAAATTTAAGATAATATTTGTTTAAAATTAAGTTTGTCATTTAAAAAAAAAATCAAATAATGCGGTTAAAATCGTAAAAAAATTTATACAAAAGTGGTAATTGTGCGTTAAACTGTAGCCACGTTTCACGCGAAATTTTCTACAGCGATGAGGCTCATTTCTCTGATATGAGGCTCTGAAAATCCACAACTACCTGTGAAAATATTATACAATAGTATCCACGAAATGTGATTATTTGCTGCATATTTGGGTCTGAAGGGTTTATTGGCTCGTAATTTTTTTCAACCCGAAAAAGAGGAAACTGTTTCCGACAATTCTCAGCGTTGTGACCGTATACGATATCGAATTTTTTAAATCTGAATCTTAACATTTTAAGAATCTGGATTATATGTGATTTTAATAAGATTTTGGCTTGATTGCAAAAAGGAGTTTCTAAGACGTGCAATTTATCAGATTTAGTGATGTTAATTGGCCTTTAAGATTGTGCGATTTGACGCCGTTGGAATTTCGTTTTCATAAAACCACATAAATCATTATATTAACATTGTTAATTTTTCCATTTCAAAACCATCATTTATTAAGTAATGGCTGAGTTAAAACTCAAAATATGCACACAAAAAAATCATAAAAAATTACTCTAAAAGGATTGAGACCTGAAGGGGGGGGGGGGTCATGTGGCATTAATTTTAATGATTTTTAATTTTATGCACAATAGAAATATTTAATAAATGTAATAAATTAAATTTTTAAATCAAAATTTTAATTTAAAATATATTTGATCGAAATGTTTTTTTTAAACTCAATATTGGATAAGTCGTCGGTAGTATTGCCCAGATCACTTTCAGTGATGCCAGGCCCTGAAATTGAAAGTATATTTAATGAAACTTTACTTTTCTCGGAGCACAACCCTTTTATTATTTAGTTTTTTTTTTATGCTATAAATAGTGGAATTTTAATATATTAATTTTTATGTTAATTAAATAATAAATGAAAAGCTTAATTTTTTATTATTTTATTTTAAATAGAAATTTTTTTTACAATGTGGAACTATACAAAAAATTGAGGATTAATATTTGAGATCATAAAAAAATAGGAGAATTTTTTTATTTATTGTGTGCCCAGTAATAAAATTAAAAGGAAAAAAGCAGAATTTGATTAGCTTTTTTATGTCTTTATGTAAAATGTATAATTATAAATTTATTATGTAATGAAATTTTAGAAACCTATTAGCCATATTTGTTTTTTTACAAATTTTTTAGTAGCAAATAGGCTTTTTTCTTTTTAAATTTATTTCTGTACGATATAGTCATGAAAATGAGTTTTTAATTTAATGATAGATATTTTTAATCTAACTTGTATATTTTGAAATCATCAAGCCAAAAAGTGATGAATGGTGTTTCACAAATAATTCTAGTTCCTTATCTGACCTAATTAATGTGACATTGATTAATTTTCACAAATTATCCTGAATGCGTGATTCATTTACTCGAATTCTATCGATCAGGTGTGCATCATACGTAACATAGTATCTGTATACCTATTGTGGCTGACTAGATTCGTATAAATTATATGACATATTTCTACTAAATAATATTTAATTATATATAGATAGATTATTAACAAAATAAATGCTTTCTCAGAACAATATTACTATCGTCTCTATAAGCCAATAATATGTCTTGGTCGACTGAGAATAAATATCTACAATATTTTCTTTATACGACTCGTACGAGTACATTTTCAGATGGTTCCCATGAGGATAATATGAACACACCCCAATGTGACTCGTCAGATAAAATCGATTTTATTCTAATTTTAAATTCATAGTCTACCATCTACAAAAAAAAAAAAAAAAACTTTTTTCCATATATTTGTAAACATAATACATATTTCATACGTTATGAATAAGTAAAGTTACAAATATAAAGCCAATAATAATAAAATAATTTGCCTTGAATTTCTCTTTTTTTTTTGCGTGTACTCATACCAGACGAGTGTAGTGGAGAATAGAACGCATTTTTACATTGAATTAAATTCACCGAACAATTTATTCAAACGTGGTAAATTAAAATGACAAAACCTTTTTCAATGCACTTGTTTACTTAATATACTCCCTTTTCCCCTCCCATTTGCAGGTAACTGATGCATCTGTATTAGCCGATTTCAACAACATCGAGTTTGTCTTAACAATCCCACTACTCGCCAAGAAATTTCTAGTCAAGTTGAAGTAAAGTTTATATAATATTGATGATCTGTTTTATTTTCTTTTCTTATTTGAGTTTATCCATATTAGACGTATCATTGCCACTCCTTTTATAGATAGACAAGGCTGAGAATTTTCAGCCCGACTGGAACCGGGTACACAATCTGAACGTAGTTAGTTCATTTTTCATAGTACTTTTATGGTAAATTGCAAAATCATAGGAGCTACCACCATATTTTTATTATTTTTAAAGGAATTTCCATAAAAACTCTACAAATCTAAAAGTATCATAGTAAGAGTAAATACACTCTTAAAAGTCAGTTTATTATATAAGTTGTAGTAAAAAGTAATCCATTATTTTGCCAATAGATGGCTTTAGGAGTCTGTATCTCCCGTTTTACCACCATATTTTTATTATTTTTAAAGGAATTTCCATAAAAACTCTACAAATCTTAAGGTATGATAGTAAGAGTAAATACACTCTTTAAAGTCAGTTTATTATATAAGTTGTAGTAAAAAGTAATCCATTATTTTGCCAATAGATAGCTTTAGGAGTCTGTATCTCCCGTTTTACCACCATATTTTTATTATTTTTAAAGGAATTTCCATAAAAACTCTACAAATCTGAAGGTATCATAGTAAGAGTAAATACACTCTTAAAAGTCAGTTTATTATATAAGTTGTAGTAAAAAGTAATCCATTATTTTGCCAATAGATAGCTTTAGGAGTCTGTATCTCCCGTTTTAAAAGTGCGATCGGGTTGCACTAGATGGCGTTAGAAAGATAAGATTTTGTACTAAAAAAACTTTTCATACAGTTTTGTGATTACTTGACTCAGTATTTTTTCAGCACGCGTCAAAGATGGACACCAACAAAGAGAAAATACGCCATATTTTACAGTTTTTCTTCGATAAAGGCGAAAACGCAAGCCAGGTAGCTGAAAATGTGAATAGTGTTTATGGTCCTGATACTGTAACAGTCAATTGTGCGCAATTTTTGTTTCGTCGATTCCGTTCCTGTAATTTTGATGTCAAAGATGCACCACGCTCTGGAAGGCCAATTGACGAAAATGTCGATAAAGTAATGGAAATCGTCGAGTCCGACCGTCACGTAAGCACTGTTTCGATTGCCCAGGAGCTAAACATTGCACAAAAAACCGTTTGGAACCACTTAAATAAGGCTGAAAACAAAAATAAGCTCGATGTATGGGTGCCACACGAGTTATCGCAAAAAACCTCATGGACCGAATTTCCATCTGCGAATCGCTGCTGAATCGCAACAATATCGATCCATTTCTGAAGCGGATGGTTACTGGTGATGAAAAGTGGGTCACTTTTTTGACCCACTTTTCATCACCAGTAACCATCCGCTTCAGAAATGGATCGATATTGTTGAGCGGATGGTTAGTGGATGATGAAAAGTGGGAAGGTTTTGCTGTGTGTTTGGTGGGACTGGCAGGGAATCATCTACTATGAGCTGCTCCCCTATGGCCGAACTCTTAATTTGGACCTATACTGTCAACAATTGGATTGTCTGAAAGAAGCAATCGCCCAGAAGCGGCCAGCTTTGGCCAATAGGAGAGGAATTGTGTTCCATCAGGACAACGCCAGGCCGCATACATCGATAGTGACTCGCCAGAAGTTCCGGGACCTTTTCTTATGCATCCACCTTATAGTCCGGACCTAGCACCAAGTGATTACCACCTCTTCCTGTCTATGACGAATGATTTTGCAGGTGAAAAATTCGCCTCAAGAGAAGATTGTGAAAATCGATTGTCCCAGTTTTTTGCCAAGAGGAATAAGGGTTTCGATGAGAGAGGCATTATGAAATTACCTCCAAAATGGCAACAAGTTATCGAACAAAACGGTGCATATTTGAACTAAATCGTATCATTCTAGTACCTATGCTAAATAAAACCTTCAATTAAATGCAAAAAATAATGGATTTGTTTCTTACTGCACCTAATATTAAATAAATTAGTAGAAAAATTGCACCACAAGATTCGATATTATGAATTTAAAATGAATGTCAAAAAAAATTTGATTAAATTATTAAAAGCCATAATTTTTCATAATAAAATTTTAGTAAAATTTAGTGTAAAAATAAAATAATTAAGTAACAATACTCATTAATATGGACGAGTATAAGAAAAAAAATAAATAAACTAAACTTTCCAAATTGCAACATGTCCAAAAAAGAAAAGTTTGTATCGAACAAGAAAAAGTTTAAGATTAATTAAGTATTTACAAAATTATTTTCTCATTGAAATCATTTATATTTCATTTATTTTTGCTATTATACTCGTATTTAGAAATATTGTACAAAACTCAATAATGATTGATTAATTAACTAAAGTCAACCACCACTAATTAAATGAAAACTAATCGATCTGTACAAATGTTATAATATTTGTTTGTGGTATAGTTATTTATTCACTCTCTATAAACACTTAATACGAGTATTACTAAAAAGTAATTATTTAGTAAACATGAAAACAAATTAATGGCCCCATATTATCAACTACGAATAACATATGAACTTATAGTGTGTGCACATTTGTACGATATATATAATATTGTATATGAATAAATTTGTGTAGAAAGTTAGATAAACGATAGATGATAGAAAGAACATTTAAAATATTTTCAATTACTACTATAGTAGACATTTGTATGTACAGATCAAATAGAAAAGCTTGCAATTATCCTTAAATTGTTCTGAAAAAGCTGAACGAAATATTGTACGAACGAGTAGTTTATTTGGAATATAAGGCGATGAAGTGTAGAAGGGAAGTGGACTGATGTGTAGTGAGTGCCCTGAAGCGAAACAAATGGGAACGAATCAACGAGCCTTGCAAACAAGTGCTGAAAACTTGCCATTTACTCAACGATACGAGTACTATCGAATGAGTGTTCGTATTCGTCCTTCCAGTTTCTTATTTTCTATTCTAAGAGCTCTGTGGGATTATATTGTCCTAACAAGCTTGTCTTTTACTAAAATGTCACCCTCTCTTCTTCTCGTATTTTCACATTCTGGTCCATTTCCATTCTCTGGCTAAGTCCTGTATACTGTATACGAGTACTGGCTGCCAACATAAAGTGGTATTCGCAAATTTTGGAATGGACGAAGAGAAATGAAAAAGTCATCTTAAATGTCCAACAGCATTCCACAAAGTATCGTTTCTCACGCAATAAATTTCTTTAGTAGTTGCTTAAGTAAATAATAATTTGTTATTTAGAGAATGGTTTTCTACCAACAATACAACATTCATAGCAGAAGAGTTATTCTTTACAAGTCGTAAAGTTGAAAGCTAACTTGATCAAGTATGTGCCGTTTGGTATCTTCTTAAAAAGTAATATAAAATTCAACTTCATTTTTATGCCATTTGTTTTTTTTTTAATAAATTTTATTTTTATGAGTACACACATTCGAATTCAAATATGTCTTTTCTTTTCATGTTTAATTTCGGTAAAAATTTGTGTTTTTTTTTTCTTTTATGGCTATGAAAATTTTACAATTTATTCTAGTTTTTTTTTAAGTTTTAAATTTATGTTACTAATTAAATGAATTTATATAATATTTTTCAAAAAAAATTTTTTTTTACCAGGTGTATAAGCTTAAATTCGCGGTTTTTTATTAAAAAAAAATGTTTTTTTTTTTTTCATAGAAAGCAAAAACAAATTTATTCAAAGTACTCTTGCCCTCGCTATCTACATATTTTTTCCATCTCTCGGGTAATTTGTGGATACCACGCCAAAAAAATTCCTTCTCTTTCGAGGCAAACCACTCATCGGACGTCTTTGTAAAAATTGAAGTGCTGCTCAGCGAGCGCGTGGCCCATCGACGAAAACACGTGGTAGTCGGAAGGAACCAGGTTTGGTGAATAAGCGGGGTGGGGAAGCACCTCCCAGTTGAAAGTCTCCAAGTAGTTTCGGACCATTTTTGACGTGTGCGATGGTGCGTTGTCGTGGAGGAAAATCAACTTGTCATGTCTTTGTTGATAATCCGTCGTTTTTCACTCAGAGCACAATGCGATTTTATCAGTTGTTGGTGGTAGCGGTGGGCATTGACACTTTCACCAGGTTTCAACATATCATAGTGGGCGATACCCTGCTGATCCCACCAAACGCACAGCATCGTCTTCCGTCCGACGCGATTTGGTCTTGGGGAAGATGTTGATGGTTGGCCGGGATCAACCGACGATTTCTTCCGTTTAGGATTCTCGAAATATATCCACTTTTCATCGCCTGTCAAAATCCGATGCAGGAACGACTTTCTTTTTTGTCTGACGAGCAAGATTTCGCATGTTTTTTGGCGTCGCTCCATCTGCCTATCGTTCAATTCATGCGGCACTCATTTTCCGATCTTTTCAATCTTCCTCATGGCACGCACACTTGTTGAGTAACACCCAATTGCTCTGCGAGCATTTTTTACGATTGGGTATCGTCTTCGTCCAAAAGAGCCTGCAATTGATGGCCCTCAACCTTCCTTGGCCGTTTTTTACCCTTCTTGTGCCACAAGTCAAAATTGGCGTCTTTGAACCGATAAAACCCATCTCGGCACGTTACGTATTTCCGATAAAGCACTGTCGCCATAGGTTTCCATAAGCATTCAAAGCGATTCGGCAAACGATTTCTTCAAATTGAAGCAGAAAAGCAGAGCATACGCCCTTTTTCTGGCACAAAACTAGACATGATTACCAAAGGAAAAATATATGTTGTTGTACGAAATTGCTGACAATGTTTAATGTTGACAGATATCAAACTCATAAAAAAAGTATGGTAGCTTAATACTCTCACTCACGCCATCTATGACCAAACAGCGGATTTAAGCTTATACACCTAATAAATATTTTTTAATTGAAACATAATATTAGGTAAAGTAAAATTTGAACATATTCAAAAACTAAATAAATTTCAATTTATCATAAGAGCTCAATTATAATTTGGCATAAAAATTCTATTAAAATAAACTTGAAATAATCTAGACAAATTTTAATGAAAGGAATAGGAAGAATTTCCATATTGAAAAAAAATCTTCTTTGCTTCTTCTTCTTTTCTCGAATTAAATTTTAATCAATTGAATAGGAAGAATTTTCATACAACAAAAAAAAATCTTCTTTTCTTCTTCTTATTGCTTTTTTTTCCGTTGCATATATGACTTCTACTTGCAAATTTCAATGAATAACAAGCGATTAAAGTCAAATGATTATATTGTACAACAGAAAAATTAGTTTTTATTGTTAATAAATGAAAATTTACTAATAACCGCAATTAAATTACTAAAAGTAGTAATATTTATTTATTTATTCCGTAAATAAGCGTTGTGGGAATAAGTTGTGGCAACATAACATAAAAGAGTTGTGGCTCATAAATTTTTTTGTTGATATTTCTATAACTGGTTTCTTTAAAAATAACCCAATGTAAAAATATTTTTACAAATTAGATGAATTTATTACGAGTAATAAAATAAAATAGAAATACAAAAAAAAAACGCAGCAGCAGCAATAATATCTGCATCCAAAAAATAAAAAAAAATGTATTCACGATTGAAGAATAAAATTGCAAATAAAATAAAGATAATAATGCTAATTTTATGCTAATCGTTATAAACCTGATATTTCTTCGAAATATTTTTTTCTAGATTTCAAGAACAAGTTCTTAATTTTAAATGAATTAAAGTCCAGAATTTATTGTGTTCTGTTCAAGAACAGAAAAATACAGACGCTCGCTCGTTAATTCGGAATTGTTTTCGTGAGTGTCATTTTGTTTCGAAAAATAATTTATGAAAATCCCTACAAATGCGCAATGCTGCACACGCAATAATACAAAAGTTTTTATTCATAACTCTTTTTTTTTTTTTTAAAGCTATTTTGTTAATGTTTTCTGAAGACTTTATTATTTCCCCATAATTATATTTACTTTGAATTTATGTACATTTTTTCTTAACTTTTAACTTGAATAATAATTTTCGAAAATTTTTTTGTTGACGACAAAACTGCCTAATCAGTCCTCAATCTAATGACTGTGTGTGGGTGTACTAATAGAATAGTTATCGAATTTCAATTTTCAAAATACAAATAATCATGATATTTAATTTTATTTGTTTGTTTATTTCTTTAATAGAAACAAGAAAACAATTATAATAATAAGTTTAAAAATAACCGATTATATAATTTTATTGTCTAATGTTAAAGTTAAGATTAGTAATTTGATAATTATTAACAGTGTTTTTTTTTTTTAACAAATTCGATATTTATTTCATTTTTTTTTTCGAATAAAATTTCATAACTAAATAATATTAGTTTTTAAAATTAACATTTTTCTTTTAAAATGCAATAAACTCATTTTAATTATTGAGTTTGTTTATAAGCAAAGTGCATACATAATGAGAATGGAAATGATTTTACAAAAGGAATTTATGATATTTCTGTTTTTTCTTCTCTACAATAAAACTACTATTAATAATATGTATCATTGATAATAAATAATATTGTAGTTTGTGGTTTACGTAAAAATCCAATTGTTTTTTTTTCGGTTGTTGTAAGATATACTATCAGTCGAAATTATAAATTGATGAAGAAGTATCAATTCGTTATCGATTAAATAAATTGCATTCGAAACGATTTCACTTTGGTTGGGTGGTGGTGGTGTAATCTATTACGAGTTCGAATATAAGAAAACTTTATTGAATACATTTAATCAAAGCTAATTGAGTAAGTAATTGTCAATAAATTGCAAATAAATATTTAAAATTGAAAATTATCGGTTTGAAAATATTTGTATTCTTTTGGGTCAATGGTAAGAGAGGTAACTCTGGGATTTTGCACAATAATGGAAGGAGAAGGCCTTGAATGAAATGAAATGGAAAAATGGCGTAACTATTATCGATTTCATAAAAATCAAAACATTATTGGAAATAGTGTGAATTTATTATCGAATAGAAAAGCATATAAACGAAAATGGAGGAAAAATAAGCTAAATCTGCCTAATTGCGTTTATTATTCGAGAAGGCCGAAGCGTATAATCATCGATCGAGCTGATAATTGACCGCACCTGATCACAACTACAAGTGGACTTTGTCGTAAATACTGCTGGACTTTGCGATAATACACAATGATTGCTGGAACGAATTAGTAGAATATGCATGGTAATAGTGTAATATTACCCCTTGCGGCGATCAATAAAATTAACAGTCAACTTACGATGCGATCGCTGATGATCGGCACTGCGACAATTCGCAATCGACTATTGACTATTCATTCACATACAATACTATCGCAGCAGTACTTAAGTAGTTGACAATCTGCTGGATCGATGATCTTCGTTGACCATTATTGGCAATCGAAAGTCGTCCCATCCAAAATTCTGTATACAACGAATATGTTATGCACGTATAAGCGGATTTTGTTGAAAAGATTTCAAGTTTCAGATTTCTCGAACTGGCCACTTTTCCATCTCTCCTAAAGGCTTTTATAATCAATAATCGAACTCACTGTCTAAGATCGTTTGGCTTTTATTACATTTTTCCATACAACGTCGCAAAGTTAATAATGTATGACAACATCAAAAGCATTATGTAAATTATCTGCTGTTAATTTAACAAGGAATTTAACATATTTCCATAGTCGGTGTTTTCTTTCTCTCTCAAGGTGATTAATTATTAAAGCAAATACTGAAAAATCAACCAATTGAATAGAGGCAGTATTTAGTCTCTTCCAGGTTGAAAAACTAGCACAATTACCGTAGTAGACCTGATACAAAATGAATATTTTTGTTTTATAATCTACCAAATATACATAATATCTCCATTCGAGTACGTGAGTAGACATTAGTAATTAAATATGTACACATGAGTTATATCACAAATATGTGTGGGCATTTTAGTATAGAAAATGTTTGAATTTCGAACGAAAAATCAACAAGAGAATCAACCACCAAACAGTGTGTTTTTTTATTCAATTTCCTGTTGTAGAAATTCATGATAGTAGAGGCGGTATTGACTATTTTACGAACGATATTTTTATTCTATTCATTCACAATGTGTAGCCAATGATATATTACCAATTTCGAAGAATATTGCTTATTTCGAAGAAAATCTATTATTCTGTACTGATTCTGAATGTGAAAATTTAGTAAACGACGAAAAAGTCCAGCACTAATTCGTACACTAACCGGGATTGAATGGATTATTCTGAATCATCATCCAATTTATTTGCACTCACGAATATCCCCGATTTGAATAACAAATATGGACGACTGACTATTATTATTCATTATTATTTATTTAATTCTTAAAAAGAATGATGCTTTTTTATTTATTATTAAGTATTTTGTTTTAACGAAAGAGTGTCCAGAATCTCTAATTACTTTTTTACTATTTTGATTTTATTATAATTTAATAACAAAATTAATCTAAACGAAATTTTTTTTATTTATTTGTTAGAAAAAATTAAGGATAATGCGTTGTAATAAATTGGAGGAAAAAAAAATCACTACACTACATACGAAGACGACTTACCTTTGCACGTAAATTTCACGATCGTCACTAGTCTGTCGATTTCGTGAGCGATTCTGTGCTGATGGCCGAACACCATCGTATTTGTTCTCCTTGCCGAATATGCTGCCACCATAGGGATCCTCGCCCAAATAGTATCTCTGTTTGGGACTGGCCATCATATCTAAATCAGATGATCCGCGTCGATTGCGATCGCGTTCGCGTTCACGCCGTCCAGCTGTTGTTGAACTACTGACGACACTTGACTCGCGATTCGTCGCCACTTGATTGTGATGCTGTTGTTGTTGTTGATGTTGTTGATGTTGTTGGTGCTGATTCAGCGGAGCCGGATTGATCTGTCCACCGATGTGACTATCAATTACATTGTATTGCTGATAGGTTGATCCGTTGGTGCCGGGCGCCATTAGCTTGCTGTTTGGAGAGGGGCTTCGATTGCGGCTGCTGCTCCTCGACTTAAGCTTGAGTTTGCGCTCAGCACTGGCCGAACGAATCTTTCCTACAAGTTTCCTTATCGAGTTTCCAATGGCCTGACCAACTTTGTTCGACGGTTTTGGCGGTGGCGACGTTTGCGTTTGCGTGGTTTGGGTGGCTACAGTTGGGCGATGTCCATTCTGACCGTATATGTTATTGCTGTGATGCTGATTGATACCGTTGGTGTTGGTGTTTTTTATGTTATTATGGCTAGCGGACGACGATTCGGAAGCGAAACGCGTACGTTGGTTTTGTTTCCGGGCAATGCCGTTCGGTGTGCTCATATGATTATTAATGTTTGTTGGGATCAGAGTTGGTGACACGGAGCGACTACGAGGCGGTGGTGAATAGTCTGGTGGAGGTTCTTCTCGGCCGTTGTGACCAGGTGATGGCGGCGAATAGCTGGTCTGCTGACGAAGTTTCTTTTCGATAGCACGCTTTCGTTGTGGCACTGTGGGACGAACTGTATCAGGTTCGTAGATGTCTGGCGATGGGGATCGGATTCCGCTGTCTGGCGTACGCATTTGTGGAGTCTTTGGCGATCTCGTCTCTGTAAAGTACGTCGATGAGGAAACATATGCAGAATCATCGCGTTGGATTAGAGAATTTCGGTATCGCTCACGCTCCTCCTCTGCATCTCGGAGCAGAGACGAGCGTACATCTTCTCTTGAGTCTTTAACGTAGCCGGAATCCTCACGTTTAAGATATCCATTGGTTTTACGAGGTTTTCCGTTTGTCTCACGGTCTTCTTTTGAGTCGCGACGATATCGGATATCTGTTCTTGATCCACTTAAATAGCCAAGATCCTCTTTTTGCGCACGGATTGTTTTCGAGTCGTCACTGTCTTCTCGAGAATCTTTGCGATGGCGTAGATCATTTTTGGAACCGAAACCATTTTTCAGGTTCTTCATATGCAAAATTTCTTCTTTACTAACATAATCCCCCTTAGGCGCCTTGGTGGCATATCGAACGTCTTCACGCGATACAGTGTGCTTTAATCTATTTCGCTCTAATGTGCCTTTTAATTCCTCCCGAAATGCTTTGGAGGCGAATTGTTTCGGAGTAGTTTCCTTTCTGTCTGACCAATTCGATATTCCTTGAAAATATTTTGTTTTTGAACTTGCAGAGGGTAGATCACGATCCCCTCCAATTGTTTTGGAAGTCGAAATAAGATTTCCATTAATTGCTTTCCCATTAGGCATACCTTTGGCAATCGATGGTGCCATATGTGCATTTCCATGTTGAGCAGAGGGTGTCTGATTAGATTTGATCGTTACATTAAAGAAAGTCTTTTTGGTAGGCTCAATTTCGACGCTGTTATCATCATCACGGGAATCGTCTTGTGAAGATGTCGTCGAATCACTGCCAAAGTGCGACTCCAGCCATTTGATTGTCTCGCCTTTACGAGTCTCCTCCTCACGGTCAAAGTCCAACGGTCGTTTAGTTAGTGCATCTTTACGGTCAGCTAAAAGTGCCGCTTCTATGAATGCACAATCAAATTATTATCGAAATAAATCATTTTTCAATAATTTATCATTATAAGTAAAAGAAAGAAAAAAATAATCACCCCGTTGTTGTTGAAGTAATGTTTTCGGTGCTCGTTGAGCTTTACGTATTCTATCGGAAAGACTATCCCAGTCGTTAGGTCCCCCGGGACCATCTCGTTCCATTTGTTCAGTTTCGGCGGCGTACCTCATTTCTTTGGCTATTACTTTACCATCAGCGACGTATTCAACATTTTGTTCGTCACGCTGTTTATAGTATCGTTGTGAGGACTCCTGAGGATAGATAGGAATATTTTCAAGAAGCTGTTATGTAAATAACTTCAAATTGACGAAACAAATAAGATGAATTTCGAAGGAAATTATAAATGTCACTTACGGTCTGCTTTATTTTCTCCTGACTTCCGGTTGAGTTACCGTCCTCTTCGGGTAAGTCTTCGTCAACAATTTCCTCGTGCTCGGTGGTCTTTTTCTTCTCAGTTACTAAAGTGCCGTCCGGTTGTGCTAAGGACTTTTGTTCGGTATCCTCGGTGTCGATGACTTTGTGTGACTTCGATGTCTGGTTGATCACTCTAGGTCCAAGCGGTGCAAGTTGTTTTTGCTGTTCTGGCGAATACAAGACCTCTTCTAGATTTTCGACGCCACTGTTAACCGCATTAACATATGCCTGCGAACATGGAAGAAAAAACAAACATGTCGTTAGTGAACTGAATTTGCTGTCTAAGAACTATTGGCGGACAGGTAGACATGTAGGTAGATCGACTCATTCGCGACATATTCAGATTATGGCCAATGTGTTTTACAAAATTTATCGAACAATGTCACTACAAGGAATCAGTTCTATAAATATACTCGATAGCATGTGAATTTTAAAATTTTTCAAATTTCGATTTATTTATGCGATTCTATGGATTATTTTTCTTTTTATTTTCAATTATCAGAGTTTCCTTTTAAATATATACTTTTTTTTTTGAGGGGGAATTGGATATTTTGTGCGATTCCTTTTTTATGGTCAACCTCAAGTGGATGCGTAATAATTTTGCTAACATGTTCATCGTGCCATGTGAACTGCCCAACCTGGCTTTCACTTGTCTTAACATATTTCGATTTGATAGTAAGAAACCGTAGGGGGTCCTCTTAAGGCCTGTTTCCTTATCTTTTGACTGAGCATACACATGAACTCGTTGGCGTAGCATATTCAATGATGACAAGAAAAATTCAACTGACCAAGTCAGCAATGAAGTACTGAAATACTATTTGGAAAGGTGTTAAGGTATTTGCTTTGGACTCGGTCTAAACGAAGAAAGTTTTCTTTACTAACAGTAAAAAATACGAGGGATGTTGTTGGAGAAAATAGTCAATACTCGTCTGGACATGTTGTATTATTATTACGTGGTGCGATATGAAGTAGGAAGTCTTTAACTCTTCTATCTTAAGCTGAATTTTTTTTTTGCTATATACTCTTCATCAAGTACATGATTGATTGCAGAAATCATAAGGTGAGTAGGCAATTTTCTTGACTGCACATCGGTAACTGAAAATGGCCAAAGACTTCCGGTTGAATTTTCTATTTGAGAAAATTTAATTATTTTAATTCCAACTGATGTATTAGGAATAGACATGGATATGGATACCAACAACTGTGATTTTCGATGTTCTCTTCAAGAAATTATTTCAATTCAATTAAATTTACATGATTCATCATACTTTGCCATTTTATTATTCTGTTACTCATCTTTGTGATTTTTTATTTCTCATTCGAAAATAATATGTTAGTCGGTCATTTGAAAAATTGAAAACAATCAGTAAAATTATTTATTATTACATTTTTAAAAGAAGAACATTTAAAATGTTTGTTGTCGGATATTTTAGTGACAATTAGTCAGAAAAAAAAATTTATATAGAAATTATGGTAATTTATTTGAATTTGAAATAATTGTAAAAACAATTGCAGTTCATTTTAGTCCAGCAAGAAGTACAGTGTAATTTACAAATTACTCATTACATAAATCTAAGAGATTATCTATTTTTTACTACGGAAATTATAGTACTGTCATTTGATAATTTTTTACTATATATAATATATTAATTATTGTATAATTTAGTTAAAAGTTTGCCATTTTATATGAATTAAAATTTTATGGTCATCCAATGCGCGAAAAAAAAACGCCGGTTGGCTGCTAAAACAAAAAGCTTAAGACGTTGATTTTTTTAAGAATTTTTTTTTTCAGCAATGAAGGTTATTTTTAGCTAAATTAATACATCAATAATAGGGCTCTAAAAAATTCCCCAACTAACTGTGAAAAAGCTATTCTATCTGCGATAAGTGACTAGCTGGTATGTATTTTGGTTTGAAGTTGTCATTGACTCGTATTCGTTACCGTCAATTCTGAGTACCATGATTATATGATAAGCACAATTTATATGCCTCAATAGTCTGGGTACATATGGTTTTAATAAAATAGTGCCATAAAGCCATATAATCCAAATAATTTTGGTTTTATTTAACGAAAAGTTCCTAGGAGACGCAATTTTGAGATTTGATGATGTCAATGGACCACCAAGATCAAGCGATTTGACGCCGTTGAACTTTTTCTTATAATACTATAAGAAAAAATTCGATTTATCCAAATAATCTTTAAACTTTAAAGAATTGAATAGTCAACAACCGTTAAGTAATGGCCCGGAACTGTAGCCCAAAAAAGTCTTGCAAGAAGTTTTGTGATACTTATTCAAAAATATTATAATTTATGTATAATAGCAAGTTGTATACATTAATACTTAAAGTAAAACTTTATTAAAATATGAATTTAAACTGTATTTTCTTTAAGTTTACTTTCCCATTTATAAATTGGACAATCTTTTATATTACATGTGGTGAATTTGTTGGTGATGATTAGTGAGTAGTTCAGCTATGACATAAACCATTCTAGTAAACAAAATGGCGACGGTAAATTGTTTTTTCTTCTTTTGCTCGTTTTATTGTTTTTGTCTTTTCTTAAACTATAAATTCATAATTTTAATTAATAATTTTTTAGTTATTTTTTATTAAAAATATTTTGCAATATCTCCAATGAAGTGAGAAAGAAACAATTTTCGCTATCAGATATTTTAATGGCAATAGTTTTTTTTTATTAATATGACAATAGAAAATTTTTTTAAAAATAATTTAAGTATGCATCATTCCAACAAGAGGGACACTGAGATTTTTAAATTTATTCAATACATGAACCCACATTAACTGTGGTGACTTTGAAGTTGTTTGAAGAGTAGTTCAGCTGTGACATAAACCATTTTAGCACGTTTTATTTTTTCATTCATTTTAAAAAAATATAAATTCATAATTTTTATTAATAATGGATTTTTTTTTAAAATAATGAATGTTTTTTCTAAAAAAATTTCAATTTATACAACAAATTAATCAATATTAATAATTTTCTCATGAATATATTTTTATGATTATATAAAGAAATTCACTTGAACCAAATTTCAATATAAGCAAACCAAGCATACGTAAATGAAATAAAATGGAAATCTTGTAATACATATTATCGAGAATGAGTGCAATTGAATTTCATTATTCGTATTGGATGGCATATAGCCACTTACAAAAATAAGTCAACATTTCGGTATTACAGACAATGTAAGTGAATATCAGAGATAAATCCGAGAATTACAAGATTTCTAACAGGATAATAGATAGTCGAACACTGGCTATTTATGAGAATGGGCTAGACTATCATTTCCAGTCGACTATTTGTGTATACAAGTATCTATGTGTGTATCTACTTGAGAAAATTGCAAATTGACTATGGCAAAAGTATACAATAATATAAGAGTGTTCAGTACTTATTGCTGATGCTGAAGGAGCTCTAAGGGTAGATGGAGTGAAGAATGATAGAGAGAAATTGTATAAATAAAAAGGAGGAATTTTTCATGGCAACAATGGTAGAAATTGAGAAGATTCTTAAAAATAATTCTTACAAAAATAATAGTAGGTCAGATGGTAGTAAAAAAAAAAATGGTAGCAAAATAATCGGAAGCTTGCTGGAAGAGAACATAATTTTCTGGGCTATTGTTAACGAACGAAAAATTACTAGTAGTAGAATCGATGTTATTATAATTTTATACAATTTGAAAAACTCTATTCTACTATATATATATAATTATTTGAAAATAGACTAACGTAGATGTAAATTGTATAGAAAAATATGGACTTGAATAATTTCTAGAAAAAATATCTGTTCGAAGAGAATTTCTAGCATCCTTTCGGATGTGGGAACCATCAGTTCATCCTGACATTAGATAAATCCTTAAAGAATGCTCTCATTTCTATTATTCTACTTCACTTCTTAAGATTTATAGTTAGTCTGAGTGTACATATGTATCTGTTATCGGCGCATTTTCGTTGTTGTTCTTGTTTTCGTCTTCTCGACGAGATATCCTGAATGGATTTTGCATTTGTTGGTGGTTTGCACTATATCTCTGTAAATTCAGATTCTAGATTGCAAACGGTCTACTATATGCTTTGAATCTGCCCTTTTGGCTGACTCCAACGAATCAAAGACCAGATACGATATACCCGCTTTCGTTTACAACAGCAATTTTTCTTAACCCTAAAAGAATAGGAAGCTAGAGTGTAAAGATGTACAATGCCAGATCGATATATTTTCATATTATTCTTAACATGGCAATTTATTAAGTCGACTGTACGATGGTATAAAAGAATAAGAGCCTTCAATGATGAATAAGACAAGAGTAAAAATTAAAAGTTGTTGAGTGTTGGATTCACTCTATTTTATTACCATCAAAGATCGTGCAGAATTTTCAGTTACAAACTAAACGGGTTCATCATTTTCTTCTGACTCTAATAAACCTTTTACCTTTTAGAAATTCTATGCTACCATTTAAACATACTTTTATCATTTTACATAGCTCATATAAGTTATTGGCCTTCTTTAAACTATTACTATTGCTAAGGATGATATAATGTACTGATTAAAAACTTAATCTTTGAAGGTATTTAATTATTCTATGAATGAATCTTCTGTAGTTGGCTTTTAATTAGGATTCAAGATACGACTATATGGCTATGAGTATTTATATATTTATCGGTTTACTTGTATGCATTGGAATTTTCTAAAACTTATGTTGCATGAGAAAATTTCAATTTCGATTAATATTCGGTTGAGGCATTTCAAAAACGTATTATTAGAAAGAAAAGAATTTTTTTTTTCGGTAATATTTGTTAAATGAAAGATATTGTCTATTAGTTGATCATAAATAAAAATATTAATAGTAAAACTAGAGAATATTTATAAATTTATTTGGGAATATTATGATATAAAAAATAAAGTATTGTTCAAAAAATTGTATTATTAATTAAAATTATAAATATATATTAAAAGTAAATAAATGAAGACATAAAGGGTTTTCCAAAAAGAGTGATATGATTTCTAAGTGACGTTTCGGCCATTTGTAATATGTCATGAACTGTCATATTTTTCCATTGCATTCAGTAATGTTTATAATTTCATCATGAAGAGATATACGCAAGAATAACGTTTACAAATTATTCAATTTTATTATCAAAATAATCGTTCTCCAATTGCAACTTTTCGTGCGCTCACTTTCATCTGAGTGGTGCGGTAAATAAACAAAACTGTCGATTCTGGTGCGAAGAAAATTCCCTAATTAGTCATGAATACCCATTATATTCACCTGAATTGACAGTTTGGTGTGGTTTTTGGTCTGGTGGAATCATCGGTGCGTACTTCTTTCGAAATGAAGCTGGTAACACCGTTACTGTCAAGGGAGAGCGGTATAGATCTATGATAACCAACTTTTTATGGCCGAAATTGGAAGAAGTTGATCTTGACAACATCTGGTTCCAACAAGACGGGGCTACGTGCCACACAGCACGTGCAACAACCGAATTATTGTAAGAAAAGTTTGGAGATTCGATTATTTCAAGAAATTGTGACATTGAATGGCCTCCAAGAAGTTAAGGAAATTCAAATGTTTTTTTTTTTTTAAATAAAAAATATTTGAATTTCCTTAACAATTAGTGTGTTTTTTAAAAAAAGACATCATATCACTATTTTTGAAAAACCCTATATAATAAGGCAAAAAATTAGCAAAACAATTACTATCGACTAAAATGGTTTATGCCAAAGCTAAAACTCCTCTTTAATCATCCTCAAACTCACCACATTTAATGTGGGTTCATGTATTGAGTAAATTTATGGATAACAGTGTCCCTTTTATTGAAAATTGGCTAATTTCAATTATTTTTACAATTGTTTCAAATTCATATAAAAATTGCCTTATTTCCTATGTAAAAATATTTTTAGTAACAAAAAAACTTATTGTTATTAAAATATCTGATAATGAAAATTATTTTCTGTTCTTCTCTCTTTAGCGAAGATATTACCAAATATTTTTAATTAAAAATTAATGCAAAATTATTAATTCAAAATTTAAAAAAAAAAATAGAATGAGCAAAAAACAGAAGAAAAAACTGTCGTCGCCATTTTGTTTATTAGGATGGTTTATGTCATAGCTAACCTACTCACTAATCATCATCAACAAATTCACCTCATTTAATATGAAAAATATCCAATTTATGCTTTGGAAAATAAAATTAAATAAAATATATTGCAAATTTAAATTTTAATAAAATTTTAATTTAATTTTAATAAATTAACTTTGCCATTTATATATTAATTATGAAATTTTTAAATAACTAGAATAAAACTTCTTGCAGAAACTGATCCTTTTGAGGTAATTGCTTAATGACTTTTTCACATGTTTCGGGCTGTAATTCGAATAATTTTTGAAAAATATTGGTTTTTTAAATATTTGTAAATATAAATTTTTTTTAAAAAATTTTATAAGAAAAAGTATAACAGCATTAACTCATACAATCTTAGATGTCAGTTGATATCACAACAACTTAAAATTAAGAGTCCTGAAAATATTTCGAGCTACAAAGTTATAATTTAACATATTATGTAGTTTGTGGCAGAATATTTTTAAAACTACATATGAATTTAATTAAAATCTTTAAGGTAACGCTTAAAAAACGTTTTTTTAATAATAGTATAGCTTTTAGAATGAACATATACAGTAGTTTTGATTTTTTCGCGGATTAAATAGCTTTTTCACAATCATTTGTGGGTTATTAGAGCCACATATATGGTAATTTTTTTATTATTAATATATTCACCATGCAAAAAATAAACCTTATCGCTAAAGAAAATTGTATTTTTAAAATTACTATCCAAAGGCTATTTTCTACGCAATTTAAATGGAAATGGTTCATAATGTAAAATGACCAACTTTAAGCTAAAATTTTTTCAACGTAAATTGGTATATTTACGAGAGTCATTCAACAAGTACTTAGCCTAACCGCCTGATGGAACTGCTGCCATAAAAGAAATTTATCATCGTGTAGTACATTCTTTTAGTAACCTACTGTCAAAGTTTCAGTCGATTCCCTTTATTAGTTTTGTTTTGAGAGCCTTTGAAAGCGAGCGTGTCGGTCGGTTGCACAAAAATGGAAAAAGAACAATATCGTTCGGTGATTAGATTCTTGTTTTTGGAAGGGAAAACGCGCAGCGAAATCAAAGATCGCTTGGATGCTCTTCTCCTTCGATGGCGACCGTCAAGAATTGGTTCAACGAGTTTAAAAAAGTCCACGATCTCGTGTGGGTTAAAAAAGTCCACGATCTCGTATTGGCAGACCGTCGATTGAATGTTCACGAGATAGCTGAGACTGTGGGCATCGCAGTAGGAACGGTGCATTATATTCTACACGAAGAACTGGGCATGAGAAAGCTGTCGGCGCGATGGGTGCCGCGTTTGCTCACACCGGAAAACAAGCGCAACCGTGAGACCACATCGGCGACGTGTTTGGCGCTGTTTCAGCGCAATCCAGCGGAGTTCTTGCGTCGTTTCGTGACCGTCGACGAAACATGGTTTCACTGGTACACACCAGAGACCAAGAAACAGTCGAAACAGTGGACTTCACCCGACGAACGTGCTCCGAAGAAGGCGAAGACTGTTCGATCGGCCGTAAAGGTTATGGCTACCGTTTTCTGGGATTCACAAGGTGTGATCCACATCGATTACCTCGAGAAGGGTAAAACAATCACGGGGCGCTACTATGCTGACTTATTGGGCCGATTTGACGTCGAATTGAAGAAAAAGCGGCCCCGCTTTGCGAAGAAAAAAGTGCTGTTCCACCACGACAACGCGCCGGCTCACACCTCCGCCGTCGCCATGGCCAAATTGGTCGAAATGCGCTACGAATTGCTGCCCCATCCACCGTACTCTCCAGATTTGGCCCCTTGTGAATACTTTTTGTTTCCAAACCTGAAAAAATCAATCGCCGGTAATAGATTTGGGTCGAATGAGGAGGTCATCGTCGCCACGGAGGCCTATTTGGCTTCCCTCGAGAAAATGTATTTTTTGGATGAGTTAAAAAAGTTAGAGCATCGCTCTTTTGCAATCGCTACATAAAAATAACACTTCTTCTTTTTATTTTTGATATTCTATTAAAAAAAACTCATAATTTAATAATAAAAAATATTCAATAAAAATTACTTGAAATTTTAATAAGACCCAAAAGAATCCTAAAATTAGAATAATTTTTTTATTATTTCTTTAATAGTCTTTTCTTTTGGGAAGCTATCATAAAAATATGCCAACTGTCAATAGATAAAATTTCCTGCTACGACGAGTAATAAATAAATAATTTTTTTAATATATCTAAAAGGAATTATGGCAAGAAAATATTTTTATTTATAAGCCAATAAATTGTGATTTATATTAAAGTTGATAATAAAAATAATAATAATAATTTATAGATGAGTGTTCTGACAAAAAAAAAGAAGAAAGAAAAAAAAACCAATAATCATAAAATAGTTATAAAAAGAATTTCTTTTCACCTTCCTGATACTTGTAAGATAAGATAAACCCGATATTAGAGAGTGGAATATATTATTTAGTTTATTAATATTCAGCACGCACAACACCTGATTGAATTGCAATAAAACATTTTCAATAACTGTGATTGATTTTAATACGTGCTCATCCCGAACAGAAGGCACTATGGTCCTATCGTCAAACGTTTTGTATCATCACCTGTTTGCTAAGAATAATCATTTGTATTTTATTCGATTGCTTTTGTTGATTCTACGAATTGATTATTTGAATTGAACAACTATAGGATTCGAGATGAATATGATTTGTAATCTGAGCAGTACTACATTATCGTCAAAACATCAGTGCAAACATCATAGTAGAAAGCGTCAATTTCTAACAACAACAACAAATCCACCTACCTGATCGATAAGAATTTTATCTATGTTATGACTGCTTCTGGGCAATCGCACCCACAAAAATAACAAAGAAAAACAACAAAAAAAAAGAAGAAGAAAACTTCAATAAATTATTCATAAAGTAAAAATTACATTCATCTGTTCAGTGCTTGTTAAGAATATCATAAAAATTATCCGACAATAAATATTTGTTAAAATTGAAGTACACACATCATAGTCATAGCCATTTAACTAACCATCCAACTAACTATTGAGGAATTTTTAGATAAAGATATGGCAAAAAGTTTGGTTACCCTTAAGCATAAAAGTAAAAAGCGAAAAATGCTTGAATGGCATAACGATGGGTGTTCGTATTCGAATAAGTAGAATTGAAGTTTTTATATCTTCCGTTCGCCCTTGCATAATATCCATCCACCACGAATCGATTACCATATTCGTACTCGCATGACCTTCTATCCTCTTAGATTGGGGCAATACCACGAACATTTCGGAATTGGAATTTGTTGTTCTTAAACATTGATTCAAAAACTCACAGAATCATTTACGTACACTTGGTTCGAGTTTGGAGTAGTTCATATTCGATAAAGGGGGGCGTGGGTGTTCATGACGATTCAGAATCGTAAAAGTTCTATATTCAAATTCGGTGCACGTAGGATTTTCTCATTTCTATCTAATATCTGAAAGGTGGATAGAGACATGTATGTAGGTGTGCGTAAAATTATAATACTTCGAATCCTAGACGAGAAAATTTCCATATGGCAAATCTGAAAAAAGGTTGGCACGGATTTCATTTCAATGGAAGCTCCTACCTGTTACCTGTAAATCGGTTAAAGCTACCAAGTCGATAGTGAAAAAAAGGACAATTTTCTCTTACAGTTTTTATAAGAATCTATTATATCCTTAGATATGAGTATGGAAAAAAAATTGCACTGATTTGGTGGCACCATCATCCTCACATGTACGAGCACTCTTCTATAATTTGTACAGTATTCATGTGAGCGAAGCACATGTATTACTGCATATTTGACTGCATTGAAAGGATTCTTTCGTAAGTTGCTCATTTCGATGGATACTTCAGATTTTCTGTGGGGACTTCCGACAATCTAAGAATGAGTAAATACCTAACATCAATGATGTTATAGAATATTGGAGAATCGTGCCATAATATTGAAAGCATGATATTTTTTATATACGCAGGTAAGGATGGTGCCAGAGTATCAGAGTATCTAAACACTTTGAATTGAAATGCTTTCTGTATTTTGTATTTTGAGACTTTTATTATTACTTATTTGTTTATTTATTTATTTTCCGTTCATTTATTTCTTGTCCATAAAGAAGAGCTTCTAGCAACATGGAACGTGATTGGCATAAATCGTTTGCCATAAAGCCATATTAGCTATACATACTGTTACATATTCCAAACCCCCCCCCCCCTCTTCCCCACCATTCAACTCTTGTCCTTATGGTATTTTTCTATAGATGAACTTAAAATGGCACATTCCTCTTTAAGATATTTTCAGATTACGATTGAACATCAGCAGTGCTCATAATATTTTGGGACGCTTTAATAACAAATTTATCTTTTCACTATTCGTTTTTTTTTCTTCTTCTTTTATATTTGATTTGTGTTTTTATTTTTTATTTTTTTATTTATTATAATTATTTTTAAATAAATCAAATTGAAAAGTAATTTTGGAGTATTCGATTTGGATTTTATTCTTTTTTGATAATAAAATAGAAAATTCAATAAAAATGAGAAATTTCCATTGAAAATTTCGATGAAATTGACGGAAAATTATGAATTATTAGATCCTAAGTTGAGAGATAAAATTTGAGTATATTCGAAGATGTTAAATAATGAACAGTATAAGAATATGATAAGAAATTTTTTATCGTGCCAAAAGGAGTGAGGGAAGCAAGTTTAGAGTTCAGATAAAGTAAATAAAATCCGAATAACGACTACATTCAAAACAAAAATCTTACTCGACTCGTTCAAATCTCAGAGGATAAAGTTTAACGAAGCAGTTAAAAAGTACTTGCAGATCTAGTCGTCTTTGCAAACTTTACTACTCGTACTGCAATACCGTACACAGATATACTCGTAAACTTAAGACTTTTTGAATACAGTTGGACTCATCTTATACTTATGTATATGTACTCATACTTAAGATGAACTTGTTGAATTTCTATAAGAAATTTTCAGTTGAAAATGGTTCAAGGTAAATATTCAAAACAGTTAACATCTGATAGAATTCAGGAAAATGAGTATCTATCATATGAAAATTAGGTGGAAAATATTGAATTTATATCTAAAAAGTTTTCCATTTATTTTCATATAAAAGTATTTTTAAATTTTCACTGGAAATAAATCAGTTTGAAAATTATTTTTATGGTTGTTAAAAATTTCTTTTCTATTAAAAAATTATCTATTAAAATTTTTAAAACTATTTCTTTTCATTTTGATTTAATAAATTTTTTTTATAGTCTGGATAATTTTTCCAACTAATCAGAACAAGTCAATTTTTGTTTAAAAATATCTTCCAAATTATTTTTTAAATTATTAAATTATTATTAAAACATGTCCAAAGAGAAACCTTAAAAAAATAATTTATTTTTTCTAATATAATTGCAATTTTACTTGAGAGGAAAGATTACTGTCCCGGTGTTTTTCTAGACATATCATATGCATTATTTCGTTTCTGGTACTCTGGCAATAATTGCTTTCCTCCACTTACTACCTGATAATGCCTGTTACGACGGTATTTTTGAGTTGCTATCAATCTTGAACTCTTCCCAATATCCCGTATAATTAGCGGCATTACTCAAGGTACGAGGGTCGTTCAATAAGTCCTTAGAAAATCCGAGAAATTGCACTCGTAGTGTCGGTAAAGATTTTTTTATCTTTACCGACACTACGAGTGCAATTTTAGCTCGATCCATAGCGTAGGTCAATTTCTATCGTCGATTAAAGTTAACGACATTTATTTGTGCATAACAATGGAAAAAAGCGAGTTTAGGGCAGTCCATTTGAAACATCTCCATTTGAAAGGCTTAAGCCCGAAAGAAATCAAAGCCGAGTTGGATGCAGTTCATGGCACATCTGCACCTGTGTTTGCGACGGTTTACAATTGGGTGAATGAATTTAAACGTGGCCGTTCATCCACAAAAGATGAACATCGTTCAGGACGCCCAGTTGAGGTGTCTACTCCTGAAATCATCGACAAAATCCACGATCTGATTTTAAAGTGCGTGAATTAGTTGAGGCCACGGGCATATCCTAAGGTACAGTCGCTTCAATTTTGCATGAAAAATTGTCTGTGAAAAAAATTTCGGCAAGATGGGAAAAAAATTTCGGCCTCCTCCTCAGAGGAGGATAAGCGCAATCGTGTAGTGGACTCTGAGGCTATGTTGGCACTCTTTCATCGCAATCCTGCCGAATTCCTTCGTTGAAATGTCACTGTGGACGGAACGAAGAGACAGTCATCACAATGGATTTTCATGGGTGAACGTGCTCCGAAGAAGGCAAAAACTGTGCCATCGGCCGGCAAGGTGATGGCCACGATCTTTTGGGATTCGCAGGGCGGCTACTTGGAAAAAGGGAAAACAATAACAGGAGCGTATTACGCGTCGTTATTGCAACGGTTGAGCGAGGAAATCAAAGAGAAACGCCCCCATCTGAAGAAGAAAAAAATCCTCTTGCATCAGGACAATGCGCGTGTGCACACCTGCGCTGTTTCCATTGCGAAAATTGTGAAATTGAGAATGGAATTGTTGCATCATCCCGCTTATTCACCAGATTTGGTCCCAAGTGACTATTTTCTTTTCCCCAATCTGAAGAAATGGCTTGGCGGACGACGGTTCACTTCCAACGAGGGCGTCTTTGCTCAAACGGATGAGTATTTTGCAGAACTTCCGAAATCCTATTTTTTGGACGGGATAACAATTTTGGAAAAACGGTTGGAAAAGTGCTTAGAGCTAAAAGGAGAATATGTTGAGTTTTTTTCCATCTTTTTCTAAGGACTTATTGAACGACCCTCGTAGTATTCTTGGTCTTGACGTAATTTTGAACCAGAACACTTCTGGGTATAGATCCATATGTTCGATACCAGAAGAGTGTTGGTAAATGGACCTAGCTATGATGGATGGAGATGCTTATAAGCAGAATCAGATGAGGGAGCGGTCTCCTGGTCGAGACCGCTTACTGCAAAAACTAAAGAATATTGTTTGTTTGCCTACTTCATGCATGGGGCACGATAGATGGTTAATGGAGGTGAATGGCAGAGATGGTATTAAAACCATCTTGCCATGGCCAAAACAGATTTTTAGAGGACTAGAAAAGAAGTTTCAAGGAGAAGGCCAATTTTCAGAGGATTAGAAAAGAAGACGAAAACTAGAGAATCTGATAGAGTGTACCATGCTTGAAGTGGACCAAGCAGGAAATCGGAATGTGTTGGATTGAAGTGAGCTGGATTGATAATGCATTGGTATGGGACTGGGGTATGATTGAGATGCGTGTTATATATATCTGAATCTATTCAGCTTAGCTGGTGAAATTCATTATAGACTGCTTTAATTTGCACGTTTATTATACGTATCTTAATACCTACAATTGTACGGGACCCGAAGTATTATGTCTAATGACCGGTATGCCCCGTTAATTAAAAATTACATTAATAATGTCTACAGTTGCGATATTCGTAAATGATCGTACACCCTCTTTTTGCCTCCAATATTTTACAAAAGTTTATGATCGAACTCTGAAGTTGGTCCTTGAAATGGAGAGTAAAAGTAAATGAACGAAAAAACGTTTACATAAATTTTGCTCTTCGCAGTGAATCATGCCACTTCATAAACCTTAGCGGCAATAAAATTCCTTAAAAATCGCAAAGTGAGTTTATAAGGCTCTTGACATCTCCTTAAAGTCGCTTATCATAGCATAGCTAGGGTAAAAAAGTTCGACATCTCAGCAGAAATTTATTAGACCATGACTAGTGTGAGAGGAAGAGTAAAAGTAGTCCAGTCACTTTCAGAGCCATTCAACATCCAAAATGGTCTCCGACAAGGAGGAAAAAATCCGCGCATGGTTCCTCCAGGAAAAAAAAAATACTCAATAGACTGCGGTGGGACAGGACACTTAATCGGTTTGGATGGGAAAGATCCTTCCCAGAACATCTAAAGTAGCAGGTCCTTTCTGCTGTAGAGCACATTAGCCAGGACGCAAAAAATATGCTGTGATTGTTTAACTAGAAGACCAGTTAGACAATCCCAGCAAACTTTTTGCGTCTTCTTGATAGAATTTTGATAAGCCCTTGATTTTGAATCCAAATACGGAACTATAAAGACTTTAAGTGAAGAGAATATAAAAGGAACTACTTAGACTGTTGGACTCACGTTCAAAGCTTAGAACTGACAGCGAATTATTTATTTATAAAACACTGATCAAACCTATTTGAACTTACGGACTAGAACGTTGGGGATCGACGAAGCAATTTCAAATTCAGTTGTATCCAATTCATTCAGTCAAAAATCTTGAAAATTGCCTATTTCTCGTTATAAAAAGTTTCGCGATCGTTAAACATATCATCTCGATTTTGAGTAATTGCCATTTTTTTTGGTTTTCAATAAAAAGGGTGCCAAAAGCCACACAATAAGACAAATTTTTAGAATGAATAATATTAAAATTTGGTGATAACGATTATCCTTCAAAATTGTACAAATCTATTAAAAATAACCTCAAAAAGATCGAGTCCTGTAAGATAACGTCTATTTGATTAATGACAAAGTTCAAGTATATTAAAATAAATAATTTACAAATTTCAATTGGGTTTTATTTAACTTTATTTTCCAAAGTAAAAAGTTTTTTATTTTTTATTTATAATTCATAAAAAAATATTGTAAAAAAACTGTAGTAAAAATTTTTTATTTTTTTTAAATCTTTTTATATAATAATAACACATTAACTACACCATTTATTTAGGAATTTCAACTATTAAGATCAAACTGTACTAAATTGGATTCTGTGGAATATCAAAAAAAATAATATACTATGTCTGTATATAATCATGAAAGTAATTTGTGAAAATCACAGGTAATTTAAAGGTGCTCAATTTCTTAAATCACCACCACCTTTTCGATTTACTATCAATGAATCTAAATAGTGTGTAGATGAGCGAACATTATCATGTAACGTATTTAGAACATTTAGGATAGGTTAAAAAGTTGGTAAGAAGAAAAAATATAGTCGGGAAATGTGAAGAACGGAAGGTAAAAACAACACCGATAAAGATGATAATCATGACTAAAAAGTACAAAATAATCGCATCCATTCAGATTGGATTAATTAAGAAATTACAGATTGGATGTGTCCGGAATATTGAGAAGAAGTGAGATAGGCGTTATCAGAACAGTGTAAAATTGCAATTGGTTCAAAATTGAGGTCGTATTCTGAACTCAATTAGCATTGCTCTGTAGGCTGCCTTGTCCGAATCGAGTGATTACGATTTCAAGGTTGCAGAAATGATGACGTTAACGACAAGTAGTTGTCTTGTTCAAGAGTCCCAGTCAGAATCGCCGGTACTTAATTATGTTGGTGGAACGTGCCATCAAACTCATTAGACCGAAACACGCCGTAGTCTGTAATTGCAGTCAATTAATCAAAAACTGATACACCCTAAGCTGGATGGATAACCACGAATAGAATACGAGATTTTGCTTATCGCCACATCACCAAATCACCACATCACCACATGACCCTATGTTATATCAGCGTACATATTTCAGCGTCAGCACATTCCAGCGAGTTGTTTTGTTCGGGCATTGAACAAATTCCCATAATTATACATTTATTGTTGTATAGAGGCGATAAGGACTCGGTTTATTAGGAAATCTATATTATCACTTATGCCATACTGGAGATAGAAAATACTATTAGTAAAAGGGTAATAGAGCAAGTGTAAAATATGGCAAAGCTTATTGAAAATTAAATAGAATAACTTGTGCAGCAAAGTGACAGGGCGTGCAGGATTAAGGAAACTGCACTTTTCATGATTGATAAATGCAACCCAGAGGAATTTTTATCTTTTTCATTTTTTGTTAGGATATTTGTAAAATGGAAAAGTACAAAATCCCCACTAGACATGCAGCAAAAAACAATTTTCAACATTTTCTAAATGCTGTCGTTTCTGATTGTTGGAGCGTTTCCACCAATCAATTGTCATCATTATCGTTTTCATGATGTCATTATATTCTGAATATAGTCGTGTGAATGTACGTATATATGTGTACATTCGGAGGTCTGTTAACTTGCAATTAGGTGACTATCCAACCTGAAGCACATATCATCGCTTCAGGTAGTATCAAAAGCGGAACGCACCGCACTAGGAAGTAAGTACATCAGCAATCACACTAGCAGTAATAACTGTGCATATACCAACTTGTACACAATTCCCATTTCGAGATTTCATTTAACTCAATTGAAAACTGGGAAGTAGACGAACTGGCAAACTGACAAACGTTCACAAATGGGATTACGTCAAGATGAAAGATTGCTGAAACAAGATAAACTCCGGAAAATTATTTTTGACACTTGTGTCGATTTGGCTCCCCTATTTGGAAGGGAGCTGTTTCCACAATTCTGTACCGGACTAAAGTGCTCATTCGAGTTCGTGTTGATGGTTGGAGACTTGACGATGTTTCTAATCGAAATGGTAAATCAGTAATTGCCATTGGATTGTGACGAGCCAGGAATCGTCGGCAAGGTGTCAAATCGTGCTAGACTTTTACTGCTGCTGTCAGCGGAACATTTCACATTCAGTTCTCAAGCGGCCTCTGGCACTGTCAACATTTAATCGAAAACTTCCTATTAAAGACATTCGTTTAAATTTTAACTAGCAACAGAAGAAATAAAATTTTATCATCATATGGATTATTATTATTAATATTATTGTTAATAAATTTTATTTTCAAAAAAAAAAGAAGTAAAATTTGGTAATATATACAAAAAAGGCCATCATCACCTTTTTACGGTGGAGCAATTTTTATGTAAACCTTTTTATAAGATAATTAATAGCAAAATTGACATAATCAATTTCAAATTGAATATTTTCCTATTTTTTTCCTATGGTCAGTTAAAAAAAAACCGATTACATAAAAACTGTCAATCTTAGGCTCAGATCTATTGGGTGAATGCCCATTTAGTCTTTTTGATATAATTTTATTACTTGGCAAGCCTACTTGGAATATTTCTTTTAGGCACCATCACTATGTCCTGCTTTTACACATTCGAATATTTGCCTTCTTGTTTACCTCATTAAGCTATTAATCAATTCTTCCATCAATTCCATCTTTTTTATAAGTGGACTCTTGCTACCTTAATACTAACCATCTGTCACTTCCTTTGGCATGTCAAGCCAACTTAGCCGACACTACGAAACCATATTTTGGCTCTGTTTTTGTGTTTTCATCTGATCTCAGCAATTGATACACGGTTTGGCCAATCACCGCGCGGTAACTGACCATTGCTGCACCCCTTTCAACTTTGACAGGCCGCCATTTTGAAAAATATTAGTTTTTGTATAAAGAGTGTTTGCTATCTACTCTAAATTATAGCGCATACGAAGCTTGTAAACTCCAGGTACCTCCAAACTAGCAAAGGTCCGCGAATTCTACTAAATACGAAGGCACTTCCGGTATCGAGTGTGGTTTGAACTTTTATCTAGAAGAAGTACTTTGTTGTGACCAATCAGCGTGGGAGACCAAACTCCCGGAGAATTACCCCGTTTGGGGTTGCTTTAGAACCAATAAAAAAGAATCAAACTTTTTTGTACAATTAAAGAGTAATAGTACAGAATGTTAATGCAACTTTGAAAGGCGGACATTTTGTTTTTGTTTCAAGGTACTTTATAAAGTATTCCACCTTATAGAGCTACTGTAAGGAACCTTATAAATTCCAGTGGTCACTAATACAGCTTAGGTCCGCGGTTTCGTTAAACCTGCAGGCTTTTCTGGTATCAAGCATTTTTCGAGCTATTAACTAGAAGAAGCACCCTCTTGTGACCAGCTACTGTGGGACACCCGACTTCCATGCCACTACTTTCAACTAAAAAAGGCCACCATTTAAAAAATGTTACATTTTGTGTAGAGCTACGGTAAGGAAACTTGCCAGTTCAGATCCACGGCTTTGCTAACATGAAAGCATATCTGATATCACGCATGGTTTGAGCTCTCACCCAAAAGAAGTAACCCCCCTCCCACCCCTCCTTTAAGGTCTTCTTGGACATAACTAAAAGAAATCAACTCTTTTTGAAAAATTTCAGGATAATTCTACAGTACTACAGGGTGTAAAATTCAACTTTGACAGGCCGCCATTTTTAAAAAAAATAAGTTTTGACAGTTAATATTTAGCATTTGTGAAATGAAGAAATGTCAATGGATTATGGAACGGTCGTTGATAAATTAACGTGTTTTTGTTCATTATTATTAATGATAATCCTGATTTTTATGAATAAATGAAAATATGACATTTTGAAGATGAAATTGGAGTTACTTTTACTGTTATTAGGAAACGATATTCTCACATGATTGAATATTATTCAAATCCTTAAAAGAATATTGCAAATTTGCATACAGCAAACGAAATGCTAAATTATAGAAAGTTATACAGTTTTATCAAGAGCTCCCTGTACATATGCAGTTAAAATATAAAAAAAAAATAACGGGTGAGCTTTAAAAATAATAGGAAGATTTTTTGTACCCGTAATAAGGACTATGCAAAATTTACTCTTAAATATTCTATATATTTTACTAGAAAAAATTATTCTTGTTAATTTATAATCAAATTGAAAAAATAAAATAAATTACGTTAAAGTAAAAACTGAAAAAATCATAATTTTCTAGAAAAGTAAAAATCTCCTTAAAGATAGAAATTTATCCGGACAATAACTTGAGAACAGTTACAATCGAGAATGACCCAATTTTCTTTTCAATCGAATTCTAGAAAAGTTACAATCACTGTTGTAAGAGCAGGGAAGCTGGGGAAGGAATAGGTGAAAACTTTGTATTAAAGAGGGAAGCTGGGATCCACTTTACTGTCGACTATCAAGAATAGAAAAGAAAATTGAAACAAAAGTCACGCGTCACAGACACACTACACTATGGCAGGTATTGTAGATATTTGTAGTGTAGATGCCCTTAAGACTCTGTAAAGAACTTTCGTGTACACCTGCTCGTGTGTTTCAGAAGTACTGTTGGATAAAGTGATTGTTGGAGGTTTCCTGATTGCCATTTGGCTATTGCATCACGTCGAGTATATAAAAATCGATCGAAATTTACTAACGAAAAGTACGTTGACCATGTCAAAGGCAAATGTGGTTTTAAAGTTACAATGTTACAAGAACTTTGATTCGTGCCGGAGTGAAGTAGATGGTCGTAAATAGCAACAGCCACTTAAGGGTCGTGCTCATTAACAAGTGAATGCATCCTAACCCATTCAGTACTAAAGGAATTTCATAGTCAATATCTTCTTAGCAGTACCTTTCTATCGAGCATACCTCTAACCTGCATAGTTCCACGTCCCTGCTTCCACATCCCCAATTGCAGTACGCCGAATATAATGATAACATGAGCTTACCCACATAGTCTATGATTACTCATCCATTAAGCACATCGATCCAACCACTGACTAACTACTATTTTCTAGCCGTTGTTATTATTCGTTTTGTCTTTGTTCTAAAATAACATTAGAACTTTTCTTCTGCGGACAACTCCCGATCCATTGTTAGTGAGTGCCTCCTGAGATAGTTGACGATCGTTGAAAATTAAGAGAAGCCGCAATCTTTGTTACAGTGAACTTGTTCGGTTGTTTCGGTTCGTTAACGCTGCACCGTCCAAAGCCAATTCTGCAACCGGGAATTATAGTATAGAGGCGGATCAGCAGCTGAGGTAACAAATTTAATAGCCATGATGATCATGGCGCTTTTTGCAATCAATTACTCAATAGGGAAGTAATGATAATGATATTAATATGAGACGCGTGATCAAGTAACGGACCCAGTGATTTTAAGATCAGGTTGGCAATTGCCTGCCCTTACAAGTACCCGAGCAGGTGAACTAAATCGCTGTCAAGTGCCCGTATCCCATCCATGCCGTTGGACAGACAATGTTTGAGTGGCATGACCGTGGTGGATTTGATCAGTAAGATTTTGCCCTGACATGGGATAGAAATTCCTCGGTTAATCGATTTGCTAGGCAGAAACTAAGAAACTACCAACGATCATTGATTTGGGTCGAGAAGCACAAGGGTACATGTACAGGGGTACTTAACCAGCCCGAAAGTCGCTCCTCTTAGTACAGAGTCACAAAGCGAACAGAAAATGTCTCATTATTGCTATTGTTCCAGATCATGCTATTCAACTTCTGGATGGTTATTTGGTGATTTTCATTTTCAAAACTATCTTTTTGTTATCCCCAAATGCTTATGGGGAATTGGGAGAGATGTCCAGATTCGAGCTACAATTTATGCCGTCTTTTTGCTCCTCTGTAATTAAATCGCTTTTGGCAATCGTTTGCTGTTGATATGATTTTGATCAGTTTTGACTCCTTCCTCTGTAATCGAGGTTATCTCTCGAACATGTTCAGCCTTAGTGAATGTTGTTGTCGCCTCGGCAGCGATCAGTTTTATGCAGGTCGTTACAGTTAGTTTTTCCACAACTTACTTATTTGTTCTCGGCTTATCGTAGGCAAGAAATAGGGATCATCAGCAAGAACCCTTCATATAAATAAATACAGTCTAAGAGTTGTAGACCATCGGACGTTAAATGGCTGCCCATAGGAGGCACACTATAAATCCAATTGGCATCGACTCGTTGGCACAAGTATTCGTCAGGCATAGAAAAAGGAGCAGCCTGATCAAAAAAAAAAAATACCTGACAAACCCAACAAATCTATTGCAGCTGATTGCAGTCGTGTTGGTGTTCAGTGTTTTGCCAGAATGGAATTGCTAGAATGTAGCATGCACAAGTGCACAGAAAATGCGGAAGAGTTAGCCATTAAGTTCAAGTGAACGTTTTTATCATGCAATTTTTACCTTTACTCTTGCTCTTCCTTCGGCAACTTACCACCAAACACATTTCACTATTGCTCGTCTTTAAAAATGATCGCATTTTTTATTGGAATAAAATTTTATTTATTTTTGGTTTAGTTTGAATTTTTCCGGACTACAAGATAATTTTATTGTTTCAAAACTTTTTAGATTCTAGTCGCCCCATTATTGTTCTGTGCCGTTGTTATAGGCTTCAATGGTCCTAGACTGTGTAGTGATCTTCGGTTGCACAATATTTTTTTCTCTACTCTTCACAGTCTTATCATTTTGGTTTTATTTGGAATATTTTTGTGCTAGCTTTAATTCAAATAATCACGTTTGGATGGTATTTTTTCTTCTTCCTACAAGCAGTTAGACCTTAAGGGAAAAGTCCAACTTTGTGTGTATTTGCTTAGCCTCGAGATTTAGACAGAAACGGTTAACTAAATAGGCAGCCAGTTAACCGGGCAGCAATAATGCATTCCCGGTGGTACTAGGAAAAGTCGAAATAATCTTGAAATTGCATTTTAACCGATACACACTTTGATAACAATTGCTAATGTTACGGTAAATTTTATACTCAAAATAAATATTATTCATTTTCTTTCTGTTCTTACAAGACTATGGATCAGGTATGAAGGTAGGAAGATGTGGGGCCAATATAATTAAATTTATGCAATTCATCGACTTGAATAGATTCCATTTTTGATCAATGGATTATATTTTCTTTAAGTATTCTCGTAGGACAGAAGAAATGAAAACGGAAGTATATACTTTTAGGGCCAAAGTAGTGGCCTTTTTATTATTATTGTATGAGAGAGACTTATTTTTTTCTAAAATAAATAGCACATCTTTGAAAGAGAATTTTTATACATTTTCTTAAAAAATTATTTTTTCTTTTTTTCTAAATCTTTAAATAAATAGTGTACAAGGTCTGTTCAAAAAGTATCGCGAATTTTGAATTTCCGCGGCCATTTTTAATGTTCAGTTAAGTTTTGACAGCTGCTTCGTTTGCACGTGTTTTGGCGCATCTTTAATTTTTCCCATTCCAAAAAATGGATCAAAGAATCTGTTTCGGGAACAAGAAAAAGTTACAAGGGGCCAGATTTGGGGAATACGGTGGCTGCGGCATTATTAGTGTCTTGTTTTTGGCCAAAAATTTGCGCACAAGCAACGAGGCGTGAGCAAGGACGTTATCATGGTGTAAAAGCCAATTTTTGTTCTTCCAAAAATCCAGACGTTTCTGGCGGATTGCTTCGCGCAACTTGCACATAACTTGCAGGTAATATTCCTAATTATCCGTTCTACCCTGTGGAAAGAATTCATGATGCACCACGCCTCTGCAATTGAAGAAACTGTAAGCAAATCCTTCACATTCGACCGAATTTGGCGCTCTTTTTTCGGTCTTGGCTCGTGCGGCAGCTTTTATTGGGATGATTGAGCTTCCACGTCATAACCATAAACCCATGATTCGTCACCAGTTATGACACTCTGGAGCAAATTTGGGTCATCGCAGACAGAGTCCAATAGCTCCTTAGCAATGTTAATGCGATGCTGTTTTTGGTCGAAAATGGGCAAAAACTCAAAGACGAGCCAAAACACGTGCAAGCAAAGCAGCTGTCAAAAATTAACTGAACATTCAAAATGGCCGCACTTGTCGGCATAAGTGAGAGTAATGAGTACCAACATAGTGCCACAAAAAAAATCGAAAATCAAATATACGTAACCCGCAAAAATCTAAAATTTGCGATACTTTTTGAACAGACGTCGTATGTTTTTTGATTTAAGAGATAGTATTGCAATTTGGAAAATAATATCCAATTTGCAATTTGGAAAATAAATTTCCGTTAAATATAATTAAAATTATTATTTTAATAAAATTTTTCAATTATTATATGAAGCAAATTATGCCATTATACATTAAAAATTATTTTTTATATGGCTACTACGAAAAGCTTGCAGGATTTGATTGTTTTGAAATAATTTTCGATGACTTTTTCACATATTTTGGGGCTGTAATACGGCAATTACTTGACGGATGTTGCTTTTGAAATACTCTAAAGTTTAAAAATTATTTGTATAAATATAATTTTATTATATAGTTTTATAAGAAAAAGTCCAATTGAGACAAATCGCCCGATCTTGGATGTCAACTGCATTACATCACCAAATCTTGAAATTATGCGTCCTGAGAACTTATTGCTCAATAAAGCCATAATTTGTTTTATTGTGTAACTTGTGTTACCGTTTTGTTAAAATTAAAAATAGTCTAAATTAAAATTCTCAAGTTCAAGTCAATAAAATCGGTTATTATACTGCCATAGCGCTCAGATTTGAAGTTTCTTCTTTTTAATTTTCAAAAAAATACGAGCCCATAACACATTTAGACCAAAATTTACTATTTATAGTTAGTTTTTGCAGATATATGGTCATGGATTTTTTATAGTTACTTGTAGATTTTTGGAGCTTTGGTAATTATGTCTATTGAGATATCTACCGTACGAGATATGTGCCTCATTACTGATGAAAATTTCGTTGAGAAACGTTGCTACGGAGTGTGTTTAAAAAATTTTTTTATAATAAAATTAATAATTTAAAAAAAAATGGCAAACTTTGTTTTAAAGAAATATTATATTAAATAGTGTAAAAATATTAAAAATTTATCAAATATTTTAGTTAATATTTCCAAACTATAAAATGGATAGCACTATACTTGTACGAGTTTTTATCGGAAAAAATTTTTTTTCTATTCCTCAAAGTTTTTTTAATTTTCTAATTTTTTTTTCTCTATTTTTTTAATTATTTTAATTTGCTTGGTTGTTTTCCTCATGGTAAAAACCTTTCAGTTATGTTAAAATAGACGAATTTACTAATTGAAAATATAATTTTTATTATAAAAAAGAAGAAAAAAAAAAGGTAGTAAAGTCATCGTTGTATGTGCGAAAATGTACTGTTGGAAGAAAGGCACCATTATTTTTCGGATTCTTTTAAGGTGGTCATATCTCTATCCTATAACAAATAGCGGTTACGTAGTCAATTCCATTAGCCTAATTTTATTGATTACTATCCGAAATTCATGCTGAACCCGTAATTCATGGCAGATTCCGATAAACAATTTCCTGTCACTCGTCAGAAATTAATCCTTCAACTTGGTTCGGTTATGTCTGACCATTTTGAACTGAACTCGGCAATATGCTATTAATCACAAAATAATACAAATGAGAAACTTCTATCGCTGAATTTGAATAATCCACATGCGATCATAAATCATTTGGTAAATCGGTTAAAACAATATCGCATTTTGTACGACGATGACTTTCACCCACATTAACCATTCTTTGGATTTGCTTTGGAAAAGCCAACGAAACAACCACTAACCAACAATTTTACCATCGAAAAGCTCTGCACAGTCGGTATAGATGATATTGTGCAGAAAGCAGAGCCAGCCAGTTAGCCAGACTTTGAGACATGAACATACGAGTATGCGAGCACAATGGAAGGCTTCAATTCCATAGACTTCCGCCACCTTCGCCATGCTTTTGTATTTTTATTCTAACGTCCATCGGAATGGAAATTTCAATATTTGCTCTTTGAATATGGATTTGTCGATTTATTTATCATACCACAACATATCATGTCATTTTGGGGTACCGATGCATATGTTTAGGGAGCGTGCCGAATCCATTAGTGCAGGACTGATGATAGTGTTGCGTATCAACAAAGTACCGAGCCAGGAAGGAGTCATTTGTTGAGGTATTTAGAAAAAAATTACGACCAATATTTCGTATCACATATTTGTACAATCATAAAAGATTTTCTACAGAGATAGGCGGAAATCTCTGACTTTGGAATGGAATCTGTTGGGCACCAGATCCAGAAATCGGTTTTGGCGATGGCGGCCGTTACGGTGACACCGATTACAACAGTATAATAGTGGTTAAGGCATTCAGCAAACAGTTAGTGGATCAAAGGTAAACCACCTGTTGAGAAATGGAAGGAAGTTGCTAGATAAATGCTAACAAATTAAGTATAACTGCTTTGGGAACTTGCATGATCTTGTTGTTACTGCTATGAGTCCAACAATCGCTGCTACTGCCCTATAAATAATTCTGTTCATAGTTCATCGTGTTCAATTTGCAAAGCGTGCACCAAAAAAATTAGTTTTTGGCATGGTGGGAGTATTAACGGAGCACCCATATGAAGGAGACAAAGGCACACAACAACGATCGGTAATAAATAACCCAACATTATTGTCGGTAGAAAAGAATATACATCTTTCCGGGAAGATCTTGACCTTACTTTTGAATGTACACGTAAGAGATTGTTTTTGTCATGCACAAGCGTTACCTTATGTGAAAATTCTGTACGAGGATGTAAATGAGATGATAAGATAGTTTTAGTTCTTCAACTCGTATTTTAAAAAAAAAGAGGTTTGTAAAAATTTTATTACATTTTAAAAAAAAAACTAAAACTTTTTTATTAGTTTAGAAAATTAAAAGAAAAATTACAAAATATTATTGTTAGGAAATTCCATTTTATAGTTCGGAAAGTATAGCCAAATCATTTCCCAGTTTTTATACAAATTTATTATTTATGATAAAATTTATTTAAAATAATTTTTGCCATTTAACAATATGGATTATTTTATTTTAAACATTGCTTTAAAATAATAAAAATTGTAATTCTTCCATAGCCACGTGTCATGCGGAATTGTCTTTTATCACCTTAGTCTGTGTCGGATGTGTGATTTTCGGATAAAAATTTATTTCTGAGAAAATAATATTGAATAGATATTTTTAAACAAAAATTTTTCCGTTTTATTTATAAGATAAAGAAGGGTTAATAAAATATTGATTGTCAAATATGAAAAATTTGGTCCCGTATTCATATTTCACTAATTTACTGATATTATTTTAGTTAATAATTATTTATTTATAAAGTAGTAAAAAATTATTAGATTATTAAATTGGTAAAGATTTTATGCAAAGAAAAATTTAAAAATACAGACGATTTTCTTATAATTTCTTAAACGTGTGTCGATAATGCAGTTCACTAATAACTATGAAGGTTATCCATTTAACAGTTTGGAAGATACAGCCTTGTTATTTGAGAACTTTAAAATATAATTATAATTTAAATTAACAGTTAATTAGCCTATTGGTTGGCATTTGATAATAATTTAAATTTATTTATCATAAAATACTTAGAAGATGTTGGAAAAATAAGATTTTATTACTGATTTTTAAACAAAAAAAAACTTCTTCAGCGTTGAGAATCATTTCTTGCTCGGCGGATATATCAATAGGCAAAATTTTTAAACATGAAACTTTGAAAATCTATGAATAACTTTAAAAAAGATATTGTATCTTTGAGAAAAGACTGTGTGGTATAGATTTTTTACTGAAAAAATTAATTAATATAAAATATTGATTGTCAAATATGAAAAATTGGTTCCCTATTCATATTTCGCTAATTTACTGATAATATTTTAGTTAATAATTATTTATTTATGAAATAGTAAAGAATTATTAGATAATTAAATTGGTAAGGATTTTATGCAAAGAAAAATTTATAAATACAGACGATTTTCTTAAAATTTCTTAAACGTGTGTCGATAATGCAGTTCACTAATAACTATGAAGGTTATCCATTTTATGATTTGGAAGAAACAGTCTTATTATTTGACAACTTTAAAATATAATTATAATTTAAATTAACAGTCAATTTAGTTCATTTGTTAGAATTTTATAACAATTTAAATTTCTTTGCCATAAAATATCCAGAAGATCCTAGAAAAATAGGCTTTGATTGCTGATTTTTCAACAAAAAAAAACTTCTTCAACGTTGAGAATCAATTTTTGCTCGGTGAATATGTCAATAAGCAAAATTTTTAAACATGAGACTATTTTTAAAACTTTAAAAAAGATATTGTATCCTTCAGAAAATACTATTGGGTATGGATTTTTTGCTCAAAAAAAATTTCTTTTAAAACAATAAAGAAGAAGATACCATTCCCTTTAATTAGTGAGCGCTATGGCCGTATGATAACTGCCTGTTTTTGATATAAACTTAAGGATATATAATCTGAATCATATGTCATTATAATAAAATAGCAAAATAATCAACGTGACATGGAAAATTTTGTCGTTATTATGTGCACAGTTCCCAGGCCGCTTAATTTCGAGATTTGGTCATGTCAATTGGCCAACAAGATCGTGCGAGATTTGATGGTGTTGGAGTTTTTTTTTTTGAAAAGCTATTACATATACATAAAATATTGTATTAATGCTGATAGTTATATAATTTAAATGTACTTAAAAACTAATATCAAGTAATAGCCGAGTTACAGTCTGAAATGTACGAAAGTACACATTTAAAATGATCTTAAAAGATCCTGAATTATTAGAATATTTTTATATTTTATACATAATATGTTAGTAAAGGTTTAGGTAATATAATAAAATAAAAATGTAATCAAAATCTCAATTTAAATTGTATTTTATTTAATTTCATTTTACGTGTATAAAACACAAATTGGACAACTCTTTGAATTTGCATTTATTTATAATATTTTTATTGGAAAATAACCTAATTATTTTAGTTTTATTTAAAAAAAAAAAAGTCGAATATTGTATTGCATGAACTTAATTTTGCTGTGACAAAGTATCAACGTAAATGGTACTTATTGGAATGTGCTTCGTTGGTCTACGATAACTACTACGAAACGTATTTTCTTCTAAATTGAAACACATTAAGTAAAAGGATTAAATTTAAAGTTGTCTACATATACCGGCATGTAGTGCAAATAATGTGGAATTATGTCCAATTGTTCAGAGTAAATTCCTAAGTTAATCTCGTTAATAAGTGGCCACTTAACTAAATCGTAATCCCTCTTGTAGAGGCCATAATATGAATGCTCAGCATTACTGGGTGAACCGCTATGTTCCGATGGAAAATGTTCGCTATGTACCCGGATCAGAATCTCTGCAGGGACATGGAAAAACCACCGTCTCTACATGTAGATTATTTGTTGTCATTGTACTCGATTCAAAACCAACAGGAAAATCCATTTCTAATCATTAACTATTATAGTAAAATACTTTTGTAAATATCACTTTTACTAATATGCGATTTTCTGATGAAATCGATTTGAAATTATTCAATCCTCATCGAATAGTTGATAATTCGCTCGAGTGTACAATCAGGAAATTATTAATGTTCGAAATAAATAACTAAAGGTATTCAAGCATTTCGGCGTAAATAATCAACAAAAATAAATTCATTTTTTTATATCTAAAGTTGAATTCGAATTAATGTGATTATTTTCAAAATTGTCATTATTATCTTAAAGGCAAAATATTTTATATTTTAGATATTATTTGCCAACTACTCCAGTTTTAGTTTTGGAATTTTATGTGAATTACTGTGTAATATTTTCTAAATTATTGAATTGAATTTAAATTTATTGAGTAAAATACTACAGAAAAGATAGAATCAAATAAAAAAACAAACAAGTTACATTATGGAATATTTGACTTATTATGAATTTGGGATATTAAAATTTTTTAGGTAATTGTTTTGACTATTTTGTTGATCTTAGATATGAATTGGTTTGTGCATTTGCTAAATAGTAGCACAGAATACTGTGATTGTCGGTAGTAGCAGATTGGGTGTTCAGCCATTTTTAAATATTTACTGAGACAGAATAATCCATGAATGATTGGAAAGTTAATATAGTCATTTCAGTTAAAATAACGTCATCAGTGGCTTCGATGGGTGTTTCTAGGAAAAGAAGTGGTGGATAGTTCTTGAACAAGGGGATTACTTTTTATAACGAGACATAGCCATATCATAAACAAATGGGACTTTGAGATCATGGTGGATAACAGTATTGCGAACATTGAAGGGATTGAATTCGATGGAAATTGGAAGATTTGGTAGGACTCTAGAGTTCTATTCCGTAAGTCTATGTTGGCTTTAGAAGGACATTGTATAAAAGTACTTTAATATCTGTAGTAAGTTTAAAGTGAAGTAGTTGTTGATATCGTCTGTTTAGTTTTGGTCTTTGAAGTCTTGTAAGTATGCTCAATGTCACGTGTTTGTCTAAGCTCAGTCCTCGTGTTTGTCTAAGCTCAGTAAAAGTTACGTGGTTAGATTTCTGTTTATTGACTTTTATTCTCCTCTTAGAGAGCATGGATTTGGATTTGAAGAATTTCGGAAGCATATTGGGGATTTTTGCTAGATGCAAGGCAGTATAATTGGCGTATGTGGCAAAGAAGGTATTGGGACAGGTTGGGTTATCGGATGTGTAAATGTTGTAGAGGATGGGTCTAAGTATACTTCCCTGTGGAACACCAGCCAATATCGATGAGTTCGTTGAATTCGTTTATTTGGAAGTATCGGTCGAATTGAAATGGTCTTAGAAGGAAATAAGGAGAAGGAAGGTTCCTCTTGAGTCCGGGTGCCAAACTCTATCAAAAGCTTAACATACCAGGGGGTAAGCTTAAATCCGCTGTTTGGTCATAGATGGCGTGAGTGAGCGTATTAAACTACAATGGGCACGCCATACTTTTTTTTTATGAGTTTGACATCTGTCAACATTAATCAGTGCACATTGTCAGCAATTTCTTACAACAACATACATTTTTCCTTTGGTAATCATATCTAGTTTTGTGCCAGAAAAAGAGCATATGCGGGAAGCTCTTCTTTTCTGCTTCAATTTGAAGAAATCCGCTGCCGAATCGTATCGAATGCTTAAGGAGGCCTATGGTGACAGTGCTTTATCGGAAACAACGTGCCGAGATTGGTTTCGTCGGTTCAAAGACAGCAGTTTTGACTTGTGGGACAAGAAGCGTGAAAATCGGCCTAGGAAGGTTGAGGACCCTTAATTGCAGGCTCTTTTGGACGAAGACGATAACCAATCGCAAAAAATGCTCGCGGAGCAATTGAGTGTTACTCAACCAGCCATTTCCATGCGTCTGCGTACCATGAGGAAGATTGAAAAGATCGGAAAATGGGTGCCGCATGAATTGAACGATAGGCAGATGGAGCGACGTCAAAATGTTCGCCAGACAAAAAAGAAAGTCATTTCTGCATCGGATTGTAACAGGCGATGAAAAGTAGATATATATCGAGAATCCTAAATGCAAGAAATCGTGGGTTGATCCCGGCCAACCATTACCATCTTCCCCAAGACCAAATAACTTCGGACGCAAGACGACGCTGTGCGTTTGGTGGGATCAGCGGGGTATCGTCTACTATGAGATGTTGAAATCTGGTGAAACGGTCATTCCTCACCGCTACCACCAATAACGGATCAAAAAAAAGGACGGATTATCAACAAAGACAGTACAAGCTGATTTTCCTCCACGACACTACTTGGAGACACTCAACTGGGGGGTGCTATCCCACCCTGCTTATGCATCAGACCTAGCCCCTTCCGACTACCGCCTGTTTTCGTCGATGGGCCACGCGCTCGCTGATCAACACTTCGATTCTTACGAAGACGTCCGAAAATGGCATGATGAGTGGTTTGCCTCGAAAGAGAAGGAATTTTTTTGGCTAGCAAGTATTTTGGATGTATTTGTTTTTGCTTTCTATGAAAAAAACATGTGTTTTTTTGACTAAAATACAGCGGATTAAAGCTTATACACCTCGTATATCAAGAAACACACCGAGACAAAAGGCTTTTCTTTCTAAAGAGGATGTAATGAAATTGACAACTCGATGACACCGCATGGATAGTGAAGTTTTCGGAACGGAAAATAAATTATTGGTTGGGAATTAAATTTAAGAATTCGAGTAGACGATCTAAGCGGCGAACGACTATTTTTTTTGGAAGGAGACTTATTGGTCTGTAGAAAGTAAGGCGGTTTATTGTGTTTTTAGAATGGCTAATTTCCAGAGAATTTGGAAATGTATTGTTCGAAGGATGGAGTTATATAGTGTAGCAATGCAAACTATTGGTCTTTTAGGATGTTGTTGGAGGATATTGGACCGGATTATTTCCAGGAGCTTTATTTAAGAGAAGAAGTAATTGCCTTTAGGGGACAACTGATAGATAAGAGAATTTTAGTACAATAAGTCCTTGTATATCTTTATATGGAGTAAATATTTCTGTAAGGTATTCAGCGAATGCATCTGCTTTAAGTTTTTCATATTTGAATAGATTTTCTTTCAACAAATAGTAAATACTAATTTAAGGAAAACGTATTTTGGGAATATGTTATTAAAAAGAAATTTCTCCGTATTTTGAATAAATTATTATAACTTGGTAGAAGGGGTAAATTTTCTAATCAAAAGCTATCTTATTTAATACTGGAAATTAATTGCAAGGAGTTGTTTATTAACAACAATTCGAGTAGGTTTTTATTGCGCACGTAACAATTTTATGATCAATATTGCATAAGTGGAAAATATTTAAGAGTAATTAATAATAATATAGCCGTAAATGGTATCACCGATAATAATAATATAAATTATTTTTCAATAAAAATTGGAGTTGAACTTACATATAATTGGAAAATGTAACTCAAACTGCAAATGACTGTCGAGATTTATATGTGAACGATACTCATACATATGAGATACCATAGAAGACTAAAAGGTTAATATTATTAATTATGAAATTATAACAAATTGAATTGAATTAATGTAGTATGTGAAATGGACATTAATGGATTCGATGAACTATGCCAGTATAACCGGCTACGTATGAGATATTGCTAGTAGCAGGCATGAATAATTATTGGCGTTGAGAGTAGTATTATTGATTGAAAGTATTTTTACTTTTATGAACTGGATTTTCTTCAAAAACGATAACAAATAATTATACGTATTTATATAAACTTTTATAAGAAATGATTTTTGTATACAAAAAAAAAATAAAAATCAAAAATCAGTGAAAAGACTGGTTTACAAAAGTAAACTCGATTTGCAAAATATTGTATTTCGCTTTTTACAACCAAATGTAAATGAAAGGAATTAACAGCATCGGTAAATATTTTAGTTAAAACGAGTTTAAATAATTTAAATTTGGTATTTCATAGAAAATCTGTTTTTGGTGTGAAGAAAATTTATTTACTTACTAAAAATTGGGCAAAATAAATTGTCAAATAAATTTTTTTTCTTAGTTTGAAAATTATCATTTCAAATAAGATAAGTACTGAAATGTATTATTCTAAAGGCCATTTGGCGTCAAAGGCTATCAGGATAAGGAAATTAAAATAGAAATGAAAAGGAGAACTGTTTTTTTTTACGTAAATTAGCATAGAATCATGCCTCAGTAGAATTCAATCGCACGACCTCTTGGATAGTAGTGCAGTGGCGCTAAAGACTGTGTTACCAGGACATATGCTAACCAACTTTTTGTAATATCTCTGAGAGGCCATTTGGCGACAAAATAACCAACTTTTTATTGATCTAAACTTAAAGATCTTAATCTGGAGATTCATAATTTTTTTCTTCAAATATAACATCCTAATCCGTTTGTAAGTATTTTCAGCCAAACGCATTTACATATATCGGCAACCCTTCCTGGGGCAAAAGCGCCTTAGAAAAATTTCATCTCTTAATGGAAAAGTTTTTGAATAATTTTTCAAAAATTTGTTTAGATCTTAAATTGAAAAAAAAAATTTTATTTTCTAAAACCCATCTTATTTGTATTTAGGATTACAAGTGTTGCTATTTAAAAGCTAAAGAGTTATTCAATTTGTTCTTCAGAAAGTAAAATTATATAAAACTTAAATTAAAAATATGAACGAAATATAATATTTCAAATATTCAAATGGGCACCGCAAAACTTCTTATAGGACTCAAAAATTTTGTAAGGACTTTTATTGAAAATTTTTATTTGTAATTTGAGCGTTTCTTGATGAATGTTGGTTTTTGAAGGCTTTAAAGTTTGAGGATTTTCTGTTTGCGTTAAAACGATCTTTCGCATAACTGTAAAAAAACGGTTTTAGATCTTTGTGCCGATTTGACATCACAAAATCGCGAAACTACGTATTCTGAGAACTTTTTGCTCAAAAAAGCCTAAATTTGTCATGCTGTAAGGGCTTTTGGTGCCGTCTTGTTAAAACCACATTTCGTCCCGTCAGATTCTTTATACTTAGAATTGACGATAAGAGTTTTTCGTTCTTTATTTTCAAAAAAAATACTAGGCAATGACAACTTCAGATCAAAATGCATACTAGACAGTCTCTTTACGCAGATACAATGGCTTTTGGGTTTTTACAGCCCCATATACGGCAAATTTTGTTTATCAATGATATTATAAAACATTCAATTAGAATATATTAATTTATAAGAAAAAATTCAAAAGTCTTTTTAATTAGTATACAATTCTGTTTTTGGATGGGTGCACTTTCATAGCAACGCCATCTATTAGCGAATAGAAGAGGTGCAAAACAATTAACTATATTTAATAAAAATTTCATTTTAATTTTTTTATTGGATAAAATCTATTTGACAAAATGGCAATAATTGTGCAAAATTTTTACGGTAAAGTGTTGCCAACGAAAAAAAAATACAGCGTGACAGCTGACAGTTCATGGTTATTAAAAATGGAGCGTTACACGACAGAACAGTGCGTTTTCATTTTTGAGCAATTTTTTAAAAATAAGGAAGGATTGACAGTTACCGTTCGCAATTTTCTTCATCAGCTGTGAAGAAATTAATTAAGAAATTTAGGGAGACTGGATCAATTAAATACTCTGGCCCTTCCTTAAACATATAACATCGAAGCAGTTCGTGAGAGTATTTCCCAGAGTGCATGAATTGGACATTTCGTGAAGTTCTCTACAGCGAGTCAATTGACAGTTCTTATAAATGTCAATTGACTCGAAAATTAAAGCCTACTGATCGCGCACAGCAAATGAATTATTGTACAGCAACAAGTAGATGCTAATTTTTTGAATAAAATCATCTTCAACGATGAGGCTCATTTTTATCTTGATGGCTTGGTTAATCCACGAGCGAATTTTGGGCTAGAGACATAAGCAGACCATACTTCTTCGACAATGTAGCTGGTCAGGCGATAATAGTTAATAGTGCTTGCTGTCACGATATGATAATTGATATTTTTGTATCTATATTGCCAGATATGGCTGTGGACTATATGAGGTTTTAACAAGATGGTGCCAGATGCCATACAGCCCGATAAATCTTTGTTTTCTATCAAAATTACTTTTTGCATATATATCGGGACACCATATAGATGAGATTTTTTTTATATTATGATTAACAGAATGATCGAATGGGTTGAATTTTTTTTGTATCTTATCTAAACAAATTACAAAAAAAATATTTTATGATACCTTATAATCTTTTTTTTTTAAATTAACATAAGTGAAATTTTAAAATTTTTACTAAGCAAAGATATTTTTTTATTGCTATTAAATAATCTTTAGATTATACTAAATACTTATTAGTGAAAGTCGAAAAGGGTCTATCACTCTGATTTGTACTAGGAATGTTAAATTAATATCCGATTTCCGTTATCATATTACGAGTATATATAAAATTTAAAATGCAGAGAAATTATTTTTTATTTATTGGAAGGTGTGGAATTTATTTCTTATTTATGTAAACTATGAATTTAAAAAATTAATATTTATTGGATGGTGTGAAATTTCTTTCTTATTTTGTAAACTATGATTTTTATTTGTAAATAAAATTTTCAATAAACAAATTTATAATATATTATAATTTATAATGTGTTGAAATTTTTACAAAATTTCTGTTTTTATCTATATAAAAATTAAAAAACTTCATTAACTATTGTTATGCAATAGAAAAAGCATATTTGCCATGTAATGATTTGAGAAATTATTTGTAAATCAGTTACTCATTTGATAACCTTATCTACCGGGCCTATAAAATAAATTGACGAAAAAAATATTATTTATCAAAAAGAAAATCAATTTTTTTTAATTGACCCTCAATAAATTTTCAATTAAATAAACCCAAAAAAAAAACAAAAAAAATGTTTATCTAAATTTTCATTCCTAAATTTTTGTTTTTTTTTGGGACCAAAAAATTTACTATTTTTATGCACTTGTAATATGTAGAAAATTAATTAGATTTTATAGAAAAATTTATAATATATTATTTAACTACTGCCCGAATAAGACCCGTTCGAATATATACGAGGTCTGTTCAAAAAGTATTGCGAATTTTGAATTTCCATGGGTTACGTATATTCGATTTTCAATTTTTTGTGTTGTTATATTGGCACTTATGTCTCCCACTTATGCCGATAAGTTCGGCCATTTTGAATGTTCAGTTAATTTTTGATAGCTGCTTTGCTTGCACGTGTTTTGGGTCGTCTTCGATTTTTGCCCATTCCAAAAAATGGATCAAAGAATCTGTATCAAATTTTGTGTGAAAAACAAAATTAATTGCGCGGGCGCATTCCGAATGTTGACTGTGGCATATGGTGAAGCTACCTTGGACTGAAGCAACGTTTATCGGTGGTACAAAATGTTCTCAAAAAGCGTGCCGGACGCCCGAGCATGTCAACAACAGACGAAAACATTGATGAAGTGAAGAAAATAGTATTGGCCAATCGTCGAATCATGGTTAGAGAAGTTGTTGAGGACTTAAACATATCGATTGGCTCGTCCCATTTTATTTTTACCAATGATTTGTTCGTGAGACGGGTCGCCGCGAAATTCGTACCAAATTTGCTAACTTTCCACCAAAAACAGCATCGCATTAGCATTGCTAAGGACCTGTTGGACTGTATCCGCGACCACCCAACTTTGCTCCAGAGGGTCATAACTGGTGACAAATCATGAGTTTATGGTTATGACGTGAAAACCAAAGCTCAATCATCCCCATGGAAGCTGCCACACGAGCCAAGACCGAAAAAAGCGCGCCAAGTTCGGTCGAATGTGAAGGTTTTGCTTACAGTTTTCTTTGATTGCAGAGTCGTGGTGCATCATGAGTTCTTGCCACAGGGTAGAACGGTCAATAAGGAATATTACCTGCAAGTTATGCGCAAGTTGCGTGAAGCAAACCGCCAGAAACGCCCGGATTTTTGGAAAAACAAAAATTGGCTTTTGCCATTTTTGGCCAAAAACAACAACATTAATAATGCTGCAGCCACCGTATTCCCCAGATCTGGCCCCCTGTTCATGTTCCCGAAACTGAAGAGCCTCATGAAAGGACGACGCTACGCTACGATTGAAGAAATAAAGACGGGCATCGAACAAGATCACAAAAATTGATTTTTTAAAGTGCTTCGAAGATTGGAAAAAACGTTGACACAAGTGTATAATATCTGGTGGGGATTACTTTGAAGGGGACAAAATAGATATTCATGAATTAATAAATAATTTTCGCGATAAATTTTGAACAGACCTCGTATTATATGCCATCGACCCTAGAGAATCTATCGAATGCAGATTAAATAAGAGTAGAAAGGATCAGCACTTTATTATCGAAATTGGATTCAAGACGCTATTCAAGAATAAATCAATGTTTTTAATGATTTTTCTTGACAACAGACAATCAGGCCTATATTTACAAAAGTATCTAAAGTCTTTTGGCTTCTCCTTAAATTTTCTAAGTTTTTTTTCCACACCGTACGTCTGTCGTTACACGATTCGGTTGGAAGCATTATGAACATGTCGTCCAATAGTAAAGAATGGCATCCCTGCAGCTATTTTCTCATAACTACTCGTACGCCTTCCATATATGGATGAATACCAAATACCTTATAGTCTGTGATTTAGATATAAATTACAGTTTAGATATGTGAGCAATTTTCCACTTAAAATTTTTCTTCCTAAAGCCACTGTCGCCACCACCACATTGCCGCCATATTATCGACATTGTACCCATGCGTCTCTTATTGTACGAATAGGTTATGTCGCCTGAACAATGGTCGGTTGTGCAGTAGTATTAATACCATACAAATTGTAACTTCAGAAGCTGCAAAGTTAAATTTAAAATGTAACTTTGAGTTTTTTTTAAGGAATAGTTTGTCTATAAAATGAGAACAAAAAAGAACCATTGCAATTTGCCAATAGACACCGCTATTTATCTGCAAATTCTAACCAAATTGGCAAAATATATTGTATTCAAATAAAAATCATAATAATAATAATAATAGTAATGATTATATTACAATGAAGATAAAAACTCAATAAAAATATTAAATCAAATAAAATCTTGTACGTGTATTAATAAATAGTGAAAATTTGTAACTATTATGATTTGAATGGCGTGCATATTTTCAGTTTTCCGGTTGGTTTTTTCCTTCCATTTCGTTTGGGTTTATTATCAATATTTTTCTGTGCGCATATCTTTATGAAATTTAGCATATTTCATTTGGAATGCCATTTTATTAAAAGTTATTTATTCATTTATGCAAAATTGCATATATATTTTATATTGTTCAATTCCGCTTTCGTTCCTCAGCAATCGTTCGACTATAAGTTTTGTTGTTTTCGAAAATATTTTCAGCAAGCAACGAGAGAAAGGCAATATTGCAAGTGCATATGTGAAATGCAATATTGCAAAGTTGTTGTTACTAGTAAAGACTCTCTATCAAAAGTGAATTTTATTTATGATTTGTGAGTAGAAAACATGCAAATTTACAAACGGACAATTGTATTGGAAGTATGGACTTAAAGGCAAGTTAGATATAACTTAGATTTCCTATTAGTAAGAACAAAAATAACTTTATTTTTTTTATGTACTATGCATGTATATGCCGTTGGGACTAAATAAATATAATATTTTTAATATGAAAAAGTAGTCAAATTATTGATATTTTCACTTTTCACATGATTCTTGCTCATGTCTATGATAATTTACATTTAGTTTTTTTTTTTTAGTGAAATATATTCACTAAAAAAAAAAAATAAATATTGGGTGTATAACTTTAAAACGCGGGATTGACAACAGATGGCATAACTTTTACACATGGTTTGTGTTTATAATAACTCATATGGCATTTTAGAGGTTAAACATCTGTCATTCATTCTCGATTAGTCATTGAATGAAATAGTGTAAATAAAAAAGTTTTTTTTTGCTTCATAAATGTCGAATTTCGTACCAAAAAAGTCCCATTTGCGTGAAGTGTTGATTTACTTCTTCAATTTGAAAAAAAGTGTAGCTGAAGCACATTGATTGCTCACCGAAGCTTCTCCTGAATATGTTCCATCGATTTTAACGTGCGAGAGATGGTTTGTGCGGTTCAGAAGTGGTGATTTTGACACGGAAGACAAAGAACGACCAGGTCAGCCAAAAAAGTTTGAAGATGAAGATTTGGAGGCATTACTCGACGAAGACTGTTGTCGAACTCAAGAAGAAATTGCAAAATCATTTGAAGTCACTCAAGCAGCCATTTCAAAACGTTTGAAAGCAGCAGGATTCATCCAAAAGCAAGGAAATTGAGTCCCATATGAATTGAAGCCGAGAGACGTTGAAAGGCGATTTTGCATGTCCGAAATTCTGCTTGAAGTCGTTTTTTAATCGAATCATTACTGGCGACGAAAAATGAATTCATTACGACAACCCAAAGCGCAAAAAATCGTATGTAAAGCCCGGCCAACCAGCCAAATATCCATGGCGCCAAGGTAATGCTCTGTATTTGGTGGGATCAGAATCCTCTACCGAACACAATTAATCCGTTTGAAGCGAGCATTGACCGAAAAACGCCCGGAATATGCGACCAGACACGAAGCCATAATTTTCCATCACAACAACGCTCGGCCTCATGTTGCAAGACCAGTTAAAAATTATTAGGAAAACAGTGGCTGGGAAGTTTTGCCTCAACCGCCTTATAGCCCAGACCTTGCCCCGTCCGACTACCATTTGTTTAGATCGATGCAAAACGCCCTCACCGGAATACGCTTCACTTCAGAACAGGGCATCAAAAATTGGCTCGATTCATTCTTGGCCTCAAAACCGGAGCAGTTTTTTTTGGCGCGGAATCCATATGTTGCCAGAAAGATGGGAAAAAGTAGTGGCTTCCGATGGACAATACTTTGAATAAAATATATTGTAACAAATTTTTCAAAATAAACAATCAAAGTTTGTCAAAAATACCGCATTTTTAAGTTATACACCAAATAAAGTATAAGAATTTGGGTTGACATTAAGATGTGCGTAGAATTTTTTTTTGTTGTTGTTGCATTTGTTATTTTTACAAATTTACAACACAAAGTTAAATAGGCTGAAAAGTCAAAAAGGGACCATTTATCATAAAATTAAATTCGAAAAGTGTTTTCACCCTCAATTTAGGAGTGGAGCAATAATGTCTAAAATCTTGAAAAGCTTTTTATAATTGAATCATTTATGTTTAAAGAAGAAACGATAGCAAGTAGAAAAACCGGCTTTCTTCCTTTTTTTCGGTTTTTTTTTTTTTACTTTTTTTATTGTTGGTATATACAAATACGAACAAGTATACTCAAATCATCTCTTTCATAGTCTTGACACAAGTTGTCTTTCGTTTTTAGCGCGGGTGGCAGATGGTGTTAGTCAATATAATGCCAACCAATAGCAACAAATGTAAGGGAAAATTGTTCCTATATAACATTTTATCAGCGCACATATGGAATTTCTTCCGATTTTCCATTTTCCCCATATCAATCATGTTAACAACCCTTTTTCAGGGTAAATAAATTGACTACATCTTCAATATTTTATTTAATCAAAACGGAAGCTATAACTTACAGACTTGTACGAGTGGAACACATTCGCCTAGTCAAGAACTATAAATAAGGAAAAACTTGAATCCTTTTCAATTTCGATACAGTTTTTTTTTATCCTTTCCACATATCCGTTTCCGTAAATTGTACAGAAGCACCACTTGAAAAGAGGAGTTTTTTATCTTCTCTTCTTTCTTACTTAAGCAATTGAACCACTTAATTTTCTTGGTCATTTGGAAATTTGTCTTTTTTTTCAAAGTCCAATTTTTCTTGTTAGTTAATTTTCTTTATTTTTTTATTATTTTTATACAAGCAAGCAAGTGTTAACAAATGAGAGAAAAAATATTATTGACAGAAAACTTGTCTGAATGAACGGATTTGTCTCTTATGTTTTGTAATATAGAAATGGATACAAAAAAAAAAAGCTCAAAAGAGACTCCATCGATGGTGGTCGGTATAGTACACGTACTCGAGTACAGGCAAGCTAAAAGAACATCACTGTAACGACATAATAATAAGAAAAACGAATTTGATTAATGATCACCTTGACCTTATCGATCATGATTTTTGTTTCACTTTGGACAATCTTTAGAATTCTTCGTGTCAACTTGTCAAAGTTTATTTCGGAAGAGTTTCATTAAAAACAACTCGAATTTGTTTTTTTCTTTTTAATTTTTTTTTTTTTACCGATACCTAACTCTTTGGATTCTATGTGCTTTTTTTGTTGTTGTTATATTCTATCAAATAATATTTTTTGAGATAATATTGATATTTTTCTTTTGTTTTTTATAAAGAGGGAGAGATTAACAAACTTTTTAACATCTGATAAAAGATAAATTGATTATTGATAGAGTGAAGTTCTTAATCTTTTTCTTTAGAAAAAGTAATGAATAAAAAGTGAATTTAATTTTTAAATAAAAATAGAAGTGAATTTGTCATGTTTTGTTTTCATCGTAATACCGGAAATAATTAAAAAACTTTTAAAAACTTCTTATTTTAGGGCTGCTTTCAGTTCTTATAAGAACATATAATTAGTTGTTGGTTAATATATTATTTTTTTTTGGAAAGATATAGCAGAAAACATTAGTAAAAATATAATTGGATTTTTTTTATTATTATTTATAATTTTTAATATCATTATAAAATATAATAACGAGCGGATGATGGATAACAAATATAAGCCCGAGGACTGTTAGCATATTCGATAATAAAAAAATGGATGATCACTTTAGATATTTAGCAATGCAGTTCAACGAACCTGTTAAAATGTTGAAGATAATGCAGTTTCCCTCCTAGTTTTTTACCGATTAGAGGCAAAAATTGATTTCGAATTGGAAGTAAGTGAATTTTAACTTATAATTTATAAATTTTTACTAATAATTGTTCTTTTTCTTGAAGGTATTATTCGCAAATTTTGGTAAATGTTTGAATTTTTAATCAATATACAAAATTTGAAGGTTATCTGCGGAAACATGATCGTCTGTATAGCCTTATAAGAAAATTCCAACTGTGTCAAATCCTACGATCTTGATGCCCAATTGGCATCATCAAATCTCTAAATTTTCACATCGTTGGCAAATTTTTCCTAAATAATGCCAAAATTTCTTATGAATTGCGGATTTTGATGAAATCTTGTTTAATTTATTCGATAATAAAAAAAATGGCTGATCGGCTTAGACATTAAGCAATGCAGTTCAACGAACCTATCAAAATGTTGAAGATAATGCAGTTTTTTGACTTTGGTACCAATTAAAGGCAAAAATTAATTTCGAATTGGAAATAAGCGAATTTTAACTTATAATTTATAAATTTTTACTAATAATTGTTTTTTTTTCTATTTGAAATTATTTTTTGACAACTGAAATTGTTGTTTTCTAAGCCGATCAGCCATTTTTGATCTACCACGAGCCGATCAGCCATCGCTACCACGAGACTTTTTGCCCGACTGTATCCTTTTGAGGAAATTGTTTAAGGGGCTATTCGTACATTTCGGTAAACCAAACATTTACCGAAATATTTATGTTCGATTATATAGATCTACAAGAAAGTTTCAACTACGTCAAATAATACGATCTTAAAGCCCAATTGACATCATCAAATTTCTAAATTACGCATCGTGGAACATTTTTCCTAAGTAATGCCAAAATTTATTATGATTTGTGGCTTTTGGTGACGTCTTATTTAATTTATTCGATAATAAAAAAATGACTGATCAGTACATACATTTAGCAATACAGTTCAACGAATCTGTCAAAATGTTGGGGGTAATGCAGTTTTTTATAGTTTGTTACCAATTAGAGGTAAAAATTGATTTTGAATTGAAAATAAGTGAATTTTATAAATTTGTACTAATAATTTGTTTTTTTTTTCTTTTCGAAATAATTTTTTGACAATTAAAATAATATCCATTTTATTTGCTTCGAAAGGTACAATTTTAAATGGCTACCACGAGACTGTTTGCTAGACTCAATCCTTTTGAGGTAATTTTTTAAGGGGTTATTCGTACATTTCGGTTTGGATTTTAAAACATTACATAAACTTTAAAAGATTATCTGAAGATTATCTGCACAAAATCTTATAAATCTACAAGAAAATTCCAACTGCGTCAAATCCTACGATCTTGATGACCATTTTGCCATAATCAAATATCGAAATTTCCTCGCCGTTGGGAATTTTTGTTAAATAATACCAAAATTTGTTATGATGTATGGATTTTGGTGACATCTTATTTAATAGTTTTTAAATTAAATACTTTAAGTTTATGCTAAAAAAAAGTTGCTTATCATGCGGTTATAGTGCTTACAATTAACAGTTATTGTTTTTCCTTCTTCATTTTTAAAGAAATGCGGGACTTTCAGACTAAAACGCATACTAGACTGGCACTTTCTCGTGGATACAATAGCTTCTTTTCAGACATTTTTAGATTTCCAGATTCTCATATACAGTAAAATTTGCTTATTGACAAATCTACCAATCATTGCTACAGAAAATTTTTGTTAAAAAAATTTATTTAATCTTGAATTTTTACTTTCTAAACTATAAAAATGCATCACCTATTAATACTCGTATATTTTTCAAAAATTATTTTATCACGAAAGGATGTCATTATTTAACATCTTAAGTTTAGTGTCTCCAGACTGACCATAAAAATGTCAAAGATTTAAGCAAAAATCGGATATTGTCTAAAAATAAATTGAATAATTCTTTTGCTATTGTAATTTTTACCAAACAAATACTTTACTTATTGTTGCATTGATAATATATTATTATTACGGAATAATAATTACGGTTTTTATTGCATGAGTTAAATTGAAAAGAAATTTGTATTCATCAGGGTATAATGAAAAAATAAGAAAGAAGAAGATTTGAAAAATAGAAAACATTTTCATCTTGACCAGTGTACAATAGGTAATATGGAAAGCGAAATTTCCTGAAATTGAGAAAAGTATCTTTGCATATACAGAATGTTTTTTTGTTGTTGCACTCATTTTAATAATAACTTCATGTAATATAATATTTTTACGTAATGGCTGACTATTGATCATGTGCAGAAATGGTTTTTGTCTAAGCTATTCATCGGAGCATATGTTTGCTAAAAAACGGTTTTTATTTGTATTAAAAAAACCTTCACGCACTTTGTTTGATAAAAAATTACTTGTAAATTGTAATATGATCGTGAAAAGATTATTAATATATATTCTTTATAAAAATAGAAGTGTACTCTATAATAATGTTGACTATTTATATTTTATTATCTTATGTAGTCTATTTTATAGTGGCACTAATTAAACGCATTGGTAGTGTGGTATTATACTTAACTCAATAGTATTTTTTTTTTTGTAAATTACTTGCACTAAACGAATTATGGATATTCTTTTAATATAAATAGTATTATGGTACATCGCACGTGTGGAAAGTAATAGGAGGCGAGAGATGTTGGTGCACGTTGCTCTTAAATAGCGAGACGGTTAAAAAAAATTCGGAAAAATTCGGATTCGGTTAAAAACAATTCGGACTAACCAATTTCCTGGAACACTGTTTATGAAAAATAAAATAAAATAAGGAAAGACAGAATAATTTTGTATCCTATTAATTTTATCGCTTGATTTTATATACTATCTAGTAAGTTGACTGGCATTTTAGAAGCGCCTCCCCATACAAAGGAGTTAAAGTACTCTCATCACCGTAAAGGTACATTGGATTGGAAGTAATAGATAAGAGATCATTTATAAAATCTAGAAAAAGAATCGGACATAGAAATGAACCCTGAGGAACATCAGCATTTATTTGGTGGACTGCGGACTTGAAGTCATCCAAAACAACTTGCACTGAACGGTTCCAAAGGTAGCTTCCAATCCATTTGAGGAGGCAATTATCGCTACCATATACACGCCTTTTCGACAAAAGATAATGATGCCAAATACTGTTAAATGCCAAGAGCAATAAGTAGGAACATTTCCCAAAAAAATGCAGAGTGTGGTTCCACTTTCGGGCTAGATATGCCATCAAACCACCAGTGGATCTTTTGTTACGGAAACCTTATTGAGGGTTATTAAGGAGTTTCCAGTGTTTCCATGGCCTAAGAAAGATGGGATATTCGTACAATTGGACGGGGAGGGAGACTCGCCTTTCTTAGTAATTCGCTGAACGAATACTATTTTCCATCTATGCGGGCAAATTCCAGAAGAAAAGAATAGGTGGAAAAAGCTTCCGCAGTGAAAGAAGAATACCTCTTCAAAATAATGGGGGATATACCATCAAGATCTCTAAGGACTTTTCTAACAGTACGAATGCGAATATAAATTTTGCCATAGAAAATTCAATGCGATCCGGAGGTAAGGCATATTCTGGAGGAGAAGAAGATGCGTCAAAGTGATCCGCGAACAAATTGTCCTTGTCTTTTGAGTTGATAACTGGAGTTTCATTATGAAATGGCGTTGGCATTGAAAAACAGGCGGAATTTTTAATTCTTTTGGTAAATAACTAAAACTGTTTACTATCCCTAGGACGCCGTAGTATTTTTTTCGTCATAGTTTGATCGTGAAGAAATTTAACGCTACGAATAAGACTATTGAAGTCATTTCTGAAGGGTTGGCTTTATAAGACCAGCATTTTAACTCTTTTTTTCTGATAGCCTTTTTACAGTTCGAGTCAAACCACACCTGACACTTTTTCTTCTATGTAGAATGAACTGTTTCATACCGAGTAAAATAAAGCAGCAGCTTTACTCTCAGTTCGCATTTTCTGTGTTATATCAGCTAATTTCCCGTACAAAAACCACTCAGTTAAAGACAGAAAGCTAACTTATTTTTGGCAGAGCTACTATCCAAATTGGGGCTTCTATAATTTATAGATTGCACACGGAAATTAAATTTGACCAAAATGACATTAAATTCTGGGTTGGAACAAATACCATATTGGGGTAGGCTGCTTCATTATTGTGGAAGTAAATGGTGAGAAAAAAATAGTACCACTAGGCTCCATCTAGCAAAGCTCAAATCTTAGGGTCTCGCGACAGTTCTCTTCGGATCTCTGATCTTCATTGCACATAACCTTTTTGATCTATTTCAGATCATCCCTTGCAATGTGTCCGGTTCATCTCCATTTTAGATTGTTTATTGTTCTTTTTACTAATCTCTTCGTTACAAATATGATCACGTAAGCTGACGCCTAGTATTGACCTTTCCATCAATTGCTGACAAACTCTGAGTCTAAGGGTGCGAACCCTAAAATTCTGGTGGGTGTTCCTGCGAGAACTGGAAAGGCAAATCGCTCCAAATTTAAACTGTTTTAAATGCGAATTCGGAGTAAGGGGCGCTCCCATTCTTCAGCAGACTGATTCGACATTGTAAAGACGCTAAGAACTCCCAAGAATGGGCTGTGACTATTGGCGTAGGCTTTGAGGTGGCTGTGGGTTTTAAATGTATTGCTTTCCAATAAGTTCCATCAATTTTCCTATTTTAATCCACACATGCGAGGTTTTTACAAAAAGTATCGCAAATTTTGAATTTCCGCGGGTTATATATATTTAATTTTCGATGTTTTTGTGGCGTCAAGTTCGGCCATTTTGAATGTTCAGTTAATTTTTGACAGCTGATTTGCTTGCAAGTGTTTTAGCTCGTCTTCTATTTATGCCTATTCCAAAAAATGGATCAAGGAATCTGCATCAAATTTTGTGTGAAAAACAAAATTAATTGCGTGGACGCATTCCAAATATTGACTGTGGCATATGGTCAAGCTACCTTGGACCGAAGCAATGTTTATCGGTGGTACAAAATGTTCTCAGAGGGAGTTTATCGGTGATACAAAAAGCGCGCTAAGTTTGTTCGAATGTGAAGGTTTTGCTTGGAAAAAAAAATCTTCGCTTGCAGGGGCGTGGTGCATTATGAGTTCTTGCCACAGGGTAGAATGGTCAATAAGAAATATTACCTGTAAGTTCTGCGCTAGTTGCGCGAAGTAATCCGCCAGAAATTTGTTTGGTAAAAATTTCAATAGCAAAAGAATTATTCAATTTATTTTTCGATAATATCCGATTTTTGATTAAATTAATTGCGCGGACGCATTCCGAATATTGACTGTGGCATATAATGAAGCTACCTTGGACCGAAGCAATGTTTATCGGTGGTACAAAATGTTCTCAGAGGGAGTTTATCGGTGATACAAAAAGGGCGCTAAGTTCGATCGAATATGAAGGTTTTGCTTACAGTTTTTTTCAATTGCAGGGGCGTGGTGCATTATGAGTTCTTGCCACAGGGTAGAACGGGCAATAAGGAATATTACTAGCAAGTTATGTGCAAGTTGCGCGAAGCACTCCACCAAAAATGCCCGGATTTGTGGAAGAACAAGAATTGGCTTTTGCACCATGATAACGCCCCGTTGCTTGTGCGTGAATTTTTGGCCAAAAACAACACACTAATAATGCCGCAGCCACCGTATTCCCCAGATCTGGCCCTCTGTGACTTTTTCTTGTTCCCGAAACTGTACAGCCCCATGAAAGGACGACGCTACGCTACAATTGAGGAGATAAAGACGGCATCGAAGGAGGAGCTGAACAAGATCACAAAAAATGATTTTTTGAAGTGTTTCGAGGATTGGAAAAAACGTTGGCACAAGTGTATAATATCTGGTGGGGATTTCTTTGAAGGGGACAAAATAGTTATTCATTAATAAATAAATTATTTTTGAAAAAACACAAAATTCGCTATCCTTTTTGAACAGACCTCGTATGCTTATCTTAATCGTGAGGGTGGGTGGGTTGAAAGAGAAAGATCCGAAAAATGTCCGTCTCCATGACCACACTGAAGTATGGGCTTAGGTACCTCTTATCGCATGTAATTGAGTCCTCCTTAGTTCTGATTTATCAATGAGTTATATATAACAGTTCGGCTGAAAAGTTTATAAGGTAACACAGTAAAAATATTTTTTTTTGCAAAATTCATTTTTATTATTCAACATAGTTGCCTTCGAGGGTGATACAGCGATTATAGCGATCTTCCAACTTTTCGATACCATTTTTATAGTACTCTTTCGGTTTTGCCTCAAAATAGGCCTCAGTTTCGGCAATCACTTCATCATCGGTCTTAAATTTCTTGCCAGCGAGCATTCTCTTGAGGTCTGCAAACAGGAAAAAGTCGCTGGGGGCCAGATCTGGAAAATACGGTGGATGGGGAAGCAATTCGTAGCCCAATTCATTGAGTTTGACCATCGTTTTCATCGACTTGCGACACGGTGCATTGTCTTGGTGAAACAACACTTTTTTCTTCTTCAAATGAGGCCGTTTCTTAGCGATTTCTTTCTTGAAACGATCCAATATATAATTATAACTATATAATAGTCGCTGTTGATCGTCTGTCCCTTCTGGAGATAGTCAATGAATATTATACTATGCGCATCTCAAAATACAGACGCCATCACCTTGCCAGCCGACTGTTGCGTCTTTCCACGCTTTGGATTCGGTTCGTCGCTCGCTCTCCACTCTGCCGACTGCCGATTGGACTCTGGGTGTAGTGACGGAGCCATGTTTCATCCATTGTCTGGTTTATTGCGCTTGAACAGCTCCAAACACTGCTCAGAATCATCAACACGTTGTTGTTTTTGGTCCACAGTGAGCTCACGCGGCACCCACTTTGCACACAGCTTTCACATGTCCAAATATTCATGCACGATATGTCCAACACGCTCTTTCGATATCTTCAGAGTCTCAGCTATCTCGCTCAACTTCACTTTACTGTCATTTAAAATTATTTTGTGGATTTTTTTGATGTTTTCTGCCGTAACCACCTCTTTTGGGCGTCCAATGCGTTCTGCATCAACTGTGCTCGTACGACCAGTTCGAAATTGACGAAACCAATATTTCACAGTTTAAATAGCTGGAGCAGAGTCTGGATAACGTTTGTCAAACTATGCTTTGGTTTCCACTGTATTTTTTTTTCATCAAAAAGCAATGCTTTATCAATACACGAAATTCGTCTTTATCCATTTTTTTTTCAATAACAAAAGTTGCTTCTCTTAAAATGCTATATCTCACGAACCAATCGACCGATTGCTCAGGAAATCATTTGAAGAATGGTGCTTTGTGATAATTAAGTGGATTTTTGCAAGAGGCGCCATCTAGACGTCAACCTTATAAACTTTTTAGCCGAACCGTTAGCTCTTCAGAACCCACGTTAAGAACTGCTCGTTTTTAGCAACTCAACTGTCGAGGTGGTAGAGTTGACTGACTATATAGCTTCTAGACTTACTATAAAAATTGAGGTATTGGGCCAATTTTCATAATTTTGTTAAATCAACCACTAAGTAAGTGGTTAAATCAACCTACACTAAATACTGTAAAAAGAAATTTTATGATAATATATCATCCCTTTTGAATATAAAACTATTTAACAAATAGTCAAACACATTAGAATCAATAAAATCAAATAAACTTTATCAATTTTTCCTATTATAAATTATGTTATAATATGTACTTTTCAAATACATGTAAATCTGTCAATATGAAATCCTTGAGAAAAAAAAAGGAAAATTCCACAATTTTTCCCAAGTTGCGAGTAAATTTTCATGTACTTACGTGAACATATACATTAGGCACTTGAATCTGAGTAAAAACGTTGTGTTTTTTTGGTTGTTGCTTTAGATTGTTTTTTATTTAGTCTTTCATATATGCCTATTAATAAATATGGATGGATACATTTGTTGGCACGTTATCCCTGTTTATACACTTGTATAACTTTATATAATAAATGCCTTACCTGAAAAGAAATATAAAGAAAAAATATTGTTATATTAATCTGTTAGCAATCTTTATAAGCTTTCTTTAGTCATAAATCAGCTTGCATGTAGGTTATTTGTGTTCTGTGAAATTCGAAATTGAATTATATTTGACATGATTTTGAATTTATTTACATAGAATTTAAGGTAAATTTTTTCCTATTCTACTTCGTCTTTTATTTCGGAGATTTATGGATGATTGTTGTTAGGAATCCATATGCATACAAAGAAAGTGAAAAGCAAAAAGAAAAAAAACATTTCGATTTAGAGGGGATTATTTATATACACATCGGTATGTACATTTTATATTTATTTAGGGGATGTTAAATCCACAATGCAATAAGATGAGGGTATAAGAAGATTTTATTTATTGTACTTACTAGGTAGATTTTTCTTCTTCTTTTTTTTTTGGCTGATTCTTAACTTAGGGTTAATGCTGTAAATTAGATGAACAAGATTGATGAAAGAGTTTTTACTATTGAGATTTTTCAAAAGGGCTGAGCATATTATATTTAACTAAACATAATAAGATTTACAAAATAATCTATACTTTACTACTCTTTTAGTTATGTATTAATAGAAAATTAAATGACTAAAGAAACTCATAATTTAAAAGTTTGTTTGCCAAAAAGAGTAGTCCAAATACAACCTTTCGTGTTCGCCGAAGAATTGAAGCGAACGAAATATCCGCTTCAACAAGAGTGCCTTACTAGAAGAACGTAACAGTTCGGCTGAAAAGTTTATAAGGTTGACGTCTAGATGGCGCCTCTTGCAAAAATCTACTTAATTATCACAAAGCACCATCCTTCAAATGAAGTGGAAACCAAAGCATGGTTTGACAAACGTTATCCGGACTCTGCTCCAGCTATTTCAACTGTGAAATATTGGTTTCGTCAATTTCGAACTGGTTGTACGAGCACAGTTGATGCAGAACGCAGTGGACGCCCAAAAGAGGTGGTTACGGCAGAAAACATCAAAAAAATCCACAAAATAATTTTAAATGACCGTAAAGTGAAGTTGAGCGAGATAGCTGAGACTCTGAAGATATCGAAAGAGCGTGTTGGACATATCGTGCATGAATATTTGGGCATGCGAAAGCTGTGTGCAAAGTGGGTGCCGCGTGAGCTCACTGTGGACCAAAAACAACAACGTGTTGATGATTCTGAGCAGTGTTTGGAGCTGTTCAAGCTCAATAAACCCGAATTTTTGCGTCGATATGTGACAATGGATGAAACATGGCTCCGTCACTACACTCCAGAGTCCAATCGGCAGTCGGCAGAGTGGAGAGCGAGCGACGAACCGAATCCAAAGCGTGGAAAGACGCAATAGTCGGCTGGCAAGGTGATGGCGTCTGTATTTTGGGATGCGCATGGTATAATATTCATTGACTATCTCCAGAAGGGACAGACGATCAACAGCGACTATTATATAGCATTATTGGATCGTTTGAAGAAAGAAATCGCTAAGAAACGGCCTCATTTGGAGAAGAAAAAAGTGTTGTTTCACCAAGACAATGCACCGTGTCACAAGTCGATGAAAACGATGGTCAAACTCAATAAATTGGGCTACGAATTGCTTCCCCATCCACCGTATTCTCCAGATCTGGCCCCCAGCGACTTTTTCCTGTTTGGAGACCTCAAGAGAATGCTCGCTGGCAAGAAAGTTAAGACCGATTGCCGAAACTGAGGCCTATTTTGAGGCAAAACCGAAAGAGTACTATAAAAATGGTATCGAAAAGTTGGAAGATCGCTATAATCGTTGTATCGCCCTCGAAGGCAACTATGTTGAATAATTAAAATGAATTTTGCAAAAAAAAATATTTTTGCTGTGTTATCTTATAAACTTTTCAGCCGAACTGTTATAGGATGCAGCAATCAGAAGCATAAGCAAAGACGAAACAAATATTAAATTACCTGGAAATACCAAAAAGTTCCAGTACTTTTTTGACCCTAAAGGAATGACCTAAAGAACTGGGTTCCAGCCGCAAAGATAGTTGAAGCGATTGATTTAGCGAGCAATAGAACAAAAAAATGCTGCATGCCGAGCAATGCTACATTCTCAGAGAACGTGAATTGTGAAGGACAGACATAAGAACAAAGCTTGGGAGACCAGAAGGGTCTATGAAATCGAAAAATATAGGGAGCAACCGCACCAGACCCAGAAGTCTTACCTAATTGTGAGCAGGATGGGATGATTTACACCAAGATGCTCATCATGCCGCAGCAAAGAGGGTGATCTTAATTTCGATCAAATGGGTAGGAATATTTTGACGAAATTTTGAGTACTAACCAGTCAGACCACAAATTGGAGGGCCACCACCAAGTATCAAGAAAACGATAAAATCGATCCATCGACTGAGGAACCATAAGTCGCCCGCAGTTGATGGGATTGAACCAAATAGTTCACCAATCAATAGTATAGGACATCGAATCTATTCAAGACAACTTGCACCTTGGCATTATCTGGTCCATACTCAAAAAAGGAGATATCACAGAGTGTATATTTTTTGATATATACCCCTCATGCTTACCCTTGAGGAAAAAGATATTTTTGACCCAAGGGTAAGAATGAAGGGTATTAATTATGTGTCGATCAGGAAGATCTGTACGACAAGTTGGCGTCGAAAAATCTTAGGTTGCACTTAAATGAAGGCAAAACAAAGTATTGTATTTGGTGGCAGCGTCGGCGTCGAAGATAAGACTAATTATCATTAGTCACATACGGAATGGAGATTATAGCTTTGAAAGAGTTGTTGTGGCTCCATATCCCAGAGGAGGCTTAACATTTCGCATTCGTATAGTGAGACTATTGCTTCAGTTTGAAGTGGGCTCCTGGCAGCTGGTGTTAGGCTTGAGGACCATAAGACAGTGGCAGTCTTTATCATGGGCAGAAAGAGTAGGGAGAGTATCATTATTAGGATTGAGGTGATATTGGGCCCATCTCTAAAGTACTTAGGGGCCATGGTCGATTGACGCAAGGCTGCAGTTTCAGGAACACTTATTGATGGGAAGGCTGCGGGGATAATGATGGCAAGGGCGAGCTTAATTCTGAACCTTACGGGACCCAGGAAGATCCTATTGGCGGCGACGGTTTAATCAATCCTGCTGTGTGGTGCACCATTGTAGGGGGGTGGTTTGATTAGAGCAACCTATATTCGTAGAGTTGCCTCAGTCTACCGTAGGGGCACATTTCGGGTAGCCTGCATATTCCGAACAGCGTCATACGAGGTCGTTTATGTTGTGGGACATCAAAATATTGGCAGATGATCGGCAGAGGCTGTACCGGTGCAGAGCTGAGTGTGACGCTAAGGGTCTGTTCGCGGATTGAACGGAGGAAAAAAATGAGTCCAAGAGGAGTCAATAAAATTTTTGGGATAATGCCCCCTATGGCAGATGGACTCACCGTCTCATCTCAGCGGTAGATGCGTGGATAGATCGACGATATGGTGAAGGTTACTTATCTTTCCAATACCGAGTTTACCAATACCGCTTCAAATTAGATTGTATCCCAATATACCTTTCTTGTGATGGGATGGTGGAGAGCGCGGAGCACGTGTTCTTTTTTCGTGCACCCGATTAAATGAGAAAAGAGAAGAGTCACAGAAGTGCGCTGGCGGGCCCCTGATATCGGAGAATATCGTGGCCCTGTTGTTAGACTCAAGAACGGTTTAGGATGCTGTTGAATTCTTTGCTACAAGAGTCCTAAAAGGACTACGTCTGGATGAGCGTAAAAAAAAACAATAGTAATAATTCATCAAACTAGTGAGTTCGATAAATCTCCTGACGGCGTTTCCATAGAAAGGTATAGAAATGTGATCAAGTAAAGTTATTTTAGTGGGTTAAAGTGCCAAACTTTTTCGTTCAATGTTTTCCACCTTAGTATAACAACAAAAAAAACATGAAGATGGATGGACTATTCCTGAGCCTATTTAACGATGAAATTCTGGAGCGTTACTGAGACCACCTGCTGGTTGTAGATAAAATTAAGCTGTGGTGGGCTGAACTTTTAATCAGTATGAATGAGAAGTACCCCTGCCAGGAAAGTCCACAGTAACTTCATTTATTATGGGCCCTTCGTTAAAAAACGAGATGGGCCCTGCTGTCAGTAAGGCTTCGGCGTTAGTCAGGATACCAAAATTAGGCTGGGATTATTCATGATGATATATAAGAAAATAAAAACACGCTTATGAATAAAAAAAAATCTAATCTGAATTCAAGTGAATAGTTGATGATCTTAATTTGGAGTGACTAAATAATTGAAAAATATTTTTAATAGTCTTTTGATCTAACAAAATAAATTTAAAAAAAAATGTCCTTAAGATTTAGAAGAAAAAAAAACCCAATAAAATTAAAGAGAAAAGTGGCTTTATTTATCAAAAGTTTACGATTTAATTTTAGCTTTTGTGCAAATATATTTTCTTTGATAAAATATTATATTTTTACTAAGAAAAAAAATTTCGTTACAATTATTTATTTAGCTAAAAGGCAACATTTTTATATAAAATGTAATTTAATGTTTAAGCTATAAACAATATTGATAAAATAACAAGAAATTAAATGAATTCTTTACATTTATTATTTAATATATAAAAAAAAATAAATAAATATTCATAAAAGTTCATAAAATATTTATCTCAAGATGTCCTATTGAAATTCTTCTTGGTATTTGTCAATTTAAAAGTTTTTATTATTTTTTTTTATCCTCGAGCATACATAAAAGGAAAAAGAAACTTTTTTTTTTTATCATAAAAATAAAGTAAATAAAATCTAAGATTAATGGAGATTTTTATAAAGTAAATAATTTATCTTATATTGGCTCTGGTTGGTGTAATCATGATTAAAGCATAAAATTTGTGGAAAAAGTGTCAACATATTTTGATTAATCAGGAATTTTCGTATGCAAATCAAGTTGGCTATAATAATGATGATAGAAAATCGCGATGAAAACGATGATGGAAGAATGCGATTTTCTTAGAGGATGGGATATTATTAAGAAAGTTACCAGATGGTGGAGGTGGTATTAAAGATTTTTCTGATGATAGGTGGTGGTATTAATATTTGTTGTGTATTGTAATAAATTTTTAGCTTAAATGACAAGAGTACTAATGAAAATATGGATGGATATACTCGTAGATTCGTATAAACGAGGGACAATATTGGAAACAACAGTAAGGATATCGTTAACTCCGTTGACAATAAGAAGACTTGGCTGTGGCAATAGGACAACAACAGGAACAATGACTACACATCATCGACGATAATGACGAAGATGATGGATAACAATGAAAGTTCACCATTTCTGTTCGAACAGAATCTGCTTAGCATGCGATAATTCTGTTTACTTGAACTTAATAAGTTCGGTTCAGGGTTCTTTTGATGGCAGACGTTCTACTTGAATTAAGAAATTTAATGAACCGATTCAAGGCAAATATATCGATCATGTTGTTTGTAGATCTTTTCATCAGTCACGCATTTCATTGATGGCATAATATTGATTACAGTTTTTCGGTATAAATTCCTTTCCATCAAATTCCAAAAGATTATATTCTCTACTTTTTCTTTTTTTTTTGTTGTTGTTTGATTATTTATATTTAACAAAAAAAAAATTAGAACAAAAAAACTCATATTGTAAGAGGGATGAATTTTAATAAAAAAAAAATTAATAAAATTGATAAATTTTAAAGCTTTAAGGATTAAGCTTTAATTTGTAAATATTTAAAGGAAAATATATACTTGAGAAAAAAAAATTTTCAAATTTAAATAATATCCTTGGAAATGTTGAATTATAAAATAAATTGAAAATCATTTTTGAATAGATTATAATGATTTTCATATTTTACTAAAATAAATTGAGTTAATATAATGAATGAAAATAGGAAACTGCGTAATAATTTGATTATAACGAAAAATTGTAAATAATACGTTGATATTTTAATCATTTTTTTTGGTTGCAAATAATAAGAATTTTGTTTGTTTTTAAATAATTTTCATAGATATCTACAAGAAGACGATTTCAATGACGCTAAGGTCTTCGCCTTGTGCTTCAGTATTTTAGTAAATGACGCGACCAGTGACGCTAAAGTCTTCGATGGGTGTTTTTTTTGGAAAGGAAATTGAGGATATTTGTTGAACGAGGGATAACTTTTTATAATGATATAGACCAACATTATTTTTGATTGAAAGAATTAGATTAAAAGGGTATAGGAAGGTTTAGTATAACTCCAGAGTTCTAGTCCGTAAGTCCATATTGGTGTCAGTAGGTCATTGTATAAAAGTACTTTGCTGTCTATACTAAGGCATACAATATTTAAAAGGTCTTTTAAGTCTTGTGTCTGGGTTCCATGGCCAAAAATTGTCTAAATTCAATCCTGGGTACCAAACTTCGGTGTATTGTGGTGTTTTGCTAAAACTTATGTGGGTAGATTGACCTTTATTGACTTTCATACTCCATCTAGTAAAACAGTTCTGGAGGGGTTGGATTTGGGATTGGAGAATTTCGGAAGCATATTGGGGATTTTCGCTAGCTGCAAAGCAAGCTGTATCATCGGTATGTATGGCAAAGAAGGTATTGGGACAGATTGGGATATCGGATGTGTAAATATTATAGAGGATGGGTCCAAAAAAACTACCCTACGGAGTACCAGCCAATATCGGAGAGATATTGAAAAGTTCGTTGTTTGTTTCCTTGGAAGTGTCGGCTGTAAAGGAATGATCTTAGGACTAGAAAATAGGTAGTAAGTAGGATCCTCTTGAGGTTCTAGATTAAGTCCGAGTGCCAAATCTATCAAAAGCTTGACTTATATCAAGAAAGACACCAAGACAGTATTCGTTACTTTGTAAAAAGGATGCAAGAAGGTATTGGGACAGATTGGGATATCGGATTTATAAATGTTGTAAAGAATGGGTGTAAGTAAACTTCCCTGTGGAATACCAGCCAATATCGGAGATATATCGGTGGGTTTATTGAATTTGTTTACTTTGAAGTGTCGACTGCAAAGGAATGATCTTAGGACTAGGAAATTCCTGGAGCCTCTTAAGAACATGGGGGTGCCGTACTACCTACGGAGGATGGTCAGATGATCATACTTCAGTGATCGACTACTACACTACGAAACGGAGGATGAACCAGCGGAGTATGGGGTCATGGGTGGGGTACCTCAGGGCTCTGTCCTGGCGCCACTCTTGTGGAATGTCATGTACGACGACCTACTCCATCTGGAATTACCGACGAACACAACGCTCGTGGCCTTCGCGGACGACGTAGCGGTTGTCCTTGTAGCCAAACACCTGGAAGATCTGGAAGCCGCATTCTCCACCACCATCCGGAGGATAAGACAGTGGATGACATCGGCAGACCCGTCATTGGCGGAACATAAGACCGAAGCACTCCTTGTGAGTAGCCGGAAGAAAATGGAAACTATTACCATAAGAGTGGGCGACCACGACATCCAGTCGCTACCCTACATAAGGTATCTAGGAGTGCTTTTGGATGCAAGACTTAAGTACAAGAAGCACATCTCCAGCGCCAGTAAGAAGACATCAGCAGTACAGGGCGCGCTTTCGCGGATAATGCCCAATTTCGGAGGCCCCAGGCAAATTCGAAAACGACTACTGGCAACTGTAGTTACCTCCGTCCTGCTATACGGAGCACCAGTGTGGGCGAAATCGCTAGAGCTAACAATATACCGCAAGACAATATCATCAGTCCAGCGGCTCTCAGCGATCAGAGTAGCGTCAGCATACCGAACGGTCTCACACGATCATCATCCCCACCCATCGACATCCTGGCAGGAGAGCGAGAACGCCAATATCGTAGGAAGAAGGAAGAGCGGCAAAAGGTCACAAAGGAAAGGGTGAGACCCGAGAGTCTTCGCCTCTGGCAAGAAAGATGGGACAGCTCGACGAAGGGTCGGTGGACCCATCGACTGATCCCAGATGTCACCAAATGGGTTACTCGCCTGCACGGGGAAGTCGGGTATTACATCACCCAACTCTTGACTGGACATGGATGCTTTCGGGCATACTTGCACAGATTCAAGAGAACAGACTCCCCAAACTGTCATCGTTGCTACGATGTGCTGGAAGATGCAGAACACGTGTTCTTCCAATGACCCTTTTATGAGGGTACACGGGCAGAACTGGAGAAAAATGTGGACCGTTCCATCAGTCCAGAAAACATAGTGGAGTGCATGCTGAAGAACCAATCGGCTTGGAACAAAGTTGCAGAGTACGCGGAATCTATCATCAAGGATCTTCACACCACTTACGAAGAATAGGCCGCGAGGCGTCATAACATCGGAACAGCAGTAAAATATAATAAATAGTAAAATATTATAAGACCGCCCCGGCGAAGTAGTATTTACAAAGAGTGCCGCCGGGGAACCATCGTTCCGGGAGCAAGGATAGAGGTACAGGTTAGGTTTTAGCGAGTAAAAAACCCGCATAACTCGTCTGACAGGTAGAAGGGCTCCCAGTCGAGTACCTTTTGAAGGTTTCCCCCTGTACCTCAATAATTTAAAAAAAAAAAAAACTAGAAAATAGGTAGAAAGAAGGATCATCTTGAGTATCAAGAAACACTCAGGGTCAGTACTCTTTTCTTTCTAAACGGAATGAAATGAATCGACAATTCGATGACATCGCATGTTCTGAGCGGAAACCTAATTTATGGTTGGAAACTTAATTTAAGGATTCGAGTAGACGATGTCGGCGGTGGATTATTATTTTTTCAAAAATGTTCGAGAAAATCGGAATTTAAATTGAAAATTTTCAAATAGAATCAATTTGATCGTAAACAAAAAGGACGTCATCGTAATGGCGATAATGTAAACTGACAGTTGTACGACTCTATGAGCTGCATTTACAAAAAGAGAATAAAAATAATAATAATAAGAAGAAGCATAGAAGATGCTAATTTTATTTAGTGAGTAGAAGAATAAGAAGAAGATAAGAAGAATTTTTCCTTTTAAAAAATTATTTCTATTTGCCAAAAATTGACAAAATAAAATTAATTAAAAAATGTTTTTTGTGAGAAAATTTAAGTAATAAAAAATTTATTATTAATTTTAAAAAACAATCATAAATGCTATTATTTTAGTAAAATACAATAAATTTAAATAGAAATTAAAATAATTACTTTTTAATTCTGTTAAAAACAAAAAGGTAAAAAATAAATTTATATTAAAATATGAGTAAATGAACATATACGAGCCTTATGATTATAAATGAAATATTTCAAATTCATACGAAAATTGTATACTCGTAAAATAAATGTGTGCACATCTGCTGAAGGATTAATATATCCACCTAGGCTTTTGGATAATGTTTATGTATATTGTTGTTTGGATTCGTCCCTTTGGGGATGATACAAGCAGCAACTAATAAATAAACATTTTTGCACATTCTTTATCAGGATTGAAATCGTTCGGGAGTGTATTCACGCATTCAATGCTGATGATTGTGTGTTCATATTGTGTGTGCTCTTTCTATTGCCGGAGGTGTTAACATGGTGTTAATGTTGTTTCTAAATTGTTATTCTCTAACCGAGATCTCAAATTTACCCTATAGTACTGAATTTGTAAGCTGCTATTATTGCCACATCTACTCTCATTGTGGATGGATTCGTGCATGGCAACTGATTTTTAACAGAAGTCAGAACAGTGAACATTACAAATAAACTAAAGAGGCGCCAACGAAACGAACATTGCCAGCTTAGCCAAAAGCACTTGAGTCAAGTACAAATTGAATGGAGCTCTTCGGGAGTCAAGTTATTCGATTCAGTGTCTTAAGTAGACTTGCTATTTCCTTAAGATTAGATGTAATTACTGTTTACTGTTACAGTATTTTTATGAACGAATATTTTGCCCTTTTTTCAGTTGAAATGCAACTCTATAATATGCGATGTAATCGGACTGAACTGTAAAAAGGTATTGATTTTTGTTCCTTTTCTCAGAAGACTGTACTATTTATCAGGACAACTTATTGCCATAGTAAATATTTCTATATAATTCCTATATTTGAATTATGCAGAAAAGCATTAGGGTTGGACAGACAGATATTTTAAACAATCTAATGGTATATACTATATGCCAGAATAATAAGACAAACTATATGTGAACAGCTCACTTTCGTTCATTTCCATTTGCACGCATTGAGTAGCGAGTATCCCCGAACATGCCGAGATTTATATTTGCGGCTAGAAACAAGCCAAGCGCATGTAGTTATTCTTCACGCTGTAGGATTACATGGCAGAAGTACGCAAAAGGATTTGAGGGTCTTATAAGATAATTCACTCTTATCAGATGGAATCGGATTTAATGTGATTTGCCACCCGGGAGCGCATTTTAGCTACATAGTTCTACTGAACCAGAAGTTAGGCGGAAATGTTATGAATATAGCAAAATTCCGAAAATCTTTATCTATTATCGCGTTTCTACTATTATTTTCTATTAATGCTTTTAAACTCCTTATTTCCTTTTTTTGATTATCATCTTCTACTTGCCCTTTACTTTTTACAAATTATTCTCATTTCCTTATTCGTTTTATTAGTAAATAATTCTATGGAAGGGCTAAATTTTCTAGTAAATAAATTTACACGCAAGGACTTAACTATTTATATCAAAAGGTAACAGGATAATTTGCATAATTCCATAAAAGTAAATACAAATCTTGTTTTTGAATACAGACTCCCCATAAAAGTGAATTTTATATTTAACATTTTATGTCCTAGTATGCGTAGGATTTACTGGACATTAATTTTATCGTTTTAATCTGCTTCTGCTGTGTGATTTTCAGATAAAATATCGTTTTCTGAGAAAAGGAAAATTCTCATCGATTTACTTTCAGTTTGATTAATAAGATAAGGGTTAGTAAAATATTGGTTTTTATGGACATGCAGTATTTATTGGTTTTCTATTCATATTTCACTAATTTATTTTTAATAGTTAATAAATATTTATTTATTTTTTGACTCAATAAACTGGTAAAGGTTTTTTTTTGCCATAAAATTGACCAATTCACATGATTTAATCTTTTTAAAAAAGTGTACCGATAGTTTATAATAAAATATAAATGAGCTAACTGCATTACCGACAAATTTAAGAAATATGTCGATAATGCAGTTCGATTCATTTTAAAGTTCTGAAAGTACAGGCATGTCATTTAATAAATATTGTCAATAATTATAATATGGAAATGAAATTAATTTTTTAATAATTTGGCATTTTTAATACATTAAATTTATTGATCATGCTTTGTTCTGGATGTTGTTTTTTTTAATAAAATTTGGTTTAATGCTGAGGCTCATTTCTCGGTCGTTTGATACGTTAATAAGCAAAATGACTATAAATGGGGCTATAGTTCAAAAAGATTATAATATAAAAAAAGGTATTTTTTAAATGAAAAATGACCGTCTGATATACATTATGGTCTGAAGTTGCCATTGGCCAGTATTTCTTTGCAAATGAAAAAGAAGAGACCTGTTACCCTTAATTCTAGGCGCTATGGCTACATGAAAACCGATTATTTTTGCTAAAACATAATGATATTTATATGCACTATATATAATTTTAATAAAGTAATATTGCAAGCCATACAAAAAGTTAAAATTTGTTTTAATTGTGGAAAAAAAAGGCGAAGTATTTGCTAAACATTTGGTAAATACTTTTGCTCCACATGATGATATAGAACAAATCACATACTGATGATCAAGAAATTTAGATAGAACTGCTGTCACAAAAGAAATTTACCATCGTGCAGTACATTCTTTTAGTAGCCTACTGTCAGAGTTTCAGATGATTCCCTTCATTAGTTTTGTTTTGAGAGCCTTTGAAAGCGAGCGTGTCGGTCGGTTGCACAAAAATGGAAAAAGAACAATATCGTTTGGTGATTAGATTCTTGTTTTTGGAAGGGAAAACGCGCAGCGAAATCAAAGATCGCTTGGATGCTGTGTATGGTGACTCTTCTCCTTCGATGGCGACCGTCAAGAATTGGTTCAACGAGTTTGTTCGTGGCCGCACGTCGGTTTTTGATGAGTCACGCCCAGGTACCCCGAAAACGGTTACTACGGAGGAAAACGTTAAAAAAGTCCACGATGTCGTGTTGGCAGACCGTCGATTGAAGATTCACAAGATAGCTGAGACTGTGGGCATCGCAGTAGGAATGGTGGATCATATTCTACACGAAGAACTGGGCATGAGAAAGCTGTCGGCGCGATGGGTGCCGTGTTTGCTCACACCGGAAAACAAGCGCAACCGTGAGACCACATCGGCGACGTGTTTGGCGCTATTTCAGCGCAATCCAGCGGAGTTCTTGCATCGTTTCGTGACCGTCGACGAAACATGGATTCACTGGTATACACCAGAGACCAAGGAACAGTCGAAACAGTGGACTTCACCCGGCGAACGTGCTCCGAAGAAGGCGAAGACTGTTCGATCGGCCGGAAAGGTGATGGCCACTGTTTTCTGGGATTCACAAGGTGTGATCCACATCGATTACCTCGAGAAGGGTAAAACTACATAGTAGTATGCTGACTTATTGGGCCGATTTGACGTCCAATTGAAGAAAAAGCGGCCCCGCTTTGCGAAGAAAAAAGTGCTGTTCCACCACGACAACGCGCCGGCTCACACCTCCGCCGTCGCCATGGCCAAATTGATCGAATTGCGCTACGAATTGCTACCCCATCCACCGTACTCTCCAGATTTGGCCCCCTGTGATTACTTTTTGTTGCCAAACCTGAAAAAATCACTCGCCGGGAATATATTTGGCTCGAATGAGGAGGTCATCGTCGCCACGGAGGCCTATTTTGCTTCCCTCGAGAAAGGGTATTTTTTGGACGGGTTAAAAAAGTTAGAGCATCGCTGGGCTAAGTGTATCAAGCTTGAAGGAGATTATGTGGAAAAATAAATTGCCACCTTCCCTAATTTTCGTTTTTCTTTTGTAGGCTAAGTACTAACAAAATCATCGAAGAACTAATGTTCCCACTCCCTATGAGTCTTTCTCCCAAAAATTTTAAGCCCTCGGAAATTAAAAGTACAATTCTGCGCTTTCCCAATAAAAAAGCTCCTGGTTATGATCTAATAACAGCTTCTATTCTGAAGCAAATTTCCCGAAAAGGTTTAGTCTTAATCACATATATTTTTAATAGTATCCTGCGCACAACCTATTTTCCCTTAATCTGGAAATTTCCTGTCATTAAAATGATTCTCCTTCCTCCTATAGACATATCAGCCTCTTACCAATTCTTGGTAAGATATTCGAAAAACTCCTATTAAAACGACTCTACCCTGTCTTAGTTAATGAAAAAATTATTCCGGATCACCAATTTGGCTTCCGATCTGAACACTCCACTATCCAGTAATGCCATCGCATTGTTGATCATATTGCATCCTCTCTTGAGAGGAAAGAGTATTGCCCAGGAGTATTTCTAGATATTTCCCAAGCTTTTGATCGTGTGTGGCATCCTGGACTCCTTTGGAAACTCAAGAGCTTTCTTCCTTCAACATACTAACTTATCATAAATTCATATCTCTCCCAACGACATTTCCAAGTTGGAATTAACTCAGAATCATCGGAAATATATCCTATTTTAGCCGGAGTCCCACAATGCAGTATCTTTGGTCCCATCTTATATAATATAAGGTAATATATCCTTGGTCCCAACTTCCAACAATTTACAATCCCATATCCACAACCTTCAATTTTGGTTTAAGAGATGGAGAGTGAAGGTAAATGAACAGAAGAGTGCTCACATTACTTTCACACTTTGTCAAGGTAAACCCACCCCTTTATACTTTAATAGCAACATAATACCGCAATATGATAAAGTGCGTTATTTGGGACTTTTCCTGGACAAGAGACTAACATGGAACCCACATAGTAGATTAAAAAGACAATGCTCAAAAATAACAATTAACAGTAAACTTCTAATCTACAATACAATTATGAAACCAATTTGGACGTATGAAATTGAACTTTCGGGTTCAACGAACCGTTCCAATTCCTATCGCGTTCGGGCCTTACAATCCAAAATCCTCTGTAAAATTGTTGATGCCCCCTTTTATGTTCGTAACACTATAATACATTGTGACCTAAATGTTCCCTTTGTTCATGACCTGTGCATTTCCCGCTATCAAAAATTTCACTCCCGCTTACCCTATCATCATAATCCACTTGTGAGAGAATTGTGTTGTACAGCCCTCCCCGGAAACACTCATCGGAGACTTAAGAGACAATGGCCTCGAGATTTTCTAGAGGAATCTAACTTCCGTTAGTTGGAGAAACGCCGATGGGTGTCTAATCCCACTTCATGATGCACAAGATTGTTAATTAAAATGTTATGTAAATTTGCTTGTTACAACAAAATTGTAGTTGCAGATAAAAAAAAATAAATAAAAAAAAATCATGCAAAAAGTTTCTAGGACACTTAAGTTCGAAATTTGATGATTTTAATTGGACAATTTTCTTTGTAAGACTAAATAAAATAATCAGTTTAAGTAGGTAATTTTCAAATTTTAGAATATTTTAAAATTATTGTACGAGGGTCGTTCAATAAGTCCTTAGAAAAAAATGGAAAAAAACTTTTTTTTTTTAAAACAAATTTTTTATTTGTAGCTCTATACAATTTTCCAACCGTTTTTCCAAAATTTTCATCCCGTCCAAAAAATAGGATTTCGGAAGTTCTGCAAAATACTCATCCGTTTGAGCAATGACGTCCTCGTTGGAAGTGAACCGTCGTCCGCCATGCCATTTCTTCAGATTGGGGAAACGAAAATAGTTACTCGGGGCCAAATCTGGTGAATAAGCGGGATGCTGCAACAATTCCATTCTCAATTCCACAATTTTGGCCATGGAAACAGCGCAGGTGTGCACACGCGCATTGTCCTGATGCAAGAGGATTTTTTTCTTCTTCAGATGGGGGCGCTTCTCTTTGATTTCCTCGCTCAACCATTGCAATAACGACGCGTAATACGCTCCTGTTATTGTTTTTCCTTTTTCCAAGTAGTCGATATAAATGATGCCCTGCGAATCCCAAAAGACCGTGGCCATAACCTTGCCGGCCAATGGCACAGTTTTTGCCTCCTTCGGAGCCCATTCACCCTTGAAAATCCACTGTGATGACTGTCTCTTCGTTTCTGGAGTGTAGTAGTGTATCCAGGTTTTGTCTACAGTGACATATCGACGAAGGAATTCGGCAGGATTGCGATGAAAGAGTGCCAACATAGCCTCAGAGTCCACTGCACGATTGCGCTTATTCTCCTCTGAGAGCAAACGCTGCACCCATCTTGCCGAAATTTTTTTCACAGACAATTTTTCATGCAAAATTGTAGCGACTGTACCTTGTGATATGCCCGTGGCCTCAACTAATTCGCGCACTTTAATTCGCCGATCGTTCAAAATCAGATCGTGAATTTTGTCGACGATTTCAGGAGAAGACACCTCAACTGGGCGTCCTGAACGATGTTCATCTTTTGTGGATGAACGGCCACGTTTAAATTCATTCACCCAATTGTTACGAAAAAAATCTTTACCGACACTACGAGCATAATTTCTCGGATTGTCTAAGGACTTATTGAACGACCCTCGTAGCATTATTTAAATGATGGCCTAATTAAAGAATGAAATTTACCGAAAAACCATCAAAAATTATATCAAAAGAATCGAGTTTTGTTGGCAGATATTTGAATTATATTCTATTTAGTACGTTATGGCAAAGTTCAGATTTCCAAATCTAAATAAAAAACATTTTTTTTTTAAATTTTTACTTTTCAAAACATAAATTGAATAAAAGTTAATTATTTTATAAATAAAAAGTGAAAAAGCAATTCGAATTTAATTTTTTATATTTTAATAAAATCAATTTTTTTTTTTACAAATATTTTACGTAGGCCCCATTCTTATTTTTGCACTATATTCGATAAACGAAAATAAATTTACAATCCTTTCTCCTTATGCTATTGTTAAGCTAATAGCCGATATTCGATAAAAGCATATTGAATCACAATTAATGGCAATATGTCATCGAATCGTATTGCTCCAAAGCCAGCCAGCCAGCCAGCCAGCCCACACCATCATAAAGCTGATTTATTCATTTGAATGGTGACACTATACAGAAAGTAATTTGCAAGTCAAAATCATAAATTCCAATGAATAAAAGGAATATTTTTGTGGAGCACTTTTGGGTCGATTATCTGCTGGATCGCAATTTACCAATTGGCTTGATTGCGTTGTAAAAATATCGCAATTTGCAATATGCAAACTTGTTGTTATGGAGAAAAGCAAATAACAAAAAAAACTACCTGTTGATTGATATCCACATGCAGGTGGGTTGTCGATAAAATATACAATTGTGATTCTGTAATAACAATAACTTCAAGTACATTTAAAAGTGTAAAAAATATGCTCTTGTTTTAAACGATTAATTCATTGTTTGAAAATGGCGCAATCGATTTTTCCCCCCCTCAACCTTTTAGTAAGTAATTTTATTATGCTTTTTATATTAAATCGAAAAGTAAATTTATACCAATGGGAAGTACATAGTTATGGCTCCTTTTAACACGAATTCTAACTTCCTACATGAAGAATTTTGCAAATTATTCCCTAAGAATATAATTTAATATTAGCAAATTTCTTAGGGAAACTTGCTTGAAATACTTGAGACACCAAAGGCAGGTGAGGATTAACGAAGTGGATTTTGTTGGTGACAATTTTGGAAATAACCATAAATAAGTGGCATGTTTTTGAATGAAATAATTGCACAAAGCTAGCCAGTTGTTTCTACACTGATTTGCATATTGAGTGTATCGATCTTGTGAGTTTGAAGTGAACGAGGCTGTGACTATGTGAGACTATCAGTCATATTCCCATCTACGTGTATGTCCAAACCAGAGTCTACGTTCCCAGTTTTGGTATCCATATCACCTACCACGCTTGATCCAGTTCCAAGACTGTATTCCAGTAAAACCAGAAATGTATGCAACAACAAAAAAAAACTAAAATAACAACAATAATTGCAAACTGGAAGGTACTTAGACGAGATCAAGTAAATCGTGTGTAGGATGGACATTCTCGTTGGAGATTGAATGAAAAATTGCGAATCAATGTAGGAATAGTGTTGCCCAACAAGATCAGAATCTGCTCGATTGGGATACCTCAAAATAGGCATTGGAGTTTATTAGACTTAGAGGCCGATGTACTGGCAAACTTGCCGCATAGTCTATCGTCTACTTAATAGGTTATCGTACACGTGCTGTTCAGCTTTTGGCGAACCTGTTCTAGTCTTAAAAGGCTTTCTTAAGTTTTCATTGAAAATTCATTCTGGTATTCATCAAAGTTAAGTACGAGTTTAAAACTAAAACAGAAATAACCCTCATACTTGTAAAATGGTACGCAGGGTCATGAATTTTGATTGGGTTTTTTTAACTTTTTATTTTGTAATCTGACTTATTAGAAATTTTTTTTTTTTTTTGCAAACTGTGATTACATAAACGAAAGCGAATCGTATCTGCTGGAAAGTGTCTGCATTCATCCTGGATTGGATGGTTTGAGAATGAACTTTAGATGAATTTAACTTTCTTGTCCAAGCTAGTCGTACAATGAGAAAAACGTGCAAAACTGAGATGAGAAAAGATGGGAAAAACTGAATCAATTCAAAGGCCACATCACGACAGACATTTAGGTTGCTTACAAACGGTGGACGAGACGTCTCTTGCATCATCAACAATACAGAGGTTAAAATGCTACTAAAATTGAATTTAAAAATATTAACAATAACATAAAAATTACATGTGAAATTTCTGACAGCCTATGAAAAAGAACAGAAAATTTGCCATTTTAGTTGTGACGCATTTTTTAGTGGTCTTTTTTTAAAAGAAAATTTTCTAATTGAATATTTGTTTAGGTGGATTAATTTTTCATTAAAAACTATCAAGTAAATAAAATCTTATTTATATTTAAATAGAAAGTATTTGAAAAAAATACCTTAAATATTTCAACAACAAAAAATTACCTAAACAAAATTTCCATGGTATTTTTTTCTAAAATTTTTAAGATTTTTAAATGTGAATTTATTTAAGAAAATAATTGTAATTATTTTTTAAGGTATTTAAAAACCTTAAAAATTAATTACAATTACGACTAGAAACTAGCTATACTTTAAAATAGCTGAAAAGGTCCTAACGAGCGACGGGTGATTTTTTAAGTGTTTGGTTTTTAAATTTCCCAAAAAAAATACAGAAAAATTTCAAAAGTTTTTATTTGAATCGATAAATCAATGCGTGCCATTTACTTATTAAAGATTATTTAATATACCATAAATTTTGGCCACGATTACGTTTTAAGGGATCTATGCGTGAGGTCCTATTTCGAACCACTTTTCAAGAATCTCGGCTGGTATCTCAATTATAACACGTAAAATGTTACCAGGTGTATAAGCTTAAATTCGCTGTTTGGTCATAGACGGCGTGAGTGAGCGTATTAAGCTACTATGGGCACGTCATACTTTTTTTTATGAGTTTGATTTCTGTCAACATTAATCAGTTCACATTATCAGCAAATTCGTACAACAACATATATTTTTCCTTTGGTAATCATGTCTAGTTTTGTGCAAGAAAAAGAGGTTATGCGGGAAGCTCTGCTTTTCTGCTTCAATTTGAAGAAATCGGCTACCGAATCGCATCGAATGCTTATGGAGGCCTATGGTGACAGTGCTTTTTCGGAAATAACGTGCCGAGATTGGTTTCGTTGGTTCAAAGACGGCAATTTTCACTTGAGGTTCAAGAAGCGTGAAAATCGGACTAGGAAGGTTGAGAACCATCAATTGCAGGCTCTTTTGGACGAAGACGATACCCAATCGCAAAAAATGCTCGCAAAGTAATTGGATATTACTCAATCAGCTATTTCCATGCATATATGTGCCATGGGAAAGATTGAAAAGATCGGAAAATGGGTGCCGCATAAATTGAACGATAGGCAGATGGAGCGACGCCAAAACACATACGAAATCTTGCTCGCCAGACAAAAAAGAAAGTTGTTCCCGCATTGGATTGTAACAGGCAATGAAAAGTGGATATATTTCGAGAATCCTAAACGCAAGAAATCGTGGGTTGATCCCGGCGAAACATCAACATCTTCCCCAAGACCAAATCGCTTCGGACGGAAGACGATGCTGTGCGTATGTCAAAGCCCACCGCTACCACCAACAACTGATCAAATTGCACCGTGATCTGCGTGAAAAAAAGACGGATTATCAACAAAGACATGACTATCTGATTTTCCTCCACGGCAACGCACCATCGCACAGGTCAAAAATGGTCCGAAACTACTTGGAGACACTCAACTGGGAAGTTCTACCCCACCCCGTTTATTCACCAGACTACCACCTGTTTTCGCTGAGCAGCACTTCGATTCTTACGAAGACATCCCAAAATGGCTTGATGAGTGGTTTGTCTCGAAAGGGAAGGAATTTTTTGGCGTGGTATCCACAAATTGTCCGAGAGATGGGAAAAATGTGTAGCTAGCGAGGGCAAGTACTTTGAATAAATTTGTTTTTACTTTCTATGAAAAAAACATGTCTTTTTTTGACTAAAAAACAGCGGATTTGAGCTTAAACACGTAGTATCTTCCAAGGCTGCAAGTGCCGCTGGTTTATCGGCATAGGCGAGTGACTTCACGTAGCCCCATAAAAAATAGTCTAGAGGCGTCAAATCGCACGATCTTGGCAGCCGACTCACCGTGAGATAAATTGCTCACTGAACTCATCTCTTATTATGTCCATTGTTTCACATGCTGTGTGCCATGTAGCGCCGTCCCTTCGAAACCACATGTCCACCAGATGCAATTTAAAAACCCGCCATAAACCGTACCAAACAGTGAATTTTTCTGGGTGCAATGGCAGTTCTTGTTTTGTCTATGTTTGAACAGCAGACCAAATTGTGACAATTTTGCTTATTCGCATACCCATTCAGCTATGATAGAAGTGAACTTCGTCGCTGAGCGCAATTTTTTGGTAAAAAAATGAATTTTCCTCCAGTTGTTCTAAGGTCCCTAGTTGTTCTAACTCACTGAAAATCCAACGCAGGTTAATAACGTAAAATTGCTGAGAAATATTTTAACTATGGCTTGAATTGCTTGCTTAGTAGGTCGATTATGATGACCATAAAATGATCAAGGTGCGTGAAACACATTTTTCACAGAGCACGAATTTTAATAATAAAATTCAGCAATTTTTAAGCATTGTTTGAGCGTAAATCTTTTTATAAAAATATCAGAAACCAAACAGTAAAAAAATCACCCAATAAAAACCATATGCTTTTTTTTTCTTTTATATTTTCCTTTTACTTTATTTTTTGTTAAGACATTATTTTACTATAAGTTTACTTAAAAGATTAAGTTAGTTTTAAGTAAATTAAATGTAGAATTTTTCTAAAATTTATAAAAAAAAATCGGAAAACTTTGGTTAAAAATTAGGTCAAGAGAGGACGCACTTTAATCAACCATACGATGACATTGTTAGATTGTGGAGTTCTCTGTACGGAAACCAAATTGGTGATTGAGTATAATTTTGGCAGTTTTAAGGATAGGGTAAAGGCGTTTTAAGAAGAGTTTGTCAAAGATTTTTTCTAGGATTGGTAATAAGCTGATAGGTCTATACGAGAATGGGGAATTTACCGGTTTTTTGGGTTTGGGAATTATATTGATAACTGAAAGTTTTCTAGTTGTCAACATAAATCTGAAAATCTTAGAGATCCTAATTTAGATATTTTTCACCAATTTGTTAACAAACGAAAAATGTTCATTGTCTAGGCATATTTTGAGTTATATTACATACTTTTGGTCATATTACCATACAATATATATCAAAGCACCCTGAACAACTCTGGAAACTCAAGAGCTTCCTTCCCTCCCCATAATTCCATATTTTAAGATCATATTCTTTCCAACGCCATTTTTAAGTTAGACTTAATAATGATTATTCTGAAATATCTCCTTTCCAACGCCATTACAGCTGGTGTGTTTCAAGGTGGTATCCTTTTTCATTCCAACTAATTCTAAAAGTTTGACTGTCATCTATGTGAACGATACTCAAACAGCCTCAAAATATCAATAATCTCATATTAAAAATCTTCAAGACTCGTTTTCGTGATGTAGAGTAAAGGCAAATAAGTAGAAAAGTGTTCATGTGACTTTTACCCTCTGCAAAAATCTATCCATTTCACCAAAAGACAAAGTACGCTACTTAAACCTAGACTAACAAATTACTTGGAATCCTGACAAGAAATTAAAAAGCGTTGAACTTAACAGACGTTATCGCCTACTACTTAGATTACTTAACAAAAGATAAAAATTGACATTAAAAACACAAATTTAAAGCCAATTTGGACTTATGAAGTAGAACTCTCTTATCCAATCCCATCAATCCAAAATCCTCAGAAAAATCATTGATGCGCCATTTTATGTTCGTATAACACCAAAAAAATCATTCTCGTTATAAAAAGTTTGATTCCCGATTATCCTGTTACTATAATTTTCTTGTTAGAAAATTCTCCTCCGTTACTTTTACCATAAATACTCATCACCGTTTAAAGAGAAATTGGCCAAGAGACCTCTTGCGGTATTAATATAACATTACTCATTAAATAGAGAAACACAGATTGGTGTTTACTCTTACATGTTCCTCTCTTTTTATTCACAAAATCTGATGGAAAAAATGAGGACAATAATGGTCCTAGCAGCACCGTGCACCTAACATAATACCAGACTGCCCAGATTTACTCTGTGACAATTTGTCTTTATAATCAAATAAATAAATAATTTATAGACATTATCTATTATTTAGATATAATGATCGTAATTTAGATATTTTGCTCCAATTCGTTAACAAAAAAAAAACAAAAAAAATTACCACATAAAAAGGAGTTAAACTTTTTTTTTTGTAAAAAATAAAAATTTTAAAATTCGAAAAAAAAAACTTAATAAAAATTACAATTTTCAGTATTCTAAATATAATGTTTTGGGACATTTGATCAATGCTTGAATAAATTTTGGGGTGAGATTAAGGATCTTTTGAAAATGCCGCAAAGCTGACATCATCACCGTAGCTGTTGTATGAAGCGTGAAAAATCCTATCGGTAAAATATAAAACATTAGCAGGTGAACCAAATAAGATCTTAATTTTTTGTAGTATTTTTTTTAAATTTTCTTTTCTTCTAGAATATCCAAATTATGCTTGTGTCATTTTATTCTATTGACACAATATTCTTGATATTTTTCGCTGTATCAGAAATTTGATACTGCAGATCCAATAAAAGCTTAACAAATTTTTTAAGAATATTTTACTCTTCATTCTTGGAAAATTTACAGTCTCATGCCTTTAGATAAAAATTATTCCGCTAAGATACCTACAATAAAAAACGTCATACAAAATATTGTTTTTTTGTTGTTGTTGTTGATGATGATATTATCAAAAGAGTCTTCTTTATTTTTGGCGAATAATTCTTTTGAATTGAATGTACGTGTATGTGCATATTTCCTGAGAACTGTCCCATAATTTTATCTTTATATCTTAACAACTTTATCATAGGTTGGATAAATTGTGAATTAAAAATTTGAAAAAAAATACCAACAGTAATTTTATATTTTCTAGAAAGGAGTGGAAGAGTGGACAGAGTTGGATTTTGATAATTCATAAATTAAAAGTCTCATAATTTTACACCACATACTGAGACTGTAGGTAATAATAAGATGATAAGATGATGTTCACGTTAAGTAAAGTAAGGCAATACTGGTTCGAAGACCTTTACGGATCGTATAAGTATCTATATTGTGGTTAGGATCTTTACGAAACAAAAAACTTCATTTTTGATTCTTAAAAGAGAACTGGTTTCGTGCAATCACGTTTTTGGCCAACATTGAATAAATAAAAATGAAGGTTTCGTCGCTGTTAACATTTTTCAACATGTACACGGGCATTTATGGATAATAAACTAAAGTAAAATTCCTTTTCTTTTTGTTGAAATATCTACCTACAAAGATGGGTTAAGTTTTTGCTCTGATCTTTGCTCAACGAGGAGCAAAGAGTAACGAACTTCTAATTATAGATGGTAGCATTCACTTTTTTTTTTCGTAGAGAATATCTTAAAATATAATTGACCTTTTGGAACTTGTTTCATAAATTACATATCAAAAATATGCGTCAGTTAACAATTTTGATGAAATCACAACCAAAAAAACAAAAACTAAGCAGACAAGATTATACGAGAAGCTGAAGCATAAGAATCTTGTATTTATTCTGAATTGAGTTAATAGCTTAAAAAAAATATTCTGAAAAATTTTAAATGTAACACAAAAATTCTGTTTTTTTTTCATGTAGGAAATGTAAATAAAGAAGATAATTTTAGAAGCTGTAAGATTATTCATTTTGCAGTTTGAGTTTCTTGATAATTATTGTATAAAATAATATAATTTTTTTAGTATAATATTTACTATTTAATATTATAATTTTGGTTTTAACGAATTTTTTGGTAAAACTGCTAAAAAAATTCTTCAAAAGTGGTAACGTTTTGCGTGTTTTTTCAAGCAAAATTTGCTTCAGCAATGAAGTTTGTTGAAAGGGGGGGGGGGGGGGGTGTGTTGTGTTGTGAAAGAGTTTTAAAAATAAGTAAAATTATTTTTTAGATACCTATGGCTCATAAAACCCACAAAAGACCTTTGTATCTGTCAGAAGGTGTGCATTTTGTTTGTCGATAATGCAGTTCATAATATAAGGCATTATTCATTTAGTAGTTTGAAAAGTACAGTCTTGTTTTTAGACATTTTTTAGAAGAAAATATAATTAAAAATTAACATTTGCTCAGATACAAATTTGCCATTTTATATAAATATAAATTTGTTGATCATCAAATACTCAGAAGACACGTCATACCGATTCACTGTCTTTCAAAATTTTGAAGTTGTGAAACACACTTTCTGTCAATTCTAAGCGCTTTTGATTGTATAATAATCAACTTTTTTGGCCTAAACATACAAATTGTAATATTTAATATATTGAAATGATTTTTTTTTTTGCTTTATTACGCGTTAAATTTCCCAGGACACGTAATTTGGGGATTTGGTGATGTTAATTGACTTTCATAAATCATAACATATTATGCCGTTCGACTTTTTCTTCTAAAACTTAGATATTATAGACAATTGCAAAAAATATTATATTTAAATAGACAATTGTAAACTTAAGAGAATTCAAATATAATATTTATATTATGATTTGTGAAATATAATTTGCTAAACTTTACTTTTCAATGGGCAAAATGGATAATCCATTTATGTAAGTAAGATAATTTTTTCTTTACAATTTTTAAATAAAAAACAAAACTAAATGGAAAATAATTGAAAAATAAATTAAGAAATCTTTAAATATATTTTTTATTTTAAAAAAACCTTTTCCAGATATAAATAATTACTTTTAATAATATTCATAGAATATTCTTACGATAAAGTTGATATTTTCCTTTAATAACACTTATTTTTTATATAAAAAATTTATAAAGAAAAATTCAATTACCTATTTTTAAAGTTTTAAGAATTTTTATTTTTCATAAACCCTTAAATTAATTATTTCTTTTTCAAAATTTTACTGCAAAAAATTCAGAATATTTAATAATTTTTAAAATATTTTAATTTTATTCTTTTTTTTTTTATTATATGGAATTATGTTAATTTCAATCTTTTTATGTGGAATTATTATTGTAAAATTAATTAATAACCATTAAGTATCAAAATAAACTATTCTAGTAGCTATTAAAAATGATATAAAACATTTTACGATATTAGTCATGACATTTTTACGATAATATATTGGGTATTTTGGAAGATGTTGACAGTTTTTATGATCGTATTTTTCAGTCAACAAAATAAGAAGTAGTTTTCTAATTTATACAAAAATACATAAAATTAAAATAAAATTAGTAATTTCGTTAAAAGTATAATAATTAAATACAAATAAATAAAACAAGTTATTTCAAGTTCAGTATTTACGATAAGAAAAAAAAATTTACGGTATAAATTTTTTTGATATTTAACTAAAATAATTTTTAAATGTTTCTTTTAAGATGGTGTTTTTTTAAAGAACTTTAAAAATAATAAATAAACAATTTTATTTAAAAATTTCCCCTTTAAAAAAATAGTAAGATTATCCATTTTGCAGTTTGAGTTAATAGCTCAACTGAATTGAGTTAATAGCTTAAAAAAAATATTCTGAAAAATTTTAAATGTAACACAAAAATTCTGTTTTTTTTTCATGTAGGAAATGTAAATAAAGAAGATAATTTTAGAAGCTGTAAGATTATCCATTTTGCAGTTTGAAAAGTACAGACTAGTTTCTTGATAATTATTGTATAAAATAATATAATTTTTTTAGTATAATATTTACTAATATTATAATTTTGGTTTTAACGAATTTTTTGGTAAAACTGCTAAAAAAATTCTTCAAAAGTGGTAACGTTTTGCGTGTTTTTTCGAGCAAAATTTGCTTCAGCAATGAAGTTTGTTGAAAGGGGGGGGGGGGTTGTGTTGTGTTGTGAAAGAGTTTTAAAAATAAGTAAAATTATTTTTTAGATACCTATGGCTCCTAAAACCCACAAAAGGTCTTTGTATCTGTCAGAAGGTGTGCATTTTGTTTGTCGATAATGCAGTTCGGTATTATTCATTTTTTAGTTTGAAAAATACGATCTTGTTTTTTGACATTTATTAAAAGAAAATATAATTTAAAATTAGCATTTGCTTAGATACAAATTTGCCATTTAATATAAATGTAAATTTGTTGATCATCAAATACTCAGAAGACACGTCATACCGATTCACTGTCTTTCAAAATTTTGAAGTTGTGAAAGACACTTACTGTCAATTCTAAGCGCTTTTGATTGTATAATAGTCAACTTTTTTGGCCTAAACATACAAATTGTAATATTTAATATATTGAAATGATTTTTTTTTTTGCTTTATTACGCGTTAAATTTCCCAGGACACGTAATTTGGGGATTTGGTGATGTTAATTGACTTTCATAAATCATAACATATTATGCCGTTCGACTTTTTCTTCTAAAACTTAGATATTATAGACAATTGCAAAAAATATTATATTTAAATAGACAATTGTAAACTTAAGAGAATTCAATTATAATATTTATATTATGATTTGTGAAATATAATTTGCTAAACTTTACTTTTCAATGGGCAAAATGGATAATCCATTTATGTAAGTAAGATAATTTTTTCTTTACAATTTTAAAATAAAAAACAAAACTAAATGGAAAATAATTGAAAAATAAATTAAGAAATCTTTAAATATATTTTTTATTTTAAAAAAACCTTTTCCAGATATAAATAATTACTTTTAATAATATTCATAGAATATTCTTACGATAAAGTTGATATTTTCCTTTAATAACACTTATTTTTTATATAAAAAATTTATAAAGAAAAATTCAATTACCTATTTTTAAAGTTTTAAGAATTTTTATTTTTCATAAACCCTTAAATTAATTATTTCTTTTTCAAAATTTTACTGCAAAAAATTCAGATAATTTAATATTTTTAAAATATTTTAATTTTATTCTTTTTTTTTTTATTATATGAAATTATGTTGATTTCAATCTTTTTATGTGCAATTATTATTGTAAAATTAATTAATAACCATTAAGTATCAAAATAAACTATTCTAGTAGCTATTAAAAATGATATAAAACATTTTACGATATTAGTCATGACATTTTTACGATAATATATTGGGTATTTTGGAAGATGTTGACAGTTTTTATGATCGTATTTTTCAGTCAACAAAATAAGAAGTAGTTTTCTAATTTATACAAAAATACATTAAATTAAAATAACATTAGTAATTTCGTTAAAAGTATAATAAATAAATACAAATAAATAAAACAAGTTATTTAAAATTCAGTATTTACGATAAGAAAAAAAAATTTACGGTATAAATTTTTTTGATATTTAACTAAAATAATTTTTAAATGTTTCTTTTAAGATGGTGTTTTTTTTTAAAGAACTTTAAAAATAATAAATAAACATTTTTATTTATAAATTTCCCCTTTAAAAAAATAGTATTTATTTCAATTTTTCTTAAATTTTAAATTTGAGAATTTTAAACTCTTCTACTTTAATAGATACACTATCTTAAAAAATGATTTTTACTTTTTCAATCAGTTTTGTATAACTATCGAAAATGGTTTTTTTTTAAAAAAAAAAAGAGTTGGTAAATTTTCTAAATGAACAAAAAATCTCATTAAAGCTTTCTCAAAATCTAAAGTAATTTATGATCGTATAAAAAAAAAAACCTTAGCCGAAATAATCGTACTTTTTCTTTTAGATTGAAAGCAAAAAGAAACAATGAATTTCTTCCCCATCGAATCTAATCAATACTATTATTATTCATGACATATAATATTGGAGCAAATATTGCTATTTATTTTATCGACAAGTAAAGGAAAAAAATAAAATCGTGCCAATTTTACTCTAATTGTAGCTCTTTTACAATAGTCGACTGGTTGGTTTCCTTTGATTTATGTACACACCGAATGTGTATATTATTTGGTCGAATTTACGATGATTTCAATAAAACCAAATAATACAACCCAAAAGGGGGGGGAAACAAACTATTCACGATAAAATAATCGTATATTAAATTTAAAAAAAAAAATTGCCTAATTATTGATCAATTGAATGGCTCCATATCTGATCAATACGCCAAAAAATCGAGTACCGCTGCAGTAACAATGCAAAATATTTTTACTTTGGTAACCCACGCGTCTCGACTGTATCTATTCACGATTCCAGTTGGATTTTTTATGGGCAATTTTCGCTTCCAAAAAAAAAAAACAACCAAACTTTAACTCCTCTAAGAGTCTAAGATAACAATTGAAATTTTACGTACCGCGCTAGATTTAACCTTCTAAAAATGTCCGTTTAAGAAAATATTTTCGACGAAATGAAAAATGTCTGCCATTTCTTTCTAGGTCAGAATTGGGTTTGATAGATAGTGAGAAGGCTTATTTTAATGGCTTACAGATAGTAGAACTATAAAAAAATCGAAGACTTTATATATGAAAGCCAAAAAAATAAAAATAATAGTCAAAAAAATGCTACGAGTATGAGTCAGTTGGTCAGTTTTGTTGAATTTCGGTGATAAATAAAAAAATTCTTTACGGTTTTGGAATTTGTTATGCAAACTTTTTTAAATAAAATATTTATATGAAAAGATCTTTTTAAGCAAATAAAAAAAAAAAAAATGATCATGGCTTAGCATGATAGTTTTCGCTTAGATACTTTGTTAATGTAACATAATAAAAACGATTCCATTAGGAAAATGATTTTATAAAATTTTATCCGATTAAAAGAAAGAAAACAATACTCAATAAATTTTATAGAAGAAAATCACTAATGAATATTTTGAGAATCATATCGGTAATTATACGAAAATCGAAAGTTCATTTGATGAGATTGATTAATTTATGCACAAAGATCGTTTCTATACAAAATTAAGACGAAAGTTTTATGGTAAATGTAAATATGCCGCGAAATTCGCTTTCCATTTTTTTTCTCTCTCTCTTCATTATTGAATGTTAATTAATCGATCATCAAAAGTTAAAAATTTGAGAAAAAAAAACTTTAATCATGAACATTTTTCATTAAGCGAAAATTCATTTATTTAATTTGGTATTTGCTTAATGAAAAATTGATTATAAATATTTAGAAATTACAAGAGTGTTTGTATTATTGATTTATTGATAGTTCAGAGTAGTTAATTATATTATTGGCGAAAGGCTTTACGTTATGGAAAAAATTCTTATATCCGGTCATGGTAATGTGAGAGTACAAAAGTCAAGGAAAGTTATTATCATTAAAAAAATATATCCCAAGTGTAGAGACTTTTTTTAAAAACTTTTTCTGAAAGGATAAATATTTGCACTTTTCTATACAATTTTTTTAAAATATTTTTATAAGCTCAGCCTACCAACTTATTACCTTATAATATAGGTCCAATTCTATTTATTTGAGTTTTTTTAATTAAGTACAGGAGGAGTCTGAATTGCCAAATTTGCTGGAGTTCCACAAGGCTGTCTATTTGGTCCTATCCTTTTCACCAAGTATTCTACGGAAAGATATACTGCTTTGAGAGACCGCCTTGTTGAAAAAAAAATATTTTGACAGTTTACGAGTATATTTTATATTTTCTTAAAATATAAAAGAGTCAAATTTATGACAAAATGGCTGTCAATAAATGAGTGTATTTTTGTTTCGGTTACTTTTACTGGGTAACTATATATTATCCTGACTAAAAAATGTTCATGTTAGAATAGCAGGCATGCATTGGGATTTTTGAATTATTTTTTTAAACGCAAAAAGATCTTGAATACTTAATATCTGGTGGGGTTCCACAAGGGTGTATCTTTATACCTATCCTTTTCACCAAGAAAGGTATACCACTTCGACAGACCGCCATGTTGAAAAAAAAATATTTTAACAGTTTTTATTTGACGTTTTCTTAAAATATAAAAATGTCAAATTTATGATCAAATAGCTGTTAGTGAATCAGCGTATTTTTGTTTTGGTTACTGTCATGTTTAAAAAATTTTAATGTTAAAATGGCAGGCATGCAATGAGATTTCTGAAATATTTTTATTAAAGAGGAGCCTGAATACTTAATATCTGGTGGGGTTCCACAAGGCTATCTCTTTAGTCCTATTCTTTACACCAAGTATTGTTGAGAAAACTGTACTACTTTGACAGACCACCATGTTGAAAAAAAAATATTTTGACAGTTTATCTTTGACATTTTCTTAAAATATAAAAGCGTCAAATTTATGAAAAAATTTTGGTCAATGAATTAACCGATTTTTGTGATTAAATTTTAATAAGTGACGAAGGATTCTGGACGGATAGAAATGAAGTTTTATTTGTAAACGGCTTTTTTTTTGATAAAATGTTTCGGTTACTTTCATTTTTAAAAAATTTTAATGTTAAAATGGCAGGCATGCAATGAGATTTCTGAAATATTTTTATTAAGGAGGAGCCTGAATACTTAATATCTGGTGGGGTTCTACAAGGCTATCTCTTTAGTCCTATTCTTTACACCAAGTATTGTTGAGAAAACTGTACTACTTTGACAGACCGCCATGTTGAAAAAAAAATATTTTGACAGTTTATCTTTGACATTTTCTTAAAATAAAAAAGCGTCAAATTTATGAAAAAATGTTGGTCAATGAATCAACCAATTTTTGTGATTAAATTTTAATAAGTGACGAAGGATTCTGGACAGATAGAAATGAAGTTTTATTTGTAAACGGCTTTTTTTTTGATAAAATGTTTCGGTTACTTTCATGTTTAAAAAATTTTAATGTTAAAATGGCAGGCATGCAATGAGATTTCTGAAATATTTTTATTAAAGAGGAGCCTGAATACTTAATATCTGGTGGGGTTCCACAAGGCTATCTCTTTAGTCCTATTCTTTACACCAAGTATTCTTCAGAAAACTGTACTACTTTGACAGACCGCCATGTTGAAAAAAAAATATTTTGACAGTTTATCTTTGACATTTTCTTAAAATATAAAAGCGCCAAATTTATGAAAAAATTATGGTCAATGAATCAACCGATTTTTGTGATTAAATTTTAATAAGTGACGAAGGATTCTGGACGGATAGAAATGAAGTTTTATTTGTAAACGGCTTTTTTTTTTGATAAAATGTTTCGGTTACTTTCATTTTTAAAAAATTTTAATGTTAAAATGGCAGGCATGCAATGAGATTTCTGAAATATTTTTATTAAGGAGGAGCCTGAATACTTAATATCTGGTGGGGTTCTACAAGGCTATCTCTTTAGTCCTATTCTTTACACCAAGTATTGTTGAGAAAACTGTACTACTTTGACAGACCGCCATGTTGAAAAAAAAATATTTTGACAGTTTATCTTTGACATTTTCTTAAAATAAAAAAGCGTCAAATTTATGAAAAAATGTTGGTCAATGAATCAACCAATTTTTGTGATTAAATTTTAATAAGTGACGAAGGATTCTGGACAGATAGAAATGAAGTTTCCAAACCTTGGAAGGTAAAAGAATCTAGAAACATACTTAAAACTACGATTTTGATTAAATCTTTATTTTATTATAAAAATTAAATTAAAATCTGAATCACTACTTTTCGAGAAATAAAAAAAAATTATTAAATTCGTTTTTAAACATTTTTTAGATATGATATAGCGCAAGTGTTTTGCCTGAGCTTGGATGGCATAATGTGCTTGTTAATCAGCATTTTCCATCACATTTCCAAGTATTCCAGCTGATATGGCGGATATTTCCTAAAAACATGTTGAACTTAAGTTCGTTTAGGATTCTTGGCTTGTTGGCTCAAGTAGCCTCATTGAAAAAAAGTCCGGCGGCGGCAAATCAGGTGAAGGCGGAGGCCAGTCAAAATTACAATTTTTTTAAATATTAAACGATCATGGAACAATAACTTAAAAAAACTAGCATATTTTTGTTTATTAAAATAAATAATAATTTTTTAGAACTAGCAGAAAAACTTGCAAAAACTCCGTTTATTGGTGGTTCATTAGACCAGGGCCTTATAGAGTCCTGCAAACGGGGGAGTAAATGCTCACGCTGGAGTAATTTTCCGGGCATGAATCATTTTCAAAAAATTATGGCGTTTTAAAGAAAGAGCGTCAGCGGTCCTTAAACTCAACAAAACAGCCTAGACACTGGCCATTGTCTGTAAAGATATCGTCTTAATAAGATGGGAAAATCTGACACAACAATCTGTGGTTTTTGCTCCGAAGAGGATGAAACGACGAAGCATCTACTCTGCGATTGCAATGCCATTGTCTGTAAAGATATCGTCTTAATAAGATGGGAAAATCTGACACAACAATCTATGGTTTTTGCTCCGAAGGGGATAAAACATCGAAGCATTTACTCTGCGATTGCAATGCCATTGCTCGACAGAGACTTCGGCATCTTGGGTGGGAATTCCCCTATCTCAACGAGATTTTCCGGCTACGACCCAATATGATATTGAGCTTTACCAAAAGCCTCAACATTACTATTATCTAAGTTACAGTTTTGTGGTTTTGAGACTATATACCAGAAGACAAAAATCTTTTGAGCAAACGCTCTATTGTGTTATTTGAAGGCGCACTTTTCACTTAATTTTTTGATCTCAACGCACGTTCAGATTTCACAATTTAAAAGTTATTTTGAGCTGAACAATATGGGCGAGTTTAGTACTTTATGGCAAAAATCAACTTAAACTAAAATTTCATAAAACGTGCTGTATGACAGCTGTCAGATAAAACCTGTCAAAATTATAGTATTGCCTGTTAGGTGGGGCTGTGTCTTGAAAATTATAAATTGAAGATAACGCACTTTATCGATTATCTCAAGGAAAACTCAAACTTCCATCTAATAATATGCAGGATTAAATTTTAATCCTTTAGAAGCTGTTCATAAAATGTGAACAATTCCATTTACGTCTTTCTTATGATCTTAATTTCCTTATTGAAAAGTTCTTCCTGAAAATACACCTCAACTTCATGCAATTTCTTGATTTAATTGAAAATTTAAAGAAAGGATATTGATCTATAACTAAACATATATATTGAGTAAGAAGATAGTTTAACTACCCATCAAATAGGACATCATATATAGGAAATAGTAGCACATAATTTGATAGGCAGTCTGTACCCCAAGTGTGATCAGGGATGGAATTTTCTATTCAATTCGTAGTGACAATTTATTGGCCAGATAAGGACATTTTTTTATTATTATTGTGAAACGATTTATTTTATACCAGTTCAGAGTCGATATACTTGCATGCTTGTAGTTGGATTCGATTGTGTGTTCGTAAATCTTTTATTGTTTGCCGATGAATAATAATGAACAGAATGAACGCTATGGGAAAACTCTCACATTTTCCAATATCACATCCCATACATCTTATGCTCATTTAATCGATGTCATTCAAAACCAATTGATTTATTCAATATATTCACAAAATCTTTCTAGTAAGATGATATCAGTTACGATGGTATTAGCATACCATATGTATATCCCTTATAATATTAGAGTGGGTGGGGGTAGTTGTCTTTATGAATCTACCCATTTGCCCCAAGAGGACATTTTTCACCAAACCCATAACGTTTTCTATAAAAGCTGAAGAAAGAAAAGTTCAACATGGATTCAAAAAAAAAAAAAAATCCGCGAACTATGTATGCACACAAAAAAAAGGATATTAAAAAAAATATATATGAAAAATAGCACAAAAGGTGAACTCGGTCGGTCGGTCATGAATAGCAGATATTTGTAGACTTAATATTACATTTTGGAAATGAAAAATTCAAGAGGGTTTTTTCTTTTATCGTAAATTTATTTATATGGTTAGAAGTGCATGATAGAAAGTGTCGAGAATGTGTAATAAAAGAAAGAAAGGAGATAGCAAAATCGGGAGAATCCGAATGGAAGAGATTAGACGAGAAGGTGTACGAACAGTTGTAAAATTTAGTTATGACAGAATTTTAAGGATCGTTCAGAGTTTCTCTTAAAGTTTTCAGATTTGATTTGCACGTTCTACCTTACCACCGGTTGCTTTTTGCGCTAAACGCATTCGGAGTGGAATCATATACCTACCCTTACAAATACACAAATATCGACTATAGAATAAGTTTTCACTTTCCGAGATTACCGCCATCAGGGAGTTACCCAATGTGTAACGATGAACATATAATTTTTTACGAGCAACACTTTATGATGCCTATAGGAGCATAGGACGATATTGGACGAAATGGAAAATTTTTTAGTACCTAACAAAATGCTTTCACCTGTTATTTTCTAACATTTTATTGTATTGTAAATTTTACGATCGAATTTGGTGGCCGAAAGCCTACGTTAAGCTCTTAAACTTATCGTATTTAATCGGAAAATACGGAATGAGGAGATAGTGGAGAACTTTGATTGTGCCAAAAGGTAGTTTCTTGTACGCAATAGTGAATGATGGAAGTGGAGGAATTTTAACTTTGGTTGTAATAGAAAATGGCAAAAAAAGAAAAACAACAACAGTCAAACGAGTATAATATACACAGTGTGAAAAAGCTAAGGGTAGTGTAGCTTTACAAATACCAGAACATGACCAAATGAAAGTCAGAAAGGTAACAGCAAAAAGAACAATTGGAAAGATGAAGGGTGGCAAAAAGCTGGTGTCTGTGCAGTTCGAAGGTTTACTGTAATAGAAGGTGTTTCAGTTTACAGTCTCTCATATCGTTCCCATTTGATGAAGTTAAATAAAGGCGCCGGGGATGAATTATTTAAGCGTGTTTAATATGAAATGCCCACGTTTTGTGCTTTTGAATCTTTTAAATCATTCATGAAGTTAAGGATTTCGTTTTGGTAGTGTTTTTTTTTGCTCTATCTCCACCCTCTTCGTTATACAACCAACCCCTATTTAACTTCATGTATTCATGTTATTTTCTCTTAGTTGATTTTATGTTTTATTTCTGTATTTTTTTTTTTTTAGCCTATGTTATGTTTTTGTATTTGTTGTTGTTGTTGTTGTTGTTGTTGTTGATAGAGCTTTTTCTATGTTTATATTATTATAGTCAGAGTCTACTACGAACGATTGGGAGTACTTCTCTTTTCCCATCTAAGGATAAAAGTTTATTTCTTAATGAAAATTATATAAGAAGTATAAAGTGTAGGATCATGTTTGCTATTTTATTCTTCTTTTCATTTATTTCATGTAATTATGATGTTAAAAGTTGTGTAAATACTTTTTTGGTTTCATTTTCATTTTATTTACTTTTCTGTTGCTATTCATTGCTCCTCTTTTATTATTGAGAATTTTTTTTTGTTGAAATTCACTTTATATTTAAAAGGAAATATATAAATTGTTGAAAATTAAATATTTTTACTTTATAAAATTTATGACAAGCAACAAGGAGGAAAAAAAAAGAAAACTTTTTAAGTTACTTTATTTAAGATAATTATGTTTTTTTTCCAAAGTATTTTCTTTTTCTTATTCTTGTTGCCAGTTATTGATATTGAAATTAATTGAAATGAAATTATTCTTGAAAAGAAATACTTTTTAAAGGACTTCTTATTAAGTATTTACTTTTGTAGTCGCTAACGTTTCTATTCATTATTTTCATACTTATGAAATTATTAGAAAATTTTCCAAGTATTTTTCCATTTTTGATTATTTTTCTGTTCCTATTAGTAAAATTTGATCGTTTTTTTTTGTCTTCTACGAAAATATCTTTTATATGTACTTATTAAGTATTAGAGAATTTACAAAATATTTTTGAAAAAAAAAAAAAATAAAGATATAATAGCAAAAAAATCGTCTTTTTTTTGAATTTTTTAAGGAAAATTTTGGGGAAAACAACAGATTATCCATTTTGCCATTTGGAAAGTACTGTACCGTCAATTCAAAATTACAAAATATATATATTATAAATAATAAATTTTATTTAGTATAAAATTTGCCATTTATAAATTAATTAGATAAATAATTAAATACAGAGCGTAAATTGCTACAAAAGTGATGAATCGGCAGTAAACAAGTTCTCACTGTTAATAGGAGATTATTCAAGAGTATATTAGGACTTGAGGCGATGAGACTCATTTTTTGCTCTTGGTAAAGATGTTAATAAGTAAAAATTTTTTATATAAAAATATTGAAACTGATTAGAAACTTTAAAAAAAGTGACTGTCTGGTGGGCATTTTGTGTGTCGATAGTGCAGTTCATTAATATAAGACATTATTCATTTTACAGTTCTCAAATTATTATCCTATAATTTTATATATGCTAAATAATAATATATTATGAGATCATTTTTATTTTGTCATAAAGTTGCCATTTTTTATTAAATAAAATTTACTAAATATTAAAGGTAATGAATTCTGGAAAAATACGATTTTCCGTGCATAGTTTTTGAACAAAAATTTCTTCAGTGTTGAGGCTCAGTTTTATTTTTTTTTGTTAGGTCAATAAATAAAATTACTATATAAAAAGCTTTAAAAATCTTATATAAAAGTTATTGTATTTATGAAAAATGGTATTTCTTTGAAAAAGAAATTGTATAAATAGTTCCCAGTACATGCAGTCTTCGAGAATTGGATGATGTCAATTGGCCTACAAGATTATTCCAATTGACGGTGGTAGATTTTTTCTTTTAAAACTAAATAAAAATTATGATTTGCACTAAGCTTAAATGGATTAAAAACTAATATTCATCAAATAATAGCTGATTTACAATTCGAAATATGCAAAAAAGTGATCATATGAGGGTTGTTCAATAAGTCCTTAGAAAAAGATGGAAAAAAACTGTTTTAAAAAAAAAAATGTATTTTCCAACATAATCTCCTATTAGCTCTATACACTTTTTCAACCGTTTTTCCAAAATTTTTATCCCGTCCAAAAAATAGGATTTCGGAAGCTCTGCAAAATACTCATCCGTTTGAGCAATGACGCTCTCGTTGGAAGTGAACCGTCGTTCGCCAAGCCATTTCTTCAGATTGGGGAAAAGAAAATAGTCACTAGGGGCCAAATCTAGTGAATAAGCGGGATGCTGCAAAAATTCCATTCTCAATTCCACAATTTTGGCCATGGAAACAGCGCAGGTGTGCACACGCGTATTGTCCTGATGCAAGAGGATTTTTTTCTTCTTCAGATGGGGGCGTTTCTCTTTGATTTCCTCGCTCAACCGTTGCAATAACGACGCGTTATACGCTCCTGTTATTGTTTTTCCTTTTTCCAAGTAGTCGATAAAAATGATGCCCTGCGAATCCCAAAAGACCGTGGCCATCACCTTGCCGGCCGATGGCACAGTTTTTGCCTCCTTCGGAGCCCATTCACCCTTGAAAATCCACTGTGATGACTGTCTCTTCGTTTCTGGAGTGTAGTAGTGTATCCAGGTTTCGTCTACAGTGACATATCGACGAAGGAATTCGGCAGGATTGCGATGAAAGAGTGCCAACATAGCCTCAGAGTCCACTACACGATTGCGCTTATTCTCCTCTGAGAGCAAACGCGGCACCCATCTTGCCGAAATTTTTTTCACAGACAATTTTTCATGCAAAATTGAAGCGACTGTACCTTTTGATATGCCCATGGCCTCAACTAATTCGCGCACTTAATTCGCCGATCGTTCAAAATCAGATCGAGGATTTTGTCGATGATTTCAGGAGAAGACACCTCAACTGGGCGTCCTGAACGATGTTCATATTTTGTGGATGAACGGCCACGTTTAAATTCATTCACCCAATTGTAAACCGTCGCAAACACAGGTGCAGATGTGCCATGAACTGCATCCAACTTGGCTTTGATTTCTTTCGGGCTTAAGCCTTTCAAATGGAGATGTTTGATGACAGCCCTAAACTCGCTTTTTTCCATTGTTATGCACAAATAAATGTCGTTAACTTTAATCGACGATAGAACTATGGATCGAGCCAAAATTTTGACATACTGCTACTTACAAAAAAAAATCTTTACCGACACTACGAGCGCAATTTCTTGGATTTTCTAAGGACTTATTGAACGATCCTCGTATATTACCTCAAATAGATCGAGTCATGTAAGGAGTCACATGGTAGATATTGAAATATATTTATATTTTATACATAATGGCAAAGTAAAACCAATTTAATAATTTAAATTTTTTAATCAAAATTATAATTTAAAATGTATTTTATTTATCTTTACTGTCCAAAGCACAAATTGGATAAATATTTTTAAAAGTCTATAATGTAATATTGGATTAGAAAAAAATGAAATTCTAAATATTTTTTTCTAAAAATAAAAACATCAAAATAAAATATTAATAAAAAATAAGAAAAAAACTCTAGCCATAAAAATATTATTCCATCAATAATAAATTGATTTAAGAAACAAAGACTGCACTTATTTAATATTATACCATTAACAAATGGAACAAGTTCCAACCCTTCCCCCACCCCTTCCACTCTTTTAAGACCAAAAAAAAATAATCCTAAATAAATAAAGACTTTTATCATAATTAATAAGATAACAAGTCAATAAATAATAATAATTTATCAAAAAGAACTAGCATTTTTCCAATTTTCATCGAAAAATTATGAGCTTAACACTAAATCAACATAAACAAATCGAATGGTTCGAATAAGAAATAATAAGCTTAGAAAAACTTAATCAAAATCTACTCAATTATTGATCGGAATAAATTGGATTTTATTCATCGTACAATAAATAAACTTTTTCACATAAAAAAATATGAATGTGTATCTTTCTAAATACTTTATTTAGGAATGTTAAAAGAGAGGTTATACATAGTTTTGTTTTTAAATGGCAGAAGGGATGGCAAGATGGTCAAAAATATTAAAGAAAATAAACTGTAACAGTAAAGGCAAAGTTCTTTGCTATACCATATTTTCGGTACAAAAAGAAATGAGCAAACTATAAAAACGGTCTGCTATGAACTTTTCTCCAAAGGTTATTGAACCTTAAATTTATTGATTTATTTATATTTATTTTTTTCTATAGTATGAGACGATGGTTATAATATTAACGTTACAATATTAATTAAAATACTAATCACAGGACTTTTTGATTACAGGATGATGAATGCCGATAATATTGTGGGATATTTGGGGCTTGTTAGTAGTTAGTCGTTTCGTCGCCGTATCGATGGTACTGCCCACTGCCCAGGCACATCATATCAATCAATCATCGTACGAATCATACCCTTTCATCAAGACATTTATGGTGTTTATTCCCAATGGTCAGTATCTTAAGATTTATACCATCTGCATAAACAGCTGTTCAGCTTTTGACTTCCATATATACCTCCTCCCATTCTTCAATCAACTTGCAATCTGTATAAAATAATTTCTAATCGCTAATCTATCCTACACCGATGGAATATATCAATAACAAAAAAAAATAGAAGAATAAAAAAAATAATTGCTGAAGAATATACCTTCTCCCGTAGTGGACTTTTCATAAATGATCAAAGTCTGATGTGAACACAGTGATGAGTGGAAGGTGGAAACCAAAATGAGCCAGCAATTCAATTACAATAAATCATCGCTTCGGGAATACTCTTTCGTCTGTTGCGATCAGAGAATAATCTTCTTTAACGATAGTTGGTATTTTGTATTTTGTCTATGAAATTTTTAGGTTATAATTTTCATGAGCACTTCAAAAAATTACACGACAGTCCAAGTACTAACCGGCAACCTATTCTAGGTGGACGTAAGCCAATTACTTTGTTAGAATAAATAATAAATTTTAAATTATCGATGATATTTAGTTGACCATTAAGGTGTGGGTGATTCAACGTAAACACTTACGAGGGTTATTCAACAAGTACTTAGCCTCACTGCCCGATGGAACTGCTGTCACAAAAGAAATTTACCATCGTGCAGCACATTCCTTTAGTAGCCTACTGTCAAAGTTTCAGTCGATTCCCTTCATTAGTTTTGTTTTGAGAGCCTTTGAAAGCGAGCGTGTCGGTCGGTTGCACAAAAATGGAAAAAGACCAATATCGTTCGGTGATTAGATTCTTGTTTTTGGAAGGGAAAACGCACAGCGAAATCAAAGATCGCTTGGATGCTGTGTATGGTGACTCTTCTCCTTCGATGGAGTTCTTGCGTTGTTTTGTGACCGTCGACGAAACATGGATTCACTGGTACACACCAGAGACCAAGGAACAGTCGAAACAGTGGACTTCACCCGACGAACGTGCTCCGAAGAAGGCGAAGACTGTTCGATCGGTCGGAAAGGTGATGGCCACCGTTTTCTGGGATTCGCAAGGTGTGATCCACATCGATTACCTCGAGAAGGGGCGCTACTATGCTGACTTATTGGGCCGATTTGACGTCGAATTGAAGAAAAAGCGGCCCCGCTTCGCGAAGAAAAAAGTGCTGTTCCACCACGACAACGCGCCGGCTCACACCTCCGCCGTCGCCATGGCCAAATTGATCGAATTGTGCTACGAATTGCTGCCCCATCCACCGTACTCTCCAGATTTGGCCCCCTGTGACTACTTTTTGTTTCCAAACCTGAAAAAATCACTCGCCGGGAATAGATTTAGGTCGAATGAGGAGGTCATCGTCGCCACGGAGGCCTATTTTGCTTCCCTCGAGAAAATGTATTTTTTGGACGGGTTAAAAAAATTAGAGCATCGCTGGGCCAAGTGTATTGAGCTTGAAGGGGATTATGTGGAAAAATAAATTGCCACTTTTCCAAAATTTTCGTTTTTCTTTTGTAGGCTAAGTACTTGTTGAATGACCCTCGTAGGAGTGGAAAGTTTGTTTTTTAGGGGAAAATGTTAAAAATACGAAAATATTTTTTTCGGCGAAGAAACCTTATTTTTTTTTGGAAAAACTTTTCTGTATAGTATCCTTTTAAATACTGGATCCAGCAAGAGTACTCTTCTGTATAGTTTATCCCAATTTGGCTTCAGGAGGGTACGTTCCACATTGGATGCTATTGATTGGGTCGTTGGCATACAAGGAAGAGGTCTGGTGCTACTACTAAAGAGAAGGGGCTACTTGGATTCTCTTTGTCATACCGCCCAATTTGTCTTCTGGACATGACGGATAAAATCCTCGAACGCATTCTTTGCAATGAATTCGAGGAATTCACTGAGCGGCAGAGGGGCTTATCTGCAACCCAATTTGACTTCAGTAGGGCACGCTTCTTCTTGGAGGCTATTGATTTGATCGTTGGTATAGCGTGGGAAGTTATCGAGGGCCTTAAGAAGAGGCTCCATAAAGTAGTGTGCTACCATAACCTTAAAGTCGGTGAGTAAAGAATGCCTTAAAGTCGGTGAGATGGAATTGTATCCTTAATGACCTTAGCTTAATGGATGTTCCGGAGTACATTATCAGGATAATAGAAGACTATCTGAGTAGTAGAATTCTGTTCTACAGGACGATCAGTGTGGAGAGATCATACAAGATCATAGAGGGGTCCCACAGGGCTCGGTTCTGAGCCCTCTATTTTTGAATGTGATGAAGTTGGCTTCTGGCCGCTGAGCCAATCCTTATCACGGGCAGAAAAAATAGGGAGAGTATCAAAATTAGGATTGGCGAATGTGAGGTGATCTCGGGGCCATCTCTAAAGTACCTAGAAGTGATGATTGACGCTGGTAGGATGTCTTTGAGGACAATGATGGCACTGACGTGCTTAATGTTGAACCTTGGTGGAACCAGGTAGAGTAGGAGGATTCTGTTGGCGAATGTAGTCGGGTCAATCCTGCTGTATTGGGTCAACCCAATTTGGGTGGATGGGTTGGCTAGAGCAACCTACATACGCGGAGTTGCCTCAATCTACCATAGGAATACATTGAGGGTGACCTGCACATTTCGAACGGTGTCATACGAGACCATTTGTATTGTGGGGAGAATGATACCAACCATATTATTGGAAGACGCTGAACCACCGGAGAGGTCGATGTGACGCCTTGCCGCGATCCGAGGCTCCTGCGGTGGCAAAATCGTTGGGATAATGTCCAATTTCGATTTAAATTGGAGTCTAGCCAAAATATGCCCTTCTTATGACGGGATGGTGGGGAGCATGAAGCACGTCCTAAGAGAATAGGAGCAAAAGTGCGCTAGCAGACCCCTGATACCGGAGAATATCATGGTCCTAGAGTTGGAATCGAGGACGGCTTGAGAGGCTGTCGAAGTCTTTGCAACAACAGTCGGTCGGGATGAGCATGAAAGAAAATGGTAGAAATAATTCACCAGAGTAGTAATTTTGATCTATCCCTGCTTTTTGAAGTAATATCTGACGGCGGTTCCATGGGGGATATAGAAATGTGACCAAGGAAGGTGTTTTAAGTGGGTTAAAGTTCCACACTTTATCTTTAGATGATTTGCACCTTACTATAACAAAAAAAAAAGCTTGTCCCGTATTATTATATCATATTTTCCATAATCCCTTCTGATTTTTTTATATTATAAAAAAAATCTCTAAATAATTTCGAAGTGTTGCTTGTGGATCCTTAAGCTGCTGCTTGACGAATCCTTTTCTAAGTAATCAAAGTTCTAAGGGAAGAGTATTAGAACCTAAAATATTTAGAAACTACTCTTATATTTCGATATATTTTGCTAAAATTTTTATATTATTTTATTGTAAAATTCTTCCAATTAAGTAGAAAAATATAAAATTATTTAAATATTTGCCACAAGACTTCTTGCACGATTCGATTCTTTTGAGGTAGTTTTGACACAAAACTTTGCTCTAAAATTTAACGAGTTCATTAACATTTTGAAAAAAAAAAATAATAAGTCCATCGGCGTCAGATTCTGCGATCTTGAAAGCCAATTTACATGATCAAATCTTGAAATTACGCGTTCTGGAAATATTTCGCGGAATTAATCAACAAAAATTTGTTATGTTTTGTAATTTCTGATACAGAATTGACGATAAAAATCGTTCATTCTCCATACAGGCCAAAGACATCTTTATACCAAAAAGCACACCAAGCAATCCTTTTTCTAGAATACAATGGCTTCTTTATGGTTATACGTAAATTTTTAGAGTTCCATATATGATAATTTTGTTTATTGATGCTTTCATTAGACGAAAAAAATGAGTCTCATCACTGAAGAAAATTTTCTTCGAAACATTCAGTATCCAAAGCCTGTTTTTTTTAGCACCCAATGGGGAACTTGTTTGTACTATTTGTTTATTTTTTTTATAATAACACAATACATATTTTAAAATTGCTAATTTTTGTAAAAATAAAAAAAATCTTAAATAACATACCAGGTATATAAGCTTAAATCCGCTGTTTTTTAGTTAAAAAAAACACGTTTTTTTTCATAGAAAGCAAAAACAAATTTATTCAAAGTACTTGCCCTTGCTAGCTACACATTTTTCCCATTTCTCGGGCAATTTGTGGATACCAAGCCAACAAAAATTCCTTTTATTTCGAGGCAAACCACTCATCAAGCCATTTTCGGACGTCTTCGTAAGAATCCAAGTGCTGCTCAGGGAGCGCGTGGCCCATCGACGATAACAGGTGGTAGTCGGAAGGGGCCAGGTCTGGTAAATAAGCGGGGTAGGGTAGCACGTCCCAGTTGAGTGGCTTCAAAGTAGTTTCGGACAATTTTTGACGTGTGCGATGGTGCGTTGTCGTCGACGAAAATCAGCTTGTTATGTCTTTGTTTATAATCCGTCCTTTTTTCACGCAGAGCACGGTGCAATTTGATCAATTGTTGGCGGTAGCGGTGGGCATTGATAGTTTCATCAGGTTTCAACATCTCATAGTAGACGATACCCTGCCGATCCCACCAAACGCACAGCATCGTCTTCCGTCCGAAGCGATTTGGTCTTGGGGAAGATATTGATGGTTGGCCGGGATCAACCCACGATTTCTTGCATTTAGGATTCTCGAAATATATCCACTTTTCATCTCCTGTCGCAATCCGATGCAGGAACGACTTTCTTTTTTATCTGGCGAGAAAGATTTCGCTTGTGTTTTGGCGTCGCTCTATCTGCCTATCGTTCAATACATGCGGCACCCATTTTCCGATCTTTTCAATCTTCCCCATTACACGCAGACGCATGCAAATGGCTGATTGAGTAACACCCAATTTCTCTGCGAGCATTTCTTGCGATTGGTTACCGTCTTCGTCCAAAAGAGCCTGTAATTGATGATCCTCAACCTGCCTAGGCCGATTTTCACGCTTCTTGTCCCACAAGTGAAAATTGCCATCTTTGAACCAACGAAACCAATCTCGGCACGTTGTTTCCGATAAAGCACTGTCACCATAGGCCGCCATAAGTATTCGATGCAATTCGGTAGCCAATTTCTTCAAATTGAAGCAGAAAACCAGAGCTTCCCGCATATACGATTTTTCTGGCACAAAACAAGACATGATTACCAAAGGAAAAATGTATGTTCTTGTATGAAATTGCTAACAATGTGCACTGATTAATGTTGACAGATGTCAAACTCATAAAAAAAAGTATGGCGTGCCCATAGTAGCTTAATACGCTCACTCACGCCATCTATGACCAAACAGCGGGTTTAAGCTTATACCCCTGGTATATATTTAACAACTATCAAATAAAAAGGCTGTACTTTACTAACTACCAAATGAATAATCCGATATTATAGAAAATTAGAATACGATTTTTAGACAATGTAGTGCAAATTTTTAGATACCACATTTGATGCTAAAAAAATTTTGTAGAGAAATGAAGGGACTACTTCTAGAAAGAGTTTACGACTACGGTGGACGAATCGTCTTCAGATCAATAGCTTCCAACCGTTTTTGAACTGGTTGTGCTGCAGTCAGCTTGCGGCGTCAAATTATGCGATATTGGTGGATAATGGGGCGGATAAAGGAATCAATTCTGGTTGACTACCAGCCGCTAATAATAACTATAAAAATAATCACTATGATCATGATAATGATTGCCATAACTTGACAAGAAAATTTGAAAATTTCTAACATCGTTTCTTTCTGCTTCTGATTGTATGCAAATTTCAAAATTGATTATACCATTTTCTATATGTAAATAAGAATTTTGCAGAAGAATTTTTCTTTAAAAATAAAAAATTAAATTAAAAAAAAAACTCTTCAGCATAATTTTTTAACGAACCAATTTTCTACGAGTTTTTTAATAATCAATAATGAATAAATTTCAAAAGAATTTATATAAAATCCTTAATTATGTAAGGTAAACTATGTACTAAAAATTTATTATGATAAAAGCTATTTTTTTCTATTATTGTATAAAGACTACATGTGAAAGGTGTTTGCTGTTAATATTGCACATTATATTATGAGAATATTTTTAATAAAATTAATGCTACGATTTGGAAGTAGACTTCATTGTTGTTTGATAAAATTTTGAAATTACTTGCATTTTGGGTTATGATATTAAGTTTAAAAGTGACCAGATGAAAGGTGTTGGTTTTAGTGTATATAAAATCATGTTCAGGCCAAATAGTAATTGTAGTGCAAATTGTAGAGACATTTTGATAAGAGAACATGTGTAATAATAAAATTGACATGAAATTATCATGCAAGGCTATCTGCTAAACATGAGAGGGTGAACTTTTGGATCTGGGCACCTTCTAATATTGAATGCAGGTCTGTTGAAACGATTATGGTGGAACCTATTAAACAAAAGTTGACCAGTCAGACTTGCCAGACAGGTCGTCGATTGCCAGACTGTCGCCACATAACCGGTGTCTAGTGACAATTATCAATTCTAAGTGACTGTCCACCATTCACTGGCCACTCTCCACTGGCTAGCATCTAATACTGCTTACCTACTGCTCGTCTAAACTCATAGAAAATGCACTCAATTCTAAGCACATTCACTGCAAATATGTTAACGAATAGCTACCATATCGATTACGCTGTAATTATGCAATTTCAGTACTTTCGATTGGCAAACACTACGCTTCAAGCAGTTCCATGGAAGTTTCTTTATTTATGCATCTTCATAGTAATGGATTGTCATCGTCAATAGTACACTCCCTATCCGGTTGCCCATAAATATTTAGGCAATCGAAAAGTACCTCCCTTCGTTGCTTGGGAAAAATGAAGGAATTTCTGGTTAATATCTTTTTAATGGCATTTCCATCTTATAACATGCCACATCGCCTAAGGACAATATTGATTTTCGGACAGTGCACTAAATAACCAATCATGGAAAGTAGCCAAATTTAGGAGGCAATCACTATTGGAAGACTAACTTTTCGTAATTGAGCATAATTTGATTTACTGGAAATGTAATGAATTTTATTCAGAATAACTTTAAATCAAGTTTAATGAAAAAGAGAAAAGAAATATTTTCAGAAAATCACTTCGAACGAAGTTATTGGCAAAAAATTTTAATCAAAACTTTAAGTGAAAATAATTTTCAGTCTGAATTTTCGGTAAAAATAATTTTTAGTAAAAAAAATTTCACTTAAACTAATTTTTAATAAAACTAATTTTCTAGTAAAACCAGTTTTCAGTCAAAATAACTTTTAGTCAAAAATTTTTTATTAAAAATAATTTTAATTTAACATAATTTTCACTAAATTAAGAATTTCCAGTAAAAACAATTTTCAGTCAAAATAATTTTCAGTAAAAATAGTTTTCAGTAAAAATAATTTTCGGTTAAAAAAATTGCAGTAAAAATAATTTTCAGTAAAAATAATTTCCAGTAAAAATAATTTTCAGTAAAAACAATTTTCAGTAAAAAGAATTTTTAGTAAAAACAATTTTCAATAAAAATAATTTTCAGTCAAAATAATTTACAGTTAAAAAAATTTTCGGTAAGAACAACTTTCAGTAAAAATAGTTTTTAGTAAAAATAATTTTTAGTAAAAATAAATTTCAGTTAAAAATAATTTTCAGTAGAAATAATTTCAGTTAAAAAATGTTCAGTAAAAATAATTTTCGGTAAACGAAATTTTCAGTAAAATAAATTTGCAGTAAAAATAATTTGCGGTGAAAGCAGTTTTCAGTAAAAATAAATTTCAGTCAAATTAAATTTCAGTTAAAAATAATTGTCGGTAAAAATAATTGTCAGTTAACATAATTTTCGGAAAAAATTGTTTGCAGTAAAAGCAGTTTTCAGTAAAAATTACTTTCAGGTAAAAATTTGCATTAAAAATAATTTTTGTAAAGACAAACTTTCATTAAAAATAATTTTCAGTAAAATAGTTTTCAGTAAAAATAACTTTTAGTCAAAAAATTTTTATTAAAAATAATTTTCATTTAACATAATTTTCAGTAAAAATAATTTTCAGTTAAAATAATTTTCTGTAAAAACAATTTTCAGTAAAAATAATTTTTAATAAAAACAATTTTCAATAAAAATAACTTTCACCGAAAATAATTTACAGTTAAAAAAATTTTCGGTAAAAACAACTTTCAGTAAAAATAGTTTTCAGTCAAAATAATTTTCGGTTAAAAAAAATTTCAGTAAAAATAATTTTCTGTAAAAATAATTTCCAGTATAAATAATTTTCAGTAAAAACAATTTTCAGTAAAAATAATTTTTAGTAAAAACAATTTTCAATAAAAATAATTTACATTTAAAAAAATTTTTCGGTTAAAACAACTTTCAGTAAAAATAATTTTCAGTCAAAATAATTTTCGTTTAACATATTTTTCAGTAAAACTAATTTTCAGTTAAAATAACTTTCGTTAAAAATATCTTTCACTAAAACTAATTATCAGTAAAATAATTTTCAGTAAAAATAGATTTCAGCAAAAAGGGTTTCCAGTTAAAAATAATTTTCATTAAAACGAATTTTCAGTAACACTAATTTTCAGTTAAAATAACTTCCACTAAAGCCAATTTTCAGTAAAAATAATTTTCGGTAAACGTAATTTTCAGTAAAAAATTTTTTTACTAAAACTAATTGTAAGTAAAAATAATTTTTAGTAAAACGTTTTTTCAGTAAAACTAATTATCTCTAAATGTTAAATGTCTAGTAAAAAAATGTTTAATAAAAATAATTTTCAGTAAAAATAGTTTTCAGAAAAAGCGGTTTTCAGTAAAAATAATTTGCAGTAAAAATTATGTTCAGTAAAAACAATTTTCAATTTAAATAAATTTCAGTGAAAACAATTTGCAGTTAATTTGAAATTTTCAGTAAAAATTATTTTCAGCAAAAATAATTTTTGAAAATACTAACTTTTGGTAAAAATAGTTCTTAGTAAAAATTGTTTTCAGTAAAAAGAATATTCAGTTACAAAATTTACAGTAAAAATAAATTGCAGTTAAAAAATAATAATAAAATTTAAATTTTAAATTTTCCGTAAAAATAAATTTTAGTTAAAAATAATTTTCTGTAAAACTAATTATCAGTAAAAATAAATTTTAGTTAAAAAAAGATTCAGTGAAAAGTAAAAATAAATTTGGTAAAAATAATTTTCAGTAAAATTAATTGTCAGGAAAAATTTTTTTCCAGTAAAAATCATTTGCAGTTAATTTTAAATTTTCATTAAAAATTATTTTCAGCAAAAATAAATTTTGGAAAAACTAACTTTCAGTAAATTTTAAATTTTCAGTTAAACTAGTTTTCAATAAAAATAAATTTTGGCAACCAAATTTTTAGATATTATTATTTTCTGCAAGTATTTCTAGTAAAAATTTGCTGTAATAATTTTCGGTAATATTTTTAGTAAAAAAACTGGAGTTAGTTTAATTTTTTAATTTTTAATTTTTAGAATAAATTTTAGTTTCTGATCCAATTGAATTTTGAAAATAATTAAAACTTTCACAATAAGCACTTTTACTTTAAGATAATAAGTACTGAACTTCATTGTCAACCCACACTAAGAGGCTATTATTTTCCAATTTATCTTCTCAAAATAATGTTCACGATCTTTAAATATCTTAAGACAAAAATATTTTGTTCAAATTGGAAAAAAAAGGTTAATTTTGTTAAAAAGTAAAGTTGATTTTTTCGTTATACTCGAATTGTCAAGTCACATTTACTCTAGAAGACATTCCGTCTGATGGCATTTACGTTCACTGATCACGATTTCTTTTATAAAATTATCAAAGACCTCTCAAAGTTATATTATATTATAAACCAAGAATAAAATCAACCAAAACTGAATTTTCATATAATAGAGACTTTTATAAATAAATAAAATAAAAATTAAATATAATCAAATCAACCACAATTGAAATGAAAGTAAATTGATACGAAATTGATGGTCTCTACTTTAACTAACATTCACCAAATATTGTCAAAAAAACAATTTCGCTAAGAAAAAGTTGAAAAATTTCACTTTTAGAAGAAGATTCACTTTTAAGGATTTTGATATTTTTGCAATTAATCGCAGTCATCGAAATGGAAAATGCGTAAAAAAATATATTTTCTACTATATTTAACGTTTGAAGTGTATTTGAGAAACTTCGAAGAAAAATATTGTAGGACACGAAGAAAAAATATTATTGAATTTTTGGATAAAAAGTAGAGCAAGAGTGTGATTATTTTTATAATAAATTAAAATGAGGATTTTTTTTATTCATAAAATTTAACTTGCGTAATTCGGAAAAATATATAATTTTTTTTTGTAGGTTAGTTTGTCTTACTTTTATGAAAAATCCTAAGTCATCAACTATTACGGATTATCCATTCTGTAGTTTTAAAAGTATATCTTTAGCATTTTAACATTTTTTATAAATTTATTTCATTTTTAAATGAATTTATTTAGATAAACAATTGCCATTTGTTTTTAATTATTTAATAGTAATAAATGTATTTATAATTTTAAGGCACTAAGAATTTTTTAAAATTTATATTTTATTTGATATCGTTTTATTTAAGTGAAAAATTTCTAGGACGTGTTATTTCAATATTTGGTAACTACAATTGGTATCTAAAACTTTAAAATTTATTGTTTTTGTACATTTTTGTATAAGAATTTGAAAAAAGTCATGCTATTACAGAAAATTTCGGCCCGAATTACGGACCGAAACATTCAAACAAGTCATCAAAAATTACTCCAAAACGCAAGAAGTCTTGTGGCAGTTATTTAAATATTTTTTTAAAATAATTTAATAATGATAAGATTTAAGCATTATATTAAATCAATTAAATTATACCATAGAATTATACATTTTGAAGATATTTCATTTAATTTGACTTTTAAAGTACAATTTGAATAACCATTTAGGACAAAGTATAGGAGCAAAGAGACAGCCTTGTGGAATTCCAGCAAATTTTGAGTATGCATATTATTAAGAACTTTAATTATTAAAATCTGAATTTTTGAATATATTTTATTTAATTTGCTTTTTTAAAGTACAATTTGGATAACCCTTTGCTATAAAGCATAGGAGCAAAGAGACAGGCTTATGGAACTCCAGAAAATTTTGAGTATGCATACAAAAAATAACTTTAATTATTAAAATCTGAATTTTTTAAATATATTTTATTTAATTTAACTTTTTAAAGTATAATTTGGATAACCCTTTACCATTAAGAGTGATATAATTTCTAAGTAACGTTTCGGCCATTTGTAATATGTTATGAACTGTCATTTTTTTTCATTGCATTCAGTAATGTTTATAATTTCATCATGAAGAGATATATGCAAGAACAACGTTTACAAATTATTCAATTTTATTATCAAAATAATCGTTCTCCAATTGCAACTTTTCGTGCGCTCACTTTCATCTGAGTGGTGCGGTAAATAAACAAAACTGTCGATTCTGGTGCGAAGAAAATCCACAAATTATTCATGAACACCCATTACATTCACCTAAATTGACAATTTTGGTGTGGTTTTTGGTCTGGTGGAATCATCGGTCCGTACTTCTTTCGAAATGAAGCTGGTAACACCGTTACTGTCAAGGGAGAGCGGTATAGATCGATGATAACCAACTTTTTATGGCCGAAATTGGAAGAAGTTGATCTTGACAACATCTGGTTCCAACAAGACGGGGCTACGTGCCACACAGCATGTGCAACAACCGAATTATTGCGAGAAAAGTTTGGAGACTAGATTATTTCAAGAAATTGTGACATTGAATGGCCTCCAAAAAATTATGATTTAACACCATTTGACTATTTTTTGTAGGGTTATTTGAAGTCATTGGTCCTTAGCAATAAACCCGGCTCTCTTCAAGCTTTAGAAGTCAATTATGAACGTGCTATTCATGACATACCACTTGATTTAGTGGCAAAAGTGCTCGAAAATTGTGTTCATCGAATTTGTTCCTGCAAAATAAGTCGTGGAGGCCATTTGAATAACGTTTTATTATACTTCACATTAAATAAAAAACAATCGAAGTATTGTATTGATTGTACTTCACATTAAATAAAAAACATTTGCATTTCCTTAACAATTAGTGTATTTTTTTAAAAAAAATAAATCATATTACTCTTATTCGAAAACCCTTTATAAAGCATAGGACGAAAGAGACAACCTTGTGGAACTCCAACAATTTTTGAGTATATTCTATTTAATTTTACTTTCCAAAACATAAATTGGATAAGCCTATATATTCACTTTTGGTCCAATTATTAAAAAATTATTTTCTATTAACAAATAATTTTAAATACATTTTTGATGAGCTAAAAAATTATAATTAATTGCTTAGTTATAAAAATAATATAACTTTTCCTAATCATGGCAGGATATCCTCATTAATTTTACTATTGTTTCTTTTTAATTTCTAATCAAAAACATCACATAATGATTTTAAATGCAATAAAATAACAAAAAAATATAGATACTCAATATTATTGGTTTTTTTAAAAAAAAATTTGAAGTAAAGAAATTCATTTTCTTAATACTTTCAATAAAGGCAAAAACTCAACCAAAAAAATTTTTAATCAAATCTCCACTATTTATTTTCTATCTGCGTTCATTAAAATAAATTATCATAAAGTCTTTAATGAAATTTAGAAAATATCTTTTCATGGTTCGAGAGTGCTGGGCCATCATTTAAGTTCATATACTTTTCATTAATATTCAAATTCTCAAAATGAGTTTTTTTCTTTATCAAAAAAAAAAATATTCAAAAATATGCGTCGATTATTTATGATGTTTTTGTTATGTGATATCATCACCACCAGGTGGGTAAGATTGAAAGTGAAATTATTATCAAAATAATAGAAAAAACGAATTTTGTTATTGTTGATATTTATGATGTGTTAAGAAATCCTACATTATACATGTGCGTACACATTAGGCCCTTTTTATTTATTATTGATAAAAAAATGAACAGAAAAAGAAATATGTAAATTTATAAAAGAAATCGAAATATTTTAGCCAAAAAAAAAAAAGCGAAAGTGACACCATTTGCATATGTTATGAGTATTTTCGTAAAAAAAAGGGATTTGGTTTTCTTTTTTAAATATTATATATTTTCTCTAAATTATCATAAACACTTTTACATAATCTTAATATTTTCGTTTAGTTATTGTACAATTAATATAAGATGAAAATTTTTTGTGTAAATATTTTAAGAGAAATTAGGGATTATTTTTATATAATGGAATAAATATTCCAATTATGTATTAAAATTTTAAATGAATATTTTTTAATATAAACCTATTAGGGTTATGGGAAATTTATAATATGTATATTACATCGTTGATTCAAAGAACATGTCTTATTACGGTTGAATCTATTATTTTGATGAGTAGTTTTAATTTTTCTATTATACAATATAGTTAATAATGTATGAAATTTTTTTTTCTGAGTTGTTCAAAAAGAAAATTAATTAAAAATGTAATAAATAGTTTTAAAAAAAGTCAATTTACAATAATTTCTATACTATCAAAAACAAGAGAGACACTATCGTTTTTGATTTAGAAAAAAAATCCTGTATATTTTTATTTTTATAAATTTCATTTATTTTCTAAATTAATGGCATAAATATTCTTTTTATTTTAATTGAAAATATGAAAACTTATGGAAAACTCGAAAAATTTTGCAGCAAATCAATTTGAACAAAAATTGTACGATTATTCAGTTTGTAGTTTGGTTATAATATTTATTTAATTTAATCAATGTCAAATAATTTTTCTATTAAAGAATATAATTTATTTGAATAAAAATTTGCCATTTAAGAAAATAAAATTTATTATGCGTAAATAATTTTTTTTATATTATAATTACTAAAAGTAATGATTATACCGTAGTAAAGGTTCGTGATTTATTTTCTTTGGCGATAAGGCTCATTTCTTCCTCGGTGGCTGCTTTAGTTAGTATAAAGCTTTGAAAATCTATAAGTGACTAAAAAAATTCTTTTATCTGATGTGCATTTTAATCTAAATATGCCATTGGCACCTATTTCTTTGAACATGAAGAAGCGACCGTTTTCTGAACCGTTTTGGTCGTATGATAAATAACTGTTTTTTGGCATAAAATTTTAGATTTTAATCTAGGCTTTATGTGGTTTTAATAAAACAACTTTAAAAACCATACAATATGACAAATTTTGGGCTTTGTTGCTCAAAAAAGTTCCCATACGGTGTAATTTCGAGTTCTGGTTATGTCAATTGGCCTCCAAGATCGTGCCATTTGATGATGATTGACCTTTTTTTTTATAAGATTGCATACAATTTTTAATCTTTAGGGCTTTTAAAAATCAGAATTACAGCCTTAAATGCGAGAAAAAAATATTAAAAATTACCTCGAAAGATCGAGTGCTAAAATTAGCACGTGCTATTTATTTGAAGAGTGCTATAATTTTTATATTTAAATTAATATTTATAATATGTTTCAGAAAACTTTACTTTTCGATGCACAAATTGAATAACTCTTTATAATAAAAAATCGTCCATTTAGAAGCCTATAAATGTTATTAGAGTCAAAATAATTTACAATTGAAAATTTTTTTGGTAAAAACAACTAAAAATAATTTTCGGTTCAAAAAATTGCAGGTAAAAATAATTTTCAGTAAAAATAATTTCCAGTAAAAATAATTTTAGTAAAAACAATTTTCAATAAAAATAATTTTCTGTTAAAATAATTTACTGTTAAAAAAATTTTCGGTAAGAACAACTTTCATTAAAAATAATTTTCAGTAAAAATAATTTTCGGTTAAAAAAATCAGTAAAAATAATTTTCAGTTAAAATAATTTCCAGTAAAAATCATTTTCAGTAAAAACAATTTTCAGTATCAATAATTTTTAGTAAAAACAATTTTCAATAAAAATAATTTTCAGTCAAAATAATTTACAGTTAAAAAAATTTTCGGTAAGAACAACTTTCAGTAAAAATAATTTTCAGTAAAAATAATTTTCGGTTAAAAAAATTGCAGTAAAAATAATTTTCAGTCAAAATAATTTACAGTTAAAAAAATTTTCGGTAAGAGCAACTTTCAGTAAAAATAATTTTTAGTAAAAATAGATTTCAGTAAAAAGGGTTTTCAGTAAAACTAAATTTCAGTCAAATTAATTTTCAATAAAAATAATTTTCAGTAAAACTAATTTTCAGTAAAACAAATTTTCAATAAAATAATTTTCAGTAAAACGAATTTTCAGTAAAACTAATTTTCAGTAAAAATAACTTCCACTAAAGCTTATTTTCAGTAAAAATAATTTTCGGTAAACGTAATTTTCAGCAAAAAAAATTTTCACTTAAACTTATTGTTAGTAAAAATAATTTTTAGTAAAACGTTTTTTCAGTAAAACTAATTATCTCAAAAAGTAATTCTCCAGTAAAAATAATTTGCAGTAAATGTTAAATTTCCAGTAAAAGAAATTTTAATAAAAATAATTTTCAGTAAAAATAGTTTTCAGAAAGAGCGGTTTTCAGTAAAAATAATTTTCAGTAAAAATAATTTACAGTAAAAATAATTTTAAGTAAAAATTATGTTCAGTAAAAACAATTTTTAATTTAAATAAATTTCACTGAAAACAATGTGCAGTAAATTTTAAATTTTCAGTAAAAATTATTTTCACCTATAAATGTTATTTGAGGGATAAAAACGATCAAAAGTGATCAAAAGTAATGACGATTATGTTCTGAAAATAATTTCGACTTGTGAACATTAAGTTCAACGTAAAAAAAGTTTAAAAAACTTTTAAGTTCAATTTTTTAACCTCATTTAATATTATTTATACATTCACCAACCCTTTAATATTAATCGTAACAGTGATGCCACATTAAAATATAATTAAAAATATTGAAAATATATTGGCACTACTACGAACAGGAAAAGATCAGCCATAAATCGGCAAGCGAGCAGTAATTCGTTCAAGCCGGCTTTTTACAATTGTATGCGCTTCCATAAGATTGAGTTGATTTGAAATATTTTGGATAGCACTTTTGCAGTCACCACACTCGTCGCCATTGTGTTCCGCAGTATTGATTCTCAAATGAGAAGTAAGCTTAAACCTTACAAATGTTTCTGATCATTGCCAATCAGCGTGGTCAATAATACAATAGCGCAGATAATTTTTATTTTTGTTCGATAATTCAGTTTATTTCCTTAAAAATTTTGTGAATTTATTTCATTAATACTTTACTAATAATAAAATGTTTAAGACTCTAAAGAATTCAGTTGAAAAAATCTAAAACTTTATGAAAAGTCGTTAATTAGATAATAAAAGATTAAAGAGGCAATTAGTGTTCTTTTTCAAAAAAAATTTAAAAAAAAATTAAATCTTTTAAAAACTAGAAATAAAATATAATTTTTTTTTTAAATGTATAAACGGTTTTTTTTTAATTTAAAATAACTAGTTTTAGTCAATATTTTATTAAAGAATAATAAGGACATAGTGGATAAATTGCTAAATTTTGTATAAACTTTTCTAAAAATCAGACGACAAACTATAAAAACTTGGGTAAAAAAAAAATGACAGATATAAAAATCAGCTTTAATTTTCAATGTTATTGCTTTGTAAGATTTAGGCTTTTATGAACAAATTAAAATGAAAATAAAAAAAACAACTGAATGTTTGCTTAAAAAAAAAGATCTAATGAAATGGTAAAATTTTTTAATTACTAAGAATCTAAAGATCTACACTTAAGCGAAACAATTCAATTCTATGTAATTTATTTCCTTAAATCTAATTACAATTGATTGAACATCAACATCTTTTCGAGATTAGTTGGCTGTTTACAAAGAGAACAGAATCGATTGTAAACAAAAAAAGATGGTTTTCTTCGAGGTTTTCTTGACGATGGTTAAGAGAGTTTCTGAAGTTTTGCGAGGGTAACGAACGTTATTTATTTTTTGTTTATTTTTTTTTGACTTTGTGGTCTTCATAAGGGGAACAAGGGGGTATTTCTAAAAGTTATATCAAAAATAAAAAGTTAACTATTCTTCTATGTGCTTTAGATAGGTGAACTTGCCGGAACAATCAATTCGAAATGAAAATATGTATTGTAGTATACACGTGCACTGTGAAAGATTGGTCTTTTAGCTTTAGGCTATTATTTTTATAGTAAAGTACACGCCAAAAAAAATTTAAGACCTACAAGTTTAGGGTCTGAATACGTTTTTGGGAATGCACGACATTAATCGAAAACGAAGAAAAATGTTTTAGTTCGGCCGTCTCAGTTTTAATATCAATTTAACAACAATGCCAATGACCAACAAACACTATAAAGATGTTACTTCTTGAAGATGGAGAAAATAGGATTAGCTCAGAGAATTACTAATGTTTTTTTCTTTCTTCCCAGCTGAGTTAAGATACTTTATCCATTGGTTCAGTGTAGGGTCAGCAGGTTGGTTTCAGTTGGTCGTCTATCTCCCAACCTATCCACATGCCTAGCTAATCTAGTCGATGATATTAGATCTTTTTTTCCCTTAAGACTCCATAATTTGAAGATAGTTAGAGATGGAGTATGTGGAGAAAGAAAAAAAACAATCTTCTATGGAAGAAGAGTCCCCCGCCACGGTTATGGTTATTTGTGCGCGCGGTCTTTACTATATTCGAATTAGCTGAAAATGAGCAATGTCAATCAAATGTATGTTAGCGTGTCCGATAGTCGACAAATTGAAGATAAATTTGCCGATTTATAATTAGGCAGAAAACATCGCATTAGTCACACATTAGATGCCGACAATTGAACATTTTTTCCTTCTTTTCATACTTCAAAATAGCAACAATAAAAATATAAAAAAAAAAAATAACTGCCAGTATAGAATGAAGATTTCATGGGAATTGTTAAAAAATAATTTGGAAAATTTATTTAAATTGTATAACAATAAAAAAAAAAGAAGAAAAAGAAAAAGAAAATTCTCAAGTACTTAATTATTAGAAAACTATTACTTGTAATATTTGAAAATTATTTGCAAAGTTATGTGAAAATAAGAATATTGCTTATTACATCGTGAAATTCCATCTATTTTGTTGTCTATTTTCAAATAAAATCATTTTTTTAAATTTCTTTTTCTTGGATACTTAAAAAATGAAATAATTTAAAAATAATTTTATTTTCATTTATTGATAGATAAATTTATAATAACTAATCGATCGAATATGCATCACGATTTATGTAATTTTTTTTTGGAAACATTTTTAAGCAGTTTTTCAAATTTATATAAAATTTTTTTTAAAATATTGCCGCAGTTTGTTTTTTAGATTTTATTTTTTTTTTAATTATTTATTTGAAGCAAAAAATCTTTCAACTTTTGTTTTGGATTTGTTTTTTTTTCCCAAAAATTTTATCTTTTTGACAAATTGAGCAGAAAGGTGAATAATTTATCCAATTTGTACTTTAGAAAGTAAAGTTAAATTAAATAAATTTTTAATTTAGATTTTGATAAAGTTTACATTTTTTTGTATTTTTACAAAAATTTGCCATTTAATATAAAATATTGGGTTGTCCAGAAAGTAATTGTAAAAACAATTTTCAATAAAAATAATTTTCAGTCAAAATAATTTACAGTTAAAAAAATTTATGGTAAAAACAACTTTCAGTAAAAATAATTTTCAATAAAAATAATTTTCAGTAAAAATAATTTTCAGTAAAAATAATTTTTGTTTAACATATTTTTCAGTAAAAGTAATTTTCAGTTAAAATAACTTTCGTTAAAAATAACTTTTAGTAAAACTAAATATCAGTAAAATAATTTTCAGTAAAAATATTGGGTTGTCCAGAAAGTAATTTTTGTCCATTTGTGTTTTTCCAGACGAATTAATTGTATTTATTCGCAACCAACTTCATACTTAAGCCACATTATCATATATATTTTGACAGCTGAAAGTAAGGCTTGCTATAATATACGGTAAAATTCAATTCTAGAAACAGCTCGCTGATTTTTTTTGCTAATCGTGCAATTGCACGATTTTTGCATGTAGACGCGCAATTTTTGCTTGCCAGTGTATATTTTAGTAATTGTGCAATTGCACGATTTTTGCTTATAGACGCGCAAATGGAAATTATCCGAATCTATTCATGATCTAATCGTGAGTATTCATACATATACAGGGTTTTTTTATTTTGACAGCTGACAAAGCAAGGCTTGCTTGTGAAAAAAACAGTTATTTTTGGTTGATACCCTTTTAAATATGGAAAGCTGTTTTTCAGCATTTTCGGCATATTTTACTTTTTTACTATGAAAAGATAAAAATTCTGTTCAAGCAAGAAAAAAATTATCCAATGTGTGTGGAGAAGATGTGTTAAGTGATCGCCAGTGCCAAAACTGATTTGCAAAATTTCGAACTGGCAATTTTGATCCTGAAGATGCACCACGTTCTAGAAGGCGAATTGAAGCTGATGAAGATACAATAAAGGCATTAGTTGATGCAAACTGGCGAATAACAACTTGTGAGATTGCTAAGAAATTAAATTTATCGAATATGACCGTTAATAATCATTTGAAACGGCTAGGTTTTATCTCAAAGCTAGACATATGGGTTTCTCATCTTCTTACGGAAAAAAATTTGTGCCGTCGCATTGACGTTTGTCATTTGCTTCTCAATGATCTATTTTTAAAGCATATCATCGCTGGGGACAAAAAATGGGTTATCTACAACAATGTTAAGCGCAAAAGATCCTGGAGTAGAAAAGATGAACCGGCTGAAAGCACTTCAAAAGTTAATATTTATAAAAAAAGGGTGTAATTTCAAAGGAATCGTTTATTTTCAGATTCTACCGAGCAATACAACGATCAATTCTGAAGGTTAGTGTCATCAGTTGGCCAAATTTAATGAATCACTTAAAGAAGAAATGCCAGAATTGGTCAATAGGGAAGGTATAGTGTTCCAACAGGATAATGCGAAACTACATACAAGTTTGACCATTCGGCAAAAGCTTTTAGAGCTTGGATGGGTTGTTCTATCACACCCACCATACTCTCCAGACCTAGCACCTTCCAATTATCATTTGTTCCGATCTCTACAAAATTTTTGAGATGGTAAAACGTTTAATTCAATTGAGGAGGTAAAAAATCACTAGCAACAGTTTTTTTACCAGCAATTTTATGAGCGTGGAACCATGCTACTGCCAAAAAGATGACAAAGGATATTCGGTCAGACTGGACAATATATAATTGAATAAAATATTAATTCATAATAAGAAAAAAACGAAATTACTTTCGGGACAACCCAATATAATAGTATTCACTTAACATCCGAAAAAAAACTCGATCCTTTTTTTAAAGTAATTTTTTGAGACTCGATGCTTTTTTAAAGTAATTTTTTGAGACTTTTGTTTGCATTTCGGGATGTAATTCTACCATGACTTGGCGGATATTGATTTTTAAATCTAAAGGTGTCAATTCGAACGATCCCGGAGGACAATTGACATTAGCAAAACTCGAAAAGGAAACCGTCAGAATAAAATGCCTCCCAAAAAGTCTTCGGTCACACATATTTACAGTTACTTAAGGATTTTTAGAGCCTCAGGGTATGGCAGGTTTACTAAATAACATACGCGGGTTACGTGTATTCGATTTTCATGGCGTTATGTTCAGTTAATTTTTGACAGCTGCTTTGCTTGCACGTGTTTTGGCTCGTCTTCAATTTTTGCCCATTCCAAAAAATGGATCAAAGAATCTGTATCAAATCTTGTGTGCTTAACAAAATTAATTGCGCAGACGCATTCCGAATGTTGACTGTGGCATATGGTGTAGCTACCTTGGACCAAAGCAATGTTTGTCGGTGGTACAAAATATTCTGAGAGGGCCGAGGAGATGTGAACGAGGAAAAGCGTGCCCGAGCACGTCAACAACAGACGAAAACATTGATGAAGTGAAGAAAATAGTATTGGCCAATCGTCGAATCATGGTTAGTGAAGTTATTGAGGACTTAAACATATCTATTAGCTCATGCCAATTATTTTTACCAATGATTTGGTCGTAAGACGTGTCGCCGCAAAATTCGTACCAAATTTGCTCACTTTCGACCAAAAACAGCATTACATTAACATTGCTAAGGAGCTGTTGGACTCTGTCCGCGATGACCCAAATTTTCTCTACAGGGTCATAACTGGTGACGAATCTTGGGTTTATGGTTATGATGTGGAAACCAAAGCTCAATCATCCCAATAGAAGCTGCCGCACGAGCCAAGACCGGAAAAAGCGCGCCAAGTTCGGTCGAATGTGAAGGATTTGCTTACTGTTTTCTATTGCAGGGGCGTGGTGCATCACGAGTTCTTGCCACAGGGTAGAACGGTCAATAAGGAATATTACCTGCAAGTTAAGCGCAAGTTGCGTGAAGCAATCCGCCAGAAACGCCCGGATTTGTGGAAGAACAAAAATTGGCTTTTGCCATTTTTGGCTAAAAACAACACACTAATAATGCCGCAGCCACCGTATTTCCCAGATTTGGCCCCCTGTGACTTTTTCTTGTTCCCGAAACTGAAGAGCCCCATGAAAGGATGATGCTACGCTTCAATTGAGGAGATAAAGACGGCATCGTAAGGGAGCTGAACAAGCTCACAAAAAATGGTTTTTTGAAGTGCTTCGAGGATTGGAAAAAACGTTGGCACAAGTGTATAATATTTGGTGGGCATTACTTTGAAGGAGACAAAATAGATATTCATGAATAAATAAATAATTTTTGAAAAAAACACCATAATTCGCGATACTTTTTGAACAGATCTCGTATCCATCGAGTGAGGAATGAGCTTTATCTACGCAAGAATAGCTACGAGGATCATTCGACAAGTACTTAGCCTCACCGCCCGTTGGAACTGCTGTCACAAAAGAAATTTACCATCGTGCTGTACATTCTTTTAGTAGCCTACTGTCAAAGTTTCAGTCGATGCCCTTCATTAGTTTTGTTTTGAGAGCCTTTGAAAACGAGCGTGTCGGTCGGTTGCACAAAAATGGAAAAAGAATAATATCGTTCGGTGATTAAATTCTTGTTTTTGGAAGGGAAAACGCGCAGCGAAATCAAAGATCGCTTGGATGCTGTGTATGGTGACTCTTCTCCTTCGATGGCGACCGTCAAGAATTGGTTCAACGAGTTTGTTTGTGGCCGCACGTCGGTTTTTGATGAGCCACGCCCAGGTGCCCCGAAAACGGCTGCTACGGAGGAAAACGTTAAAAAAGTCCACGATCTCGTGTTGGCAGACCGTCGATTAAAGGTTCAAGAGATAGCTGAGACTGTGGGCATCGCAGTAGGAACGGTGCATCATATTCTACACGAAGAACTGGGCATGAGAAAGCTGTCGGCGCGATGGGTGCCGCGTTTTCTCACACCGGAAAATAAGCGCAACCGTGAGACCACATCGACGACGTGTTTGGCGCTGTTTCAGCGCAATCCAGCGGAGTTCTTGCGTCGTGACCAAGGAACGGTCGACCAAGGAACAGTCGAAACAGTGGACTTCACCCGGCGAACGTGCTCCGAAGAAGGCGAAGAACGTTCGATCGGCCAGAAAGGCGATGGCCACCGTTTTCTGGGATTCACAGGGTGTGATCCACATCGATTACCTCGAGAAGGGTAAAACAATCACGGGGCGCTACTATGCTGACTTATTGGGTCGATTTGACGTCGAATTAAAGAAAAAGCGGCCCCGCTCACACCTCCGCCGTCGCCATGGCCAAATTGGTCGAATTGCGCTACGAATTGCTGCCCCATCCACCGTACTCTCCAGAATTGGCCCCCTGTGACTACTTTTTGTTTCCAAACCTGAAAAAATCACTCGCCGGGAATAGATTTCGGTCGAATGAGGAGGTCATCGTCGCCACGGAGGCCTATTTTGCTTCCCTCGAGAAAATGTATTTTTTGGACGGGTTAAAAAAGTTAGAGCATCGCTGGGCCAAGTGTATCGATCTTGAAGGAGATTATGTGGAAAAATAAATTGCCACCTTTCCAAAATTTTCGTTTTTCTTTTGTAGGCTAAGTACTTGTGGAATGACCCTCGTATTTTTTACTAATTTAACAGTATTATTTCTTTATAAAACACTCTTTATTATAAAATGGCAAATATTTATCTAAATAAATATTATCTTAAATAATATATTTATTTTAAATGTCATAAACAACAGAAATATATTTTCCAACCGATAAAATGGTTTTTTTTGTATTTACTTTAAACAAAACTCTTTCATGCTTTTTTGTTAAATTTTAGCTTTAAAAAAAAAATTAGATTTCTATAAATTCACATAAATATGAATAATAAATATTAAGAAAATGTGCTGCTTTATCTTATTCCGATGTGATGAGTAATTTTAAGAAAATATATGAAAGAAATTATGATCCATCATCGTTAATTAATAAATTGAAATGAATTTTCTTCAAGACAGATTTTAATATAACCAATCGAAAATATCTTTTCAGTAAATAAAAAAATAAAAAACTCATCAAAATAAATCCTTTTATATGAAAAAAAAGTAATTATTTCTTATAATCAAAAGTTACTTACTTAATTAAAAGAAACCAAATCGACACGATAGCAAAATTCATTTAAAAAAAAAAGAAAAAATGAACATCAAATAAAATATTATGAAAAAATTCCAAGTACTCAAAGTTAATTTATTCAATCCTTAAACATAATCAAATCAGAACTTAAAGCTCAGAATAATAATTAACTTAAAAAAAAATAAAAAAATAATTCTACGTCTTACAATTAGTAGAAATAAAGAGAATTTTAAACAGAAAATGAAACATTTTCATTTCGATTATAAATTCGTAATGAGATTTTCTCTAAATTTTATTTATTCTTCTTAAATTGGAATAATAAAAATACAATAGAATAAACAGAAGGAGATTAAATAATTATAGTACTATTAATAATGATAAAAGTTAAGAAAAATTCCACAAGTTTTTCATCGTACAGTATCCAATTTTGTCGATGTTGTTATTCTTTTAAGAAAATATTGTTCATACTAAACATTGGATGGTAATTGGTAATTGAAAACTGCGCTAAAATGGAGACTTGGAGAAGGGACATGGTAACGTTTCAAGGCGTTCATTTTAATTAGCCACAGTTCGTTATGGTCCACGCGAACATCTTCCTTACAAATAAGCCCTACAGTTATTGTATCTATTTAACCTTGGATATCTTATAAATTCATAAAGAGTACCCAAGAAGAAGAATAGCAGCAAATAGGATAAACCCGAAGCATCTGCTTATAATCAAAGTAAAATTTAAAAAAAAAACAACATTAAAAAAAGAAAAAAAAATAACAACATAAAATGGGGAAAACGGTTTCGAATACGAAGTAAATAAAACAATAAAATAAGCGAACGAAATTGAAGAAATATTTTGAATTTTTTACGGTTGATTCACATTTATTGCAATAATGGATGGATGATTATTATGGGAATGTCCTTGTTGTTGGTAATTCCATGAAAAGCTAAAGGTTAGAGTTAAATTTTATAACTGACGAGGCTATGAGAAAGCAAAGCTCCAAACCACCATTAATTCGATGTGAAATGCTAGCAAAAAGAAGGTTGAATCTTTTAATACGAATATTGTGGGTACTAATTGAAGGTTATGAATTTTCGCATTAATTCTATTTTTAATATGGTCAAGATTGTGGTCAGTAGGAAGTGTTTGCTGAGATAAAGTTAGTCCTCACGATGCTCTACGATCTCACCATGTATCAGGATGCCAAAATCAGGACTAAGCCAATCGAAGCAGTGGTTAACCGTTGAGCATTTGAGACCTCTTCCGTTGAGCATTTGAGACCTACTTTCTTCTAAGTATTTAAATCTCTTGCGGTAAATACCGCCATTTTAGCAAATACTCCTGGCATAACCTTCTTAGAATAATAATTTCCACCACCTATTCAAAAAGTTGTTCACCCTTAATTTCCTTAATGATCTTTGAACTTACACATAAATGAGATCCATCCGCTTATTCGTTACCATTCCAAGTCTTTCCACCTCACTCAGATTAGAAACCTTTATTGAGAACAGAGACCTTTATTTATCTTTCAATAGAAATCTGTTCCCCTTATAATTATGGTCTTTTCGCCCTTAAAGCTGTTCGTGGTTCATTATGTTACCCAGTTCTGAGTAACATTCGACAAAACTTGCTGAACAACAGGAATATCGAATTTCGTTCGATCAAGGGCCGTGTGTTTATTTTAAGTAATAAAATTTTGAATAATAAAATTTTGAATAATAAAATTTTGGGTAACCACAACAACACCCCCCCCCCCCCAGTGGAACTTAACATATTTGCCCTCTTGTAGAAAATGATAGATACTTTATTGGTCCACTACCAATGAACAATGAACTACACAATTGCCACCGGCTTCTTTCCTCAGCAACCAGTGACTACGTGGAAGGGTAGTTTGAGACCTAGTAGCATGCAGATCCCACGAATTACCCAGAACGAACTTTTTCGGGCATGCAGAAAAATCAGTAATGAAAAGGCATCTGCACCCGATGCCATACCCCCTGTTGCATTAAAAGCAGCTGTCTCGCCGCATGAACATTTATTTTTGAAAGTTTTTAATACCTGTCTGAGTGAGGGAATTTTCTCATAACTTTAGAAGGGGATTGATGCAACTGCCAAAGAGAAGTAGCCACTTGGGGACCCTTTGTCATATCGCTCAATTTGTCTTCTAGACATGGAGGGTAAAATCCTCAAAGGAAATTTATGCAATCGATTGAGAGAATTTACGGAGGGGCAGAGGGGCTTATCTGCAGCCCAATTTCATTTCAGGAGGACATGATCCACCTTGGATGCTATTGATTTGGTCATTGACATAGCACGTGAAGAGGCTTGATGCTACTAAGGGAAGTAGCCACTTGGGGACCCTTTGTCATATCGCTCAATTTGTATTCTGGACACGGCGGTTAAAATCCTCGAGGGCATTCTATGCAATCGATTGTGGGAATTCGCCGAGGAACAGAACGGCTTCTGAAGCACAATTTGGCTTCAGGACGACACGCTCCAACTTGGATGCTATTGACTTGATCATTGGCATAGCGCGTAAAGATGCTGAGGGGTAGAGATTGAGAAGGGGATATGTAAAATACTGCGCTATTGTAACTCTTGATGTGAATAATGCTTCCAACTTGGTGAGAGGGGATTGTAGGCTTGACAATCTTAGTTTAATAGATGTTCTGGAGTACATTACTAGGATAATAGACGACTGAATAGTAGGATTCTGTTGTACAGAACGAGTGGATGGGACAGATCATACATGATCACTGAGGGGAGTCCTACAGGTATCGGTTCTGGACTCTATGTTGTGGAATGTAGTGCATGATGGTATTTGCGGGCTCCAAAGCTTGGGTCAGTCCTGCTGTATACTGCGCGTATTTAGGCGTATGTATTGATCAGAGCAACCTACATACGTGGAGTAGCCTGATTCTACTACCGGAGCACATTCCGAAAAGTGTCATACGAGTTCATTTATGTTGTGTCTAAAATGATATCAATCGAAGTAGTGGCATATGAGCTGGAGAGGCTGTATCATCAAAGAGATCGCTGAGACGCTGTTTAGCAATCCGAAGCTCATACGGAGATAAGAAATAAATCCAAAAGAAGTGGCAAAATCGTTGGGAAAATGCCCCCGATGGCAGATGGACTGACCATCTCAGACAGATCAACGAAGGGACACTGATGTTTTTGGGCTTACCGATAACTTTGTAAAAACGCTTCTAACCCAATGTGCCCTTTTTGTGCCGGGATGGTGGAGAGCGCCGAGCGCGTGTTCTTTTACAGCACCCGATACGGAAAGAGAATAGGCAAATAAATACGCTGACAGGCCTCTGACGCCAGAGAATGTCATGGACCTGAAAGCCAGATTAGTGATGTTGATCAACCCATACTCCACGAAGTAATATCTGATGGCGTTTCCATGAAAAGATATAGAAATGTGACAAACTAAAGTGGTTTTAGTGGGTTATAGTCCCACACTTTGTCTTTTAATTATTTTCACATCACTAAAACATAAGAAAAAACTTTGTTAACTAATATTCTTAAAAGCAGACCCATTTTTGTTACTAAGTATCTCTCAAATATTAATCGAAAGCCACCGAACCCAGAATTTCTTTGCGAATAGAATTTCTTCCCTTGGGAAGCTGCTTGACGGGTCCTAATGCGGTTTCTTTAATATACCACGTTGATAGCGGTGATAAAACTTAACCGGAAATGAATTGGTGCATGTGGATTGCCCGCATATGTTCAGATTTAACTACTCTTATTCGGACAGTTTGTCATTTGGAGAGTACTCATCTTGTTCAGTTCTATACTTTGTTTGGGACTACAATCGACTTGAGTGCGCCTCCGGGTCTTGCTTATCTTATTTGCAGCAATGACAAACAACAATTTCTAACTACTGTAAAATATCTGAAAAGTTGGCAATTGGAACTGGATTTAACATTCAATCGAAACTTATTTAGAACTCAACTCGAAACGAAAAAGTTCATCGGTTACTGAATAGTATTTTCCACAAAAACAGCAACAATTCTAGTCCGGATTCTGTTGGCATCGTTTGTCTATGGAATGATAGAAAGGTGAATTCTAACAAAAAGCTTCACACTTACTCCAATAAGTGTTGGTATGATGCCAATAACTTCCTTGATTCTTGTCCAAGGCTATTGAACTATGTATTACTGCCTGTCGTATAGTTGAAGAGCTCTTCTTACCTCTGACCACATTGTATGAATTTCAATTTCAACAATAATTTATGTAAATTTCTATTTATTCCAGAGTTAATGTTGTAAGTTTATGTTTAAATTAAACATAAAATAAAGAGGAATATTGTTTTTTTTTTGGGGAGAGGGGAGTGGATCTGTTACGTTATGTGGTAAATAAAAGCAAAAAAAGAAATTGCTGGAGCTGAATTTGGCTTAATACTTTTTGTTTAATATTCAATATGGTATGGTTCTGTGGGATTAATAAGATGGTTTAGTATAGGGTGGCCGCTAAAAAACTGAAGGATTTGACAAACTTGAAACTTGTTCATTTTCAATTTTTTTTTGTGAATTATTGAGTGTACTCATTAAGATTAAAATGGCTTATGTATACTGTTGCTGGCATTGAGTTAAATTCATTATTTTCTTCTATTCCAGTTGAAAGTCAGAGAAAATACCGGCAATATTTTAATTTTGGAGCTGAATTAACCAGTTTAAATGTTACTTAATTGCCGGATTGAAAGAACTCGATAAGTGGTGATTTTTCAGGAAGAGGTCCTAAGTAGTAGAAGCTGAACGTCGCAAATTAGAAAAACTTTTTTTTATTTTTTTTTTATTTTTTTATTTTTACAGATATATACAACTACAACATATTAATAAGCAAATTTGAGCAATAGTATTAATTAACTTGATAGGTTGTGGGGAGTAAACATCCAATGAAGTTCCTCCTGCTAGCGTGTGTTTTTGTTAAGCCTCAGTATTTTAGTAAATCACGCGACCAGTGACGCTTAAGTCTTCGATGGGTATTACTAGAGAAGGAAGTGGAGGATAGTTCTTGAACAAGAGAATTATTATGATTGAGGACACGGGAACGGAACTTTTTATAACGAGATACAGCCACGTCAAAAACAAATGGGACTTTAAGATCACGATGAATAACAGTATTGCGAACATAAACGGGGGCATCGACAATTGTACGGAGTATTTTTGATTGAAGGAATTGGATTGGACGGAAATTAGAAGGCTTAGTAGATCCCCAGAGTTCTAGTCCATATGTCCATATGGGTATTGTATAACAGAACTTTGCTGTCTATAGTAAGTTTGGAACGTTTGTCTAGAAGTTGAAGTAGTTTTAGGTAACGTCTTTTTAGCTCTTGTCTTTTAAGTCTTGTGTGTGGGTTCCATGTCAAGCATTTGTCTAAGTAAAGTCCTAGGTAACGAGCTTCGGTGTGTTGAGGTATGGCACTGCCATCAAGGTATATGGGAGGGCATGACTCACGACGGAGAGTGAAAGTTACCTGGGTAGATTTACGTTCATTGAATTTTATTCTCAATCTAGTAAACCAGTTCTGGAGGGTTTGGATTTGGATTTGGAGAGTTTCGGAAGCATGTTGGGGATTTTCGCTAGATGCAAGGCAGGCCGTATCATCGGCGTATGTAGCAAAGAAAATATTAGGGCAAATTGGAATATCGGATGTGTAAATGTTGTAGAGGATGGGTCCAAGTATGCTACCCTGAGGAACCCCAGCCAATATCGGAGAGATATTGGAGAGTTCGTTGGATTCATTTACTTGGAAGTATCGGTTGGAAAGGAATGATCTTAGGATTAGGAAATAGGTGGAAGGAAGGAACCTCTTGAGTTTCCATAGTAGACCCGGGTGCCAAACTCTATCAAAAGCTTGACTTATATCAAGAAACACACCGGGACAGTACTCTTTTCTTTCTAAAGAGGATGCAATGAAATCGACAACTCGATGACACTGCTGGGTAGTGGAGTGCTCGGCGCGGAAACCAAATTGGTGATTAGGAATTAAATTTGAAGATTCGTGTAGAGGATGTAAGCGGCGAAGGAGGATTTTTTCAGAGATTTTTGAGAGTACTGGAAGGAGACTTATTGGCCTGTAGGAAGTGGGGCGGTTTATTGGTTTATTGGGCTTAGGGATAATTTTAATGATGGCAAATTTCCAGAGAATTGAGAAATGTGTTGTTCTAAGGATGGAGTTATATATTGTGGCAAGGAAAACTTCTGATCTTTGAGGGAGTTGTTGGAGTATATTGAAGGTAATCAGATCATAGCCAGAAGCTTTATTTTTGGGAAGGAGCTTGATTAAATTGGCAACTTCGGAAGGAGTGATTGCCTTAGGAGGAAGACTCATGGGTAAGGGAATGGATGGTTCCATCTTGATTGAAGTGTAATGAGTCCTGTCTAATATGTCCTCATGTGGAGTAAATGTTTGTACAAGGTGTTCAGCAAAAGTGTCTGCATTATGTTTGTCCGTTTTGGCCCAGGTTCCGTCAGTTTTCCGTAAAGGGTGCTTTGTTTTTCTATAAGATAGTATTTGTCTTGTAGCAGTCCACAAAGTTCTGTTTTTCGTTAGGGTTGAAGTGTAGTTTCTAAAACGTTCTGTATTGTATTAGAAAAACTTAAGCAGAATATTTGCAGCAAAATTTGACCTTTAGGACCTGAAACCTCGCATTCAATCATAGAGAGTACATTTGTGAATACTTCTATCTCTAATCGTTGAATCATTTGCTTAATTAAGCAATACGAAAATATCGTTTCAGAAGGTTCTGAAACTAGTTCTGAAAATATTTCCATACAAGATCCAAAAAGTGCAAGCTTAACTACTCCAAGATACTCAGCAGCGCCTGCAGTACGCTATTTGATTACAATACCAAACCAGAGATACAATAAGTTTTTGATCTTTACTGTATTTCCTCATATCTTGCGCTACTGTGCCAACTGTTATAGCATGTCTGCTGGAGGCGGCGGTAAACCGTTACATCCGGTTGGTCAGTGGCGCCCGTTGGAGATGGTACGTACTTTCGTGTTTGATTATATAAAAAAATGCACAAATTCTTTGTTTTTTGATTAACATGAAATCCAGCTTAACCGCATCTTCCTATCGGAGAAAAATATGCTCCACCATTTCCTGTATTACGGCCCTAGTTCCTCCATATTACGATTGCAAGCCATGGTTTAAATCAGTGCTGAATATATCGACCGAACTGAGTAGCTTTAAGAAAATGGAGATGAACCTGTTCCTTTACAGGAAACTATTCCTGCAAGAGCTTAATGAGATAGAAAATGATGTGCTACTGACCGTAAACGGTGATGAAGCAGCCACCTTTGCTGTAATCCAGCGTATGGGTGACCATTTCTATTAGGCGGCATATGGTATTTTTCCTCTCAAGTTACCACTCTATTATATTGAACTGTCGTCACCATAGTTGCCATTAACACAGCAGTTACTTTTAATGCCCATCAGAGAAAAATATGTAAAAACATTATTATATATACTGATTTGCTCTGTGAAATTATTGCCAATATGGCTATAAAGTGCAACTCCATTCTGGATGGATGGGGTCAAGTGGCAAACGCAGAGATGGGGTGAAAACAGACTTGTAACCTGATTTTCCAGCAACACCGTTCTCTCAAAATACTGGAATTACACTTTTCGGCCCAATGTAAAGTTCTGGGTAAGAAATCTGCTCAGGATTAGAATTGAGCAACCTTTTATCGCCCAGCTGCTGAAACTGTGGAATTCCCCTTGCAATTTTACATATACTCAAGGACTGACCCCTCACCATTGATTTTTTCTCTGGTACGATCCTTCCTATGTTAGTGGTACTTGAGCTTTCCTTCCTCTTTATTCCCAAGACCTCTTTATAATCACCTAGGATTTCTATCCACCTACGATTCTATCGAATTAACTGTCAAATCCTACAAAACAGTAATTAAGTGATGATATATTAATACCTGATGAGGTCTCATATCTCCATATGGGGTTCAAGGCCGTCGTGCTGAAGCACTGACCCTTGACCTATGTTCATAGTATACCTACTATAACAAACAAGTTTTTGATCAACTTGATAGTGAGTGATGAGGTCCATTTTTATTGAGAATCCTATAGAATTTTATTAGCATCAATTAGAACCTCAAAAATGCACTGTTTGATGCGGTGTTATGAAAATCAGGAGGTATAGTGGCAACAGGCGCATACTGCCAGGACACCGATGGACCTCCTGATAGAATTTTTTTCTGAAAGATTAATTTAAAAAAATTCTGAATTTGCTCAAGAACTGAAGAACTGAAGAAGTTCCTACGTTTAAGACCTGACACCTTGCGTACCATCTTGGAAACTACTGTGATAAGAGCGTATATTTATGACCAGAAAAATTGTAGTTATTGGTCTTTTGCACATATAAAACTGGACCTAAAAATCCATTAATTATATTTCCACATAAAATAAAATAAAAATCATGTGTTCATAAAAGTTATTTCCATTTTATATCATTTAGTCTTCCAGTGGGCACCCTGTATTTTTATCAGTACACTCTTAGATAGAGTCAAAGTATTTTGCCAATACGAGTGTCTTCCTATTTATCTCAATCCATCTGGTCTGCATTGACAAGATCAACTTTTCCCTTTTCTCTTACCTTTTTTCCTTCTGCCTAGCGTAGTTCTCACAAATCAGATAATTTACCTTCTTTAACACTCAATATAAGACTACGACCTTAAGAGGTCGATGAAAGATGTAAATTTCATCAAATAGGAACGAGTATAACAACACACATTAGACTAGTGGGTGAGAGTGAACTAAGATTACCATCGGCGAGTGGCTTCAATTTCACCTTCACAGAATCAATGATTTTCTTTCCAGCTTATCGTAACAATTGAATTCTGTTCTCGAAACTGACATTTATTTCTGACTATCATGATGTGTTCAGGTAATTTATGAAAATTCACGGTTGGGAAATGCTAATGGAAAATTGTCATGTTGATACAATTAAAGAAGAAAATCAGCATGACAATTGGCAGTAAAATTCTCAAAATGCTAATCTATTTATTCATTTGATAATTGAATAACCAAATGAGACTCTTAAGACGATATAGACTATAAAAATTTCACTCTAATTACCTATAATGATACGTTATAATAATTATATTAGATAAAAATCATTTCACAAAGCTTTCTATTAAGAGTAATGATAATTTCTTTCAATGCTAAAAGGAAAGTGATAAAAAGTCGATCTTATCTACAGTGCGTCCATCTATGGGTGAGCTCAACAAACCGATTGTAAGTGAGACAAAAAAAAATTCTAATTTTTACTGATCTTAATAGGAAAGAGTTTTACGGTAAATTTTTTTTTGTCATTTTTTAATTGAAAATTAAATAGCAAAAAGTATTATTTTTAGGTATTTAATAATTTAATTATTTAATTGACGAAATAATATTTGAATGGTTGTTGCTTGTTTCCTAAAATCTGGTAGTCTATTATTAGTAGCATAAATCAGTTTATGGAGAATATGGGCTTGTTTTTAGTTAGAAAACGACTTGATAATCAAATTTTTTGGCTTTAAAACTTTTAAAGAAAAGGAGAATTTAAGAAAAGCAAGCAGAACACCATAGGATTGGCTCTTAGTAGAGCCCCATAGTTCAAATCCGTAAGTCCATATTGGTTTCTATAAGACATTGTATTAAAGAACCCTTCTGCCTATAGTAAGTTTATAACATTTACCTAGAAGTCAAATATTTATGTACCGCTTCCATGCCAATCTTTTTTTTAAGTTCATATTTAGATACCGAACTTTAGTGTTTTCCGTTATTTCAATACTATTAAGATATATAGGAGGACATGTTTCATGGCGGAGAGTAAAAGTTATGTGGACACATTTTTGTTCGTGAACTTTTATTCTTTAATACTGGTAAGCCAAAGTGCCATACTTTGGTGAAATTGGCAATCTTCAGAGGAGGACTCATTGGTAAACGAATAGTCAGGAACAGTTACAGAATGAGTTCAATTTAGTGGAGTAAATATTTTTACAAGATGTTTAGGAAATGTTTCGGTTTTATTTTGGGGCAGGTCTCCCAATGTTTCGGTGATTGATGTAGAAATATGGCAGAGGATATTTTTTACTAATCTGTTAATGAGCTTGGTAGATTGGGAGTAGCTCTGAGCTCTGGATGAAGGATATTTTTTTCGGAGAAGTAATGAGCAAGTTTATTTCTCAAAATCCCATTCTTCGGTACCTAACACAACTCGATACTTCTATTGGTAAATTGCATTTTTTTTAATAAATAGAAAAAAATTTTCAATGTAAAACAAGATAATAATAAAACGGAAAGCAATCTGGCAACAATGTGGGCTTGTACGTTAGTTCTTTTAGGATCGGACAATCCTATACAATCGTAATAAGTTAAGTTATACTTTTATAGTCCATTAAGAAAATGGAATAGGGAATTTTTTAATTTTTGTACTTTGAAAAATAAGTAACGACTTCATGAGGAGTATTCCTTATTAAGAGCACCAACTTATTGGTGGCATGAAATATTTTTAGAGGTCGAAAATGCAGCGGAAGACAAATCCCGCTCAAGGAGGACTTCAACATCGAAAGCTGATGTAAATTTGGAATAATTGAAAGCTTTAATGAGATCAAACCGTCAATTAATATTAAAGTTCAAAAAAAGAGAGTTTTAAGCATCAGATTGGACGCCGAACCGTGACAATGCCCCTTATCGCATGACCATTACCATCAAGATCAAGTTTGCATAGGAAAAAAGATTCTTGTATTTTCCCAGAACCTGTATTCACCTGATCTAAGCCCATGTGTTTTCATTTTTATACCTCAAAGATAAAAATCTCTTAAAAAGGTGCTATCGTGGTACTATCGATGATATCCAAATAAGTGCAACCAACAAGCTGAAGGTGATTTTACTTGAAGTAAAGTTTTTCACGGCAAAAGAAGGTTGCCTACTGAGCATGCACAGCAAATGGAGTTTGTTAAATTGATTATGGATCAACAACAAGTTGATAGCTTTGTTAATCGGCAAATTTGCCGCATTTGGGGTTCAGCAAATCCACGAATAATTGTTGAGGCATAAATGCATCCACATTTGTTATTGTTTGGTGCGGATTTTAGGTTAGAAGCATCATCGGCCATTGTTGTTCGAAAATGCAGTTGGTCAGGCAATAACAGTTAATGGTGCTCGCTATCGCATTCCTAAATTGTAACATATAATATGAATAGGGACAACATGTGGTTTCAAAAAAAAGGCACCACATGCCATACAGTCCGATAAACAACTCAATTACTGCATAAGTCAAATTCCTGGTCGTGTAATTTACCATTTTGGTTATTAATATTGGTTGGCCAGATCTTTTTTCTTTTGGGGGTTTTTTCAAGCCTAAAGGCTATGCCAACAAGCTCATAACCACCCACATATTGAAGGAGAAAATTGATTAATGAAATTCAGTTACATTTATCCAAAACGGTTGTAGAAAATTCCAGCAAAATAGTGCGTATGTGCCATAAAAAACGTGGTGGTCACCTTATACTGTATATTTTAGAAATTAATAAAAAATTAGCAATTTTTAATTGTAAATCTATGCAGGATATGGGACATCCTTTACTTTTACGCGGATAATATTGATTCAGAAAAACAAAACTAAAAATTGTTGCAAAAAAGAAAAATAAATTTCTCGTAGTAAACTTGTTGTTAGAAGTCACCTCTTAAAAAAAAACCCATTAAATTTTTAGGTTAGAATTTTTTTCTTATTACGATTAAAATTAATATGAACTAATTATGATATATAAAAATTGATTTAAAATAAAAATCTCAGATAAGTATTTAAAAATTTTGGGAAAAAACAACTATTACAAAAATGAATAAATTTAGGCTACTATATTTTTTGGACTAACCATTTAACCTACCATTTACCAGAGGATTTCTCTTTTAATTTATACAAAATACAATATAAAAGTGAATAGAATTTTTAATAATAATTTTACCAAGAAAGGATAACCTTGATGATTATAAATTTTATCTTTTTAGTCTTAGTTCCAAAAGGAAATTAGCCTTAAAAAAAATGGAAAAATGAATAAGAAATCATTTCAATTATATCCGAAAAATATTATAATACCACCAAAAGAATGTGTAAAATAGCAAAACCATAAAAATAGACTAAAGAGAAAAACAAATTAAAAAAAATACCATTTAACCATATTTATTAGAAATTCACACAACATTGAGAAGTGAATTAATTTTTAAAGATTTTCATAAACACAACACAGAAGAGTGATGATGATTGCCATGAAATATTAAGACTGCAACCTTAACGTGAAGGTTGTGTTCCGTTGAACGTGCTAGAAAATGGTGACAAATCGTGACAAATTTCCGACAGCTATTTCCCTGCAGGTGTTTTCATCCTTACATTATGTGTATAATGGCAGAGGGGTGTGACACCCCTTAATTGGTGGATGGATGATGGTGTATCGGCTTATGTACATTCCTCCTTTTTGCCAATCGGTTTGTCGGTAAGAATTTCTATAACACTAAAGAGAGTATGCAGAATTCTTATTGTTCACCTACTTTTCTATTATCGTCTGCCATTTTAACAAAAAAACAACTCCCTTTTTTCCTTTCTTCTTCTGGCACTTTCCTTTTTTTTTACTTTTAAAATTTTCTTCACCTTGTTAACGACTAACCGTGGTAACTCTAAAAATGTCTCAATTTAATTTTGGTATGTTCGCAAGATGTTCTCATTTTAATCTTTATTCCAACAAGGACGAAGGACTGATTACCTCATGGTTTTATTCACATGTGCTCTGAACTAACGTCTGTCGTACATTCTATATTATATCCTTTTACAAAGCGATTTGATTTTGTTTTTTTTTAGTTTCTTCAGTCAAAAACAGTGTGAAATGGAAAAATAACAAGAAGTTAAAAGGATTTACTTCATTTTGCATAATGGGGGACCGAACATGTGTCACGTGATTTTGCATCACACGTAGATGCATACATTATTCAAATATTTTTTTTGTATATGGCAGAGTAGGTATTCGTATGCCACTTAAGGTTTTTCTTGTTGCCATTTAAAGAAGAAGAAACTGGTTAGCTACTTGGCATTTTCCAGTTCCATTTCAAAGAGTCCAACTACAAAAATGGGAAAAGGTTATTTTAAGATCGAAGGGGGCACCTCTAGTTTCAAGATGGTTACAATGTAAGTTGAAGCAAGTGCCCTTAGTAAAAGCGTTAGTATTCACAAAAACAAACTGTACCAGATTCATCAGCAAGTCGGAAGTGCAACAGTAACTTTAAAGCTGCATTGAAGATGGTTGGAAAGAGGTGGGGGGGGGGGGGGGGGGGTTGGTGTACGGAGTCGTGTGCAGTTCTGTCGTCCGTCTATAAAGTAGGTACACGTGTGTTAAAAGTGAATTGGACTGTATCACATTTGTCGGCATCTACCAGCTGACAGTACACAAATGCATTACCCTTTATGGCACTACTTTCGTTTAGCGAATGTGAACAGTGCATTAGTTTTGTTGCTGCTACAACAAATGCTGCTATGCTTACTGGCAAAGTTGATGATGCTGACTGACAATGCTGACGTTGATACTGAAGATTCCCGGATGATGTTCGTGTTGCCCAATATGGTAAGTGGTGCAGATTCGTCTGGACTTTCCGTGATGAAGGAAAACGTTCGGAAAACAAAAGAAAAACAATTCGAGGCGAAAGGTTATTATTGCCTGTATACACGCGTTTGCCTATTCTCTATTTGGGCATCCACACTTTTTCTTTAGGTTTCCCTGCTATTAACCTCAAACTCCTGATATTTTAATAGAATGAAGGGGAAAGGCGGGGGGGGGGGTCAGATATTTTTCAGTTCGGTATTAACTGGCATTAGATTCAGGTTATGTGAATGAGGAAATTTTCGTATTCATATCGTATCACATCACATCATATCCTCTTGTATCGTAGTATCGTGCGCATTTAATTTGTGAAAATCACCATCGTAAACACGAAATACAAAAAAAAAATCTATTCTACGACAGTATCTGAAAAATATTTAGTATCTCTTGTTTGATTATGCTTCGTGCCAACTTTGAACTCAATGTTTCTATGCACATTAAAGAGGACAACTTGCTCATTATTATAGACTATTAGTTTGGATTATTAAAATTGGTTTCTGTTTATCATTTATTACGAGTATTTTCCAATTGTATTATTTACATTCTAATGATTATAATCATGCATGGAGATCTCTGTAAGAGTACTTTTGAAATGGTAAAAATTATGTATTTTCGATAATTCCATAATTGCGGTAAGATATTTTTCTTCTTCAAATTTTGTATAAATACTTTAATACTATAAAAAAATAATGTTTTATTTAAAATAAATTACTTTTCAAACTTTTTAGAGTATATTTTTGCTTCAAACTATATTTGAACAAATTATCCAATTTAAAGTTTGGAAAAAATAGTATTTTAGTAAAAAATATTTTTTAGATATATAAAATTATTAATAATGTTTTCAAAGTAAAAATAATGCCATTTAAAAATATAGAAAATATTTTTATTAAATACTAAAATTAAAGGTTTTGAAAAATATTTTTTGGCAGAACTAAGACCAACAGATTCATTAACAACAAAGCCATAAGAACGTACAAGAAATAGACGATGCCGTAAACGATTTGACTGTTTGCATACAGAACTCAATCACTAACGCCCACATAACTCATAACAAACCAACCATACGAGAACATGACTATAATCTTCCGCAAAAAATTCGCAGCTTGATAAGCGAGAATCGTCGAGCCAGGGCCCAGTGGCAACGTTCAAGAATGCCAAATGAGAAGAAAAAACTGAACCAACTACAACGAGTACTGAAACAAGTAATAATTAATTGTAATAACGAATGATTTACTGAATACACAGAATCACTAACAACTAATAAGCCACTCTGAACAGCTACCCGACGAATTCTCAAATACAAAACAGCTACACACCCGCTCCGGAATACCGACGGAACCTGCGCAAAAACGGATAAACAGAAAGCCGACATCTTCGGCAAACACTTAGAAAACATCTTTAAACCTCACGAAGATGTCCAAGACATTCTGCATGACGAACAAATATTCCGACAAATATCAACTCAGTTGCCCATAAGTCCACCTCCTAAGTTTTTCACTCCTTCCGAAGTTAAATTCACAATAGAACACCTTTCCAATAAAAAAGCCCCAGGATATGACCTAATAACTTCAGAAATCCTGAAGCAAATTTCCAAAAAAACTCTCGTCCTTATAACCTATTCTATATTTATAATAGTATCCTCCGTACATCATTTTTTCCTTCCCTGTGAAAGTTTTCCATAATTAAGATGATCCCAAAACCCAATAAGCCCAAAAACCTTCTTACCTCATATAGACCTTTGGGCCTCCTTCCCATGTTATCAAAAATCTTAGAAAAATTAATCCTAAAACGCCTTTATCCCAGTTTTGAAACCGAGGGTATCATTCCCAGCATCAGTTTGGATTTCAACCTGAGCATTCCACTATCCAGCAGTGTCATCGCGTAGTCGACTACATAGCGTGTTCGCTAGAGCGAGGGCCTGCACTAGATTGCAGAATGGCAAGGCACCAGGACCGAGCGGTATACCCAACATCGCACTGAAGAGTGCAATTGCCGCCAGGCCAGACTTGTTCATAAGCATGTACGACGCAAGCCTGCGACAAGGCGTATTTCCGAACCGATGGAAGCAACAAAGATTGGTTCTTATCCCAAAAGGGAAGAAACCACTGGACGAGCCAGCTTCCTACCGTCCACTTTGCATGCTGGATTCGGGCGGGAAAAACTTGGAGCGGATAGTGGCCGACAGATTGGAGCCATACATCGATCCTCAACTTTCCGAATTTCCATTCGGATTCAGGAACGCGAAATCGACCATCGACGCGTTGGAACTCGTTACGAACATTGCAAAGGAAGCCATCTCAGGAAAGAGATGGAAAGGCGGTTCTAAAAAGTATTGCCTCATTGTCACCCTGGACATCAAGAACGCGTTTAACTCGGCCCGCTGGGATCGAATCTTGGAGGTCCTTGAGAACATGGGGGTGCCCTACTACCTACGGAGGATGGTCAGATCATATTTCAGTAGAGTATGGGGTCACGGGAGGGGTACCTCAGGGCTCTGTACTGTGGCCACTCTTGTGGAACGTCATGTACGACGGCCTACTCCATCTGCAATTACCGACGAACACAATACTCGTGGCCTTCGCGGACGACGTAGCGGTTGTCTTGGTAGCCAAACACCTAGAGGAACTGGAAGCCGCATTCTCCACCACCATCCGGAGCATAAGACAGTGGATGACATCGGCAGACCTGTCTTTGGCGGAACATAAGACCGAGGCACTCCTTGTGAGTAGCCAGAAGAAAATGGAGACCATCACCATAAGAGTAGGCGATCACGACATCCGGTCGCTACCCTACATCCGGTATCTAGGAGTGGTCTTGGATGCCAGACTCAACTACAAGGAGCACATCTCCGGCGTCAGCAGGAAGGCATCAGCAGTACAAGACGCACTTTCGCGGATAATGCCCAATATTGGAGGCCCCAGGCAAATCCGAAGGCGACTACTGGCAACAGTGGTTACCTCCGTCCTGCTATACGGAGCACCAGTGTGGGCGAAATCGCTAGAGCTAACAACATACCGCAAGACAATGACAGAGTTGCGTCAGCATACCGAACGGTATCACACGATGCGGTCAACATCGTGGCATCATGCCCACACATCGACATCCTGGCAGGATAGCGGGAACGGCAACATCGTAGGAAGAAGGAAGAGCGGCGAAAGGTTCTCTGTGAAGAGGAGAGACCCGAGAGTCTTCGCCTCTGGCAAGAGAGATGGGCCAACTCGACGAAGGGTCGGTGGACTCATCGGCTGATCCCACATGTTACCAAATGGGTCACTCGCCTGCACGGGGAAGTCGGGTGTTACATCACCCAACTCTTGACTGGGCATGGATGCTTTCGGGCATACTTGAACAGATTCAAGAGAACTGACTCCCCAAACTGTCATCATTGCCGCGATGTGATCGAAGACGCAAAACATGTGTTCTTCCAGTGCCCCCTCTACGAGGAGACGCGGGTGGAGCTGGAGAGAAATCTGGACCGTTCCATCAGTCCAGAAAATATAGTGGAGTGCATGCTGAAGAGCCAATCGGCTTGGAACAGAATTGCAGAGTACGTGGAATCCATTATCAAGGATCTCCACACAACGTACGAAGTATAGGCCGCGAGGCGTCATAATATCGGGACAGCAGTAGCGTCAAACAAGAACGCCCCGGCGAAGTAGTATTTACAAAGAGTGCCGCCGGGGAACCATCGTTCCGGGAGCAAGATCAGAGGTGCAGGTTAGGTTTTAGCGAGGTAAAAATCCCGCATAACTCACCTTTTGAAGGTTTCCCCCTGTACCTCATTAATCTAAACAGAAAAAAAAGCAAAAGGAATACTGCCCAGGCGTGTTTCTTGACATTTCGCATGCTTTCGACAGTGTATGGCACCCTGGAATGCTTTGGAAGTTGAAGCGAGTCCTACCCGCTGGTTATTTCCACATCCTTAAATCTTATCTTTCAGACTGATATTTTCATGTAGCTGAAAATATTGAGTACTCTGACATTTATCCAATTTCCGCCGGTGTCCCTCAAGGAAGTATCCTAGGTCCTATCCTTTCCTAACCGCACCATATGCTGACGATACAGCCATTCTGACAAATCACAAAGATCCTTCCACAGCCATTAGTATCCTACAGAACCATATCCAACTCCTTAGAAACTTGGTTCAAAAGGTGAAGAGTGAAGGTAAATGAGCAAAAATCTGCTCATGTAACTTTCACACTCAGCCGAGAACAAATTCCCGACATAACCCTTCACGGCAGTATTATTCCACAAAAAAATAGCGTACGTTACCTTGGACTTATATTCGACAAACGGTTAACCTGGACCCTTCATACGAAAACTAAAAGACGTGAACTTAAGGGACGATACAATACGGTTCTGAAACTAATATGGACATATGGTCTAGAACTTTGGGGTTTGACTAAGCATTCCAACTCCTTTCCAATCCAATCCCTACAATCCCGAATCCTTCGGAAAGCGAAACGCTTAAAACGGCGATGGCCGAGAGATTCTCTAAAATTATAAAATAAAATGACCCTGTTCTAGAGGTAACATCGATGGGTGTTTTCTTCCACATGTCCTCATGTCCATGTATATTCCCGTAAAAAAACCTGCTTCTTACTAGCATAAGTACGAGGGTCGTTCAATAAGTCCTTAGAAAATCCGAGAAATTGCGCTCGTAGTGTCTGTAAAGATTTTTTTTTGTAAGTAGCATTATTATCGACACATTTCAGCTCGATCCATAGCGTAGGTCAATTTCTATCGTCGATTAAAGTTAACGACATTTATTTGTGCATAACAATGGAAAAAAGCGAGCTTAGGGCTGTCATCAAACATCTCCATTTGAAAGGCTTAAGCCCGAAAGAAATCAAAGCCGAGTTGGATGGAGTTCATGGCACATCTGCACCTGTGTTTGCGATGGTTTACAATTGGGTTAATGAATTTAAACGTGGCCGTTCATCCACAAAAGATGAACATCGTTCAGGACGCCCAGTTGAGGTATCTACTCCTGAAATCATCGACAAAATCCACGATCTGATTTTGAACGATCGGCGAATTAAAGTGCGCGAATTAGTTGCGGCCACGGGCATATCACAAGGTACAGTCGCTTCAATTTTGCATAAAAAATTGTCTGTGAAAAAATTTCGGCAAGATGGGTGCGCCCTTTGCTCTCAAAGGAAAAAAGCGCAATCGTGTAGTGGACTCTGAGGCTATGTTGGCACTCTTTCATCGCAATCCTGCCGAATTCCTTCGTCGATATGTCCCTGTGGACGAAACGTGGATTTTTAAGGGTGAACGGGCTCCGAAAAAGGCAAAAAGTGTGCCATCGGCCGGCAAGGTGATGGCCACGGTCTTTTGGGATTCGCAGGGCATCATTTTTATCGACTACTTGGAAAAAGGAAAAACAATAACAGGAGCGTATTACGCGTCGTTATCGCAACGGCTGAGCGAGGAAATCAAAGAGAAACGCCCCCATCTGAAGAAGAAAAAAATCCTCTTGCATCAGGACAATGCGCGTGTGCACACCTGCGCTGTTTCCATGGCCAAAATTGTGGAATTGAGAATGGAATTGTTGCGTCATCCCGCTTATTCATCAGATTTGGCCCCGAGTGACTATTTTCTTTTCCACAATCTGAAGAAATGGCTTGGCGGATGACGGTTCACTTCTTTCGAGGACGTCATTGCTCAAACGGATAAGTATTTTGCACAAAAAATAAAAAAATAAAATTTTTTTTTTTAAAAACCGGAGATTATGTTGAAAAATAAAAATTTTTTTTTAAAAAAACAATTTTTTTCCATATTTTTCTAAGGACTTATTGAACGACCCTCGTTCAGTTGTACATAACATTTATAATAAAAAAAAACCATTTCTTGGAGAATCTTTTTTCGATGAGGCAAAACATGGCAGACACATTTGGGCTGTTTGCCAATATAATCTTTTTCTGCGATGAGTAATTTTTTTAAGTCAATTAAAAAAGGACTTAAATTTTATAATAAAGTTCAAAAACCCTTTTTAAAGAGAACATGTTAGTTTGGCCAGCGTACACTCTAAAAAGGAATTTTTTTAATTTTCATTTAATTTTTTCTTTGGAATTAATTGAATTACTTTGAATATTATTTAAGGTATTTAAAGGATCTTTTTAAATTTCCTTTATTATTTATTTAATGCAAATTCTTTTAAAAATTATATTGTAATTAAAATAAATAAAAAATTGGTAGTTTTCCAGAAAGCTTTTCTTGATCCTTTTGCATTTTCTACTATTGAACAAATTTTAAACAGATTTTAATAATTAATTTTAAATGATTATGAATAAAATTATTTAACTTTAAAAACTTTCCAAAATACATTATTAACTAAAATGACTATTAAAAGTCTCCCATTTCATGATGACTTATTTGAAATGAAATTGCCGCAAATAATTACGTGTATATATACATTATCGTGGATAGCGTTTAATCCTGAATTATTGTATGTTATATGAAAATGAGTAAAATTAGAATTTATACGAATTTGCAACAACACACATAATATTTACCAAAGGATAATATATGAATGAGGATGAAGATAATGGTTGACATCAACCCTTCCATACTTTGGTCGTAGTTGTTATATTGTGGAAAATGCTTTAATACCGAACTTTTTAGATCGTACATAGGAGTCCGTTTTAATACACAGTTTTTGGTTAACCTAATTATTTGTATGTTGCTGGTAAAATTTAATTATTTAACCAAAAATTCAATTCGATTGTTTAGCTGTAAACACATTTGCAAATATGTTCGCCACAAATCAGAATCGAATTTTATCCTGTCAATAAGAGATTTAAATGTAATTTGATCGAAAATTTTCAATTCACTTTATATAATATGGACAAACTTCTATGTATATCTGATGACAAAATTAATATATTCATATTACTATATCTATTGGAATTGTAAATTCAGTTTTAATTAAATATCAATGAAATTTGGTTTGATATTAAACAAAATTAAGCCATTGTATTTTGTTTGATTATTCATTTTGTAATACGGAAAGTAGAATTGTACCATTTTATAGTTATTTATTTAAATATATTATTTAAGATATAATTTGTTTTAAGTAAAACTTGCCAATTTTAATAAAGTTTTATTAACAAATTCTACGAGGGTCGTTCAATAAGTCATTAGAAAAAGATGGAAAGCAGCTGTTATTGTTTGGCTAATCTCCTTTTAGCTCTATATACTTTCCCAACCGTTTTTCCAAAATTTTTATCCCGTCCAAAAAATAGGATTTCGGAAGTTCTGCAAAATACTCATCCGTTTGAGCAATGACGTCCTCGTTGGAAGTGAACCGTCGTCCGCCAAGCCATTTCTTCAGATTGGGGAAAAGGAAATAGTCACTCGGGGTCAAATCTGGTGAATAAGCGGGATGCTGCAACAATTCCATTCTCAATTCCACAATTTTGGCCATGGAAACAGCGCAGGTGTGCACACGCGCATTGTCCTGATGCAAGGGGATTTTTTTCTTCTTCAGATGGGGGCGTTTCTCTTTGATTTTCTTGCTCAACCGTTGCAATAACGACGCGTAATACGCTCCTGTTATTGTTTTTCCTTTTTCCAAGTAGTCGATAAAAATGATGCCCTGCGAATCCCAAAAAACCGTGGCCATCACCTTGCCGGCCGATGGCACAGTTTTTGCCTTCTTCCGGCCCCTGCACCCTTGAAAATCCACTGTGATGACTGTCTCTTCATTTCTGGAGTGTAGTAGTATATCCAGGTTTCATCCACAGTGACATATCGACGAAGGAATTCGGCAGGATTGCGATGAAAGAGTGCCAACATAGCCTCAGAGTCCACTACACGATTGCGCTTATTCTCCTCTGACAGCAAACGCGGCACCCATCTTGCCGAAATTTTTTCACAGACAATTTTTTATGCAAAATTGAAGCGACTGTACCTTGTGATATGCCTGTGGCCTCAACTAATTCGCGCACTTTAATTCGCCGATCGTTCAAAATCAGATCGTGGATTTTGTCGATAATTTCAGGAGTAGACACCTCAACTGGGCGTCCTGAACGATGTTCATCTTTTGTGGATGAACGGCCACGTTTAAATTCATTCACCCAATTGTAAACCATCGCAAACACAGGTGCAGATGTGCCATGAACTGCATCCAACTCGGCTTTGATTTCTTTCGGGCTTAAGCCTTTCAAGTGGAGATGTTTGATGACAGCCCTAAACTCGCTTTTTTCCATTGTTATGCACAAATAAATCGACGATAGAAATTGACCTACGCTGTGGATCGAGCTGAAATTTTGACAGCTTTCCTGTCGATAATTCGACTTGCAACAAAAAAATCTTTACCGATACTTCAAGCGCAATTCTTGGATTTTCTAAGGACTAATTGAACGCTCGTCGTAGTATAGCAACGCTTTAAGAGGAAATCAGATAGAGCGTCATTCTCAAGTAATTTTGTTTGTTTTAAGAGGAAAATCAGAATGAGCGTCATTCTCAAGTAATTTTGTTTCAGTGTTGAGGCTTATTTCTTACTGGGTGCACAAAAAATAACTGCGGATAAGCCATTGTATTAGTAAATCGTGATTGTCGGGGGGGGGGGGGGGGGGTTATTTTTTTATAGTAAGGTGGAAGTCATCGAAAGGCAAAGTGTGGTACTTTAATCCACTAAAACCACCTTACTTAGTTACATTTCTATGTCTCCCAACGGAACTGCTATCAGGCATTTATTCTTGCGGCAGGGATTAATCGAAATCACTAGTCTTGTATCGATATCACCACTCTGGCGTCTCGAAACGTCCTCGAGTTAGGGGTTTGCCAGCACACTTTTGAGCGGCTTCTTTTTTCACATTGAATCGGGTGCTGTAAAAAAACACGTGCTCAGTGCTCTCCCTTCACATGAAGGGTATACTGGGCTGGAATCGACTTTAAAGAGGTATTGGTAAGCCCGGAAAATTCCGTGTCCCGTAAAATATTGGGAAATGTAGTAACCACCATCACAATTTCGTCAATGTGGCTGAGACAATGCCTCTATCTGCCATTGGAGGCATTATCCCAACGATTTTGCCACCTCCTCTTGGGCTCATTTCTCCAGAGGTACAGCCTTTGCCGCTCATCTGACAGTATTTCGATTGGTATCATTCCGGTTATAACTCAAATAGCCTCGTATGACACCGTTCGGAATACGCAGACCGCCCTCAATGCACTCCCACGTATGTAGGTTACTCTAATCAACCCGTCCGTCTTATTAGGTTCCGTATGTAGCAGGATTGACTCGATCACGGTCGCCAACCGGGTCCTATTCCTCTGTCTGGGCTCGAAAAACTACAGCATTAGGCGCGCCAGTGCTATTATTATCCCTGTAGCCTTCCCACCAACGTATAATAGGTGTTCGTAAAACCTCAGGCTCGCATCAATCATCACCCCTGGGTACTTTAGAAATGGTCCCGAGATCACCTCACATTCGCCAATCCTAATAATGATCTTCTCTTCCTATCCGTGATAAGGACTGCCTCTGCCTTGTGGTCTGTATGACTAAAACCCAACTTCAAACTGAAGCAACAGTCTGTCTGAGTTGCATTTTCGTCTGAAGGTGTCAGAGGCTCGTATTTCTTTCAAAATAAAGAAATTAAATCTTTATCGCCAATTTTGAGCAAGATCACTGTTTTTTGTGCTACAAGCTACATAAAAGGATAAATTCCGGCTTTATTGGGCAAAAAACTTCCAGGACACATAATTTCCAGATTTGTTACTGTCAATTGGTCATCAAGATCGTGCCATTTAATACCAATAGACCTTTTTTTGTAATTTACTTGGATCGTGCCATTTAATGCCAATAGACTTTTTTTGTATGTTATAAAACTTTACTTTCCAAAGGGTATATTGGATAAACCGCCAATTTCGTAAGTAATGTAATGTGTTAATCGTACTTAAAAATGAATAGAAATTGTAATTTTTTTTCATGATTTTTTATATATTCTTATAAATTGTATAAGATTACATTTATTTTCATTGAAAAAATTAAATTATTTCAAACTCCTACACTTCGAACACATTTGATATCAATCTCAAAAATCTGATATTGAAAATTGATTGTCATAAAAAAATATGGTGTGATTATTAAGAAAAAATTTAATTATAATAAAGTTAGGCATATTTTCGAGGTAAATAATTTCAATTTAAAATTTTTAATAAAGCTAAATATTACTAAATTGTATATTGGAAAAGCTAGGCCCATTCATGTTAAAAAAAGGGTTCCATTCGAAATTAATACCATATGAATAGTGGCAGTTCACTCAGGGTGGCCATTTAATCAAACTGTGCCATTTTTTTTTTATTTTTAAAAAAATCTATTTTGATATTTCAATTTTGATTGATTTTTTTACATTTAATTTATTTTTCCTATTCGATTCTAATCACGGTTGGTGGGCAATTTTTAATAGAAAAAAAACGATATTTTCTTTAATAAAAAAATTGAGAATTTTGTTATTTTTTTACGTGTGAAAATTTTTTTTTTTAATTTATTAATCATTTTTAAAAGAGAAAAAAAAACCATTTTTTATTTTGTCAATAATAATATTATTTAATAAGAATTTTTTTTGAAAAGGTATTTTTAGTGCAAAGCTTGTGATTTTCTATAAAAACTTTTTTTTTTTTTACATTATTTTGGTAAGTTTGTGATTTTTTTAGAAGTAAATATATCCATTTTCAAGTATGTACGTATAAAAGGTCTTTGAAATAATAGTAATCTGACGATTCATAAGGTTAAGTAACGCCACGACCATGAGGCTCTTTGGGGACTTCATGTTTCGTTTAAGTTGGCATTGCCAGAGAGAATGAAACTCTTCGATTATTAGTTGGAAAGAAAGGTTACAAATATATTAAAGTATATTTATTTGTTAAAAAAGGTTAATAAAAAGGTCCTAAAAAAGGAGTCCCCTCTGGTGCTTTTCTATTTGGTGGCATCCTATTACATGTACAATAAGTTGGCATTGCCAGATACCTTACGTGTCTGGTGGAACGTATGTGTAAGTTGGCCAGATCCATTAAAAGTGGTTAAATTTTATATACAATAAATTATTAGAGTTTTCTGTAATATTAGAGAGATTCAGGAGCTCCACAATGGAAGAAGTCGTATTTGAAAAGAAATGTTTAGGTTAAGTGGCATTTATTTTTAATATTGGGAATGGTGAGTTGAAAGCCACAGGAATGACACAAAAAATGGGGTTGATTATCGAAGATAGAATTATGAGTACTGGTAGTATGACCCATCTGTATTCTGAAAAGCTTTCTTGCCCAGAACTTTGGAATGGTTGTTGAGTAGACTAGTTTTTCGACATTTGGCCATTTTATTAGCAGTCTGAAGGAATTAAGGATTGAGTTAGAACAGGACTGTGGAGAGCTTCCTTCCTTCTTGCCATCAATCTATCAGCCCATTTACACGTATAAACTAGAATTTCAATCAAATGCAATTCGACATTCCTGTTGTTACACAAATTGAATATCGGATAATTTGATGATGTCCCAAAATAGTTTTGAAGGCTAAATAACTATTAATAAATTGTATTCTCAACTTTCACCCTAATTGCCTATAATACAATAGCTTTCTATGAAAATGAGAGATTTTAAAATAAAGTATTCTATGGCATAGTTAACGGGGCATTGTGCCAATAAGCTGGATGACATCAAATTAGAGTATATGGTTTTTAACAGCTGCATTCGTGAACATTATTTATTTGTATGTAAGATCTCTTATATGTGTGCTGAGGGCTACTCTTTAGCGTCATGACTATGAGACCATTTGGCGGCTTCATTTTCTGTGTAGAATTCTTTCCAAACAAAATTGGTCTGTATTGAGTAGCGTAGAATAGTGAGCATTTTTTTTCAGATTTAATGAAGCAAATAAGTATATTGTAATAGATTAAAGAAAAACCTTCAAAATGCAGTTTTTGGATTTCCATGATCTTTACAATTGGAGAAATCCTGTTCGTAAAATAATTTTCGGTCACGTGGCATTTATAAAATTCTCTAGAATGTAAATACTTTGAAAAAAATAAGTGCCTCTGTATTAAAAATACTTTTAAAAAAGTTTCTTTAAAGTTTAAAAATTATACAAAACAAAATTGAGATTTCCTGTGACAGCCTTAAACTTTGTTGGCAACGCACATCTCAACGAAACTTTGTTTGAGTTTCTTTTTGATTTTGCTGCATTTGGCAACAATGCAAATTAAGAAAAAAATTGCAATAATTTAATACAGAAAAGATGGCCCTTACATTGTTCCATACAAACTTTAGGTCAATGGCCAGTAAGAGACGTGACAGCTTAGCTCTCTCCCACAAGAGTGGTCAGTGCACCCCACCGTTTATTGTTCTTCTCTTTTCTATTATCCCTTATCGTGGGTTGTCACCTTCTGTTGTTGCCTACTTTTCTCTCCTTTGTTGAGGGAGAAAAAAAATAAATATTTTTATTACTTATTTCCTCTTCCCCATCCTTAGAGAACTTAATACCACCAAGTAAAATATTGCATTTTCTGGCATGCCTTTTTTTTGTTATGCGGGTGGGTGAAGGGGTACTATTACCGCAACCTTTATATCCCCCATCGCTTTCGCACGCTAGCAAGCAACCATCCAAACAGCAGTGAATAAGTGCCTTAAAATTGTAGTAATAGTGCCTTTATACCCAAGCATGCCAACTCCAACTGAAAAGGATAGTACTCCTCTAGAAAATCACATTCGTTAACTGGCTTTTTCTTTGTTATTTTTTTTGCTCCACTGCCAACATACACAAATATTAACAAATTTAAAAGATTTTCTTTAATATTTTATTTAATAACAAATTTTGATTTAAGATTTTGTTTTTATCAAAACTTATTTTGATATTTTATATTTGAAGGTTTTTTTTTTATTTTTATCTCCTCTGTTGGCACTTCATTTTGAGTTCACTCCTTCGGTGGTCCCTTAACCAAATTTTTATTCCTTATTTCCTCTTCCGCACGCATTTAAATTTTTTTAAATTTTTATTTTCGATTGAATGGTTTTTTGTTTTGTCCTCTCGCCTCCCTTGAAGAACTTCACGCCTTCTGGTGTCTCCAACTAAAATTTTTCATTTTCTGGCATGCTTTTTTTGTTATGTGGGCGGGTATAGGGGTACTATTAATGCAATCTTAAAACCCCCCATCGCTTTTGCCTCCAGAAATTCACATTCGTTAGCTGGCTTTTCCTATGTCCTCCCCCCCCCTCCCCCTCTTTAAAAACCCAGACTTTCTTAATATTTTATTTAATAACAAATTTTGATTTAAATAATTTTTTCCTCAAAACTTATTTTGATATTTTTTTTTTGTTTTTTTTTTTATTTTTCTTTTTCGACAAAACGACTTTTTGAATAAAAATAACACCAATTTTGCTACAATTTTTTTAAAAATGAAATATGATTATTAGAATTTTTTATGCTAGTAAAGCTATTTTGATTTAAAAATGCTCATAGCTGAGCAAAATATCTATTCTGAAAAAATTTGATCTTTTAAAAAAAAATTATGATTTTCTAAAGAAATTTTTGACGGTAGTTTTTTTTTAAAGTTCATAAAAATAATATAAATTTTATTACATAAAAATATGCCGTTTTTTAACCCTAAAAATTTTCTATACTGTATAAGGTAATTTAAACAATATATTAAAAATAATGGCTGTACCCAACCAAAAAAAAAAAGTGAATATACGCAAAGGTAGCCTATATACCCGATGGACATGTAGTAACTCGGAATGAATCCATTGATTTACTACCAAGTCACGTGCATCGAAGTAATACATAAAAATATTGCTAAAAATCAGTAAATTGTTGATAAACAAGTCACGCTACAAAATGTTGCATGTCGCAAAATTGGATATTTTTAAATTCGAATGCAATTTTTTTACCTGTTGAACCTATGCGTGCACATGTTGCAAGAATCGTACTGTATCAAAAAATAGGTTCCAAATCAATCAGTTAAACAAGAAATCATTTCGATAGTTTAAAAAACGTCAAAAGTTAAAAATCAAAGTACAAAAAAACGCATTTCATAAATGTTCAATTGTAAGCACAATTCAATTTTTGTCATAATTCCCAGTTTATTTTTTCTTCTTCTTTTCATCGAACCGCAGATACTCTTAGTAGAGCTGCTGTACGTTCTGTTCAAATGGAATTCCATAAAATCGTAATTCTATCATCGGAAAAAATTTCGAAAATGATTTCATGACATTTAATTAATAATGAAAAATTGATTATTGATTCATGACATCATCTCAGATACAACTTATGTAAAATTCATCATCGAATTTATATTATAAATGAGAAAATATTCCACCGTGTGTGCAGATAACATTTGTGAAAATGAACTTCACTAAAGTTTTGTTAAATATTCAACATTTGAACTTATCATTTTTTTTGGTAGAGATCTCAACAACAAAAAAACCCCAGAATGAATAAAATAAGAGAGATATGAAAAAATAATGTTAAAATTCCTTATCGATGAATACCGATTAGTGATGACCGGTGGACAGTAGTTGGATAGTTGCCCATCTTCAATTGTGTACACCCAATCATATAATAACCACAAGTCAATTCAGATAATGTCATGAATGCCATACGATTTCCATAGAATCTAGCCTCGTATTAGCATAAAATATTTCGACGAATTCCTCCTCATCCTTTGCGTATTATATGAACTCGTAGTCAGCAGAGGGGAGTCGACGGAACAGAGGAGGTAGTCAACTTTGTCAATGATACGTGCTGGAATATGTTATCACGTTTTGGAATTTCAGTCTTTCCAATGTTCGATTCGTGGAAGGGCTGAAATTTTTCACATTCGTCTAACGTTCTTTTGCCTCTTGACTTTGGGGTACTTTAAATTCCCACACTTTTGCGGTTCACATATTTCTCTCCGTTACTGAGGGTGAAATTCATCTGATCTGCCACATTACAATGCGGCTTTTACTTTTCTAGCTCTAGAATTTTCGAATCTAGAAGAAAGTACAAGTTTGAGAGAAATCTCAGAATTGAATCAAAAGACTGGTTGGCATACGATCATACATATTCGAGAGTGAATAATGTTGCAGAAAATATTTTTCCAATTCGAATAAAAATTTCCAATCGTGACATGCAAAAAAAAAAAATATAGAATTTCAAACATTTCGCTTGAATAAACTTGGACAGTCTATGTTTCATCGTTTTTTTTTTAAACTTTTTCACTCGATTTCATTCTCTCTGAAAGTTTTATTTAAATAAAGTCAATGAAAAAGTTTAAAAAACTATTCATCTTTTACCAATGAATTTTTATAGAATTTATCATCGTTATTTGCTTGATAATATTTGTTACGACTTTTATCGATTTGAAAGTGAAACTATGATGATGATGAGGTTAAAAATTTCTACTCTTTTAGAATTTTCCCATTGATCCAATTTGGAGTTTTCTTTTCAAATGAAAAAAAAAAATATTGTAATTTCAATTTTTTCTTTTATAAAATACCATTTGGAGCAGAATAATTTTCTAGGCCGTTCAATTAATTTTTTCGTTTGGAAGAAAATGAAAATTGAAAAAGCATTTTTACTTTTAATTAATTTTTTATTTTTTATTTTCCTTATTTATTTAAGTAATTAGAAAATATAAAATAGAGAGATTTTATGGAAATTTGAAATTTTTTCGATTCACTATTCTTTAGCAGTGATTCTCAAACTTTTGTCTCTTACCAGTCGAGTCGTACTCTCAGTCAAGTCACGTACCGCGGCGTACCTTGTTTTAAATTGAGTTTATGGTTTTGGTCTACAAAAATTTTGAATTTTTTTTTTAACAACATTATTTTTAGACTATTATAAAAGCCAAATAAATTGTTATGTGAATCTTTTCAACTATCTGGAAAAATATTTTTTTGTATCTTTTTTAAACTTAATAGACAGAATTTTTAATAGACAGAATTATCCATTTTGGAGTTATTTAAAATGAATAGCTCCATTATCTGATAATTATTCAGCAACTATATTATTTAAGTTAAAATTTATTTAGTCTAAAACTTGCCATTTTATATTATAGATCAATAAAATTAGTAAATAATTTTACTATTAATAATGTTAAACAATTGTAAAAAGTTTTTTTTTGCCATTGCCATATTTCGCACTTTATTTTATTGAACTTTTTTTGCCATTGCCATATTTCGCACTTTATTTTATTTTATAATTATAGTATATTGGTGTCTGTAAATATATAAATGACTATAAAAAAATTCATAGTATTTGTTTGAAAATGAAGAAAAATATAATATTTTCGTCTATTCTGACGCATTGTAACCGACTTTTTTTTAATTTAAACTTAAAGAATTCAATTCATTCTATTTGTGGTTTTAACGAAATATTTCCAAAAGATAAACAATACAACAAATTTTGTCTTTGTTGTTTGAAATATTTGCAGAGCGTGTAATTTTAAAATTTCGCGATGTCAATTGACCTCCAAGATTGTGCATATTAGTACGATGTTATTCGCCCTCTAAAACTAAAGGGCCAATAAGAGTGTTAACAGAACTGTAAAATAATGAATTTTAACAGGTCAGCTGACTAGATCCAGATACTGTCACGTATCTCAGTCTATACCATAGCTCCCTAACCAACGATTTATCACACAACTCTCTAGCTTGGTCCACTTCATGTATGGAAAATTATCTTCTGCTCTCATTTTCTCTTTCTTCCTCTTCATATTCTTCATCTTCTTCATCATCTTCATCGTCGTCATTTTCTTCATCTTCTTCATCTTCTTCGTCTTCTTCATCTTCTTCTACTTTTCTAACTTTTTCAAATACTTAATATTCTTCATTTTCTTCATCTTCTTTATTTTTATCTTCTTTATCTTCTTTATCTTCTTTATCTTCTTTATCTTCTTTATCTTCTTCATCTTCTTCATCTTTTTATTCTTCTTCATCTTCTTCATCTTCTTTATTTTTTCATGCTCTTTATCTTCTTCATCTTCTTCATCTTCTTCGTCTTCTTCATCTTCTTCTATTTTTCTAACTTCTTCATATACTTAATATTCTTCATCTTCTTCATCTTCTTTATTTTTATCTTCTTGATCTTCTTGATCTTCTTTATTTTCTTTATCTTCTTCATCTTCTTCATCTTTTTCATCTTCTTTTTTTTCATGTTCTTTATCTTCTTCATCTTCTCCATCCTCTTCGTCTTCTTCATCTTCTTCTACTTTTCTACCTTCTTCATATACTTAATATTCTTCAACTTCTTCATCTTCTTCATCTTCTTCATCTTCTTTATTTTTATCTTCTTGATCTTCTTGATCTTCTTTATCTTCTTTATCTTCTTCATCTTCTTCGTGTTCTATATGTTTTTCATCTTTTACATCTTCTTCATCTTTTTCAGTTTTTTTATCTTCTTCATCCTATTTATTTTCTTCATTTTCCTCATGTTCTCCTACTTTTTTAACTTCTTCATCTTCTTCATCTTCTTCATCTTCTTCATCTTCTTCATCTTATTCATCTTCTTCAACTTTTTCATCTTCTTTATTTTTTCATGTTCTTTATCTTCTTCATCTTCTTCATCTTCTTCGTTTTCTCATTCTTTTTCATCATTTATATCTTCTTTATCTTCTTCATTTTTCTCATTTTTTACTTTTTTAACTTCTTCATCTTTTTCTACTTCTTCATCTTATTCATCATCTTTATCTTCTTCGTCTTCTTCAACTTCTAAAACTTCTCCATCTTCTTCATCTTCTTCTACTTCTTCATTTTCTTCACCTTCGTTACCTTCTTCATCTTCCTTAGCTTCTCCAACTCATCTTCTTTATCATCTTCACCACCTTTACTTCTTCAGCTTCTTCATCTTCTTCTTGTTCTTCATCTTCTTCATTTTCTAACAATCAATCTTCCGTTAACTCCTGTGATAAGGAGCTTCAACCAAACACATTTGTGCAACTACCTGGACCCGCCTACAACCAGCTCCATCCATTACAGGAAGGTCCGTTTGCTTACAGTCGATAACCAGCTGCAAGCTAGTTACCCTAACTATTGGTAGCAAAACCTACCTAAAAATCTCCTATGATCTGCAGTGATAGTACCCAGAATTCTGAATAACTACAACCACCCACGTTTCAGCCAAAGGCTCCTCAATTCGGCCGCACACGGCGGACGAATCACCGTGGGGCTCCTGACCTCCGTGGTAGCAGTTAGTACTGCTTTTAAGACTACCTGGTTGAGAATTCTTCGCTAAAAGAGCTATAGTAAGGAAAATTGTAATTTCCTAGCACCGTTAGAGCAGCTCAGCGCCAAGACTCATAGACCATTTCTGGTATCGATCCTATGGTACGGATCTACACCCAAAGATGTACCCTTGCTGGAATCAAAATTGTTCCAATTTAATCTTTTTCCACTTTTTCTCATAAAAAGTGTCTTTAAATAAAATTTTTTTTAACTTTTAACCATTTAAAAGCCAACATCCGCCAAGGAATGGCTGAATTACAGCTCGAAATATGCGGAAAAGTTATCAAAAAACACCTCAAAAGGATGAAGTCCTGTATAAATTAGTTTGCTCAGTATCATATAATTGTTGCTAAATGACAATATTTAAGCAAAATAACTAAGCTTTTCAAAGGTCCTTGCAGGTCCTCCTTCTGAAAAAGAAATGAACAAAGGCGAGAAATGTGCTTAGGGTTACTAATTTTCCTAAAACGTATTCTCTAAAATCATTTTTTGTTGAAAAAGTCCTTGTAGTCCTCTTTTGAAAGTTTTCCTATTATTCTAATAAAGTCTCCGTTTTAAGCTGATCTGAATCACCTCCACCTTTTCTAGGAGTGGAAATGAGGCAGCACTCATAATGATGAACAAAAATTTACAATTTGGACCCATCACTCAGAAGGACCTGTTTTCACTATTCCAGTAAATATTGTTAATGATCTTTTGCGAATTTCTATATTTTCTTTTTATTTTATGGATGAATTAAGGATTCAAGCCGCTACTTGATTCATAAGAATTGCCTCTCCCAATTAGCTTTTTACTTTACTGACACTTATTGTAATTGACTACATTCTATTATGTGAACACTACACTAGTTTTATTTATTAGGCCTACAGTGAATAATTCAAAATACAGTGAATAATTAAATTACCAAAAGGATATAAGGAAGTGTATTAGAAAAGATTAAAATTTTCATAGTTGAACTTTCCCAAAAAAAAATAGATTAAATTCAAAAATTTCGTCCTACATTTAAAGGACCAATAGTACTACTAAAAGTAATAAAAATTTGTTTCTTTTTGGGCTTTATAATTTTTTTGAATTATTTAAATTTTATTTTATTCACTTTGCAAAAGTAAATATAAGCAAAAACTACTCTTACCAATTGATATCAATCTGAATTAGGATGTGACCATAGAAAAGGATATTAAATTGTATTGTAATATTTTTTTAGAAGAAAACTAATTTGAACTTAATAGATCAAAGTCGCTTCTTCCACAATAGAATATTAATAATAATCTGATTTGTTAGTTTCATTTTGCCTTAGGTTAATCCTTTATCAAATCCATACCTGAATACCTAAAATGGAACAGTAACTATAATATAATCGCACTAATATAATCATTACAACAATATAAGATAACAAGAGATGATAGGTGTAATCGGCTTTAGTTATGAACTATTCAAAATAATATTTATCAAGTTACATTTCTGTAGGTACTTATTGATTGCATAGACAATATTAACTTGATCACTAAGCTAGAATACAAAATATCCAATGTAAATCATGTTGACTGCCATTGCTGGTCGACTAGATGAACGAATATTCCGTATCGAATGCACAGAATAGTCTGCTTGACTTTCTTCTGTGGCAGATTTATTCAAACGAATTGGCGACAAGGGCAACCGTACCTTTTAGCATAGTAGCTGGGTGTATATAGGCATCCATCTACAATGCAAAGTCAGACAATTCTAATAAACCATTCCTGACAATTGAGTTTAGATTGTTGGAAATGAATGTTCAGCGATGCGTACGTGTGGTGGCGTATTTGAACTTAGCTTAGCACACCTGTAAATCTGATCGAATGCAATCAGTTAACATAATTATCAAGTGTAGGTGGAGATAAATGACGTATCCTGGATTGTAGTTACTTGCAGCATAGTCAATACGGTAGCTGTCCAAAATAATTTGTTGAAAATGTACAATTTCTGAAAAGGAACATTTCGCCATCCAATTTTTGTATGCCTCAACTTGTTGGTAAATGTATTCGTTGGTAAATTGTTCTGAACTCTTGACTTTTTCACTATTGGTCATTCTGACTTTAAGAGAATTTTTAAATTAATAAAAATTAATTAAATTCGGTCAAATAAGTACTTTTGGAAATTGTTCATTTAAAAAAACCGCGTAAAATATATGAAAAGATATTTTCCTGTTAAGTTGGTATTAATGTAAATAATTATCACGTGGAGTTTTGACGCGATCTGTCAACTAATTTGTGAACAGCTGTTCGCCTTGTTAGTAAATCTGTCAACTAATTTTGATTTCTAACAAAATTTCTTGGGCTCAACCATCACTAAAGACATGAGTTAAAGATGGTGAAGAAGTGGTTGAAAATATTGCTTATATAGATCAGGATCTGGTCATATCTTCCAAAACCATTTTCACCATTTCAGTTGATGACTTTTTTTTAAACAGAGCATTGTAATAAAAGGACTTCACTTTTATATAACGAATAATAATGGATGAGGAAACTTGGGCTCATAAGTTTGATTTGTAAACTAGTCGTCAGACAATTTTGGAATTGCGTTTCCAAAAACCGAAAAAACCATGTCGAAGATGCTTGAAAACTAATGTGATATTCATTGTTTTCTATTTTTTTGACAGATTACGCATGACATGTGACATGTGTCAAATTCGAAAGTGCTCAAATAGTATTGTTATTTTATCATAGAAAGACTTTTACCGGAACAATGTTTACAAATTATTGAATTTTATTATCAAAATTCGTGCTCTGCTTTATGGTCGTCATAATCGGACCTATTGAGAAAGGAATTCATGCCATAGTGACAATATTTTGCAGTAATTTTCCGCTATTTGATATCAAACCACCAACACGTGTGCGTAGAGTTGGTGTAGAGATTTTATGCAAGGATTTTGGTCTGAAAAGCATATAAAATAGAGATCGTGCAAGAACTGAGCGTCGAATTGTCAAAGCCTATAAAATAGAGATCGTACAAGAACGACCTGTCAAAGCGTCGAATTTTCAGTGGATGGGCCTTAGAACAACTTGAGGAAAATCCGTTTTTTTTCTTCAAAAAATCGCGTTTAGCGACGACACTTATTTCTGGTTGAATGGGTATGCGAATAAGCAAAATTATCGCATTTGCTCAGATGAACAAGAACTACCAAGAAAAAAGCACAGTTTGGTGCGGTTTATCATCGCTCTGTATTTCTTCAAAGATGGCGCTGGCCGCAATGTTACCTTCAATGGCAGCCGCTATCGCTCGTTGAATTCAAATTTTTTTTTTGTCCAAAATGCAAGAACTGCATCTGGTCGATATGTGGTTTTAACAAAATGGTACTATATGCGCAATAGCATATGAAACAATGGACATATTGAGAAATGAGTTCGATTTGACGCCTCTAGACTATTTTTTATGGGACTATATGAAGTCACTCGTCTATGCCGATAAACAAGCGTCAGTTGCAGCCTTGGCATACAGCATTACATGTGTTATTAGCGAGATGCTTAAAAAAGTGGTTCAAAATTAATAATTATTAATTATTAATCAGTCGTGGCCAATAATTACATTAAATAAACTCTAATTTTTCTGTTTTTTTTATGTTTCAAAACTAAATACTTAAAAAATCATTCGTTATTATCAATTTTGTAGTTTAAAAAATACACACCCCTTTTTGTCATTTGACAGCTATGTATATTTGACAACAAAAAATTTGTTTAGATTCAAATTTGCCATTTTATATTGTGTTTCACATAATATGTTAAAATTATAAAAAATTCAATGTTGGGAAAAAAGGCTTTTAAAAATAATTTTTCGTCAGAGATAAAGCTCATTTTTTGTTCGGTGGATACATTAATAAGCAAAATTAATATATAAAATTAATCCCGTTTTAAAAGTGTATCTTCCGTTTTAAAAGTGCGATCGGGTTGCACTAGATGGCGTAAAAAAAATAAGATTTTGTACTAAAAAAGTTTTTCATACAGTTTTGTGGTTACTTCACTCAGTATTTTTTTAAGCACGCGTCAAAGATGGACACCAACAAAGAGAAAATACGCCATATTTTACAGTTTTTCTTCGATAAAGGCGAAAACGCAAGCCAGGCAGCTGAAAATGTGAATAGTATTTATGGTCCTGATACTGTAACAGTCAATCATACGCAATTTTGGTTTCGTCGATTCCGTTCCGGTAATTTTGATGTCAAAGATGCACCACGCTCTGGAAGGCCAATTGTCGAAAATGTCCATTAAATAATGGAAATCGTCGAGTCCGACCGTCACGTAAGCACTGTTTTGATTGCCCAGGAGCTAAACATTGCACAAAAACCGTTTGGAACCACTTAAATAAGGCTGGATACAAAAAGAAGCTCGATGTATGGGTGCCACATGAGTTATCGGAAAAAAACCTCATGGACCGAATTTCCATCTGCGAATCGCTGCTGAATCGCAACAATATCGATCCATTTCTGAAGCGGATGGTTACTGGTGATGAAAAGTGGGTCACTTACGACAACTCGCGGTCACCCGGCGCAAACGGTGGTCAAGCCAGGATTGACAGCCAGGAAGGTTTTGCTGTGTGTTTGGTGGGACTGACAGGGAATCATCTACTATGAGCTGCTCCCCTACGGCCGAACTCTTAATTCGGACCTATACTGTCAACAATTGGACCGTCTGAAAGAAGCAATCGCCCTGAAGCGGCCAGCTTTGGCCAATAGGAGAGAAATTGAGGAATTGTGTTCCATCAGGACAACGCCAGGCCGCATACATCGATAGTGACTCGCCAGAAGTTCCGGGACCTTGGTTGGGATATTCTTATGCATCCACCTTATAGTCCCGACTTGGCATTAAGTGATTACCACCTTTTCTTGTCTATGACGAATGATTTTGCAGGTGAAAAATTCGCCTCAAGAGAAGATTGTGAAAATCGACTGTCCCAGTTTTTTGCCAATAAGGACGAGGGTTTCTATGAGAGAGGCATTATGAAATTACTTTCAAAATGGCAACAACTTATCGAATAAAATAGTGCATATTTGACCTAAATCATATTTTTCTATCTATGCTAAATAAAACCTTCAATTAATGCAAAAAAAATGGATTTCTTTTTACTACATATATGAGGCTCTAAGAAGCCGCAAGTGCCTGTAAATAAAGCTATTGTAACCACAAAATTTTGGTATCGTATTTTTTTGAAAATAAAAGATGCCATTAGACTTTTTCTTATTTAACTAAATAAAAATGTTATACCATATCTACACAGATACAACTCAATCTTTAGAGTTTTTAAAAACCAACAGCTATCAAGTAATGGCCGAATTGCAAGCGGAAAATAAAATTGAAAAAATTGATAAAAATCTAAAAATTACCACAAATGTCTTATGACAGTTAATTGTATTATATTTTATCTAAAATGGCATAGATTAGGTAATATAATAAAATAAGAATATTATTAAAATTAAAATTTTAAGTTTGCTTTAGTAAACTTTACTTTACAAAGTACTATTTGGATAACCTTTTAGTACCTAAGAAAAAGGTCCCTTTGGAAGAGTTTATTAATCTCTGCAATCAACTCATTCAATCAAATGGAGTATTTTTTGAAGGTAACCAAATAAATCCAGATTAATAAATAAAATTTTGTATTTCATTCAATAATTTTGGGTACTTAATTTTAAAGTTATTTAATTTATGAACATTTAATTTGAGCAGAAGAAACTCATTTCGTTCTATTTGAATTTATTAATTGTAAATGATACATTCAATCTTATTACCTTGAATATTGAATTTCTAACCATTCACCTAAAATATGCCAACCATTTCCGACCGGACATTTGGCTATACACATAAGTGCGGCTAAGAAACTATTGAGTCTCATTCCAGGTAATAGTTCTATTCAGGTAGAATTTTCCTACAAGTATTGGATGGTATACAATTATAATAGCCAACTATGAGGGTCTATATTTCTTCTTAAGCTATCGAAATTGGCAAAGTCATCGTCCAGTTTCAAGGAGTTAAATGTAATAAAATTTATACTCGATTTCCGGTACATTCCAATATAATATGTAGTTTTTGTGCTTGGCGATAATTATATAGAATGTGTTTAAAATATCTTTCAATAACTATTCTTTAAGCTACCAATAATATTAGTTCATATTTAAAACAACTACAAAAATTCATTACTAATAAGAGAGTACATGCAATTTTTGTAGACGAAGGAGGAGAATATAGTAATTATTTTAATGGCACATTAGCGCGCTAGCATTTCTGGTGGTTCTTATTCAATAAATAAAATTTTCACCGCAACCAAAACACCTTCAAAGATATTCAATTGGAAAAATATTATACTTATTTTTTACAAAGTGAGTATAATCCTTGAAAACTTATTGAAAATAGATATATTGTGTGTGTGCCATTTATTAATTGCGTATGGCTGGCCTAGAAAATCGAATTCAATCAAATCTTTTGACGAGAGTACATCTGTTTTGAGAAAGTTCAATAACGAACGATGACTTTTGACTTAAGATTATTGTTGTTAATTTATTGACCAAAATGTACTTGATTTTAATTTTATCTAAAATAATTAAAAAAGGATTTTTCATTTCAAATTTATTTTCGAAAAATAAAAATTTTCCAAATAAAATTTATATAATCTATTAAATGGCATTTGAAATAAATTTTACAAAAAATAATTCTGGTTCTTATTTTGAGAAATTTGAATTGAACCTTTTTAAATGATCAAATCCAAATGTGTCATCTGTTCCAAAAGTAAAGCGAATTTTGAATTTCTGCGATTTTTTGTGGCGTTATATTGGTATTCATATCTCTCACTTATGCCGATAAGTTCGGCCATTTTGAATGTTCAGTTAATTTTTGACAGCTGCTTTTCTTGCACGTGTTTTGGTTTGTCTTCAATTTTTGAAAATTCTAAAAATTTATCAAATTTTTTGTGAAAACTAAAATTAATTGCGCGGACGCATTCCGAATGTTGATGACTGTGGCATATGGTGAAGCTACATTGGACCGAAGCAATGTTTATCGGTGGTAAAAAATGTATTCAAAGGACCGAGAAGATGTGAACGACGAAAAGCCTGCCGGACGCCCGAGCATCATGAGTTTTGCTTACAGTTTTCTTCTTGCCACAGGGTAGAATGGTCAATAAGGAATATTACCTGCAAGTTAGGCGCAAGTTGCGCCAAGCAATCCGCCAGAAACGCCCGGATAATACCGAAGCCACCGTATTCCTCAGATCTGGCCCCCTGTGACTTTTTCTTGTTCCTGAAACTGAAGAGCCCCATGAAAGGATAACGCTACGCTACGATTGAGGAGATAAAGATGGCATCGAAGGAGCAGCTGAACAAGATCATAAAAAATGATTTTTTTAAAGTGCTTCGAGGATTGGAAAAAATGTTGGCACAAGTGTATAATATCTGGTGGGGATTACTTTGAAGGGGAAGACAAAATAGATATTCATGAAGAAAGAAATAAATTTTTGAAAAAACACAAAATTCGCGATACTTTTTGAATAGATCTCATATAATTTGTTTAAAACCTTATTAAATCTTAATAGCTGCAAATTTCAAGGTTGATTTTTTCCGAGTGGACCTTAAGAAAATTTCAACAAATAAATTTCCTTTTTAAATACCCCAAAAAAAAACAATAGCACATTTTATAAACTATTCGCACAATTTGTATACAATAAACGAAGGTAAATTATAACCTTTTCAATTATAGCATATGATGGCAATTTATTATTTTTACAAAAAATATTTTTTTAAGATTATTTTTTTTTTCTCCATTTAAAAATAGTGCAATTATTTTCCATTTCAATTGCGTTCAATTTTCTATAATACTTTTGGTTATTATTTAGTTTCAAAAACTAATTGCAAATTACTACGAAAAATACTACACTCCCTTTAACCTTGGAGTAATTGTTAATTTTCACCACCTTATTAACAGTTCAAAAATTGAAATTTGCTCCAAATATTATATAATAAAAGCTTTTTGATATTTATCTATAATTTCGAAAAAGTATTTTTTTGTTTCTTTATTTTTTGTTGTTGTATAGTTTCTAAATTGGAGCAGTGATAGGGTGGGACCCGAAAACTATAATTGCTGATCAACGGAAGTTAGAGATATGCAAAAAAAAAATTATGAGCTAGTATTAATTTTTGTCTAGAAAAGTGTGACAATCGACTGTATATAGAGTAAAATCAATTATGCGCCATCATCTAGATCGAAGCCTTGAAAATATCAACTATCATGACAGGTACACGAACGAATAAAAGAAAAATTACTATGATCGCCTCGAATTCCGATAGTCGATCTCAACATATTCCAGATCGTTAAATTTTTCTGCATAAATTGTATTATAATTGCGACAATATTACGAAATACGATACTTGAATAGGGCCAGACTTGCCTAAGTATATAGTATCTATAAAACTGTTTTTTTTTATATTATTTTTTAATTTACTATGAACTATTGGTATTGTTGACCGCATTCCGTGATGTTGGGGTCATTCAGGTAATGTGATTCTGATAAAATTCTTATTTTTTTTAAAACATAAAATAATAAATATAATAAAATATAAACTAACTTAAAAAAAGGGAAGACATTTAATTGTTCATTTTTTAAATACTTAGAAAGTGCAATTTCGAATTTTTTTTGCCCACTAATAATAATAAGAGTAATTGCACAATAATTCAATGTTTTCTTATATGAATAATTTTGTGGTTATTATGAAAAGAAATTCGATATTATTTGTGGCTCTGGTTTTTTTTATCCAATACTCACACATATGTACACTAAGATATGAAGTACATTTTTTGTATATTATATCATTTAAAATATGCAATCATTTAATTAGAGAAAATTTTGTAACAGAAATTATTTCTTAATTCATAAAAAAACATTTTTAAAAGGAGTTTTTTTTATAAAAAAATCGCCGGAAATTTCAGATCTAAGCACAGGCAAACATGATATTTTTGTATGGCCCATAATGCACAGAAGAGATCAGTGTACTCTTGGACAGTTACTAGCTGTCGTTGAAGAGTGTAACGGAGTTTAGTTTTCCGGGAGTCACCGCCATATGTTATATACGTGCTACAAAACTATAATATTTAGAAAAATTATTACATGTTAATATCAATTTTATTTGAAAAAAATTACAATAATATAAATATTCTACCTGAAGAAAATGGTGAAAAAAAAGGAGGCCTAAGTAGGCTTCAATTGGCATGGTTCCAACAGGTAGCTTAGCAGCCACACCAGCAATCAGACCCTTAGGATATGAGACTAGTGTGGATGGCACAAGCAGGATGATTATTTCAACACTAGACTATATTGATACAGATCGAGGCGGCAGCGGAATCCTGGGGCTCATCTATGTAAAACGGCACATAACGATTGTCAATTGATATTTAACATAGTTACATAACCGTTTGTTGGCTCGAAGCCAACTCATGTTCGTTCAAAGCACGCGAAAGAACCACTCAAACAGAATTAGAGCGCCTTGTCCACGTGGCATTTACAGAGTGCCCCAAATCTGCGAAAGATCAAATTGATCTTCACTAATTCTTATAAGAACTTATAGATGGGAACATAAAATTGTATCTTAGAGATTTGGGACCATAAATCTTGAATGAGGCAATTGGACACACACTTCCGTTGGATAACAATGGCTGTGCCAATCACACCATGGAACAAACTGTTCGGATTGCTGCTACATCCTTGAAATCTTCAAAAAATGACAATACTTTGGCAAAATAATACGAATCAACTCTGCGGACAAAGAGTTGGCTAAGAGATATAATATATATACAGTCTCAATTGTAATTTACCAGCACAAACTGGCATTGTTATAGGCAGCTTGAGCCACCTAGGATATTTGTACTTGTTTTCGGATTGTACGTCTCAATCAATGATTCCCAAAGGGGTCAAATTTAGCGGTAACTTCCCTGGAAAATACTCACGAGAATATGCTGAAAAGTTTTATTAATACTAAAAATCATCGAACGCATGTTCTAAATTTAGCTAAAAGATAATTTAACGTAGTCAGAAATTTACTAACAAAGAAAAAATAAATAAATGGTCAATAGAAGGACCGTATGATAAGTCAGTGATAAATGAAGCAACGAATTAAAGTGCTTCAAAAAAATATATATGCCCGTATGATTTATTTTCCAACATTGTCTGCTTTTCGTATTGGTTTCAGATATTGTTTTTTTTTCTCTCTAATAATTGTGTTTTATAAACGCATTTTTCTATATTAATACAATAAAAAAAATACAAATCTTCTATTTTTGACTGTGTGGACCAAGAGTTTACTAAGACGTATAATATAAACATTCTTAATTGTAATTTAGTAGCACAAACTGGCATTGTAATATGGCAATTTGGGCCACTTAGGACATTTGTACTTATTTTTGGATTGTACGTCTCAATAAATGATTTCCAAAGGGGTCAAATTTAGTGGGACCTTCCCTATGCTGAAAAGTTTAATTAATACTAAAAATAATCCAACGCATGTTTTAACAAATAGTTATAATGCCAAAAAATAATTGTAAACATAGCCAAAAGATGATTTAACATGGTCAGAAATTTACTAACAAAGAAAAAAAATAGATTGTCAATAAAAAGATCGTATGATAAGTTAGTGATAAATGAAGCAAACTATTAATTTGCTTCAACAAAAAAATGATGTACAAGTTCAGATATTGTTTTTTTCTTCTCTCAAAAAATTGTGTTTTATTAACACGTTTTTCTCTATTAACAAAAGAACACAAATCTTGTCCATTTTCCATGGCAGATGTTCTTTAAAATTTTATATAGCATCTTTTTGAGTAAGCCAGATGCTAAAAATCATAACGGTTTACTGCTATCAGCTGTATTTCTTGTATTTATTACTGACTTTTCATATTGTCATAATAGTGGAATATAACGATTTAATTATCAATATTTATTAAATTTTAATACCTTCCTCTTCCCCCCCGACACCCTCTTAACAACCCCTTTATTCACATAACATTATAACAACCATAACAACTAGGCGGTGAGTAATTTTTTTTTCAAAATGGCGGTAGTAGGCTAAAAAACAGTTGGGACCTATGGTCTATAGGGCGGTTGATTAGGGTATGACTCACAGAAAATTTCCATCCTAAGGTCATATTAACTTATCAACTACTATAATTGAGCTCCATTCTAAGGTATTACCAACTTATCATCTAAGGTCTTACCAACTAATCACTCTGCATACTATTTGGGGATTTATTGCTGGGAAACAAAAATTCCTTTTTTATTCAAAAAAAAAAAAATTATATATATGAAAAAAACTCAAAAATTAAAGTTTCTTTTTATTAGAATGGAAATTATTTTTTGATATTGTCGGATTTAAAAATATGGAGAAAAAAATAATGTTTCTATATTAGGCAAAATAAATTATTGTGAATTACGTGATAAAGTATTTTAACAGCTGATATGATTTATTCCCACTTTCCCCCCATTTTTTCTTATTTTATAAGCATATCTCTTATAACAACATTTTTAAGTTAGAGTTAATTACTGATTGTTGTGAAATATCTCCCATTACAGCTGGTGTACCTCAAGGCAGTATCCTTGAGCCACTTCTACATAACATTTATAGTTTTGACATCCAAAATATCCTCAAAATATCTGCTAAGAGGTGAAGAGTGAAGCTAAATGAGCAGAATAGTGAAGCTTCATGTTAACTTTACCCTCTACAACGATCCACCCATGCCACCAAAAGACAATGTACGTGATCTGGGACTAAACCTAGACAAAAGACTTACTTAGAATTCTGACATGATATTAAAAACACTTGATCTTAACAGACGTTATCGACTATTACTAAGGCTACTAAACAATAGAATGAAATTGACATTCAAAAGCAAACTTTTGATTTTCAACACAATTTTTGAATCAATCAGGACATACAAAATATAACTCTCTGATCAAATCAAAAATCCTTCAATCAAAAAATCTCCAAAAAATCGTTGATGCTCCATTTTATAATCATAACAAAGTAATCCATAATGACCTAAATATTCCCATCGTTCATATCTTATAGGTTTCTCGTTATAAAAAGTTTGCTTCCCGATTATCCTTTCACTCGTTATAAAAAGTTTCATTACCAATTAAAATGTTTTTCTCTTATAAAATCTGCTTGTTACAATGTTTATGTAGTTTTAGATATGAAAAAATAACTAAAAAAAGAAGAAAAACAGTTGATATTGAACATAAATCGTCATTTTCATAAATCTCTAGATTTGAGTCTTCACTAAATGAATGAGTTTTGATATTTTTCAAAGTCCACCCAATATTAAGGTTTGAGAGCTCGCTAAATATGAGATCGTGTCTAGAATAAAGTTCACTTATTGAGACAATCGAAATTTGAATTTTTTTACTACTATAAGAATTTAGTTATATAAAAAAAAAACTAAATTATATTTGGTTTTTTTTTCTACAATGAATAATAATAAGTAAAAGTTATTTTCCTATTAATTATAAGCATTCCAAGTCTATATTTTCAAGTTTAAGAATTAATTAAATTTAAAAAAATAACGTTTTTATTTAAATTTCAATAGAACTAAAAATAAAGTCCTTATCCGATAATTATCAATTTTCGTATTGTGGCAGTAAATAAATTTCCCATAAAAGTTTTAGATCTTAACACAATTTTGCATTTTATTCTCAAGGCAATGAATCACTACTACTAAAGTTCATGGTTAAAAAACTACGAGTATCTGTCATCGTGAAATTTTTTTCCTCTTCAAACTAGTAACCAATTTCAGTAAAATAATAGCAATGGTAGTGAATGATAATAATAAAAATATAAAAAGAAAAAAAAATAATTAAAGTAAAATTAATTTCTTTTCGGTCACAAAAAAAAAATGATGCAAGTCGGATTTGTGGAGACATTTTCCGGCTTTAATTGAATGGAATAACCAAAAGACCCCAATCGATATTTCACTTTTTCACCTTAGGATTAAATGTGCATAGACAGAATATCAGTTACAATTGTTCAAAATTCTCATAGGTAGAAGAAAAAAAAATAATTGAAAATGGAAATCAAACCAAAAAAAAAAAATAAAAAAAAAATATATTGTAAGAAATAAACGAAAACTATTTCTGTGCATTACAAGTGAGTAAGTAGTTGGGCAATCCTTGACATTTACTCTATGAAAACGTACATTAAACCCATATTGATTGGGAATTATTTTAATGTTATTGTAGAAAATAAGAAATTCAAGAGAAAAAAAAATCCAATAATAAAAATTTAGACTGAAATACGATCTCGGGTCTTATAAACCGCAAAACGTTCCCTAAATGAAAGTGAAACTTTTTCAAGTTTTCGAGATCAATTATTTATTTACTATACAAATTTAATGTATTACAAATGTTTCTGGTAAAAAAAAAATGTTCCAACAAAATATCTACTATGAAATCTAAATTGTACAATCTATTTTGTATTTCCGCTTGGTCGGTACGTAGATACTCGCACACGTATTAATGTTAATTTATTTTTGGAATTTCTAATTGAATTAAGAAACAAAAGTTGTTGGGTTGTTTCGCTTTTTTTTTGTTGAATTATTTTATTCTCACTTTTAAGTTTGGTGTGAAAATGGAACTTTTAATTTATAGTCTAAAAATAGCAGGTGTACTAATTGATTTTTCTTCTTCATTTAAATAGAAAATCAAATTAATTTGGTTTTTTTCTTTAACAAAAAAAAAAAAATTTGGAAAAAGTATCAATTTTGAGAAAATTTTCTATCTACAAGATTTTAAATATAAAATAAAAAATCAAATGTGAAAATATATAAAAAATTTCATTTATAATTTGAAATTTTAATGCATTTATAATTTGAAATTATTTTCATTGGTAAATTTTGCCATTTTATTAAAAAATAATCATTCAGATTTTAAATCTGTTCGTTTGGTGATTTATCTTATTTACAAAATTGGTTAAAAGTTGTTTGTTTTTTCTTTTGCCTATAATAGAAATTATCCATTACACAATATGCAGAATTTTTTTTAAAAGTAATTTTTATTACCAGGTGTTGGAATTAATTCGTAGCGTTTTACAAAAGATGGCATTAGCCAACTATCTATAGTCACACATACAAAAGTAAATATTGTCCCAGAAATTAAGGATATAGCGCAACTTTTCCACTATATGACATTTTGTTATAGTGCCAGTTGTACTTGTTGCACAGTGTCAAACATGTCGAAGTTCGTGCCTGAAAAATCGTTTTTGCGGGGAGTGTTAGTCCATTACTTCAACATCAAGAAAAGTGCCGCGGAAAGTCATCGTATTTTTTGTGGATGTCTACAGCGAACATGCTCTTGCTGAGCAAACTTGCAGAAAGTGGTTTGCGCGGTTTAAAAATGGAAATTTTGATTTGGAAGACATGGAACGTCCCGGACAGCCGAAAAAGTTCGAAGATGAAGATTTGGTGACGTTGCTCGATGAAGACCAAACACTCCGGGAGTTGTCCACATCGGTTGGAGTCGACTTTTCGACGGTCGGAAAACGCCTGAAAGCCATAGGAATGGTACAAAAACAGGGAACCTGTGAGATTTTTCTCCAACGGCAGGCAAGGAAGGGATTTCTGCATCGAATTGTTACTGGTGACGAGAAGTGGGTACTCTACGACAGTCCCAAACGCAGAAAATCGTGGGGCTTACCCGGTCATGAATCGACATCGTCCCCCAAGTCGAATATTCACGGAAAGAAGATCTTACTGTGTATTTGGTGGGATCAGTTGGGTGTTATTTATTATGAGCTCCTCCAACCGGGTGAAACCATCACTGGGGACGTATTCAGATGACAATTGATGCGTTTGAACAGAGCATTACAAGAAAAGCGGCCGCAATATAAAGATTGACACGACAAAGTAATTTTGCTGCACGACAATGCAAGACCCCATATTGCGAAAGTCGTGAAAACTTATTGAAATACGCTGAAATGGGAAGTTCTGCCTCACCCGCCATATTCACTAGACATTGCCCCATCTGATTATCATTTGTTTCGATCCATAGCGCATGGCTTGTCAGAGCAGCACTTCGATAACTACGAAATGACCAAAAATTGGATCAATTCTTTCATCGAATCTAAAGAAGAAGAATTTTTTCGAAGCGGTATCCAAGCATTACCAGAAAGATGGCAAAAAGTAGTGGATAACGAAGGACAATACTTTGAATAATGCTTCTGTAATGATACTGTCATAATAAACCACGAAACTTTGCAAAAAAAAACGCTACGAATTAATTACAAACACCTGATAAATGTTTTTAAAATTTATTTTAATTCTTTTATAGATATTTTCGAATAATATTCAATCTATAACAAATAGAAAAATAACAAATTTTTCTAATTTTTGGTGAAAATTTATTTGGAAACAATTTCCATAACAAAATACTTAAGCGTCCATTTCTTAACAAATACCATCCCCCCTCACCCCGCACCCAAAAAAAAATCAATATAAAAACAAAATAAATACGTTAAATAAAAAAAAATAATGAAAAAAGATACTCTTAAGCTAATGAACTTGAATTTAATATGGTTAATTTTAGGAGTTAAAAAAAATATGTAATAAAATGTGTAAAATATTTTATGCAATTTGACATCTAAAGCAGCTTTTGCAGAAAAAGACCAGGTGAGGGGATTTTGATTAAAATTAAGAGAAAATAAAAGGAATGCCATAAAATATATAATAAAAACCTTTTATTGATAAGAGAAATTTTTATAGATTTAAAAATAAATCTTTTATATAAGAATACGATACTTTTTATCTACATTGACTAATTTAAACGATTTTGAAATTGGCCACTATTAATATTAAGGTTAACTACCTCCGCAGTTAAGGTCAATCGGTATAATTTCTACGTTGTATGGATTTTCAAAGTTTCATCAAATTTTTAGTGCCATTTCGAAATACAATATTTTTTATTTATATTTTTTAGGCTCATTCAAAATCGGATTTTCCTTCTTTTTTTTTCTTTTGCAAAAAACATAAAAATATCTTTAATAAAAAGAGTAATAATTTTGATAAATTTTAAAAGCTTTGTAATTTGTCAAAAATTACTATATAAAAATAAAGAGAAAAAAAATATTTTAGGTCAAAGTTAGCTGGTGTTTTTGTTGAAATTTAAAGTGCAAATTTAATTTGAAAAATATTCGGAATTTTTTTTTTTTTTTGCATAGTTAAGCTAATTTATTTTTCAGATTATTTATTTATATTTTTTTCTTCAAATATAATATTGTTTGGAATATATTAAAATTTACCTATTTTCATGATAAGAATTCCATTAAGAATTTAAGGAATTTCGAACGATGCAAGCTGATTTTCGTAAAATAGAAGATGAACAGTCAAAAAAACTTACCTGAAAATTAAAATAGAAAAAAAAATTAAATTTATAAAAATATTTTGTAATATTAAAAAAAATCAATATTATTTATAGTTAAAATTTTTAGTTTTGAATATTATTTTTAATTTGGTACAAATTTGATTTTCACTTTAGGCTTTTATAATCCTAAACGGTTTGGAAAGGCGTGTTACTAAGAAATTATCCAATTTATGCTTCAGAAAGTAAAAATTTTTAAGTAAAAATTTTGAATTAGGTTTTAATAAGTATTTTATTTATTTATATTTATAAAATTTTGCCATTTTAAAAAAATTATAAATTTTTTAAATAGACTGCTTAAAGAATTAACGTTTTTTTCGTAAATTCCTAGATGAAATTCGGCCATTAATTGTTGGTAAATTACGTTTTTAAATGCACTTAACTTTAAAAACTGTTTTAAAAAAATTTAAGTTTTTATATTATTTTATAAGAAAAGGTCCAGCGGCATCAAATTACATGATTTTGCAGTTAAATTTTTTTATTTATGTTAAAAAAATGGGGTTATTATAAGGCTATATCGATCAGAATTGAAGGTAAATGCGTCTCTTTCATCATTTTAAAAGAAGCACGATCCAATAACACCTTTAAACCAAAATGCCCACCACAGAGCTCCTGCTCGCGTATACAATGGCTTTCTTACAGTAATTTGTGCATTTTAAAAGCCCTTAAAATGGTAAATTTAGTTATTGACAAGAAAGAAGCCTTATTTTTAATGATGAGGCTTTTTGCACAATAAAGCCAATGACATCTTTAGATCAAAATACACAGCAAATGCAACCATATGCGAATACAATGGTTTTCCTACAGTAATAAGTGGGTTTTAAAAGTCCTAAAAATGGTAAATTTGTTTATTTATAAGAAATTAGCCTCATTTTAAACGATGAGGCTTTTTGCGCAATAAAACCAATGACATCTTTAGACCAAAATACACAGCAGATAGCCACCATATGCGAATACAATGGCTTTCCTACAGTAATTCATGGGTTCTAAAAGCCCTAAAAATGGTAAATTTATTTGTTGACAAGAAAGAAGCCTCATTTTAAATGATGAGGCTTTTTGCGCAATAAAGCCAATGACACCTTTAGATCAAAATATACAGCAGATAGCAACTATATGCGAATACAATGGCTTTCCTACAGTAATTAGTGGGTTTTAAAAGTTCTAAAAATGGTAAATTTGTTTATTTATAAGAAATTAGCCTCATTTTAAACCATAAGACTTTTTACGCAATAAAGCCAATAACATCTTTAGATCAAAATACACAGCAGATAGCCACCATATGCGAATACAATGGCTTTCCTACAGTAATTCGTGGGTTCTAAAAGCCTGGTAAATAGCCAATTTGCTTATTGACAAGAAAAGAGCCTCATTTTAAATGATGAAGCTTTTTGCGGAATAAAGCCAATGACCCCATTATATCAAAATACACAGCAGATAGCCACTATATCCGAATACAATGGCTTTCCTACGGTAATTTATGGGTTTTAAAAGCCTTAAAAATATTAATTTGCTTATTGATAAAAAAAAACCCTCATTTTAAACGATGAGGCTTTTTGCCCAATAAAGTCAAAATTTGTTATTTTGTATGACTTTTTGGCATCATTTTTTAAAACCACATATAGTATAGGTTAAAATATTTTATTTCAGAAATGGAGTTATTATGTGGCCATAACGCTCAGAATTGAAGGTAATGGGCTCCTCTTCGTTATTTTCAAAAAAAAACACGAGCCAATGACACCTTTAGACCAAAATACGTTCCACAGAGCCACTGCTCGCGAATACAATGGCTTTTCCACAGAAATTATGATTTTAAAAGCCTTAAAAATGATAAATTTGCTTAATTAAAAAAAATCCTCATCGTAAAAATTTTTTTGTTGTTGGAAAAATCAGCATTCAAATCCCTTAATACTAAGTTCAAATCTCTAATCGTCGTGACTGCTGTGTATTTTATGAGTTAATAATTGATTTATAATATAAAAATGGCAAATTTTTATATAAATAACTTTTATTATAAATAATAAATTTATTAAGAACCTATTAAATCACAATACTATACTTTCCAAACTATAGAATGGATAATCTTCTATTAATTTGACAAATAAGAAAATCCAAAAATAATCAATTCAGCTTAACAAATTTGCATTATGAATAAAAACGCAAATAATTAGCTCTGTTTGCATGCATAAACGTTTTATTAATAAAGTTAATTGAAAGCAAATTAAAAGGAGAACTTTGGAAATTCTTAAAATAAGCACAAAACTCCACACCTAAAAAGTACCTGCACTTAAACGATTGTTGTTGATTTAAGTTTTGTTTTTTGTTTTTTATTTAAAATATTTTTTTTTATGTATTTTTGTTTTTGTTTTTATTGCTACCAAATTATAATGGAATAAAATGGTATGATTTGAAAGTTGAAAAGTGTTCATATTAAACCGAAACATACTCTTATGAAACGATTCAACTCTATAAGTGGTTAAGGCTTAAGCGTACACGCTGAAACTGTTCTGTGGTTATGGGGTATGGTCGTAGTATGAACGCTAGCTTAACAGTGGTAATAGTGGCATAATATCGACTAATAGAAGTGCCTCCAAATCCTGCTAACGAACATATCAGAAAATTTCTATCATCATCGTTTTGCTTATTCCCAAACGTATAACGTTTTGTGGAAAACTTATCACAGCATCGAAAACTTTGAAATTGCGAAACTTTGGCCAGTGTCGGAGCCGTCTAGCTTTGCTCGGGTTGGCGTTATTTTAGACACCGATAGAGTGAAAGATATCAGAGCTAAGCCAGCAGCTAACTTTGGATAAATCTGACTGTTTAAGTACAGAGAATATCGTATTATAAAGTTGTTTGGTTGTTTGGCACTAATTGCCTGCACCGCATGAGCGAGGAGTGTACTTGTACAAGTAAGTATAACAGCACACAACATAGGATTGGATTGGTTCTCAGTAGTATTTATTAATGGCAGTCATCAACAAAACGGGATCATGACCTGGACGAACAGTTAAGCAGTTAAGAAGAAGGAGACATGAATCCGACGACTGTTGTGGACAAAATTCCAAAGCCTTTAAGGTACAGGTTAGTCTACAGAATGAACACTCGTAATCCGTTAATACTCGTACACAATGTTCAATGTTCGAATGCCCATAATAGACATTTCCGTAATCATTACTTATTCGATGGATTTTTAGTTAGTTGTCCACTTACCAGCCGGTTTTCCCTTTAATTTCGGTTTGTTCTATAACCAACACATTCCATTGATTAATATTAACTAAAATCAGACTTTTACTGGTAAATAACACACACAAAAAAAAGTAAAAATAAACAAATATTCATGCATGCACTTATTCCTAGGCTTTATAGAGGACTAGATGATGGTGAACAAAAAGGAAAACCGTTCAATATGCTATTCTGACATAGTCTACAGTCGAGCATTTTGTTGTTCGGGCAACATAATTTGTGTTTTATCCGTCATGGCAAAACCACATTCATTGTAAATTTACAGCTGCCCAAGCCCCGGACTGTAGAGTGGATTTTTTTTTTTTTGATTCGAGATCACACAGAACAAGTGATTGGGCCCCAGTTAACAAAATCCTCGTCTCTGACATTCTTCAATACAACAGTAGTAGGCCTTCGTTGCAACATTAGCCACCACCTTCACCACAATTTACCCACAACAACCTGCATCCCCAAACATATTGGCTTCGATTGAATTTTTTAAAATATGTTTACTATTTTCATTTAACCTGTGACCACCACATTACATGTGCGAGTACTTTTAAAATTCGTAGAGCGTATAGAACTATTCAAAGCACGCTGTAATTAGGTTAATAGTTGAAATGTCGGCGACCAGTCTACCTACGACGACAGCTTATCACCTTGGGACGAAAAAGTGAAACAGCACAAATAGCACTCGTGTTGTGGCTTCGTGTCTAATAGTGACTGTTTACCACAAAATAATATGATTAAATTCTATAAAAAAATAGTTCAACTTACCCTGAATAGAAGATTTATTTACGAAATTTGATCATAAAAATAGTCTAGTTTTGAAGTGAACAATTCTAGCGGCTTTGCGAAGGAGGCTTGTTTAAGCCTAATTTAGTACGCATTCATTAGAATTTTATTGTTATTAGATTTTATGGATTTTTATTTTAAAAAAATTAATATAATTAAAAATTATGAAAAATGGCTCAATAACTCATGAAATTGCATTAAAAAATGGCTTGATTGTGCCGATATTTATAGTCGCTAAAGCGGCAAGATTTTTTCACATACTCGTCTCGATAATATTTTAACAAATACGAGGGTTATTCAACAAGTACTTAGCTTCACCGCCCGATGAAACTGCTGTCACAAAAAAAATTTACCATCGTGCAGTACATTCTTTTAGTAGCCTACTGTCAAAGTTTCAGTCGATTCTCTTTATTAGTTTTGTTTAAAGAGGCTTTGAAAGCCAGCGTGTCGGTCGGTTGCACAAAAATGGAAAAAGAACAATATCGTTCGGTGATTAGATTCTTGTTTTTGGAAGGGAAAACGCGCAGCAAAATCAAAGATTGCTTGGATGCTGTGTATGGTGACCTGGTCGATGGCGACCGTCAAGAATTGGTTCAACGAGTTTGTTCGTGGCCACACGTCGGTTTTTGATGAGTTACGCCCAGGTGCCCCGAAAACGGCTGCTACGGAGGAGAACGTTAAAAAAGTCCACGATCTCGTGTTGGCAGACCGTCGATTGAAGGTTCACGAGATAGCTGAGACTGTGGGCATCGCAGTAGGAACGGTGCATCATATTCTACACAAAGAACTGGGCATGAGAAAGCTGTCGGCGCGATGGGTGCCGCGTTTGCTCACACCGGAAAACAAGCGCAACCGTGAGACCACATCGGCGACGTGTTTGGCGCTGTTGAAGCGCAATCCAGCGGAGTTCTTGCGTCGTTTCGTGACCATCGACGAAACATGGATTCACTGGCACCGAATAAGGCGAAGACTGTTCGATCAGCCAGAAAGGTGATGGCCACCGTTTTCTGGGATTCACAAGGTGTGATCCACATCGATTACCTCGAGAAGGGTAAAACAATCACGGGGCGCTACTATGCTGACTTATTGGGCCGATTTGACGTCGAATTGAAGAAAAAGCGGCCCGCTTTGCGAAGAAAAAAGTGCTGTTCCACCACGACAACGCGCCGGCTCACACCTCCGCCGTCGCCATGGCAAATTGGTTGAATTGCGCTACGAATTGCTGCCCCATCCACCGTACTCTCCAGATTTGGCCCCCTGTGACTACTTTTTGTTTCCAAACCTGAAAAAATCACTCGTCGGGAATAGATTTGGGTCGAATGAGGAGGTCATCGTCGCCACGGAGGCCTATTTTGCTTCCCTCGAGAAAATGTATTTTTTGGACGGGTTAAAAAAGTTAGAACATCGCTGGTCCAAGTGTATCGAGCTTGAAGGAGATTATGTGGAAAAATAAATTGCCACCTTTCCAAAATTTTCAAAGAATGACCATCGTAATAGTAAATTTAAGGCATAGATAATATCTTAAATAATATATAATATCTTAAATAGGTAATTACTTCAGATTTAAATAATAATTAGTGCCAGTAATGATTAGTGGCATTAATCACAATCGAGCAAACAAATGAGATGTGAGCGGTTTTCTGAATTTTTTTTTTTGATTCCCTCAGAAATTTTATTATAATTTATATCAGTTTATTGTGTCTTTCTAGTTTTAGCTCTTTTTATATTCCTATTTTTTTTTTCGTAGCACGCTTTATAAAAAAGCCGCAATTCTCTTCCAGCTGGTCCTATCGGTCAGTAGGACATCATTCATCATTTCTGGTGTAATCGGGCCCAATTCAATCTCTAACATCTGCCTTTCCGCTGACTATATGTAATACTGGAAGAACGTATGACAGGCGTCGTCTTCAGAATTATCCCCATAAGAACATTCTGAGCTCTCATATTTATGAAAGTATCCATGTCCGCTGAAAAACTGAATGAGGTAATAACCCATGTCCCCATGTTCACTCTCTCAAATTTCGTATCAGTATTTTGGTCCAACTTCCTCTGATCTCGTTATTCTATCGGCCTTGAGAATTTTTTTCCAAGCTTTTGTTTTCGACTTTGCAGATTGCAAGTCCTTTTTCAGATCATATATCCTCCTCTCTTCTCACACCAACGGGTCCACGAGTGTCACTGTTGCAATCACTAGAATCGGGGTCCATATACCGTCCTATAGGAACAAGCCACTGTTAAGGGCCTCTCTTCTCTACGGTGTAGGTGGTGGACGTGAGAAGCTTCCATTTGCTAGGCGAGGGTTCGCCTAAATTGGCTATGAGCCTGCCGAGCACTGTTATTGTCTTGGCAGATTTCTCAGTGGCAACTTTGATTTACGTACAGTATGTCATCTTCGTATCTAGTCGCTGGCTGAGTTGGGAATAATCCCGTTTTGCACTACAAACTCCATCACTGGAGGTATTCGGCTTTTGATGAGCAAAAGAACATCGATAGTCCGCCGTATGACTTAGTTGAGCTTCCTTTGGGCCTCCTCAACATTTCGAGCGGCTACAACCACAGTAATGTCGTCGGCGTATCCATCAAGGATGGTATCGTCCGGCATATCCATCTTAAGAATACCGCCATACAATATATTCCATAGGGTCGGCTCTATTATAGAGCCCTGTTCTGCCCCCGAGGTGATTCTTTTTCGAAAAGTTCCGTCCACCGTGCCATATAAAAGCTCCCGGTCACTACGTTAACTCCTTATTATTCACAAAAGATACTCTGGTGCTCCGAAGAAATTTTCGAGAGCTTCTAGCATACATCCCATTTGGAGTATTTCTTATTAAATTGAGAGCGTTCTTTATGTCCAGCGTTACAAGCTCTACAATTTTTTTCGAGAAGTGATTCCCTTACTCATCAACGGGGACTGCTTTTACTCCTTATTCGATGGATTCTACTATGGACCGTTCTGCTCTGAAGCCATGTTGCCGATCTAATAGGTTACCGGCACTTTGAATAGTTGCTTACAGTCATGGCCTAACTAAAAACAAGCCGGAAGAAGAGGGCGTTTTTAATGGGTGAAAGTATAAAGATTCCCTATTTGATAACCAAGATTTTTCTTGCTGCCATTCCCGTAGCCATGAAGTAAATAAATGCCACTTAATCCAGAATTTCTTCCATTGTAGAGCCCAAGTCCTATCTCCTTATAGCGCATGTAATTTAATCACTTCTTATCATCTCCTATAAATTTGCATTCGACCAGATTTATTAGATAATCTGGCAGTGCCAGTTCACGTATAACTTGATGCCGCCAAATAACCTAATGGTTGTAGCATTATAAAATGGCACCTATCACATGTCTTAAGGACCTTACATACAAATACAAATAAGACTGACTCTGACTTTATGAAGATGGAGGTAAAAAAAAATGATTTTTCAACCAGCTTTGATAATGTAAATCTCACAAAGAAATTGCCAAATTACAGATCACCAAAAGAATTCAATAATTTCAACTGTGTTTTTTTTTGTGTGCACTTATTAAAAAGAACAACTTTCATTTTTAATAACAACAACAACAAAAAATATCTACACTACAATTCCGACTTTTAAATCTTATTACAACAGAATTTATAGCAATCGTTATCCATAATTATTTATGAATAAATCAGAATTTTATCGTTTTAACTTTGAGAGTAAAATCAGAATTTCCTTATTATGCCATTAAATTGGAATAAAATTCATAATATGCACTATTTGGAAAAATTATTATGCAAAAAAAGCTAAATAGGCCTTACTGAGACGGCGAGAGTCTCCACTTCAATTGATGCTGTTGATTACCGAATGACGAGCGTCTCGAGTGTCGAAAGCAATTAGGCTAGCCACATTACCTTGACGTGAATGCGATGGTCAGACGCGATCCATTAAATGTTTATGAACTGGAATATTTCGATTCCAATGGAAATCAATTTCCACTTATCTAAGACACTATCCTATAGATGAGAATGGAAATGGTGAAGATTTTCCCTTTAAGATAATCGAACAAGAAGAGGGCGATAATAAGCGACGAAGCGCAAAATTCTCCTTATGAGCGAATGGCCAGCGTCACATTGATCTGAGCTACCTTATTGGTTTGGGTCAGACCAGAAAGAAACCTGCAAATACCATTTACCCATAACCGTAACTATTATTATTATGATTATTGCCCATATTTGCTTCGATTTTTCCTCAGATTTCCCTTACTGCCCGGATCTTCCTAAACGAAGATCACTCCCTGACCTGTCACTCGAGTTCGTTGTGTTCTTAGGTTCGTGTTCGATTAATAATTATAAATCTTAATATAAATGGATTTGGCTAGTACAGAGGATGATTATGGCTAGTTATTGTCTGGCTAATCTTGGCTAGTTCGGGTTGGCTGACTAACGCTGGAACAAGACATCATAATAGTCGCTATAAAAAACATAATTTCTCACCAGTTGCATCTAAAAAGAACCAATACAATTTTCACGGTATTGTAACTTCCTTTTAAGCCTTCAGGCTGTATAGCCATAATATTTATAAACTTAATCGTAGCAAAGAAGTATCTTCCTTCCTTCTTATTTTTTTTTCCTGAAAAATTCTTCTTTTTATTTTTTTTATTTTTAATAATTATTTTTCTATTCATAATTTAGTTAGCATCTAAAAAGGAATTAAATTTCGATCGATAAAGAATATTATTGAAAATTTTTCTTGGTTGTCTGTAGTTAGCCGGCAATGGCTGATGGGGTGTTCTGGCATGGCATGGTATATTGACGATGCCGCAGACCAGCCAGCATTAATTGGTTTATGATTCGACCGAGTTTTACTTGAACTTGTATCTATGTGCATAAATCAGAGAATGGCGATAATGTGAATGGTTAGTTTCTGTATGACTGCCCCTTGGGCTCCTTCTGATGGCAGCGATAACAACTCAGAAGACATTTGGACAAAAGCAAGGAACAACTCTTGTCGTAGAGATGGTGACGATGGCAAACTGCTGATAAACTTTGAAGATGACTGCAATTATTACCACTCAAAATGCGTATTCCATGAACGGATAGATTGTGTGTCTAACTCTAATGTGTATCCTGGCTCGTAGCATTGGTCAGTTCTAATCTGATGGCATTACTAAAAGCGCTTATAAGAGCTTCCTTCCTCAACTTATATACCCATGATATATGTATAAGGTAAGTAACATAAGCTTACTTACTCTTCTCTATGATTGATTGAAATGATTGCATTTGCGGTCATTTGACTCTCAACCGCTTGTCGTTTACTTGTCTGTAGATGATTTTATTACTTCGGTCGAGTAATTATTGTTCTTGCATAGATTTTCATTAAATTTTCCTCTTTTACGCACATTTATTGCCGCAATTCATTTTTATTCAGGACTAAATCAGTTCGTCTTTTAGGATTTTATCCTTTTTTATTACTTTATGTATTTTCTTGCTTTCATGCTGTTGGTAAAATTAAGTAAATTTTACATTTTAAATTATAGTAATTGGAACTTATTAAAATGGCATTAGCGCTTTTTATTGAGCTTATAAATTACACCTCAGGGGGGGCAGTAGTTTTTCTTCTTTGTTTGTACAACGATGAGAAAAATCATTATTTTATTACAGACATTTTTTTTGGAGTTTTTTTTTTTACTCTTATCAGTTTTTATGAATTAAATAAAAAAAAAGGATTTCTTTTGATGTGAAGTTCTTATGAAAATTTTTAATATAAGAGTTTTTAAATATTGTACAAAAAGTTTGCTGATTTTTGTACTTTACATGTTATGTGTATTTAAATAAATAGTATTAAATAAAAAATGGCAGGTCTTGATCTAAATAATTATTTTCCTTAAGTAAAATATTTAATTAATTATAGTGAATTAAAATTAGCATAGTTTCCAAACTATTAAATGGATTAATTTTAAGTTCATCAGTTAAGATGATTTTTTCTTTGGGGACAATCTTTATAATATTTTTTTCTACTTCATCTTCAATTATTACAAGAAAAAAAACCGAAATAAAATATTTCCGAATTAGCTTAATAACAATCCCCACTAATTATGGATGAACATTAGATAGCCTAATTGCAATTGCGCGAAAAGGTTCTACTTGAAAGCGAACAATGGATGGTTGCAAAATGCCTCGAAAGAAGTTCGCCAAACTTGCTGCTAGAAAATCTTCCAAGCTTATCGGATCTTGCAATAATGTTGAGGGATTTTTGTGCAACATACTCACTTGAACATTTGTGCAAAAACAAAACCAAACTCTTCATATATGAAGGCTTCCTGTCCGTATTGCGCTGACTTTTACGTTTAAAATATGCAAAAAGCCCAAACCGAAAAGAGAAAAAGATGGAATCATTATAGTAGTAACATCGACATCGAAATCAAGAAGGCTATCACCGACAGTTAAGTAGTCAGTCGGACTCTAAATTTGCCAGAAACCATTTTTGATTCGTGCACTCAAGCATGCAGCCAGTCGGCGTTAACATTTATGGTTTGTTTTGTAACTCCTTCAAATTTACATTATTTTTTGTTAATTTCTTTTTTGTGCATCAATCATTAATAAAGAAAGAAGTTCTTTTTTAACAATAACTCCTAATAATCATCAACTAATATTAGTAGGCATTTCCACACGATATACCACTTATTTTAATAAGCTAATTTCTAAGAACCTAAAACTTTTAATAATCGCGTTTCAAGAATAATAAACTAGTACAAATAATTTTACTCGTTACGAAGAGGGATGACTTCAATTGCGAAGAGAAAACCACAGAATATCATCTTCCATTTTAAGGCCAAAGTATTACCAACACTTTTGACCTCAGCCTACGTCTCACTTTAACTAGAAACGCAATAACTTACAGAAAAGGTGAGCGCACTCGATCTACTCAAGCGATTGCGTAATTTTAGTGTAACTAAGTATGAATAAGAAGAACCAAAGGCCGCAGATGATCGTATATCACAGAAACAGTATTTTCCAGGTTCAATTATAGTATTTTGTGCATAAACCAAGCCTAAGACGATATTTAGTTTACTAAAAAAAATTTGTTACAGAAAATTCAAACAGAACATTTTTACAGACAATTCTTACTGAAAATGTTTTAACGGTCAACTTTTAACTGGAAATTTTTACAGAAAATTCTTACAAAAAATTTTTACTGAAAATTATTTTTACTGAATATTAAGTTTACGGATATGAATTTTTACTGAAAATTGCTTTTTAGTGACGATTATTTTTACTTAGAATTATTTTTACTGAAAACTGTTTTTACTGAACATTATTCTTACTGAAAATTGCCTTCATAAAAAATTAATTTGACTGAAAAAAGTGTTCACGAAAAAATATTTTTAATGAAAACTTTTTTACTGAAAATTATTTTTGCTGAAAATATTTTTTACTGAATTTTATTTTTACTGAAAATTATTTTTACAGAATTTTATTTTTACTGTAAATTATTTTTACAGAAAACAGTTTTTACGAAAAATTATTTTTACTGAAAATTGTTTTTACGGTAAATTGTTTTTACTGAAAATTATTTTTACTGAAAATTATTTTCACCGAATTTTATTTTTACTGAAAATTGTTTTTACAGAAAATTGTTTTTACTGAAAATTATTTTTACTGAAATTTGTTTTTACTGAAAATTATTCTTACTGAAAATTATTCTTACTGAAAATTGCCTTCACAAAAAATTAATTTGACTAAAAATAGTTCTTACAAAAAACTGTTTTTAATGAAAATAAATTTTACTGAAAATTTTTCATTTGGAAAATTATTTACTGAAAACTATTTTTACAGAAATTTGTTTTTTAAAAAAAATTGTTTTTACAAAAAATTATTCTTACTGAAAATTATTTTTACTGCCAATAATTTTTACTGAAAATATTTTTACTGACAATTATTTTTACTAAAGACTGTTTTTACCGATTAATTTTTTTTTACTGAAAATTATTATTACTGAAATATGCCTTCACAAAAAATTAATTTTACTGAAAATAGTTTTCACGAAAAAAACATTTTAAATGAACATTTTTTTTAATGAAAATTATTTTTACTAAAAATTATTTTTACTTAAATTTATTTTTACCAAATATAATGTTTACTGAAAATTGGTTTTACTAAAAATTATTCTTTCTAAAAATTGCCTTCACAAAAAATTATTTTTACTAAAAATAGTTCTTACAAAAAACTATTTTTAATGAAAATAAATTTTACTGAAAACTTTTCTTATGGAATATTATTTTTACTGAAAATTATTTTTTCTGAAAATTATTTTCGAAAATTGCTTTCACTAAAAATTGTTTTAATCAAAATTGGTTTTACGAAAAACTATTATTACAGAAATTTGTTTTTAAAAAAATTGTTTTTACAAAAAATTATTCTTACTGAAAATTATTTTTACTGACAATAATTTTTACTGAAAATTATTTTTACTGAAAATTATTTTTACTAAAAATTATTTTTACTAAAAACTATTTGTACAGAAAATTCTTATTACTCAAAATTATTTTTACTGAAAATTGGCTTTACTGAAAACTATTTTTATTGAAAATTATTTTTACTGACAATAATTTTCACTGAAAATTATTTTTACTAAAAACTATTTTGATAAAAATTTGTTTCTAAAAAAAATTGTTTTTTCTGAAAACTATTTTCACTCAAAAATGTTTTTATAAAAAACTATTTTTAATCAAAATTAGTTTTACCAAAATTATTTTTACTGAAAACTGTTTTACTGAACATTATTTTTACTGAAAAATATTTTTACTGACAATTATTTTTCATGAAATGTGTTTTTACAGAAAATTTTTTTTCCTGAAATCTATTTTTACTGATTATTATTTTTACTGAAAAAATTATTTATTATTTTTTTTAATCATTTGATCGTACAAAAAATTCACATTTGAAGTAAATTTCTTATATATTTTTAGACAAAAGTTGATCATTTCCAATTTGCTATACAAAAAATAATTAATATTAAAACTTGCATTTGCTTTATTAACATATTTTTTAGTATATACACATATGAAAATATCCAAGTTTGAAGAAAAATATAAACATTAACAAAAAATACAAATGTTTAGATATAAAAAATCTAAAAGGGAAACCTTCAACAATCTTAAATGTGATAATGAAAAAAAAACTAATTTATTCAATTAATAATAAAAAGCGATTTTTGAATTGATTTTTAAATTTACGGAAATTTGATAAAATTTATAATTAGCATTTCTGAACAAATTTTCAAATAATTTTTAATCTTTTCACTTTTATTTTTATATTTTAATTTGCATAATAAATATTTACAGGAACTTTATTTGTTAGATTTTAAAAGTTCTTTGAATAATTTGCCACTAAATTATAAATGTTATTTTGGTATTTTAAAATATTTTTAATAAAAGTTGATTTTTAAATGTGAACTTGTTCCATTAATAATAAAAAAAATGTGTTCAAATATTTCTGAAAATTCTCGAAAGAATTGCTTTTAATAAAATCCTTTCGTAAATATTAACTCTGCATCAGGTGCTTGTGTAGTGAAATTTGGAAAATTGCAAAACCGAAAAAGAATCGCTGCAAATCGGCATGAAATTGAAATATTCAAATTGGAGAGACATTGTATGTAATGAATTCTGTGATATTTCAATCTCAAGGACTCTGCAAATAATCCATTGACAATTTGAATGGAATGCGGTCGCCTCTAAGGATGGGTCTGGTTTCTTTGACTTGCACTTGTTGTCACTCTAGTTGTCGGCTCAGACAAGTCAAGAACTAGCGATGATAAATTGATGTGCTCGTACGAATGCAAAAATTATGCTAGTCACGAGATACAAAATGTCAGAGCCGCTGGTGATGGCAGGGAGGGTAGGAACCCACCAGCAAATGCGAGTGTGTTCATCTGATTTTGATATGAATTTCGATTCGGCCAGAGTGAGTGGGGCGACATGTAGCACGATGGTTGCAGATAATTTTATTTCGAATTCTACCCTCTCTGGCACCACTTAAGCTCTAAGATCCCCAATGCCCAACCAGATCCTGGTAGCACCATATCTAAATCATTTCGTCTACATTGAGCACCTAAATCCGGCTGTCTTCAAATAATGCTCCATCGATTGATGATTCATATCGATACCATTTCAACTAGCTCTGCTGCATTTTCATTTACATACGCCCAAGCCAGCACAAACCAGAAGTTCAGTCGCATCTAGAGGCCATAACCAGATTCTTTCCTAGTCGGACGAGTACATCTGTTTTAAAGGATACCGGACAGAACACTTGTTTTTTAAGATTTTCATCTCAAGAATGAAGCACTACCCAAAGATTATTGCAATTAATCACGTCGATTGTCAAAGAATAAATACTAGACCACGCACACTTACTCCTTTGCAGTTCAGAAAATCTTACCTTTTTATCGCTCATGTAAGAGTGCAATAAAAAAAAAAAAAAAAAATCAACAATAAAAAATACTTCTTTTCAAATTGCATTCAAATCGGAAGAAGACCGAACAGAAACCAGCAACAGTCAAACATTTTTGTGTGGATGTAAACGAGTGGATTGCTTCCTTGGATAAATGTCAACGAGTCGAAAATGGAATCCAGATGACACGTCTAAGCTTCTGAATGAATCTTAGAAGTTTAGAGATGGTTACAATCGTTCTTCCTAAAGAATCTTGTCTAGATTAGGCAGATGTGCCATGGCATGCCATGAAGCCAGAAGCTATAATTACCATTTGCCATTCATTTGCACCGAAAGTGCCCGACATCGTGTTTGTTCCTGCCTCCACTTAATTTAGAAAATCCGGTCTTTGTAGCCAATCTTATTACAAAATTAATAATTTTCTGGTTTCTTGTTCTCTTCAAACTTTTCTGCTCTTTCATTTTTATTGAAGATTTTGAAAATCTACAATATTTTTCGATTAGTTTGATTTTCAATATTTCCACAAGTCCATTTGGTATTAACCAGTTTGCCTGCGATGCCAATGGCATGTCACTCTTTCTGGGGTGACTTAGTCGGCTTGATGGTGAGTGGGATGTGATTTGGACGTGCATGAAAATTGTGAGCGCAATCGAATCGAAACGAACTGGATCGTATCGAAGTGGAATCATCATCATATAAAGTAAATTGGAGATAAATACTTGTGGGTTTTGTTAGATAAACCCCATCATTCCAGTTGCCCTTTGTGTCGACATGGCCGCATAATATTCCAATAGTCTCTGAACCATCAACTGGCATCCTATAATGATCGTCTTGTAGTTTTGCAAAAGTCTCGGTCAAAAGTTAATTCTACACTAAATAGTCTCTGCCGAGTATTTGGGATTTTTCTTCACCCCAAATACTCGGCAGATAATTGACATAATCAATACGAAGCCCTTTCGAAAATGGTGTTATCAGATTTTTTTACGTTTTCCGACATTTTCTTGTAATATTCCCAATGGTTTGTTTTTTTTCAAATTTTTAATTAAACTGTTGTTGTATTTAAAGTCTCTGAAATAAGAGCAAGAGGCTATTTTATAGCGTCAGGTGAATGAGAGCATTTGGTGGCTTTATGTTACATGTAAGTTGGCATTGCCAGTTTACGCGGCATTGCCGGTTTCATAGAGCATACTAAATTTTCTTAGAAAATTTAAGAGAAGACTTGAGAAAAAGTCCTATTAAAAAAACCAGAACTTTATAGTGGAAAAAGTCCTATTTAAAAATAAATTCTTGATTAAGTGGCATTTTTTTGAAATATGGTGTATTGAGCATCGTAGGAATGGTATAAAGGATGAGGCTATAGAGGAGTAAATTTTACGTAATTATGGTATGGCCGTTCCAAATTCTGAGAAATTTACTTGCCCCTAATTTCGGAATGGTTCACTAATATTTGGCCAATTCGGGGAAGAAAATTATCCACCCTTCGTTCAGTCTATTTTTCAAAAAATGGCCAGAACTTTTGCATGCCATTTGACCAGTAAATGTTGTCAGTTTGGAATAATAGTAGATGAAAGATGGTAAAGAGCCTCTCCTTCTAATTTATCGATTATCTTAGTATCGAGGGTAGTATCGAGGATGACCTAGAACCCTACTAAATTTAACATTTTAGTTGTTTGGCAACATTTTAGGTATTTGGCATTGGGGACCCATATCAACTGATGAGCCGCAAATAGCCTTTAGTGCTGAACATAATTTTAATTTGAAAATTATGTTTACTAAGAGCCAGAGGCCATTTTGTAGCATTTTGTGGCCTTTCGTTACGTGTGAGTTGGCATTGCCGGCTTACTTGATAAGTTTTTCGAATGAATTTTATGGAGGTTCTTTTAGAAAACTTAAGAGAGCACTTGGGAAAAAAGCACGGACTTTATAGTAAAAAAAGTCCTATTCCAAAATATATTCAGCATTAAGTGGCATTTCTTTGAAATATGGGAAATGGTGTGTTGAACGCCACAGGAATGGCATAAAAGACGATTCCTCTTACGGAGGAGTAAATCATGCAAAAGTACGGTATAGCCGTTCCGAATTCTGAGAAGTTTCCTTGTCACTAGTTTCGAAATAGTTCACTGATGTTTGGCCAATTCAGGGAAGAAAACTCTCCACCCTTCGTTCAGTCTATTTTTCAAAACATGGCCAGAACTGTTGAATGCCATTTGAAAAAATGGAGAAAATTCTCCACCCTGAAATGTTGTCAGTTTGGAATTACAGTGGATGCAGGACTGTGGACAGCCAAGGTCACTTACCACCAAAGATATCAACATGGCCTAGAACCCTACGACATTCAATATTTTAGTTGTTTGGCAACATTTCAGTTATTTGGCATTGGGGACCCAGATCAACTGATGAGCCACAAATAGCCTTTAGGGCTGAAAATAATTTTAATTTGAAAATTATTTTGACTAAGAACCAGAGGCCATTTTATAGCATTTGGTGGCCTTTCGTTATGTGTGAGTTGGCATTGCCGGCTTACTTGATAAGTTTTTCGAATGAATTTTATGGAGATACTTTTAGAAACTTAAGAGAGTACTTGGAAAAAGTGTTGTTATTTACATGGGAATAAACCACTCTTTTATGCCACTTAACCCAGAATAAGATATGATCTGGGTTAAGTGGCATAAAAGAGTAGGTTATTGATAAGTATTGTATGCCCAATCTGAATCCTGTGAAGTTTATTTACCAATCCTTTCGAAATGATTCACTGCTATTTGGCTAATGCGCTGAAATAAATCCTCTACTCTTAGTTCAGTCAATTTTTGATCACAGATCATTAAGGAAGGGTACAAAAGAAATGAAAATTTTCATGGATTTCCTTAAAATGGAATTGTTTCTGATTCAAATCATTTCAAAAATCCTAAAAGTAGTATAAAAAAAATAATTTTACATTAGAACTTTTAGATTTAAACTAGTAAAAAGAATTTAAAACGAATTTTTCTCTCTTCTCACAACCTAAATAAGCTGTTTTTTTACGAATTGGCAGCACAGAATTTGCATTAAATTTTTTATTAATTAAAATATGCAACAACAAAAAATAGTAAATGAAAAAAATTAATAGAAAAATTACATGCGATGAACTGGAAGAAAAAAAAATCGACGTGGATGAATATTCGTTATTTTGAGTGGAATCAGTTCGTGATTGATGCCTAATTGAAGGCACACACGATTTATCTCGGAATATGCCCGTAATGGTCTCGGAAGTCTTCTGTTCATTCATAAAAATCCAAAGCTTTTGAATGAGAATTCTTGGTACTATCAAAAAGTCTAATGAAAAAAAGGAGGAGATTCGCATCTGAACAGTTGGGGATCTAGCACACAATTTTCACTATAGTTTTTAGAATAGAATCGGAAATTGAAGCGAAACTTTTAAATTCTAGGCAGAAAAAGTTAAACGCCTTCGAAATTGTTAAGACGATAAAGTCAGTGCATCCAGTTTTGGTACAAATCACAAAATCGATTCAGTAATTAGCCCGGAAATTGATTTTAGAATCAATGATTCTGTTCGAGATTATCGATTTGGGTTAAATTACCGGTACTGTAGGTGCTGGCCTGGCACGATAAATCCAGAGCCCGATTTTTACACGTTCACCTATAATCAAAAAAATGCGCTCCAAAATCGTTAAATTGTGAATGTTTAAATAAATTAGATGAGATGTTTTTGCTATTGCGAAATATGGACCATGTTAGTGAGGTGCTTTCTTCCATGGACAACATACGATATTTGGTACTGTCGAAAGTTGATATGAATTTGAAATTTTTACTGTTTTTGTTGGTGTTCAATCAGTTGATGTAATCAATGAAGTTATTGGGTTAATAGTTAATTCCATTTTTTGTATCTTCTTCGCTCATATTTACTCTAATTTTTTTGTAACTTGTTAATATTCATTCAACGTTTAGGTTTAAGTTTACAAGCAGATTTAATTTTCAACTAACATAAAGATAATCTATAATTCATGATAGGATTTATTAATTTAGGGCATTTTTTTAATTTAAAATCATATTCAATAAAAACAATTGTGCGTTAAAAAATATTTTGAGGAAAAATATTTTTCAGAAACAAATTCTGAGTGAAAATAATTTTCTGTCAAAATAGTTTTCAGTTAAAATAGTTTTCAGTTAAAGTAACTTTCAGTTAAAATAAATTTCAGTTAAATTAATTCACAGTGTAAATTATATTTAGTGAAGACAATTTTAACTTAAAATGTTTTCAGTAAAGTAATTTTCAGTAAAAATAATTTGCAGGAAAGTAAAATTCCAGTTAAAATAACTTTCAGTAAAAATAGTTTTGAGTTCAAATAATTTTCAGTAAAAATAATTTTCAGTTAAAAAAATTTTTTAGTGAAGATAATTTTCAGTAAAGACAATTTTAATTAAAAGTGTTTTCAGTAAAAATTATTTTCAGTTAAAATAACTGTCAGTTAGAATAATTTTCAGTTAAAACAGTTCTCAGTAAAAAAAACTTTCAGTTAAAATAACTTTCAGTTAAAATAATTTTCAGTTAAAAAAATTTTCAGTTAAAATAATTTTCAGTTAAAATTATTTTCAGTAAAACTAAATTTTAGGAACAATTTTCGGTAAAAATAATGTTCAGTTAAAAAGTTTTCAGTAAAAATAGTTTTCAGTTAAAATAATTTCCAGTTAAAATAGTTTTCAGTTAAAATAATTTTCAGTTAAAATAATTTTTAGTAAAAATAAATTTCAGTCAAAATAATTTGCATAAAAAATACTTTTCAGTAAAAAATAATTTTCAGTTAAAAAAATTTTCAGTAAAAATAATTTTCAGTTAAAAAAATTTTCAGTAAAAATAATTTTCTCTTAATGATTTTCAGTAAAGTTAATTTTTAGTAAAAATAATTTTTAGTAACGATAATTTATCGTTAAAATAACTTTCAGTAAAAATAGTTTTCAGTCAGAATAACTTTCAGTTAAAATAATTTTCAGTTAAAATAATTTTCAGTTAAAATAATTTTCAGTAAAAATTTTCTGTAAAAATTTTTAGTAAAAATTTACAATAAAAGTTTGCAGTAAAAATTTAAAATTAAAATTTGCAATAAAAATTTACAGTAAAAATTGACAATAAAAATTCGCAGTAAAAATTTTCAGTAAAAATTTGCTGTTAAATTTTGGAATAAAAATTTGCAATAAAAATGTGCAACAAAAATTTACAATAAAAATTTACAATAAAAATTTACAATAAAAATTTACAATAAAAATTTACAATGAAAATTTACATTAAAAATTTACAGTAAAAATTTGCAGTAAAAATTAACAATAAAAATTTATAATAAAAATTTACAGTAAAAATTTACAGTAAAAATTTACAGTAAAAATTTACAGTAAAAATTTACAGTAAAAATTTACAGTAAAAATTTACAGTAAAAATTTACAGTAAAAATTTACAGTAAAAATTTACAGTAAAAATTTACAGTAAAAATTTACAGTAAAAATTTACAGTAAAAATTTACAGTAAAAATTTACAGTAAAAATTTACAGTAAAAATTTACAGTAAAAATTTACAGTAAAAATTTACAGTAAAAATTTACAGTAAAAATTTACAGTAAAAATTTACAGTAAAAATTTACAGTGAAAATTTACAGTGAAAATTTACATTGAAAATTTACAGTAAAAAATTACAGTAAAAATTTACAATAAAAATTTACAATAAAAATTTACAGTAAAAATTTACAGTGAAAAATTACAGTAAAATTTGCACTAAAAGTTAGAAGTATTTAGCATTAAAAAATTGCAATAAAAATTTGCAGTTAAAAATAGCAATAAAAATTTGCAGTAAAAATTTGCAATAAAAATTTGCACTAAAAATTTGCAGTAAAAATGTGCTTTAAAATTTTAGAGTAAACAAATTTGCAGTAAAAAAAAGCTATAAAAATTTGCAGTTAAAAATTGCAGTAAAAATTTACAGTAAAAAATTGCAGTAAAAATTTTCCGCAGACATTTGCAGTAAAATTTTTCAGTAAACAGGATTTCAGTTAAATTATGTTTGGTAGGACCTTACTGAGAGAACATTAGTGAGGTTCTTCTAGCACATACAGTACTGATAAAAAGTTATAATCTGACATAATTTAAGAAGTGACTTTTTCTTTGAATATTTCAATCGCATCTACAATACAATCGGCAACTTTCTATAAATTGCAAGTTTTTTTAAAGTTCATTGCTATTCCAACTAATATTAACATAAAAAAAAATGAATTCATCAAAATAATAAAAAACTTGGTAAAAAAACCAGATTATATTAATAGCAAAGTAAATATTAATTTTCTGCTGAAAAATTATCGACTTTTTAATTATTTCCTTATTAAAAGTTCAACAAGTATTAATCATGATACTAAAAATACATTTGAATATAAAAATTGATTGTAGGAAAAGAAATATTTAAATAGTCTTTATGATAGATTCTGATTAAAAAGTTGAATAATTCGTGTTATTAACTAACAAGCCACTTAATCACTCGGAATTTTACAATAAATTCTTAGACTCAACATAAGCTAAGAAAGTTCCTAATTGGATGTAGTCGATGTTATGGCACCAAAGATAATATAAACAAAATGGGCGACTTTATTTGTGATTCTATTTTTTCTTCGTTTAAGTGGACAGGTATATTAATTTAGATATCGGAAGGCCAGATATAACCAGATTGGCAGCAGTAAGCTTCTAATCTTTTACACTGACTAGAAAAAAAAGAGTATTTTTCGTATGCTAAAATATATTTAGCGACAACTTTGGATTTGGTACCCTAGGTCAACGACTCTGGGACCATAAATACTTAATCCGTTGTGAGGTAAGAAAATTTCTACATAAATACGATTTATCCCAAAAATATTGTTAAAAAGATTCAAAGGCAACAAAAAAAATCGTTTTGTAAACGTTTCACATCTTTTGATGCTGTGATTTTTTCAGGTAATTTTAAAATAAACTTTCAATAAAAGGTCTCTATTGAGAGATTGTTGTCTTCTGTTTATTTATGAATATAAAAATTTTCATTGCCAACAAAAAAAAGAGAAAAAACAAAAAACCAAAATCAATTCGGAAATATTTAAGATGAAATAGGAACAAAAAATAACGAAACAATTTATATCGACAATTACCAGATGTGCTCTTTGAAGGACAACAATAATCACCAGTCGAGGATTATTAATACTTGTAGTAAGTAGACCCAACCATTTATATTGTAGTTTGTTATTAGTGGCATCTAAATATAGCATCTTGTGTACAGGTAACATTGGATGATTACGTGAAGGTCGAAAATAATCTCGTTTAGTCAAAATTATTGTACTTGCTGAGTAAATATACTCAGTCGTTCGTAATAATGAGTACATAAATTTTGGTGGACTAGTTCTGATAATCTTTGGGCAGTGGAAACAACCAAAAAAAAAAAAATAATAAAATAAACCAACAATTTTCTGGTGGATGGTGGGTGATTGGGGTCGAGGGGGAATAATAGGAATAATGTTTCTTACTAATGAATATCGAATTGGCCTTTTAACATTTTTAAGGACTTAATAGAGGCCATAGTAGAAGAGTGCTTGCCCATCGGTCTGTGGTGTTTTAACAATATCTATAATGGCAATATTGTAGTTAGTAATGAATACAAATACCGACAACCTGGTAAATCAGTAGCGGGGGAATGAGAGGGAGCAGGTATGTTATATTCGAGATTATGGGATGCTGGAACTGAAATTGAATCCAAATCCAAATCCAAATAGTCCACTTCAATGTGGAGTGGATAGTGAGAACAGTTGAAATTGGAAATTCGATAGTCGGTAGTTGGCAGTTGGCCAGAAACCGAGGTGAAACAAGAGTGCATAGTAAAACCTATGATTATGTCATATGATTAATGGCATTATGCAGAAGTTACCTAGTCTGTAGCTCTTCAGTACTGGGAGTGGCTGGCGTAGATGAAAATTGCATCAGCTCGCAATGGATTTGTACAAGCATAAATTGTAGATGGAGTTCTAGAAGAAGTCCTTTTATACCAATTGCGAAAAAGACCCAACGCCAAACCGAGTTCTCACAACTCCAAACAGAATTGAGCACTTTCGGAATGGAATACGATCAAATTGAATGAAGTTCCTGATGCTACACGGCAGACCTCCAGGTCCAGATTGGGATAGTAAACGATTCACAATTGCTATTTAGCCCGGTTCAGTTGAATAGTAGAGGAAGAAGAAAAAAACAGTCTCAAAGTACATAAATTAATCCGGTGGCATAGAAGGTAAGTTGCCAGTCTACGTGTACATGGACGCGCCCAGTCGAAGGGGGCCGAGACTGAATTATCTTCGAAGCAAATATACGTGAATGCAATTATCCTTGAATTAGTGTCAGTGGAACCGTGAATTCGGCATTTAGCGGCTATTATCGGCTAAATTCTGAATAAATGAAATTAATTAAAAAATTGTCTTCTCTCGGCAATTTTTTCAATTGTATCCAAACTGTTGTCATTTAATCATTTTTACCGATCGATGTGGCCACAGTATTTGTTCAATGTCGGTTGAGGATAAAAACCCATTTAAATATTTTCTTTTTAATTATTTTATTTTTACTCGTGGAGCTATTTTTATTTTTTTTTTTATTTATTTATTTATTTAGTTAAATTTATTTTGTTTGTTAGCTGTCAATTTGATTGTTTAATGGTTAAATCATTTTTCTGTCTGCCCATCGATATCTTGTTAATTGTGAATTCGCGTCATTGGTGCGTGATTTGGAAGAATTCGATTCTCAGCCGTACGATTGCTAGTCTTTTGATCGAAGGTGAACAGTGTGTCAAAATGTTATGATGTTCATGCACGTTTAAGTTTTATGCTATTTAATTTTTGAACAATTATTACAAGTGAAGATAAATTTTCTAAAGTATCGAAACGGTGGTCCTTGAAATACAAAAGAGGATCATGGCAAGAATTTATCGATGTCTTTGCATGAGAGAATGTAGCTTAATTAGGCAATTTAGAATGAACTTTATTATTTGTATTTTTAGATACAAATAATAAAGTTTGTTCTTTAGTTCAAAGCAAGGATATTTTATAGAGACTCGAAATGGTCAAGGAAAAATTTACGGAGAATTAAAAAAAAAGTTAAGAGAAATTTTGTGTGAACATTTATACGTGTAGTAAAAATAATTTTTTTAATTTATAAAAAAAAATTGCTAAAAAAAATTAAGAAAACTAAAATGAAGACTTTCTTTTATTAAAAATTGTGAGTAATTTTTTACTGCAATTTTTTAGTGCACATTTTTTTTTTTTTAAATTTTTGCTGTTAATTTTTACTGAACATTTATGCAGCAAATTTTTACTATATATTTTTATTGCACATTTTTACTGCAAATTTTAACTGCAAAGTTTCAGTGCAAATTTGTACTGCAAATACTTACAGGAAATTTTAACTGCCAAAATTTTAGAGCAAATTTTAACTGAAAACTTTTACTGCAAATTTTTATTGCAAATTTTTACTAAAAATTTTTACTGCAAATTTTTACTGAAAATTTTTACTGTAAATTTTTACAGAAAAGTAAAAATACTTTTCAGTAAATACAATTTTCAGCAAAAGCAATTTTCGGTAAAAATACTCTTTATCAAAAATCAATTTTCAGTAAAAAGTATTTTTACTAAAAATACTTTCAGTTTAAATAATTCTCAGAAAAAATATTTTTCAATAAAAAAAAACTTTCCAATGAATATACTATAAAAAAATTTTTGGTCAAATTAATTTTCAGCAAAAGCAATTGTTAGTAAAATCAATTTTCAGTAAAAATACTTTCCAGCAAAATGAATTTTTCGTAAAAATAATTTTCAGTAAAAACAATTTTCAGTTAAAGTAGTTTTCAGTATAAAGAATTTTTAGCAAAAAAAAATTTTCAATAAAAACTATTTTTAGTTAAAAATTTTTCTGTAAAACCAATTTTTATTAAAAAAAAAATTTCAGTAAAAACAATTTTTATTAAAAACAATTTTCAGTCAAAACAATTTTTGATAAAATTAATTTTTAGTAAAAGTTATTTTAAGTTAAATTATTTTTAAAATAAATAATTTGCATTTTATTTTGTTTTAAGTAAATTTTGAGAAAAAAAAAAAATTTCAGTAAAAACTATTTTCAGTAAAAATAAATTCTGGTAAAAATATTTTTTATTATTATTTTTAATAATAAGTATTCTTTTTCTTTTGTTATACTGAAAAGATCAAGAAAATTTCTGCTTTTTTTTTGCAGAATTTTTTTCCAGATAATTTTTTTATAAGTTTTTGAAAATTGTTTTTCATTTTATAGCTGAAATGAAGATTTTTCTTTATTAAAAAATTTTTACTGCAATTTTTTAGTGCAAATTTTTTTTTTTGAAATTTTTTTTGTAAATTTTTACTGAACATTCTTACAGCAAATTTTTACTATAAATTTTTATTGCAAATTTTTACTGCAAATTTTTAGAGCACATTTTTACTGCAAGTTTTTACAGCAAATTTTAACTGCCAAAATTTTATAGGAAATTTTTACTGAAAATTTTTACTGCAACTTTTTACAGAAAAGTTTTACTGAAAATTATTTTTATTGAAAATTATGTTTACTGAAAACTATTTTTAGTAAAAATACTTTTCAGTAAAAATACTTTTCAGTAAAAATTATTTTCAGTAAAAATTCTTTTCAGTTAAAATAATTTTCATTAAAGATACTTTCAGTAAAAAAAATTCTCAGAAAAAATAGTCTTCATTAAAAATAGTTTTCAGTAAAAATACTTTCTCAGTTAATTTTGCCAAAATTATTTTTTAGTTAAAAAAAAATTATTTTCATTAAAAACAATTTTAAGTTAAAGCAGTTTTTAGTAAAAAAAATTTTCCGTAAAAACAATTTTCCGTAAAAACCATTTCTAGTAAAATAAAATTTTCAGGAAAAATAATCTCAAGTAAAAGCAATTTCAGTAAAATGAATTTTTCGTCAAACCAATTTTCAGTAAAAACTATTTTTAGTAAAAATTATTTGCAGCAAAAACCATTTTTATTAAAATAATTTTTAGCAAAATGAATTTTTTGAATGAGTAAAAAAAATTGTCTTTAAAAACAATTTTTATTAAAACACTTTTTTGTGAAAAAAATTTTCAATAAAAATAATTTTCAGAAAAAATAATTTTCGGTAAAACCAATTTTCAGTAAAAAGAATTTTCTGCAAAAAGAATCTTTCGTAAAAACATTTTTCAGTACAAATAATTTCCAGTAAAAATTATTTTCAGAAAAAAACAATTTCGGTAAAAACAGTTTTTGATAAAATTAATTTTCTGAAAAATCTATTTTCTGTAAAAATAATTTTCAGTCAAAATAATTTTTGGTTTAAATAATTTCCAGTAAAAGAAATTTTTAGTAAAAATTATTTTCAATAAAAATACTTTTCAGTAAAAACAATTTTCCGTAAAAACAATTTTCCGTAAAATCAATTTTCTTTAAAAACAATTTTCAGTAAAAACTATTTGCAGCGAATACCATTTTTATTAAAATTATTTTCAGTAACAAATAAATTGTAGTATTGTAAAAACAGTTTTAAGTATTATTTTTAAGAATAAATATTCTTTTTTTTTTTAGACTAAAAAGATTAAGAAAATGTCTGTTTTTTTTTTAGCAAGAATTTTTTGCCAGATAATTTTTTTATAAGTTTTTGAAAATTGTTTTTTTAAAATAAATTTTTAATAATATTTTCTTATAAAATGTTTGTAGGTGAAACAAAAGTGAAAACTTTTCCAAATATCTGCGTTTGATTATGCAAAGGAAAATATCAAATGAGGAAAGATAATTACAATGGAAATAATTGAATAGTTAAACAGTAATAGATACTTTGAATTGTAATAAAAATATAGCAGATAAATCCAGTTAAGAGTTAGCTTGGTTGTGTCAATTTAATTATTCCGATTGAGTATTGCATATGCGAAGCAGAACGTATTGCATTTCAGTTAACAAGGAAAAAGTTCACTTTTGCGCGGATCAAAGATATCGACGCTGACTGGAGTCTACTTGGCACAAGCCAAGGAAAAGCCATACTCCATATGTCCCACTATAGGTATAGGTAGATAGGTATTTTTTTTCTGATTTGAGTATGAATATATTGGCAGTAAAAAACCCCTCATTTTCATACGAGCTACTCACACTTGCTGATTGGTTCGGCATAATGCACTTTGTATTCAAGACTGTCTATTAAAGTTACGATAAAAATGACACACTCGAAGAAAACTGCCGCATGTCTCGTACTTTGCATTTCCGTATCAGTTTCTACAATATCTTTTCAAGTTACATAAATAAACTCGATTAAATGTTGCGAATATGGGGTTTGTTAAGGCTTTACTACTTTGTGATAAAATATTATCAGAAAAAAGGGATTCGAACTTATATAAGCCAAGCGATTGCTAGCCAAAGAAATCGGCGTCTTCAAGAAAGTCACATTAATAATAATAAAAATAAAACTCTTAGATTTAATTACCATTTAATCGTAAAATACGATGTGAAAATTAAAAAAAAAATCACATTCAGACAAAGATGCTGAGTCCACAAATCAGTGGATTTGGCTTAGGCACGAAAATAATGTCTTCACAGTTCAAAATTTACCACGCATTTTATGAGCACCTTGAATTAGTTCAGGTACTTTAAAAGTTCTGCATAATATGCAAAGATGTAAGAACCTTTTAGGATTGTTTCTTGTTTAAATTAATTAAAATTAAATCGGCTGTGAATTTTGAAACAGTTTCTTTTGCATTCAGTTTAATTAACTAAATTCTAAAAAGTTTTCATCGAAAGTTATTAAGACCCTATTTTTGTGAAAAAAGTTTTTTTTTAATAACAATAATTTTCCAATAGAGACATTTTTTTTGATAATAAGTTTTTTTAAAAATCGATTTTTTTATTAGTGAAAAATTTTTTCAGCTAAACTTTATATTCTAAAAATAAATCGATGTGAAATAATTTCCCAAGAATATAATCATAAGAAGTCAATCGGTGGAATAATATTAACAATAATAAATTTATTCCTTTCACTTCAACAATCTTCTCAAGGTCTCCGAAAACAAATCCATGTGCACAAATACTATCTACAACATTAGTGATTTATTTCAGTTTGAGTAAATTCAAGAGATTGCATATTTAATAGGTGCAAGGTAGATAGGTAGATAGACGACAGGTAGTTAGGCTAATCGAACTAAAGAACCAGTGAACCAAGCCAATCATCTACAAAACGAGTCACTCTACAATAACGAGCACATTTCAATGATCGCTTTTCAATAGTTTTTTTATAATATTTGCAATATGATTATATGATCGTCGTATATTGCGTTCATAATTTTCCATAGTTTTACATTTACTTTCAATAACAAAACGTTGGGCATGGCAGGATTTACCTGCAATAAGTAGCATTAGCGCAGGTGCAATGTTATTTCGCGCATGTTGCCAAATGTTGATAAACTGTAGGTGCTAAGATAGGCAACATTGCTCGGAATATGCTGGAGAAAAAAACTGAAAATTGTTTATTAAAACAGAAATATTTAAAAAAAATGAATTGCAAAATGTTGATAAGCAGCTCATGTTGCTACGAACATATCATCGCTCAGAATATGATTTAGGAAAAAAAACTGAGAAGAATTCAACTGAGTTTAAGGAAAAGTGTAAAAAATACAATAAAAATAATTTTTAAGAATTTAAAAAAAAAAAAAAATTACAAAATGTTGATAAGCAAGCTCATGTTGCTAAGAACGTGAACAGTTAGAATTTTATTGATGAAAGAACGAAGAGCATTTTTTTTTAGCAACAGAAAAAATATCAAAAAATTAATTAAAAATAATTTTAAGAAATTTTGAAAAATGTTGATGAGTTTATGTTGCTAAGGCAGATAACATTGCTCAAAATGTGACTAACGAAAAAACTAAGAATTATTTTTGTTAAAATATTCTAATTTATTTACAATGAAAAATATAAAAATTCATTAAAAATAATTTAAGAAATATTTAAAAAAAAGAATTACAAAATGTTGATAAGCTCATGTTGCTAGGAACATATCATCGCTCAGAATATGATTTAGGAAAAAAACTGAGAATATTTTATTACAGAAGAATTCAACTGAGTTTAAGAAAAAATTTAAAAAATACAATAAAAATAATTTTTAAGAATTTAAAAAAAAAAAAAAATTACAAAATGTTGATAAGCAAGCTCATGTTGCTAAGAACATGAACAGTTAGAATTTTATTGATGAAAGAACGAAGAGCATTTTTTTTTTAGCAACAGAAAAAATATCAAAAAATTAATTAAAAATAATTTTAAGAAATTTTTTAAAAATATTGAAAAATGTTGATGAGTTTATGTTGCTAAGGCAGATAACATTGCTCAAAATGTGATTAACGAAAAAACTAAAATTAATTTTTCTTAAAATATTCTAATTTATGTACAATGAAAAATATAAAAATTCATTAAAAATTATTTAACAAATATTTTAAAAAAAGAATTGCAAAATGTTGATAAGCTCATGTTGCTAGGAACATATCATCGCTCAAAATATTATTGAGGAAAAAAGTGGGAATATTTTCATTTATAAGAATTCAATTTAATTTAAGACAAAATATAAAAATACATTAAAAATAATTTTAAGAATTAAAAAAAAATGAACTGCAAAATATTGATAAGCTCATGTTGCTAAGAACGCCAGCATTCAAATAATATGATTTAGGATAAAAAAGAATATTTTTTAACAAAAGAAAATAATTTAATTTGAGAAAAAAATTAATTAAAAATAATTTGAAGAATTTTAAAAAATGGAACTGCAAATTGTTGATAAGCACATGTTGCTAGGAACTTATCATAGCTCAGAATATTATTGAGAAAACAACTGAGAATATTTTGTTGCAGAAGAATTCAATTTAATTTAAGAACAAAATATAAAAATTCTTTAAAAATTATTTAAGAAATATTTAAAAAAATGAATTGCAATTTGTTGACAAGCTCATGTTGCTAGAAAGGCCAGCACTCCGAATATGACGTAGGAAAAAACTGAGAATATTTCTTTGCATAAGAATTCAATTTAATTTAAGGAAAAATAAATTAAAAAATAATTTTAAGACTTTAAAAAAAAATGACTTGCAAAATTTCATAAGCTGATGTTGCTAAGGTCCCTGCATCATCGCTCAGATTTTTATTGAGTAAAAAAACTATGAATATTCCAATTAAAAAAAAAAGAATTAAATTTAAAATTTTTTATGAAAACTCATTAAAATTAATTTCAAAAAATTGTTCAAAATAAATAAAATTGTGAAATGTTGATAAGCTCATGTTGCTAAGAACGCCAACATTCAGAATTTTATTGAGGAAAATAACGTAAAATATTTGCTTGCAGTTGAATTCAATTTAATTCAAGGAAAAATAATTTAAAAAGTAATTTTTAGAATTTTAAAAAACAAAATGAATTCAAAATGTTGACAAGCTCATGTTGCTAAGAACGCCAGTACTCTGAATATGATTTAGGAAAAAAGTGAGAGTATTTTTTTTTAGCAAAAGAAAGTAATTGGAATCCAAAGGAAAATATATAAAAATTAATTAAGAATAATCTTAAAAATATGTGAAAAAAATAATGTTAAAAATGTTGATAAGCTTATGCATCATCGCTCAGATTTTTATTGAGCAAAAAAAATTGAAATATTTCTTATTAAAAAAATTCAATTTAATTAAAAAAAATTACATAAAAACTCAATAAAACGAATTTTAAAAATTTTTAAAAAATAAATAAAATTGTGAAATGTTGATAGGGCTTATGTTGCTTAGAACATCAACTGAGACAAATAACTGAGATTATTTAATATAAAAATTAATTAAAAATATTAAAAGATATATTTTCTTTTTTTCTTTTTTTTTTTAAATAAAAAAATAAATTAAATTTAAGATTACAAAGACCCCTTCCCCCCAACTCGATGCTTACCTAAGAAAATCGTTGATTATGTCTGCAAATTTGTTTTACAACGAAATGTTTACGCAACAAAACCTGATCACTTTTTATGCTGGATTAAATTTTTTTTGAATTATTATTATTTTTTTTTCTTGATAATTTGTTGTTGTTTTTTATTTAAAAAAAAAAAACAATATTTTTTGTTGCTTTTTTACATTTGATTTTTTCTTCTAATATTCATTTAGAAGAAAAAACAAAAGTTATTTGTATTTTTTTTTTTTTGCGTAATATTTCCAATGATAAATAAACAGTGTAAAAATTTCTTCTCTATTTTTTCTCTTTTACGAATATTTAAGTAAACCAAAAAACAAACAAAACAGAACCGAATGTTGCAGCAACAAATTGATGAAATTTTTTTTTAATTTTTTTTTTTTTTTTAGTTTGCGGTTCACTTGCGATGCACTATTTTCTTTTTAACCGACACTTTGCCAATTTATACGATACGGTACGGTACGATTTGTTATTATTAAAAGTTAAAAATTAATGTTTAAAAAAAATTGCATTCGGATTGTAATTTAAATTTTCTACTAAATATTATGAAAGAAGACAAAATAAAACTTTTCTATCCCAGAACTAAAAAAAAAAAAAAATGACTAAAAATCACTTCAAGGTTAATGTTGTGTTTTTATTTGAAGTAGTAGTAAATAAAAAATAAACTTTAAAAAAAAAAATTTAAATATTATATAATCAACGGATTATGGAAACAAGACTAAAATTTTGAAGGAAAAAAATTCACACAATTAACAGCTGTGGGGATTTAATGAACACGAACGAACGAGCACAAATTAGCTAAGAAATAACACCTGAAAAACGTTATGATGATAGTCGGTAGAAGAAAAAAAACAACACACAACACAGTGAAGGGCAGATTTGATTTAAAGTGTAATCAAATGCACGCTAATAAGTATTTTGCATCAGTCAAAAAGGATCGGTTTTTCGGGGTTATTTCAGCTGTGATTACGATATTATTTATAATGGACGCCTCCGGTTAACACTGTTTGTGATTATTACTCGTAAATATAAAAACAAAAACGTATTCTTAATGGAGTAGACTAATTATATTGACGCCTGTAAATTAAGAACTTCCGTTTAGTTATTTTTGTATATAATGAATTATGATTAAAAATTAAAACGATTTGGAAAAATTGAAATTATTTTTAATTTACGAAAAGCAAAATGTTTACGGCAGAAAGAAGAACAACAAATCGTCGACAAGATGATTTTGTGTGTGTGTGTGTTTTTTTTTTTGAATTATTAAATATTTTTTTGAAAATCATTCACTTATTATATGTAATTGGAAAATGATGATGATCTATGATAATTTTTCGTTGGGCACTAAAACACGGTCATAACACAAGGTACACTAAATGAAATAAATCGTAAAAAAAAAAATTATTTTTTGTTTACGTTCGATTGATGATAATTTCAAAATTTTCTGGCGTTCACTGTGAATTGATATGTTGCTTGAGGTCTTAAAGAACACCACAACAAACACTGGTCTACGAGATACTAAGAACGGGTACACTGCGATAATCCAACCATTCCGGCGATGTTGGTCTTGTAAGGTGGCACGCTTTCTAGCAACTGAAGTCGAAAGCTGGTTTCGCCTCGCCGCCGACTCTCAAAGACTTCTTTCCATTTTCCGCATTTTCTCCACCGTAAAAACGGCCAAAGATGTGAACTCTGCGCCAAGGCCTGATAGAGTCTCTTGCAATCTTAGCATAGTTGCTGTTAATGGTTGTGAGGTGGGACCTTACGGTGTGTGTAGTCGGTATGCACGAGAGTACAAGTATAGGACCGGCTTCATATCGCTTGCTCTTAACTAACCAGGCTAACCTGCCTCACCTGACACTCATCTTGTGCAAAACTTGTAAATCGAAAGGTTGTGAGAGATCCAAGCAGAGTAAAAGTAAGAGAACAGCAGCAGAGAGAAAGATAATGTTAAGAAACTTTTAAGTACTTTTCCTTAATCTACTTTTTCAGTGATTTTTAGCATAAAAAATCTACAATTTTTTAACTTAGTTAAAAAATTAAATAAAACTTGAAATTTATAGTAAAAAAAAACCATTATTTTTCGAATTATTAATAATAACAAAATTGGTTATTTTTAAAAAATGTTTAATGAAAATTTTTCCGTTTTTTGCATTTTGCAAAAGTTTTTTTTTTAGAAAATTTTGCAAATTTTAATTTAAAAGTTTTTATTTTTATTAGAAAATAATTGGAAATAAATTTTTTTTGCTCAGCTGAGTTTTTTAAGAACTTTTTTTTTTTTGTTTCCTAAAAAAATCATTTTGATTTTTTCTTTTAATTTAAGTATTTAAAATAATTTTTTTTTAAATGATCGTATTTAGTGTCATTAAAATGGTAAAATTATTTTTGGTTAGTCTCAATATAAAAAAATAATTTATTTCGGAAGCCAATCTGATTAACTCACAACTCATTAGAGTTTATAAATTGTTACAATTTTCCTCTTTGACAAAGCTTGATGGTAAAGTCTGATGGAAATACTGGAAAAGGACACTCACTTATAAGAGGCTGAACAGGCTCATAGTCAAATTGGCTGCCGAGTTTACAAAATTTCCTCATTAACGAAAAAGTAAAAAGTTCAGAATTTATTCAAAATGTAATGCCATTCATATAAGAAAAAATCTACAGCAGCAAGAATACTAAGTGTGCCAAATATAGATCAGCCTTTGTTATGTCCTAAAGGTAGAACTGTCACAACCGAAAACAAGGACATTTTCATTCCTCCTACTGATAACAGCACCTGATTATCCCATACGGAAAGCATCGTCCTTTCATGGGGCTCTTCAGTTTCGAGAACAAGAAAAAGTCACAAGGGGCCAGATCTGGGGAATACGGTGGGTAAGGCTTTATTAGTGTGTTATTTTTGGCCAAAAATTTGCGCTCAAGCAACGATGCGTGAGCAGGGGCGTTATCATAGAGCAAAAGCCAAATTTTGTTCTTCTACAAATCCAGGCGTTTCGGCGGATTGCTTCGTGGAACTTGCTCATAACTTGCAGGTAATATTCCTTATTGACCGTTCTACCCTGTGGCAAGAACTCATAATGCACCACGCCCCTGCAATCGAAAAAAACTGTAAGCAAAACCTTCATATTCGACCGAACTTGGCGCTCTTTTTTCGGTCTTGGCTCGTGCGGCAGCTTCCATTGGGATGATTGAGCTTTGGTTTCCACGTCATAACCATAAACCCATGATTCGTCACCAGTTATGACTCTTTGGAGCAAATTTGGTACGTTACGGACAGAGTCCAACAGCTCCTTACCAATGTTAATACGATGCTGTTTTTGGTCAAAATTGAGCAAAAATCGAAGACGAGCCAAAACACGTGCAAGCAAAACAGCTGTCAAAAATTAACTGAACATTCAAAATGGCCGAACTTGTCGGCATAAGTGAGAGACATAAGTCATAGCACCACAAAAAAATAGAAAATCGAATATACGTAACCCGCGGAAATTTAAAATTCAAAATTCGTGATACTTTTGGAACAGACATCGTAGAATAGGACCAAGAATGATGCCCTGATGGATGCCAGCTTTAATAGAAGTAATATCAAAATATTCCTGGTTTTCATAACTTCGAAATTTACATTCTGACAGATATGATTTTATTATAAGTTTAAAAAAAAGGGTGGAGAATACTTCTAATTTTTTCATAAAAGTACAGCATGCCAGACGGGAACAAAAATATCTGATATTTCGAGGAATAAGCCCGGATATTATTTTTTTCTTATCAATTGATGAAGCAAATTGCAATCGACAATTCGATGATATTTGTGAATTGTATTGTAAAATACTATTTTTTTAAGATACTATAAAAGACAAGATGTAGATGCCATTTTGTAGCGCCACAGTCATGAAGCCTTTTGCCGATTTCATGTTAAATGTTATTAAAATGTTAAATGTTATCTCAAAAAGGTTTGTAATTGAAAATATCCTCAAAATCGAGTCCTGCAAGAAGTCTTGTGGCAGTTATTTGACTGCATTTGACAGCTGTCATTTTCTCTATTTACAAAATCGCAGCCAATATAAATGGTGACAGTTATTTGGTTGATGAATTGTAAAAAGCTCTTTTTGCAGCAATTTTTTTTCTAGGGTTTTTGAGACAAGACCTAGAGGCCATTTTGTAGTGCCATAATCGTGAGGCCTTATGCCGACTTCATGTTAAATGCTTTTAGTCAGACATTTTGCAGTGATTTATAAATTTTACCTAAAATATTGGCTTTTCTGATTTATTAAAAAAAAATTTGCTATTGCAAAACTAACAAAGACGATGGCCGCCATTTTTATAACCGAAATGACAGCTGTCATCTTTGATAACAAATATGGCGGCAATTGTCATTAGCTTATCAGTATTTTCTTTCATTCAATTCTTTGTAGTTAATTGAGTTTTTCGTTAATTTTTTAAAAAAATTCAAGTTTTATTTTTGAAAAATTGGGGTTTTTTTTCTGGTTAATTTTGAAACGATATTTTTTAAAATCGAACGATAAATAAATAATTAAAATTGACTAAAAAAAAACATTCTAAAAAATTAAAAATTTTTAGCCAAATATTTTATTGTGATTTATAAATTTTACCTAAAATATTGGCTTTTCTGATTTATTTAAAAAAAATTTTGCTATTGCAAAACTAACAAAGATGATGGCTGCCATTTTTATAACCGAAATGACAGCTGTTATCTTTCATAACAAATATGGCGGCATTGTCATTAGCTTATCAGTATTTTCTTTCATTCAATTCTTTGTAGTTATTTGAGTTTTTCGTTAATTTTTTAAAAAAAATCAAGTTTTAATTGTGAAAAATTGGGGTTTTTTTTCTGGTTAATTTTGAAAAAAATGTTTCAACGATATTTTTTAAAATCGAACGCTAAATAAATAATTCAAATTTACTAAAAAAAAAAACATTCTAAAAAATTAAAAATTTTTAGCCAAATTTTTGCTGTTCAATTTTTTCAATAGAAAAATGGCGGCAATCATCTTTGTTAGTTTTGCAACAACAAAATTATTTTTAAAAATCTGAAAAGCCAATATTTTATCAATACCTAAAATATTGGCTTTTCAGATTTTTAAAAATAATTTTGTTGTTGCAAAACTAACAAAGATGATTGCCGCCATTTTTATAACAGAAATAGAAGCTGTCAAATCAATACCAAATATGGCGGCTGACAACTATGAGTTGTCTGTCATTTCTGTTGCATAATTCTTTGTAGTTCATTTAAAGAAAATCTAATGTTTCTGAGATAAGGTCTAGAAGCTATTTTTTAGTGCCATATTCATGAGGACTTTTGGCGACTTTATGTTACTTGTGGGTTGGTATTATCAGGTTACCTAATAAATAGTTCGTAGGAGCAATTGTAAGTAATTAAATTTGTTTTTATGATACAGAGACCATTTTGCAGTGTCACGACACTGATATTTTGTTATATTTGCTTTTCTTCAAATTATTCAATTTTATGGCAGATATAAAACATTTAATTTTGAAAAAAATAATTTTCATTAAATAAAAAAAAATATTTATAAAAATTCTTAATTGTAAAAATAATAAAAACTGACAATTTTTAAATTTAATAAATTTTTATAATTAATTAGTCATTTTTTATAGGTAAAATGTATTTTGAAATTTATTTAAAAATTATGTTTGCCACTAAAATAATGCCTACAAATGAAAAATTATTTTCCATTTTATTATGCGAAACTTTTCCAGTTGACACTGTTTAATTGGAAAACATAGAAAAAAAAGTATTTGTTATAATAACCTAAAAATAAAGGAAAACAATAAAAAAAATATACCTTCTAGTTCAGTTTGTTTTTTTAAAAATAACTTTATTTAACATAGAAAAATTTCTAGTAAATACCTGAAAATATTTTGCTCATTCAATAAAGTTTTACTTTCTCTTCAAAGTGCGAGTATTGCTAGAGTAATTTTCTAGTATTTTTCGCTAAGTACAACATAAACTCGGCCCTATGTTTTCCAACATAAAACTAGCAAATAGTAAAGTTTAAGAAAAACCTCTTACAAATACAGTAAGACATCGGTGCAAAGACTATTAAAATAAATAGAATTGATGTTGATTTTTGTTGAAAATTGTTGCTTAAATAGATTAACTTCAACTTGTTTGGCATTTGCGGCAACAACTTTTACTTAGTAAGCTGTTAGCAAACTCGACAAGAATATTTATTAAAACTTTATAAGATACTTTTTCATTAATGCCATATATTTATATATATACTAAAATACTTGTAGAGTTAAGTGTTGTGTATTGGCATGGGGCTCTCTTCCAGAACAGGTGTCATTCCCTCCGACGACAATGTCATTTGTTTGCGGCTGAAGGTAAATAGCGGGTACCGATAGCGCGTATCTTTTACGGCAGTAAATATTTTAAATAAATCAACATAATTGCCGATGCTTGTCATATTTGCACAGTATAAATGCACTTATGTACGTATACATAAGTAATGGTTATTTGCCAGTTTGATTATGTAGCGGAAAATTCACTTAAATTGTTAGTTAGTTTATTTTTGGTGTTTTTTTTTTGATAAGAAGAATAAGACGTTCTTAATGAAAATTGGTAATGATTTCAGAAGCAAAATCGGTGGTATTGCTAATATTGAATTTTTTTTTGCCAATCACTGTTGATATATATAGGGTCATCCATTTTTTAGAGTATAAAAAATTCAGTTCTGTTATTTAATGTAATATTTATTATTTCTGAAATTTGCCATTTTATACAATATATTACATAGAATCCGAATAATGTGTTTAAATTATACAAGTTTTCTACAATTATGGTAATTGTTATATATCAATATAAAAAATTACCATATATGAGGCTCTAAAAAACCACACGGGACTGTGAAAAAGCCATTGTATGCTGATTTGTATGCAAATTATTCTAAAGCTGTTATTGGCATGTATTTTTTTGAAAATATAGAAGGAGAGACCTGTTATCACCAATTCTGAGTACTATGGCATTATAATAGCTGATTATTTGGCATAACCAATCTGGACAATATGTAATTTTAACAAAATGTTGCCACAACCCACACAACATGATTAAATTTGGCTTTATTGCACAAAAAGTCCCCTGGACACCCAATTTCGAGATTTGCTGATTTATATTGATCTTCAAGATCATCCAATTTGATACCGTTCGACATTCTTTGAACTAAGCAGTATTTAAAAACTAATATTTATTAAGTAACGGTATGAGTTATATCTCAAAAAAGTTATTCAAAATTACCTCAAAATGGTTTGTAATTAAAAATTACCACAAAATCGAGTTCTGCAAGAAGTCTTGTCGGAGTTATTTAACTGCATTTGATAGTTTAATAATTTAAATTGTATGCATTTGACAGCTGTTATTTTTTCTATTTACAAAATGGCAGCTAATATAAATGGCGATAATTGACATTAGCTGATCTGTCAATTCTTTGTAGTTGGTAAATTTTTAAGAAATTTAATTTTTAATTATAAAAAGTTGTAATTTTTTTTCTGGTTAATAATATAAATTATTTTCTAGAAGAACTTTTTTAAAAGTAAACGTTAAATAAATAATTCAAACTGACTCTAAAAAATAATATCCTAGAATTTTTGATTAATTAATAATTTTTAACCAAATATTTTGCAGTAATTTATAAATTTTAGCTAAAATATTAGATTTTCTGACATATAAAAATAATTTTCTTGTTGCAAAACTAGCAAAGATGATCGCCGCCATTTTGATAACCGAATTGGCAGCTGTCAAACCGATAACAAATATGGCGGCACTACCATTAGATGATCTGTCATTTCTGTGGCATAATTCTTTGTAGTTAATTGAGTTTTTGGTTAATTTTTAATTGTGAAAAATTATGGTTTGTTTCTGGTTAATAATATAAATTTTTCTGGAAGAACTTTTTTAAAAGTGAACGTTAAATAAATAATTCAAATTGACTATTAAAAATAAAATCTCAGAATTTTCGATTAATAAATAATTTTTAACCAAATATTTTGTGGAAATTTATAAGTTTTAGACTTATACAAATAACTTTCCTGTTGCCAAACTAACAGAGATGATCGCCGCCATTTTTGTAACTGAATTGGCAGTTGTCAAATCGATAACAAATATGGTGCCGACTGCCATTAACTGATCTGTCATTTTTGTTGCATAATTCTTTGTAGTTTTTAAGTTCTTAAATTAATTTAATAAAAATAAATGTTTAAATATGTAGAAAAGTTTTTAGATATGTAAAAAGTTGCCATCAGATTTCGTTATAAAAAATATAGCAAAAATTCAAGATCGCGACATGTCTTAAGCGGTATAGCCTTACTGATAAACGATTATTTATTATAAAAACATTGACAATTTATGAATACACAAATTGCTGCCACAAGAGAAAAGAACTCTTGTGGCAAAAATTTGTATATTCTCAAATTTAATGCATGGTGACAAAATTAAGACAATAAAATATATAAAAATTTTAATCAAAATCCGAATTTTAATTATAATTTGTATAAATTTACTTTCCAGATGAATAATTGGTTAATTTTTTTTATTTTTTTTGTATATTTAAAAAAATCTCCACAAATCTCTTTGATCGAGTCTTACTAGAAATTTTTTAAGCCTAATGCATGATGGCAAAATTTAAGCAATAAAATTTTATAAAAATTATTACCAAAATCTAAATTTGAAATATAATTTTTTTAACTTTACTTTTCAAAGCACGAGTTGAATATAATATTTTAATCGTCTATGCGAATCTTAATACTATAAATACGAAACCAGTACTGGACATATTCGAAAATTCAATTTCGAATTACATTTTTTGCAATCAGCCTTTTTTTATTATGGAAAAATTCGTGCTTATTTAGAATGGAATACACAGCAATCAACGCTAAGGTCGATCGATCTGAAGGAACAAAAAAATTATTCAATTTATTATTGGGAAGATTTACAAAGTAGTACGTTATTTCGCAAACTAAGGCTTGGCCATAAAAACCATACACTTACTGAGTGTATGCCCATACAAGCATGGCGGTCGTATTTTAAGGCCTGGACCAAAGAGTATATTATCAATTTCCTCTCAGGTAAATATTGTTAATTTTTTTCCCTTATAAATTTTCAATAATTGAATTTTCAGACTTCTCGCGATGATATGAATTTAAAGCCGGCCATCTTTTATACACGATCAAAGTTGATAATTGGTACGTACGGTTTAGGTCCGATTTTGACTTGCCTTGGCAGAGCGGGCCAGTCAAATTCAAAATCAGGCCAAAAAATTACAACATTGCACGCCATCTATCAGTTCTCATTTCGGTTTAGGGTGTTTTTGTTTCGTCGTCAAAGTCAAAGTCAGAAGCTGCTTACGCCCTACTGTGATCAGTTTCCGAACTAATTGGGAGCAAGCGAAAGTGATTCAATGAACTCCGCACCCAGATTTGGCGGCATCCTACTCGCGTTTCAGATACGCATGATTGTTCAGATAAATATGAAAAGTTTACATATTGCAGAATTTACGAACTAGTTGGTCAGTCAATTTGAACAACTATGCCGCCGGACACCGATCTATGATTGGTCAGATTAATAGAAAAATAGTCGTCAATCAATTTAACTGCCATCAGATAGTCTGATCGACAAACGTATCGAATTTGAATAATTATGAAATTTCTATGCTAATAAATATGGTAGAGCTGTTAAGCAGGTCGTTTGCAAAGGTAAACTGGGTGAATATAAGTCATACTCGTAAGTTAACATTTTAAGAAGAGAACGTATTCCCACACTTAACTCAGTTTATTATCGTTCAAACTTTTACAAATCGAGGAAACCGTAAACTTGTTCAGATCACTTATTTTATATGCATAAATTTTAGATTTTTTTAAAACATTCAGAAGTTATCAGCTACTAAAAAAAAACAATTTAAAAAAACTATTTAAATTGTCCAAGGCTGTAAATTAAAGAAAAAACTTATAAAATATGCTTTTTAGAAGGAGAAAAATAATTTGCAAATTAATTTAATAAGATTTTTTAGTGTCAAAACATTTGTAATGTTTAGAATAAATAGAATACGAGGTATGGCTAAATAGTAGTTAGACTGGCATTAGTGAGAGCAATGTGGCAACAGTGCAGTTCATATATGGGTACCTCCCACATCTAATTAAGCGACCCTACAGGGTGTAATAAGTGAAGTTGAGTTTTTGTAGTGTGTTAGGTAAAAACGGAAATGTAAAATTTGCAGCAATGATGTGCCATAAAATTTTTTTGCCAAGCTAGGTGGATCCGTTTTGGGAATATTCTTTTGTCAAGAATACATTTTTTATGTACTTTTATATATTTTTTTTATATATTAAGCATTATTAGAGTCACGAGGAGCAAAAGAAGATAGGCCTCGCTTAGATAATGCCGCCATTTTGATATGTAAAATGACAGCTGTCAAATCGATAACAAATATGGCGTCGATTGACATTTAGCATTTTCCAAGTCCCGAGGAGCAAAAGAAAATAGGCGTTGGTCAGAGATGTAATGAATATCGACAAAAGATGAAAATTGGAACGATTAAAGGCGTTGGTAAGGTCAGAACTTTTATTAACTTAAAAAGCTCAGAAAGAAAGCTTTCCGCAATAGATGTGATATTGCAAACATTTGAATACTCTATTATGACAAGGCCTCCAGTCACAAAAGTCGTTTCCATCACCAAGTCAGTGAGATGTTTTTTTATTCCCCAAGTTCAAAAACTGGCAACACTGTAAACTTCTATATAGGTAACTCTATTTAGTCCCTTCTAGAGGTGCGTAAAGTATTTTTGGAGGGCTGACAAGTAACCCTTCAAATACAACGTTGTAAAATGATAATAATGTGGAACAAATGAGGTGTCAAAACATCTTTTGAGGTCAGAACATTGATAAGATCAATGCTGATGAGCAAATTGTTGAACGACCCAAAATAGGATGAAAAACTCTAAACCCTGTTATACGACCATCTCCATCAACGAGTTTTTGTCAGAAAAAAGTATTCCTGTGATTCCCCAGCTCCCATATTCACCTAATTTAAGTCAGTATAATTTTTTATTTGTTTCCCGAGATCAAAATTTGGCAACACTGTAGACTTTAATATAGTTAGCTCTATTTAATCTCTCCTAGAAAAGTATAAGAATATGAACTTTGCTCAGGGAGTCTTCCAACGTCGAACAATTAAAAAAATTTGGAACAAGTGAGAGCTTTTTTGAGGTCATACCATCGATTAAGATCAATGCTGATAAACAAGTAGTTGAAGGACTCAAAATAGGATTATTTTCCCTATTTGGAGCCTCTCAATCAGTTGACACCATACCCTATTAGACGGTCATCTCCATCAATGAGTTTTTATCTGATTTAACTCGGTATGATTTTTTTTGATTTGCCGAGCTCAAAATTTGGCAACACTGTAGACTTTAATATAGTTAGCTCTATTTAGTATCTCCTATAGCTGCAGAAAGAGTTATTTGACCTATTTTGAGCTCTTCAATCACTTAACAATAAACTCTATTACATAACCATCTCCATCAACGAGATATTTACATTTTCCAATATCAAAAAAATACTTAAAAGGACGTCATATTGATTCTGTTGATAACTTCTTAAGGTCTCAGTTACTAAGCCAACTACTTTAAAGGGTATATTAATAAAGCATAACAAAAAATACAATAAAAATAAAGTGTCATTAATTTTCCGGAAAACCTTGCAGATCAACAAATCGTTGCTTGCCTAATTGAAGTAAGCCTTACAAATGTTTGTTTGATCATTTTTTTTTGTAAAATATAATAAAATAAATTAAGAATTATTTTAAAAAAGAATAGAATATTAAATTATTAACCGAAAAAACAGGAGACTCACCAACGGTATTGTTACCATTTAAACCCTATAAATGTTATGACGATCGTTTATGATCATTTTTATTAAAAGGGTAAATTTGAGAATATTTCTTTTTAAAAATCATTTTCTTAATGCAATTTTTCTAAAGACTAAGTTGAGAATTTTTTTTTTTTGCTCCTTTACAATTTCCTTAAAGGGGGAAAAGGAGAATTTCTGCCCACCTAGGAAGCGGATTATTATGATCGATTTTGTATTGAGTGTTTGCAATTGAAAGTAATCGTGGATAAAAGTTGTTTCTTTCAATTCAAAGTTTTATAAATATCCTCTCGACTACCAATCAGAAATATTTTTACATAGTGCCATATAAAATCATTGAGAGAGTAAAAAAAATGCTAACCAATAAATAAGAACAAAGTAGAGATCACCATATAAATTGTGACTATTTATATAAGTACATAGGAACAGATGGAAGTAAGATGTACAATATAACCCTGTGTGGACACTCTTGTACAGAATTGAGATTGTACTATTGTGTTACGAGGATCACCAGCAGTTGTCCAAAGTTGTATAGCTTTTGAGTGGATGCACTGTGAAATAATCGCAGGTCTCGTGCAAATTTTCATACATTCAGATAAGAAAGAGGCCATAGGCCATAGACTACAGCAGGATTTTTATGCAAAACGATCATGTACCAACAGAAGAGATAGAGTGATGACTATTCTAAGCCAGGATCACTTTATCTACCTGCCTACAGTTTTATGTGATCACTTTATCTACCACCCATTGTGTCGTTACATATCGATCGTAGACACTTTTTCATTTTCGTTTTTATGTTCCATTGTTAAAATATTATTAAAGAATCGAAAGGTTGTGTGGAGATTCACGCACCTCTGGCAGACGCCATCCACAGATCAGCACTGTCTACCGATGTCCATTGTCCAACATGCATCTTCCACTGTCTACAAGGGTTTTTCCTTTTTTCTCGTAGAGTAACATCATTGCTCCATGCTCCCTTGGTTCCATCATCCCATGATCCTTTGGTCCTATCGTCTCCAGCTGCCTTAGTCTCATCATCCCATTCAGGCATCGTTCATATTCACAATCCATTTTCGATTGTCCAGTGCCTAGCTAGACCAGTCCCATGCTTGTAGCATTGAAGCGTCTCGTTCATACCAGGTGGCCTTTAACTGTGAAGCTAATCTGAGGAAGAAGTGAGCCTATTCTCTCGACAAATTCAAATTATAATGATTATTGCCATTTAGAAGAATGCGTAAAGTCTTGTTGATCTTCGTTTTATCGACGAATATTGTATGTACATCGAAGTGGTGAGAAGCATCACCTCTAACGGACTAGCTCCGAACTCAACAATGTGAGATATGCGATGTGCAATGTGCGAGCAGATCATCTTTGATCACTTGCGTTGGATCGACGGCGAAATTATTGTGAGTATAGAAATTATTACAAAACTGAGCGAATAAATTCTTTTTGATTATTTTCTATTTAATGGATTGTCAAAAGTCAAAGATTTACATTGCAGGAAAACATGAAATATTCCCGATAAATTTTGATTGTTTTTTTATTATTTCGTTTTCTTTGGCATTTAATAATCGATAATTATTTACTTTTTGGTGGCTTTCTTTTATACAAAACTACGATTAATGGGAAAAACCATCATGTGGTTTAGACAAATTCCAAAAACTGGTGTTAATTAAAATCATATGAATTTCTTTAACGGACAACAACGTACGATTGTGCACTCTTGAATTGAATAAAATTGCATAAATGTCTTATTCCGTTGAAGACTCCCCGTATTGAGTTATTTTAATGAAATTGTTCGCACCTAAACGAGTCTTATTTCAGTGTTGGATACTTTTTCCTGATAGCATTTCTAATGGGACAACAAAACCGTCAATGGCCAAATCCATATCAGTGACTTAGCATCAAGAGTAATCATCATTATAGTGGCTCATCGAAATGATCATTACCATCGACATGATCATCCTCCACAGCATCATCATCAGCAGAGGTAAGATCATATAATGACTGACTCATTTTGCTTAGATTTGTCGGCGTTGACTAACCAAGATCTCTTGAATGGAACTTTGGAATATGGAATTTCCAGTGTCCAGATTGAGTTGGTCAAATGAAATCGAATTCAGAAAATAATCACCTTCAGTTCAAACTGATTAAAGCAAAAGATACCAATGTGAATAGTGTAATTATTATTAGTGCATTATTAAAAAGTACTTCAATCAAGAATGATAAAGAAATCCTCCCTTCCGCATCTTTTCTTTTTGATAGTCCACTCAAATTTGTATAGTGTGGGTGGATTTATTAATAATTCGTAAGGCAGAGATTACCCAAACGATTCTCTTTAATATTTTACGGAATCGTTGGATAATCTCTGCCTTACGAATTATTAATAAAATCAAAGCGTATTTAATTGCGTCTAATATGCAAAAGTTTGGGTTCAAATCTAGCTAGAATTTTATATCTCAGAATTTAGAATTTACAATTTAGTATAAATATTACTGTACCAGGTGTATTAGCTTAAATCCGCTGTTTTTAAGTAAAAAAAAATACTTTTTTTTCGTAGTAAGCAAGAACAAATTTATTTAAAATACTTGCCCCCGCTAGTTACACATTTTTGCCATCTCTCGGGCAATTTGTGGATACCATGCCAAAAAAATTCCTTCTTTTTCGAGGCAAACCACTCATTAAACCATTTTCGGACGTCTTTGTAAGAGTCGAAGTGCTGCTCAGCGAGCGCGTGGCCCAGCAACGAAAACACGTGGTAATCGGAAGGGAGGGGCCAGGTCTGGTTAATAATCGGTGTGGGGTAACACCTCCTAGTTGAGTGGCTCCAAGTAGTTTCGGACCATTTTTGACGTGTGCGATGGTGCGTTGTCGTGGAGGAAAATCAGCTTGTCATGTCTTTGTTTATAATTCGTCGTTTATTCACGCAGAGCACGCTGCAATTTGATCAGTTGGTGGTGGTAGCGGTGGGCATTGAAAAGTTTCACCAGGTTTCAACATCTCATAGAAGACGATACCCTGCTGATCCCACAGCATCGTCTTCCGTCCGAAGCGATTTGGTCTTGGGGATGATGTTGATGGTTGTCCGGGATCAACCCACGATTTCTTGCCTTAAGGATTCTTAAAATATATCCACTTTTCATCTCCTGTCACAATCCGATGCCGGAAAGACTTTTTTTTTCTGGCGAGCAAAATTTCGCATGTGTTTTGGCGTCGCTCCATCTGCCTATCGTTCAATTCATGCGGCACGCATTTTTCGATCTTTTCAATTGTTCCGCGAGCATTTTTTGCTATTGGGTATCGTCTTCGTCCAAAGGAGCCTGCAGTTGATGGTCTCCAACCATCCTAGACCGATTTTCACGCTTCTTGTCCCACAAGTCAAAATTACCATCTTTAAACCGACGAAACCAATCTCGGCACGTTGTTTCCGATAAAGCACTGTCACCAAATTTAATTAGAAAAGCAGAGCTTCCCGCATATGCTCTTTTTCTGGCACAAAACTAGACATGATTACCAAAGGAAAAATGTATTTTGTTGTATGAAATTGCTGACAATGTACACTGATTAATGTTGACAGATGTCAAACTGATAAAAAAAAAGTATGGCGTACCCATGGTAATACGCTCACTCACGCCATCTTAGACCAAACAGCGTATTTAAGCTTATACACCTGGTATATAATATTAAAGAAAAATTTCCACACTTCTGACAGGGTTTAGCCACAAATCATTAAAAAAAATACTTTTTAGATTAAAATATTTTCTTTTGCCAAATTTTAATAATTTTTTAAGTGATTAAAAAACAAAAATTCAATTAGTGGTTGAGTGATAAAAAATTTTCGGGGTTGTTATTACTGAATTATACAAAAAAAATACGACTAATTATATTCTTTGATTAACTAAATTGGTTCAAAGTAAATAGGCTATAAAATTTCCTTTTTTTTTTTAACAAATCATTTCCTCTTAAAAAAATATTTCCTTTAAATGTTGACACATTTTTAAAACTGCACTAATAAAATTGGAGGTTTTAAAACTGCACTAATAAAATTTCTTCGATTTTGGATATAATTATTGATTTTCTAGAATTTTTAAGTAATTAAAAAATTTAAGCTTCTCTGACATAGTAAAAAATAGTTGTTTTTTTTGCAAGAAAAGCAGTAAAGATAATTGCCGCCATTTTTATTAACATAATAACAGCTGTCAAAAGGATAAAAAAACATGGCGGCAGTTGTCATTAGCTTATCTGTCATTGCTCTTGCGAAATTTCTTGTAGTTATTTAATTTTTGTTTAGTTTTTAAAAAAATTTAATATTTGAGTTTTTGTTTAATATCAGACTTTTTTTTTTAAGACAAGGGGTTTAAATATTGCATTTTAAATAAATTACTCAAATTAGCTATAAATACAGAGTGCCGTTTATGTTCCAGATCGATTTTTTTTTGCCGCCATTTTAGTTTGAATGACATTTGTCTATTGGTATATGCCAGTCGTAGGAAGTCAATCATTCAGCGTGTAATGAATAATTTTTATAATATGTATACACTGGAAGATAAAGCGATGACTGTATTGGTGACAATTAAGCCAACGTCACATGAAAAGATTGATGCAGTGAGGCAAAGTGTTGCTGAATGTCCGGATTTCTCTTATCGATGCCGTGCACAAGAATTGGGAATATTTCCATCATATTTGTTAAAAATTCTCAAAAAGTATAAAATTCAATTAACACAAAAACTACAGGCAAATGACCATGAATCACGGCGAGACTGGAGAGCGATGAAGCACACTTTGACTTGGCTGGGTTTGTTAATAAACAGAATAGCCGCTATAAGGGCACTGAAAACCCTCAACTAATACACCAAAGACTACCATATCCTCGTAGAGCAACTGTATGCTGCGGCATTTGGGATGGTGGCATCATTGGGCCATATTTCATTGCGGATGGTGGAGACAATGCTATAACAGTTACTGTTGACTGCTATCGGGATAAATCAGAAAACTCTCTTCTACCCGAATTGGATCAATTAGGGTCTACAGACTATAGATCATTCTAGACGGTGCTCCATCGCACATAGCTCAAACTCTTTTAAGAGAAATTTTCCCCTGCCGAATAATGGCAAAAAGTGGTAATATCGACTGGCCCCCACGATTCCCTGATTTGAACCCTACCGATATCTTCGTATGAAGGTACTTGAAAGAAAAGATCTACACTAACAAACCAACCATAATCTCAATGCTTAAGGATAACATTCGAAACAAAATTGCTGAAATAACAACAGAGGTCTGCGAAAATGTTATGAAAAATGTGCCAAAAGAGCTTGTTTTTGCGCCAAATTCAAGAAGGGGCATTTGATCGACATCATATTCCAAATATAATGTTAAAAACTATATAACCAATCAATAAAATATAAATTATAAAATTGTTTATTGTTTGAAAGTTATTCAAAAAAAAAAACTTCGTCCTGGAACATAAAATGCACCCAACATTCTATAATTTTAGGTTAAGGCTGAAATGTTGTCAAATATTATAAATTTCAAATTTTTGAATTATTTATAAATTTTAGCTAAAATTATAGATTTTCTTAATTATAAAAGTAATTTTCCTTAAGCAAAAGAAAAATCACAAAGATGATTGCTACCATTTTCATTTGTACAATGGCAACTGTCAAATCGATAGCAAATATGGCGGCGATTGCCATGTGCGTATCTGTCAATTCTGTTGCAAATTCTTTGTAGTTTTTAGGTTTTTAGGAAAATTAAAAAAAAAATAAGTCAAATTTGGTGGATTATTTTTATATTTTTTGTTTTTGAAATTATGCGGCTAAGAAATTAAGCAAATACTCTATTGTAGACAAAAATTCTGACCGAGGAGATAATCCAATTTTCTATTTTGGATATTAAATAAAAATCAAATTCTAGACGTAATATAAATTTTAAATAGAATTAAGGATGAAACACTTATGAAAGTATTTTTTTCCAGATAATTCCATAAAAATGGACTTTCTAATAGTCTCTGGAAAATTAGGCTTTTAAGTCAAACCGCAGAAAATTCTATTTTAATCGAATTTATTAAATAGAAAAAAACCTCCCAAATTTATTCGTATTAGAAAAAATAAATGATGGATTCCTGAAAAATGGGATTCCAAATATGATCATAAATTTCAAATATAAAAATTTCTCCAATAAATAATTTTGATTTGGTTTGGCTCTCTTCGGCAAATTTCTAATAACTATTAGACCACCCTAAAAAATTTTACAAAATGAATTTCTTTCTTTAGACATTTCCCAACAGGCCATAGAAAGGAAGGTGTAAATCGAGCTTTTACCAAACAATTAATATCATTTATGTATGTTGGCGAAATGATGAAAATAAATTTCTTTGAGGGAATGGCAGCGGGGTTAGGTGATGTTATGAAGCCTATTATAAACGATATTTCCTTAATGCTGCCAAATCAATTTTTGGTATGCGGACGAATACTTGATGAGTAATCATATTCCCAGTCATAGCGGTTTCAGTTGTGGTCAGCAGTGGTCTTAAACTCTTCAACCCGTCTTAGGTCAATTAGAGATCATCAATGCCGACTGCTCATAAATTTATCGCGTGGAATCTATCAAATCCTAACGGAAAACATTTGTTAAACAGACAAATTGAAGAGCATCCAATTAGTTGATGGGCTTCAGACCATTTGCAACCTAAACGTCTGTGTTCGTCAGTAATGAACAATAGTTCCGATCCTCGTTAACACTTTTACAGCGTGAAAAGGTCAAGCTGTGGAGTGTCAGAAATTTCTTTAAAAAAAAAAATACTCCCCCAACATACGAGTGGCATATGTTGAACGATTCTCATTAGAGTTTATAGGATTTTTTCTTCCCATTTAAACTTGTTTTTTTTTTGCTGTTGAATTTGTTCATATAAAATCACAAAGTTACCGAGTCTATCTGAACAAGAGATTCACATCTTATGGACCTAAAAGAGTATATATGTACGATCCCAAGTCTTATTAGGTTTTTGTTTTGTTTAAGATTTTTCTTCCAATTCATTTCAGTGTTTTTCATTTGATTTTCTTTTTGTTTCCTTTATATTTTTTCCCAACAGCCACAGTACCCACTTTTTGAATATATTGTATAATAAAAAATAAAATTACATAAAAATCACCGTTCTACACAATCCGTTATGAACACAGAACCTTGGAAGTAGGTATTTTTCTTCTTTTTTTTTTGTCAGTGCAACTCTGATCTAAGATATCCGAAAATTTTGATAGTTCATCTTCGAAATGGTTAAGTTACCTGTAAGCTTTCTTTTCTCCTCTACCAAAGAAGGTGTTCATTTTTTCTTATGTCGACTTTTTTTTCCAAATATTTTCCATCAAAAGTTTTTTTTTTTTTAAGAATTTTTTTTCTCTACCATATTTACAGCTTTGTTTATAGGTAAATCGACGGCCATCAATCTTCTTTGCTAAAGTAATTCTCACCGAATTTTTCCAACATGATTCAGAAATAGTTCGAGCCTATCCGATTTATGAGAAAATAGAATATCACAAGTAAAAAAATAATAATAATAATAATAATAACAATAATAATAATAAACTGAACTAAAATATAAGCGATTTAAGAAGAAGAAGAAAAATGTTGCTTAAGAATTCAATCAGCAAAGAGTTCGTTCCATCAATCTCGATGAGTTCTCTGGATAGTCTCCACTGGATCTATCCATCCCGCTGTTCGTCTTTTCTATCGTTCCGAGCACTTGTTTACCTTTTCTAAGTACATTTGGGTAATCGATTTTCCACAGGAAATTTTCATTACAATAAATCAAAATAGAATTCCAAGACCAATAATGAATGATGGTCAAAAATTCTGATGACTATGGAAAATTTCATCTTCTTCTACTCTATTGACTGAGTTTTCAGACTTCGACAACAACTGCTACCTACCTTTACGTATAAAGTGTGCCGTTAATTTTTCGAAAATTCCTCACAAGAATGACGTTAAAAAAAATTTATGGATTACCTACTAAACTTCTTTGGTATTATTCCAACAATGAAAAGTAAAACAAAAAATTTGGTTTTTTAACTTCATCTATCAGCGAAAATTATGACTGCTCGTAACTAGCTTTTCATCGTTTCTTTGTAATTTCTATTTTCATATTTATTGTTTTCGCTTAGAACTTTGATGAAGATTTAAAATAATTTTCTGATAAATATTTAAAGGATTTATTGTATTTAGTAAATTATTAATTTATGAGAAAACCATTTCCCAAATGACTATGTCACAATTCAAAAAAGAGTTTTGCAATTAATTTATGTTTTCAGCAATATGCTTTTTATAAAACTAATTAAAATGCTCTCAAACGATAAGAATTCTTAATTATCTATTATTAACGATAGATGATATTAATAACCTGGTCGTGATGATTAGGGGGAAGTATGAAAAAAAATTTTTTTTGCCCGAATCCAGAGGGTCCTAATTCTAGTGCACACTTGGTGTTACTTTCAGGCGTTTTTTTAACTTGGCTCTGGAAAAAATAATTTCTGTCTTAAGGGTTAGCATAAGCGGTACCATGTTTATTAGGTCTCCCCAGCTTTTAACATACGCCGACAACATCGACATTGTGTGTCGATCAGAAAAAGCTGTACGAGAAATCTTCACCAGGATTGAGCTAGTGGCTAAAAACAAAGAACATAGTGGACGCGTCAGCTTGGAAGACGTGACGAATTAGCACTAGTCGCTTTCAGATAGGATATTATATATTTGAAAGAATTAAATCAATTTTTCTATTTGGAATCAAGCGTCTCAGCCGATAAAAATACGAAGGAATAAATCTGCGCATGGCTGCTAGAAAATAAGAAAGCCTATTTTAGTCAGTCCGAATTCTTTCACTCGAAAATTGTGACCGTAACTTAAAGCTTCTGCTGTACAAAACAATAGTTTTTGCAGTCCTAGTGTATTCCTCGGTAACTTCGGATTACAGATCCTTTTTACCGACCTTCCGGATATAGATTCAATTAATCTCAATTGGCTGCGGTGGGCTGGACACTTAAACTATATGGATGAGAAATAACTGGACCGAAAAGTCTATAATAGCTCCCACAAAACGAAGTAGACCCTACCTTTAGTAGAGCGCGCTTTTTGTTTTCGCTTTGCCAACATTAATGGCATTACTTTTAATAGCATCAATCACGTACATGGATAACGATAGCGAAAACAACAAATTAAAAGCGAAACGCATGGCGAACTTTTTATAGTTCTGCAAGTCAAAATGCCATAAGTCCCTATGTTCTTCTACAAGCAAAATGAAGTGAACTAATTTGTTCCAAGTGAACACTCGTGTTGTATTTTTCTGCGCCGAAGCTTCATCTTCAATTTTTCCTTTACAGTTTCTACAGCGAAATAATAGCATAACAGACGTATCTGACGTGAGATGTGAGGGGCTGACGGCTTGGCTGATGAGCCAAAATATGGCTGACGTCAGCCAAATGTCAAAATCAATCTATTACATAGTCAGCTAAAATGGGATTATTCGTCAATTAAAAATTGCAGATTACTAACGAGTCAGCCACCTCAGCCAACATTATAAATCTGGCTATTAGACGATTAGCCAAATTTAGGACAAATTCTGGTATCATTTGACGTTATGTTGGCTGACGTCTCTTAATTTGGCTCACCATCTAATAACACCTTAAATTTCGCGTTCACGCTCTGAAAATTTCTATTCCCATAATTTATTATTATTTAATTACAACATAGATGATCTAAGGTAATTCAAAGTGTCCATAAAGTATCTAAGCTTTGAGTTGGCAGGCAAGCACACACGTCTAGCATACTCTTTTGGTACATACAGAAAAAAATTAAAAAATTTCGCTATCAATTTTTAGTACATTTTTTTTTAAAACTCCGTCAGCAAAATATCACGACGTCAGCCAAATATCACGATTAACCTACACATGGTCAGCTAAAATTGGGTGATGATTCGTCAGCCACACTGTCAGTCAAAATTGGTCGGCTGATGAATCAGCCACGTCAGCCAACGTCACAAATCAAACTATTAGACAGTGAACAAAATTTGGGACAGATTCTAGTATAATTTGACGTCACGTTGGCTGACGTCTCTCAATTTGGCTCACCATTAAATAACACCTTAAACTTCTAGCTTAAATTTCGCGTCCATGCACTCAAAATTTCTATTCCCATAATTTATTGTAATTTAATTACAACATAGATAATCTAAGGTAATTCAAAGTATCCATAAAGTATCTCCCATTTTTTACTATAATCCGACGATCCACACTGTCTATAAGGGTCTGCAACCAAAAATGACACAGTGGTTATATGTGCAAATAGTTAGAGCCATCCCATCATTGCCTACGTGGCTCTTATTTGGTTGCCCAAGGCTGAACAACATGCTCGCCAAACTAGCCTTCGTATGGTTCAAAGACAAGCATGCTTGGGTAGAATATGTGCTCTAAAAATTTTTCCCACGACAGCACTTGAGGCTCTTTTAGACCCGATACCTTTTCATTTATATATTAAAAGGCAGCTAAAGGGGCTCTCAGGTTAGAACATTCGAAAACCTTTAAAGCAAGCGATATGTTTGGATACCTTGAAGTTGTATCGGACCTAAAAGAATTCCTGAAAACAGGGGGGGCCGTCCCTAGAAGAAGAAGCTCTCGTCTCTTACACAGACAGTTCTAAAGTGGATGTGAATGTAGTCGGACTTCATTATCATCTAACTAAGGTCCTTGGTAAATCCCCAAAGAGGGAAATACAACATCATAGAGTTTTGTACTAGAGAGGCTACCAGATCGAACCTATATAACGTAAAGATCTGCATCATCTCAGATAGCCAAGCTGAATTGAAATCTCTTGTCTCATCTGATATCCAATCCTACCTGGTTTAAAATATCCTCATGGTCTTAAGTCCACTGGCTGGATACAACAATGTAACTTTATTGTGTGTGTCAGATCATGAGGGTATCGAGTTAGTAGATGAAGATGACAAAAGGGGAGCAAATACTCTATTTATTAGAGCAGAACCCTTCTGTGGTTGGAGACTAATTATAGAGTCCTGGAAACTCGGGGTTAAAAGGTGTGCTCTTTGGAGTCCATTATAAAGGATGAAACGTAAAAACATCTACTCTGCGATTGCAATGCTATAGCCTGCGAGAGACTTCACCATCTTAATTTGGGATTCCCTGGTCCCTACGAGATTTTCCGACCAATATGCTATAGAGGTTGCTAATAGCCTTACTATTACTATTACCTGAGTTAGAATTATTCACCACAAAAGACCTTATTGATCAAAGTGGTTTTAGGATTATGTGCCTCATCCTACCCTCCATATATTAGTATTATTTTTATTACTAACGATTATATTGAAATTTTATAAACTTTGGAAGTTATTTGGAATTAAATTGAAAGATTTATTAAATTTGTAAATTTTATGATATTTAATGATGATCTGTTCCTCGAAGGAACTACGCTCATATTTTTAACGCCATCTATTGAGATTTTTCCAAAACAAAAAAAAAATTATTTTTTAAACTTTTTTCTTATCATTGATATTATAGTTGAAAATACTAATCGAAACTGGTTAAAAACCCATTTATCTTCGCGTTCATAAAACCCCCTTTAGTGAAAACTTAATCCTTGCCTATAATAATCTCAACATTAGAGACAGGTGAACTATATTTATCCACTTCCACATCTACAATATATTGGAAGCTGTAGTTGGGAGTACTGTTGAAAATATCTGGATTTATAGATAGTCGTAAATATGCAACTATCGACCCGTCGGTTTACAGAAATTTTTTTTTAAATAGTTGGATAGGCTAACAGAATGATTATATCTGTTCATAGTAATATTGTTGAGTCTTGCCCGGATAGGGCGGATTCGTATTATAAGGAGCTGTTGGTAATATCATAAAAGTGAATCCACTTTCAAAACTACTCACGCAAAATTTAATGATCCTCTTTTTTATAAAATTCGATACAGCCTACTCAGTAATAGAAGGGTCAAGCTGCATTAGGTGCCGTGGCATATAGGAATAATGAAAAATCAATATGCTGATCAGTTAGCTGGAGAAACTATCTCGCTTAAAGAAGCTCACAAGCTATCTCAACTACCAATAATTCAATCAAAATCATTTTTTACAGAAATGCTGGACATCACAATAACTAGCTAACTCCTATATCTGTCAATCCTGTGCCATTCTATATAACGTTCAAAATATATTAAGCAAATCAAATTAAGAGTAGGGTTCCTCCTATTTTCGAGCAGCTAAGTCTATTAATTTTCAAGTCCATTTTTTAATATAATTAAATTAGCCTGCATTCTATACAAAATTTTACATACAGTAATACATATCATATCTACTAAAACTGATCAAGCTAACGAAAACTCTGACATATCGAACCTATTTAACGATGCGCTTAAAAAATTTTGTACCGTCCACCCATACGAAACTTGAATCTTAGCTGCTATCAATAGGACGTTACATACAAACGAACAAACAAATTTCAAAATTATTGTTTTAGACTCCATGGTCTGATCTTTAAAAATCGCTCCAAAAAATTACTCAATTTTGCGATAAATATTAATATTCTAGAATTTTGAAGTAATTAAAAAAAAATACCATATCTAACCTATAAAAATTAATTTGTTATTTAATTGCCGCCATTTTTAATTAACAAAATAGCAGCTGTCAAATCAATAAATATGGCGGCAATTGGAATTAGTTAATTTGTTATTTTTATTTCTTTATACTTTTTAGTTATCTGATTTTTGATTTTTAAATTTAAGCTCTAATATAGAAAAATATTAATTTAATTTTTTGGCTGATTTATTAATGTTTTTTCTTCAAGATAAAAGGTTTAAAATTAGCATTAAAAAATTAATCAATATGGAAATAAATATTATTATAATTATTCTGACCTATTTGTGAAAAATAACTAATTTGCAGCTTAAATAAATAAAAATGATTGCCGCCATTTTTAATTAACAAAATAACAACTGTCAAATCAAAAATACAAATGGCGGCGATAGCCATTATCTGTCATTTCCATTGAGTTATTACATTGTTTGGTTAATTTGTTTTGAAGTAAAATAAAATGTAAAATTGTTGAAAATTTTAGAAAATTTTTTTATAATAAAAATTCATGTCATAACCGGCAAAGCCGATAGCACGAATGGTAAAGTGAAAAAAACCTCTCAGATAATACACATTTCAATAGATCTAATTTATTAAACTAAATTAATCTCCTAAAACCATAAACAATTTTCCTGTTAGCTGTAGTAATTCTATCAAAAGTTTTGAAAAAAAAATGGTAAAATATTTTTGCTTGAAATCCTCTTTTTATGAGCTTTCGATTCGCTTACAACTTTATTCACAATTATGCTACTCTATTTGGAAATTAATCCTGATTATAGATTTCTAAACGACGATGAATAGAGTTTCAATAAATTTCAAATTCACTTCAATGCATCCATTTGGGCAACTATTATGATGCACTCTCATACCAGACCGAGCCATAACTTCTGAAACGCACTAACAACCAGTCTGGGATTTTTGATTAGCATCCCCTAAAAACCTCATTGAGTTTATTTATAGAAATCGAAATCGACAAGCATTCACCACTATTGTGACAGTTTTTGTTGCTCCTATTACCATTTTCAAGTTGGATTCATGTTCAAAATATTTGGTTTGCTGGTTAGCTGGCTGGTTGGATGCGTGGTTTGTCGAATGCCTAAATGGCTGTATGCCCGGATGCCTGTTTGGTTTGTTAGTCAGCTAGTTGGTTGGTTCCAAAGTTAGTTAGTTTGTCGGTTGTTTGGTTGACGGCTTTATATCAAACAAAACGTTTTATTTGGTAAACTTTTTATTCAGAATTTTTTGCTTGTTAAAATATTGTATTTACCATCGAATTTTTCCTCCTGCCATTCATAAAAATCTGCTCCAAACATATTTTTTTTTTTTAGTTTGTTTTTATAACTTTTTGATATTTTTCTGGTTTGTTCCTATTATATTTTGTAACTTTAGCCGGTAAGGTTCTTTCTACAGAATATTCATATTAATTTGGTTTAAAAAAAAAACACATCTTCTCTTACTCCTCTTTATTATATATATTTTATTATATATATTTTTTTTTCGAAAAAGTTTTCTATTTATTTTCCTTTATTTTTTATTTAAAAACTTTTGCCATATTGTTTTGTTCTCGAATAAACTTTTCACAATGAAAACTGTTTTGTATTTGTTAAAACAACATTTTTCTATTTGAAACTATAAATTTCCATTCAATAAAGAAGCTTTTCAACACCATTTCGAAATTGTTTACTATCAAATAAATATAAGTGAATGTTTAGTTAATTGGGAGATTGTTGCTATTCTTTTCGATTTGATGGTGTTATATTTTATGCAATTTTCTTTTCGATTAACTGTTTTTCAACCCCAATTTATTATAAGAGAATAGTTTTGTTAATAATACGAATTTTAGTCAATTTGAAATTAAAAGCATTATTTTAGAAACAAATTTTTAACCTTCAATTATTCAGTTTAAGATAATTTATTTAGAAAATATTGATTTAAAAAAATTTTGTTAAAGACAAAAAAATTTTGTAAAATTTTTTAACTCAGCTAATATAAATGGTTTTTGTCCAGACTATTATGAGCATTTGTAGGGTTTATGACAAAAGTACAGGGATATCCATTTTGAAGTTTGAAAAGTATATCATTGTTATTTAACAGCTGCCAAACATATAAATTATCCAGTTAACATTTGCTTAGCTTTGTGTTTGCCATTTTACAATGTTTGATCAAAAATAAAATGTATAGAAGGCACGAGATGTAGGTGCTGGGAACCAAAGGTTTATTTTGTTATTACCGTAACAAAATGCCGCCTAACCCACGTTGTTTGTTTTTTATAACCGTAAACATAGGTTTTTTTGTATGTTTTAACTCCTCATTGGACATTGTATTGTGCTGCATAATAAAATGATACCCAAAGTGGAGCGAAATTGAGCTGCAATAAAGTACACCCCTCTTGAGAATTGGAAAATGAGTTTTCTGTGCATCTCATACACAACAAACCTAGTCAATTCGGCTCTACTTTTTTGTGATTATTTTTTTCCACTGAGGTTTTATGAAGACTGATGATCTTGTGGATGGAGATCAAAGCTTGTATATTAATTTTACAAATGGTTTTTTTTTAAATTTAAATTTTTAACATTTTAACATTTATGAAGTTCTGTCACTGGGAAATCCAAAAATAACGGCACTCTAAAATTATTTTGCCGAAGAGTGCCAAAGGGGGGAATTGGGGAAAGGACAGGAAGAGCTGGCGGAATGAGAACTCCACTTTTCACATACCTTAAACCACATACCCCTTCCCCTCTCCGCACCCCTGCAGAAATTATAAAATTCAGCTAGCCACAACCATGCCTAGCAGGGTAAGGTGATCTCTGAGTAAGGTCGCCCTTGGCCATACTCCAGTAGAACTTAAGCTTCATTAATTGTTTTTCTTATAAATTTGTATACCTTCCTCCTCCCTTCCAATAACCAAGGAGTTCAAGAGAATTTTATTTTTAATACTCTAACAGGCTTTAGATGTCAAACAAAATTTTCTTCAGCGAAGAAGCCTTTTTTTTACTACTCTTTGGATCCAAAATGTCTTGTGGCAAAAGCCATTGTATCCGTAAAAACAATATTTTTATACGATAACAGGCTTTAGATGCCGAACAACATTTTTTTTTAGTGATGAAGCCAATTTTTTAATGCTCTGTGGATATTTGGGCTCCAAAATCTAAAAAATCTTATTTTAGAAGCCATTGTATCCGTAAAAATAATATTTATATACGATAACATGCCTTAGATACCGAACGAAATTTTTTTTAAGTGATGAAGCTCATTTTTTACTGCACTGTGGATATTTGAGGCTCTAAAATTTAAAATGTCTTGTTACAAGAGCCATTGTATCCGTCAAAATAATATTTTTATACGATAACAGGCCTTAGATGCCAAATAAAATTTTCTTCAGCGATGAGGCTTTTTTTTACTACTCTTTGGATATTTGAGGCTCTAAAATCTGAAATGTCTTGTTGCAAAAGCCATTGTATCCGTAAAAATAATATTTTTATACGATAACAGACCTTAGATGCCAAATAAAATTTTCTTCAGCGATGAGGCTTTTTTTTACTACTCTTTGGATATTTGAGGCTCTAAAATCTGAAATGTCTTGTTGCAAAAGGCATTGTATCCGTAAAAATAATATTTTTATAGGATAACAGGCCTTAGATGCCAAATAAAATTTTCTTCAGCGATGAAGCTTTTTTTTTACTACTCTTTGGATATTTGAGGCTCTAAAATCTAAAATGTCTTGTTACAAAAGCCATTGTATCCGCAAAAATGAATGACTGATATGAATTTTGGACTGGATGAGACATTAAAAACGAAGAAAGAAATACGGTAACTATCAATTTTGAATGCTATGACCTTGTGATAACATAGTTTTTATTTTCCATACTTAAAAATTCTACTGTGGGTCAATGGTGCACAACATGTGTTTTTGCTCAAGATTTGGTGATATTAATTGGCCTCCAAAATTCTAATATTTTCAAGTCATTAGATATAATTTTTAATTATTCAAAAGGATCAAGTGCGTCCAAATATCTACCAGCCAATATTTTATAAATATTTCATTTATTATTTAATGGCAATATTGCTTAAGTATAATAAAAGAATAATTTTATTAAAATCTAAATAAAAAATAAATTTGATATGACATTGCTTTCTAAAGCTTCATATTGGATAATCTCTTATTATTGGCCATATAATGGTTACAATAAAGAATATTTCTTGGAATATTTTACAAAAAATTAACGTGACATAAAAACTTCTTTTTATATTTCTTATATTTTTATTTTAGTGCTAATTATTAAAAATTCCTTGTTTTAATTAATCTATAGAAGAAGTGAATATATCCGTCTCCCTCCGTACTCATTTCAGGGATAAACAAATTATAAATTGCAACATTGTATTTTTATGAAGATACATATTCAAAGAATTCCAATTCCACTGTGACTTTGCATTGTGTCTCAATGTCTAAAATGTTAATTAATGTTAAAAAAAAAAGAAATGTCGAAAGGAAGCACACGTTGGAATGCCGATGAGTTATTGATCCATTGAAGGAATTTTTTAACCACAAATTGTAATCGATAATCTCATCATAAAAAGTGCAATAAAGTCATAAGTCAGAAATGAAGATAAAGAAAAATTGTAGCGATTTTAATAATAACAATTACCAAAGACCAGAGTCACTCTCCAGAGCATTCTAGCCATTACCGCAAGATCTATAATATTCCCAATGAATTCAGAAAAGTGAAATACATTTCATATCAGACATAATCCATCATTGATATAAAAAAAAACTGCTGTACAATGAAGGTGCTGGTAATGTCCAGTTGGATAGTTTAGACTGGCAGCCAGATAAGCTGGACGATTGGCTAAGAATCAGGGTCAGAAATACCATCGACAGATTCTGTCTCAAATGAGTAAATGAGAATCGAAAGGGTTTATTTTAGTTTTGGATATAAAATCAATTTTTAGTAAATATAAAAACTTCATTTTTATATCGTCGATTTAAGTTTAAAAAATTACACCCTAAGAAGCGCTAAAAGTTCAAAAGGATTTTTTAAAAGGAAGTTCTTAAATCCAATAAATACAATGGAAATGCCAAATTCACCACGATTTTCCCTGTTGGAGGAGGGAGCAAAATGTGGGACATACAACAACAAAACCTTTATTCTATTTGTGAAAATTCCACTCCACCTTTAAGCGTCTATTCATTTACTCACTTCGATAATAAAACATAATTTCTTTGATATTCTAAAGATAATAATTTAATTTCCTCTTTTTAAGTGTTATCAATCTTGAAAGTGTTTGTTGATTGAAGGAAGCCCCTGGAACGGGGCAGGCACTACGAGAATTTAAGGTGAGCTGGTGGTAACACTTTGAACAGCTGAAGCTGAAACGCTTTTAGAGGATCATAGAAAATTTTATAATTTAATTTAGAATTTTTTTCTTGTTCTTCATTATTGACTGGTGTATGAATCACAACATGGAGTTTTTATGAAACGACTAGAAAGGAAAGTAAATAATTCGATATTTTCTATGAGTACCTACCTACAAAGAAAAGAAAAATATGGAATTTATTGCAGAAAATTTACGAATAAAAACTTAATTTGTTTTGGATTTAGCCATAAAGCGTGACCGTTGATTGAACAATGCCACTACAAGTGAAAAATGATGACATACTAGCTATGGAAGACTCTAATTCCTTATTGTACTGTGTGACCATTAATCTTAGTAGGACTGTCCTCATAGCGCAGAATACCATGGATCTATCGTGCCTACCATCGCTTAAAAGGTAAAGATGGAATGGGAAAAATTTGAAAAATCTCAATTCGAAATTGATTCCTTGTACTTTTGTTCGAGAATCGAGATCAGACAAAAGGATTTTCACTCAAAGCTGAACTGGACCAGAACGGAATCATCCATGCCTGCACTGATGACTAAGATTAAAGCTAGAAAATCTCGAATAAGAAGGCAGAAAGTCATACAATCAATAGCGTAGATCTACTTTTCATGAGACGAAAGGAAGTATTTTTTTAACCCTGTACCAAGAACCAATGATTTAACCATCTGAGATTCAGGATTGGAACTTAGAGAGTCTACCATCTCGGATAATGTGTGTTCTTATAGCTAACGACAAATTGCTCTTAAAATTTGTGATGGTAAGTAATGAAAAAGCACTAATAACTACCGCAGATAATGAGACAACAAAAACCTTAGGCAATAAAGTTATCATTATTTTAAGATTATTGCTTAATAAAATGTAGGATCAATTGTTGTATCGGCGGTAAATTCAAACGTTAAGCCAGTCGCCATTGCATTCATTCTTAAAAACTGCTGGTAGGACTGTAAGTGATAATATTTTTAATGTTTTTCTTGTATACTAGAGAAATTTTGTTTATATATCGTGGACAACTTTAGAGCAGTTAAAAAGTGCTCATGGACTTCTATTACCGAATTCTAGGATTTGAAGCATTGTAAAAAAAAGGATCATTTGGTATATCAGATTTAATCTTTTCAAAAAATTAAAAAAATTAAACAACCATAAATTGTTTTACTTAGCAATAGTAGCCCTCAGTTTGCTTTGACTGGAGCAAAACCACTACAGTCTTACCACTTTTATACACAAAATCACAGTGCATCAAATTTTAACAGCTATTTTATATTGAAGGGAACGGGCCCATTATTTCATAGAAGATTGTCAAACTCTAAAGATCTCATAAAAATGCTCCTACGTGAGCATGTTAAAAGATATTTTGATCCGCAACCACTATTTTGTGGAATCTCTTAAAGTACAGAAATCGATATAATCTCAATTATTTACCAAACAAATTTTTAATTATATAAAATAAATTTATGCAACACCAAGTGGTGCTATTTTTACTTTCATTGCAGCAAAATTCCTAAAGTCATTTCAGTTTCATATACTTTTCGAACTGAATCAAATTTTATTATTGATAAATTATAATAGAAAATATAAATAAGAACCAAATTATTATAGAGAAAATTATCAAATTTTGAAGATCACAAAAATGTTCCATAGTGAGCATGCTCAAATAAAATTTTGATTAGCAACTAGGCAACTATTTCGTGGAATCTCTTCAATTATTGAAATATCTGTAATCTCGATTATTTACTAAACAAATTTTGTTTAGAAAAATAAATTTATAGACAAAACCAACTAGTCCTGCTTTTGCTTTATTTGCAGTAAAACCCCTATCGTCATACCAGTTTCATATATGATTTGAAGTGAATCAATTTTTATTATTTATAAATTATAATAGGAAATCTAAATAAGAATCAAATTATTATAAAAAGATTATCAAACTCTAAAGATCACAAAAATGCTCCATAATGAGCATGCTCAAACGAGATTTTTATACAAAATCAGACAATTATTTTGTGAAATCTCTCAAGTGCTCAAAATTGATTTAATCCCAATTATTTACTTTAAAAATTTTGCGTATAAAAATTTAATTTTATAAAATAATTTGTTATAAACTAATAATTTATAGACAAGACCAAGTAATCCAATTCTTTCTTTTATTGGAGCAAAATCATTATGTTCAAACCAGTTTCATACACTATTGAAAAAGCATTAAAATTTTATATTTATAATGAATATTGAGCAATATAAATAAGGCCTTTATTATTACAGAGAAAATCCTAAGTCTCTTATAATCACAAAAATACTCCTACATGAGCATGTTCAAAGAGATTTTGATCCGCAACTAGACAACTATTTTGTGAAATCTTTGTACTACTTAAACAAATTTTAGTTTTCTTTGTACTATTTTGACAAGAAATAAATTTAGACACGGCCAAGCAGTTCTATTTTTGTTTTCTTTGGAGCACATGCGCAATAGTCATACCAGTTTCATATACTAATCGAATTGAATTAAATATTATTATTTATAAATTATAATAGAAAGTCTAAATAAGAATCAAATTATAATAAAAAAATTGTCAAACTCTGAAGATCATAAAAATGCTTCATAATGAGCATGCTCAAATGAAATTTTGATCCGCAACTAGACAATCATTTTGTGGAATCTGTTAAGGTACAGAAATCGATATAATCTCGATTATTAACTAAACAACATTTGTTTACAAAAATAAATTTATACAAGACCAAGTAGTCCTGTTTTTGCTTTCTTTGGAGCAAAATTCCTATGGTCATAGCAGTTTCATATACTATTCAAAATGCATTAAAAGTTTTTATTTATAATCAATATTGGAACATTTAAATAAGGCCTTCTTTATTACAGAATATAGCACAAAACTCTTATGATTACAAAAATGCTCCTACTTGAGCATGCTCATACAAAATTTTCAACTACATTTAGGGAACTATTTTGTGTATTATTTGTACTACTTAAAATTGATTCAATTTTTATTAGTTAACAAATTTTGTTTAAAGAAAATGAGCCTTTTACCGAATTGCGCTTAGAAAGGATCATTTTGCTTTTGGTGGCACAAAATAACTAAAGTTATGCCAATTTTATACCCAGAATCTCTATTTAAAATACATCTAGTTTTTAGACTAGTTTCACATTTAAACAAGGCCTTTATTATTACAAAGGAAGTTGCCAAACTTTGAAGTTCAAATAAAATTGCTCTTACGTGAGCATGTTCAAAGAGATTTTGATTCGCAACTAAGCAACTATTTTCTGGAATATCTTAGGTTATTAAAATCGATATAGTCTCGATTATTTGCTAAACAAATTTTCCTTAAAAAAACTTAATTTAAACAAGATCAGGTGGTCCTATTTTTGCTTTCATTGGAATAAGAATCAAATAATTCCAAAAAAAAATTGTCAAACTCTAAATATTATAAAAATGTTCTATAGTGAGCATGGTCATACGAGATTTGGATCCGCAATCAGGGCGATTTTTTGTAGATCCTCTCGAGTACTTAAATTCAATTGAATCTCAGTATATATATTTAATGAATTTAACTCAAAACAATGCTATTTTTTAGAATCATTTTTCAAATATTTAGATTGAGCAAAAATATCAAAAGTCATACAACTTTTATATACTTTCCGAAATGTATTAAATTTAAAATATTACAATTAGTATTGAGGAATTTAAATTAAACTTTAAACACAGAAAATTGTGTGATTCTAAAAATTACAATACAAAGATGCTCCAACATGAGCATGCTCAAACTAAATTTTTATGGGCAATTAGATAAATTTTTTATGGAATGTGTCTAGTAATGAAAATTTCATGAATGCCAATTATATATTTAACATATTTTACCACAAAAAATATACAAAAAATTCATGACTGCTGTTACAAAAGCTCCTTCTTCAGCAAAGTTACGTATTATTCATTGCGTAGTTTGTAAAGTATAGCCTTTTTATTTAAAAATTATTAAAAATATATTTTAACAAAAATAACATTTATTTAGCATAAACTTTGGCATTTTTAAGAAAACTACCAAACCTTACATTTAGTATCTCAAAACATTCTACAAAGGTGGTAATTCTACCATAGCCTTGATACCCGCTTTAAAAGGAGATTATGGTCTTCAGCGATGAGATTCATTTCTTACTCAGTATGTTAGATGTGGCAATAAGCATAATTATCTTCATGAGGCTCTTAAAATCCTCAAGTACCTAAAAAACTATTGTATTAGCCAAAAATAACTATCGGTTGTTCATTTTAGTCTGAAGTTATCATAGACCCACAATTTTTTGAGTAAAAGGAAAAAAAGACTGCCACGGAGAAAAAGGAAGAACCACCAATTTTTTTCACATAATCTTTAAAACTTCAATTTTAACCATATATGTTTTCAACAAAAAAACCTCACCAAAACCTACATAACCTAACAAATTTTGACTTTATTGTGCGAAAAGTTATGAGGATGCGTAATTTCGATGTTTGGTGATGTCAAAAGGCCTGCGATTTGATTCTGTTCGACTTTCGTTATAAAAATACCAAACTTATATTTTTAAGTAAAAAAAATTTTAAATCTACAATATATTAGTAATATTATATTTTATAAAAAAAATGGCAAAGTTTAATGATTATAATTAGAAGAAAAACCACGGTTTTAATAAGAACAACACATGAAAAATATGATAAAAAAAATTTAAAGTAGAAAATAGACTATTCATTATCTAAAAAAATTTTTTAGTAACTTAAAATTATTTTTTCATAAATGGCAAATTGTTTGTAGTATAATAAATTTAAAATAAAATCAATTTCAAAAAAAAAATTATAAATTTTAATAAATTTTACTTTCAAAAACAAAAATTGGATAATCTTTTACAGTCGTTGACTGCTGTCACTTGAGCACTTTTATCGGCAAAGTAGAAAAAAAAATCAAACTAAAAAAAGTTTTTTAAAGCTTTAATCTTTTTTTTTGTTTTTGACACTTATTTATTCAGAAATTTACTACAAAATAAACAATTTTTATCTGATCGGAATTAGCTCATAAATTAGCAAGAAAATTAAGAGCAATTTGGAAGAAAATTCGGATATTTTTTATGCGATTCCAAAATTTATGCTCATTTAAAATTAAATCCATTATTCTGAGTGGATTAAACTGCATTTAATTAACTGTTGTGCTATTGACGTAACGAATATGAAGAATTTACAATACTTTTACAATATAAGGTGGATACGTAGGTAGGTAGGTGGATATATTGTATATACTTTCTTCCCCCAAAGCGTTCCCATCAAAATGACGAGATTGCGCAATCCGAACATTTTTTTTTTTCTCGAATCATTAAAATCTGTTACAAATTGAAAAGTCTTTTCTGTCGAAAAAGGTGTACGCCATACAGTGAAATGCTATTAATAAGATCTGCTCCATTCGATAATATTTTTGTTCAGACCTCCCCAATCCCCTTTCTCCATCTTTCCATTAACTACAATACATAATATTTATGAGTCTATCGATTATTATATATTAACTCTTGTCATAATTTATACAGTCTTTAGGCAAAACTATTACCACATTTACTATAACCACTGAGTTTGTTTGGTCAGTTCTTGTATTTATAGATACGTAAATAGCTTTGGTTCAGCCCAGATTTTTTTTCGTATATTTTTTGATTAGATTTTTAGACAGAAAAAAAAACAAAAGCTAAGAAAATTTTGAGAAAAAATTTGGAAGTTTTTGTTTTCAAAGCAAATTTACTATTCGCCTAAAAGCAATAGCACAAAAATGATGTATTTGCTTTTTCTAAAAATTATGGTTTTTTTTTTTGCAAATTAATATTGCAGTCAGTAAAAAAAAAAAAAAATAACTAATGGGTGTACTTTTAATAACTTTTCCAAATTGACGAAAATAATTTTAAATAATTGCCTATAACAAGGAAAAGATTTAAAAGGGGTTGGTTGATTGGATAAGATTTATTTGGGAAAAAAAGCCAGATTATAATTTCGAAAAACCTTTTTTAAAGCCATTAACAATTTTTTTTTTATTTAATAAAACTGTTAATGATTATGTTTTTATATAATTGCAAATAAAAGGCAGTGAGATAATTTTTTAAATAAATTTATGAATGAAAATTTATGTAAGTAACCAGAAAATTTTTATGGAATATTTTTATAAGAAATTAGTTTAAAATTTAGTAAATCATTTTGCGTAGAAAAATTTCTATTTTAAATTAAAAAGGAATAGTGTGAAAATAATTATATTCGTTAAGTTTCTTTGTTTAAATTTTAAAAACCACATTGCAGTAAAAATAGAATTTTTTTTAGGTTTATCCAATTTGATCTTTAAAAAGTAAAGTTTATTTGAATATGATTTTCTATATTACCAGATGTATAAGCTTAAATCCGCTGTTTAGTCATAGATGGCGTGAGTGAGCGTATTAAGCTATCATGGGCACGCCATAATTTTTTATTTTATAAGTTTGACAACAACATACATTTTTCCTTTGGTAATCATGTCTAGTTTTGTACCGTAAAAAGATCATATGCGGGAAGCTCTGCTTTTCTGCTTCAATTTGAAGAAATCGGTTGGCGGAAAGCATCGAATGCTTATGGAGGCCTATGATGACCGTGCTTTATCGGAAACAACGTGCCGAGATTGGTTTCGTCCGTTTAAAGATGGCAATTTTCACTTGTGGGGTAAGAAGCGTGAAAATCGGCCTAGAAAGGTTGAGGACCATCAGTTACAGGATCTTTTGGACGAAGACGATACCCAATCGTAAAAAAATTGCTCGCGGAGCAATTAGGTGTTACTCAACCAGCCATGAGGAAGATTGAAAAGATCGAAAAATGCGTTCCGCATGTATTGAACGATAGGCAGATGGAGCGACGCCAAAAACACATGCAAAATCTTGCTCGCCAGACAAAACCGAAAGTAGTTCCTGCATCGGATTGTGACAGGGGATAAAAAGAGAAATATATTTTGAGAATCCTAAATGCAAGAAATCGTGGGTTACTCCCGGCCAACCATCAACATCTTCCCCAAGACCAAATCACTTCGGACGGAAGACGATGCTGTGCGTTTGGTAGGATCATCAGGGTATTGTCTACTATGAGATGTTGAAACCTGGTGAAACGGTCGATGCCCACCGCTACCACCAGTAACTGATCAAATTGCAACGTGCTCAGCGTTAAAAAAGGACGAACTATGAACAAAGACATGACAAGCTGATTTTCCTCCACGACAACGAATCATCGCACACGTCAAAAATGGTCCGAAACTACTTGGAAACACTCAACTGGGAGGTGCTTTGAATAAATTCCACAAATTTCCCAAAATATGAGAAAAATGTGTAGCTAGCGAGGGCGAGAGTGCTTTGAATAAATTTGTTTTTGCATTCTATGAAAAAAAAACATTTTTTTTGACTAAAAAACTGCGGATTTAAGCTTATACACCTGGTAATTTTGATGGAGTTTTTTAATTTTTATATTACCTAAAATTTACGATTATTGGAAAATTTTAATCAAAATTAAGTTACTGGCACAAAACTTTTTGCAGGACTCCATCCTTTTGAGATCTTTTTTGCACAGTTTGGATTGTAATTCGTCTATTAGTATTGGTTTAGATTTAAATTTAAAACATACTAATTAGATAGTACAAATTAAAATCTTTAAGTCCAGAGTAAAAACAACCTAAGTTGTTATATGGCTATGGCGCTCGAAATTGACAGAAATGGTGTCCTCCTTCTTAATGATACCGTCAGTTCAAAATGCCCAAAAGACAGTTTTTTTTTGTAGACAAAATAACATTTTTACAGAGTTTTTTCAACTTTATCCTATAGATTAGTAATTTAAATATTATTATTAAAAATGGCAAGTTTTATTATAAATAAAACTAATGCAAAATAAGAAATTTTCGTAACGCCTATTAAACAACGAAGCTGTATTTTTTTAACTGCAAAATGGATATCCTACTAATTTATAGAGAAACCTTACAAATGCGTATATTAGTCTGGACAAAAACCATCTGAATGCAGAAACAGTAGAATTTCCATAGTTAATTATAGAATTTTAGAGTCTCACATGTGGCAACTCTCCGCCAGAGAGAAATTAGATTCATCATTGATGAAAATTCGGGTGCAACTCGTGGCTATATAAAAATTACTTCTTTTGTAAAAAGTTGCTGGAAATTGACCGTATAGTTTGGTAATTAAATAATTCTAATTAAAAAATGGCAAATTTTATTATAAATAAAATTTATTTCAAAAAAGATAATATTTTAAAAGGCTAATAAATAATAGAACTGTACTTTTCAAACCGTAAAATGAATATCATGGTACCTTATGGACAAACCTTTCAAATGCGTATATTAGTCTGGGCAAAAACCATCTGCATGCAAAAACTGTAGAATTTTCATAGATTTTCAGAGCCTCACCATCTGCATGCAAATCAGTTGAATTAAAAATAAAATCCGAGCGCAACTCGTTGTTTCTGGAACTTTACCTTCCCACAAGTAATGAATTATCAGGTGTATAAGCTTAAATCCGCTGTGTTTTAGTCAAAAAAACACATGTTTTTTTCATAGAAACCAAAAACAAATTTATTCAAAGTACTTTCCCTCACTAGCTATACATTTTTTACCATCTCTCGGGCAATTTGTGGATACCACGCCAAAAAAATTCCTTCTATTTCGAGGCAAACCACTCATCAAGCCAATTTCGGACGTCTTCGTAAGAATTGAAGCGCTGCTCAGCCTGGTCTGGTGAATAAGCGGGATGGGGTAGCACCTCCCAATTAAGTGTCTCCAAGAAGTTTTGGACCATTTTTGACGTGTGCGATGGTGCGTCATGTCTTTGTTGATAATCCGTCCTTGTTTCACGCAGAGCACGGTGGAAGTTGATCAGTTGCTGGTGGTAGCGGTGGGCATTGACAGTTTCACCAGGTTTCAACATCTCAGAGTAGACGAAACCTTGCCGATCCCACCAAACGCGCAGCATCATCTTCCGTCCGAAGCGATTTGGTCTTGGGAAAAATGTTGATGGTTTGTCGGGATCAACTCACGATTTCTTGCATTTAGGATTCTCGAAATATATCCACTTTTCATCGCCTGTCACAATCCGATTCAGGAACGACGTTCAATTCATGGGGTTCACCCATTTTCCGATCTTTTTAATCTTCCCCATGGCACGCAGACACATGGAAATGGCTGGTTGAGTAATACCCAATTGCTCCGCGAGAATTTTTTGCGATTGGCTATCGTCTTCGTGCAAAAGAGCCTGCAATTGATGGTCCTCAACCTTCCTAGGCCGACTTCCCCGCTTCTTGTCCCACAAGTCAAAATTGTCATCTTTGAACCGATGAAACCAATCTCAGCACGTTGTTTCCAATAAAGCACTGTCACCATAGGACCCCATAAGCTTTCGATGCGATTCGGCAGCCGATTTCTTCAAATTGAAACAGAAAGGCACAGCTTCCCGCATATGCTCTTTTTATGGCATAAAACTAGACATGAGTACCAAAGGAAAAATGTATGTTGTTGTATAAAATTGCTGATAATGTGCACCGATTAATGTTGACAGATGTCAAACTCATAAAAAAAAAGTATGGCGTGTCCATGGTAGCTTAATACGCTCGCTCACACCATCTATAACCGAACAGCGGATTTAAGCTTATACACCTGGTAATTCAAATTATAAAGGGACATAATTTTACCATAAATGAGACCTTAATTAAATAACTGTTAATTAACAAAACTTTATTTTTTAAACCACAAAATAGATATTCTGATACTTTAGAAAGAAAAAAACCTTACAAATGCACATAATAGTCTGGACAAAAACCATCTTAATGGGCATAGTTAATAATTTTGCCAAATTTTTTAAAATTTTTATTAAGTGTTTTACATAAAAAAGTATTTTTTTTATAAAAGGAACGAAAATTGCTATAAATAAAAAGGAATTTTTTTTGTTTGGTCTTTTTTAGTAGTGAATATGAGGATTTTAGTTTTTGATAAAATTGTATAGCTTAGACAGTTACCACATTGTTTTTGAGAAAAATTCCTTTAAACACAGCAAATGTTTATCTTAACATAAATTTAGTTTTATTTTTCAAATTAAATATTTTTTTTATTTAAGGAATTCCTGCTTTAAAATTCTTTCAAAAATTTAGCATAAACAAAAACCCTTCAATATAAATTCAATAAATTTTAATAATAATCAATTTTAAAAAAAAAAAAAATTCTTTAACGTAAAATATTTCCTTTTATAGAAATTTTAATATTATCAATTTTTTAGTAGAAATTTTTGATTTGAATAGAAAACATTAAAAACCAATGAATAATAACAAAAAAATATCGATTCCTTTTTGGTAAAAAAAAATCGTTTGTTATTTTCGAATTTTTTTATTTTTAATACTAGACCGATAAGAGAAAAAAAACCCATTTAAGATAATCAAGAGTCTACTGACCCAAAAAAATATGATATAAGAAAGATTCAAAAATAAGTTTATGAGTCTACAACAACAACAACAACAACAATAACACCAATATAAAAATATGTGTTAATAAAGTCAAATAGCCAATTTGTTTTCGAATCGATTCCGATTAATCGAATTTTTGTATGCCATGATATGCGAAATTATGATATTTTGCCAAAACTAACCCAAATACACTGTCAGAATATATCTTGCGGACCGGATTTTTTTTTGGTGGAACAAGTCGGTTTTCCTGAATCATAATTTGTACTCGTTCATATTTGGACATAATATAAAAATGTGAAGATGAATTGGATACCAAATAAAAAAAAATAACTGAAGAGTAACAGATGGAAAAATGAATTTTAAACGTAAATTTTTGTTTTGAATAAAACAGGTTCACCTTGAGGCATAAGAGTACGAAGAATGTCAACTTTCACCGAAAAATGAAATTCGAATCAAAACAAGTCAAAGAACTGGCCAGGAACTGGCGCATCTGGTATTGAACCAGGTCGGTTGGCTATAAGCGAATAAGCTAGCATGACTTGGAATTGTGGCAACATGAATCGCATCCGAATGTGTAGTGTCGGCAATCGGTTCGAGGAAGTCGAAATCGAATTGGACAGGAAAATTATTGCTCAGAAATGAGTAATTATAGACCAATGTTGATGGCAACATAGATCATTTTATTTATTGCTAATGTAAATGTATGTAAAAATCGTACAATAAAACACTTGGGCAACATTTGAAGATGACTCTAGGAAGTGCAGTTAGCATAGGTAGCCCATTGGGATTGTATTAGTTAATAGCAGTGAGCATTTTAAGGCTGTAGTCGTTACCCTGTCATGTTTGGAGTCAAAAAGTCACTTCGACCGATTTCATAATCCACGTAGTTTTCCAGTTATTACGAATCACGATTACGATCCTATACTGACTAGCAGTCTACTATTATTTATGATTTTATTAGATAAAAGCGTAAAACAAAACACATTCTGTCATGGACCAAACATCTCCTAGAGAATCATTGGTTATTTGGCGGTTTGCTGGAACGGAAAAAGTTCATAGTGAAAGTGAGGCACACTACTAACCGCCAGGAGGAATGAGTACTGCGTTTTTTATTATTTTTTTTTTAAATTTATTTGCATTCACCCAAGTCTATGTTCTTCACTTTGGATTCGATGAAACATGGAATTTTTCACCTTAACTTGTTTACTTTTTGATTCGAAATCAGTTATGCAATTTCATTTCTATTTATTTGTTTCGATAATAATTTCTGAAAATCAATAATCAAAAAGTAAAACGAGAAAAAAATGAGAAAAAAAATAATTCAAATATAAGAAGAAGAAGAAAATTAATTTTATTTTCGATTTGTTGATTATTCAGAGGAAATTTTTGACCACTAAACGGGATGGACTTTCTTTTACAGAATTAATATAAAAAAAAAACACATACAAAAACTGACTATGACCTCTCAAAATTTCTCGTTTAGACCACAAGCAATTTTTTTTTTTTTTACAACTGCTACAAAAAATCATTCATAACCAATAATATTAGATAAGATTTCTTTGGGTTTTTTAACCAATAAGTTTTTTTTAAAAAAGTTTTCTCTCTATTATAAGCTGATAGGGTTTTTAAAATATTAAAAATGCCACTTTTTGACTGCTTAGAGCTAAAAAAAGAAAATATGATGTTTTTTTTATTTTTAATTTGTTTCAAGAGAAAATGTTTTAAAAAAAATAAAAAATTACATTTATATTATATCATTAAAGAGGGCGTTAACGGTTTATAGCACAACTAACGCCATCTGTAGTGATAAAGGATTATCCATTTTGTGTATATATAAAGTATACCACTGCTATTTTATATTTTTTATTAAAATTTATTTTATTTAAAAATGCAATTATTTGTAAAATAATTTGCCATTTACTAATAAATTATTAAAATAAAATTATAAAATTTGATTAGTTACCAAAAAATGCATTGAATTGGTTAAGAATTTTATACCAAAATGTATATGCGCGAGACATTTCCTTTAACGGTGAGATTGATTTTTTACTAGCTGATATATGTTAATAGATATAATTATTATGTATATAGGACTCTAAAAACCTATAAAAAGCCTTTTTATCCAGAAGAATTGATTGTTTAGTGTTCAATTTGGTCTTAAGCTGTCATTGGTTCCTATTTGTTTGAAAATAAAGAAGGAGAGACTAATACTGATCATTTTTGAGTGCTATTTTCATATAATAATAGACTTTAAAGATCTTAAATTTTATAGATTTTAAACAGAACCAGATATTGTTTTAACAAAACTAATTCCAATATTGTTTGGTAATTTAATTTTAACATAACTCATCCGTATAGTTTAGTTATTTAATTATTCAAATTAAGAAATGGAAAATTTTATTATAAATAAAATTATTTTAAGAAAAGATTATTTTATGAAGACTATTAAATAATAGAATTTTACTTTTCAAACCCTAAAATGGATTAGTTTTATAGATTAACCGTACAAATGCTTATATTAGTCAGGACAAAAACCATCAGGCTGCAGAAACAGTAAAATTTTAATAGTTTATTATAGATTTTCCGAGCCTCATATGTGGATATTATGTAACTTTATAGATAAACCTTACAAATGCATATATTTGTCTGGACAAAAACCGCCTGGATGCAGAAACAGTAGAATTTTTACAGTTTATTATAGATTTTCAGAGCCTCACATTAGATTTAATAGATTTCAATCAGAAATAGACCTTATTTTAACAAAACAGATCTAAATGTTGGCTTTATTATGCGAATAGATCTCAGGACACGTTATTTAAAAACTTGGTGATATCAATTGGCCTCCAAGATTATGCAATTTGATGATGTTGGCTTTTTTTCTCTTAGAGACTATAAGACTATGGTCTAACATCAGTTTTTATATATAAAAAAATTATGTATTTACTAATTTCGGACTATTTTAAAAAAATCAACTACCATAACAAGAAATTATCGAATATGGCAATAAAGTTTTTTTTGTTCCAGAAATTTATTAATAATATTTTATATTTATAAGATTATAAAATGGCAAAATTGTTTTAATATCAAAAAATTATTTTAAAGAATATTTTTTATTTAATATTTGTGTTTAATAAAGTTTTACTTTCCAAAAACCAAACTGGATATGCCTTTCTAATAGAATTCTAAATTAAAATGTTTACTATAAAAAATGGCTGCCATAATTCTTAAACGTCATTTTTTTTATATTTTTATAGTTTTCATGTGCTTATTTTTTTTTTTTTTTGAGTCAGAAAAAAGTAGTTTTATTCAATTTGAAACTATTGAAAGTCAACTAAATAAACCGAGAACTTTTTTTAAAAAAATACTTTTTTTTTGGATTTTATTTATAATTTAAATTTTACATAAACTTGAAAATTACTACAATAGAATTTTTAGGAGAAAGTCGGATGTTACTATTTTTTACCATAAAATTGTTTTTCCTATAAAATTAAGTAACTTAAAAAATATCAACTTATTGGATAAAAAATTTAAAAGTAAATGTGAATAAATTAACAAAACCTAAAAAATTACTACGAAAAAACAAATCTTTTTATTAAAATTCAATCGTTTTCAAAATTCATTGTTTTTTTGTAAAAGTTTCTCATTTTTATTTAATCAAAAGAAAATTTTTACTACAAAGATAAAATTACAAATTTTCAATAACCAAAAACCAACAAAAACCTTTTAATAGAAAATCATATAAGAATTTGCATATATCTACAATTTGTAATACGGTGTTTTCTTCGTTTTCAAGATAAAAGGGGTGAAAACTTAAATCAATTTTAGAACAAAAGAGAACAAGTAGAAGGTTAAAAAAAAAACCACTTTTATACAAAAAAAAGGAAACGGAAAATGTGGACCAAATGTACTAATACCAATTGATGCTGACAATTCGTATATGAAAATGAACCGTTAAAAGCTTTAAGATCTTCCGGCTGTGCAAATACCGTTACGGTATTGACTACGAAAGGGAAACCGCAGGTGGACCGAAACGTTGCCACAATTGTTCGTGCTCGTATGCCACACAGAAAGAGAGGGGCATCCCCGACGATGACTGATCGCCATCAATTCTCTAGCACCTTGCATAATTTTCTACTTTAACATCGAACCGAACAGATGAGAGTACAAATATAAATTAAACGAAAAACAATTAAAACGGAAAATGTATATTTAAGCGAAAAAAAAAACAAAAAAAAAAAACAAGACAAAACACAAAAACTCCAAAAGTTAAATTAAAAATAAAACGAAAATAATCGCAATAATAATAATAATAATAATGGGAAGGATAGAGAAAAGAACAAGAAGAAGCATAGAAGAAATAATTTTCAAATAAAGAAGAAGAAAAGAAATTTCCGCAATCGGATAAAAAGCATTTTCGAAACAATTGTGATTTAAAGTTTAAACAACAGCTATGGAAGACCAGCTAAATTAAAAACAATATATTTTATGAATGGTGAAATAAATTGAATTAAATTGAAATTGAGTTTTTTTTTATGTTGATGGAAAATAAATAAAAATTGAAGAAGAAGAAAACTAAGTTAAAATTTATATAAAAAATTAAAAATTTCAATAAACAATTTTAATATTAAAACAAAATTTTACATTCTGTATTAGTGAATACTTAAACCAAGTGTGATATCGATTCAGTTTTAGTGAATATTCAAACATCGAGGAAACGACAAAAGCGATCTGTCCTATAAGACTTAATCAGGCGCTTCAACACGGGATACTCTTAAGAGGGTCATTCAACAAGTACTTAGCCTACAAAAGAAAAACGAAAATTTTGGAAAGGTGGCAATTTATTTTTCCACATAATCTCCTTCAAGCTCGATACACTTGGCCCAGCGATGCTCGAACTTTTTTAACCCGTTCAAAAAATACATTTTCTCGAGGGAAGCAAAATAGGCCTCCGTGGCGACGATGACCTCCTCATTCGACTCAAATCTTTTCCCGGCGAGTGATTTTTTCAGGTTTGGAAACAAAAAGTAGTCACAGGGGGCCAAATCTGGAGAGTACGGTGGATGGGGCAGCAATTCGTAGCGCAATTCGACCAATTTGGCCATGGCGACGGCGGAGCTGTGAGCCGGCGCGTTGTTGTGGTGGAACAGCACTTTTTTCTTCGCAAAATGGGGCCACTTTTTTTTCAATTCGACGTCAAATCGGCCCAATAAGTCAGCATAGTAGCGCCCCGTGATTTAGCTATCTCGTGAACCTTCAATCGACGGTCTGCCAACACGAGATCGTGGACTTTTTTAACGTTTTCCTCCATAGCAGCCGTTTTTGGGGCACCTGGCGTTGCTCATCGTTGAACCAATTCTTGACGGTCGCCATCGAAGGAGAAGAGTCACCATACACAGTATCTAAACGATCTTTGATTTTGCTGCGCGTTTTCCCTTCCAAAAACAAGAATCTAATCACCGAACAATATTGTTCTTTTTCCATTTTTGTGCAACCGACCGACACGTTCGCTTTCAAAGGCTCTCAAAACAAAACTAATAAAGGGAATCGACTGAAACTTTGACAGTAGGCTATTAAAAGAATGTACTGAACGATGGTAAATTTCTTTTGTGCCAGCAGTTCCATCGGGCGGTGAGGCTAAGTTCTTGTTGAATGAGGCTCGTACAGCTGGCAGAGTGGATAGTTGACTCTGTAACATTGGCACTTCTACGTTCCTACCTAATTGGTAAAACCTTTACGGTATGCACCAACGGTCATTTTTCGTCAAAACGCGAAATGAAAATGGCATACCACAAGGGTACCATCTATCTACGATCCTATTGAATATATATTCACTCCCTTTTCCACCTCCTACCATCCTTCAACTACTATAAATATGCTGACAATATTTCTGTACTTGTGTCTGATACTACTAATCTTCAATAACAAATTAATAACGCCATTCGCGACATTAACACTTGGAGCAGCATAAACGGTGCGGTAATCTGTACCTCAAAGCCACCTTGTCTTTATGTTTGCAGGAAAAAAAATTGTAGTGTCTCTGCTTTATTATTGGGCTCCTTCCCTCCTTATCCAAAAGATTATATTCAAACCCTCCGAATGGTTAAAAATTTAGACTGCAGCGGAAGTAAGGTAAGACAAAGTAAGGCAATTAGAGTAACGAATACCCTTTTGGACAGAACCTTACTGTCATTTTGCCAATAGCAGGGAGAAAGGTAATCGGTAAACTATTGCATCAGACTAGCCAGTGGACTAGACCGGACATCTCAGGAGGAATACTGATAGAGACTGATCGAAACCCGAACACTTTCTTTCTTCAAAAAGCTCAGATCCTCGACTGTTGTTTACGAATGTCGCCGCCGACACCGATACAACATCTTTTTCGGTCTATTATTTTTAGTGACAGCCTTGCCGCGGTTAAAGCCATTTGTGGCCCATCGAGTAACCCAATATTTAATGGAATTCCTCATAGCCTACTTAGTAATAAGAGTGTCGGGTTGCAATGTGTACCGGGACATGTGGGAAATGTCACAGTCATGCCCAATCTATCTCGCCTATTAACAAAATGGCAATTAACAACATCTGCGGATACGATGACTGGACCAATAGCGGCACATTTTTGTTGACTCAGAAATGTGTCACTATTGGTCCAGGATAACCACCAATAAACCAGTCTATTCAACATCTATACCGAAATTCTGGGCGTAGAAGCTTCTCAGAATCCGGATTAGATATAATTTCTTTTTTGGCAACACTAATCGTCCCTCATAGCAATCCTATGGCACCCATTTTATTATCTTCCATATTCTATATGAATGCCAAATAACCAAGAATTACTTCGCGAGCAGGATTCCTCCCATTGTGGAGCTCTTGGATCAAATAACTCAATTCCCTAGTCCCCTATTTATATCTGCTCCACAAACTATTACAAAATTCTCAAAATTCTATGTTGCTAATTTCAAAATAGTCTCTTTCAGATAACTGCCCAGACGTACAATGAAGTCGCCAAACAGCGTTAAATGTTCCTCAAGTACGAGAATCAAAGCCCGATGGCATTATCTGGCTTATACTAAAAAAGCAGATATCACGGAGAGTGTAGCAATTATAGAGGTATGACGTGGTATTCAGCATCTTACTAGGAAGAATAGTCCCATTCGCTCCAACAATTTATTGTCCCAAAGTAGAGAGGCTTTACTTCAGAGAAATCAGAAAGAAATCAGATTTTCTCTGTGCGGCAGTCGATGGAAAAAACTATCAGAATATGCTCAACTATCCGTAAATCGGCTTTAAAGAGTTCGACATCCCAGCAACATTGATAAGACTGACTAGGCTGATCCTAACTACTCTAAGAAGTAGAGTAAAAATAGTCGAATAACTTTCTGAGACATTTAACATCCACAATGGCCTCCGGCATAAGCATAAGACGTACCAAACCTCAGTGAGCGTGCCCAGACTTTACCATACGCCGATGACACCGATATTATTTGTAGATCAGAAAGACCTGTACGAAAGGCCTTAATCACGATTGAGTCACCGTACTCATGTGTGCTTCAGAAAATTGGGGTATCAGCAAAAATCGTTGCAAGCTCTTGTTCGTATTCGAAAGTAGGATTTTTTAAAGATTTTTTAGCTCCTGCAGAAGGATGGACGATTTTGAAGATGCTTGAGCATTATCGATACCAAACGGTTGTGGATCAAATTAAAATCAATAGGCTGTGGTGGCTGGACACTTAATTCGAATGGTTGCGGAATATGCTGCCCGAAAAGTCTACGGTGGCTTCATTTATGATCCCAAAAAAAATAGGCTCTATCAACAATTTCTTTAGTTTGAGGGTCCTGAAAGATACTTTGTACTTACCACGATAAGTTTCCTTAAATGTTTTTGTACTGAAAATTGGGAAGAGACATTTGGTGTTTTAAAGTGTGAGTGGTGGTATTTTCAAGTATGGGAAGAGCACAGCTGAATATTTGCTTGTACTTATGGCAGGTATAACTGACAGTGATAGCCAGGATACTACCATAAAAATATACCGGAAGTGTCAAACTGAAAGACCACGACGCATACCGAGGACATGTGCAGTTCTTTGATACAGCAGTCCTCCTAGTTATCATGCCCCTGACGATTATAGTACTTTGTAATATAGGAAAAATCTTATTTTAAACTAATCCAATTATATTCAAAGAACTTTTCTCATTTTGAAGAGAAAATTAGCAGTTAATACTTTTTTTTCTTACTAAAAAAACATTATCTCCAAGTAGCAGTTAATACTGACTATTCCCATATAGACTCTATTAAGGTTGGTGTTCCTTCACTGGTGGAACCCGACCATCGCCCTACACCAGCGATCATGCCTTAAGGCAAGAAGGTAACACCAGCGTGCTCGTAAGCGAGATAGGGCCTCGACAGAGGAACTCAGACGGACCTACGAAGAGAAAAGGCGTCTTCTCAGAAACGCCATCAACTCGAGTAAACGAGATTGTTGGAAGGAACTGTGCGCGGAAGTGGACCGGGACCCGTGGGGCAGACCGTATAAGACGGTCATGCATAGGATTAAAAGCCTACCAGCGCAACAAAACCAACCTGTCCCGAATAGTAGAACATCGGTTCCCGGAGAAACCAACCAAAGCTGTACAGAATAGTAGAACATCTGTTCCCGGAGAAACCAGAACTCCCCGACTACCACCCGGAGGATGAAGAAGTGGAAATTCCTGGAGTGACCATGGAAGAGCTCACGAGGGCCTGCACTAGATTGCAGAATAGCGAGGCGCCAGAACCAAGCCGCATACCCAACATCGCACTGAAGAGTGCAATTGCCGCCAGGCCAGACATGTTCATAAGCATGTACGATGCCTGCCTGCGGCAAGGCGTATTTCCGACTCGATGGAAGCAACAAAGATTGGTTATTATCCCAAAAGGGAAGAAACCACCGGACGGACCAGCATACTATCGTCTACTTTGCATGCTGGATTCGGACGGGAACAACTTGGAATGGATAGTGGCCGACAGATTGGAGCAATACATCGATCCGCAACTTTCCGAATTCCAATTCTGATTCAGGAAGGGGAGATCGACCATCGACGCGCTGGAACTCCTCACGAACATTGCAAAGAAAGCCATCTCAGAAGAGACATCAAAAATGCGATTGTCACCCTGGACATCAAGAATGCGTTTAACTCGGCCCGCTGGGACCGAGTCTTGGAGGCTCTTGAGAACATGGGGGTGCCCTACTACCTACGGAGGATGGTCAGATCATACTTCAGTGACCGACCACTACACTACAAGACGGAGGATGGACCAGCGGAGTATGAGGTCACGGGAGGGGTACCTCAGTGCTCTGTCCTAAGGCCACTCTTGTGGAACGTCATGTACGACGGCCTACTCCATGTGGAATTACCGACGAACACAACACTCGTGGCTTTCGCGGACGACATAGCGGTTTTAGCCAAACACCTGGAGGAACTGAAAGCCGCATTCTCCACCACCATCCGGAGGATAAGACAGTGGATGACATCTTTGATCTGTCTTTAGCGGAAGGAGGCACTCCTTGTGAGTAGCCGGAAGAAAATGGAGACCATCACCATAAGAGTAGGCGACCACGACATCCAGTTGCTACCCTACATCCGGTATCTAGGAGTGGTCTTGGATGTCGGACTCAACTACAAGGAGCACATTTCCAGCGTCACCAGGAAGGCATCAGCAGTACAATGAGCGCTTTCGCGGATAATTCCCAATATCGGAGGCCCCAGGCAAATCCGAAGGCGACTACTGGCAACTGTAGTTACCTCCGCCCTGCTATACGGAGCACAAGTGAGAGCTAACAACATACCGCAAGACAATGTCATCAGACGATGCGGTCAACTACGTAGCAACATGCCCACCCATCGACATCCTGGCAGGAGAGCGTGAACGAAAACATCGTAGGAAGACGGAAAAGTGGCGAAAGGTGCTCTGCGAAGAGAAGAGAGATGAGACAGCTCGACGAAGGGTCAATGGACTCATCGGCTGATCCCAGATGTCACCAAATGGGTCGCTCGCGTGCATGGGGAAGTCGGGTATTACATCACCCACTCTTGACTGGGCATGGATGCTTTCGGGCATACTTGCACAGATTCAAGAGAACTGACTCCCCAAACGGTCGTCATTGCCGCGTTATGATCGAAGATGCAGAACACGTGTTCTTCCAATGCCCCTTCTACGAGCGGACGCGGGCAGATCTGGAGAAAAATCTGGACCGTTCCATCAGTCCAGGAAACATAGTGAAGTGCATGCTGAAGAGCCAATCGGCTTGGAACAGAATTGCAGAGTACGCGGAATCTTTAATCAAGGATCTTCGCACCATGTACGAAGAATAGGCCGCGGGGCGTCATAACATCGGGACAGCAGTAATATAAAATAAGAACGCCCCGGCGAAGTAGTATTTACAAAGAGTGCCGCCGGGGAACCATCGTTCCGGGAGCAAGGGTAGAGGTACAGGTACGTTTTAGCGAGGTACAAATCCCGCATAACTCGTCTGGCAGGTAGAAGGTCTTCCAGACGAGTCCCTTTTGAAGGTTTCCCCCTGTACCTTATTAATCTAAACTTAAAAAAAAAAATGTTGGTGTTCCACAAATCAGTAACTTTTACCCACTACTATATAACCTTTATGCCTACGACATTTCAACCATTCCTTAAAATATCTAAATAGCATTCAGTTATTCATAATCCTATATTGAAATTCTTCAAGTTTGACTTAAGGGATGGAGAGTCCCTTCATCTCCTGCAAAAATACACCCATCCCTATTTACCTTAATAGCAATATCATTCCACCAAATGGCAAAGTACGCTACCTGAACTTATACCTTTTGTGACTATCAAAAAAAAAGAAAAGATTAAAAAGACTAACTTAACAGACGTAATCTCAGAAGGATTCTGATTAGTTCGCAGGGTGCCATAAGCCTTGATGATTTTAGGCTATCTCAACGGACCTATTTTAGGTCGATTTGTATTCGACTCGAACAGACATAATCAAAAACTTTGCTTGGATCACTGGACTTTTAATGTACAATATGATTTTGAAAACGATCTAGACATATGGTTCTATGAAGCATTCCAATTCCTCTTAAATTTAATCCTTTCAATCCAAAATCTTTCAAAATATTATTGTTACTTATGTTCTTAGTAAAGTTGTTCATCATAATCTAAATATTTTCCGTTAATTTTTTTATAACGAGAATTTCTCGTTATAAAAAGTTTTCTTCTCGATCATCCTTCCTCTACTATATACTTACTTAAAAAAACTTCTCTATGTTTAAGGAGATCTCTTGGCCAAATTTCTAATAAAACAAATAGTGTTATTTAAAAAGACATTTAAGAGTTAAACATTAAAATGACTTGTTAAATAGAAAAAAACGCCAATGTGTGTTTACTTTGAAAATTTGCTCTCTTTTATCATTAGTCATTAAATTTTCTTGCTGAAAATTTTTATGTACAAAAAAAATTTCGATTTTACATTTTCCGTATTTATTCACATCAATTAACAAATAGTAAATTTCCTATTCACTAATTTTATTTTAATACAAAGATACAGATCAGCCCAAAGATGCAGATAAAAAAATTACTTACTATTTTGCTAAATATTTTCCCTCAAAAATTTTGTAAAAAAAAAAACTAAATAACATAACTTAAAGTTGGGTCTAACCAATACACCTGCCTAAAAAACCCCCTCCACCCCCTCCCTTAAAATCTAATACAACAATTTTTAAAAAAAACAAAAATACTTATTACAAAATAGTAGCTTTTTGTATAGTCTAAATGCTGACAAATTTTTGGTTTTTAATTTTTCTTCCATTTTTGTTTGGTAATATCCGTAAAATTTTGGTATGACTCAGAAGTTAGCGTGCTTAATATAATAGCCAAAAAAAAATAAGCATAGCTGCATCTTGTTTCGACCTTGAAAAACTGTTTACATTTACCTTACACTTTTGCTATATTCACTTTAAGAGAATACATATCGAAATAATATGAAAAGTAAGGGGAAAAAAAAATATAGACCACGAAATTTGAGAGGGAAAAAAAATGCTAAACACGCGAATGGAACGCGGATACACTGACTGAACTTCAGAACATTCGAATAGATGAGAGGCCACAGAGACCAAAAAAAAAAAAAAAAAAAATTATTAACAGAATAATTTAAAAGCCAAAACGGGTAGCAAATTTTCGATTTCTGTTCAAAAATGTTACAAAATAACCGATACGATCAGAATTAAAAGTTTAGTTCAATTGTGTGCATTGCTTAGAATTGCTTTTTATTCGGCAACAAAGTTTTCTTATTTACAAGTTAAACAAGAGTCGTATTTGTTGAAAAATGTTCACTTCAAAATTCTTCTCATGGCATACTCGTGTACAAGAATAATCTGATTAGAAAAAAATTCCCATGTCAAAGTTCATCTATTTTTCATATTTTCAATTTGGTTTAGCTTCCAGGCAAAAATGGGGTAGCGCATTGAAGAGCAGAAAAATGTTATGCTTTCAAGTTAAAATGAAATAAAAGAAAAATTTCATTTTGTAAATATAAGCTTAGAACTAACCTTAGAAAGTTTTTTGTTAAGGTAAACAATAAATAACCAAACGTGTTCTAGCCCAAGTGCTCTATTCTGTATTACAAAATATTAAATCTTTTCTCAAGGCGAAAGTTTCTGGGTTAATTTCAATTTTTACACAATTTTTTTTTTTTGTTTTTTTAAAAAAAAGACTTCACATAAATTTACTTTTCTTTTATTCTTTAATAAACAAGATGAACATGAGCACACGTGTATGTATATAACGTCATTAATATAAATTGCATGTTATAAAAATTAATTACACAAAACTGCACTCGAAAAATTCTAATGTACACAAGGTCGACCGACACATACTTTACACTCGGTATGAAGAGTTACTCAAATAGAATATGTTATGTTATGCGGCTTATGTTTATGTGTACGTAGGAAGGGGGGGAGCGGAGGGGGGGGGGGTTATATTATTATGGAATTATGCTTAGAGTATACATAATTTTAAGTACCGTATAATTGTCGATTTTAATTTTCGCCTCTTTATAATTTGTTGTAGTTCAGTTTTTTTTTGTCTTCACTTAACGGCTATTATCATTTTCGTTAACTACGAGGGTCGTTCAATAAGTCCTTGGAAAATCCAAGAAATTGCGCTTGTAGTGTTGGTAAAGATTTTTTTTACATTATCGACAGGAAAGCTGTCAAAATTTTAGCTCGATCCATAGCGTAGGTCAATTTCTATCGTCGATTAAAGTTAACGACATTTATTTGTGCATAACAATGGAAAAAAGCGAGTTTAGGGCTGTCATTAAACATCTCCATTTGAAAGGCTTAAGCCCGAAAGAAATCAAAGCCGAGTTGGATGCAGTTCATGGCACATCTGCACCTGTGTTTGCGACGGTTTAAAATTAGGTGAATGAATTTAAACGTGGCCGTTCATCCACAAAAGATGAACATCGTTCAGGACGCCCAGTTGAGGTGTCTACTCCTGAAATCATCGACAAAATCCACGATCTGATTTTGAACGATCGGCGAATTAAAGTGCGCGAATTAGTTGAGGCCACGGGCATATCACAAGGTACAGTCGCTTCAATTTTGCATGAAAAATTGTCTGTGATAAAAATTTCGGCAAGATGGGTGCCGCGTTTGCTCTCAGAGGAGAATAAGCGCAATCGTGCAGTGGACTCTGAGGCTATGTTGGCACTCTTTCATCGCAATCCTGCCGAATTCCTTCGTCGATATGTCACTGTGGATGAAACCTGGATACACTACTACACTGCAGAAACGAAGAGACAGTCATCACAGTGGATTTTCAAGGGTGAACGGGCTCCGAAGAAGGCAAAAACTGTGCCATCGGCCGGCAAGGTGATAGCCACGGTCTTTTGGGATTCGCAGGGCATCATTTTTATCGACTATTTGGAAAAAGGAAAAACAATAACAGGAGCGTATTACGCGTCGTTATTGCAACGGTTGAGCGAGGAAATCAAAGAGAAACGCCCCCATCTGAAGAAGAAAAAAATCCTCTTGCATCAGGACAATGCGCGTGTGCACACCTGCGCTGTTTCCATGGCCAAAATTGCGGAATTGAGAATGGAATTGTTGCAGCATCCCGCTTATTCAGCAGATTTGGCCCCGAGTGACTATTTTCTTATCCCCAATCTGAAGAAATGGCTTGGCGGACGACGGTTCACTTCCAACGAGGACGTCATTGCTCAAACGGATAAGTATTTTGCAGAAGTTTCGAAATCCTATTTTTTGGACGGGATAAAAATTTTGGAAAAACGGTTGGAAAAGTGTATAGAGCTAAATGGATGTTGAAAAATATAAAATTTTTTTTAAAAAAACAGTTTTTTTCCATCTTTTTCTAAGGACTTATTGAACGACCTTCGTAACAGAGTTTTTATGATTTTTGTTAAAAATTTCTATCAGAAGAATTAGTTTCTTTAAAATATTTTATTTTAAAAGTACATTTTTAATTACCATTATTAGTGAAATAATACCACCTTGATCAAAGTGGCGCTCCCATCGTTCCGATTTGAGTTCTGTTTTTTTTTTGTTAAGTTGGTACATCTGTTGTTGATATTCCCTCTAAATCTTAGCATCATAAAAGCCAAGATTACATCTATTTCTGTGTGTGTTGGCGATTTTTTACAATTTTATAAATGGATTTAAATTTGCAACAACGAATTTGTATTAAATTTTGCGTAAAAAAACGGATTTAATGGTGCGTGAACGTTGGAAATGTTAGAAAAGTGTTTCGGCAATGATTCTCTAAAGAAAACGCTCGTTTACCAGTGGTACGAGCGGTTCAAAAGTGATTGTGAGTCAATCGAAGATGATGAACGCAATGGCAGACCATCAACATCGAAAACCGACGAAAACATTGATAAAGTAAAAGAAATATTGGTCAATAACCGCAAATTAACCATCAAAAAGATAGCGAAGGACTTGAACATTGCCTATGGATCCGTCATTTTGGTTAATGATTTGGGTTTCCGTCGTGTAGCAGCAAAGTTGGTGCCAAAAGACCTCAATTTCATACAAAAAAGAGATCGTGTTGACGTCGCAAAAGACATGATTTGCGAGGCTGAATCCAATCCCACATTCATCAAAAGGATCATTACTGGAGACGAGACAGGAGTTTATGAGTACGACACACAATCCAGACATCAGGCAAGTGAATGGCGTTTACCAAATGAGCCGAGACATCGTTTTTAGTCAAAAAAGAAGGCAATGCTCACGGTTTTCATGGATTACAACAATGTAGTGCATCATGAATTTTTTCCAGAAGGCCGGACAGTAAATAAAGAGTATTATTTGGGCGTTATGAGACGTTTGCGTGAAGCAATTCGCCGAAAGAGACCAGAATTGTGGGCAGAAAACTCGTGGATTTTGAACCATAATAACGCACTGTCGCACAGTGCCATCATTATTCGTAATTTGTTGACGAAAAATGCAACAAATACCATCCAACAACCACCGAATTTACCTCATTTGGCTCCCTGTGACTTCTTTCTGTTCAATCGAGTTAAAAAAAACCATTACGGGGAACGCGTTTCAACAGCCGAGAGGAAGTAATGGAAAAATCGCAGGAAGCACTGATGGACATACCGAAAACCGAATATAAAAAAATGTTTCGAGGATTGTGTTAAAGTCGATGGGGATTAATTTGAAGGGGGCAATATAGATTTAGATAAATAAACTTGTATTTTTAATTTTTTTAATAAATTCCGGTAACTTTTTGATCAAGGTGGTATACCATTTACTAGTGTAAACTAGCGATGACTACACTCTTAGAACTAATGAAATTCTTGACGGTCCTTTTCGTGAGTGACCATATCAGTCGCACAATATTTTATATAATTTATAATTATTAAAATAAAAAATTTATAAAAAATATTATCGAAAAAAATTTCAAAAAAAGTTAAATTTATTCATTCTATCAACATTATTTGTTGCTAGAAACATTTTTATATTGATGGCAACATGTTGATAGTGCAATATCAGCTTTTTTTTTAAATATAAAAAATTGTTTGTTTGTTTTTGCTATTATAAGGCCTCTGAGACAAGTGAAAAAGACCATTTTGTAGCACCACGATCATGAGGTCATTAGGCGACTTCATGATATGTGTGAGTTGGCATTGCCGGCTAACAGAATGAAACTGGTCCATAAATAGTTTTTTGGAGCAATTAGAAGTCATTCAATTTATTTTTATTAATGAAAAGTCTCTGAAGTAATAGGCAGATACAACTTTGTAGCGCCACGAGCATAAGGATATTTTGCGGCTTCAATTTACTTGTGCCAGCTAACCTAATAAAACTAGTCCATAAATAATTTCTGGGAGCAACAAGAAGTCGCTCAATTTATTTTCGTTATCATAAGATCTCCGAGGCAAGCACCCAAATCTATTTTATAGCGCCATGACCATGAGGCCATTTGACGACTTTATATTACTTGTATGAATAAGAATTGCCAGCTAACTTAATGAAACTTGTCCATAAATAGTTGTTGAGAACAATTAGAAGTTATCAAATTTATGTTTGTTGATATAAGATCTCTGAGTCAAGAGCCAGGAGCTATTTTGTAGTGGAGAGACCATGACTCCATTTGCTAGTTTTATGGTACGTGTGAGTTAGCATTGCCAGCTTACCTAAGGAAACTTGTCTATAAATAGTTGATGAAGCAATTAGAAGTGACTAAACTTAGTTTTGCTATTGTATGGTCTCTGAGAAAACAGTCAGATGCAACTTTTTAACACCACAGCAATGAGGATATCTCGCGGCTTCAATTTACGTATAGTATTTTAACCTAATAAAACTGGTCCGTAATATTTGTTAGGAGCAATTAACAGTTATTCAATTAATTTTCATTATTATAAGATTACTGAGACAAGCACCAAAATCTATTTTATAGTACGAATACCGTGAGGCTATTTGGTGGCTTCAACTTACGTTTAGTCTGGCATTGCCAGCTAACCTAATAAAACTGGTCCTTAAATGATTGCTGGGAACAAGTAGAAGTCGCTCAATTTATTTCCGTTATTATAAGATCTCCGAGGCAAGCACCAAAATCTATTTTATAGCGCCATGACCATGAGGCCATTTGATGACTTCATGCAACGTGTGAGTTGGCATTGCCAGCTAACCTCCTGAAAATGGTCCATAAATAGTTGTTTGGAGCAATAAGGAGTAATTATTTTATTTCTGTTATTATCAGAGGTAGAAGCTATTTTTTAGTGTCAAGATGATGAGGCCATTTGAAGGCTTCATTTTATTTGTAGTCTGGCATTGCCAGCTAATCTTTTAAAACTCGTTCCAAGATAGTTGGTGTAAGTAATGCCAAGTGATTTCATTTATTTTTGTAGTTTTAAAGTTTCTGATATAAGAGCCAGAAGCCATTTTATAGTGGCAAAACTATGAGGTCTTTTGGCGGCATGTTCCATTTTAGTATAGTCTGGCTTGCCGGCTAACCTAATGAAACTGACACATTAATAGTTGGTAGGGGCAATTAGAACTGTTTAAATTTATTTGTGTTTTTTGTTGTAAGATCTGTGAGATAAGATTCAGATGTCATTTTATAGCGCCTGTAAAATGAGGCCTTTAAGCGATATCATGTTACGTTTGGGTTGGCTTTGCCAACTAACCTAATAAATCTGAGCGGTAGTTAATCGGAGGAAATAATGAGAGCTGATTTTATTTTATAATTGCTTTAAAAAAATAAAGAGAATACTTAAAAAAAAAAGAATTCTGGATTAAGTGGCATTTACTTAAAAAATAATTTGGTATATTGAGTACCATAGAAATGGAATGAAGGGCAATGCTTCATTGGTTATAAATGAGGATTTTATGGGTACATGCGGCATGCCCAATCCGGATTATAAAAAGTTCCCTTGCCCAGAATTTTTCCGTCAATTTTGAGTAAATTAGCGTGCTGAGATTGCGATCGTAGACCCAGTTCATCCGTCTACATATGACCAAAAATTTTATATGCCATTTGGTCAGTTGATACAAGAATTTTGGAATTTCAATCAATCCGCTCCTCACAGGAAGACAATAGCATGGCTTAGAAGCCAACGTAATTCAATATTTTTGAGTATCAGTTACAGACCAGCGTCAACTGATGAGCCATGAATATTGTCCAAAACTGTGAGGCGGTCAGTAAAAATTATTAGGCTGCGATATTTAGGAACTGTCCTCCTAATTGCTCATAGTTCTTTATAAAAAGAGAAACTTCTAGTTGATAAGTTGTGCGATCATCAACAGCAGAATCTGAGAACAAAAGTGTGGAATGACCCAATCCATCCATACCCTCAACTGGCTTCTAATCCGTGTGTGGGAGGAATGTTGCTAAAATAGGAGAAAGTGTGAATGGATCCCGTTACAACTCAGAGATTATTAAGGAAAGGGAGGAAGGACGAATTTTTTTTTGAGTAGTTTGTTGAAATAACTTTTTTATGAAGAGAATAATTTATTACACAAAGGTTCTAATAGATTAGAGTTAAGCGGCATTTAAAAACAGAGAGTAAGATAGGTTTTCGAGCATTTTCAATAAGTGTAGAGTCCACCGAAGAAGCTTGGTGTGCTTCTCTGATAGAGAAAAATTTCTCTACTTAATCAATATTATTTGTTTGTAATATAGAAAATATTTTCTTCACTTTATCAACATTAAAAACAGTTTTCTCCTTTTCTTAAATGCAAATAAATACTATTAATCTTATTTACTTGACACATTCTGTCATTCAAAATTATTCATTAACACCTTGTGTCCGAATGACCATAGTCAGATAAGCCTAATTTTCAATTTCAATACACTTCAAAGTCAATGTGTGGGTTTTTTTTTTTTAGGGCCACATCATATTTAATGGCCGCATATTATGAATTTGAATTTAGCCAAAAGCAATTTCGGATTTGTTCAAACGAAAAGCTAAAATTCAATAAACAACTTTGCTAATCTAAAATCCATTTTATTTCTGCTCAGAAAATAAAAACTAAAATAATCCCAAAGGTAAGATTATTATTGAATTGGTTAAAAAGCCGCAAATAGACAAATATGAAAAACAAAACCTATTCGAATATATTTTGGAAGTCGGTTAGAGTCGTGGTAGAAGAATTTTGGTTTTTGGTTTTCAGTGTCTTAAAGAAAATGTTTTCTTATTTAGGATTCTTACAAAACGAATATACACAATACAAATATCCTCACTTATAGGTATAAGAACTCTGGCTAATACGATTTAATGATCGTTGGTCCCTTTCAACAGTTAAAAATCTGATGATTAAATTTCAAAACAACGCGACCCTTTGCGTCCTTTAGTTTCTTGGTTATGGCCGTTCTTCACGGTTTTATTGTCCAGTAAAAAAATAGTTTTTTCCTTACGTTCCCTTCTCAAAAGTTGTCGGATCTTGTTTTTTCCCAGTTATTTATTTAATTTCCTCACAAAGAAAAAATGTATTGTTTTTTTTTTACTGGTCGAAATTACTTTATTTAATGAACTTATTGCGTGCCCATTAATGCTGGTAGACCCTTGCTTGACTAATTTAACCTCTCATTACCGTATGCGGTTTTCGAAACTAAAAATTATTACTACCGTCCGATGGTTTATTGATCTTTTTTAAGTCTTTCAACAAAAAAAGAAAAAACAAAATGAAAATACGAACGATATTTTTTTTGTCTCTTCTATTTAAACGCCAAATCATTTTCGTGTTCAGATTAAAGATGAACAGTCCTAATAATGATTACTATTTACCTGTTGTCTATAATTAATTGACTAATTGGTATATTGAGACCATTAGAAAATCGGAAGCATTCGGCTAGACTTGGAAAATTAAAGTTACCTGAAGACAAACCTGATCAAAAGTCCGAAAACTCTTAACTAAATTTTATCTGTCCCTACCTGTGACTTTTGTTACCTTTTCTTATCCTATTTCACTTCCAACCTTTAGTTAGAATTTTTTTTTTTGAAAAAAAAAACAAACAAAATAAACAAAAATTCTTCATTGCTCACCACCAGGTCTGTATGGAAATTGTTACTCTCAGTTCACTTGGACTTGGATCTTAGTTTTGGCAAGTCTATCTTTCGGCAACTTTCATTTTTGTTCGTTTTTAGAGGAGGCATCGCTCCTTTCTACATTTTGTCTTATAATTTTTTATGTTCTTTTTACTCGTTTTTATTTCTCTTTTAATTTTCTTTTTATCCAACTTTTATGAGAACAAGCGCACTAAGAACTCTTTAATTGGATTGTTGGACTTTTGGAGATGATGTTCATTGCTTCACCGGACGAAGATTGATATTGAATGGTAAATAAATTCCGAATCAATGTCGTCTCGGATATTGGTAGCATTTTTCAGATGACAATAGCTATAAAATTTATATAAAATAAGACGAACAAGATTTAACAGAAAAAGAGTCACTGAACATTTTTGTAGTCATTTTGCACAATAATTCCGTGTATTGTTTGGTGGGAAGGAAATCGACACCAAAAACGGTAGGGCAGAGATCCCCGGAAATTGTCGTACTGTTCATTTATTAGCATTTTTCGTTGTTGTTGGTTTTTCTTTTTTTTTCGACTTATCAATTCATGGCATTTGTACACGTCAACTGCTTGGTCAGAGGTGAATGCACCTTCGGTAGAATTGGAAGCCTTCTCTACCTACACGCTTGCTAGATGACAATTTTGATTGAGATACTACCACTTTGACCAGTGCTGGATACTACTTCCACAAGAAGGTTGGGTTCTGGGCCTGATCTGGTTTATTCTCAATGTACCTGCATAAAACCAAACTCACTGGTAACTTAAATCTTACAAGTAACCATCAAACAGTTGCCTAACCAGTAAACCATACCAAATCAAACCATAAACAAGCTTCTTATCTTCATAAGAACGTTTTCTGATCTTACCACTTTTTATTGTATGACCTTAATCTGCCCTTTCCCTTATTAGGGATAAATGCTTAAATAAAAAGTAAAGTCAACAAGAGGCAGAAGAGAAAAAATTCCACTACCGAAAGTGTACTGATCAGCGGAGAGACTCCGGTTGTAACGATGAAGCTTCACTTTTACTCTTTCGTCGTTTTGTTAGCCAATAAAATTTATGTGATCAACTGAGAGTCCAGTACTTTTTGGATACGTTCGAAAAAAAAAATCAAAAAAAAAAAAAATACCTACAGTGCTTCAGGAATTTTTTAATGCCTGATAAAATCATACCAAAGAGTTAAGCGGCATTTTTCAGAATTCAAAAAATAAAACTTTTCCGACAATTTTCAATGTTTTTTTTTCAAAAATGGGGGGTTTATTATAACACGTGGAACGGTACCTATTGGAGTGATCACAATTACTCGTTCAATAATAGGCCAACTTTTTTTTTTAAATTGTTCGAAAAATGGAACCGAAAAAAGAGAATAGCCATAATTTTTTAACAGGTAAATTTTGTTAAAAAGGGGGTGTGTGGAGAGCATCAAAATGACTTCGTGTGATAAATACTCAAGAAATGTCTAAAACAGAACTGAGCATAAATTACCACCGGAATTATTTGGGATGGCATGAACAACTCCAAGAATCATCTTCGTTTGCCATGGACATAATACTTGGACAGGACATTGTAGGAATTTTTCTGCACGTTCTAAAATGTTCCAACATCGAGTTTAGGCCGCAAATCTTCTTCTTATTCAACGATAATTGCACACACACACACACACACAAAAAACCCGAATGATTCGGAAAAAAGTTATCAGCTAAAAACAATGTCTGACAGTTAATAATGCATGCCATTGAAAACCTGTGAATTTATGTTGACTAACATGCACTTTAAATGCGTTTTATATGCAAAGAATGCATTGTGATTAACTGGCAATATGGCATCATCGAAAGTGGATGAGACGAGGGATATCGCGGAGGAGCAGTTTGAATTGTGTTGAAGAATCGGTCACTTTGGGGGCCTCTTCATTTAAATTGAACGTAACAAAATGTTAGGGTCCGAAAAATAGCCAAAGGCCACTAAGATAAATGCCGGCTGATAAGAGATTGGCTTTAAATATAGGCCTCGCCTTGATCGGTCGGTCGGTAGGTTGGTTGGTTGGTTGGTTGGTTGGTTGATCGGCTGATCGATTTGTGTATTGATCGTTTGGTAGTAGAGCAAGTAATTTCGCCAGGGGTTAAGGTAGGCTAGGCGGTCAGGTAGGTCGGCCAAAATCGCTTCAATTCGACCCAAAATGATAGTTAATGTAAACAAAACTTACCTCATCTGAGAAATCGCCCAAGTAGCGGACATCTTCGGTCTCCAGACGTTCTTTGATCTCTTCACGAGATACGACGCGTTTCTCCTTGACTTCGCGCACGAGTCCATCAGGTCGAGCGACCACAGCGTGTACCATTTTGCCAGCATCTCCAGCTTCAGCTGGTGGGGCTGTTGGTTTTGATGCTCCTATCGGTACAGTTGTCTTTACCGATTTGATGACTTCGTCCTGTTTGGAAACTGATTTCAATGGCAATCGATTTGGTTCAATTGATTCTGGACCATCAACTACGTCAGGATCGCCCAAATTTCGACGCTACAACAAAAAAAAAACCAAAGTCATCAATGATCAATTTTGAATAAAAATTAAAATTCCTATTTTTAAAAGAAAATGTTTTTTGATAATCATTAATAAGGACACATGCCGCTTACCTCTGTCGATTCAGTTTCTTGTTTTTCTGTATCTTCAGTTGTATTTGTCGATACGATTGGACCAGAATCTTCAATAACTTTGCCATCTTCCAGCACCACCTGCCTTTTGACTCTAGTCTCTATTTGTCGTGTTGTTGTTAATTCAGTTTTACGTTTTGTAACCCATTCTTCTGAAATTGAAATTATAATCAAAATAAATGATTTCAATCTTTTCATGTTAAATACATTTTCTGATGAATGAAAAATTAATTTTTCTTAATCAATAATGAGTAAAAAGTGATGATGCTAAGAAAATAAATGAAATCTAGCGAAAACGGAATTTGCTCATGAAGGAGCAAAACTTAATATTCGTAAACATTTAATTAAAAACAAATAGTATTTAATAAAAATTTACTAAATAGACAAAATCAAAAATACTTTTTAGTAAAGTAAGAAATTTTAGTACTCAAAAATCAAATTTTATTAATAAAATATTTTTTTTCTCCAAATTGAGCATTTATAACGATTTATCCATTTTATAGTTTGAAAAGTACCGCTCTGTCATTTGATAACTATCAAGCATAAATAGCACAATAGTTTATTTTTGTTTATTAATAAAAATGCCATTTTATTTTTTATAAATAGAAAAAAAAAATGAAAATTTTCGAGGTTCGAGGTTATTTTGTTGCTCGGTAGATGAAGAAGCAAAAACCATTTGACTATAATTTTGAAGTGCTAGGCTCATACGATAACTGATTTATTTTTTAAACTAAAACTTAAAGATTTTAATTTGTATCATGTATAATTTAAACAAGAGAGTTTCATAAGTCGGGTGTTATTATGGCATAGGCTTTATTGAGCGAATAAAGTTCCTGGGACGTGTAATTTCTATATTTGGCTAAGCCAATTAACTATCAAGATTGTGCCATTTAATTTTGTTTGTCTTTTTTTTTAAAATAACAAAATATATTTACGTAAACAATTTTTAAGTTTTTGAGCATTTACAATAAAAATGATAATCCCTCTAGTAATGACAGAAATACAACCCAAAATGTTCAAAAAAGTCATTAAAAATTATTTAAAAAAAATCGCGTCCTGCAAAAGGTGTTAAGGTATAAATTTTCTTATTATTTATAATTGATGTATAATGGCAAAATCAGAAAAATATAACAATTTAAAAGATTAATCAAAATTTACTTTTTAAATATCCTCAATTAAATTTTACTTTCCAAAATTTAAACTGGATAATTCTAGCTTATATCGGGTAATATTTTTACTGTTTGGTTTTTAATATTTTTATTTTTAATAAATTACATATGAGATATAATATTTAATTTATATTGTCATTTTAATATAAAAAGACTTATACTTGAATAATGCTTTTAAATTATTGAAATTTATTATCAAAATTTGTGGTCAGTAAAAAATTTGTTCCGCGCACTTTGACCATTTTATGGCAAGCAATTCAAGCAATTTTACGTTATTGCACATCAAACCACCAATCCGTATGCAGAAAGTGCGTACAGAGATAAATATTGCCGCCATAGCGTCCAGTGTTGATGAAGATCGGGATTTGTCCATCTGTCGCCATTCACAGGATTTGGGATTATGTTACTCGACTATGTGAAAGATTTTACGCAAGGATCTTGGTCTGAAAGCGTATAATACAGCTCGTAAAAGAACTGAAGCTGTACGACCAGTCAAAGCGTTGTTAGAGAAACTTGAGGAAAATCCGTTTATTTACCAAAAAATTGTGTTCAGCGACGAAACTCATTTCTCGTTTTTGAATAAGTAAAAATTATCGCATTTGGTTTGATAAACGAAATTTGCCATTACACCCAGAAAAATTCACTATTTGGTACAGTTTATAAGCTGGTGGAATCATCGGTCCTTATTTCTTTAAAAATAACGCTGGACGCAATCGCTCAATGATTTCGAAATTTTTTTTTTTTTACCAAGAATGCCAGAACTGCATTTGGTCAACATGTGGCTTCAATAAGTTGGCGCTACATGACACACACCACGTGAAACAATGGGCATATTGAAAGATGAATTCGCTAAGTTGGCTGTCTAGACCGTGCCATTTGACGGCTCTAGACTATTTTTTATGGGGCTATGTGAAGTTATTCGTCTATGCCGATAAACCAGTATCAACTGCAGCCTTTCGAAGAGAACATGACATGTATTACGAGCGAGATACCTGCCGATATGCTCGAAAAAGTGATTCAAAATTGCACCTCTCATATTGATCACTTAAAACGGACTCGTGGCCAACATTTACAAGAAATAATCTTTAAACCAAAAATGGCACGAAATTTTAAAACCAAAACCAACAAAATTTCGTTTAATGGCAAATATTTGTTTTAAGAATTTTTTGTTGTTGGCTAGGTCAGTCAGTGCATCCTGACTAATCATCAGCTCACCTTTAATTAGCTTTCAATTGAAAATAAACAAAATCAATTTTTTTTTTTTGAAAATCTGTTGCCAGAAATCGAATTGAATGTGCACAAAAAAAATGATGTAACATATTTTCAGTTTTGATATTAATTATTTTCAAATAAATCATACGAAAAATATTACAAAAAAAAACAAAAAAAAAACTATACAAAAATTGATATCAGGTAACGATGAACAAATGTTCAAAAATAAAAGGACCCATCATCCCCCTCAGTAACCACCCCTTTTTTAACTATTTTAATTTATTTTCGATTTTTTATCGCAATTCATAACCCAGTTTATGCGATACAATTTGTGAATGTGTAGTAGCAACATTAAAAAATGGTTAACTTTTTCGCAATGTATCGGCAATGGTGCAAGTAATAAATTTTCGAACAATTTGAAAAGTTTGCCAACATTTGCGCGAAAACTTTTTCGATTATTTTCTGCTAAAAACTGTGGAAGGTGTGTGTGTGTGTGTGGATGGTAGTAGGCAAGAGGTGGACTGGACTGATGGAATTGCTGGTGGAAAGATGTGGAGTAATGAGTAGTTTCAACATTTTCACCACAACTCCAACTAAATTTCGTGAATCATCCGCTAACTAGGCAGCCACGAATATCAAGAAGAAGAACGACCATAGCTGAGATTTTATGATGCGCCGAGGGGTATGCAAACAGCTCGAGCATCAATGGATCGCCTACGTGGGGCGAGTTTATTAATTTCCACAAAACTAGCACTGCGAAAATGTTCACTGTCGTCGCGCTTTTGTGTGCACCAGAGTCGAAAAAAGTCAGTGGCAGCCAAATCCGTTGGGGGTCATGTTGTTAAGGTTCAACTCCCCATCAGAATGGGTTGCATCCGCCTTGGGGCAGAGTGAATTTTCGTTTTAATTACGACTAATAAGTTGAAATTACTCCGGAAAGTTATTCCAATGATTAAAAACACCCAGACTACATCCCAAGATCTATTGTGCATATTATTTTCCTATACAATTGGACAACAGCGGTCTTGTGGTTAGCCCAATTTTTACAACCGAATGTGTTTTATTTTTATTTTTGTAAGTGCATTTGTTTTTCATTTATTTGGTTTCTTTTAATTTTCATTTTAACGACGAGTTTTTATATTCACAGTCAAATATGGTAAACTATTTTTTAATAGTTGATACTTTTTTGATATAATTTTCGGTTTGGTTTTGATAACATTTTTTATAATCGAAAATAGTAATTATAAATTTTGAACTTTTATGAATTGTTGTAAATTTTTTTTTTTAGAACATATCCCTTATATCTTTTATAGAATTTTTTTTAAAGAACCTTGCTTAATGGTTTTTTTACAAAGTAACTTTTTAAAAAATTATTAAAATTATTGAGTATTTTTTCTAGGATAGGAAGGCATGTATAGTTGAAAAGTTTTTTTGCCAAAGGATTAAGATGGCAGGATAAAAAGGAAGTATTGGTAATTTTTCGAATAATTCGAGATTGTAGGATTTGGATTTGAAACGCTGAAATTGGTCAGCAATGCATTCAAAGTAAGTCCTCATTTGAAAAAATTCAACGTGAAGAGGATAAAAAAAATGTGAAAAACATACAAAATTTTCGGTTCTACGCAGCTGAAAACCCTCAAATTATTGAAGAGGTATCACTTCAAGTGAGAAAAGTTACTGTGTTTGGGCTGATATGATTATCGGGCTTTTATTTTTTGACTATAAATGTGATCAAGCAACAACCGCCAATCAAGAGCGTTATCGGGCTATGATAACCGATTTTTTGTTGCCAGATATTCCTGAAAATGGAATGTGTCACTTCTGATTTTAATAAGATGGCACTCTATCCCACACAGCTCGAAACACAATCGTCAGTGCACTTAAAGAATATTTTACAAAGAAATTTCAAGGTTTTCTTAAAATATTCCCAAAATTTATGACGAAAATTGTGCCATTCATAATGTAGAAAATTATGGCAAAATTTATGTAGAAAATTATACCTCAAATAATGTAGAAAACTCCGGCAAAAATTATGCTTAAAATTGTGCCACATATTATGCCAAAAAGTTATACCAAAAACTATGTCACAAATTATGTAAAAAATGGTTTTTAAATTTTTACCAAAAATTATGCCAAAAACTATGCTAAAAATTGTTCCAAAATTGTATCCAAAATTGTTGCTGCAATTATACAGAAAACTGTAACAAAAATTATGGATAAAATTTCACAGTATTTTGGCAGCATTTGGGAGCACTTAAAGAATATTTTACAAAGGAATTTCCGAGCTTTCTTAAAATATTCCCAAAACTTTCTTAAAATATTCCCAAAACCCTTTTTTTGGCATAGTTTGTGGAATAATTTTCGGCATAATTTGTGCCTCAAATTATGCCGAAAATTATTCCACAAACTATGCCAAAAAAAATGCTACCATTTATACCGAAAATTGTACCAGCAATTAACCAAAACATGTGCCATAAATTATGTAAATAATTATTTCAAAATTTGTGCCATAAATTAAGCAGAAAATTGTGGCAACATTTATGCCAAAAATTACACCGATAATTATGCCGAAAATTGCACCAAAAATAATGCAGAAAATCGTGCTTAAAATTATGTCCGAAAATTATTTAAAAAAGTATTCCAAAAATAATGCCGCAAATTATACCGAAAATTGTACCAAAAATTATGCAAAAATTGTGGCATAAACTATTCAGAAAGTTGTATTAAAATTTTTGGCAAAAGTTCTGCATAAAATTGTGCCAAAATTTATCACAAAAAGTTTTACCAAAAATTGTGCCACAATTTATGCCTACTATTATGCGATAAATTATGCAGGAAATTATGGTAAAATGTATACCTAAAATTGCCTGGTGTTTTGGGAGCCTTTGGAAGCACCTAAGGAATATTTTACAAATTCATTTAAGGTTGTCCTTAACAAGATCATTAAAGATTGGATCGTAGAAGCTTTTTTCAACCTAAGAATAGCAAAATTATGACTACAAATGGAGTTAATTTAAATTTGTAATTCAAAAAAGTTGTCCATAGCATTTCCATCATTATATTTAACCAAAAGAGAATTAGGCACAGATTGTCAATAGAAGGGCAGTATGATAAATCAGTGATAAATGAAACAAAGACTTCATTTACTCCAACGAAAATTTATTTATTTTGTAATATTGTCTTATTTTAATATTAATTTCTACTATTGTAAAGAAAAACACAATTTTTGATCTAATTTCAATAGCTATCAAATCTAAACTAATGAACATATGTTTATAAAGTTTTATATGATATCTTTTTAAACATGCCAGATAATAAAAAAAATTTTTTTTAACGAAATTATTCAGTCATCATAAATTATCCCATCTATTTTATGTTCTTGCTTAAAAATTAATAATTCAAGTAGTTTCGTTTTCAACTCAATCTGGAGTAGAAAAACTAATAAATTATTGGCAATAAACATAAAAAAATAGTAAAATTTATTAGAGAGAAAATATCATTGAGAAATAGTACACTCCAGTCGACCATCGTAAGGCATACCACAAGAATTCTATGCCATGGCCAGTACCTCTCAAAGTCGAAACAATAATCGATGAACTGAAGTCGATTGAGAACAACAGTTCACGACAAAGTGCACTCATTATCAACTTTTGAATAACTTTCGATTTAATGCCATATAACAAAAACAAATGAACTGTTGCACTTTATGTAAAATTCATTTATAATTAATGTCGACTGAGCATAATACTTTTAAATAATAAAAATCAATGATTAATTAGTTCGGATTATTTCAGAGTCAAAGGTGACTCCACTCTGAACTGGCATTCGTCTGATTACTTGGTTAGAAAGTAAAGGAGCGCATTAGATGAGAGATTAACAGACGCGAAATTTATTCGGACAGATGGCGACCATAAATCAGGGTCATAACGAAGCTTATTCATTTTGTAATCGAAGGTGGTGCGAGGGTAAACTTGATATCCAATCAATTAGCGCAGGGTTAGGATTAGCCGGCCAAACGGATAGCAAACAAAGTAAAACCAATCGAAATGTTATGAAGGTCAAGTTTGCGATGCAAGCAAGCATTCGCGCACCTGTCCAATTATTGAAATCCCAACTGATCCCTCGGCTGTGTGCTCAGTTAAGTAAATAATCCATCAAATGGATAAGCACGGAGAATCTAAATATTTTTATGGACAACATACAGCAAACAGAAAATTCGAATACGGAAAATATTATGGAAACGGTGTGTGGAAGGTGGATTATGGACGGACGGTTTCATCTGGCAAATTGCAAAAATCTGCGTCGACATGAGTCGGGAAGCCTTGGAACCGTGGCTAAGCGGCCGTAACGTGCAAGTTTATTTTCACTTTCATGGACGCTTTATTGTCACTGGCATTTGCGTTGTACAAGAATTCATCTTGTAAATAATATTATGTGATTCTAACAATAGCCATTTCCGGGTGATGCTATTCTATTTGTCGTTTTTATTTTCAACAATTTATTATGTTAGAGATATTTTGCACATTTGCGTTGTTTTTTTTAACTCCATGCGACCATTATACTTAGTGGAAATAGTGGCAAATTGAATTTATGAAAACCTACAAGAAACAAGCGATTATCATTCATTGGAAAATTGTTGAATAAAAACGGAGCAGTATTTTCTTGGTCGATTTAAATGTTGGTGTGGATAATATCGCATGCGGAGTATCTTAATGTATAAGGTCAATTTCGTTTAAAAGCTTAAGAGAATTTTATATCCAAATAATGATAAAATTAAGCAAAAATAATAATTCTAATGACTCTTTAGTAAAAAAAGAGTTTCAGAAAATGTATTTCTTCAATTTTAACAACAAAGTTTCTGATAAACATTTAAGACACTTTTTTACTGAACGCTATTTTTTTTAATTAAAAATTATTTTTACTTCAATTTGGAACTGAAAATTTAATTGCAAGAAATATCAAAAAATTCTTGAAAATTGTGCCAAAAATTGCATAAAAAATTATTTAGAAAATTGTATCAAAAATTATGGCGAAAATTTTGAGACAAATTATTGCAGATATTATGGCGAAAATTAAGCAGAAAATTGTGCCGAAAATAATGCCGAAAAGATTGTTCCAAAAATTGTGCCGAAAATTATTGCGAAAAATTATGCCAAAAATTATGCCGCAAAGAATGTTCCCAAAAATTATGCCGAAAGTTATGATGGAAATTGCCAAAAAGCATGCGATAATTTGTACCAAAGCTTATGCCAAAAATTATACAAAATACTGTATCGAAAATTATGTAGAAATTTCTGCCGAAAATTATGCCAAAAATTATGAGAAAAGTTATGACGGAAATTATGCCAAAAATTATGCATGAAATTGTAAAGAAAATTATGCGGGAAATTGAACAAAAATAATAAGAAAAATTGTGCCGAAAATTATGGGGGAAGTTATATTAAAAATCATGCCAAAAATTGTGCCAAAACTATGCCAAAATTTATGGTAAAATTATACCAAAAAATAATGCCAAATATTGTGTCGAAAATTGTGCGGAATATTTCACCTAAAATAATGCCACAAGTAATGCGAAAAATCATGATGGAAATTGCCTCGACAAATTATGTAGAAGTTTCTGCCAAAAATTATGTCAGAAATTATTACGAACATTTTGAGAAAAATTATGACATTAATTGTACCAAAAATTATGCTTTAAATTGTCCCAAAAATTTTTGAAAACTGCGCAAAAAATTATGTCGAAAATTTCTGCAAAATAATACCGAACATTTTACAAAAAAGTATTACAAAAGTTGCGCTAAAAATATTAAATTATATTGAAAATGTTGCCGAAAATAGCACCGAGGAATACTATATGCTGAAGATTATGCCGAAAAATATACAGGAAATTATGATAAAAATTATGCAGTAAATTGCACAGTAAATAATGTCCAACATATAAGAAAAATTATGCCAAAAATTATGGGGAAAATTGTATCGAAAATTATGCCGAAAATTGTATCAAAAATCAGTCTGAAAATTATCACAAAATAGTGCAGAAATTATACCGAAATCTGTATCGAAAATAATACATAAAACTCTGCAAGCAATTATGTCGAAAATTATAAGAAAAATTATGTCAAAAATTGTGCCAAAAATTATGCAGATAATTATGACGAAAATTATGCGGTCAATTGCACAGGAAATTATGCAGAAAACTATACCAAAAATTACACCAAAATATTGGGGAAAATTGTATCAAAAATCATGCCGAAATTAGTGTTAAAAACTATGCCGAAAATTGTGATGAAAATTGTGTCAGAAATTATTGCCAAAATTTGGAGTAAAATTATGACATAAATTGTACCAAAAAAATGCTGTTGAAAATTGTCGAAAAAAACAAAAATTGCGCTAAAAATATTACATTATATGGAAAATTTTGCCGAAAATAGTACCGAGGACTATGCTGAATATTATGTCGAAAAATTGCATAGTAAATAATATCGAACATATAAGAAAAATTATGCCGAAAATTATAGGGAAAATTGTATCGAAAATTATGCCGAAAATAGTGTCAACTATGCCAAAAATTATTATTTAAATTATGCCAAACACGGTATTGAAAATTATGCAGAAAATTGTACGAAAAATACTGCCCAAAACTATTATGGTAAAAATTATGATATAAATTTTGCCGAAAATTATGCTGTAAGTTATGCCAAAAATTATATGGGAACTGCACAAAGCATTATGCCGGAAATTTTGGAAAAATTATGCCGAAAGTTAGACCAAAAATTGTGCTTAAAATTATAGGATAAATTATATCGAAAATAATGCCACAAACTGTATCAAGAACTATGCTGAATATTAGCTAAAAATTATGCCGAAAATTGTGCCAAAATCCAAAAATAATGTAAACAATTCTGCCGCATGTTATGCCGAGAATTGTGGGAATATCTAATGCCGAGAAATTATACCGAAAAGCCGATAAATATACGATTTTGGATTGCTTTCTAACATAAATTATTTTCACTCAAATTTTTTATTGAAATTTTAATCTTTAAATTATTTATTGGAAATATAAAGTGTAAAATTTTTACTGGAAAATTTTATTGTAAGTAATTCTAAAAACTTGCCAAAAATTGTGCTAAAAATCATGCCAAAAATTATGCCGAATAATCAGCTACAAACTTCTAAAAAAATTACAGAGTGTATGCATGCTTTAAATATTACTAAAATATTGAAGCTTGTTTTTGGGAATTGATCTAATGTCACTCGATATGATTGAATTACTTGGGCTCGCACAATTATCACTATTACAGTTTTATGTGTGTTTTAAATAAAATTTGTATATTTTTTTTTATAGAAGAATCAATGATTAAATGTAAGCTAAAAACTAATAGTAGTTCAAGACCGTAAAAGAAAAATTGCCAATGGCAGACATACTCGTTCAATACAATTTTTATTTAAAATAATGAAAGTTATTTAAATATTAAACGTTCTTAAAGTTAATTTATTTCTCATTTTCTGGCACTTGGAAGAAGCTCACCTAAATAGCAATAACTAAACGGCAACATTTAAATGTAACATAAATGACAAAAAACTAAATTATTTTAACATAATTTTTTTGTTTATTTTTATTTGAAATTATTTGGATTAAGTTTTTGAAAAGTTCTTGTTCGAATTAATTTTATTGAAAGGAATAAATTCGGAAAATTTTCAAAGGCTAAGCTTTTCCCACGAATACCAAATACCGTCGAATCACGCTAATTAAGGAATGCGAACAACGACCTACCCAACTTCCAAAGCACCTGCCCAATGTACCCCTGGTCAGTGATTCATTACACTTATATTAAGTGGGTAATTGGATATCAAGTACTCAATGGAGGTAAATAGCCATCGACCGGCCATAGGCATAAGAGTAATTTCCAGCTCACGTGGTCATATGAGGCGGCAATAAAGCTATCCCGCCAATTTTCTAATTCAGTCACTGAGCTTGATTGGGTCCAGTGGTAACCTTTAACGCACTGACTGCGCTTGCATATCGGATTATGAACGGGTTTGTTGCACAATCCAATGTGAACTTATCTGCTAATGAGCTCTGGTACTGTATGATCCTAAAACAGTCCAATTTCTTTGAAGCCGGTCCCAATATATTTATCTTTTGAGCAGTTTTTATTATAACGCGGCAAGTACTGGTACTGAAATCTAATTCCCTTTCTATTAACTTTTATTTCTACGGATACGTTTCTTACCTGCACAGAGCTCTGATTTAGTTAGATTTTTACTTGAACAAATGAAGTTGAGTAGAATTGCCGCAAAACAATATCTACTATTCGGACACCGATAGTATCAACTCGAACAACTTGTTTTTTGGTCACCCAGATAGTTTTCAATTCAAACCGAATCGGATAATGTTTCAGATCAGGTAAAGCTAGTTGCAGGTAACTGCTATATTATGATCACATAGTCGTTACTGGGTTGGCCCAAACTAGTCAACAAAAACATTTAAATTTTTTCTTCTAGAAATTTTAGAAATTATATACCAACAACGCCGAACAGTATCGGCTCTATCATTTTACTCTTCTCATTCTAATGGCTTGGACTCTATTACCAGCCTGTAAACCATTATCTCGACGGTTTTTGTTCGTCGTTATCTCTGCAGTGGCATCACAGTTGACATTTTAATATAGCCATTGTTCTGTAAGTAGCCATCCAACCGCAAGTTCCATATTCTCACATTATTGTATGCCGTAGTTCCCTTAATATAATATTAGTTTCTTACAAATTCTCTATCCTCAACCTCTACCAAAAAACATGCTTTACGATGACTGGTGACGAAGTGCAACCCTTGTTTTCGTGTCGAACAAGGAGATTATGACAACAGCGTCATTTTGTCATTGAGAAATTAATTGTAAATGGGAAAAGTTTATAAATTGTTGGGAAGCTAATTTGACTAGAACTTATATTTAATGAATGCATTCTGCAAAGTTGGTACACTAAGTGAAAGGGAAGTGATAAGCCTGTATATTCTGTATTGTAAATTTTATCTTGAATATGCAGTTAACAGGCAAACATTTTTTTTGTTGAAAAAGTTTAAAAACAGAACGTTCTGATTTGAAATACAATTTTAGATACGAAATTAACTAGAAGCAAATTGTTAACAATGGAAATAGTTCAATAAAAATAATTTCAAATTACAAAATTATTTTTAGGAAAAATGATTTTCCATAAAAATAATTTTAATAAAGAAAAATTCCATAAAAAATAGTTTTTAGTAAAAATAATTTTCTATAAGAACAGTTTTCAGTAAATAAAATTTTCCATAAAAAATAATTCGTAGTAAAAATAATTTTCCAATAAAAACGGTTTTTAATAAAAACAATTTATCATAAAAATCGTTGTCAGTTAAATTCATTTTTCATAAAAAAAGTTTTCAGTATAAATAAGTTGCTATTAAAATTGTTTTCAAGTTAAAATAGTTTTTCATCAAAACTAATTTTCAGTACAAACAATTTTCCCTAAAAAATGTTTTTAGGAAAAACAGTGTTCCATAAAATTTGTTATCAATTAAATGCATTTCCCATAAAAATAAGATTTCAGAAAAATAATTGCTGTAAAAACCCGTTTTCAGTTAAAATAATTTGCTATAAATATTAATTTTTGGGGAAAATAACGTTCCATAAAAAATAACTTTCAGTAAAAATAATAGTCCATGAAAACAGTTCTCAGCTAAAATAATTTTCCATAAAAAAAAATCTCAGAAATAAAAACTTTACTATAAAAAACCGTTTTTAAGTCAAAATTTTGTTTTTATAAAAAGTATTTTTCAATAAAAATAAGTTGCCATTAAAATAGTTTTCAAGCCAAAATAGTTTTCAATAAAAATAAGTTTTCAGTAAAAGCCATAAAAAATAATTTTTAGTAAAAATAATTTGCCATAAAAATTTGTTTTCAGGAAAAATTTTAATTTTAAATTTTAAATTTGGTTGTCAGTAAAAATAGTTAGCCATAAGAAATAGTTCTGAGTAAAATTATTTTCTCTTAAAAACCAGTTTTGAGTAGAAAATATTTTCATTAAAAATTCTTTTACAGAAAAAAAATAATTTACCGTAAAAACCAATTTTCAGTCAAAATAAATTTCCATTAAAAACCATTTTCAGAAGAAAAATTCAGTTAAAAATAATTTGCCATAAAAAAAATTTCAGTATAAATATATTTTCATAAAAAACTTTTACTAATAAAAATTCGCCATAGTTTTCCATAAAAAAAATTTTTCATTCAAAATAATTTTCCATAAAATTTATAACGGTTCAAAACAGTCGCTATAAAAAATTAAATTTCAGGGAAAATAATTTCCCATAAAAAATAGTATTCAATATAAAATCTTTTCCATAAAAACCAATTTTCATTAAAAATAATTTTCCATAAAAACCAGTTTTCAGTCAAAATAATTTTCCATAAAAAAAGTTTTTCATTCAAAATAATTTTCCATAAAAATTTATAACGGTTAAAAACAGTCGCTATAAAAAATTAAATTTCAGGAAAAATAATTTCCCATAAAAAATAGTATTCAATATAAAATCTTTTCCATAAAAACCAATTTTCATTAAAAATAATTTTCCATAAAAACCAGTTTTCAGTCAAAATAATTTTCCATAAAAAAATTTTTTCATTCAAAATAATTTTCCATAAAATTTATAACGGTTAACAACAGTCGCTATAAAAAATTGAATTTCAGGAAAAATAATTTCCCATAAAAAATAGTTTTCAATAAAAAATCTTTTCCATAAAAACCAATTTTCATTAAAAATAATTTTCCATAAAAACCAGTTTTCAGTCAAAATAATTTTCCATTAAAAAAGTTTTTTCATTCAAAATAATTTTCCATAAAAATTTATAATGGTTAAAAACAGTCGCTATTAAAAATTAAATTTCAGGAAAAATAATTTCCCATAAAAAATAGTTTTCAATAAAAAATATTTATCATAAAAACCAATTTTCATTAAAAATAATTTTCCATAAAAACCTGATTTCAGTCAAAATAGTTTTCCATAAAAAAATTTTTTCATTAAAAATAATTTTCCATCAAAATTTATATCGGTTAAAAACAGTCGCTATAAAAAATTAAATTTCAGGAAAAATAATTTCCCATAAAAAATAGTTTTCAATAAAAAATCTTTTCCATAAAAACCAATTTTCATTAAAAATAATTTTCCATAAAAACCTGTTTTCAGTCAAAATAATTTTCCATAAAAAAAGTTTTCAGCAAATAAATATTTTCCATAAAACCCACTTTCATTAAAATTATTTTCCATAAAAAAGTAATTTGCCATAAAAACCAATTTTCAGTTAAACTAAATTGCCATAAAAAAAAACATTTTCACAAGGAGTTATTATTTTTAAAAAAAAAAATTTTTAGGAAGAATAATTTTGATTTAAAGCTAACTTACCCAAAACAACTAAAAGAATTTTTCGACAAAGATATCTAGTACAAAAGTTGTCGACACTTCAATACAGCTTGTGATAGTTAAAATGTCAATTTGGCCTATCAGTGGATTTATCCTTCATCAATGCCCATTTTTGGATACATTTACGCACCAACACTCCAAAAAAAAATTCGAATCTCTGCTAACATTTCCACCCAACAAAATACAATATATTTTTAGCCTCTTCCATTGCTTATGAATCATTCTCAAAAATGGAGTCTTATTCCCCCCGGGCAATGCGAATCCATCTCAATTCATTTGCAGAAATAAATACCATCAACGCAAGAGGGTATTGTTTCCTGCTAATATTTACTCTGGGCAAATGATCTCTTATTGCAGTGTCAATACGAATTGTTTTGTTTAAGGACGATTTTCGTTTGCTTGAAGCTATTCTTTACGAATTATATTTAACAGATTATTTACAAAATAATTAAATTTTTCTTTTTTTTTCACATAGAAATATTTTATTGATTTAATAAAAAGTTTTAGTTTTTTTTTAGTGTACAATTTATGGGTTTTTCTTTTTATAAATGACTGCAAGTAACATTTGTACTGAAATGTAAGCTTTGTGAGCTACGATACTTTATAGAAAATTTATAGCTTTAAATTAAGTAAATTAATACAATAGATTATTAAAAATTGCAGAAAATAAATTTAAAAAGAAAAATCATAATAAGAATGAATAATTGGCAAGGCAAAAATTTAGTTCATTTCACCAAAACATTTGTGAGGTTTAAGCTGTTCTTGCGTACGTCCGCATGCCCAAAATCAAGATGGCTGAATTGAACCAGAAAAAAAATACATTTTCAATTTTCGGAAACCCAATTAAGGCGTTTGTAATCTCTTATGAGAAATACTTTTTGTGTGAAAAATATTTTTATCTTTATTTTTATATTTAAATATATTCAAAATAAAATTAAAATAAAAACTAACAAAAAATATTTACTAATGTTAAAGGATCGATAAAAAGAACCGTTTTGAACCTGAAAATTAGTTTTGACTAAAAAAAACAAATAAAATTAACCCAAAATTATAGCTTGTTGTTTATATAAAATATCAAAATTTACAATAAGATCCTATAAATTTAGAATAGTTTAAAAAAATGGAATTGGGAATCTGCTTCGAATTATCACCACAAATCTGGATTTTCTTGTTGTAAAATAAATAGGATTATTCATTTAATAGTTTGGAAAGTATAGGCACGTGGTTAAATAGGTGTTTCATAAATATATTAGTTAAAGTAAAATTTATTTATAAAAATATTGGCCATTTTTTAAAATTTAATCTATTTTATTTCTAAACAATCCAATAAAACTCTACAATATTTTTACAAAATTGGTAATTCTCCCCTTTGCTACGTTTCGAACAAAACTTTCCTTACCGATGAGGCTCAATTCTCGCTGGGTAGATAGATCAATAAGCCAAATTATTATATAATGAGGCTTTAAAAACTACGAGTATCTATAAAAAACTATTGAATCTATGAAAAAATACTGTTTGATGTGCATTTTGATCGCTAGTATTTCTTTGGAGAAAAAAAAAGGATATTTTTTTTTGGTGAGCGCCACAACCGTACGATAATCTGACTGGTTTTTGAGCTAAATTTAAAAATAGTAATACCACCTATAGTTTTAATTAAAAAAAAATATTACTATCTATAAAATACGGTAATTTTTGTTTTTGTTTTATTGTCTGGAAAGCTGCCAGATGTTAGGAGATGTTGTTGATGTCAATTACACTTCAAAATTAGATAATTTGATGTCGTTTGGAAAAAATTTAAAAAATTCTCACTAAAATTATTGATTTTTTTTTCTCAAAATAATAAAAAAACAATATTTTTGCAGATTATCTAATTAAAAAAAAATATTTTATTGTACAATTAGACATTTTTGAAAATATATCAAAAGATTTTCCTCTTTGACCAAAAATTTTTCTTTTCTTTTATAGAAGAAAAAAAATTTGAGTTACTCTTAAAAGAAAAATTATTTTTATCAAAAATAAAAATTATATTTAAACTTTGTATAATTTTATTAAATAACGTAACTTGAAGAAGTTAAATATGAATTTTCGATATAATTTTTCTAATAAATAAAAAATATTTCTGAACAATAAGCTCCCTAAAAAGTTTTCAGGGTTTTTTTTTCAATTTGGAAAATTTTCTAAGTAATAAATTTGTTCTCATATGACTACACTTTAAATATACCACCATTTTTTTTAAATTTAACAATCTATAAAATACGGTAAATTTTTTGTTTTATTGTCTGAAAAGGTCTAAGGACGCATAATTTCGAGATTTTGGTGATATTCAATCAAACAGTTCAAGATCAGACAATTTGACGCCGTTGGGCTATTTTTTTTTGTTTTTTTTTTTTTTTTGAAACTATGAAAAAAAAAAATTTTTACATTGATAATTATTAAAATATAATATAAAAAAAATACAATATAATTTTACTTTCGTTAAAAATCATTATTCATCAAGTAATGACTTTCAGCACTACAGATAGAAATGTGAAAGAAATACTTAAAAAATTACCTTAAAAGGATCGAGTCTCAAAATAAATCGCATGGCAGATAATTTATAAAATTTCACTTTTTATATATAATGGCATATTTAATGTTATTAAAAAAAAATTATATTAAAATCGGAATTTTTAAAGTAGTTTTTTTTTAAACTAAACTTTCCAAAGTGCAAATTGGATAATCGCTTATCAATTACTGAAATTGTACATAATATTTTGGTCTTAAATTATAACAACTAATAGGATTTTTCCAGAAATTACTAGCAATTATCTTGAAAGAACTATAAAATATCTGAACCCATAAGAAAGAATTTATTTAATAGGATTTAATTTAAAAAAAAAAGTGTTTTTTACTCTAAATTAATTTTTAAACTCTTTTTTTCGATCAGGTAACCTGAAAGTTGAATTTTTGTAATATTTTCTAATTAAATCGTTTGATAAAATAATTGGTTTTTTTTTTTTTATTTTCCTCAACGGATGTTTACACTAATTATTTATGCTAATCGTATTTACAAAGAATTCCATAAGTAAAAACTAAAAACAATACAAAAACTTTGAATAGGAAGTAAAATTTTTACAAATTTACAAATCATTAATAAAATATTTATGTATGTACAAATATATTAGTAGAAATTTGTATTTAAAATGAAAAATAAAAATTCGCACTCACCTTCTTTGGTAACTGCTTCCGTATCGCCATCTTCGCCGACCTCTACCTGCGAATCATAATCACAAAAATTAACACGGGTCACGTGACGTACAAAGTTCTTATTCTTTTGACGTGGTGGCTTTGGAATTGTATTTGCAATAATTGGTTTGATTCGTTGGGGATTGTCACCCTCGAACCGGACATTATATTGTGTTTTACGATTGCGTGAACGGCAACCTGTACGGGAAGATTTCTCTGCAGTCGGTAAATCCTCACAGTCATCATTGTCAATGGATTCACCCCAATTTGACCAGCTGCCATTAATTCCAATCCTGTCGGCATTTCTGACACCAGGACTAAAGGATCTCGACCGTCTATAATAGTAGGCAGCCGGTATTGCAGTTGTCGCTGTCGATGATGTAGAACTTGTACTCTCAGCGGTATCACAGCCATTTTTTGTTGATGGTGCCAATAACAAAATCACCACCATTCGATCATTTGAGACAAATTTTTTTACATTAACATAACATAAAACTAAAAAGGTAATTACTAGTAATTTTAAACTAGCAATTTTCATAGAATATTATCTTTTTTTCCTTTTTAGGTAATAAAAATAAAAAAAAAAATCCTAATCACAAATTAATTAATAAATGAACATCATTTTTTTTTCGTCTTTAATTATTTAAAATATTCACTTAAAAAATAAGTGAAAGGGGTTTCCAAAAATAAATATTAAAAAATTTACTAATTATTATAGATTCCAATCACGTTCCACTTCCTTTTTATTACACTATCAATTAACTAACAATTAAATGGTAAAAAAAAAAAAAAAACTTAACTGCCAACAACATAAAATTTTCTAATTTTCCAAAATTTCAGTTTATCAAATTTTCACCGTTTTAATTTGAATTTGAATTTTAATTTTTCTTTTTTAATATTGCACAATTTAATTTTGGAGAATTTCTTTTATTCCATTTCAATTTCACTTGAAAGTTTTTTTCTTTTTTTTTTATAAATTTTTTTAATTTCACTTAAAATTTTTTTTTTTTATTCAATATATATTAACTGAGCTATTAAGTATCGGAACATGAGCCAACCAAGCAGACTAAAAATCTTAAACAATTAAAATTTTTTTGAAATTATTCAAAAGATAAAAATCCGAAAATTTTTGGTTGTGCACCAAAAAGTTTCATTAACGACTGTGATCACGGGTAATACTAGTAATTATGGAAAAGTTGGTGCGATTCCGATTTACACTGACCGGATTTGATCTGGAACCGAAAGAGACGTGGAGGATTTTCTCAATCCATTATTAAGAATAATAGTTTTTAACCATTAAAAAAAAACAAATTTTAACCTTAATTATTGTCCAAATAATCAATTCCACTAGCAGACGATTTTATAAAGAATAAAATTCAATCAATTAACAAAAATAACTTTTGCAATTCTATCGGCAATAGCCGACAACCAGCTCCAAACCCAGTCAATATAAACTATCCTCTAGCATAATTGTCCGACAACGCAACTGAATTATTAAATTAAGAAATGTCATTTTTTATAGAATCGTCTTTTTTTTTTTTTGAAATCGAAACAGAATATTTAATTTATTTGACAGCAGCGCTTATATTTCTGATTCAATCACGATTTTAATTGTTGATGAATTCCTAATTGTTTATCAACAATCAATAAAAATCGATACCATATAATATAGTGTTTTGTCTAATTGTGTATGAATTTATCCCCCCACTGACGCGATTGTGCATCGCCCCCGACTTTTTTCATCTTCGATCTACGTCACTGTCAGCACGATCGTGAATCGTCTGCCATTTTTGTATTGACCGCGACTACAAATTCGATGACATTGACGTGATTTGCTGTCATTTCGGATTGAAATCATACCGATTAGTTTTATTAATAATATTATTATTATCATTTATGTTATAATTTCAATGAGAAATATTTTTTAATTTTATTTATTAATTAGGACTGTGTGTATGTGTTTGTGGTTTTGCTGATAATAAAAAAAAAAAATTAATGGAGGGGCACAGCTCCACATTCGTGGAATATTTTCAAATATGAACGAAAAATGTTATTGTTTTTTTTTTTTTTTATTTGCAAACCGGAAATGAATATTTAATTATTTATATTTTATTTTAATCTATCGTATTTTTTATACAGGGTGTTTCGGATTTGCAGAAATTTATTTTTCGGAAATTCTTTTTTGAAATGTCTGCGCACATGGAAAACCTTTAGTAAAATTAAAAAATAAATAATTTCTCATCAGAACTATTGAGTTTTTTTTCCTTAAAATAATAAAATGACAATATTTTACAGAATATCTAATTTAAAAAAAAATATTTTATTGTACAATTAGATATTTTTTTTTGAATATATAAGGTTTTCCAATGAAAGTGTTATGATTTCTAAGTGACGTTTCGGCCATTTTTAATATGTTATAATCTGTCAATTTTTTTTCATTGTATTCAGTAATGTTTACAATTTCATCATGAAGAGATAAATGCAAGAACAACGTTTACAAATTATTCAATTTTATTATGAAAATAATCGTTCTGCAATTGCAACTTTTCGTACGCTTTTACCATTTTTTAGTCGTAATAATCGTACAACTGTGCTCGCTATTCGTCGAATTGTTAAAAATTTCGAGCGTACTTTATATAATGTTCAAGTGCCAATAAGACAAAGAATCACTCGAAGTAATGAAAATATTGCTGCCGTTCAGGCAAGTGTTGCTGAAGATCGCAATTTGCCGATTTTAAGACGTTCTCAAGAATTGGGACTGTCTCAAACCACAACCTGGCGGATTTTAAGAAAGGATTTGGGCTTGCATCCGTATAAAATTGTTATCACTCAAGACCTGAAGCCATTGGACCACCGTAAACGTCGTTATTTTGCTGATTTTGTCTTGGAACAACTTGAAAATGGTAACGATTTTTTAAAGAATATCATCTTCTCCGATGAGGCTCACTTTCATCTGACTGGTGCGGTAAATAAACAAAACTGTCGATTGTGGTGCGAAGAAAATCAACAAATTATTCATGAACACCCATTACATTCACCTAAATTGACATTTTGGTGTGGTTTTTGGTCTGGTGGAATCATCGGTCCGTACTTCTTTCGAAATGAAGCTGGTAACACCGTTACTGTCAATGGAGAGCGGTAGAAATCAAAGAGATCTTTAGCATCCTTACATAATCAAGATTTTGAATATTTAAAATTTTCTATAGTTAGAATTATTTTTTTTTTAATTTTTAAAATTATTTCTTAATTGAAATGAGCAAAGTTTTTTTTTAAATTATAAGTAACATTTTTAAGAAATTAAATAAACAAACTATTTTGCGATCATGTCAGAAAAAAATATCATTTTTTCAGCAAATACAACAACCATTCCTATAATTAATGTAGAATAATTAGGTTGTAGTACTAGATGATGAGTGTGTAAATCCTAATTTTGTCTTTAATAATTGATAAAAAAGTCTGACATGTTCAAAAATGGAAAATTTTCCTAATTCCAAAAAAAAAATAGTTACGTGGCAATATGATAAGTCCGTGATAAATGCAAAAAATTTAACTGACTTCAGTTAAAAACCATATTTTTTTTATCATTCTTTTTTTATCTTAAAAAGAATATTAAAAATATTAAATATTAAAATAAAACATCTGTTCATTATTTTAATATTGACAGACAGTTCTAAAATGGATGTCAATGTAGTCGGAGTTTATTACTATCTATCTAAAATCGTTAATAAATCTCCATTTATTTTCAGGCAGAAATATATGCCATAGAACTTTGTGCTAGAAAAGGTATTAGAACGAACCTACATAACGGAGAGATATACATCATCTTAGACAGTCAAGCTGTATTGAAAGCACTCGTCTTATTTGATGTATATTTCAAGATAGTTTGGGTTATTCTCACGGTCCTAAATCAACTGGCTAGATACAGAAAAAAATGCAGAGAAACTTGCTAAAAAGGGGAGCAAATATCCCGTTTATTGGATCAGAACTTTTCTGTGGCTGTCCAAATTCGTTATAGAGTCCTGGGAACGTGGGATTAAAACCGCACACTGGAATAATTTCCCAGACATCAATTACTCTAAAAATTCATCGCCTTCTTTAAAAAAAAGGGTGGAAGAGGTCCTTAAACTCAACAAACCAGTCCTAAGGGTACTGATTGGGCATTATCTGTTAAGAAATCATTTTAATAAGATGGACTGCCCAGTCGTTTTTCCTCCAAAGAGGATAAAACTTTGGAGCATTTACTCTGCGATTGCAAGTTCATTGCACAGCAGAGACTTCGACATTTTGATTCCTTGATCCCTACGAGATTTCCCGGCTACCAACCAATATGATACTAAGGTACGCTAAAAGCCTCACTAATATTAATATTATCGAAGTCGGGGTTATTCACCACAAAAGACCTTATTGATCGAAGTGGTTGAGAGACTATGTACCTCTTACTACCCTGCTTATATTATTATTAATGGTTTCCGCGTATGCTAATACTTGACCGAAAACGTGTATATGGAATTACCATTACATACCAGAAACCAAAATTCAGTCAAATCAATAGATTTCTACTAGCCTAAATGATTCTATCGTCCGGGGGGAGGTTATGACTACTGTTTTCTCGAATGTACATCGTATAATTTTTTTTTTAAATAAAAATGATAAAAGGGCAGTATTATAGAACTGGAATAATTAAATTAAGATAAAACGATCACATTGAACAAAGGAGGCAAATGTTCGAAATTCTGACGTTTTTTTTATAGTATTTAGCAAGTTGCACGGCATATCGTAAATTGCGAAATTGCAATATCGTTGCTTAAAGTATATTCAGCTTGAAAAAGACTTTATTGAAAAATAAATCAATTTTTGTTCAATAAATAAATTTCATAGTTTCATTTATCACCGACTTATCATACTGCCCTTATATGAACCATTTAATTTTAGATAATTACTTAGTAAAACAATTCTAAAAGTTTGAGAAATTTCAATTATTAAATAATAAAATTAAATTGATTATAAACTTGCATTTACGTCAATACTGGAATAATTAACAACCATTTAATGGGTTAGTTAAAAAAAAAAGTGAACAAAAACAAAAACCCCCCACCCTTTTCACGAGAGGTTATAGAGAATATTTTTTCCCCTATTTTTATTAATAACAATAAATGGACTTTTGTACTATTAGTAATTGTTTTTAAAATTAATTATCAAAGCATTTACGTAGACGCTATAAAATAAGTTCTCTTCACTAGTGATTCTTATAATAAATGAATTTTTATGATTAAAATTGTTTTTGAAAATATAAATTCTTAAAAAAATTAAAAATAATAATAGAAAAAGTGTAAATATTTTCATATGAAATTGGTTCAGTTTTAATTTTATTCTGAATTTAAAATAGAAAAAAAATTTTAAAAAAAACTTGTATTAATTGGACTTCAGTTAGAGTAAAGAAGACTTTGACCGCATTTTTATAAATAATACCATTGAATTATATAAATTATTAATTAGTTTAGATTTTAACAATTCCAAAGAGTATCTGAGTGGAGTTTTTACATCTAGAAATATTGTTTATTTTTAGGATCTTTCAGTTTGAATGGATTTTTTTTTGGTTGATTTTTTATGCAAAAAAAAAACGATTTAATAATTAAAGATTCTTGTTTTTTCTAATTAATTGCGTTAGTAAATATTTAATTAAATAATAAATTTTATTTAATGAACAAAGCTACTTAGTACCTTTCACCGTTCTGATTATTTGGTAAAAGATTTACTATAATTTCTGAGTTAATTGTTGAAAATAGGATTTTTGGTAAAAAATTTATCAACCAAAAATGTGTGAAAAAAATATACTTTCTTAATTCATGAAATTTATCTGAAAAACGCTCTTCCTGATTGCTATACTTTATGTCCGTACAAATTGTTCTTTAGATAAATTAATAGAATTTCAAGAGTTTTCTTTTGTTAGTATTTATTTTTATAAATAAAATATACGAAAATCTACAACAATAATATTACATGTACACAGCCATGCGATGAACATGATTTCCGGGATTCGTGTTAACATTAAATTAAGTCTTTAAATGTGAACCTATTAAATCTGCTAAGTGACTAACACTAATTGCATATTGTAACAGTATATTTAGGGGTTGGTATATAATGAAATTAATTCAATTGAAAGGAAACTTTACTTGTCTGTTTGGAATTTTTTCAAAAGGATACCGCTTTGTTCTTTCAAATATGGAATAGGGTAAGTAAGTTATTTTCGTCTTAAAGATACTAACATTAATTATTATTTATTCCAGAGACTGGATCTTACAAGTAGAATGGTTACCTTCAAAATAATTATCAAAATTAGGAATACGATTTTAGTCTAGTTTATTCTTCTTCGTGCATGTGACACTCTTGAATAAATAATTTTTTTAAGAAAAGTTGTGAGTATATTCAAAAAATTCTGAATTATTCATTATTAAGTTTGGCAAGTAAAGCTCTGGCATTAGACTATTATTGAGAAAACACATATCATTAAAAATAAATTTTATTTAGAATAAATTTTGCCATTTAATAGTTTTGATAAGTTTTAGCCTCAAAAATTAAGATAAATAGGCTTTAAATGCTTATTTTTGCAGCTCATTTTTTCCGTCAAAACGGAATGTATTTCTTTTTACCTTTAACATAAAGATTTCAATATAAATCACGTGTAGTTTCAATAGGACGTAAAATATACAAAAAAAAATTAATAAAAAAAAAGTTTATAAAAAAGCTCTCAAAAACGCGTAATTCATTGCGCTAAAAGCTCATAGGATGCGTAATTTCGATATTTGGCCTACAAGATCCTATAATTTGCTGCCGCATTTATTTTTTTCTTATATACTTTTAAAAAAAATCATATATAAAAAGGTAGTGCTTGAAGTTTGGAGCATTTAAAAATTAGCATACGTAAAGAAATGACTGAATTACAGCCCGAAAAAAACATCAAAAATTACCTTCAAAAGATCAAATTTTCAAAAAGATTTTTGGTAGATATTAAAAAAATTTTAATTTTTTTTTAAAATGGCAAGATACAAAAAATATAATAAAATAAAAATTTTACTAAATTTTTAAACAAAAAGTATTTTTTAAAAACTTTACTTTCCGAAACGAAAATTGAATAGCTCTTTAAAAGCATTTTTAATCGTTTGTTTGGTAATATCTCCACGAAAGGATCAACTTAAAAATTAATTTTCGCTAAAAAATAACTTAAAATATTAATCCATTTACTATAGTTCTATAGTAATATCATCAACCAAACCTCCACCCCACCCCCTCCCCCACCCTTACCTAACCCCTCGTACAACACCATCGAAAACTTATTATTTCTTATTGAAAATTTTTTATATTTTTTCTTCTGTTATATAAATAGCATAAAATGCACTGACCATCTTGACCATCTAACGATTGTCTTATTTGTACATTTATTAAAAGCCATAAAGGTAAATCAGTCTGATTCATTGGCAGCAGAGGATTGACCGTGCGCGTAACAAATCGACTTGCACAAAAATTGACAGCGAATAATTGAAATCGAACACAATGCATCTCGTGACCAACCTACAGAAATGGTTACAAGGTGAATGAATACACACCATCGTATTCTTAAACAATCGATTATAAAAGAAATAAAATTAAAAAATAAAAAAAAAATACAACAAAATTGCGAACATTTTTGCTTAAATAAATTTTCCAAAACGTTTGTTTTTCTCAGATTCTTCAAAACAATCGGCCTCAGTCACTTTGGTTCTTAAAATTTAAACCAACAATTTCCATCCCTTTTACCCTGCCCCAGTTTCTCTCATCGTTTCCTTTTCTTTCTTTTTTTTTTGGTAGATACAAAAATTTATGCGATTTTCTTTAGAGTCACAGCATTATTGTGGTGTGCCTCAAAACGCATATCGGATCGAAACTATTTCTTTGCGCTTACGCAATTTGGAGCCGCAATAATTGATCGTGACAATGTCGGTAAATTGAAATCAAAAATATACGCAATCATGTTCACACGCAACTAACCAAACTATAGTTTGGATAATTGATAAAAGAGAAGAAAAATAAAAAAAAAGAAGAAGAAGAAAAAGAAAACAGAACTGCTACAAAAATAAATAAACAAAAAATGTGAATTTCAAAATTTGCCGATTTACTTTTCTATTGAGCTTAAGCCAATAGAAAATTTCATAAATTTCGAATTTTTGTTTATTTTGTTTCTATGCTTTTCTATTGTATTTGAATATGCATCTTTGCCATATATCGTGCAGCTTAATTTTAAAAGCTTCACAAAATACCCATCAGAGACTATTTACATAAAGAATTGCAACATTTAGTCGTCGATGAAGATTGGCCACCGGCCAGTTGAACACTGTTTCCATATTGCACCGTCTCTGGGCTTGTGGGCTAAACGGAACCGAACGGAAGCTGAATCAAGTCACCATTAAACTAATAAAGAAGCAATTCTTCAAGATAGCCATATGTTGCTAAGACATACACATTCGAATTGAATAATGGCGAGGTTATTATAGCTGTGTTATTATGCAATGGAAACAATTTGCGCAATCCTCATACCAATACAAAAAAAAAACCACCACCCTAATCACCATCATCAACGCCATTTTTATTACCCATCAGCGGATGGTGTTCAATGCAGTGACGCGTTGTTCTCTGAACGGACACCTTCTCCCGCCTAGTATAACAACACGTCAAGGCTCATTTAACTTAATTTTATTCCTTCTGCCAATATTAATCTGAATAGATTTATTTTTAGATATTTTCAGCAATTATTCACGATTATTTAATATTTCAAATTTCTGAACTGAATGCATAAGCAACTCAGCATAACCGACAAATTTGCAATACTTTTTAATGGCAAAAAAAAATTTCATTTTTACACACCAATCCATCCTCAAAAGGTTTATGATATTTATTACTATTAAAAACAAAATTCATTAAGTAAAATTTATTGAGAATTATTATTGATAATAGTTTTTAAATTATTTTATAATGGAAAAAATTTAAAAATACAAATTTTTTTTTTTAAAGAACATTTTTTTGCCAAAATGTTGATAGCGATATGTTTAATGTTGCTAGCAACATGTTTACAGGAATATATTAATAATTATTTTTTTGTAGTGTAGGATTTGTTTGTTTGTTTTTTGTTGTTGTTATAAGGTCTCTGAGACAAGAGCCACACGCCATTACGTGGCGCCAAGAACTTGAGGTCATTTGACGACTTCATGTGATGTGCGTATTGGCATTGCCAGTTTACCTGTGATCGATAGTTGGTTGAAAGGAGCAATTAGAAGTGACTAAATATTTATGAGGTTTTATATGTGAGGTAGCCAAGACAAGAGTCAGAGGCAATTATGTAGCGCCACGATCATGAGGCCATTTAGCGACTCCATGTGACGTGTGTGTTGGCATTGCCAGTTTACCTGTCATCGATAGTTGGTTGAAAGGAGCAATTAGAAGTGACTAAATATTTATGAGGTTTTATATGTGAGGTAACCAAGCCAAGAGTCAGAGGCCATTATGTAGCGCCACGATCATGAGGCCATTTAGCGACTCCATGTGACGTGTGTGTTGGCATTGCCAGTTTACCAGCCATCGATAGTTGGTTGAAAGGAGCAATTAGAAGTGACTAAATATTTATGAGGTTTTATATGTGAGGTAGCCAAGACAAGAGTCAGAGGCCATTAGTTGGTAAAACGAGCAATTATAAATTATTGAATTTGTTTGTTTATTTTATATATGAGAGCCGAAAATAAGCTAGAAGATTATATATACCGCCACTATCCTGAGACCATTTGGCGACTCCACATCACATGTGTGTTGACATTGCCAGTTTACCTAATGATAGTGATCGATAGTTGGTTGAAGCGAGCAATTAGAAGTGATTCAATTTGTTTGTTTATTTTATAAACAATAATAGGATAGCCAATAAGGTCAGAGGTCTTTATATAGCGCCACTATCGTGAGGCCGTTTGGCGACTTCTGTGACATGTGCTTTGGCATTGCCAGTTTACCTATTGAAAGTGATCGATAATTGGTTGAAAATGGTAATTAGATATGATTGAATTTATTTGCTGGTTTTATATATGAGGTAGCCAAGACAAGAGTCAGAGGTCATTATGTAGCGCCACGATCATGAGACCATTTGGCGACTCCATATCACGTGTGTAGTGACATTGCCAGTTTACCTTATAAAAGTGATTGATAATTGGTTGAAGGGAGCAATTAGAAGTGAATAAATTTATTTGTTTATTTTTTATATGAGGTAGCCGAAAATAAGCTAGAATATTTTATATAGCGCCACGATCATGAGGTCATTTAGCGATTTTAAGTGACATGTGTACTGGCACTGTCAGCTAATCTAATTGGTCGATAGTTAGTTGGCAGAAATAGTTAGAAATATTTAAATAATATGAAATATATCAGGATCTCTAAGAAAATTAAAAAGAATACTTAAGAGATCTAGAATGGAAGTAGTCCTATTCAAAAGTAAATATATGGTTAAGTGGCATTGTCTTAGAATATTATGGATAGTAAGTTGATCACCAATAGAATGGCATACAATTATTGGTAAGTGCAGTATGCCCAATCCGAATTCTGATAAGTTTTCTTGCATAGAATTTTGGAATGCCTGTACTAGTTTGCTGAGCTTTGGCCTAACAAGCAGGTCAGCTAGGTACTATATTTAAAATTTTCATATCTTGTTTTTTACGGATTTATTATGAGTTTATTAAGAACTAAATTTACACCGCGGTTAGGTATCATAAATATATATTTTTGAATAGATGCAGGTTGCCTAACTCAATGATTTTTGGATTTCCACTAATAGTTTTGAAAGATACACCATCACTCCGATCACAGCAGATATTTTATTCTATTCTGCTATCATAAACATTTTTATATAAACTTTATAATATTTATAAAGAAAATTACAAAAATACTGAAAACTATAGCTCGTAGGAATTTGGCATTTATTGCGGCTTTAACTTGACGAATATTGCAAAAAGACTTGAGTATGCATTGCTACAAGATTCAATTAGCTCAAGAGCTGAAGTTAAAAAATCATGCAAAGCAGTTGATGTTTTCTGACTGGGCTCTTAACTGACTGCCAAGATTGTGCCATTTAACGCCCTTACATTTTTTCTATGAGCTACGTTAAATCAATGGTCGATACCAGAAATAAGAAAATCCCTGATATATTATTTGGTTATGGTATGGATCATGCGTGCTCATCACTAGTCTATGCTATCATAATAAACTGATAATACTTTTCGAGCTAGAAAATAACACCATTAAAGACATATGTAAGATCAAGCCAAGTTTATGCGGAAGAGTCATCGAAAATTCAACTTCTCGGATCAACTTCTTCATACAAAGGCGTGGAAGTCGTTTGAATATTGTTTTTTTTTTTAATATTAATGGCTATAAATATTCTTAAATTCACATAAAAGATATTAACCAAAGCTTATACACAAGTATTTTTAACTAATTTTAATGGTAAAGCACGCTTAATGGAAAAATTCGCTAATGCACATAACCTCAAATAGTATGAAAATTTCGATAATTCTACATGTTAAATATGATCCCCTAAAAAGGTTAATCCTTTGAAAAAATTTGCTGGTAACATTGGTTTTGAAAAAAGCTATAATTTAAGAACGTAGAAAAAAAGGCGTTTAGAAATTTTCGAGGTTATGTCTCTCGTTCCTTTTGTGAGGTTATGTCTATCATTCTTTTTTTCAGATATTTTTTACGTGTTTAAGATTATGCTTAAAAAAAACTTTCTCATCTTTTTCAATAAAATTGGAATTTCTCATAATTTAACAAAGTTTTCCTGAAAAAATAGGTAACAAAATGTTGAGAATTCGAACATAACCTCAAATAAATTCTTTTTTTTCCTTATTTCTAACCTCAAAGTATTTTCTCATTCTGTCCCAATTTATTTATGAAACTAAAATATTATAGAAAGTAAAATATTTTTATTTAATGATAGTCTATTAAAATTATACGTAAAATAGTAATAATATATTTATATAAATTATACACTAACTGAGGATGATTCTGTGATCTGCGTCGACTATGTACGTGATAACTAAAGTTAATGTTGGTTTTGTTGCTACTTTGGGTACTGTTTCAGGTGAACTGATGAGACTATGGTTTGTAACCTAATCAATCTGAAGAAGTGTGCATTTGTTTGTATATGTTTACGGTAGGGTTAGGTTGGAGACCATTTGACATGCTATGCTAAGGTTCTATTCAATGACCGCATGCATAATGAATACTGCGACGAACCGCCGTTGTTGCTGGTGGTGACATTGAATCAATTTAAATGAAGTTTCTTAAACACTCGCCTATCCATCTTCGAATGAGCAGGTATTTTTAGCACCTCCAACAGAGACGATAATATATTTTACACTTTACGCCTAAGAATGACGACAAATACTATTCATGCCCCCACATCCATCGGACTGATGAATATATCCTCACAATAATGTTCGTGCTCATTGCCCATACTATGCCATACCGTGAAGAATTGAAATTGCCCACAACTCGACCATTAAACATGAAAAGTTTCACTTTCAGCAAACACTTATTATAATTTGCTTGTTGGCTTATGGGATTTACTTTACGAAATATTTTCTTCCGTTTAGCACCTTTCGATATAATCAACCACAACGTTGTGTACATCATAAAATTCTTCAGATCATACCATAGTCATAATCATAATAACAAGCAACAATAATGAATTATTACTGATTGCATCATAGAGACTAGTTGTTAGCTGGTTTTTATTTAATTTGTAAATAATTTTCTTCATATAGAAATTTTTTACGCCCAATTTTTTTTTTTTGCGTTATTATATAATTTCGATTTCAAATTATGCATTTATTTGGGCATATTTAAAATTTGGTCTCTTGAAATTCAATATATTCACAGTTAATTGGCAGAAATCAGGAAATTTTTTTGTATGATTTCCTATCAAATTGGATGCATTTACGGAAAAGAAAATTTTCGAAATAAATTTTACTCGTTTTTATGGTCAGTTTCACAAATTAAAATGTAGATCATAATTCGAAGAAGAAATAATAATTTTAAATTTAATGAGGAAAATTTCTTCTGATGTTATTTGCAAAAAAAAAGAAAATTAAAAAAAAAATACTAGAAAAATAGGCAAGCTGGACCCGAAAATTGATCTGAAATGATTCAGAAGCTCAAAAAAATTTAATGCTGAACTCTGGGTAGGGTTTTTACAAAAAAATAACTTTTAAGACCTTGTATTATTAAAAAAAATTTGTGCGCCCTCAAAAACGAACTATTCCGATCCCTACACAAAATTTTTTAAGGACTGATTTGGGTTATAAAAATTCCCAAGGGCTTAAAGAATAATTCAAAACTGTAGATCGCATTCAATAGAATGCTCCAAAATCAATAGTTTTGCTAATTTTGAAGCTTTTATTATTCAATAGAATTTTTCAACTTTTATTAAATAATAAATGCTTTAAAATAGCCGAGAAAATTAAACCTGATAGACTGAGAGGGTCACAGCAGTTAGGACTACTGATAATTTTGGGACAACTGGCTTCAAAGGCAACTGCTCGTGTAATTGGTCTTAAGGCTAACTGGTCATTGATAGAGTCACAATAATAAGGATAACTAGACGTATTTGGGACAAATAGCTTCAAAGACAATGGTCGTATAATTGGTCTTAAGGATAACTTGCAATTCTAGAGTCATAATAATTAGGACAACTTGACGTATTTGGGACAGATGATTTCGAAGACAACTGGTCTTATAATTAGTCTTAAAGCCAGTTGACCCTTAAAAGAGTCACATTAACTAAGGCTAGGGACAAATGACTTCGAAGGCAACTGGTCCTAAAACTGGTTTCAAGGCTAACTGTCCCTTGAGCAAGTGACAGCAATTAGAACTACTTCACATATTTGGGACAAATGGTTTCAAGGGCAACTGGTCCTATAATTGGGCTTAAAGTCAGTTAGCACTTGAAAGAGTCATATCAACTAAAGCTACTACTAGACATATTTGGGACAACTGACTTCGAAGTCAACTGGTCCTAGAACTGGCTTTAAGGCCAGCTGTCTCTTAAAAAAGTCACATCAATAAGGACAACTGGACATATTTGGGACTAGTGGCTGTTAAGGCAACTAGTTGTATAATTAGCCTTAAAGCCAGCTGACCTTTATGAGAGTCATAATAGTTAGGACAGCTACTAATATTTAGTACAACTGGCTTCAGGACCAACTGATCATAAAATCAGCTTTAAGGCCAACGACTTTCGAAAAAGTCACATAAATTAGGACTACTAGAGATGTTTGGGACAAATGGTTTAAAGGGTAACTGGTCATATAATTGGCCTTAAAGCCAGCTAACTTTTGAGACAGTCACAATAATTAGGACAGCTACCCATATTTACCACAACTGACTTCAGGACCAACTGGTCATAAAACCGGTCTTAAGGCCAACTGTTCCATGACAAAGTGTCAAAAATTAGGACTACTATACATATTTGGGACAAGTGGTTTCAAAAGAAACTAGTCGTATTATTGGCCTTAAAGGCGGCTGACCTTAACGAGAGTTACAATAATTAGGACAGCTGCTCATATTTAGTACAACTGATCATTAAATAGGCTTCAAGACCAATTGTCCCTTGGAAATTTCACATCAATTAGGACTACTAGACCTATTTGGGACAAGTGATCCCAAATGATACTAGTCATATTATTGGCCTAAAAGCCATCTGACCTTTGAGAGAGTCACAATAATTGCGATAGCTAACTTTTGAGGGAGTCACAATAATTAGGACAACTGGACGTATTTGGGATCGATAGTTGTAACGGCTCCGCAAAATAAGTTGAACTTAGATTTTATTAAAATTATGGTACAGATAAATTCGCAAAAAAATTTAGAAATAACAGTTTGGACGATAGAAAATTCCAAAAGCTATTAAAAATAATTTCCAACTATAGGTTGCGGCAGATAAAATGCCTCTAAATTAGTTTTGATATTTTTGGACCTTATATTATTAAATAGAAATTTTGAATTCCTACTTAAGTGATGAACTTATGAAAAATCTATGAAATAATAGAATTTTCAAAGTGCATGAAGATTGTTTTAATGTCGAGACGGATGTGCCCGCTAGACTAAATTTGTCATAAAAATTAGGACAACTGAAAGTATTTGGGACAATCGGTTTCCAGACCAACTGGTTGTTAAACTGGCTTCATGGCTAACTGGTCTTTGAGAGGGTCATAAAAATTAGGACAACTAGACATATTTGGGACAACTGTCTTTAAGTAGTCTGTAAGGTAACTTAAAATTAGATTCGATTAAAAGTGTTGAATAGACTAAGAAAGATGCATTTTTAACGTCCTCGTTTCGAAAATCTTGGCATAAAAGTAGAAAAACTAAGCAGAAAGACTAGGCTTATCACACCATCGATAATGATGATGTAATTAAATTCAATTTTTTTCCTGCTTTCCGCAAAATTATATCATTAAGTCTTTCTCCCAAATTTATATCAAAAGTTTTTTTTTCCCCCAATAATAATTATGAATACACATTTTCATACTTTTGTACTTATTACCAACCGCTTGTATAACAGTTTATTTAGTAAACAACTTTCGGATATAATTAGACTCATTTCGGTAAACAATCATTCAATGTGGTTTTAGTTGATAAATTAATTAAATTTAAACAGATGCAAATAATAATGGAGAAATAGCACTAGTAGCCGCTTTTGTCCCCCTTTGGGAGTATGAATTTATTAAAATTTCCATAAACCAAAAATGTTTTAAGTCATTTGCTAAATATTCATTAAATGAGGTAATTTTTTGTTGTTGTTTATTTTAAAAGTAGTAGAAGACAATTTGTGCTTTTTATAGTTCAAAAGAAAAAAATTTATTGCAATATTTGGAATTGAGGAAAAAAAAATATTGTTTTCTGTTAATTTCAATGGAAAATATTCAATTTAATTGTGAATTAAAAATATCGAAATGGTTGAGAAAATCGTGAAAAATCAATTTCGTGATAATCGAAGTATCGATAAATGTGACTAAACGAATACTGAACTCTGGACTATCTGATTGATGACCAACTTAAGAGTAAATAAATCGCTTCGACAGCGCAATAATCTACGTACCATCAATGAAATTATTTACAAAGAAAAATTGTATTAATCAAACCAAAATAATACTAAAACAATTACTATTAAATAACTTTAATTATGATTATTATAATTTTATCGATTTTATTTTGCAGTCACGGATGATTATTCGAAATTCGGTATTACCAATGGGAGTGTTGTTAGTTGGGTTCATCATTTTTAATCATTTCTCTTTTAAAGTTTTATTTTTAAATTTTTTCTTTATTGTCATTTTTATTATATTTAATTTTTTATTTTATATTAATTGTTGCAATAGAAAAGAGGGTGTGGTGATTTAATTGCTATAATTTGTAATAAATACCGTCCAATAGCCACTACGATGATGGAATGGATTGATTCTCTTTGGTATTTTTAACACCAATTTGAAAGTTGATGCAATATGATCTTTAATTATATTATATAAATTAAGCTATTGTTATAATCTACTAAAGCCTTTTTTTATTGTAATTAAAATATATCTTCGAAATTATACGACGCCGAAGGTTAATGTAGGTCAGAATCGTGTAATGGCCTTTATTATGTGATCATAAAAAATTTGGTTCATTTTTTCTTTAATTTATTTTTATTTTTTATCTAAAATAAAAATCTTGTTCTTGAAATTTTAAGTTAATTTAGGAGATAATAAGAAATGTTACTAAAAATAATTTGAATATTTTTTTAAATTATTAATTAATCTAAAGCTAATTTTGACTTACAAAATTTAAAGATCTTTTTGCTGTTATTAAAAAAAAACAATTTCATTAAAATACAATATATTTTAGAAAAAGCTCAACAAGAAATGACAAATTAAAAACTGCTTTAAAAATTTCTTTAAAAAAATATCAGTTTTTCATATTGTAAGTCCAAACTGGTTTAGCGACTAATTTCAGCTCAAATAAAGAATTAATAACGGTATCTTAATTTTATACTAGTTGCTTAAGTTTTTTTAAACCAATTTGAACTTCTAATAAAATTTTTTGAACCACTTTGGACTTAAGCTAAAAAATATACGACGCTGAAGGTTAATGTAGGTAAGAATCGTGTGATGGCCTTTATTATGTGATCATAAAAAATTTGGTTCATTTTTTATTTAATTTATTTTTATTTTTTATCTAAAATAAAAATCTTGTTCTTGAAATTTTTAGTGAATTTAGGAGATAATAAGAAATGTTACTAGAAATAATTTGAATATTTTTTTAAATTGTTAAATAATGTTAAGCTGATTTGGACTTACAAAATTTAAGGATCTTTTTGCTGTTATTTAAAAAAAAACAATTTCATTAAAATACAATACATTTTAAAAAAAGCGCAACAAGAAATGACAAATTAAAAACTGCTTTAAAAATTTCTTAAAAATATCAATTTTTCATATTGTAAGTCCAAACTGGTTAAGCGACTAATTTCAGCTCAAATAAAGAATTAATAACGGTATCTTAATTTTATACTAGTTGCTTCAGTTTTTTTAACCAATTTGAACTTCTAATAAAATTTGTTGAACCACTTTGGACTTAAGCTCAAAAATATACGACGCTGAAGGTTAATGTAGGTAAGAATCGTGTGATGGCCTTTATTACGTGATCATAAAAAATTTGGTTCATTTTTTCTGTAATTTATTGTTATTTTTTATCTAAAATGAAACTTTTGTTCAGTTAATTTAGGAGATAATAAATTTTCAGTTAATTTAGGAGATAATAAGAAATGTTACTAGAAAAAATTTGAATATTTTTTCAAATTGTTAAATAATCTAAAGCTTATTTGGACTTATAAAATTTAAGGATCTTTTTGCTGTTATTTAAAAAAAAAACAATTTCATTAAAATACAATATATTTAAGAAAAACCTCAACAAGAAATGACAAATTAAAAACTGCTTTAAAAATTTCTTTAAAAAAATATCAATTTTTCATATTGTAAGTCCAAACTGGTTTAGCGACTAGTTTCAGCTCAAATAAAGAACTAAACAGTATCTTAATTTTATACTAGTTGCTTAAGTTTTTTTTAAACCAATTTGAACTTCTAATAAAATTTGTTGAACCACTTTGGACTTAAGCTCAAAAATATACGACGCTGAAGGTTAATGTAGGTAAGAATTGTGTGATGGCCTTTATTACGTGATCATAAAAAATTTGGTTCATTTTTTCTGTAATTTATTGTTATTTTTTATCTAAAATGAAACTTTTGTTCAGTTAATTTAGGAGATAATAAATTTTCAGTTAATTTAGGAGATAATAAGAAATGTTACTAGAAAAAATTTGAATATTTTTTCAAATTGTTAAATAATCTAAAGCTTATTTGGACTTATAAAATTTAAGGATCTTTTTGCTGTTATTTAAAAAAAAAACAATTTCATTAAAATACAATATATTTAAGAAAAAGCTCAACAAGAAATGACAAATTAAAAACTGCTTTAAAAATTTCTTTAAAAAAATATCAATTTTTCATATTGTAAGTCCAAACTGGTTTAGCGTCTAATTTCAGCTCAAATAAAGAACTAAACAGTATCTTAATTTTATACTAGTTGCTTAAGTTTTTTTAAACCAATCTGAACTTCTAATAAAATTTTTTGAACCACTTTGGACTTAAGCTCAAAAATATACGACGCTGAAGGTTAATGTAGGTAAGAATCGTGTGATGGCCTTTACTATGTGATCATAAAAAATTGGGTTCATTTTTTATTTAATTAATTTTTATTTTTTATCTAAAATAAAAATCTTATTCTTGAAATTTTAAGTTAATTTAGGAGATAATAAGAAATGTTACTAAAAATAATTTGAATATTTTTTTAAATTGTTAATTAATCTAAAGCTAATTTTGACTTACAAAATACATTTTTAAATGCAACGGAATTTTTTCTGTTATTTTATTTAAAAACAATTCTTTTAAAATGCATTCGAAAGCAAGCTCAACAAAGAATAATAACCCCAAAAATACGTCAAATATTTCTTGCAAAAATATCTATTTTTCATATTGTAAGTCCAAATTGGTTTAGTAATCTTATTTCACCACTGATAAATGGGCAAACCATATCTACATTTTGTACCATCTACAAAAGTTTTGTTAAACTAATCTGAACTTCTAATAAATGTTTGTAGAAACAATTTGGACTTAAGCTCAAAATTATACGAAACCGAACGTTAATGTAGGTCAGAATCGTTTGGTGGTCTTAACTATGTGTTCATAAAAATTGGCTTCATTTTTTCTTTAATTTCTTCTTATTTTTCCCCTAAAAGTAAGTATTGTTCTTAAAAATTATAGTTAATTTAATAGATGAAAGGTTAATAAAAACTAAATGCTTAAATAATCTGAAGCTAATTTGGACTTACAGATTTTAATTTAAAGTTAACATTCAAGTATGCTATTCTCTTTGAAAATACTTTCTTTAAAATACTTTAAGAAATAATCTTAGATTAAAACAGTAAATCCAAGACTCCATAAAATATATTTTTAAATGAAAAAACAATTTTTCTTATTGCAAGTCCAAATTGGTTCAGAAATCTAATTTCAGCAAAGATAAACAAGCAAACCATATCTAAATTTTTTGCTATTTACGAATATTTTATCAAACCACTTTGGACTTTGGCTCAAAATTATATGAAACCAAAAATAAATATAGGTCAGAATTATTTGATGATCTTTATTATGTGTTCATAAAAAATTGGACTAATTTTTTTTAAATTTAATATTTATTTTTGTTTACTCAAATTTAGCCTTGTTTTTTTAAAAGCTATCTTATTAAATAGATAATATGAACTATTTTAAAAGAAAATTATTAAAAGCAAATTGAAATATTTTTAGATGAAGCTCATTTGGACTTACAGACTTCTATTGGAGATTTGAGTATATTTTCATTCTCAATTACTTTAAAAATACTTTCTAGAATAAACTCATCAATTATAATAGTAATTTCAAGATCTCATTAAGTATATTTTTAAAATAAAAAAACAATTTTTCATAATGTAAGTCCAAATTGGTTTATTTTATAAGAGTTTAATTTTAGCAACCGATAAATAGGCAAACAATATTGAAATTTTAAAGTATTTTCATTTATTTTCTTGAATTAATTCGTACTTACAATAAGTTTTTTGCAAAACGAATTTAGACTTACAATAAATTTTTTTGAACCAATTTGGACTTACAATAAAAAAAATTACGGATTTTTACTCAAAATAGTTATTTTTTTAAATAATTCAAAAAATTGTTTTTTTTTATATTAAAAATCTAAAAAAAAAGCAATAATTTTGAAGATTTAAGCCCATATCTTTTAAACAGAAAGAGTATTTTGAGATATTGTCTTTTTGATATACTATAAAAATATACAAATTTTGTTGTGATTTAATTTTTGTTGTTGAATAATTTAAAACTGAAAATTTTTGTAACGATACTCAATAGAGGACAAAGTTTTGACTCTCCTACTAATTACGATAAAATTGTAAAGCAGTTACATAAAAAGCTCCCACCTCTTAGCATTTATAAATTTAAGGTCCTATCAGATATATACAACAATTCAATAGAAAAAGAAAATAAATTTTCAAGAAACAAAAATTAATAATAATAAACTTTCCTTTCCGTAATTAAACATATTCTCAGAAAGCACTCATTTCTACTATCGTACTTTTTTGGTCATTTCCTATGCCATTTTTTCTTTTCTTTGGGAAAGCATGAAATTATAATTTTGTAAAAAAAAAAAGACCAATGAATAATATACCATTTATAAGAGAAAAATATATTTTATAAAATTTCAATAATTTCTTCATAACGAAGTAAATAATAAAACAATTAAATTTTGCATGAAAACATCGAAAAGAAACGGGAGAGACAATTGCAAAGAAAAATTCCCAGAAAGAATTTCTTCCCATAATTATAGAAAATTATATTGTAGATACACACAAATGCATTTAGTATAGGTCAGTATTATGAATATCAATTTTTTTTTTTTATAGGATAATCAAGATTTCATAAGATTATGAATTATTTCTATTTGAATTTTCTCAAAAAAAGAGTAATTTTTATATAATCAATAAGAGCTTTTTTATAGAAAAGGCGAAGAAACGATTTTTTTTCTGATTGCCATAAGATAAAAATGGAAAATATTTATTGAATCTTTTTTTTATTATTATTAATCTTAAAAGTAAAAAGTGTTTTTTTTTCTTTTTTTTTTATTAAAAAGAAGAAAGTGTGCTGATTTGTAATTTAGTTTTTTTCTTCTAATGTGTTCAGTATAAAAATTTGCACATAAAAAAAACCTTATCACTTCCGAATCTGTTAGAAAAGTGAAAAAATTCACTAAAAAATTTTACCTTAAAATAATAAATTCAAAACTAAACAAATACGAACAATAAAAATATTCCATTAATTTTTATATATTTCAACAAGCGAATGACGGGAAATGCTTAACCAGTCACTGAAGCAGCAACAATCCGGTGAAGGTGATGATAATGATGGTAGATGGTGATAATTATGGCATCTTGAATCCACACTAAATGTACAAGTACGAGTACACATATCATCTACGGACGGTACTAGCCTCAGGTAAAAAGAAATTTTCAATTATGATGATGGTGACTTGATGATGACAACACGAAAAACCATCAAGTTCACCTGCAGCATAAAAACTTTTCCTATATTTTCGCTTTTCCCTCAAATTGTGCCATTATGTAGAAAAAAAAGAATCCTTTTAACCATATACTGAAAATACCACAAAACTACAAACTGCCAAAAGTTCCAAGGATTCTGTTCACACCAAACCAGAAATGAACCTCAGGCAAAACAAGTGCATTACGACGGATAAGGACCAGAACCGAACAGTACAGTATCCTCAGAACGATGATGGTTAAGGAATGCAAACAATAAAAAAATAAAACAAAAAACAAAAAAAACACGGAAAATAAGTGAAAGCGCAGAAAAAAAAGAAAATCAATTTTTTTTTCTTCTTCTTTTTTTTGTGAAATGAAAAATTCACTGAGCCATGGACTTTTCACGATTCATGAGCTCCTTTAATCGGTTTCCATTATGAAATGTTGCGTATTCTCTCACCCACAAGAATTTTTTTCTTCCATCCCTTCTTTCTTCGTTTTCTTTGAAATTCAAAAGGAAAAAATTTATTTGTAAATTAATGGAATTTTTTTTACGTTTTCTTTAAATTTTAACAATTTTCACTATAGTACACATTATAGATTTTTGCAAATATACTCCAATATATGCAAATGTGAACAGGTAAAAATATTTCCTTTATATTCCGATTACCATAGTTCGTTTACCATTCACTAAAGAGAGAAAGAAAAAAACTCTTTCCGCAAAAAAAAAACACATAAAAGAGTTAAAAAAAAAATTAAATCCATAAATTGCACTAATTAAAAAATTTACAGGTAACAAACACTATTTGAGTATGCAAACAAATTAGGCAACAACAAAAAAACCAAAGAAAATTAATTTCTTTGGGCATATAAAATTATTTTTACTGTTTTTATTGGATCACTAAAATGGTGAATAACGCAAGAATATAAAAAATAAAACGGAAAATAATTTTTTAAATGGAGCTTTTACGATAAGGTAAAAATAAAGTTCAACTTTTGAAGAATTGCACTTTACTCAAAGGCGAAAAACATATCACATCATAAAACGAAAAGGATTAGATTTTTTTTTCGTTTTTTTTTTGTTAAATTTTGCCAATGTTTATTTTGATTTAAACTAAATTGTCACCATCACTTTTGCTTTAGTAGTTTCTAACACCACCCCCTCCCCTCTCCCCCCTAAACCAGTCCTTATCGAAGAAAAAGGACTTGTTACCACAGAGCTTTTAGATAAGTTTTATTAAAGCACTTTTAAATTGTTTTTAGTTAATTTCTTCTTATAATTTTACAATTTTTTTTTACTATGTAAACATAATTTTTTTATTTAATAGAACTTATGTGAGCTTTAAGAATTATTACCAATTGACGCGACCAGAGAGAATTTAGCGTTTTTGCGACTAACTCTACACCTGACAGACTTCGTAACTGACACTACCGATTATGACAACGCCAACGACTCTACGACTAAGACTACAATTACGATTATGATTACGATTCCGATTATGACTACAAATCCGATTACGACGTGTACCAACTTCGGAGCAGTTACATCTAAACTGACAGACCTACTAGACACACCGCCAATATTGACTATATTCACGATAATTCCAGAGAGAGAGAAAAAAAGAAAAACATTGTTTTCAACTAACACCAGCAAAGCGAAATTTACATTTTTTTTTAAAGACAAGTGAACAAAATAATAATAATAATAATAATAGTATTTAAATTAAAATAAATAAACACAACGGCGGAAAACTGAACAGTGAATATATAGACCAGAGGCTGAGAGTTTGTAGCCGTGAATACTGAAAATCGACTTTACTTGAACGGTAAAATGTTGGTTGGAAAATTCGCGGTTCATGCGTTTTTAGCTGAAAATAACGTGTACTCAATGGAAAATGCACTGGATTGGGAAAAAGAAAGCATTGAGGGGGGAGTGGGGGAATAGGGGGAGGAGACAGTGTTTGGGGAAGGGAATCGTAAATTGGAGTCTCACAAGATGGTCTATTATTATTTGCTAGCTGATTTGTGAGCTTTTCACAAAACGACGTTTTGAGATGGTGGATATTTTGACACCACCTAAGAGTATAGTGTATCAATAGAGAAACGATCTAGTCTCAAGACGATCGTAAATTTTTTCTATATTCCATAACATGTGTACAGTCGTATCTTGGGGCCGTGAGATATTATTGGGCCCAAGTAGGATGATAAAACACTTAACTGGCTTAGGTGACTCATTTCTCATTCGATTTACACAATATTTATGACGCCGACTGTTGCGATTACCGCACATGATTTCTAGCTCATATTTGACAAGAGATCTATCTTTTCTATAGTAAATCTTTAATAATTGCATTTATTTGTTTGGTTTTCAGTTTTTAATTTTCTTTAAATAAAATTTAAATCTTATAATTCTCATCGGTGAGTTTTGATTTTATTTTACATAAGAAAAATGGCGTCATTTCAAAAAAAAAAATTCCCTCTAAAAACAATTTTTTTTTTAATTTTCTGAAAATATTGATTTTTTTTTAAAAAGCGCTTCAGACTTACTAATTTAGCAATTTTGCAGTAAAACAAAAATTAAAATTACCCTTTTTTGGGGTTTTTACTGATGGTTATGTGAATTATTTTCCATTAGCCTAAAATGGTTAGCTATTCCTACCTATTATTGATCAGTATACAATATGTTGAGGCTTTTCTATTTTTAAATTGCAAACAAGAACAGTATACATTTTTTTTAAACAAAATTAAAAAATTTTTAATAAATGATCGTGAAATGACATTTGGTAAATTACAGGATAGGCCAATTTGGACTAACTGATATAAAATGCATTTAATTTTTTATTTTTTGAAAATTTTTTATTTTAGTTTTTACAGATTATAAAAAAAATTTTAATGTCTTCATACTCAGTGCGAGAAAGTGTCAAGATAGTTGAATTTTATTTTTCTTCCAGACAAAAATATCGTCGGAATTTTAATACTGTTATAGATTTCTGTGCAACCATAATAAAAAACTTAATAACCCATTTTGTGGATCATTGTCCAATATTTGATGAGCTACGAATAAATGTTAATCGACCAGTTCACAAGGAACAAGTTCTGGAGGCTGCACGATGATCCTTCTGTGTCTACTCGTCGACGTGCTACTCAAGTACGACTCATTTTGCAGCTTGATTTGAGAATCAAAACTAAATCTGCTAAATTATTAGGAAAATTTCTGAATTTACTATAAAAATATTCTGAGTTTACTCAACAACAAAAATCTGAACTTTAAAAAAATTATTCTTCTGAATTTATTGCAAATAATTTTGTGGTCATCATAAAAAAATGGGATTCTGAGAAAATAATTGGGAATTTATTGCAAATAATTTTAAGGTCTTAAAAAAAATTAGGAAGCTTCTAAAAAATTTGCAGAAAAAAATTATGAGCTAATAAAAAAAAAAAATAAAAAAATCCAAAAACAATATGTACACTTCTAAGAGAATTACTGTGAATTTATTGAGAAAAAATTCTAAGCTTTTCGAAAAAACATGTCAGCTTCGAAAAAAATGATTGTGAATTTACAGAAAAAATTCTAAGCCTTTCAAAATAAAACTGAATTATTATGAATTTATAGAAAAAATGCTAAACTTTTCAACAAAAAAAACTAAATTACTGTCAATTTATTCAAAAAAAATTCTGAGCTTTTCCAAAAAAGTTGTATTATTGTGAATTAATTAAATGAGTTTTAAGTTTATTCAAAAGAGGAGAATTTTTGTAAATTTACATTAAAAAATCCTGAGCTTATCCGAAAAAATTATTGTGAATTCATAGAAAAATTGGTGAATTTTGTAAAAAATTATTGTGAATTCATAGAAAAATTGGTGAATTTTGTAAAAAATTATTGTGAATTCGCAGAAAAAAGTCTTAGCTTTTCTTTAAAAAAAATGAATTATTGCGAATTTATTGAAATAAATTCTGAGCTTATGCAGAAAACGAGAATTTCATTGGGAAATTACAGAAAAAATTCTGAGCTTATCCAAAAAATATGTGCACTTCGAAAAAAATTATTGTGAATTTGCACCAAAAATTCTAAGCTTTTAAAAAAAACTGAATTATTGTAAATTTATTGACATAAATTCTGAGCTTATTCAGAAACCGAGTACTTTACTGGGAATTTACAGAAAAAATTCTGAGCTTATCCAAAAAAAAACATGTGAACTTCGAAAAAAATTATTGTGAATTCGCAGACAAAATTTTAAGTTTTTCAAAAAAAATTGATTTACTGTCAATTTGTCGAAATAAATTCTGAGCTTATCCAAAAAAAGAGAATTTTACTGAGAATTTACAGAAAAAATTCTGAGCCCACCCAAAAAAAAATTATTGTGAATTCGCAGAAAAAATTCTAAGCTTTTTAAGAAAAAATCGAATTTATTGAAATAAATGCTGAGCTTATTCACAATAAAAGAATTTTTGGAAATTTACAGAAAAAAATTCTGAGCTTTTCCGAAAACAACATGTGAACCGTATTATTGTGAATTCGTAGAAAAAATTCAAAGCTTTTCATAAAAGGAATTGAATTATTGCAAATTTATTGAAATAAATTCTGAGCTTATCCAAAAAAAGAGAATTTTTGGTAATTAACAGAAAAAAAATCTAAGCAGAATAATTGAAATATTGCGAATTTATTTTTTAAAAATTCTGAGCTTACCCAAAAAAAAACGAATATTTAGTAATTTACAGAAAAAAATTCTGAGCTTACGCAAAAAAGAACATGTGAATTTCGAAAAAAAATTATTGTGAATTTGAATTATTGCGAATTTATTGAAATAAATTCTGAGCTTATTCAGAAAACGAGAATTTTACTGGGAATTTACAGAAAAAATTCTGAGCTTACGCAAAAAAGAACATGTGAATATCGAAAAAAATTATTGTGAATTCGCAGAAAAAATTCTGACTTTTTGAAAATAAAATTGAATTATTCCGAATTTATTGAAATAATTCTGAACCTATCCAAAAAAAAAACGAATTTTTAGTAATTTACAGAAAAAATTTCTGAGCTTACGCAAAAAAGAACATGTGAATTTCGAAAAAAAATTATTGTGAATTCGCAGAAAATAATTTTGACCTTATCGACAAAAAAATGGTGAATTTTTGCAATACTATCAGCTCGTCAGAAAATATTTAAAAAAAAAATCCTATCGACTCTTCTTAAAGAACTATTCTGCACTCATCGCGAACTGCTACCAACTCATCAAAACTTATTGTGAATATATTGTAGCAAAAACAATTGTGAAAAAATATATTTTAACAGAAAAAAAAATTTCAAAAATATTTTCAATTTTCTTGAGAAAAAAATTTACTTTTTCCCACATCGGATTTATAATTAACAAAAAATTTTTTTTTAATTTTTCCATTCACAATAAGACAATATCACACTTTTACTTATTTCTTACTCTTTTTCAATCATGTCAATATTAAATAAAGTAATTGAAAAAAACCTCAAAATTCACAACAGAAAAACCAACAACAAAAAACTACTGGTAAATAAAAGTGAATCTTTCTTTTTTACCTTTTCTTTTATTTCGACTTTTGGTTATGGTCATAATTCTATTACTTTAAAATTAACACGATCACAATCTATCACTTTGAACTATGATCTTGTATAGAAACGAGGTAAAATTTGTAAACATTGAGTTATTATAGCGCAATGACCTGAATTGTTATTTCGTTATTGTTTCCGAACTTTGACGAGTCAAATTATAGGTTTTATGCTTTAGGTATCTAGCCTTAAAAGAAGTTTTTATCTTTATTGTTTGGTTTAAATAAAGTTTTTTAAGCAAATTTTGGATATAGTAACAGCACACATCATTACAATATTATCATTTCTGTAGATCAAAGTTAAAGTGCGTGCTCGTAAATTGGTGGATACGAAATGATAAACGGAATAGACTAATTTTGTAGTTTACTGTGTAATTATAAATTAATTAGGTTAACATTTAGTTGCTATTTTATTATTGTTTATTTTTCTTTTTTTTGTACATGTTCAACAAAAAATGCTATTAAGTAGAAATTTTCACTTAACTCATCCGTCAATATCTGTGCGCGCATGCTTTACCCCGCCATTGTACAAGCACAAAACGTGCTAGATCACCACCACCCGCATACAAACGATCAATTTAACTTTTATTGAAAAATAAATTTCTATTATTCGTTCGGTTCTGTTTATATAAAAACAGTTTTTACCTTTTATTTTTAATTTTTTTGTATTTGTTTTTTTTTTCTGTTATTGTTTTTTTGTATATAAATTATTGTTCAGTAATACTTAATTAATTGTTACGCAACACAAATTAACACAGTTTGTAGCCCCATATATGGAAATGAAGCCTCGAAAAGAATAAATATTTTTTGCTTGTATATGAAAATTTTCCATGATTTTATTCTTTCTTAATTTTTATTTTTATGCAAAAATAATTGCTACTTTTTAGCTTTGCTGATTAGTTAAAAATAAAATTTCCTTTTTCAAAGAGTTAATAAATATCTAAGTTATGATTTGAAAAGTAAAGTGTAAATAAAATACATTCAAAACTTAGGTTATTATGAATTTTTTTTTATATAATTGTTTGGGCCTTGCTATTTTGCGTAAAATATTACATTATTCGAAAGACTTGTTGCAGTAATTTTCTATGACTTTTTTGCACATTTAGAGCTATTATTTTAATTGGCTATTACTTCACGCACATAAGTTTGAGGCGATATTTCGTGTAGTCTAACAAGACTCAAAGTCAAACGGCATTAAATGGCATAATCGTAGAAGCCAATTGACATCACTTAATACCGAAATTACGTGTGCTAGGAACTTTTCGTGCAATGAAGCCAAAATTTGTCGAGTTATGTGGCTTGTGGCGATGAACCAGATCCAATTTCAGGATTCAAAATTCGGTTATCATATGACCATAGCGCTCAGACTATCTTTCACTATCTTTTCAAAGATACATGACTCAATACTAAATACAGACTAAAATATACACCAGACAGTCACTTTTTTACGAATACAATGGCTTCAAAAAAGTAACTTGTGGATTTTAAGAGCAACATATTGTTATGTTCTATATTTAAGTTTTTAGAAAAAAGTAGAAATAACCCTTCTTCATTGCCTGGGTAGCAGGCGTGTTTTTAAAGACCAGCATAGTTAGAGTAGATGTGAAAGAGGCTTTTTTTCAGAAAAGGCTATTATCGCCTTCACACCCAAACATACGAATACATTTATCATGCCAGTTAAGAGATTTTTATTTGACTTGTGAAAGCTCTGAAGAGCAAATGTTGAGCTATTAACCAATGCGGTCTCGGCCTGTTTTTCGAGAAGCTTTTTTAGCACAATCTTCGGCATGGCATAATTTTTTGGTATATTTTGCCCCTATTTATGATTGGTATATTTTGGCACATTTTTTGGCTTGATTTTTTTGAAACTTTTGTGAAACAATATTCGGCATAATTATTAGAACGTCTTTCGGCATCTATTTTTGCACAATTTTTGACATGATTTTTGGCGCAATTTTTAGCACAATTTTCAGCATATTTTGTAATTTACTTTTTGGCATATATTTTGGCATAATTTTTTGCTCGATTTCGGAACAATTTTTAAATTATATCGGCATATTGCACATGTATTTTTGGTTATTTTTGGGAAGCAATTATTGAGGAAATCTTTGATGTCATTATTGCCATGTCTTTTGGCATGATTTTCGGTATATTTTTTTTGGAATAACATTTTGGCACAATTTTTTACCTGATTTTTTTAACAAGCAGCATTTTTGGGACAACTTTCGGCATGATTAATGGTACGATTTTCGGCATATATTTTGCGCAATTTTTGACGTGCCTTTTGAAATTATTTTTATTATATTTTTAGCATAATTTACGGCATACGAGTATATTTTCGCAACATTTTCGGCCCAATTTTCGAGAAGTTTTGTAGCAGAATCCTTGGCATGTTTTTTTCGAATAATTTTCGGCATATTTATCACATTATTTTTAGCTTATATTTGGGCACTTGAATTTTAAGTTGTTTTTTATCAGGTTTTTCGGCATAATTTTTGCACAACTTTTGGCACAAATATTGTCACGTTTGCTGGTAAATATTGGACTCAGCAATATGGTTTTGCCACGAGATGCTATATAGTGTACATATCTCCAGTTATCCGGTATGAAGTCTGTCGAAATTGAACTACTCGAAGAATCTAACCAGTGCTGTCATAATAATTTATGACAATTTGTACTTATTGCCAAAGAAAATTTTATTTGAAAAATCGGAACTTTAAGCCTGTTATTCCAGCACTCAATCGGCAATGCATTTTTTATAATTTTTTGATATTTGATGGATCTATAATGTAAAACTGTTAAAAATACCATCTTTGATGACATATGAGCCACGTGTTTGTGGCTTCCTTTTACTAAGAAACAGTAATTTTTTGATAAATAATGTTGGATAATTGTTACTGCATTAAGAAACTAAATGAAAACTTCTAACAAACATCGAAAAGGTTGGTAATTTTTTTGAATTTAAGTGGCAATTTATCCATCGATGTATATGTGCCGCTAAAGTCTCTAGATTAGAGTACAGAACTTTTTCCATTTCCACCATTCATACAGATACACTTATTTATATTTAAGAGTTCATTGCTAAAATAAAGAAAACTTATTAATTATGTAAATATAAAAATTGTTGCGAAAAAGAACGAAAAACCTTAAATTATTTACAAGCTACAAAATAATCAGATTTATTTTCATCTGTTTCTCTATTAATTATTTCCATAAATTTCTAAAAGATATTTTTCAAAGTTCTTCCGTTTTTCTTCAAAAATTTAATTACAGGCAATTTATTTTCACGCAAGGTCGAATTATTAATATGGTATAGCCTCTTGAGTACCGTTCAGTATTAAATGTAAGTATTTACATAATAAAAAAGCACATCAACACACATGCGAAAGTAAGTATTTACCGTAAAATAGTCTCTGATGATCGAAGAGCTTTTCTGAAAAAATAAAAACGAAATAAATAAAAAATAATGTGCTTAAAATATTCTCGACACTCTGCAGGTAAATATCTGCTACGGGAATTACTGTTATAACTGCATAAAAAGTGAGACTGAAAATATGCTTAATAATTCTTTCTCCACCAATCATTTTTTGCGCTGATTTTATGTGTATTCTCACCTGGCCGTTTGTTCATTTTTCGACCAGGTTGAAGTTTCCAGTCAACCGAATGTATTTAGTTTATTTTCATATATTCAACATTACCAATATTGTATGTGCTTATACGAGTCAACATAAAAACGGCCAGACTCACGCGAACACGATTCAGTATCCCGAAGAATTTTACTACGAGTTTTATAGTATTTTATCTGCAAAAATAAAATCTAATATCGTGTGGCATAGCATAAATTTCGTCTTGTTAGTACACGTAACTCTGTCTAAACTCAGTACGATGGTATACGACCACGAAAAAAACCAACAGAATCAACACAAATGAAAATTTCAACGAATAAAAACCCTCATCCACCTGTTCGTTCATAGATTTTGCTGTTCGTTTGAATTTTGCTGCTTGGTTTTTCCTATTTGGGTGGACTATTTTCAGGTGCCAGACAATGATCACTAAACTAACATTCTCCACTTATGTATGTGAAAATGCATACAAAAATGAATGAATGAATAAATAAGTAATAAATAATATCAACAATAATATTCACTTTTGAGAACGTTTACTATTTAAGTAACTTTTGTTATTTCCAGTGAAAATTTGTTGCGTTTTATGGAAATATTTATACGACTCTATGCATACATTGGCATTTTCGTAGACAAAGTATACAAATTGTTGACTTTATGTCCGAAATAGCTAACTTTATTTTTTCTTTTGCATTATATGAAGTTCTTAAACATTCGAAGTAACCAAAAATCGTATGGATATCCAAACATTGTGGCAAAATAATTGGCATGAGATTTTTTGGCACAATTTTCGGCATGATATTAGGTACATTTTTCCAAATTATTTTAATTGTATTTCTTTTCATAATTTTCGGCAAAATATTTAACATAAATTTTTGCATATTTAGTGGCATAATTTTTGGCATCATTTTCGGGATGCTTTTTTTTTTTTAAATTTTGTTTTAATTTTTGGGCAGTTTTTTTGGAAAAATCTTCGGCACGATTATTGGCACGTTTTTCAGCATGATTGCCGGCATATTTTCTTGCACAATTTTTGACATGCTTCTTTTTACAATTTTTAATATGCTTTTTTTAGTATATTTTTGGCTGAACTTTCGGCATATATTTTGGCACAATTTTCGGCACGATTTTCGCGAAGCTTTTTTAGCACAGTCTCCAGCATGGTTTTTTGGTACAATTTTTGGTTTCACATAACTTTTGGGTTAATTTTTGTGCAGTTTTTTTGGGTCAATCTTTGACATGATTATTGGCACGTTTTTCGGCTCTATGCATACATTAGAATTTTCGTAGACAAAGTTTACAAATTGTTGACTTTATGTCCGAAATAGCTAACTTTATTTTTTCTTTTGCATTATATGAAGTTCTTAAACATTCGAAGTAACCAAAAATCGTATGGATATCCAAACATTGTGGCAAAATAATTGGCATGACATTTTTTGGCACAATTTTCGGCATGATTTTAGATACATTATTCCAAATTATTTTAATTGTATTTATTTTCATAATTTTCGGCAAAATATTTAACATGAATTTTTGCATTATTTATTGGCATAATTTTTGGCATTATTTTCGGGATGCTTTTTTTTTACAAAAATTTTGTTTTAATTTTTGTGCAGCTTTTTTGGAGAAATATGCTGACAATCATGCTGAAAAAAAACGTTTTTCAGCATGATTGTCAGCATATTTTCTTGCACAATTTTTGACATGCTTCTTTTTACAATTTTTAATATGCTTTTTTTAGTATATTTTCGGCTGAACTTTCGGCATATATTTTGGCACAATTTTCAGCACGATTTTCGAGAAGCTTTATCAGCACAATCTTCAGCATGGTTTTTTGGTACAATTTTTGGTTTCACATAACTTTTGGCTTGATTTTTGTGCAGTTTTTTCCGGGCATAATTTTTAACATAATTTTCAGCATATTTCTGGTTCAATTTTTGTCACATATTTAGGTATAATTTTCGGCTTTATTTTAGGAGAGCAGTTTTAGCAGAATCTTCAGCATGATTTTGTGGAATAATTGTCTGCACGATTTTTGGGATATTTATTTTGTCACAATTTTTTGGGCAGCTTTGTTGAAATAACCGTCAGCATGATAAGCGGCAAGTCTTTTGACATATTTTTTTGCAAAAAAAATTTTATGCTCTTTGATACAATTTTTGGCCCGATTTTTGAGGAATTTTTTAAAACAGTTTTTGACGAATAATTTTGGCATAATTGTTGGCTTTATATTTCGGCATAATTTTCAGCTTGATTTTTTAAATATTTTTGATACATTTTTCGGCAAGACAATTTTTGGCATATTTTCTGATAAAATTTTTGGAATATTTTCGGGATATGTTTGGCTTATATTTCGACATATTTTTTGGCAAAATCTTTGGACTGATTTCTGAGCAGTTGTTAAGGACAATTTTTCGCATAATTATTTTCGAATAATTTTGGAGATAGTTTTGGCTTATATTTTGATATATAATTTTGCATATTTTTTGGCATAATATTCGAGCAATTTTTGAGCACAATTTTTGGCACATATTTCGGCATATTTGTGGCATAATTTTTGGCATAGTTTTTGGCTTATATTTGGCACAATTTTCAGCTTAATTTTTAAGATGTTTTTTGATACATTATTTGGCATGATTTTATGCACAGTTTTCGGCATACTTTTTAGCTTTATTTAGGGCCCAAAATTGGAGCAGTTTTTAAGGACAATTTTTGGCATGATATTTTTCGAATATTTTTTGCTCATATTTCGGTATATATTTTGCCACAATTTTTGGCATGAGCAATTTTTGAGCACAGTTTTTGGCATTTTTGAGAACAATTTTTGGCATTTTTTTTCGAATAATTTTCGGCATGTTTGTGGCATAATTTTTAGCTTTTATAAGGCACAATTTTCAGCTTAATTTTTAGGATGTTTTTTTTAAAATATATTTTTCGGCATGATTTTTGGAATAATTTTCGGCCTATATTGTGACATTATTTTTTACTTATATATTATGGCATAATTTTCAGTTTGATTTTTAAGATATTTTTTAATACATTTTTCGGCATGATATTTTGCACAGTTTTCAACATATTTTCTAATATAATTCTTGACATATTTTCGGCATATATTTGGCTCATGTTTCGACATATTTTTTTTGGATTTTTAGGGCAATTTTTGAGATGATTTTTTTCGAATAATTTTTGCCATATTTTCTGATACAATACTTTGAATAATTTTTTGGCACAACTTATGTGTACATAAACAGTAGTAAAAAAAATTAGTACAAATTTTGATTTAGTAAAATTTTTGAATTGAAAATACAAATTTTGATTAAGTTATCAGAATATGAAAAGAATAACAAATTCGCTTCATTTAAAATTATAAAGGCGTTTTTAAATGTGAACTCATTAAAATTAAGTGACGAACGAAAATGGAAAATTGTCAACAAGAAATCCTTTTATCCGCTCATTCGGAAATATATTCACTATCAATATCGTACTCTAGATTCATGATAATAATCCATGTTAGTTTAGAGCTAAATAGATACTATTATCGAGTGTGTTGGAAAATCGAAGGCAAATATTGCACCTGTAAACACTGACAGGTAGATAATATCAGAAGAGAATCGTGGAGGACAAAGTTACGAATGCAATTCCAATGCAGTCTCAAACTCACTGAATTCATACAATTGAGATGCTTTGAATGTTTACAGAATAGCAAATACGAGTGGAATCATACAAAAGAGCAGGAATATAAGCTGACAGACAAACATGCCGACAAACAAATCGTTCCACAAATATTATTTGTGATGAAGGCGTTTTAGAGATACAAACTATAGCTGCTGCTGCAATATTCTGTTACAAGACGCAGTAAACAATCTATTGCCGTAACACTATAGTGAAAAATATACAATTATCTGCACACAATGCATTTCAATGCATATCGATTCGATGAGTAGATGCACTTGTTTAGACAATATTTGCGCAATTCAGCACAGTATGAGGTGATGGTGTTCCCGTACTTGAAAGTATTACGAAGAATAGTTGAAGGATTGAGTGTGCATATATGTGTAAGTGTGATAGGTGCAAAAGGGCCGGAGAGAAAACAGATCTTAGGATTGAGATTTTCCTTTCATTAAACAGCAAAATAACGAAGAGAATTAATGTTGACAAACTAGGTTCAGGCGTTCATCTACCGCCGACTGACTGGTTTACCTGTGCTTGAAACTGCAATAGTCAAGCATAGCTTTAAGTAGGTAACTCGGATTTACATCGTCATACTAACCCACTGCCAGAATATAGAAACATTGATATATTCTCGGATTACTTCGAGTGCCAATATAGTTGCGTGAACGAATAAACGTGCGGACTGAGAAAATGATAGCTGAGAAACTTGTGTGCAGGTTTTCTACTTGTCCATAGCTTGAATAGTACTGCCATACGGGAAATTGTAGACAATCTACAATTCCGCAATAGTAGAAATCGCTGAAAATAGAAAAGATAGAATTATATAAATTCCCCTGCGAACTTCACTTTTCTAGACTGGCAGGTTCCAACGACACCTGACACGCTTTTTTGATTCAAAAATTCATACTGACCAATACTTCTAGAACTGGGAATATTTATTCTATCCATTTTAACTGACTTGAATATCAACCAAATCCTGCTGCGTATTCCATAACCAATAAAGCTAAAAAATCAGTACTGGAACAGATCATCTACAAGTGCAAGTATAGACAGTAAATTATAAACTCTCACGTCCACAATTCGTCCTTCATCCCCCAAAAAACCCATTCAGATTTGTATTCAAAAACAGATTATCATCACTGTTCAAAAGCATATCTACTCCCCAAACGAGATTATAAATGCAGACTCAGTATGGGTTCATATGAGTTACGTGCCTCTCTGTATGATATGGCTTCGTATGAGCTCCCAAGAATGTTTATTATTATTGCTGGTGTTGCTGTTGTTTGTGTTGTTGGGTTTTGTTACTGGCCATATTGTCAGCCAACTTTTCTTATTTTATTCATTAAAACTTACTGTGGGAGAATTTGTGTAGTCGTTTTTTTCATGCCCAAATTTAAAATTTTCCATGAATTAAAATTTATATCATTTGTTTGCCTATTTTATCACTGTTTGGTAATGAGATGCTTGCCTAACGATGATAAACTAAGATTGAAATAGAAGCTTCGATGGTCGTTCAATAAGTCCTTAGAAAATCCGAGAAATTGCGCTCGTAGTGTCGGTAAAAATTTTTACGTAGCATCTTGAAAAAAAAAATTTTGAGCTGAAATTTTGACAGCTTTCCTGTCGGTAAAGATTGTAAGTAGCATTATCTACAGGAAAGCTGTCAAAATTTCAGCTCGATCCATAGCGTAGGTCAATTTCTATCGTTGATTAAAGTTAACGACATTTATTTGTGCATAACAATGGAAAAATGCGAGTTTAGGGCTGTCATCAAACATCTCCATTTGAAAGGCTTAAGCCCGAAAGAAATCAAAGCCGAGTTGGATGCAGTTCATGGCACATCTGCACCTGTGTTTGCGATGGTTTACAATTGGGTGAATGAATTTAAACGTGGCCGTTCATCTACAAAAGATGAACATCGTTCAGGACGCCCAGTTGAGGTGTCTACTCCTGAAATCATCGACAAAATCCACGATCTGATTTTGAACGATCGGCGAATTAAAGTGCGCGAATTAGTTGAGGCTACGCGCATATCACAAAGTACAGTCGCTTCAATTTTGCATGAAAAATTGTCTGTGAAAAAAATTTCGGCAAGATGGGTGCCGCGTTTGCTCTCAGAGGAGAATAAGCGCAATCATGTAGTGGACTCTGAGGCTATGTTGGCACTCTTTCATCGCAATCCTGCCGAATTCCTTCGGCGATATTTCACTGTGGACGAAACCTGGATACACTACTACACTCCAGAAATGAAGAGACAGTCATCACAGTGGATTTTCAAGGATGAACGGGCTCCGAAGAAGGCAAAAACTGTGCCATCGGCCGGCAAGGTGATGGCCACGGTCTTTTGGGATTCGCAGGGCATCATTTTTATCGACTACTTGAAAAAAGGGTAAAAACAATAACAGGAGCGTATTATGCGTCGTTATTGCAACGATTGAACGAGGAAATCAAAGAGAAACGCCCCCATCTGAAGAAGAAAAAAATCCTCTTGCATCAGGACAATGCGCCTGTGCACACCTGCGCTGTTTCGAAATAAATAAAAAAATAATGTGCTTAAAATATTCTCAACACTCTGCAGGTAAATATCTGCTACGGGAATTACTGTTATAACTGCATAAAAAGTGAGACTGAAAATATGCTTAATAATTCTTTCTCCACCAATCATTTTTTGCCCTGATTTTATGTGTATTCTCACCTGGCCGTTTGTTCATTTTTCGACCAGCTAAGTTTCCAGTCAACCGAATGTATTTAGTTTATTTTCATATATTCAACATTAACAATATTGTATGTGCTTATACGAGTCAACATAAAAACGGCCAGACTCACGCGAATACGATTCAGTATCCCGAAGAATTTTACTACGAGTTTTATAGTATTTTATCTGCAAAAATAAAATCTAATATCGTGTGGCATAGCATAAATTTCGTCTTGTTAGTACACGTAACTCTGTCTAAACTCAGTACGGTGGTAATACGAACACGAAAAGGAACGCCCCCATCTGAAGAAGAAAAAAATCCTCTTGCATCAGGACAATGCGCGTGTGCACACCTGCGCTGTTTCCATGGCCAAAATTGTGGAATTGAGAATGGAATTGTTGCAGCATCCCGCTTATTCACCAGATTTGGCCCCGAGTGACTATTTTCTTATCCCCAATCTGAAGAAATGGCTTGGCGGACGACGGTTCACTTCCAACGAGGACGTCATTGCTCAAACGGATGAGTATTTTGCAGAACTTCCGAAATCCTATTTTTTGGACGGGATAAAAATTTTGGAAAAGCGGTCGGAAAAGTGTATAGAGCTAAAAGGAGATTATATTGAAAAATAAAAATTATTTTTTTTAAAAAAACAGTTTTTTCCATATTTTTCTATGGACTTATTGAACGACCCTCGTATTCGAATAATATTTTTGCAGATAATGGTTGGCTTGTAAATAGATTATTTAATTAGACAAAAAGTAATTTTTAAATACGCTGTAATCCTTGCTGCCTTTTTTTTAATTCTTAACTATGTATATTAGTAAGCGTCAAATATAAAAATAAAGTAATATTAACTAGGTTCAGAAAGAGGCTTTATAGCAGCTATGAAGGCTTCTAGTTTCATGAGGTATTCTTAAAGAATTTTGTAGTAGCTCTAGTGATAATGTGGAAATTTCAAGGGATGTTTTTTTATGGGGTAGTATTGCAAGAGTTGCGTAGGAGTATTGGCATCGTCATGGTAGCTGTTCAGAGTTATTGATAGCTTCCACACCCAATCACGTGACAGCTTCTCGAATTACGTAATAGCGGCGGGGGTCACGTGATTACTGCTGAGATTGTGAAAAAAGCTTCTGAGATCCTGTTATAGGCCTTGGAATCATTTGATAATTCCTGAGGTAACATGGCAGCTCCTAGGATCCTATAGTAACTCCTCGATTTACGTGACACCTCCTAGAATTTCCACATTACTTGCTAAGATCCACGTAATAATTTTTGAGTTAACGTGACAGCTTCTATAATAGTGTGACTTCTCTCGAAATTATGCAACAGTTTCTGAGATGCCGTAGCAGCTCGTTTGATCACATGACGCCTCCTTTGATTATGAGATAGCTTTTAGAATCTATAAATCAGCTGCTAAGTTCCATCTAATGGCTTTTAGAATGCCATGATAGCTTCTGTGATTGTGTCATTTCGTCCGGAATTACGAGGTATGTTCAAAAACTTTCACGAATTTTGTGGTTTTTCAAAAATTATTTATTTATTCATGAATATCTATATTGTCCCCTTCAAAGTAATCCCCACCAGATATTATACACTTATGCCAACGTTTTATCCAATACTCGAAGCATTTCAAAAAATCATTTTTTGTGATCCTGCTCAGCTCCTCCTTTGATGCCGTCTTTATCTCCTCAATCGTAGCGTAGGGTCATGCTTTCATAGGTCTCCTCAGTTTTGGGAACAAGAAAAAGTCACATGGGGCCAGATCTCAGGAATACAGTGGCTGCGGCATTGTTAGTGTGTTGTTTTTGGCTAAAAATGGTAAAAGCCAATTTTTGTTCTTCCACAAATCCGAGCGTTTCTGGCGGATTGCTTCGCGTAACTTGCGCATAACTTGCAGGTAATATTCCTTATTGACCATTCTATCCTGTGGCAAAAACTCATAATGCACCAAGCCCGTGCAATCGAAGAAAACTGTAAGCAAAACGTTCACATTCAATCGAACTTGGAGCGCTTTTTTCCGTCTTGGCTCGTGCGGCAGCTTCCATTGGGATGATTGAGCTTTGGTTTCAACGTCATAACCATAAATCCATAATTTGTCACCAGTTATGACTCTGTCGAGCAAATGCTAATGCGATGATGTTTTTGATCAAAAATCGAAGACGAGCCAAAACAAGTACAAGCAAAGCAGCTGTCAAAAATTAACTGAATATTCAAAATGGCCGAACTTATCGGTATAAGTGAAAGACATGAGTACCAACATAACGCCGTAAAAAAACCAAAAATCGAATATACGTAAACCATCGAAATTAAAATCCGCGATAATTTTTGAACAGACCTCGTATGTGGATTAACCCCTTTGATCATATGGCAGCTCCCTATATAATATGATAGCTCTTTTATATGACGTAATAGCTACTGTGATTATGTGACTTGTCTCGGAATTTTTTAATTGCTTCTAGGGGCCCATAATAGCCCCTTGGGTTAAGTGATATCTTTATAGATCAAGTGATAAATACTAAGGTCACATGGTAAATTCACTTTTTAGATACTGAAATACACGTGATTGCTTTTGAGATGATGTGATAGCTCCCTTAATTATGTGATTTCATCCGAAATAATGTGATAACTCCTGGGATCACGTGACTATTCCTAAGATCACGTTACAGCTCCTTAGATCTCATAGCAGTTTTTTGAATCTCGTGGCAACTTCTTGGATCTCATGGAAGCTCCTTGGATCACATGGCACATGCTTAAATTACGTGATAGCTCTTAAGGATGACCTGATAGCATCTGTGATTATGTCACTTATTTTGGAATTATTTAATAGCTTCTGGGGCCACGTGATAGCTCCGATATCTTTGTAGATCACGTGATAGCTACTAGGGTCCCGTGGTAAATTCACTTTTAAGCCACTAAGGTCCACGTGATTGCTTTTGGGATGATATGATAACTCCTGTGATTGTGTGATCTCATTCGGAATTATGTGATAGCTCCTGGGATCACGTGGCAGTTCCTTCGAACACGTGGCAGCTCCTTAGATCACGTGATACTTTCTTAAGATCACCTGATAGCTTCTGTAATTATGTGACTTATCTCGGAATTTTTCAATAGCTTTTGAAGCCGAATGATAACCACTTTGGTTAAGTGATATTTTTTTAGGGTCCCGTGGTAAATCCACTTTTTAGCTCCTAACGTATACGTGATTACTTTTTGGATGACATAATAACTATTGTGATTATGGGATCTCATCCGATATTATGTGATAACCCCTGGGATCAAATAATTGCTCTTTGGATTACGTGAAACTAACTCTAAGAATCTATGTATTAGATACTATTATTCATATAATGGCTTTTGGGATAACATCATAACTCTTTAGGTAATGGGATTTCTCTTGGAATTATGTGACAGCTCTTAGGATTAAGCCATAGTTTCTAGGATATACAAAATAACACTAGAATTACTTGAGAACTTCATGAGTCATAATAGTTTCAGTTGAGATTTAATAACTAAAACAATCATTTACTAATCCCCAAGACAATGCATTGGATAGCAGGTTCCATATGGTAGTTCTAAAAATTACAACAACAAAAAACCACCAAAGTACACACAATAATGTCAGGTATTGCATTTATAACATTTAAATCTGATTTATGGCATTTAACAAAATAATTTCATAACAACAAAATACTAAGTGAAAATTTTATATTTTAAAATTCAGCATATTTTCAAAAACCTCTTAACAAAATAATTGAAACTAATTCCAAATTAATTAATCTATTATTTAGGAAAATACTAATCGCTTGTATATTAGTATCCATTTCAAATTGTCGAAATAACTTCTGGCACATAACTCAATACACAATTACGCGTTTTCTTCTAATAAAATTCATGAATTGAGAAATTTCCAATAATTTCTGCCATACGACAAGTTGGAAGAGTGTAATTTGCTAAAGAAGAAAATTAAGTCGAGGAACAAAAACAAAAGCACATTACGAAGCCCAACGAACAATAGAAGCCAAAGTGTTCATTGAGCGAAAAACTTTGCTTGAAACGGCAACGAACGATAATATTCATCACATCTTGCATAATCTCATTAAATGTTAATTAAAATAGGAACAATACACCGCCGAATCATGTTTATTTCATACTGGCTTCATTGGCATCATTCCATAGTTGCTGGGTACTTTCGTTGCTTACAACCACCTAATTTATCACCTGCTGTCACCTTGTACCATCAACTGATGCCACCACCCACCTGGTATCTATCACTGGTGAATGCCATTCTGCAACCGTTAGAAAAGTTTTTATTCTCGAACTAAACTGGAGCCTTCCTTAGATAGGAAAACTGACTGAATAGCAACAATGATATTGAAAGACGCCCAGGAGTGATTGTGGAGATATTCTGACTACCAATACCTTCTGAAATGATTACCATGCGCTAACGGAAAATTTCAGGTAAATTATTGAGTGATGATGATGACAATACAGATCGATGGTATTGCTGATGACGATGATGTCGATAGGTAAAAACCGATGAATACGAAAATTCTGTTTCGCCAGGAGAGGTTGAATTCACCTTAAAATCTTCTACACCAACTATCGCACATATCAAATGGAGAATGGTTTCTATTTCAGTATTTTAGTTTGGAAAATGTTCAAGTCGAAGTGCCTTTTCAAAAGTAAAAACCAGAAAAAAACCAGGTACTTCGAACGCGAAGAATTCAGCTTAAAGACTCTAAGGAACTCGAACGACAACCATGACTAGAACGACGACCTGGACAAGAGTGTATTAAGGATGAAGATGGTGTTTTGGTTAGGGATGAAAATGTTGGTTATGACAACGGCAAAAGTATTTCTTCCTTCTTTCGTATACGGTCCCCAACCTTAGAGTCCACCCATCGTCCTAGACGATATTAATGCACATTTCCCCGAGATCTTATATGTATCCTAACGCTGCAATGAATTTTCATTGGAACTTATTCAAGTGAATGCATATTCGTTGCGACCCGGATTCAGTTTATACAGCATTTAGAGTGTTCTAGTTTTTCATAGAAATTCTTATCAACCTTAAACCCTCTTCATATTTTCTTTTGAATTCATTTATATCCACTTGTTTATTATTATTCGGTCGTTTTCTCCTTTTTTTTTAGAAAATATTCCTTTCATAAAAATCGATGCATTTAAGCAAAAAAAAAAAAAATATAAGAAAATATATAATGCATAGTTCCGAAAGAGTGGAGAGGAAGTAAAGAAAATATAAAATATTAATTAAAACCATTCTGCTTGTTTTGTTTATTTAAAATAAATTTTCCATTTTACCATTTTTCTTTTAATTTTTACTAAGGAAAAATGGTTTTGTTGGGCGGTTTGAAGGAAAAAGGATACTATTTGATATTGAAATTAAATGAGATGTCATTACAAAGTATAAAAACGATTTGTTTGGTAAAATTCTGGTAAGAGGAAGAGATTAATTGGTTGGAACATTTTAATGTTAGTATTAAGAGTAATTGTTTTTGGGGCCAAATTAATATTGAAATTATCTGGGTTATTTTTTTTTGTGATTTATTAATTAGTAAATTATAAAATAAACTATAAGAAACTTATTTAAAAATAATCATTATTATGATGAATTATTTTGAAATTATTTTAAGGACCATATATACATAAGCCATGCGAAAGAAGATGTTAGGTTTGTTATCATGGTTCATATTTTGCTAAAAGTTTTTACAATCCTTGACATGTTACCAATCACAAAACTATGCCGCAATACCATCTAATGCTATGTTACCTTATCAAAAGATGGCCTCAGATAAGTGCCGCAATACCATTTAGTATTTTGTGGCATTCTAATAAAGTATAGCAGTGCAATTAAAAACTGCCTTATTATAATATCACTAAGGATAAAAACAGCATACAAATAATAAGTTTTTGCCGGAATAGTTTTTAATAATATGCCATTTCATTGAAAGACTTAATTAGAGTAGTAAAGCACTTCAATGATGAGGCTTTGTTGGCACTTTTCTTTTTGGGAAATTTTTTGGCATAATTTTTCGCATAACTTTGGCATAATTTTTGGCGAAATTTTTGCCGTTTGACACAACTTTTGGCATATTTTTTGCATTTATTTTGCATTATTTTCAACATATCTTTTGGCATTATTTTTGGCATAATTTTTGTCATGCATTTTGCCACAATTTTTAGCATGAGGTTCGGTAAAATTTTTGGAATGATTTTGGCATATATTATGGTACAATTTTAGGGAAAATATTTAGCATAATTTTTGTCATATTTTTGTGCATATCTTTCGGCATAATTTTTAGCATGTATGTTGGCACAATTTTTGGCATGAGTTATGGCATATTTTTTGGCAAGATTTTTGGCATATTTTTTAGCATAATTTTTGGCAGAATTGTAAGCATGTATATTAGTACAATTTTTGGCAAAATTGTTAGCATAGTTTTTAGTATATTTTTTTTCATATCATTCGAAATAATTTTCCGCACAATTATTGGTACAGTTTTCATCATGTAGTTTGGCATAATTTTTAGCATATAAATTGGCACAATTTTTGTAAAGAATTATGGCATATTTTCCGGCACAAGTTATGGCATTTTTTTGGCATGAATTTTGGCATAGTTTTTTAACATGATTTTTTTTAAAATCTTTTGGCATGCTTCTTTGCACAATTTTTATCAAAATTTTTAGTATATATTTTGGCATAATTTTTAGTATGATTTTTGCCATAATTTTTCAATACAATTTTAGGCATGATTTTTTACTATGCCATTTTATTGCAAAACTGGTTCAGAAAAATTGAGCACATCAATAATGAAATTTTGCCAGAAAATGCAACTCTATTATAGCACTGACTAAGAGAATTGAAGCCTAGCAACTATAACACTACCCCAATTTTTGGTCTGTTCTATTATTTTTTAAATTTTACATATAGTATAATTAAAATACTTTATATAAAGCCGCTTAATAATATGCTTATTTATTCAATACCACTAAAGAGAAATGCAGCGTAGCCATTCTAAGACTTCTACAACTACACGTAAGCCGTAAGAAATTAATATTATGCATTTTATTATCAGACTAATTCAGAGAAGTAGAGAACAGCAATTATGATACTATACATAAAAGCTGCTAAATATTATATCATTATATTATATGATCACTTAAAGAGGTGTAGCGTAGTAGTTATCAAACTGTGCCATAATACCACTTTATTATAAGAACGCCTAGGAGAAGTACAGCACATTAGTCATAAGACTGTGTGAAACGTATACAAAAATCCAAGTCAATTTATTATAAAGCCGGTTATGTTTTTATAAAATGTTATAGCAATATCTTTTGATGCCGAAATATAATTGAATATTATGACATTTTATTAAAAAAAATCGTTGGAGAGAAGTATAACGTAGAAATTATAAAATTTTCCTCAATGCCACTAAATGATATTCCATTTTATTATAAGTCCAATAAATATAATTACAATGCATCATGTACAAGAGCTGCTATAATGCCGCTTAATAATATGCCATTTTATTAAAAGTCCATTTAACAAAAGCACAATGCAGAAATTAAAAGAGTTTCCGTAATGCCTTATTATAAGACCATTAAATAAAAACATCATCGCAGTGCTGCTTAATGCTCTTTATTAAAAGTCTGCTAATTAGAATAGTGCCATAGAATCTATTAGATATTATCATAATACTTCTTAGTGAAATGCCTTTTTAATATAAGACTTTTAAAAATAAGTTGGGTTCAGCGATAATGCCACTTTACTAAGAAACCGCTTTAAGAAAGTGCCGGGTAATAATTTTACAATATGTACTTGTCATTTAATATTTTGGGTGAATATTATAGTCATTAAGTGAAAAATTTTTTTTACAAAATATAGCCTAATGAAATTTTTTCGAAAAATAAGCCGCCATAGTTCAACATTTATTGTAGGGTTTTTCTACTCACTTATTTTCATTTTTCTCAGAATTAGAACTATTTTTCTGGCATATTACAAATTTAGTAATTATTTATTATAAAGTGGAAATTTAAGAAAAAAATGTAAAAAAATACCATCATTTACGTGCCATAAAGTCAGAATACCGTAAATGAAATTATCTATTTCTCAGTACTGATCTTGCGGGGTTTTTTTCTATTTTAAAGCACAAAACTTTATCTTGAACACAGTCAATAATATCATAGCTCAGTGCAACTATTTGGTTCAATAAAAACAAAAATACCAATAACAAAAAAAAACAGCAACATAATAACTGACGTTGGTAGATACAATTGATGAACGCATTATTGTGCAACTTGGCCAGTTAACAAATTTTTTTCCGAAAAAGATTCACGTTAGACACGAAGATGCGATCACAGGTAATAGTTAGGATTTCTTCGATGTGCTCCGGAATTCCATTCACGGTTGATTGCGTATATTGCACCTCGACAAGTTTTTCTTTCAATTCAACAAAAACACTTTATACGATGTTGTTCAAAGGTAATCGTACATTCTTTATTGTGGAATTTTATGCTGTAATGGATCATTTGCTTTGCAACAGAAATATTTCTTCTTCAGTTTTTATTTTCTTTGTTTTTTTTTTTTTTAAATTATGATTGTTGTAACTTTTACATATAAAAAGGAATTATTTACTAACAATTAAAAGTATATTTGTTAATTTCTTCTTTTAATTATTTAATTAGGAAATTTAAAAAAAAAATTTCCATTTAAAACTAAAAGTAAACAAAAAGTTGAAAAAAATCAAACGACATTAAATTTAACAATTTTTATATTTTCTTATAAATTGCAAAATATTTTCAATTAAAAATTTATTGTTAAAAATATATAAAAACGGTTGAAAAATTATGCCGAAAATTATGTTAATATTAACGAAAATTGTTGCGAAGCTTAAATAATTTTTCCTCACCCAAAAACTAACTTTAAACTATCCTCCATTTTGACGGAAACCACGATCTTTGAAAACAAATTAATTTTTGTATAATATTCAACTTAATGGCCAAAACCAATTTTAGAATTTTTCCAAAATTTTAAAAATGATTCTGGCCATTAATCGGCATCATAAAATTTCTTCCAGCAAGAACCATTTTTTAAAATGTTCCAAAATTGCGAAGCTCAAATAATTTTTTCTTACCCAAAATCTAACCTTAAATTGTCCTTCTTTTTTGAGGAAAGCTCGATTTTTTAAAACAAATTAATTTTTGTATAATATTTAACTTTGCAGGAATTTTATGATGCCAACTAATGGCAAGAACAATTTTTAGAATTTTTCCAAAATTTTAAAAATAGTTCTGGCTATTAATCGGCATCATAAAATTTCTTCCGGCAAGAACCATTTTTTAAAATTGTCAAAAATTGCGAAGCTTAAATAATTTTTTCTCAACCAAAAACTAACCTTAAATTACCCTTCCTTTTTGAAGAAACCTCGATTTTTTAAAACAAATTAATTGTTGTATAATATTTAACTTTGCAGAAATTTTATGATGCCAACTAATGGCAAGAACAAATTTAAGAATTTTTCCAAAATTTTAAAAATAGTTCTGGCTATTAATCGGCATCATAAAATTTCTTCCGGCAAGAACCATTTTTTAAAATTGTCAAAAATTGCGAAGCTTAAATAATTTTTTCTCAACCAAAAACTAACCTTAAATTACCCTTCCTTTTTGAAGAAACCTCGATTTTTTAAAACAAATTAATTGTTGTATAATATTTAACTTTGCAGAAATTTTATGATGCCAACTAATGGCAAGAACAAATTTTAGAATTTTTCCAAAATTTTAAAAATCGTTCTGGCCATTAATCGGCATCATAAAATTTTTTCCGGCAAGAACCATTTTTTTAAAATTTTTCAAAATTGCGAAGATTAAATAATTTTTTCTCAACCAAAAACTAACCTTAAATTATCCTTCTTTTTTGAGGAAAGCTCGATTTTTTAAAACAAATTAATTGTTGTATAATATTTAACTTTGCAGAAATTTTATGATGCCAACTAATGGCAAGAACAAATTTTAGAATTTTTCCAAAATTTTAAAAATAGTTCTGGCTATTAATCGGCATCATAAAATTTCTTCCGGCAAGAACCATTTTTTAAAATTGTCAAAAATTGCGAAGCTTAAATAATTTTTTCTCAACCAAAAACTAACCTTAAATTACCCTTCCTTTTTGAAGAAACCTCGATTTTTTAAAACAAATTAATTGTTGTATAATATTTAACTTTGCAGAAATTTTATGATGCCAACTAATGGCAAGAACAAATTTTAGAATTTTTCCAAAATTTTAAAAATCGTTCTGGCCATTAATCGGCATCATAAAATTTTTTCCGGCAAGAACCATTTTTTTAAAATTTTTCAAAATTGCGAAGATTAAATAATTTTTTCTCAACCAAAAACTAACCTTAAATTATCCTTCTTTTTTGAGGAAAGCTCGATTTTTTAAAACAAATTAATGTTTGTATAATATTTAACTTTGCAGAAATTTTATGATGCCAACTAATGGCAAGAACAAATTTTAGAATTTTTCCAAAATTTTAAAAATGGTTCTGGCCATTAATCGGCATCATGAAATTTCTTCCAGCAAGAACCATTTTTAAAATTTTCCAAAATTGCGAAGATTAAATAATTTTTTTTCACCCAAAAACTAACCTTAAATTAACCTCCATTTTGAAGGAAACCTCGATCTTTAAAAACAAATTCATTTTTGTATAATATTTAACTTTGCAGAAATTTTATGATGCCAACTAATGGCAAGAACAAATTTTAGAATTTTTCAAAAATTTTAAAAATGGTTCTGGCCATTAATCGGCATCATCAAACCATTTTTTTAAATTTTCCAAAATTTTATGATCATTTTTATTTACGTGTATAAAAAAATTAAAAGTATAGCAAATTATATAAAAAATAAAAAAATTGCATATCCAAAGCCACCTATTTTCACGTCTAAAAAAAGAACTTTTCGTTATCATTAAAAATAAATATAATTTAAAATATTACAAAAATTATTGACAATAATTCAAAAAGAAACTTTACTTACAATATCCTTTGAGAGTGGCTCCAATGAAAGTCCTTCAAATTTTTGTACAGCACCTGCTAGTGGGCTGTTAGGTGTCGACCCGTTACGGGTTTGCGTTAGTGGCACTGTGATATTATCGTTCATGATGTCATCAACTCAAAGGACTAGAATATCATTTGGATATGAAGTAAATATTTTATCTGGAAACACAAAAATACAAAATCAAATTAAAAAATTGGTTATTATAGATATTTTAAAAATGAAAACAAAAAATCAACAAAATTTAATTGGCCGAGAAATTAAAATGAAAAATTTTTGAGAATTATTCGTTCTTTTAAATTTAAAAAAAAAATCTTTTATAAAAACTTGATCAACCAAAAAAAATTGATAGTACTCGTAAATTAAAAATATTAGAGCTCGTAGCATTGAAGTAATGTTCCTGATTATTTTATGGCACAATATTGCCATTAAATATATGAAAAGGGTAAAACTTTACTTTTATTAACAATTTCCTGTGCCAGTACTATTTTCTATTTTGATATTATTTCAAAAACTCTTTAAATGAGAAAAATCCAAATACGAAAAATGACTTTTCATGCCAATTAAGAATTTTCTTTTTATATACTAATAGAAAAAATTAAGACTATCGTTAAAAATGTGAAAGTTTTAAAATTATTATTTCTAAACTTTTTATAGTAAGAAATTTAATTGAATGCCATTTTATTGCACGTACTCACATTTCTCAGATAATAGCATGTATCAAAAAAAATATATCACATAAAATTCTAAATGAAAATGAATATTATATGAGGACAGAAGTACAAGTACCACAAAAGAATATAATAACGTGAGAATCATGAATATTTCCATGAAAGAAAAATGGGCAGTTGGGTGGAATATGGCAAAATTAGGAAGAGACAGGTACGATTCTAGGCTGGCTTTTTCAATGTAATGGCATAAGCTATAATTAGCGCTTAATTCATCCCCTAGTATATAGTTCACTTGGAATAAATTACAATCTCATGGCATGTTTGAACACTCGACCGAAACTTTGCTGAAAGTTAAGCATTTCGTATTCTTTAAACTTTCATAATGAAATGAATTTACGTTTAAAATGTCGAAAACTTTGTCTGGCATAACTTAATTTATGCAGTGAATTTGTTTCAATAAAATTCTTTTCGACCCTCGCTCCGAATTCCATTCATATCCATATCCATACTATACGCTCTATACACTTGCCATAACTCCACTCATATTCACTGTTATCCTTGCCACAAGTGAATATCCTTGGCTATACTGTACAAGAAGATAACTCGTCCCAGATGTGTTTATCAACAATTCCATTCTGTTCACCTACTTAGTTCTTTCGGTAATAAATATTCATTGTTCTGTTTTGGGGTGTTCGGAGCTTTTCGAGCTATTTTATTGTATCCTATTTTACTGTTATTGTAGCCTTATTTGAATTTTCCCAAAATGAAGAGAAAAACTATATAGAAATTGAACACCAAAAGGATGATACTGTTGCATATTGTCTCCGAATTTTTGTGTATCACTTGCACAAGGACATATTGTCATGACTTTCGATAGAGTATTTTCAAGTATTTCGAAACTAAAATTTCAACTTGTTTTCATAGCAAAATTAATCTTCCATTCTAAACAGAGTAACGAGTATATTCGGTAAGCAAAACTGAACGCACCATATTTTTAAAAATAATGTTCAAACATAAGTTTTGGTTGGTTTTTTTTTCGTTTTTTTTTTCTTAAATATTGTGCATTTTATTTGCCATTGGAAACTGCATGAAATGCTACACTTTTTTTGTAAAAAATATCGTTTGAGACATTTTCAAATTATTATTTATAAAATATCTCGTCAAAAAATTTGAAGAAAATCAACTCATTTGAAGGCTTTGTCTTTCTTGCTCCAAAATTTGTTATATAAAAAGGAAGGGAAGATACATAAATTTGGAAATTACAGACGCGAAATTCAGTAGAAGTGCGGTTAGTTACGACCAAACTCAAAGAACACTTTACTTTGCCTTGGTATACTTGATGCTAGTAGCTTTATGCGCACATTGGAGGGAGGGGGGTGGCGGTACTTTAGATTGGCAAGGAGGTAGTCTCATATCGAACATAACCAAAAGACAATGACATCTATATATAGGGTTTTCCCATAAGAGTGATATGATTTCTAAGTGACGTTTCGGCCATTTTTAATATGTCATAATCTGTTTTTTTTTTATTGCATTAAGTAATGTCTACAATTTTATAATGGAGAGATATATGTAAAAACAACATTTACAAATTATTCAATTTTATTATCAAAATAATCGTTCTCCAATTGCAACTTTTCGTGCGCTTTTGCCATTTTATGGTCGTAATAATCGTCCAACTGTGCTCGCTATTCAAGCATTGGGACTGTCTCAAACCACAACCAGGAGGATTTTGGGAAAAAATTTGGGCTTGTATCCATATAAAATTGTTATCACTCAAGAACTGAAGCCATTGGACCACCGTAAACGTTGTGAATTTGCTGATTTTTTAAGAAAATCATTTTCTCCGATGAGGATTACTTTCATCGGTAAATAACAAAAATTATTATTCATGAACACCCATTACATTCACTTAAATCCACAAATCATTCATGAACACCCATTACATTCACCTAAATTGACAGTTTGGTGTGGTTTTTGGTCTGGTGGAATCATCCAATGAAGCTGGTAACACCGTTACTGTCAATGGAGAGCGGTATAGATCGATGATAACCAACTTTTTATGGCCGAAATTAGAAGAAGTTGATCTTGACAATATTTGGTTCCAACAAGACGGTACTACGTGCCACACAGCGCGTGCAACAACCGAATTATTAAGAGAAAAGTTTGGAGATTCGATAATTTCAAGAAATTGTGACATTGAATGGCCTCCAAAAAGTTGTGATTTAACACCATTAGACTATTTCTTGTGGGGTTATTTGAAGTCATCGGTCTTTAGCAATAAACCAGACTCTCTTCAAGCTTTAGAAGTCAATATTGAACGTGCTATTCATGACATATGACTTGATTTAGTGAAAAAAGTGCTCGAAAATTGGTTTTATGGAATTCGTTCCTGCAAAAGAAGTCGTGAAAGCCATTTGAATGACGTTTTATTCAGAACTTAATTGTATCGATTGTACTTTACATTAAATAAAAAACATTTGAATTTCCTTAATAACTAGTGTATTTTTTTTTGTTGAAAAGAAATCATATCACTCTTATTCGAAAACCCTTTATTAAAAGGTGTTAAATTGTTTATTTAAAAAAAAATGTAGAAAAATAATTAAGAAATTTCTTTAAAAAAAAAAAACGCCGAGTATCAAATTAGGAAATGGAGATTAAATTTAAAATGTTTAATTAATTTTTAAATTTTTTTAAAAAGGAGATAAAAGTTTTAAAATTTTGAATAATAAAAAAAAAAGCTATAAAAACGATGGAGCTGACCGATGACTGAGATGGCAGAGAAAACTACAGCTACCATAAGAAGATAAAGAAAATAAGACCTAAATTTTAATTATGCTGCCATCTATTAGTAACTAGAAAATATATAAAAAATTTTGAAATTTCATTGCCCATTTAATTAGCTAAATATATTTGAATAAAGTTATTTTATTTATTTATTTTTTTTTGGAAATTATTGAGTTGTGGTTTTATGTGTGGGTAAAATGACATTTATTTATTTAATATCATTTAATAGAAAATGAAAAAAATATAATGGCAATTATTAAGAATTGGTTAAAATTTACAGTACCAAATATTTTTCAAAAAAGAGCGCAATAATTTTCAAATGTAAAAAATCTTTTGACCTTTATTGATTCCTATTGAACTGAATTCTTATACTTTGGATAAAATCTACTCTTATGTATTTAATAAGAAAAAGAACATCTCAAAAATAAAGGCATAAAAATAACAATTTCATTGAGTGACGAAATAATAGCTAGCCAAGGTGTTTAAGTATAATCAATGCGCCATCTATTGGCGACTAGAAGAAGCTCATAAAAATTAACAATAAAAAAACCAAAAAATATATTTTTTTGTTACTGTTCTTGTTAACAACTTACTATTTATTTGATAAATAAAGAAAATAATTTATTGCCGTTTTTTAAGAATTAAATTAAAATTTAAGTTATTAAATACTTTCCAAACAAAAAAACCTTGAACTTTACTGATCCTAATTGAACTGAAATCTTTCATTTTATTTAAGACACATTGAATTAAAATAATTACAAGTAAAATATAATGAAAATAAAGTACAATAGCATTAATCAGGTAGCCAAAATATCAAAGTATAAATATTGAAAAAATACAACGCCATCTATTAGCACCAAAAAGTAATTCGTAAAAATTTTAATTTTAAATTCCCCAATTTGAGCTAAGAAATATTTTTAAAAATTGTGGTTTTATCTACTTTTGAAGAAATTATGAAGTGCTTTTCTAGTTTATATCAAATGTTTACATTTATTTTATATTATTAATGTATAAAAAAAATAATTTAATGCCACTTTTCATACTTAATTTAATGGTTCCGTTTTTTTTTTGCAACCCAATTCATCCAATATTTTTCAAAACAAAATATTGTAAAAATTTTGAAATAAAAATTATCTAAAATTTACTGATTCTAATTGGACTAAAGGATTTTATTTTCTCTAAAATATACATAATCAAATTAAAATGTATAAAAAAAATAGCTAACCAAGGTGATTAAGTATAAACTGTGGAACAAAAAAAAACAGCGCCATCTATTGGTAACTAGAAAGAATTTATAAAATTTGATAAAAAAGTATAGTTTTATATATTTTTGTACAATTTTTTTTTGAAGTGCTGTACTTGTTAACAACTTTCTATTTATTTGAAATTATTTTCTAAAAAAAATAATGTAATTCCATAAAACCCTCAATTTTAATAATTCAAACTGAACTGAATTCTTTCATTTTCTTTAAAAAAATACTTTGTTAATTATAATAACACTAATCAGGTAGCCAAAGTATTAAAGTATAAATAGTGAACAAAAATACAGCCTCATAAAATTGAAAAAAAATCTTGAAATAAAAAAAAATAAAATTTACTGATCCTAATTTAAGACTACTTATATTTAAACTTTTATTTTCTCTGAAATATACTTACTCAAAATAAATATAAGCCAAAAATATTAAAAAGTAGCACTTAGCAGATAGTTTAAATTTAAGAAGTACACAAAATACAGCGCCATCTATTGGCGACTAGAAGAAATTTGTAAAAGTTTGAAATTATGCTCTTACAATTAGCGTACAATATTTTTGTAATGAGGTAAAAAATGTGTTTTTATTAAAAATTTCGTAATAAATAAAGTATTTTTATTTTTTTTAAACTAAACTACGCAAAAAAAAAAAAAATTCAATATAAAAAACTATACAAAATTGATTTTTCTTGTAAATAAATACAATAATTAACCATAGAAAAAATTGGAAATTACTTGAAAATGTTCTTCTAAAATTATTTAAATTACTATGGTAAATTTTTGTACCGAAAATGATATGCCACTAAATGAGATAATGCGTTTCTATTCAGTAAATCTTTTCGATATGCTATTTGATATAGTAAATTTTGTATGTTGAATGGAAGGGTATAAGAGGGTGATAATACCAAAGAGTAAAAGGCATCGCCGAGTAACGCGATGTAAATACGAAAAGTAGTAAACCAACCAACTAAAATGCTTTTCATACTTCGCAGAATGCCTTCATCTACCCCCAGCATCTTGAAAATTCTATAAACTACCATTCAGATACTAATATTTAATTGCCTGTGAAATTGTAATTTTATTACACGTTCAAAAGCTTTAATCGCAACATTTCCATAAATCCCTACACTCTCGGTGGTTGGCTTGACGCCTCCGTTGCCGCATTCAGAACGACTTGCTGAGTACATATATGGGTGAGAATAGTTATTATTGCCTATTCGTTTCCACATTATTAGATTGAATTACATACTCTGTATTCCGGAAGCTGAACATGGAACTTGAAGCAAATGAATAGGCCTAAGTAGTTTTACCAACTCCGCATTTTAACTGGTGTCTCTCGCCCTCTACTGGTGTACGGAGGCTCTTTTCCAGCCATCTCCTAATAACCATAAGCTAGTTACTCTTTTGGAAATGTTATGTTATATTATGTTATACCATATAGGCAAATATTCACAACTAATGGTAACCCACATCCTGTTAGCAATTTTCCGTACTCATAGTTCACGTTCCAATGTTACCGCAAGCATACAATAACCGACAGCTGCTAATAGTAACAACCCCAACCGGCACTATTGGTGCTCTTCCGCACTTCCACTTTGCCACTTTTATCATCAGATTTTGTGATTCGATTTGTTTCGATATGTAAGCAGCATAAAAGCATTTTCTCAGAATAGTAAAATGACTTTGGATTATGGAAAATCGAATATTCTAAACGCTTTTGATCCTAGCAAAAGGATACATCCCTTTATGGTTTTGCATCTTTCACAATCGTTGATGTTATTACCAATGGCCCGGCCCGTCTAGCTATAATGGCTGTTTGTGAATGAATGAATGAATGAATGAATGAATATCAAGAGGAAGATGCCAAATTGACTTCGGATAAATGGAAGAAAAATGAATCGTGCGAAAGGAATATTGATTAAGTAAGTGGCTGAGAATGCCTACGATTAGAGATCGTATCGTATCGTTACAAAACTCAACGCCATCTTCCCCAATCCATTTAGACTAATCTCCATGAAACTTGTTAGTATCATTTTCGTATTGGCTGGAACTGAGAACAAAATCGAAATTGAGTTTTAGAATCAGTAATAAAACTACTGTGCTCCTCATACCCCAGTATAGTTTGTTCATATCATGAAATGGGGGTCTGTGGGGAAAATTTAAAGCGTGATAACGACAAATGGGAAACGGAATTTGTTAAAAGCCCAACTCGCAATTCAGTTACAATTTCATAACGAACAGTAAGGTGCTCTCAACCAGGAGTTTACCTCTATTTGAGAATAACACTACTATACCCCTCATGCCTCTTCCCCAGGCAATTCAATCCTTCCCTAAAACGATTTTCAGTAACAAAATCAAAACATTTATTTACTTTCTGTGTTGATGTATTATTTCTGCTGCTGCTGTTACTTTTGCTCCTGTTACTTCTGCTCCTGTTTCTATTTCTACTGCTTGTTGATATATGAATTTATATTGATGGAAAAGCATCGGTGCCGTTTGGACCGGGGCATGGGAATGATTCGAATGTCGACATCGTAAATTGGGGATGAAAACATATCGACTGCGAAAATATGGAAAGTGGATATAAATGTTGTAAATATATTTTCATTATGTTGCTCGTTTGGCAAATCATGCTCTGAATACAATAGCACTAATTCTAAGAATGATGCGTTATTGAAATACAACGCGTCGATGCCGGGTGTTGTGGGGAGGAGGGGTTGTGATTGCAAACATTGAAAAAGAAATAAGAATTTTGGCCAGAGTATATATGTTTGGGTGTACTTTGGTAATGCACGATAATATATTATGTTTTATGGTTTATAGGAAATTTTAAATGTTTAATTAAACGTTAACATCCGGTATGGGATTTTTTTAATTTTATTTAAACAGGGTAAAAGGCCACTAATTGGTTTGATAGTAGAGAAGTTTTTTATGATTCTATTATATCATATCATCGTAATATGCTTTGGAAAAATTATATTTTATAGGAAAATCTTCAATTATTTACATTTAAGGGAATAATTTTTTTAGGCAGAAAATTTCCAATCAATTTCTTTTTTTCGTATGCGAAAAAAATTGATTTAATTTTTTTTTGAGGATTCTTTTTTTCGAAGCTTTTAAAAAAAACATTTGACTTAAAAGATTATTGTTTTTGCTTTACTTAACCAATTAACTGTTAGGAAAAATATTATTAAATTTTTAACAAGAAACCATTTAAATTTATTTCTTTTTTGAAATATTTTGTTACTTTAATTTTGATATTATTAACAGACAAACAAATCAGTTTCTATTCCGGACCTTTTTTTTAAAAAAAAAGAAGACAATAGTAATAATTCCGCATGGATGAAAATCCATCAAAATATATTTGTGAAAAGCTTGAATATTGCTATTATGCACAAAATTTAAAATTATTGTAATACAGTTTATTAGAGAAAAAAGAAAAAAATCTCGTAGCCACCATGAGACATCTGGAAAAATTTGTTCTTTTGGGTTGACTTTTAATGATTTTTTTGCACATGTCGAGCTATAATTTAGCCAGTAAATTGAGAAATTTCAATTTTAAAGTTTGACTTTATTGCACAAAAAGATCTCAAAATGCAAAATTTCAAAATTAAATTTTGTTAATTGCCAACCAAGATTATGCCATTTAACTTAGTCTAACGGCATTATATGGCACGATTTTCGATGTTAAAACCGCATATGATCTAGGTTAAAATTTTTAAATTCAAGTCAAAAAAAAAGTCAGTTGTCATATGGCCATTGCAATCACAAATTGATAGTAATGGTCTCTCGAAAATATATGAGCTAATAACACCTTCAGATCAAAATACACACTAAAAAATCACTTGTCGCATATTAAAAGGCTTCATTATAGTCGCTTGTGGTTTTTGAGAGCCTCATGTATCGCAAGTTTTCTGATTAACATATCCACGTAGCGATAGATAATCCTCAACAGGTGAACAAAAAATTTTTTCCTAAAGCTGAACATCCAAAAACTGTTTTCAACTAATTATTTCCTTTAGTGGCATGTGTGTTTGATAGCTGTCACAAAACGGGGCTGTGTTTACCTACGCACAAAATGAAAGCCCATAAATTATACCTAAAAAAAATAGATTTTCTACAATAAACTAGTAAAAAAAATCATAATCGCCATAGTTCATATTTTCTGGCATCAACAGCCTAATAACCTTCAAGTATACCTGAATTAATTTAAAATAGAAAATTGACAATAAAAGACAGACCATGCCAGTTAATAGAATTTTTTTTGAGCTTTGAAAAAACCAAATTTGAGAAGATTATTTTTGCTATTTATGTATTTTAATTATGGACACATTTTTGTCGCATATCTAATGGCTTTATTATATGTGTAGTCACTTGTGACTCTTCGATAGATATGTCAATCAGTAAAATATGTTAATTTTACTGATTGACATATCTATCGAACGAAAACTAGATTTCGTCATGTAGAGAAAATTTTGTTCGAAAACGGAACAGCCAAAAACTATTTTTAACTTCTTATTACCTTTAGTGGCATGTGTGTTTGACAGCTGTCATATAGCAGGTGTATATTAACCTAAGCACAAAATGAATAGTCTACAAATTATAATTGAAAAAAATAGATTTTTTACTATAGACTAGAAAAAATATTAATCGCCATAGTTCATATTTTCTGGCATCAACAACCTCATAACCTTCAAGTATACCTAAATTCATTTAAATAGAAAATTGACAATAAAAGACAGACCATGCCAGTTCATAGAATTTTTTTCGAGCTTTGAAAAAACCCAATTTGAGAAGATTATTTTTGCTATTTATGTATTTTAATTATGGAAACATTTTTGTCGCATATCTAATGGCTTTATTATATGTGTAGTCACTTGTGGTTTTTGAGAGCCCCATATATGTTAATTTTAATTGCTGACGTATCCACCTAGTCTCATAATTTGGAAAAAAAAATTTTCAAAAGCTGAGCATCCAAAACTATTTTCAACTAATTATTACCTTTAGTGGCATGAGTGTTTGATAGCTGTCACAAAAGAGGATTGTATTTACCTAAGCACCAAATGGACAGTCCAAAAATTATAGTTGAACAGAATATATTTTCTACAATAAACTAGGGAGAAAAAATAGCATTCGCCATATTTTATATTTTCTGGCATCAACAACCTAATAACCTTCAAGTATACCTGAATTAATTTAAAATAGAAAATTCACAATTAAAAACAGAACTTTCCATTGGATAGAATTTTCTTCGAGCTTGGAAAAAACCAAATTTGTTTAGATTATTTTTGCTTTTTATGTATTTTAATTATGGACGTATTTTTGCCGCATATTTAATAGCTTTATTATAGTTACTTGTGGGTTTTGAGTGCCTCATATATGGTAATTTTACTTATTGACATATCTATCTAACGATAACTAGATCTCGTCATGTAGAGAAAATTTTGTTCAAAAACGGAACAGCCAAAAACTATTTTTAACTTCTTATTACCTTTAGTGGCATGTTTGTTTGACAGCTGTCACAGGTGTATATTTACCTAAGCACGAAATGATTAGTCTACAAATTATAATTGAAAAAAATAGATTTTTTTTTTAACTATAGACTAGAAAAAATATTAATCGCTATAGTTTATATTTTCTGGCATCAATAACCTAATAGCCGTCAAGCATACCTGAATTAATTTAATTAATTAGAAAATTGACATTGCCAGAACATGCCAACTAATAGAATTTCCGTCGAGCTTTAAGAAAAAAAAAAAAACAAATTTGAGAAGATGTTTTTTTCAATTTTATTATAGACAAATTTTCCTTTGAAATAAGTGAAAAAATTCAGGTAAAAATTAACATTGCATATGCTCAGAATTGAGCAAAACTATTTTTGTGTCATTTTTTTAAACTAATTATAATACGTATAAAATGCTCCTTAACCAGAGTTTTAATGAAATTATGGACAAATAACATAAACAAAACCAACTATAAATAAAAAATAGTTAATTTCATAATTAATATAACAAACTAACCCCCTCCTCTGCCCTCCCCCCCCCCTCTTATCCTTAAATACTACGAATATTTTCTTATCAATAAGATAAGATCTGAACATAAACTCAAATAGCAAAAAAACCGGAAATCATAGTCTAACACCTTTTCTTAACGATGTAGAACTGATATTATCACAAGAATATATTCAACAATTTTCATTTTTTTTCCTTTTTTGCTTATAACTCACCACCAAATTCAAAAAGTGAAGAAAGCCGGTATTTTGAGCAAATGCTTGTTTATAAACGCGACAATATATCGTGTGCGGTTATCTAATCTGTGTCAGTGTAAAAAAATCTCCCCCGCCATAACATATAGCAACTAATTAACCGACAAGAATCCTTCTACTTTGGGTTAATAAATCTTGATATAATCAGGACAAGAGATTATTATGCACAATGCCGGCATCTATTTGAAACCTTAGCCCATACTTGGTTTGAGCAGAGAAATAAACCAAATTCTCACCATTAAAAACCAACCAAATCTGAAGTCAGAAGCATCAAAGTGAAACCATATCTAATGGCATCGGACGTGACTATTAAGGACAAGGTGTAGAAATAGCATAGCAGTAGTAGAGGAGCCGAGAAAGGAGGATACAAAATATAACCGAATCATAACAATGTGGAGCAAAGTGGAACATTTTCAAAAGGCCACTTTGATCTGAGCATAAAACTATAAAATAATCATAAACATAAATACCGATATAGGGGCAGACAATTGCACATAAATATCATGCAGAGGCCCATAACAGTAAAAACATATTTCACCCACCCGTCGACGTACGAAAACGCTAGCCAGTGAAGCTAGCGCCTCCCGATGGGACTATTTGTTCTACCAAAAAAGGACACAGAGACAGTTTGAATACGATAAGCTAGCTGGCATGCTGACAGGCAGACAACAAGCAGGCTGGCTGGTATAGGCAGGTTATACAGGCACGGTTCGAGGCACAATCTTTCTATATAGTATGAAGAGTATTATCGCAAGGTTGGGCTGAAGTGGTACAAGAAAGGACATCATCAGCCATGGTGAACGGGTGATGTCGTATATGAAAAATGCCCTTGTGTACATACGAGTAAATGTAGTTCAGCGTCCTTATTTAAAGACTCATTCTCCTTTTTGGCTTCGTTTCCCCTTTGGCCTCGTGCCACCAACGTATGCTCTTACATCCGAGCATATGATGGATGAATGAACGTGTATTTATGCTTCGAATATTACACAGTTGGCCACAATAGAAAAGCTACCCTGACGTTTTCTCTTCTACATTATAGGCCTATATTTTTATACACACATACACTCAGCTTCCTCTTGAAGAAACAGCATGCGATGCTCACAAACAAAGAAGATCTAGTCTGCCATTTAAGTCAGCAACAAGCCTCTGAATACATTTTATACTTATCGAAATAACCCATTTTCTGAGTGGCCATTGCCATTTACCAACCCTTACAACACATCATCTATACGATCTACAATTTTTTATAGTATTTGGTGTCCTCGTTCGACTCTATATGTGCGATTATTACCATTTAGCATTATTAGGCATTTTCGGTTCCAATATCCTACTGAGCATCCATAATAGAGATTTTCGTTCTATTCTTTTTTGATTATTATCATTTTTTTTCCCTTCCTTTCACCCAAAACATCTGCTCACATTGGAAATTTTCTTTTACCGATTAATCCGGCCTTTCCGTTTCTGCCATCAAGCTTTTCGTACTCGTTCGAATAAAAAAAATGTACCAAGACGACCAAGGGCGAAGCCTATTTGGGGGATTGTCAAGCCTATTTCTATTTTGGTCTCATTTGCCACTTTATCATTTTCAAACTTAACATTTTTTTTCTTTGCCAAAACAGAATATCGAATGTATAAGAAAAAAATAAAATCGCCTCGCTTCCATTCCATTCCGACATATTTTTTGTTTTTTTTTTTTTGGTCCTCATTTCCATTTCATCATTGCGCTAAAATGGATGTTTTTCCTTATGAATTTGTGGAATATTCTTCAACTCAACCACACTCTCCAATTATGAACTTTATTTATTTATTTTTTTCTTTTTGGGGGAAGTTTTCTTCCATTTGCTGCTCACTCTTCCACCTCCCCCAAAAGGATCCCATTTAGCAAAACACTTCCTTTAATACTGACTTTTATGTTTTCTGCTTTCCCAATTTTTATTTCTGCTCTTTGTATTTATCACTGTTCCCCCCAGCCTGTTTTTATTATTCTTATCAGAATACAAGGAAACACAATCAGAGACCAATCCCCCCCCCCCATCTCCTTTTTTATTTTATTTATTTACTATTTTATTTTTCTCACTGTTTTTTTCTGACTACTTATGAGTATTTCAGTCACCCCCAGAGACGGAACGTGATAATTTTGTTGTTAGGAAAAATTACATCCATTATTGTTATTATTTTATATATTTTGAGGGATAATAGAGTGTATGTTGAGGAAATGAAATGAATAAAAACGATGAAACTAAAATAATCTAGTTAATAAAAATAAATAAATTGCTCTTGTAGACTTTGAAAGTTTACATATTAGGTTGTCGGTTTTATATGATGTGAAAAAATTAAACATTTACAATTTTTGTTTGCCTGCTTTATTATTTTTATTTTTATTTTTTTAAATAATATTTTCATATTTATTTTATGGTGGAAATATAAAAAAAAAAAAAAAATTTCTGGGGTGGTGCGGGGGGATTGCTCAGGGAGACGTTATTGTACAATTTTTTACATAACACAAATATGCATTTATACACATAGACATGAGACACAGTCGCTCCTATGGAGCATATAGCGGCACTAGAGACTCTGTGAACTTTCTCCATCTGCTTCTGGCTTGGGCTAGCCTTTTCACTTCCGACCATGACTTGCCAATTTGTTGGTGATCGCGCTCGACTGATCTTCTCCAAGTGGTCCTTGGTCGTCCTCTGCTGCGATTGCCCTGTGGGTCCCAATCTAGTGCCATCCTTTCTATATCCGTAGGTGGTTTTTGCAAGGTGTGGCCTATCCAACTCAATTTCCTGCGTTTGATGTCAGCTAGCAGGGGTATTTGCTTCGTGAGAAGAAGCAGCTCATCGTTCGTTATCCAGTTCGGCCAGAAGATCTTGCTTATATGCCTCAAACATACTTTCCATGTTTCGCGGCCATACAGCAGGACTAGCTTGACGTTTGAACTGAATATTCGAAGTTTGAGTGCTATGGAGAGGTGGTTGGAACGCCACACATTTCCAAGTGAGGTGTACGCTTGTCACGCCTTGTTGATGCGCGTTTGGATGTCTGTTTCAGTTCCACCATCCTTGCTGAGCATGCTGCCAAGGTAACAGAACTTTTCGACATCTTCAACTTGGGTACCGTGTAGCATCAAGGGCCTCTCGCAGGTGGCGCCGATACGCATCAATTTGGTCTTCTTGATGTTGATTCTCATCCCCACTTCTTCGGCGTTGGAGGCCAGAGCATTCACTTTCTCCTGAATGCCGTTGAAGGTGTGGAGCAAGAGGCATATGTCGTCGGCGTAGTCCAGGTCGTGGAGCTTCTCACGCAGTGTCCACTGGATACCGTTGCTGGCTGTGTTGTTAGTGAGTTGAAGGACTAAGTCTAGGGCGATTATAAAGAGGATGGGCGAGATTACGCAACCCTGCCTGACTCCTCTCGAGATGTTGAATGGATCGCAGTTTCGTCCTTTGAAGCGCACTCTACACGGGGCCTCACGGTATAGTTTTCGGATGAGATCGATGATGGCCTGTAGTGGCGGGTCAAACTTCAGAACCTCTGGGGCCAGGTTAACAGGTCCGGTCGCTTTGCTGTTCTTAAACTTGTTGACTGCTGTTGTGATCTGCATAATCGTGGATGGATCTTCGTGGATTTCTGCGCATCACTGGAGGAGGAGGATGGAATTCTGGAGCTACTGGAAAGGATTCTGAGAAGATCATCATCAACAACGGTGTTGTTGTGATGGATCTTCGTGGATTTCTGCGCATCACTGGAGGAGGAGGCTGGAATTCTGAAGCTACTGGAAGGGTGCCACACTCATTCTTTGTCCTTAAGTGGTGGCAGTGAGGGTGCCACACTCATTTATTTGATTACTCATTATTTTAAATTCTAAAAAATTATAAACCAAACCAAACAATTATTTTTGAAGTTGTTTATGAAAAATCATATATTAAAGGAAAAAAAAAATTGTATAAGACAGGACCGAGAAGACTGCCTTGTGGAACACCAGCTTTGATAGGTGATGCTACCAACCTTTTAAGTATTTAGTGCTATAATTTTGTAGATATCTACAACTACATCATAGAAACAAGCAGATTTTTATAAAAGTATTAATTATTTCGAAGGATTTTGGAAAGTATTTTGAGAAAATTGAGAAAACGCAGGTCTCGTAAAGCTTAAGTCATTGATGGGTGTTTTTACAAAAGCCAATATAGACTTACGGACTGGAACTAAACGTTAGTGGGTATAAATAGCTCTTTTACAAGGATATAAGTATTGTTGGAGACTTTAAGAACTTGGTAGAGCCATACAGTTCTAGTCCGTAAGTTCATGTTGGCTTTAGTAGGGCATTGTTTAAAATTACTTTGCTGTTTGTACGAAGCTGAGAACGTTTGTCTACAAATCTAGGCAACCGTTTGTTTACAAATCTGCTGTTCTGTGAAAGAACGTTTGTCTACAAATCTGCTGTTTGTCTATCGTAGGTCCTGAACTATACTGCAATTACGATATAGGGGAGTAAGTGGTTTATGGCTGAGGGTTATAATAATAATAATAATATAAAGAGGGTAGCAAGAGGCACTCTCAAAACCACTTCCACCTATAAGGGGTTTGGCAGATAATAATATTAGTAAAGCTTTTAGTGAACCCCAATATCATATTGAGTGGGAGCCGGAAAATCTTGTAGGGATCAGAAAATCCCAAATCCTAAGATTCCAAAGTCTCTGACATTGCAATCGCAGAGTAGGTGCTCCGACGTTTCATCCTCTTGAGAGCAAAAACGACAGATTTGCCCATCTTATTAAAATGATATCTTCGCAGACAAAGGCCAGTGTGAGTAGCCTTAGGTCTAGTTTGTAGGATTTAATAACCTCTGCCGCTTTTTTTTTAGAAAAAAACGATGCTTTTTTAGAGTGATTAATCTTAAAATTAAGTTATGTCAATTGGCATCCAGATTCATGCCCGGAAAATTATCCCAGTATAAGCTTTTAATCCTGCATTCTCAGGACTCTATAATGAACTCCAGGTGGTCCTTTAGATAATCACAGAAGGGTTCTGGTCTAAATATTGGAGAATTTTCACCCGTTTTTGACAAGTTTGCCTACTAGTTCGTTACCCTCAATACCCTCATGGCCTAGTATCCTCAACAAAGTTACTTTTTTGTACCTAACCAGTTGACTTAGGACCCTAAGGATCTCCAAAACTAGCTTAGAGTGGACATCAGATGAGACAAGATCCTTATAAGCGTCTATCTAAGGCCCTTAATAAATTCTTAAGAAGGATTTATTAAGGACCTTAGATAGACGGCAATAAGGCCTGACCTCACTTACCAAAACACTCACACCCATTTTTGGAACGGTTTCCAGGCCCCTCCTTCGAGTGATAACTCCCCTCCTTCTCAGTTAAGCGCTCCGTGAGAACTTCTTTGAACAACCGGTTTAACTCACCTGGTTTAAAGTTTTTAGAGTGTCCTAACCTAAGAGTCCATTTAGCCGCTTCTGTTAAAACATTCAAATGCAAAGGTAGCAGGTCTAAGAGAGAATCAAGAGCTATCGTGGCGCATGTTTAAGGAATATTCTGTCATAGCGCAGAGTAAAAGTTACGTGAACACATTTACTCTTACTCTCTATTTGGGAAACCAGTTCTCAGAAATTTGTATTTGGGTTTTGAAAAAATTCGGAAGTACATTGGAGATTTCTGGTAATTATAAATGCTGTAAAGTATGGGCCCAAGTTAGCTACCCTGCGGAACACCATCAAATTGCGGACAGAACTACGAAAATGCTAAAAATATTTAACTGATCCTAAAAAATAAAATTTTCTTAAAGTTTTGTTTTTATAAAATAAAAATTTTCTCCTGTTTTTTAGATTTCAAAATAATTTCCAGAGAAATTTTCAACATAAAATTTCCATAGTAAAAATGATATTTTTTCCAATTTTTCTAAATTCCTTATATTATAAAAAAAAAATCAAAAAACAATAACAAACAAAAAAAAACAGAATAATTAACACACAGAAAAATAGTTCAAAGTAAATAAATTTTCCAAAACCAAATCCTGTTATAGATAAATTGAAAATCCTTAATTTATTTGGGAGTTGAATTGGAAACTCTTAAGAGTAGCTGAAAAAAAAAAACCACCTAACAAGGACGAAACCCAGCAAAAAAAAAACCCCTCTCTTAGGAACGGCGAAAAATGAGAAAAAAGTAAACAACATCGCATATTTTACAACGCCTAAAATGCTGACTTGACGCGAATCGCAAGCTTTTCAACTTGAAATCGGTGAAGAGCTTTTGAAAATTGTCTAACAACAGCCCATAATCGATTGCATACCCGCAGGTGTCTCATATAAAATCGTCGAAAGAGAATGTCGTCAGCACAGGTGCAATCTACCGTTCGTATTTCGCTTGTCTCTTGCGCGGGCTTTTTTTAGACAACTATGGACCCCCCTCCAGGCTTAAAAAAAAAAATGCCCCTATGAACGGTGACCTGAAGTACTGTCGATATTCATCGCAGATTCAGATCAGGTGAACCGTAGTAAAGAGTCGTCCGTTCATAAATCGTTTTCATACTTCAAGTAGTTTGGAGTTTGGTCTGTGGGTGGTTGGTTGGTTGTTGGTAAAGAGCAGTTTTTTTTGTAGAGAGTAAAATGGGGATGGTTTGCTGTCTGCTAGGGTTAGCAACATAGAAATCATTTTTCAATAATACTCTTAACGATTGAAGTGGCATAAGTTCCGACACATTGAAACAGTGCCACAGGAACATCAGAAACCAGAAAGAAAACCATAACAGAAAAAAAGGGAAAACTATTTTTTTTATTTAAGGGAAAGGACATTTCAGGCAATCCTGGAGTAAGTGTGAGTTTTGCCCTTGCAGAAGTGAAAGGAAAATAATCGGAAAAACTAGAAACCAGATCGTCATGTTAACATTTTGTCATATTTGCGGACATAAAATTTCCAACCTACGTGAAATGACAACTTCCTCGAATTAGTGGGGGTCCTCGAACCAGCATAAGGACTGGGGAATTCCCATTTCCAGTTCGGTATCGTAATCGAATTTCGTGCGAAATTGAATTTTCGTTCTACTAAAACATTGTACAAATTAAATTTCCGATTGTTAAGATATTTCGAAACAGTGACGTCTTTGTTGGCTGCTTCTCCATCGCAGGCGTTCTACCGCCTCCTTGTTAACGTGCGGACATATTTCAAAGGTTTCGTGGTCAGAGTGGGCTGAAAACCAATCTCACGAATACTCTTCCGCCCTAGTTCAGTCCGAAATTACTATGCATTCACTCTAGATGGTTGTTGTGTCTCCCCTCCCCTCTGATCTGACATAGAGTGTTGTGGTTCTATTGGAGCCAAAAGGGGAAGACAACTAGAAATTATGGCTTTGCCGATAAACTTCCGTAATTCATTGGCAAACTGTCTGCATTGTATTGTTGTTAGATTATGCCAGGTAGATAGATCAACCGAAAGCTTATCTAGCCCCAGTAAAGTGTACATTTGGTTTGGGCTCTCAACGAGAATTAAATTATTCATTGATTACTTCAATTACACGTTTTGGTCATATTCGTATAGGGAAATGATTAATTATAATTCCTTGAATATGAGAGTATGTCCTTGTCAGGATTTTACGATAGGAAAATTGAATATAAATTCAAATAATCTATAAAAGGAATGGTGGGTTGGCAATATAATCAATCGCAGATGAAAGAGTTAACACCCATCAAAGTTTTTCTGCCTGTCGTGATTATTTTAAGATGCCATTGGGTGTTTATTGCCCCCTCTTTAACAGGAGGATTATGATGGTTACTTAGACGGGAATGATATGTTTTGTAGCGGGTTATGGCCAGTTCAAATTTAGGTTACGGTAGATAACACCCAACGACGTTGGTGATTAAAGTCGGAGGGTGTTGGAAGATTCAAGTCCGTAAGTCCAAATTGTTGGAAGATTCAAGTCCGTAAATCCAAATATATCAAAATCCCTATGATAGTGATTTGGACATATATTTTTATTAGGATCTTATTGTTGGTTGGAATATCATGAGTAAATATGTTGTATAATATGGGACCAAGGACACTTCCTTGTGGGACACCTGCTCGGATTGGCCGCCATATCTCACAATATTCGACATTTGCAACCAACTGAAAATATCGCTGCGACAGGTAGAATTTTATTATAACGAAGTATGTGGCAGGAAGGATTCTTTTAAGCTTCCAGAGAAACTATACACGATCGAAAGCCTGAGCTATGTCGAAAAATATAGCTGGGCAGTCTGCCCAAGAGAGGGAGGATGCTATGAAGTCAACAAACCACGCGATGGTACTAGTGGAGTGTTCCCTTCAAAAACCATATTGATGATGGGGGATTACAGTTTCATCTTCAAGGATAAGATAAAACCGTTTTAAAATTAATTTTTCCATTATTTTGGTATGAGTTAATTTTTTGGGATTATTTTTATTATTAAGAATTTCCGTAGTTGGGAAAAATATGATGTATTTTGGAAGTTAAAGGATCCAAGCCCGGGAATTTTTGCTTAGATATTCGCTGAATAAGATTTTTAACTGTAGAAGGTCCTTGAGTATTTTGTTTTCGTCAGATTTGCTTTATATGTTATTGTATGGATTAAAAACTTCTGTTAAATGATCGTAAAAAACATCTACTCTTGATTAATGTGTGTTGCTGACTGAGCCAAAATATTTGAGGTGTAAAAAAAATATTTTGATAAACAAAAAAATTTCAGAAAGTTTTACTGAAAATTGGTGAGAAAAAATCGGAAATATAATTACTTAAAAACTATTTTAACAATTATTTAAATTATAAAATCGAGCACACTTTATGTAAAATCTTTTGCGCTATAATAAATCAGAAAAATTACTTTAAACCCTCCAAGAGAATAATAATGAAAACAACTCTAAGCCAACTTTCATACGTTGAAAAAGTTAATGAAAATTTTAATTGAAATTGGATCGTAAATTTAGATATCACCAAAATAATTAACCCACATTGATCTCTTGAACTAATCAAATATTCGGTCATTCACAATTGGCGATCTTCAAGATCGATATACACCTGCTACACAAAGAATGCTCACGTACACCGTCGAACTATTTGCGCAAAACACTCAAAGACCGGAAGAACCAAAAACAAAAACTGAAAAGAAAAACTCAAATTTCCCTTTCATCGCTTAGAGCGATTGACCCATTTTTAATCCATCTAATTTTCATTTTATTTCAAATTCAATCACAATTATCGTAATTGTAACGAGTGTAGTCATAACCGTAAATACCAGACGGGAAGGAAGTAAGGCGGGGAAAAAAACCCACCAAAACCATGACGATTTGCAATTTTAGATTGACAGCTGTCAAAACAAAATACCAAAACTTGTCCTCATTAATTAATTAATTACTATTATTGACTTTTGTTTTTATTTTTAATTTTCTTTATTTTGGTTTCGTTTTTTCGTTAATAGATTTTTTTACCCTGTTCATTAGTCAAATCATCTAAATAATGAGAATGCGATATTTTTACAAGATAAATGAAAAAAAGGTTGTACTTTTTTTTTAAAAAATGGCGGGTTTTTTTAAATCGGCCCCCTTAACTGTCAGTGATTTGATTCTTTGCTTCTTCTTATTTTAGTATAGTTCGTTCTGCACTGAAAATTCTTTATGTCTTCTTCTTCTCCAATAAGCACGAACTGTCAAATTTATTTTTCTTCTCTTCTTCTTCTTCATTTGATAACTTCTTCAATTTACCATAACTGATCTTATTGATTGTAATTTTCTTTGAAACATAATTTATTATTAAAGAACTTAATAAGTTTGAGTACTTGTAATAAAATATTTATTATTTATTTACGTTGGTTTTTTTTTTGTTACAGTAAAGTTGGAAATTATCAAAAGACAAAATCTGGGACTTTAATCCATTAAAACCAACTTACTACGTCATATTTCTATGTTCTATCTTCTTAGGACCGTTGTCTCAAGGACTTCGATATTACCTCCTAAACCGTCCTTGAGTCCAATATTAGGGCTACGATATTCTGCAGGATTAGGGGCCCACCAGCGCACATCTGAGCCTCTTTTCTTTCCGCATTAAATCGAGCGCCTTAAAAGAACACGTGTGACGTATTCTCCACCATCCCGCCACAAGAAGTGCACATTGAGCTAGAATCCAATTTAAAACGGTATTTGGTAAGCCCGAAAATATCCATGTCCTGTCAAAAATTGGGAAAAGTAGTAGCGAACATCACCATGCTGTCGATCTATCAATGGATTCACCGCCGAGATGAGATGGTGACTCCATATGCCATTGGAAACATTAAACAATGGTTTTGTCACCTTCTCTTGGACTTATTTCGATCCTCCGTATAAGCTTCGGATCGCGCCACAGCGACTCACCAACCTCTCCGACGGTACAGCCTCTGCCGTCCATATGCTAGTATTTATATCGGTATCATTCCAGTCACAACACAAATGGCCTTGTCTGACACCATTTGGAATGCGTAAGCCACCCTCAATGCACTCTCAAATCTACAAAAGACTGAGGCAACTCCGCTTATGTAGGTTGCTTTGATCAACGCAAACGCCCAAATTCGCTCAGCATAGAGCAGAATTGATCCGACGACGATCTGCAACGGGGTCATTCTACTCTGCATGGGTCCCCCAAGGTTCAGCATTAATTACGCTAGTGCAATCATAGTCCCCGCAGCCTTCCCATCAATGTATACTAGCTATTCCTGAAACTTCAGCCTCGCGTCAATCATCACCAGTAGGTACTTTAGAGATGGGCCCTATATCACATCAATGCTTATGATAATAAGTGCGTAATAAGGACCCTACTCTTCCTGCCCGTAATAAGGACTGTCTCAGTCTTATAGTCCATAAGCCTATAAGACTGACCAGCTGTCAGAAGCTAGCCCTTTTAAACATCTGTTCTTACTCTTCCACACATTTTGCCACTATGACCACAGCAACATCTTCAGCAAATGCGATGATTCTGGCCTTATCTGGGATATGGAGCCTGAGAATACCAGCATACATCACATTCCAGTCTGGTAATGAACTCAAGAACACCCATTGAGCCCAGGTCGTCAAGGATACAATCCCATCTTGCCGAGTTGAAGGCATTCTTCACATCAAGCAAGGGTTATGATAGCGCAGTACTTTATTGGAGCCTCTTTTCTAGCGTTTGCCCTCGATAGCTTTACGCGCTGAGCTGAGCCAACGACCAAAGCAATAGCATCCAAAGGGGAGCATGCCCTCTTGAACATAAATTAAGCTTCCGATAAGCCCTTCTGGTATTCGATAAATTCCAGAATCCATTGTATGGAATGCGTTCGAGGATTTTTACCCGCCGGGTGCAGAAGAAAAATGGGCGGTATGATAAAGGGTTCCCAAATGACATCTTTTCTTCAGTAATAGCATGAGGCGTTGCCTCTTCCAAATTTTTGAAAAAATTTCCTCACTCTAACAGGTATTAAACACGTTCCAAAAAAGATGAGCCATGACAGCTTCTTTTAGTACAACATGGCATAAAGTTTTGACACATTATGATGGGTTTTAAAGTTGTAGGCTATTATGAAGGGTTATTTATTTCGTGTTTTAAACTGTAAAACTCTGTAATTTGAATGTTGTTTAAAAATAAATATCATCAAAAGAAATTTGGCTTTAGTTTAAGGTTTGCCATTTTATAATAGTTGAAGCCATCCGACCATGGTGTACGCAGACGATACACCGCTTTGGTGCTTATTGAACCGGCTTTCGACACTGACTTTTTTAAATAATTTTATTCAGCGATAAGGCTCATTTCTCGCTCAGTGGATATATCAATAAGCAAAATTGACATGCAAGGGGCTCTAAGAACCCACAACAGTATCTAGAGAAGCCATTGTATCCGGGAAAAATAACAGTTTTTTTTATAAATTTTGGCTAATATTTTTTTCAAATTAAGCATTTGTACGGTTTTATCTTCAAAGTTAATAAATTTTTTAAAATTTTAGGAAATATTGTTTTTAATCTTGTTAGAAATTGTACGATAAAAGGTTATCTATTTTATGGTTCGGAGATTATGACTGCGTCATATGATTAGTATTGATTATATTTTTTTATTTTAGATAATATTTATTAAGATTATAGTTTGCCATTTTATATTTATAATCATTTAAGAATTTAATATAACATTTTAATTAAAATAACATTCAATTTTTCTACCGCATTTATGTTTTGCACCTTAAAAATTTTCTACAATAAAGAGGTTCATTTGTTGTTTGGTAATTATGTCATTAGGCAAAATCGCCTTATATAGAGCTCGTTAAACCTACAAGTAACTATGGAAAAGCCATTGTATTCAAGCAAAGTGATGGTTTGGTTTTTTTGGGGTTGAAAAGAAGAAAGGACTAAAAACACGTGAACAGTGATAGTCTCGCCGGTCTTGAAGCTATTTGGGGTTCATAAAGTGACTCAGTTGGACACAACCTGGTAAGCAACAGAAATGCCAAATTTGCGTTGGGTTTGGGTTCATTTGGGTATTTTAAGTAGTGAGTGTGCGGGAAACCCTCAGTCAGCGACCAGTGTCTACATTAATCCCCAATTCACTTTGTCTTCCAACCAAATCGCATTTAATATCTTTAGCCTCAGGTAAACAAAAAGACTGGACAATGAGTTCAGAAATCAGATTGGACCATAATTCTGAGACCACCGTCGTCCCATCTGGCTAATCCAGTGGCGTTCATGATATAATGTAACAAAGCGAATACCACCTGACCTAGAATTTCTTTGTAAATAGAACTCCTTTCCTTATTTAATTTTCTCATAAAAATTTAAAGAATTTAATAAAATTTCAATCTTTCATTCGGCTTTTCTTAGAAACATGGCTAGGGGGCTAAGTTTTTCCCACATGTAACAAGCAGTCAAGTCATGAAAAGACCTCATGGTCGTGGTGTTTTTTTTATGGCCCCAAGCACAAATCTAAAAGTGTCTTACACATACAAAAAAAAAACAAAAACAAAAAAAGAAAAAACCATACAGACACGTGACCAAATAAAAGGTATTTTTTTAGTTACAAGAACATCCGACTAGATGGCGTTATCAACCTAAAGAAAAATGATTTCTGCGAATTTTTCTAATTCAAAATGATTTCTTAAGATTTTTCCATGGTAAAAAGTTCTTATTTTACTTATATTTTAGTTTTAAGCGAATTATCATATTTTTTTAACTATTTTTAAAATATTTAAAAATATTTAAAAAAAAAACTTTAAATTAAAATTACAAATTTCTAGAATTTCCCATTAGCTAAATTATTTATAGGGAAAATTGTTAATAATAATTTTTTGCAAATGAATTTAAACAAAATACACTATTTATTTTTTGATGTTATTTTTAAATTTCGATTTGATTTTTCCAACCAATTTATTGTGACAAGAAAATACTTTCAAAATAATATTGAATATTCCGAATTGTCTGTAAATAAATTCTGCTTCCAGACAATTTTTCCTATTTTTGATTTATTAGTGAACTTATTTCGATTTGTAAAATTATTTAATTTTTCAGTTTTATACCAGTGAGCAGTTTTTTTTTAAATATATTTTTAATTATGACTAAATAGATTGTAACACGTGCACATACTGACAATACAGTTCAGTGCAAAAGTGCAGATGTAACTCCCCATCGGTAGACTTATATGACGAGAATCGGCAACGTGACACCTCAAGGATTTCATGTAATTACGTAAAAATTCTGTTCCATGGCCGAATGCAATTTTAATCGAACACTGGGCTTCAGGTCAATTCTATTCGACTCCATTCAACAGATGATTATCGGCAACAAAACTATAAATATCAATAACCGAATTTGGTATTTTAATTAATTCAATTATCGCCAAATATGAACGGACATGTCAAAAGGGTTTCGTCTGCATTGTGTCAGCACTCACAATTTGGAGTGTATGGCCGCCATGCCAATTATGGAATCTATCATAACATAATGATGGTGCTGCGTAATAAAGCGAAATTAATATATCAACTACCCTGAACGAGGTTGATTTCGTCACTTTGACGCCACTTCATATACTGAAGCAGATTGGATCATGTTTAGCTTCAGTAGTCATCAATCACCACAGAGAAGAACCCCATTTATCATGTGGCTCGCCAAATCGAATCCGGATTCGATCATATCGTGCTGATGGCAAATTACGTCCTTAATTGGTGCCAGAAATGGAATGTTCTCGTCAGGTTATTATGCCGTCCAGCATTCAATCAAATAACCTCACATCACTCAATGTCATCCAGAAACCAACAATTTTTGTTCCCGCAATTGGAAATTGCAACAAGCCAGCAAGTCAAAAAAAAATATAAGAGATCAGAAAAATGACCAACAATCTTCGAAGATAACACAACAAACCAACAAATGAACATCAAGCAACAATCGGAACATTTTCCGGCGGAAGTACCAACATTTAGATTTTCTCTTGTTGATTATCGCCATTATTTTTGGTGAAAGTTAAAATATTTCGTCTTGTCCACGCTAAACTCTGGCGCATCTTGCCACCTACACGCATTATGACGGACACTAGCCAGACTACTAATCGGAATACATTTAACATTTAGCAAGATTGTCTATTTGAAACTTATTTAATGTCCACCATAATTTTGACTGTTTCAGTTTTAATATCTTCTCAGTAGCGTCCACCTCTTCAATAGCACTACCTCAAGTCAGTCCATTCCATCCATTGTGCTTTTGTCTTTCTGAACCTTCAAACTGACCGTTAATTTCAATCAATTTTCTTGTCTGTTCCCTTGACGACTTTTCCTTCAAATAAGTTTTCATGATTGCTTTTATGAATAATTCTGTCTTTTCAAAAATTAGAAATTTGGTCGCGCAACTAATAAATTTTTTGGCGGCCAAAAGCATCATCGTTGGATTTTTTTCACTTCCGAAATATTTCCTACCAATCCGTGATAATAGAAATTCTACTGACCTTTTTCGCGGATGCCAACAACATTCTAACTCAATTCAAATCCATTTTACCGTGAAATTATGTACAGATCGCGAGGTAATTAAATTTTTTTAATAATTGGCGAATTTTCGTTTTCTAAAATATCAACTCAAGGTGAGGTAGACTAAAGACGATAATTGCATTTTTGATATACCTCCTTATTAACGGGAAAACATGTTCAATTCAATTAAATATTTTTCAATACGTGTAGTCGTAAAAATTCTTTTCAGAAAAAGTATCTTTTGGGGGGAAAATAATTTTTATTAAATCTTTTATTAAAATTGTCTGTAAATTTTTTGTGTACAAAATTCTGGAAAAAACTGTTGAAAAAATGAAAAAAAATTTCTGTAAAAAAAACTGTTGTACTTGCACATAGAAAATGCCAGTAAAAATTTGCTATAAAAATTTTATAGATAATTTTTTTTATAAAAATTTTCCAATAAACATTTTTGGTAAAAATTTTTAGAAAATATTCTCTTCAAAAATTTTATAGATAAATTTTATGGTTAAATTTTCAGCAAAAATTCCCAAGAAAGATGTAAATAAAAATTGTTTACAAAAATCGTCCATAAAAATTATCAGAAAAAAGTTCCTATAACAATTTTATGAAAAAGTTTTCATTAAAAATTTTCAGACAAAATATCGTCCAATAGTTTTATAGATAATTTTTATGAATTAATTTTCAGTAAATATTCTCAGTGAAAATTTCCTTAAGACCTTTAAGTAACAATTGTATATAAAAAGTTTATGGATAAATTTTTCTGTGAAAACTTTAATTAAAAATTTTCAAGCTAGTAAAAATTTCCTATAAAAATTTTACCTAAACATTTACTATGAAAATTATGAGTAAACATTTTCTTTCAAAATTCATTTAAAAATTTTATAGTAAATTTTATGGTAAAATTTTAAATAAATATTCCCAGTAAAAATATTTCCTATAAAATTTAGAGCAACATTTTCTATACAAATTTGAAGCAAAATTTTCTATAAAATTTCTGAACAAAGTTTACCATAAAAATTGTGACCAAAAATTTACTATGAAAATGTTTGCAAAACATTTACTATAAAAATTTTGAACAAAAATTTACCATAAAAAATTTGTTCAAAAATTTCCTGTACGAATTTGAAGCCAAAAACTTTTTATGAAGTTTTGACCAAAAGTTTCCTGTAAAAATTTTTACCAGCAATTTACTATAAAAATGTTGACCAAAAATTTACTATTAAAAATTTTGATCAAAAATTTGCTATAAAAATTTTGACCAAAAATTTACTAGAATTATTTTGACCGAAAATTTAAAACTTCCCATACAAATTTTGACCAAAAATTTACAATACAAATTTTGACCAAAAATTAACTATACAAATTTTGACCAAACATTTACTATAAAAATATTGACCAAAAATTTTCTATAAAAATGTTGACCAAAAATTTGCAATTAAACTTTAGCCAAAAATTTTTTCCTGTCCGAATTTGGAGCTAAAAACTTCCTATAAAATTTTGTCCAAAAATTTACAATAAAAAATTTGACAAAAACTTTCCTGTAAAAATTTTGACCAATAATTTACTAAAAAAAATTTGACCAAAAATTGACTGTACGAATTTTGAGCCAAAAACTTTCTATAAAATTTTGTTTTTCGGTAAAAATATTCTGCAATGGAAATATATTTTTTAGTTTTCAGTTCAAATACTGCGTCAATTTCTGAACATTAGCGTTTTCTGTGATTGAAGTTCATACACCTTCGTTTCTACAAAATTGCTATATTTACTTAAATAAGTTGGGACCCAAATAAATAGATCTTATCCGATTTTTTTATAGCGAAAATGCTCGTATCTCCGAAAATCATTTATTTCCAATTAGTAGATCTACAAAACTAAAGAATTACTCATCAATAGTGAACAGGAAAGAAAACTGATTGGAAACAAAGCTGACGGAAATGGTGTTCAATAATAATATCGTTCGAATCTGATCTGCTTAAATGAAGACTACACCTAGTAGACCCTGATTGTGGTAGATACCAAATATTTGCATTGAAATTTAATAGCTTCTGAAGACGATCAAGGCTACCCTGACTATGATCGATCGATATGTGAAACGAGAGGCGCTCCTATTACAAAACAATCTTATATGATTAGTACGTGGTGCATGTTCATAACGTCCTAAGTGGTGATGATTCGTAACAGAAAATCAAAAACAAAGCCGAACATTGATACTTCCGTGAGCAAATGAAGATCATCACGATTATCGATCACACGAAAAATACGATCCAAGTGGGCTGCCGGCAGCGACATGCACCTTATACCGGAGAGTAGACTCTGACTTTACATTCAACACGATCAATATCAATATCGGTGGTAATAGCTCTAGGACTGGCGTCAGTGTCATGTTCCTGCGGTAAACAACGAATAAAGATGCGCGGCAGCAATTTGCCCACGACACGTGCCTCCAGAAAACGAGCCTTGCATGATAAGCACTTAACCACAGCACTTTTATCTTATTCACGGTGGAGATTGGGGATTATTACGATTCCAGTGCGGCATCTACTTAGTCAGATCTACCTAAACTATTTCCGATTCACTCCAATACCAATACGTAGGCTACTATATATATTTCTGGCCTAGGCAACACTAAGTGTTGCCAGGTGCGATCTGACATTTCCATTGGAAAGTTTGACATTTTTTAGCATAAACGTACTCAGAACGTTTTGACGTACGACTATCATTTGTGTTGTTTACAGTGACTTGAAAAAATCAATTTGGCAAAAAAATGGAATTAACTCGTGAACATTTTCGTGCGATCATTTTTCACAACTTTCGACGTGGATTATCACGACAAGAGTGCATCGATGAACTTAAATCTTTGTATGGCTATGAAGCACCATCCTATAGCACTGTGAAAAACTGGTACAACGAATTCAATCGTGGCCGACGCTCGCTCAAAGACGAATTCCGTGAAGGTCGTCCAAAAACAGCCGTTGTTCCAGAAAACATCGATGCCGTACGTGAACTGATAATGCAAGACCGTCATGTGACATACCGTGAGATAGAGGCATGCCTAGGCATTTCTCCCACCAGCATACATTCGATATTGCATGAACACCTGGCCGTAAAAAAGGTTTGTTCTCGTTGGATCCCGCACAATTTGACAATCGCTCAAAAAAAGGCTCGTGTGGATTGGTGTAAAGAAATGCTGAAAAAATACGATCGCGGTGCTTCAAAAGACGTTTATAAGATCGTCACAGGTGACGAATCATGGATCTATGCGTATGAGCCCGAAACAAAACAGCAATCGACCGTGTGGGTCTTCCAAGACGAGTCAAATCCAACGAAAGTTGTTCGTGGAAGAAGCACTTCGAAGCAAATGGTCGCTTGTTTCTTTGGCAAAACTGGTCATGTGGCGACTGTTCCGCTTGTGCAACGTAGGACGGTCAATTCTGAGTGGTACACCACCATTTGTTTGCCTGAAGTCTTCGGAGAAATTCGAAAAACGAACAAGAGAAGTCGAATCATTGTGCACCATGACAATGCGAGCTCTCACACATCGGCTCAAACCAGCGCCTTTTTGACCGGACAAAACGTCGAATTGATGGGTCATCCTCCGTACAGCCCTGACTTGGCACCCAATGACTTCTTTTTAATTTTCGTCGCCAGAAGATGCTGTTGAAGCATTCAAAAACCATGTTTTGGAGGTGTCTCAATCGGAGTGGAAAAAGTGCTTCGAAAATTGGTTTGAGCGCATGCAAAAGTGTATAAATCTTGATGGAGAATATTTTGAAAAACAATAAAACCTTTTTCGTTGATAAATATTCGCATTTTCATTATTAGGCCAGAAATATATATAGTAGCCCACGTACACCTGCACTGATCATTTTCAAATTAGCACGATTATCTTCCAACTACTGACATGCCATCCACTTTAAACTCTGATCTTAATTTTTGGTTTTATTTTTGCGAAAACGTGGCTACAATCCGTGATCAACCAGGATCCTAAAACAGATACTTAAACATATCATGGGGATAGGCGAAGAGTAAGATTAGTGCTGCTCAAAAATTTTAAGAGTATACGCAATGGAAGATTTCCATTCATTTATGAAGTCGGCATTGGCCATTGGAAATTTTGTAATCTATCGAAAGTACAGTACTAGCAATAAATCAGTCTTTTAACTAGTTCTGTTTTTATTTTCTAACATCAGTTCAGAATATCTCACTCAGTAATCACTTTAAGTATTTTAAAATTTGGTTAAGAGTGGACGAGTGATGCCCGTGAAAAAAAAAGAAAAATAGTTACACGACATTGATCAATAATATGTTCTAAAATCTCCAAGAAATTGTCAGAAAAACCACTTTCTACTGATACTGTATCTACTCAATATTCCATATACGAAAATAATAAAAAAAAATTAAACTTACTCATAAAAGTGAAAAATTTATGCCACGCACAACACGATTGCACCAGAATCGCAAAACATCGCGTCGATCATATCGGTATGACCATAAATGGTTCTCGCAAGGACTTTTGGGACAATTATGGGCACAGCGTCGATTTCTTTTCCAGATTTTATAAAATTGTGAAATTGTGTTTTCATCACACATAACAAGCCAATTTGTGGGCATAAGCATTTGGTTATGATACACTCGTCATGTTCAAACAGTTGAGTACATTTTTAGATAAAAGAACCGAATGACTTTAGCGTCTTCGGAAATACGATCAATGAATTTATAATGTTGCACCTACATTCGACTATAAACTTATTAATACAATATTTGTAGCTGCTGCGAAGAAATACTTTTATTTATTAATTGCGCAACTAATTCTAATTGAAACTCAATTTTACGGTCAAAATATTTTACAAAAATTTTCCATCAAATTTTTTTGTCAACATTCTTCGGTTAAAATTTACGGTAAATCATAATTTTATTTAACGAAAATTTGCGGTCATAATTTATGGTAAAATGTTATTGATTAAATTTTGGAAAAGTATTTTCAGTCTGATTTTTTGGTAAAAATTTAAGGTTAAAATATTCGATAAAATCTTTCAATAAAAATTATCGGTAAAAATTTTCAATAAAAATTATCGGTAAAAATTATCGGTACAAATTTTCATCGGTAAAAAATTACGATACAAATTTACAGTAAAAATTTATGGTCATAAATTAGGGTAACCATTTTTTTTTTGACGGAAATTTTTGGTCAAAATGTATGGTAAAAAATTACGGCAAAAATATTCGGCGAAAGTTTACAATAAAAATTTGCGGTAAAAATTTTCAATAAAAATTATCGGTACAAATTTTCATCCGTAAAAAATTACGATAAAAATTTACGGTAAAAATGTATGTCTAGTATTTTATAAAAATTTTCAATCAAATTTTCTTGTAAACATTTTTTACAAACAATTTATTTTTTGCTAAAATTATTGATTAAATTGTCTTTTAAAATTTTCTATAAAAATTGTCGGCAAAAATTGTTGGTAAAAATTGTCGGTAGGAATTGTTGGTAAAAATATTCGGTAAAAATTGTAGGTAAAAATCGTTGATAAAAATTGTTGGTAAAAATTGTTGGTAAATATTGTCGGTAAAAATTGTCAGTAAAAATTGTTGGTAAAAATTGTTTGTAAAAATCGTTGGTAAAAATTGTGGGTAAAAATTGTTGGTAAAAATTGTCGGTAAAAATTGTCGGTAAAAATTGTCGGTAAAAATTGTCGGTAAAAATTGTCAGTAAAAGTTGTCGGTAAAAATTGTCGGTAAAAATTGTCGGTAAAAACTGTCGGTAAAAACTGTCGGTAAAAATTGTCGGAAAAATTGTCTGTAAAAATTGTGGGTAAAAATTTAGTGTAAAAAATGTAGGTAAAAAATGTTGGAAAAATTGTTGGTGAAAATATTCGGTAAAAATTGTAGGTAAAAATTGTTGATAAAAATTGTCGGTAAAAATTGTCGGTAAAACTTGTTGGTAGAAATTGTGGGTAAATATTGTAGGTAAAAAATGTTTGTAAAAATTGTCTGTAAAAATTTGTGGGCAAAAATTGTTGGTAAAACTTGTCGGTAAAAATTGTCAGTAAAAATTTTCTGTAAAAATTGTCGGTTAAAATTGTTGGTAAAAATTGTCGGTAAAAATTGTTAGAAAAAATTTCTGGTAAAAATTTTTAGTGAAAATTGTCGGTAAAAATTGTTGGTAAAAATTGTTGGTAAAAATTGTTAGTAAAAATTGTCGGTAAAAATTGTTGGTAAAAATGTTCAGTAAAAATTGTTGGTAAACATTTTCGGTAAAAATTGTTGGTAAAAATTGTCGGTAAAAATTGTTTGTAAAAATTGTCGGTTAAACTTTTCGATAAAAATTTTCCGTACAAATTTAAAAAATTTAAAATTATTTTCAGTAAAAATTTTCCATAAAAGTTGTCGATAAAAATGTTCAGTAAAAAGTTGTCGATAAAAATGTTCAGTAAAAAGTTTCGATAAAATTTTTACCAAAAATTTGATTCAAAGTATCTAAAAGTTTTTGCTAAAAACTTGTATTTTTTCTGTAAAACAATTTACGGTAAAAATTAAAGGTAAAAATTTCCTGTAAAATTGGTATAAATGGTATAAATTTTCGGTTAACATTTCTAATAAAAGCTTTCAGTGAAAATTTTCAGCAAAATAATGCTAAAATATTCGTTTCAGCGGTTTCAGACTGTCCAGGTGATAATAGTAGTCCAATATTCTCCCATGTGTCATCTTTAATGATAACCATAAGATACCTTGGCTTGCGTGAATACGAAGAGGATGTGCACATTTTGCAGTTGCTGATTATATAACGAGTATTTCTGTTAGTATTTTTAATAATTGTTCTAAATTATTTTTGCATTCATCATTTAGTCTGTAACATAATTGAAAAAAAATCAATTCACTCTAATAGGTGAATAGGCGAATATTCTGTGAAAAATTCTAGAAAAACATTGTAGGAAATTCATGAGTAATTATTGTCGTGTCAGTAAATACTTCAACGGAAAAAGAGGCCGCCGCCACACACTCTCGTTTATTCAATGCCAACGACGACAATTATTGTAGCTGCGCGTTGTCACTTAAGCCGCTTTTGTCGCGGTAATTGTCGTTGCTGGTCGGCCGGATCGCTTTTGTAATCGTTGCTGTTTACACGTGAAGTCATTTTTCCATCGCATCGCCATGAATCACTGGTAAAAGTTACAAATTGTTTCCGAGTCGATTTGGTGTAACGTAATCGATCGCCATTTGAACAAGACCATCTCGAATTACAAAAATTATCAGGCAACATCTTTAAGACCCACTTCCCTCTCTAAATAGCCAAACACCGAAACTGACACAATAAAATAGAAAATACAAAGCATCAGCAGAAGAAGAAGAAGCAGCAAAGCTGATTTTTGATTACGAAATCAAATTGATGGCATCTATTCATGTGGAAAGTGTGCTTTTTGCGTTGTGATCATTTTTCACAAACCACGAGTACAGCAACAACGAAAAACTTGTGATCAAATTTCGATTAGCTTTTGATCAATTTAGCACCTTGCGTGATGTTTGCCATTATTTCGGATTTATTGTGACATATTCACTAGTTAAGCTGGTTATCGAAGAAGCGCTTCGTGCGCTCTGTGCCCACTTCCCTAATGCCCAATTCGATCTTCATTTTTTAATAAAACAAAAATCGAACGTTTTCGTATTTTTTACTATTAAAATCTGACGAATAACGATCCTCGTTAGGGTTTTTTATATGCCATTTCGTATTTATTATAGAAATTTTTTCATTGATTATAACTAATTTAATGAACATTTAATGTTTTTAGTAAATTTTTTTTTTCTAAATGTCCCAAAATAGGAATGCTTGAATGTCAGTTAATTTGGAAGCGCACGCCTGCATGCAGCTTAAGAAGGAAATTTAGCGGATTGGCTCACATCACATCATGTAATCTGCTTTTGAATCATGTCTGCATAACAATGAACATCAACTTCTTATCATGTAACTGAGGTGTTATACAAGAAACACGATCAGCAACCTCCTCCGCTCATTGTAAATGAGTTCTCTCAGATAGCAGATGGTCTTGAATAGATTTCGACACAATCATTTTCGGTATCCACACTTAATCTGGTACGAAAACTACTTCCAGAAATGTTGGCTGTTAACGAGATCTACTTTGTCACTGTCTACAAATATGAAAATCAAGTCGCAGAAAACCCCATTAATCGAATAATGTGCACATAAAGAAATTTCCATACAAAAGCTGAGAGGTTCACAGCTCAGGCAGGAAACGTAACCGAAAAAATGATTGGAAAATATTCTCGCCCAAACTTTTGATTAAAACATCAAATTTAATATATGCACAAGACGGATTACGATCGCAATTTCAATTTCGATTTAAACGAATTGCGGCCGAAAATAGGGTTCAGCCATTGTTGGTCCATGGGAACCGTTTCACTTTTATTTCTTTGGTAATTAAGCCACAACGTAACTCATGTTCAGTAGAAGAATTTTCACCACTTTCGAGGCTATATTAGCAGATTAATGGGACTGATGAGAGTAAGAATTGGTGCCGATGATCCGTAATGGCTTTGAACAAACCCCCAAAAAATGTATGAGTGAAATCAAACATTTCTACGGAAAATTTTTATTGAACATTTCAACCGAAAATAATTATGAAAAATTTTGTTTTTAACAAAAATGTTTACCACAAATTTTTTTTACAAAAAATTTTTACTGCAAATTTTTACCGTAAGTTTTTATAAAAAATTTGTATCACTAATTTTTACAGTTAATTTTAACCGCAAATATTTGAACAGACAATTTTTACCGCAAATTTTTATTGCAAATTTTTTTTACAGAAAAATTTTACCGCAATTTTTGAACTTTTAACGAAGTTTTTACCGAAAATGTTTACAGGTAATTTTTATCGTAGATTTATTTAACAGACAATTATTACAGAAAATTTTTACCGTAAATTTTTAACATAAAAATTATACCGCAAATTTTTTAACAGAAATTTTTTTCGAAAATTTTTTAACAGAAATTTTTTTCGCAAATTTTCTAACAGAAAATTTTACCGCAAATATTTTAACAAGCAAATTTTCGGGCTAATTTTTTAGCAGAAAATTGTTACCGCAAATTTTTTAATTTATCGCAAATTTTTACCACAAAATTTTACACCCCAAATTTTTGAAGAAAAATTGTTTACTAGAATTTTTCCAACAAAAAATTTTTACAGCAATTTTTTAAAAAGATTTTTACTAAAATTATTACCTCAAATATTTTACAGAAAATAATTTGCAGCAAAATTATTACCCGAAATTTTTACTTTAAGCTTTTACCGTAGGTTTTTATTAAATGTTTTAAATGAAATTTTTTTTTAATTTTTTGAATTTTTGCCGAAAGTTGTTACCGAAAAATTTTTACCAAAAACTTTTTACCACAAAAATTCTTACCGCAAATTTTTACCCAGAATTTTTTAACAAAAAAATTTAACCGCAAATTTTCATTACAAATTTTTTAACAAAAAATTTTCAACGCAAATTTTTAACAAAAAATTGTACTGCAAATTTTTAACTAAGAATTTTTACTGCAAATTTTTGCAACAAAAAATTTTACCGCAAGTTTTTACTGACCTTTTAACGATATTTTTACTACAAAAATTTATACCTTTTAACGATATTTTTACCACAAAAATTTTTACCTTTTGTTTTCATTTTTTGACCTTTTAAAAATATAAAATCCGCACAAATTTTTAACCGGAAAAAATTTTTTACGCACAAATTTTTGCCGTAAATTTTTACGGGTAATTTTTTAAGAAAAAATTTGTACCACAATCTTTAACAGAAAATTTTCACTAAAATTATTACTGCAAAAATTTTACCAAATGTTTTACTGAATTTTTTAAATTTTTTAAATTTTTACCAAAAATTTATAAGAAAAATTTATCGAAAGCTTTCAAAAAAATTTTATCAAAAATTTTTGATGAAAATAAGGAAAATTTACCGAAAGCTTTAAAAAAAATGTTCACCGTAAATTTTTTTAAATTTTTGAAAATTTTACTGAACATTTTTAACGAAAAATTTTTACAGATAATTTTTACTGCAAATTTTAACAGAAAATTTATCCCGCAAATTTTTGCAGAAAATTTTTATCGAAAATTTTAACCGCAAATTTTTACCCAGAATTTTTTAACAAAAAAATTTAACCGCAAATTTTTATTACAAATTTTTTAACAGAAAATATTCAACGCAAATTTTTAACAAAAAATTGTACTGCAAATTTTTAACTAAAAATTTTTACTGCAAATTTTTGCAACAGAAAATTTTACGCAAGTTTTTACTGACCTTTTAATGATATTTTTACTGCAAAAATGTATACCTTTTAACGATATTTTTACCACAAAAATTGTTACCTTTTGTTTTCATTTTTTGACTTTTTAACAATATAAAATCCTCACAAATTTTTAACCGGAACAAATTTTTTACGCACGAATTTTTGCCGTAAATTTTTACAGGTAATTTTTATTGTACATTTTTTAAGAGAAAATTTGTACCGCAATCTTTTAACAGAAAATTTTCACTAAAATTATTACTGCAAAAATTTTACCAAAATTTTTACTGAACTTTTTAAATTTTTCAAATTTTTACAGAAAATTTACCAAAAATTTATAAGAAAAATTTACCGAAAGCTTTCAAAAAAATTTTATTAAAAATTTTTGATGGAAATAAGGAAAATTTACCGAAAGCTTTAAAAAAAATGTTATCAAAAATGTTCACCGTAAATTTTTTTAAATTTTTGAAAATTTTACTGTACATTTTTAACGGTAAAAATTTTTACAGATAATTTTTACTGCAAATTTTAACAGAAAATTTATCCCGCAAATTTTTGCAGAAAATTTTTATCAAAAATTTTAACCGCAAATTTTTACAGAAAATTTTTACCCAGAATTTTTTAACAAAAAAATTTAACCGCAAATTTTTATTACAAATTTTTTAACAGAAAATATTCAACGCAAATTTTTAACAAAAAATTGTACTGCAAATTTTTAACTAAAAATTTTTACTGCAAATTTTTGCAACAGAAAATTTTACCGCAAGTTTTTACTGACCTTTTAACGATATTTTTACTGCAAAAATTTTTACCTTTTAACGATATTTTTACCACAAAAATTTTTACCTTTTGTTTTCATTTTTTGACCTTTTAACAATATTTTTACCGCACAAATTTTTAACCGGAAAAAAATTTTTCCGCGCAAATTTTTGCCGTAAATTTTTACAGGTAATTTTTATCGTAGATTTTTTAAGAAAAAATTTGTACCGCAATCTTTTAACAGAAAATTTTCACTAAAATTATTACTGCAAAAATTTTACCGAAAATTTTTACTGAATTTTTTAAATTTTTTAAATTTTTACAAAAAATTTTCGCCGCAAAATTTTTACCGCACATTTTTCTAAAAAATTTTTACCAAAAATTTATAAGAAAAATTTACCGAAAGCTTTAAAAAAAATGTTATCAAAAATTTTTACCGTAAATTTTTTTAAATTTTAGAAAATTTTACTGAAAATTTTTAACGAAAAATTTTTACAGATAATTTTTACTGCAAATTTTAACAGAAAATTTATCCCGCAAATTTTCGCAGAAAATTTTTATCGAAAATTTTAACCGCCAATTTTTACAGAAAATGTTTAATAAATTATTCATCGGATTTCTACCGCAAATATTGACAAAATTTTTTTGAAAACTTTTTTCTGTTTTATTCCAAAAACTTTTTTCAAATTCAAGCGTTTGAATCGAAAAAAATATTTAAAACTTTTGCTAATTAAAAATTAACAAATCATTTGCTGTTTTTTCGTCGATCATAATATTTTTATTCTTCAACCGCCTACGCACACACTCATTCATGTTCAACGCTTTTACTGTGATTTACGAGCAGGTGCTTAGAATCTTCGCAAATTGACCTCGGCAATGAAGAACAAAAAACCGACAATTTTTCGATTAGAATGAATGCAAAAAAAAGCCTAACTGAAATCGAGGAACAATACCTGTTACTTCTGTAGGCAGTTCCCCGTAAAGGTTTACATAACAAAACTAAAAAAAAAATCGATACGGATCATCTTCCACGAGCTGTTTTTACTTTCGTGCCCGAATATAAACAAACGCTTTTTGGTGATTGTTCAGCTCGAAGGTGTAATGGGATTTTTTTTTGGTTTGGAATGCCAGTTCCGGAAGTTGGTCTTATTCGTTTTTTTTTAACTTCTTCTATAAAGTAACTTTCAAAAAGAACGCTCGATTTTTGCCATTAATTGCCAGTAGGAGAAAAAACTATCGAAAAAGATTTGGCAGAAGGGAAAAAGACAATCTAACCACGAGCCAATATTGAGCCAGCAAAGATGATGGAAATACGGAATCTTTTAGCAATAAGACGGTGACACTGCAAACACGGTGATTAACGAATTTTCAATTTGATCACTTCCGAAGCGAGACCAATCTTAGTCGTCCAGGATTAGCACCTCTCTGCAAGCTCATATGGCTCTTATGGCTCCGACATTGACGCTAAGCTACCGGCAAGGCCATCGCAAATAACGCGTAATTGTGCCGATTGCTGACTGACTGATCCCCATTGATCTTGAAACGTTATTAAATCCAAGTGATCACTCAATTACATGATCTGATGCGGTGGTGCCAATCAAGCGTTACTGATCAATGTTGTCCGGAGTCTAGAAACTTGACAGCAAAGAACTTTTAGGTTTGGTAGAACAGCTAATTTTTCAATAAATGATTTCTTGTTTTCTTCTCTTCTCTAAACAACATGATTTATTATGGTTTCGCTATAAAAAAAAATACTATAACTTTTAGAAGTTTTTTGTTGCAAATTTCCTGTTTGGTTAGGTGGAAAAATTTCAGACACCAAAAATACTCAGTTTTTGACGCGACTCCTTCGAGTACAAGTTATAGAATTTGGGGATAAGTTTTATGGCATAAAACCTGGAATATATTTTATGGCAGACCTTTTCTAACTGGGAAAAAAATAAATACTTAACAATCGTCATTTCCCTTTAAAGAAATCCAGAAAAAGTAAACGCGCAGGCAATGACAATTCCATTTTTAATCATTATTTTGACATTTGAAGAAAAAAATATATAATAGAATCGACTTCTCATGATGTTAAGGCGTTGTTTTCTTGGTTTTTGGTGACCATCCATTGACCACTTAGTCGTAATGCTGTCAATAGTATTTGATGACGAAATTTCCAGTCATTCATTGGTGATTTCGATCTTTTTTCTAAGAGTTACGTTTTTTTTCTAACCATTTGGACCTCACAAGACAAGAAAAATTTATGGAAGAATAAAAAATTTACACTCCCACACTCTAGTACACCTGCTACATCAATTTTTCTTCAATTTTTTTTTTTTTAATAAAAGTTCATCGTTCAACCTTTTCAAGGTCTTAAAATGTTTGTTTTTTCTTTTTGTCAAACTATCAGAAAATTAAAAGTGTGGGTTTTAGTAAGTAATTTTCAACTTTCGATTAGAAAAATGATAGAAAATCTTGAAATTTCTTGTTTGGGAAAATTCGTTGATTGTAATTGAAAATTTAGGCATTTGCGCCAACGCTTCAAAAAAATTGTTAGCTGCCTTTTGGAGGCTTTTTAAAAAAATTTTAAAATAAACAAATTCGAATTCTCAAAATATTTTTAAAAATGCGTGGATCATAATTTTTTCATTGAATTGTTATAAAAAAAAATCCCCAACAAAACTGGCATTTTTCATAAAGCTTTTCCCTTTAAAATTTTTGATTATTTAAATTAAACTCAGTTAGTTAAATTAATTATGCAATAATTTTCACACGCTAATTTTTAATATAAAATTTAAAAAAAAATTTCTTTTCAATAAGATTTGTTTATGTTTGTTGATTATTTATTTTTTTCGCAACTACCATTGAGCTTTTCTTTGTGATATTTTCATCATTTTGGTTGAGCTTTTAAAAGAAAATTTCCAATTGGCAAATATGAAGACAAAATTGCAAAATATTTTCATTAAATAAAAAATACATAAACCTGATTATCTATTGTATGAAAATGTGAATAATTTAACTTTTCTTCGTATATTTTTTAACTTTACTAAATAACAAAAATGGAAAAAACATATAAATTTTCATATTTTCTTCTATCAATTTTTCTCATAATTCATTTATTTATTTTTATTGTTAAATTTAATTCTGTTATTCAATGTTTTTTGGAACATTTCAATTTACGCAATCTTTTTAAAAATATTCGCAAAATTTTTAAAAAAAAAAAGGAATTTTTTGCCATCATAAAAATTATTATGAATAATATTATGATTTCGCAAAAAAAAATTATCAAAATAAGTGCTTTAAATACCTGAAATTTTTCAATATAAAATCTATTTTGATAAAAACATTTTTGAGCAGAAATTTTCTTTAATAAACCAAATGAAATTTTTTGCAAAGTACTGAGAATGAAATTTAAAAAAAATTAATTCAAATTGTAGTAAAAATTTAAGGGCGCAAAAAAATAGCCATATTACTTTTACTTTATAAGAAAAAGGGTATTTTTATTGGTATTTTACTTTTACAAACTCAACAAAATATATTATAAGAGGACTTATTAAAAACTACGTAGACAAGTGTATCACCAATAAAACAATTAAATTTCAGAACCAATCTGCACTTATAAACTCAAATTTTCAAATTTCAGACTCTATTAAAATTATTATTATTAAGGAAATTTAGTGATAAAATTATCACTGATAAAAGAATACAATTTCAGAACCAATTTGGACTTATAAACTCAAATATTCAAATTTTCAGACAATATTAAAATTTTTATTATTAAGAAAATTTAGTGATAAAATTATCACTGATAAAAGAATTCAATTTCAGAACCAATCTGGACTTACAAACTCAAATATTCAAATTTTCAGATAATATTAAAATTTTTATTATTAAGGAAATTTAGTGATAAAATTATCACTGATAAAAGAATACAATTTCAGAACCAATTTGGACTTATAAACTCAAATATTCAAATTTTCAGACAATATTAAAATTTTTATTATTAAGAAAATTTAGTGATAAAATTATCACTGATAAAAGAATTCAATTTCAGAACCAATCTGGACTTACAAACTCAAATATTCAAATTTTCAGACTATATTAAAATTTTTATTATTAAGGAAATTTAGTGATAAAGTTATCACTGATAAAAGAATACAATTTCAGAACCAATTTGGACTTATAAACTCAAATATTCAAATTTTCAGACAATATTAAAATTTTTATTATTAAGAAAATTTAGTGATAAAATTATCACTGATAAAAGAATTCAATTTCAGAACCAATCTGGACTTACAAACTAAAATATTCAAATTTTCAGACTATATTAAAATTTTTATTATTGAGGAAGTTTTGTGATAAACGTATCACTGATAAAAGAATACAATTTCAGAACCAATTTGGACTTATAAACTCAAATATTCAAATTTTCAGACAATATTAAAATTTTTATTATTAAGAAAATTTAGTGATAAAATTATCACTGATAAAAGAATTCAATTTCAGAACCAATCTGGACTTACAAACTAAAATATTCAAATTTTCAGACTATATTAAAATTTTTATTATTGAGGAAGTTTTGTGATAAACGTATCACTGATAAAAGAATACAATTTCAGAACCAATTTGGACTTATAAACTCAAATATTCAAATTTTCAGACTATATTAAAATTTTTATTATTGAGGAAGTTTTGTGATAAACGTATCACTGATAAGAGATGAAAACTTCAGAACCAATTTGGACTTACAAACTTAAATTTTCAAATTTTCAGACCCTAGTTAAATTTTGATTGTTTGGGAGGTTTTATTATAAACATATCACTGATAAAAGAATTGAATTTCAGAACCAATCTGGACTTATAAACTCAAACTTTCAAATTTCAGACTCTATTAAAATTATTATTATTAAGGAAATTTGGTGGTAAAAGTATCACTGATAAGAGATAAAAATGTCAACCAATTTGGACTTACAAACTTAAATTTTTAAAATTTTCCGAACTCTATCAAAATTTAAATTACTTTAAAGACCTCATTAAAAACCACCTAGACGAGCATACACCAAATAAAAGAATAAAATTTCAGAACTTATTTGGAATAAGAAACTTGAATTTTTAATTCTTTGGACTCTATTTCAGTTACTATTATTTAAGAGACCTTATCAAAAGCTATTTAGATGAGGTATTAAGAACATTAAAAATTCAAGAAAAAAATTCAGTAAATTTTTTAGAACCAGTTTTATTTTACAAATCAGATTTTTAAAATTTTCGGACGCTATTTCAATCAAGAGGTTAAACTACTCAGATGAGTATAAAACTGATAAGAGGATTGAATTCCAAAACCAATCTGGACATACAAACTTGAATTTTTAAATTTTCAGAAAGTAGTAAAATAATTATTATTTAAGAGGCCTCATCCAAAATTACTTAGACGGGCATAGAACTGACGAAGTAACAAAACTTCACAACCAATTTGGACTAACAAATTTAAATTTTGCACATTATTATCATTGCAGTGATTATCATTTAAGTGGCTCTATCGAAAGATACGTGGGCGAACGTGTCATTGATGAAGGAATAAAATCATAGAACCCATATGGACTTACAAACTTGATTTTTTTAATTTTTGGACCCTATTCAAATTTGCATCATGTTTGAGGTACTATTAAAAGCTGCTTGTACGAGCGTAAAACTGATAAAAGACTTACAAATAATAATTTTCGCACCCTATTTAAATTTATATCATTTTTGAGGTCCTATCAAAAGCTGCTTATGTGGGCATAAAACTCCAAAAACCAATCTGGACTTACAAATAATAATTTTCGGGCCCTATTTAAAAATTTATCATTTTTCAGATCGTATCAAAAGCTACCTATACGGGTATAAAACTGATAAAGGAACTAAATTCCAAAAACCAATTTAGACTTAAACATAATAATTTTCTAATTTTCGGATCCTATTTAAATTTATACCATTTTCGAGGTCCTATCAAAAGCTGATTATATGGGCATAAGACTGATAAAAGAATAAAACTCCAAAAACCAATCTGGACTTACACATAATAACTTTTAAATTTTCGGACTCTATTTAAATTTATATCATTTTTGAGGTCCTATCAACAAAAGCTACCTATACGGGTAAAAAACTGATAAAAGAAATAAATACCAAAAACCAATTTGGACTTACAAATAATAATTTATAATTTTTCGGACCCTCTTAAACGATCTATTCTCAATCGCTGTCATGACAAGTTTGCCTAACTCAAAAATTGAAAGGGAATATAACGCATTAAAATTGTAGTTGCTTTAGAGGATTTTTCTCAAAACCATTTTTAAAATCATTTACAAGATAGAAAAAAAGCTGCAGTTAAAATTTGCTCCTAATTAAAATTTCTGCCCAGTTTAAATAAAGTTTGTCCACAGAAATTTTACTGTTTCTAATAAATCAGAAATATTTTCGAAAACGTTCAAAATAACTAATGAACCCTCTTTGGTAATGCATATTTTCCGAAGAGTTTACGAACCTTTCAGTCAACATCTAACCATGGAAGGCTTTTGTTTGTTTTGTTTTTGTTTCGAACCTAAAAATTGGAACCCAAAATCTTCACCGAATATGAAATTGAATTCAAAGATCTCAGATTTCGGAATTTCGATTTATTGTCGATATTGCAGAGTTGATGTTTACGATATTGTTAAAAGATTGGACTACTCTTCGTAGCAGTGACCTACCATACCGATCACGTTGAAAGTGTAGAATGATGATCGGCGATAAAATGATCAGTCGAATGGCACGATCGGCACGAATTTGGGTGCGTACAACTGTTTTGGATCGAATATCGTCCATAATGGGTTTAATTCGTGTACATACTGTTTTGGGCCCGGCCACTGCCACCATAGTCAATCATGTGGCATAGCCCAGCTTAACTTAACCATCGATGTACCCAATACTAGATGCCCAGTATTCGGTAGTGTCACTTTTCATGTTTCAATTCGTATTGCGGCAGGTAATGGTCGAACGGGCAATATCTCATACCATTGAACAAAAACAATTGAATCGATGGTCAATGATTGCCCTATCGCCAGAGGGCGCTTGCGGTTTACGAAATAGAAGTCCCAATAAATTGGAATTTGATTGGTATTATAGCCAGCAGCCCTCCCCGTGCAGCAACATTACTCCGGCTTTGTTCGTTGTTGATCTGAACTCTTTACTTCGTTGCCACCGCATATTTACTAATATTCGAATATGTGGCCGCCTCGAGCAGCTACTATCCACAAAATTCAACATTATTCAAATAGACTCATGTGCTTCCATATAAACATAAATGCTTATATACTGACAAACCGATGGACGTTTAGCAAAAGTATCTAAATTGGAGTGTCTGCATATCTTTCACAACACTGCAAATCGTTTTTGGGTGGATCTGTTATGGTTTATTAACTGCCAGTATTATAAATGAAAATTAAATTTATTTGTTTATTAGGTACAAATGAGCTCGAATTAAATTGGAAAATGATGCATTTACAAACAAACAAACCAAAAACACACAAAAAAAAGTTACTACCAATTTGGGAAAAATATTTGATTGGAATTTTATGAAATAATCACCGATGAGGAAATCACTGAAAGAAAATAGCTGCATTTATGTATTTTTTTTAGTGGGCTCTCAATTGAAAAAGTCCAAAACTGTCATTAATATATTTGTAACATAACCTAAAAAAATGTTGCTGAACCAATGAACATAACCTCAAATTGATAAAGAAGGTGTTGTGTCAAAAATGGCGGTTTGGTTCTTCTCCTCGCAGTCGCTATGGTAATAATTTGGCTAACTATACTAAACTGGATTATTTGATATGGTAAATTATAGTAAACTAGATTTAAATTTTATAGATTCATTGTTAAATTGAAATGAATTTAATGAATTTTATAGCAAATAACGAAAAATGGTTCGATAACTAAAAGAGTATCCAATTTGCATTTTAAAAATAAAAGTTTAACAAAACATATTAAAAATTTAAATATTGATATAATTTTTAAATTATAATATTGCTTGAACTTTGCCATAATTTATAAAATATAATAATTGCCTTAAGACCTTTCATAGGGCTCAAATTTTTTGAGGTAAGTTTTGGTGATTTTTCATATATTTCAGGCGATTATTCAGCCATAACTTTCAGGATGGTTATTTTGATAAAAATGAAGTCAAACAGCGTCAAATCGCATGATCTTGAAGGACGATTGTACATAAATTAGATGCATGTGGAATCGTGGGGAATGATGAGGGTGTGGATGGAAGAGAGAGGTATGAATGCCTTAACAGATTTGCCGTGGTACTATTTGAGAGGAGAGCGAGAATGGTACGTGAATGAATGTGTGAATGACACGCAGGGTTGCTACAACCTGGTAAAAGACCAAGGTCGATTCCGGTTGTATTTTCGGATGTTGGCGAATCCGCGTTCTAGCTTAGCGCTGCCTAGGAATTTAGAAGATTTCTGACCGTACTTCAATGAGCGAAGCACAAACCAAAATACTTTCATAACAAAAATTGGTACCACGAGAATCGGGGGCCCCATGGTGTGGAAACACACTGTAACCGATTTATGTGAGGCGCCATTTGGCAGCAACGTGGTGGGTGTGATTATGCCCATGTTGTGGGTTTGGTCTCCGGACCGCAAGTGGGAGATAACTGGCAAAGACCATCTTGTAATTATCTCGGGCACTGTCACTGCTAATGACAGTAGAGGTTTAGGTAGTCCTCGCCACCAGCAGATGGAGTAGTCAGCTTGTAACTGATTATTAACTGCTAACTGCCAGTAATGGTGGTGCGTTGATTGAGCGTATAATAACATATAACTGTACATAATTAAATCTTGAAGCTACGCATACTGGTAACTTTTCCCTTAATGAAGCCAAATATTGTTAAGATCATATATGATCCAGATTAAAATTTTCAAATTGAGGCAAAAAATAAGGTTCTACAGACCACTGCCATCTTAACACCAAAATACAATTAGGCAGCCACCTTTTGTGGATACAATGGATTCGGTGATAATTTTGCTTATTGACATATCCACAGAGATGCTTATTGACATATCAAAAATTCAACTTGCAAAAGCCTATGGTTCCAGCACCAAATCAGTAAATCTTCTTCCCATTTCCTATGCAGCAAATTTTAATTCATATAAAAACGGCAAATTATATTCTAAACGAATGCAACCTTAAATGACATTTTTGTTTGACAGCTGTCAGATGACAGTTCAATTTTTCTTTGGATCTCAAAATGGATGACGATTATTTTCTCTCCTGTCACGAACAACTCATCCTCTCATTAATTTTGATTATGAATTTTTAGTAATTTCATTTTATTTATTTAAATTGGATTTCCCCTTTTATCTAATCATAATTATATGAGAAAATATTTTTGCCAACTATTTGCTTTGGTATTTCAAATTGTTACCAAGGTTTTTGTCATTCAGTTAAAAAGTGAAGATGAAATGAGAAAAATACGAATGCCCACCACACCAAGGCGGAGGCGACCTTGCTTCCTTATAAGTTGGTGTACTCGACGAAAATGATGACTTTTCTCTTTCGAAGCGAACTTTTTTAAATCAAAAGGTTTTTTCTGTCCCGTATTTAAGATGGTTTTGCAAAGTCATTCAGAAAATCGAGACAAGTTAATTTCGTTTATTTAAAATGTTAATATTATTAGATCACGACCAAATTATTTGAACAAATCGACTTAACAGATTTTTTATAAAAAATGAAAACGAAGACAGCTTTTGGTTTTTTTTCTATTAACTTCTCTTAAGAAAAAAAAAGTTTAATTGTTTTGTGTTTTTTATTTAAAAGCATATAAAATGACAATAAAATTCTTAATTCAAAGGCATTTTGCAAATTTTAAAATTATTTAACAAAAAGATAAATGGGCTACTGACTCGTTGTTATTTTTAGTGTTTTTTTAAGATGTCTGCCACTGTTTATGGGTATTTGGTTAAAAAATTAAAATGAACATTTAAAAAAAAAACATTTAAGTACAATATTGGCCTTTAAAATTAGTTGCAATTTTATTGTAGTTGGAAACATTATAAAAGCTGAGTAAATATTTAAAAATAATTCGCCTTTAGTTTTATAAATATTTGCTTTTGTGATTTTTGGCTTTTCAAAAAAGTAAAGAAAAATATTTAAAAAATTATAGGTAAACTTTTTTTTATTCATTATAAAATACTGTGTTTTTTTATAAGAAGAAATCCCGTCTCAGAAGAAGCAAAGGTGGTTTTTTTTTGATAATTTTGTATAAAATTTCTAAAAAAAATTTTGAACATAACCTAAAAGCAAAATTTTTTAAGTAAATACGACGAAATTATGGACTAAAAAAACTTTTTACAATTTATCTCTTAAAAGCACGTTTTTAAATTAAAAAAGAAAAAAATCTATGAAAATTTAAGGCATTTTTTTTGTATATTTTGAAAAGAATTTGACCAAAAAATTATTTTTTTAAAATGTTTTTTTTTTTTTAAAAAAAATTAGAAATTAATTTTTGAAAATTTGACGTAATTTTTGCTATAAAAAAATTTTTTTTTTGAACTAACTTTTATAAAAGAAAAAATCTATAAAAATAAAAGGCATTTTTTTTTTTATTTTGAAAAGATTTTAACAAAAAAATTTTTTTTTAAAATTAGAAAGTATTTTTTGAAAATGATGCAATTTTTGTTATAAAACTTTTTTTTTTTTTGAACAAACTTTTATAAAAGAAAAAATCTATAAAAATTTAAAGGATTTTTTTTTGTTTATTTTGAAAAGATTTTGAGCAAAAAATTATTTAAAAAAAAATTTTTTTTTTTAAAAAATTAGAAAGTATTTTCTGAAAATTTGACGTTTTTTTTTGCTATAAAAAAGCAAATTTTTTTAAAAAATGAACAACAATTTTAGAAAATTTGACGTGCTTTTTGCTATAAAAATTTGTTTTTTTTTGAATAGGTTTTCTTCAAAACGAAAAAAATGTATAAAAACTTAGGGCATTTTTTTGTTTATTTTCAAAAGAATTTTACCATAAAAATTATTTTTTTTTTTAAATATTTTTTAAGAAAATGAAAAATCAATTTTGGAAAATTTGACGTACTTTTTGCTATAAAAATCGGTTTCTTTTTTGAACAGGATTTCTTAAAAAAGAAAAAAATCTATAAAAATTTACGGCCTTTTTTTGTTTATTTTGAAAAGAAATTTACCATAGAATTTGTTTTTTTTTAAATATTTTAAAAAAAAATAAACAAGCAATTTTCGAAAATTTAACGTGACTTTTGCTATAAAAATTTGCTCTTTTTTTGTTTTTTTTTTTTAAGTATTTTTTTTTATAAAAGACAAAATTTTTTTCAAAATTTATTTTGAAAATAAATTGACCATAAAAATATTTTTTTTAAATACTTTTTTAAAAGAATGAACCAATTTTCGAAAAATTTCACGAAATTTTTGCTATAAATTTGTTTTTTTTTTTTAAGAAATTTTTCTTCAAAATTGTTTATTTTTCAAATATTTTTTAAAACAATGAAAACCAATTTTCGAAAATTTGACCTTATTTTTGCTATAAAAATTTGTTCTTTTTTTTGTTCTTTTTTGAATAAGTTTTTTTATAAAAGGAAAAATCTATAAGAATTGAAGGGATTTTTTGTTTATTTTGCTTAATTTTTCAGATTTGGAAATTTTGTTTATATTTTACTTTTTGAAAATTTTGTCTTTTATTTTTATTTTTGTAAATCTGAAAATAATTTTGGTTGTTTTTTGAGACCCCAAAATTTATAAAACCGAATTTTTTTGTTTTCCAAAAGAAATGCAATTGGCAAAAACACAACTGAAAAGGATACTTTCTATTTTTTTTAAGCTATTAGAACGCAAAATATTGCGAGAGAAAATTTCATTTGATTTAATAATCGTTTTTGTATAAAAATGTTTATCTTTTGTTTTTCGCTCATAAAAAAAAATACGCAAAATATTTATTTTATTTAAAAAAATTTTTAAATACGTTATCAAAAATCATTCATCATTTGTGGGAGCTACACCCCATCAAAAAGACACTGACAGATGGTCATTTGTCAAGAAATTATCAGATAAACACGCTATTAAGTGAAAGTTAAACATCACTTTCCCTTTGGCACTGAATGTAGGGTAGAGGTGGTAAAAATTCTTCAAAACACCCCAACACCATCTGGTCTGTCTACGTCAAAAAAGGGTTCATGTTGTGTGGTTATTCGCGATGATAAGTTTGCACACGAGACGTCCTTTCCCAGTCGGGATTAAAAATTCATCAATGTCGTTAGCGCTGCCCTGAAGCCTAATGAAAACTGAATTTTTGTCAGATGCTTTGTCCAGTAAAGAATGACCGAAAGTTTTGTCCTTTTGTTCAATAGAACTCTTTGGGGCTCTCTGTTCTAGGCCGTCTTTACCAAGAAATTAATTACAAGCCGACTTCTCATTCACATGTGAAATGTGTAAGTAATCATTGTCAATGGAATCACTCGTTTTATTTAGAAATATTTTTTTATGAAGTTTTTTCTAAAGGAATTATGCAAAAATTAAATGCTTTTCAAATGGCAAATTGAGTTTCGCAATATTTACTAAACTTATTGAAAGCGAGAAGGTCCGAACTGAATCGAACAAAAACTAGAATTGAATGGAAAATTTTTGAACTTTGCAAGAAATAATATGCATTTCCGGAAAACATCGATCAATGTGCACTTTGATCAGTAAAATGGCATAGTTTTAATAAATTTTGTCAAGTAAATTTTTTTATGAATAAATTCACAGAAAGTTTGAATTTTGAACGTTGATGAGACCTAGAGGAGGCCATGAAATTTCTATTCACAATTGTGCTATTAATTTCTGTAGTTTTGGTTTTATTATTATTAGTTTTATAGTTCCATTTTTATTGACACTTTGAGACCTTATATGAATACAGTGAAACCTTGCTTATCATAATTAAGAAACAAGAAAACATTTTGAAATAATTTTTGAGGTCGAATTAATTTTATTGTGAAATTTTCCTTATGCATTTTTATACAATAAGACTTTTTTTAAATAATAATTTTGATGAATGGCAATAAATAAATATAAATTAAAATTATTTTTTTAATATTACTACTAAAAACGTACTGTTCTTTAGGATACAAAATAAATTTTGAAAAATTAATGAAAAAAATTCTTTATTTTAATAACAGATATTTTTGAGAAATATTCTGTAAAAAGCCAAAAAACTTTTTTTTAACATATGACGCAATCAAAAAATTTTTGAGACCATTCAAACGCAAAATTTTAACCAAAGAAAAAATTCAAGGTCAGCTAAAGATCATGTTCTTATAGTTTTAAGTACTCAATGGCTCCCGACCGAATTTGAAGTCAAAGAAAATTAATTGTCTTTGCCAAGTAAACTGGCTTTTGATGGAGATAATTGGTGGCTCGCAACCAAATTTTGAGTCAACAAAAAAAAATATTGTCCTTTCTAAATGAACTGGTTTATGACTGAGATAATCTGGGACTCCCAACTGAATTCTGAGTCAAGAAAAATATATTGTCCTTGCCTAGTGAATTGGCTTAGGATCGATATTATGGGTCCCACACTAAATTTGAGTCAAAAAAATTGAATATCCTTGCCAAGTAAACCGGCTTTTCATGGAGATAATCGGTGGCTCCCAAACTAGTTTTGAGTCACCAAAAAAATATTGTCCTTGCCTAACAAATTGGCTCACGATGGATATAATTGGTGGCTCGTAACCAAATTTTCAGTCACCAAAAAAAATATTGGCCTTGGCAAGTGAACTGACTTACGATGGAGAAATCGGGGGCTCCCAATCAAATTTTGAGGCAACAAAAAAAATAATGTCTTTGCCAAGGAAGCTGACTTATGATGGAGATAATCGGTGGCTCCCACACTAATTTTGAATCAAAAAAATAGAATGTCCTTACCAAGTGAACTGGCTCATGATGTAGATAATCGGGGGCTCCCAACCAAATTTTGAGTCACCAACAAAAATATTGTCCTTGCCTAACGAATTGGCTCACGATGGATATAATTGGTGGCTCGCAACCAAATTTTGAGTCAACAAAAAAAAATATTGTCCTTTCTAAATGAACTGGTTTATGACTGAGATTATCGGGGACTCCCAACTGATTTCTGAGTCAAGAAAAAAATATTGTCCTTGCCTAGTGAATTGGCTTAGGATCGATATTATGGGTCAAAAAATTGACCCATAATATCGATCCTAAGACACTAAATTTGAGTCAAAAAAATTGAATATCCTTGCCAAGCAAACTGGCTCACGATGAAGATAATCGGTGGCTCCTGGTCACCAAAAAAAATATTGTCCTTGCAAAGTTAACTGGTTTACGATGGAGATTATCGGTGGCTCCCAAACTAGTTTTGAGTCACCAAAAAAATATTGTCCTTGCCTAACGAATTGGCTCACGATGGATATAATTGGTGGCTCGTAACTAAATTTTCAGTCACCAAAAAAAATATTGGCCTTGGCAAGTGAACTGACTTACGATGGAGAAATCGGGGGCTCCCAATCAAATTTTGAGGCAACAAAAAAAATAATGTCTTTGCCAAGGAAGCTGACTTATGATGTAGATAATCGGTGGCTCCTGACCAAATTTTGAGTCACCAAAAACAATATTGTCCTTGCCAAGTGAACTGGCTCACGATGTAGATAATCGGGGGCTCCCAACCAAATTTTGAGTCACCAAAAAAAATATTGTCCTTGCCTAGTGAATTGGCTTAGGATCGACATTATGCGTCCCACACTAATTTTGAGTCAAAAAAATTGAATATTCTTGCCAAGTGAACTGGCTCACGATGTAGATAATCGGTGGCTCCTGGTCACCAAAAAAAATATTGTCCTTGCAAAGTTAACTGGTTTACGATGGAGATTATCGGTGGCTCCCACACTAGTTTTGAGTCAAAAAAAAAGAATGTCCTTACCAAGTGAACTGGCTCATGATGTAGATAATCAGGGGTTCCCAAACTAGTTTTGAGTCACCAAAAAAATATTGTCCCTGCCTAACGAATTGGCCCACGATGGATATAATTGGTGGCTCCCAATCAAATTTTGAGTCAAGAAAAAAAAATGGTCGTTGCTAAGTGAACTGGTTTACGATGGAGATTATCGGTGGCTCCCACACTAGTTTTGAGTAAAAAAAATGGAATGTCCTTGCCAAGTGAACTGGCTCACTATGTAGATAATCGGAGGCTCCCAAACTAGTTTTGAGTCACCAAAAAAATATTGTCCCTGCCTAACGAACTGGCTCACGATGGATATAATTGGTGGCTTCCAACCAAATTTTCAGTCACCAAAAAAAATATTGGCCTTGCCAAGTGAACTGGCTGACGATGAAGATAATTGGTGGCTCCCAACCAAATTTTGAGCCACCAAAAAAAATATTGTCCTTTCCAAGTGCACTAGTTTACGATGGAGATCATCGGTGGCTCCCACACTTATTTTTAGTCACCAGAAAAAATATTGTCCTTGCCAAGTGAACTGGCTTTTGATGGAGATAATCGGGAGTTTTTAACCAAATTTTGAGTCACCAAAAAAAAATTGTCATTGCCTAACGAACTGGCTCACGATGGATATAATTGGTGGCACGCAACCAAATTTTGAGCCACAAGAAAAATATTTTCCTTTCCAAGTGAACTGGCTTATGTCGGAGATAATCAGTGGCTCCCAACCAAATTTTGAGTCACCAAAAAAAATATTGTCCTTGACAAGTAAACTGGCTCAAAATGGTGATAATCGGGAGCTCCTAATCAAATTTTGAGACCAAACGAAATTTTGTTCTTGCAAAATGACTTTAATGCTCGATGCCGACCTAGTGTTGAGTCCAAATAAATAATAGTCCTCCTAAGGTCATTCGAATTTGCTGGTATTTAAATAAATCAATGGCTCCTCTCACATTTTTGAGTTAAAAATAAAAGTCTGGCACGCTATATGATTCAAATGTAAGGCGCTTGGTGGCTCCCAAACTCTTTTTGAGTCAAAAAAAAAATCTCGGTTTTGTGGTTTAGTTTTTATTATAGCTATTTTCTCTATTTCAAAACCTAAACTATTTAAATACGTTAATTGAGTTTTAATTAATTTGATTTTATAATAATTTTTAATAGGAATCTAAAAGACACACTACCAATTTTTTAAGATTTCTTACTTAAAAAAAAACCAAAATTTCGTATTTATTTTCAATTTCTTTGCCGAAAAATTATCTACTTTTCAGATTATTTCTTATTATGATTTACATTAATTGCACAAAATTTTTACATAATATAAAAGCCAGTTAAAAAATCTGTTCCCACGGATTACGAAACATGACAGCTAATTTGGATCCTACAACCCGATTATCTACGCTAACAATAATGCCAACAACAACAAAAATTGTATTTAACCAAATTCAAGTACAAATACGAATTAATACAACCATCGATTCTTTGGCATTCTCCTTACCCTTTGGACACAGCAACAATGGACGTACTTTTTACCATTTTCCATACCGTCCACAAAGCCAATCAAGACAAAATAATCCGAGATAACTTATTCAAAATTCCAAACGGCACTTATTCAAAGTGTACAAATTATTTTAGTTTCAATTTGATTTCAATTCTTCGATAATAAGCCTCCTTGAACATGTGGCGAAGTGCATGTTAGCATAGAAAATCAATTTCCCAACCAAACTGAAACGTTCGAAAGGAACCTAATCAAGTGTGGGCTTAGCCTGCTAATAGGATAGATACTTTGGCGCTCTGCACTTGCTGTTTTCTGTGGCGAATGCTGAAGAAGGAAACCAATCCAATTTGCGTTAAACACTAATTTATGATTTCTCATGTTCATGTTCGACGGAGTCTATTTACTGTCTAACGTTTCCATCGACGACAACGACAAAAGACAAAACGTAGATTAACCATGATGAATACCCATTCCCATGCCATAAAAATCCTTCACAATCGCCCTCACCCTGTGCCATACACACTTCCACCATACATTGCCAAGAAGATTTTGTGTTTAGAAATTTCGTATTGAAAAGTTTTGCTACGTTTTGGAGAAACTTTACATAAACACAAATCAATTATGGAATAATGGAGCTTTTGGCTAAACAAATAACAAAATTAGTGCAATTCTTATTACTTGTTTTAGTATTCAAATTAATCGGCTTATTTTTGATGAAATTTGGATTTATTTTATGGTATTTTAGGAGGTTTTGCCTTCCATTTATTTTAAAAATTTTTTTGCTAATGTAAAAATTTTGCAAATTTTAAAATAAATTCGGTTGGAAAAATAGGATTAGAAATTAAAGCTTCTTTTAAGTTTTTTATTAAAAATATCACATTCTAAAATTTAAAAAAAAACCACTAAACTTATTTTAGAGAGAAACGTTTACACGTACACTCAGAATGATCTAAAAATCACCTCAAAATCACTCTTGAAATTGCCTTTTACCTGTAACAGTCCCCACTTGCACCTAATTTATAACATTATCAAATCTTTACTAATATTGTCATGTAATAATTTAAAAAAAAATTATAAATTTAGCAGAATTTTGAACCCTTAAAATTTTGCATAATTTTTTTCAGATTTCCATAAATCTGAATACTGCACAATTTTTAGGACCTCAAAATTATATTTAGGGCCTTTACGTATTTTTTTAAACTTCAAAAAATTTGTGAATCTTAAAAAAACTTTTTCTTTAAGATTCAAAAATTTTCTACACACTTTTTTTTTTAAAAGATATTAAATATATTTAAGACCTCCAAATATATAAAAAGACTGAAAATAATTATAAGGTTCTAAAATATATTTTCAGACTTCAAATATCCAAGATTCAAAGTTAAACTCTTCAAAATATTTTTAAAATTTTAATTATTTTTTAAGATTTTTAAATACATTTTTTTAATTTTAAGAATAATTTTTTACGCCTCAAAAATTGTTTTATGGCTACAAAATATTTTTTAGCTTCTCAAATAACTTTTGAGAGTTTCAAATATCCTTTATGGCCTGAAATATTTTTAAAGACCTCAACATATTTTGGAAGCCCTCAAAAGATCTAAAATTAAGACCTTTAATAATTTTTAATACATCAAAATATATTTTGAGTTTTTTAAATATTTTTAAGGTCCTACAATATTATTTCACACCTAAAAATACTTTTTAAGCCCTCAAAAATTTACAAGGAGCTCATATTAATGTCAATAGATTCAAAAAATTTAATTTTAAATAATTCCTTAAGGCATTAATACTTTTTGAGACCGCGAGTAATTTTGAAGAACTTAAAATATGTTTGTGAGGATTCAGAATATTTTTGAGGCTCTGATATATAGTTTGAGATTTTAAAATACCATTTATGACCCAAAATATATTCAAAATTTTGTAATATTTTAAGAGCTGAAATATTTTTGAGACCACAAAGCACTTCTTAAGACCTCAAATAATTTTTGAAAACCTCAAAATATTTTTAAGCCTCAAAATATTTTTCAAAGTTTATTATTTTGGTAAAATAGATTTTTTTTTCAAATCTAGTTTTTTAGACCTCACATAATTTTGAAGAACTTAAAATATGTTTTTAGGCCTTCATAAATTTGTTTCACGCTGTGATACATGGACTCAAGTTATATTTAAAATCTTCGAATATTTTAAGAGCTGAAATATTTTTGAGACCACAAAGCACTTCTTTACACCTCACAGATCGTTCGAAGACCTCAAAATATTTTTTTAAGTCCCAAACATAGAAAAATTATTTATTTTTGGAGATCATTTGAGGTCTTCAAGAAATATTTGTTTTAAACAAAAAGATTTTGAGGTCTTAAAAATATTTTTTAAATTTATTTATATTGTACAAAATATATTTTTTATAATATCAAGTTTTTTTAGACCCCAAATAATTTTTAAGACCTCAAAATATTTTTAGGCGGTTAACATATTTTTTAAATTTAAAGATTATTTGAGACCCCCAAAAAAATTTTAAGACCCCAACATATTTGTTATTTAAAATATATTTTAAATTAGAAAATTTTTTGAAGACAATAAAATATTTTTTTAGATGATTTTTACGACTAACTTTGATTATAATAATTAGTCTAAGCCCTCCAACAATCTATTATAAACCAAAAAAGTTTCCTATTTTTTATACAGTTTTAATTGAACGATTTTCACATATTTAAAAATTATTTTCAAACAATAATTTGACTACTTTTTGAACATTTTATAGCTAAACTCCTTAAGTAAATTCAATTTTTTTTTATCGACGTTTAAGTTATAATAATTGCCTCGTTACTGAGTTCATTTATCGTTTTCATATTATGAAAAAACTATGCAAATTCAACAATTATGATCACCATTTTAGTTGTTAATCGAAGAAAAGCCAACCAGACGAACTTGAGCATCACGATTTTCCGATTATCTCTGATCACAAAAAGTCAACTGGAAAATACACTGAGTTCTCACTCTTATCCTCTACTCCCATAACAATTGTTTGATTATGCTTTGGATACAAATCACCATACCCGATCACATTGAGAACCATAAACAAAAAAAGTTATATATTTTCAGTTTTTTTCTGAATACAAGACTCCAAATGAACGTACGTTGCTCGATTATTATTGTTACAGTGGCACTATTATTTGTTGTTTTCATTATTTACGCGATCACATTGCATCGCAAATGCAAGACACACGTTCATGCACTCATACGCCTAACAAAATAATAAAAGAATTCAAAAGAAAAATTATACCAAAGATAAACAACAACAACAACAACAACAGCAGAAAAATAATTAAAAAAACACACTTGAAAGAAATCATAAGACGACGTTTGTTGTGAATACATCACCTTTTAAGGTCTTGCCATTACGTAAAACTTGTACAAGTTTCCTCTTTAAGAATGAAATGCATTCAACACTCGTTGACGCATTTTGATGAATACTAAAAAAAAAAGAAGAAGAAGAAAAAGCTCAATTTTCTAAATGCGTCTAGAAGTCCGATCGTTTTAGTCTAAATGAGTCCACAAGCCTCTGTATGGATGCCTATGGAAATTATTTCGGTTTTTTTTCCAAAGTCTTTTTTGAATTGTAAATATTCAAATTTACTCTTATTATTAATCAGATTCGATGATGGATGATGAGAATCTCCTTAAATGGAATATGAGCGGGAGTTGAAACTTGTTCGTTCCGCCTTATTATCGACGATCGATTATTCGTACCTCAAATGGTAATTTTTACTGTGTCACTAAAAATTATAACAAATAATGGATAAAAAATTAAGTCTTTTTATTTAAATAGTTTGATCACTGATACAGAAAATTGGGATGATCACTGGTGGAGTACAAGCGCCCTAATTCCTAAGGTCCTAACCGATTTTTAAGAAATTATTACTTATTTTAGAGATTTTTATTTTAATTTTACCAATAGCACGTGAATTAATTTTAAATAATTTAATTGTAATTAAACATATTACAAATATTAACAATATTCAAAACTACAATCGAAGCTAACCTTTTCAAAAATAGAAATTTTTCTTTAAAAAGTGACGGTATTTTTTAAGCCTCCAAAAAATTTTTTTCATTACGACCTAAACTTTTAAGGTATTTTTCTTCAACAAAAAAAACTGTAAGAAAATTTGCATAACCCTTAATTATAAATAAAAATTTCGAGCTTTCTAATAAAAAAAAAAAGCAAAAATTAATTAAATAAAAACAACAGTTTTCATACAAAAAAGAAAGTTGGGGAAATTTAATAATTGCTTAAAAAGGAATTTTATTGGTTTTCGATTAGATTTTCTTTTTGGAAAGTTTTTAAAAATACTTTTTTTTGATGATTTATAAAATGTTTAATTTTTTTTCAATTTCAAATAGACTAGAGAATTGTTCAGATTTAAAATTAAACATTTAAAATGTGCAAAGTTTGTTAATTTTTAAAAATTTTCTGAAAATTTGCCTTTATTTAAATATTTTAAAAAAATATGTACAAATTTATAAAAATCAACAAAAAAATATTGTATGTTGATTTTTTTTTTATTTCTTTTATTTTAAAAATTTAAAATATCCTAAAACAAATTAGGCAGTTTTTAAAAGCACCCTTTTGTAATTAAGTAATGACGAACCTCTCTCAGTAAGACCTTCAAAACAAGAAAATTGATGAAAATATGGAACAAGTGAGTTAATCATCGCTGGATAAACTGTCAATTAACTTTTTAATATAGAAGTCCTTCAAAGGTTCAGAAAAAGGGTTCTGCATATCAGATCAAACATTACACACACTTAGATGCTTGACAGGATGCCATCTTGTTACTGACAATTTCATCAAAAGAAGTGTGACCAACCAGCCGATGTGATTACAATAGAAGCCTTCCACCACTGCTACGAAGAGTCGATGTGAAGCTTCCCAACAGAACAGTTTTAAATGAAATAGCATTGATGTATTTAAAAAAAATTATAACAAAAATAAAAATAGTGTCATTACTTTTATAATGCGGCTCATAGTAAAATTATATAAAATCAAAATCCGTAAGATTTTTGAAGGTCAAAATCAATTCCAATCCGTAAAGAATATTTGGAGGTCCAAAAAAAATATATTGGGTCCTCAAAATATTTTGAGGTCCCAAAAATTAATTGGGGTCTCAACAATTATTTAAAGGCAAAATAAAATATATATGGTAAAAAATCTAAATCCAAATTGGTATTACTCCAATTCGTTTTTAAAGTTATTTGAGGTCCTAAAATATTTTGGGGTCTCAACAAATTATCTTAGGTCTCAAAAAGTATGGTTAATATATCAAAAATATTTGTTATCTTAATAAATATATTTAGATTAAGAAAATATTCTTTAGGTCCAAATCAATATCTTAAAAAGCATTTTAAGGTCTCAGAGATATATATATAAATTTTTAAAGTATTTTAAAGCCTTGAAAATATTTTTTATGTCTAAAAAATTATTTATTTGATATTTTTTGAAAATAAAATAAAATTTTTGCAATAACAAAAAATAATCTTATTACTTTTCTAATGCATGCCGTGATAAAATTATTTAAATTCAAAATCAAAATTATTTTTATTCCAATCCGTTTAAATATTACAAGATATTTGAGGTCCCAGACATATTTTGGGGTCTCAAAAAATTATCTGAGGTGTCAAAAACTATTGTAAATATATCAAAAATATATTTATAATATTCTTTAGGTCTAAATCAATATTTTGAGGTCCTAAAAAGTATTTAATATCTTAAAAAGCATTTTTATGTTTCGGAGAATATACGAGGTCTGTTCAAAAAGTATCGCGAATTTTGAATTTCCGCGGGTTATGTATATTCGATTTTCGATTTTTTGTGGCGTTATGTTGGTACTTATGTTTCTCACTTATGCCGACAAGTTCGGCTATTTTGAATGTTCAGTTAATTTTTGACAGCCGCTTTGCTTGCACGTGTTTTGGCTCGTCTTCGACTTTTGCCCATTCCAAAAAATGGATCAAAGAATCTATTTCGGGAATAAGAAAAAGTCACAAAGGGCCAGATCTGGGGAATACGGTGGCTGTGGCATTATTAGTGTGTCATTTTTGGCCAAAAATTCGCGCACAAGCAACGATGCGTGAGCAGGGGCGTTTTCATGGTGCGCAAAGCCAATTTTCATTCTTCCACAAATCCGGGCGTTTCTGGAGGATTGCTTCGCTCAACTTGCGCATAACTTGCAGGTAATATTCCTTATTGACCATTCTATCCTGTGGCCCCTGCAATCGAAGAAAACTGTAAGTAAAACCTTTACATTCGACCGAAATTTGCGCGCTTTTTTCGGTCTTGGCGCGTGCGGAAGCTGTTCCATTGGGATGATTGAGCTTTGGTTTCCACGTTATAACCATAAACCCATGATTTGTCACCAGTTATGACCCTCTGAAGCATATTTGGGTCGTCGAGGACAGAGTCCAACAGCTCCTTAGCAATGTTAATGCGATGCTGTTTTTGGTCGAAAATTGGCAAAAATCGAAGACGAGCCAAAACACGTGCAAGCAAAGCAGCTGTCATTAATTAACTGAACATTCAAAATGGCCGAACTTGTCGAGAGACATGAGTACCAACATAACGCCATAAAAAAAATAAAAAATCAAAATTCTCGATACACTTTGAACAGACTCGTATATAAATTGTGAAAGTATTTTGAAGCCTTGAAAATATTTTTGAGGTCATAGAAATTATTTGAAATTTTTTGTAAAAAAAAAATAAAATTTTTGCATCAAAAAATGCCGTGGTCAAATTATTTAAAATCAAATTCAAAATTGCTATTATTCCAATCCTATTATAAAAAAATTTTTGGGCTCTAAAAAATATGTTGAGGTCTTAAAACTACTTGGGTCTCAAAGAATTGTAAAACGTTCAATAAAATAATTTTTGTATTAAAGAATATATTTGGATTTAGAAAATATTCTTTAGGTCCAAATCAATATCTTAAAAAGCATTTTAAGGTCTCAGAGATATATATATAAATTTTTAAAGTATTTTAAAGCCTTGAAAATATTTTTTATGTCTAAAAAATTATTTATTTGATATTTTTTGAAAATAAAATAAAATTTTTGCGATAACAAAAAATAATCTTATTACTTTTCTAATGTATGCCGTGATAAAATTATTTAAATTCAAAATCAAAATTATTATTATTCCAATCCGTTTAAATATTACAAGATATTTGAGGTCCCAGACATATTTTGGGGTCTCAAGAAATTATCTGAGGTCTCAAAAAGTATTGTAAATATATCAAAAATATTAAATAATATTTTTTAGGTCTAAATCAATATTTTGAGGTCCTAAAAAGTATTTAATATCTTAAAAAGCATTTTTATGTCTCAGAGAATATACGAGGTCTGTTCAAAAAGTATCGCGAATTTTGAATTTCCGCGGGTTATGTATATTCGATTTTCGATTTTTTGTGGCGTTATGTTGGTACTTATGTTTCTCACTTATGCCGACAAGTTCGGCCATTTTGAATGTTCAGTTAATTTTTGACAGCCGCTTTGATTGCACGTGTTTTGGCTCGTCTTCGACTTTTGCCCATTCCAAAAAATGGATCAAAGAATCTATTTCAGGAATAAGAAAAAATCAACGGGGGACTATATCTGGGGAATATGGTGGCTGTGGCATTATTAGTGTGTCATTTTTGGCCAAAAATTCGCGCACAAGCAACGTTGCGTGAGTAGGGGCGTTTTCATGGTGCGCAGAGCCAATTTTTGTTCTTCGACAAATCCGGGCGTTTCTGGAGGATTGCTTTGCGCAACTTGCGCATAACTTGCAGGTAATATTCCTTATTGACGGTTCTATCCTGTGGCCTCTGCAATCGAAGAAAACTGTAAGTAAAACCTTTACATTCGACCGAACTTGGCGCGCTTTTTTCGGTCTTGGCTCGTGCGGCAGCTTCCATTGGGATGATTAAGCTTTGGTTTCCACGTTATAAACATAAACCCATGATTTGTCACCAGTTATGACCCTCTGAAGCAAATTTGGGTCGTCGAGGACAGAGTCCAACAGCTCCTTAGCAATGTTAATGCGATGCTGTTTTTGGTCGAAAATGGGCAAAAATCGAAGACGAGGCAAAACACGTGCAAGCAAAGCAGCTGCCATTAATTAACTAAACATTTAAAATAGCCGAACTTGTCGAGAGACATGAGTACCAACATAACGCCATAAAAAATAAAAAATCGAATATACGAAACCCGCGGAAATTCTAATTTCGCGATACTTTTTGAACAGACTCGTATATAAATTGTGAAAGTATTTTGAAGCTTTGAAAATATTTTTGAGGTAATAGAAATTATTTGAGATTTTTTGTAAAAAAAAATTAAATTTTTGCATCAAAAAATGCCGTGGTCAAATTATTTAAAATCAAATTCAAAATTGCTATTATTCCAATCCTATTATAAAAAAATTTTTGGGCTCTAAAAAATATGTTGAGGTCTTAAAACTACTTGGGTCTCAAAGAATTGTTAAAGGTACAATAAAATAATTTTTGTATTAATTAATATATTTTGATTTAGAAAATATTCTTATTGTTCAAATCAATATTTTGAGTTCCCAAAAATTAGTCGAAGTTTTGAGAAGCAGTTTAAGGTCTCAGAAAATATATATAAATTTTGAAAAAGTTTTGACGCCTTGAAAATATTTTTGAGGTCTTAGAAATTATAATTTTTGGAGAGTATTTTGAAGTCTTTTAAATTTTTTAGATTACTTTTCTAACGCATGCCGTAGTAAACTTATGTAAATTCAAAAGAGGAAGAGAATTTGCTATTAAGCTGGTAGTGGTTTTCGAATCTGTTATTTAGTTGGTAATAATAGTACGCATTTTTTTTATAAATCAACTAAATTTGTAGGTGTACAAATCGATTTGTTTGATGACAATCTCGATTCAGAATAATTTCAATTATTTATAAAAGCAGAGGCGCGTTAGTACAGCTAGAAATGTGAGAGTAACTATAACTACCACCACCGTGCTACGGCTACCACTGCAGCTACACTCGTGAACTATGACTCGTAACAACTTCAAAGCAACTTCATTTAAATAAACTAAATTCATCGTAGTCAGTAACAATTTGTAATATTTTTTTCATCCTTTCAATACGAGTACTCTACAATATTAACAACGTCATAATATTCATAATTTTCTTATTTATTTATTTAAATATTTTCATTCACTTTTAGTCTGTTGGTTTTTCCGCCCTCCCTTGTCATTATTTTTATTATACGAGTATTTTCCAATAAATGTTTATTTACTCATACCCATAAACATATGACTTGGTAATAAATTCATGTTAACATAAAATATTTAATATTGCCATGGCTTATATTACAGAGGTTCGCATATGTCGCACCTGATCATAATTTTTTTCTACCTTTGCGCTTGACTCTGTCATGAACTCGGCCTTCTGAATGTCACACAACACCAACAATGAAAATCGAAAAATCCAAATAGAATCGAATCGCATCAAAAACACTCCAGGTAAAAGAGACAAAAAATATTAAGTATATTAAATAAAATAGAATATGATGAAAAATAAAATTAGAATAAATACAATGACATTATCTGATGACATGGAATCAGGTGTGAAAATTTATTTATTTTTTTCTTCGTAGTTGATTTATTTTATTCTATCTGCTTTGGCAGAATAAAAATCAAAATAATTTTTTTTCAATGTTCTTTTCAGATCTGACAAGGTCCTCTCCTTCTCATGTACACATTTTCAAATCGATTCAATACGACAAATAACAACAATAATAAACCATAATCAACCCCAACCCCCACCCCTTGAACAAAAAAAATAAAATTAAATATTGAGAAAATATATACAAAAATGGATCATCATCAATTGGAATAAGTGGAATGAGTATAAGCAGCAGTCGACATTTTGGAAAAATATCGCCCAAACAACAACAATGGCGGGCGTTCCACGATGCTGGGTGTTGGATGATAAATTCTATTTGCGCTCAAATTCATCAATAACAAAACCGATTTTTATTTATTATTATTTTTAAATTTATCAATAAAAATTCATTCGAAACTTTTTTTTTTAAATACATTTTATAATATATTTATTTTGGTTTTAATTTTATTACTTAAAAATAATCGACCTTTTGTTTTTGTTTTTTTTTTTTTTGGTTATGATCACAACTATAGAATTATCCATTATGGGCTACGGAAAAAAAAGTTTATTAAACTATATTTTAAAATTAAATATTGATTTAATTTTTTTATATTTATATTTGTTATGTTTTGCCTTTAATTATTCTGGAAGCATTTTACAGAATTTAATTTTTTTTGTTTTGTTTTGATGACTTGTTCACACATTTTGGGCGGTAATTTGTGGTTATTACTTAGCGGATATTGGTTTTTAAATAATATGAATTTTGATGATTGTATACATTAACATTAACTTTTCCGTAGCTCTATAATAAGATTTTTAGAATAACATATAGGGTAAATTTCTTTAATATTTTAAAAAGAAAGAAAAAGCCTTCTTGCTGGAAAAATTGATTGTTCAAAAAATCAGTATTCAAAGCTCAATCAGCATATTTGCTTTAATTAAATAATATTAAAAAAATATGGCAGACCTATATCTAAATAAATCTTATCTTAAATGATATATTTGTATATAGCAACTGTTAAATCATATAAGTGCACTTTTCAAACTGTAAAATGGATAATCTCTTATTTAATGCTGAAAAAAACATCGCATTTGTAATGAGATAAAAGCCAGGTAAATTTATATAAAATAATAATAAAAATAGCAATATAGGAAAAGATTGAAAATTAAATATTTAACTTTGAACTTTTACCCAAAAAAAAATTTGAAAATTTTTATGAATGGAGAAAAAAACATCGCAAATATAATAGAACGAAAAACTGAAATATTTAATATGACAAAAAGACACCAAAATCTTCTTTTGCACACCAAAAATACACCATAATTTTTTACATAAAGACACCAAAATCTTCTTTTGGAAAGAAAGACTTTAAAAAAATAGTTTTGAAAAAAAAAATATTGAAAACAATGCAAATCTTATTTTGAAAAAAAGTTATAACAAATCTAATTTTGAAGAAAAAAAACATCGCAAATTTAATTTTGAAGAAAAAAACATCAAAAATATAATTTAAAAAAAACGTCAAAAAATTGATGTTGGAAAAATATTGAAAAATTTAATTTTGAAAAAAATACATCGCAAATCTAATTTTGAAGAAAAAAAGCATCGAAAATCTAATTTTGAAAAAAAGGACATCAAAAATCGAATTTTTAAATAAAAAAACATCGTAAATCTTATTTTGAAGAAAAAAACATTGAAAAGCTAATTTTGAAAAAATAAAACATCGCAAACCCAATTTTGAAGGAAAAAAACATCGAAAATCTAAATATGAAAAAAAAAGATTTCAAATATGCAATTTTGGAAAAAAGGACATCGCAAATCTAATTTTGAAAAAAAAACATCGTAAATCTAATTTTGAAGAAAAAAAACATCGCAAACCCAATTTTGAAGAAAAGAAAAAATATCAAAAATCTAATTTTAAGCAAATAAATACACCGCAAATTTAATTTTGTAGAAAAAAAAATAGAAAATCTAATTTTGAAGAAAAAAATATCGAAAAGCTCATTTTGAAAAAATATATATCAAAAATGCAATTTTGATAAAAAAAACATCAAAAATCTAAATTTTAAAAAAAAATATCAAAAACCTAATTATAAAAAATAAAACATTGCAAACCCAATTTTGAAGAAAAAAACATCGAAAATCTAATTAAGAAAAAAAGAGAACAAAAATCTAATTTTGGAAAATAGGACATCGAAATGCTAATTTTGAAGAAAAAAACATCGCAAATCTAATGTTGAAGAAAAGAAAACATCAAAACTCTAAAATTTAAAAAAAAAAACGTCAAAAAACTTATGTTGGAAAAACAACTTCGAAAATCTACTCTTGGAAAAGGCATCAAAATCCAAGTTTTAAAAAAAGGTTGAAGACCAAATTTTAAAAAGACATCGGAAATCTAATTTTTAAAAAAATCTGATGTTGAACAAAAAACACCGCTAATCTAATTTTCAAGAAAAAAAACGTCGAAAATCTAATTTTGAAAAAAAAGACTTAAAAAATTTAATTTTGAGGGCAAAAAAAAACATCGCAAATTTAATTTTGTAGAAAAAACCCATAAAAAATTTAATTGAGAAAAAAACATCGTAAATCTAATTTTTAAGAAAAAAAAAATAATCTAATTTTAAGGAAAAAAAACCGCAAATTTTATTTTGAAGAAAAAAACCATAAAAAATTTAATTTTGAAAAAAAAACATCATAAATCTAATTTTCAAGAAAAAAAATATCGAAAATCCAATTTAAAAAAAAAAAACTTAAAAAATCTAATTTTAAGGGAAAAAAACACCGCAAATTTAATTTTGGAGAAAAAACCCATAAAAAATCTTATTTTGAAAAAAAAAACATCGCAAATCTAATTTTCAAGAAAAAAAACTTAATATAATTTTTTTCATAGTATTACAAAAATAATCCAACAGCGTCAAAACGCATGATTTTTGTGTCCAAGTAACATCAACAAATGTCGAAATTGAAGGTTCTGGGAGGTTTTTTAAGCAAAAATATGTTGTGTTGTGTACTTTTTACCGCCATTTTTTTAAAATCAGATATATTTCAAATTATTATTCATATACGGTTATAGCGCTCAAAATTATCGGCTAATGGTCACCCCTTCTAATAACACCTTCAGACCGAAATGCACACCAAACAGTCGTGTTTCATTGATACACTAGTTTCTCCACAATCAGTTGTGGGTTTTTAGAGCCTTATATTCGGTAATTTTACTTATTTACGTATTCACCGGCTTTATTGAAAATTTTGTTCGAAACCTGGTTTTTTCATCTCAAACCTTTTTTCTGGTAGTTAAACAATATTTTAAGTTTAATAAAATTTTAATTATTATATTAAAAATTGCTAATATTAAATTAAATTATTTTTATATTTAAAAATAATTATATTTGAATACAGTCAAAATGCAGGACTAGAAAATCGATAAACATTTACAAGAAAAGAAGAAAATTTCTAGGTTAGAATCGAACTAAATTGATCTGAACTGAATCGAATTGATTCGAATTCGAATAAACTGAATTGTTTTGAGATTTTCGTACGCCCAATTCACAGGTGATACGGTTGTCCTTGAGGTATTCTCAATTCTTTGTGTGGATTATCTGAAAACTACCTGATAGATTTGAAAGCAAGTGTGTGGGTGGATGACTTTTTCTCAATTTAGGTTAATTGAATTTTTTTGTTTTCCTACTGATTGGGATTCAGTGTATCTGACAAGCTGTATTTACCTTTAAAATGTTTGTGCAATAATTTTTATATTTTCTTACGTCTTTATTTGTTTTTAGTTTTTCTTTTTAAATTCTTTTATGGAATATGACACTTCCTTATTTTTATTCATTTGACAAAATAATGCTTTTCTCAATAAATAATATTTATCACAATCACCCCATTTGTGGGTGATTTAAATATAATTTCTGGTAAACTGAATTGATTATCGAGGTCAGCACAAATGGAAAATGTGGAGTAAAAGTTCACCTTTAGGCTACTTTGTCATCTGAGTCGGAATGAATATTTTAGCTTTCTTCATTTTTATTTATTTCGTTTTATTTTTTTTTTCTTAGGCAATAAGAAACTCATCATTGGCTACTAAATAGAAAGTTGGTGAAATTGGATATTTTTCTTTTAAAAAGGAATTTTATTAGTTTTTTCCGTTTTTCGTTTTTAGGAAAATGTTTTTAGAGAGTTTTTTTTTTTAAAAAAAGATAAATTTTCTAATAAGTTTCTAATTTTTGGAATTTCTTTTTTAAATTTTCATTTTAGTTTTTTCAATTTTCAAATGGACGAAATTTTTAAATTTATAAATTCCAAAATCTATAAAAAATGAAAAAAAATATGTTTAATATATTTTTTTTATTAAATCTTTTTAAAAAAATTCAATGATTTTTATCAAAATTTTGATGATTTTTTTAACACTTTTCTGATGAACTTAAAATTTTTTTTTTAAAGGACTCTTTTTAGAAATTAAATGTGGTCGCAGAATAGTATTGAGACTAGTATCACTTAGAGTGGTCTGGTAATAGTCTTTAAGCAAACAATTTCGGGCGGGGATGTATTTTTGAAAAATTATTAAATTTTTCAAGTATCTTAAAATATTTATAAGAGTTTTAAAATATTTTTAGCTTTCTAAAATATTTTCCGAAACTTCCGAAAAAATACTTTTTACGACCTCAAATAATTTTAGGACATCAATTTTTTTTAAGAGCTTCAAATTATTTTTTTTTTAAATTTTTTCTGAGACTTCCGGAAAAATACTTTTTACGACCTCAAATATTTTAGGACCTAAAATTTTTTTCAGAGCTACAATATATTTTTCCCTTTTAAAATTTCTTCCAAAACTTCCAAGAAAGCACTTTTTATAACCTCAAATATTTTCTGGACATTCAAATTTTTTAAGAGCTGCAAAATATTTGTTCTTTTCTAAAATATTTTCCGAAACTTCCGAGAAAATACTTTTTATGAACTCAATTAGTTTTAGGACCTCAAATGTGTTTTTAAAGGTTCAAAACATTGTTCCCTTTTAAAATTTCTTCCGAAACTTCCAAGAAAATACCGTTTATGACCTTAAATATTTTTAGGACCTCAAATTTTTTAAGACCTTGAAAATACTTTTAAATATCTCAAATATTTTCCCAAACTTCTGACAATGCACTTTTTATGACCTCAAAAATTATTTGGACATAAAATTTAAAAGAAAAATATTTCTCCTCTTCTAAAATATCTTTCGAAACTTCCAAGAAAATAGTGTTTGTGACCTCAAATATTTTAAGGACGTCACATTTTTTTAAGACCTACAAAATATTTTTAACCGTTTCAAATATTTTCCGAGACTTTCAAAAACATATTTTTTATGACCTCAAATATTTTTAGGACCTCAAATTTTTTTAAATGCTCCAAAAATATTTTAATCTTTCTAAAATATCTTCTGAGACTTCCAAGAAAAAAATTTTATAAATCACTATTATTTTTAGGACCTCAACTCTTTTTCAAAGGCTTCAAAATAATATAAAATATTTGAATATTTTTTTTTTAGAATTTGAAAATTCCTAACAAAGCCTTAAATATTTTTTGCAGACCTTTTAGATTTTTTAAATACGTGACGTGACAGAAAAGTATTGTAGCTGGTTAGTGAGAGTGATTTATGTATACTGTGGACTTCCTCTGTGAAAATATAAAACCTTTTAATGAATTCTTTATAAAAAGGACTTTATTTTATAAAGAAAAAGCCCTTGATGGGCTCAGAAGTAGCATTCTCCGCATCAGATCTGATATTGCAAGCACATAAATGGTCTATCGTGGCAACCCGTAAAACTCTATTAATGAGTTTATGTCGGAATAAAGAATTTTTATAGTTTATTAGTACAACCTAACCCCCCCCCCCCACTTCAGAGAAACGAACAAATTTCACCGAGGAGCTAAAGGTGATTTTTAACAAAAGACTGTAATCGAGAAGCTGAAAACAATTTAGGGTAAAGCGTTCCAACACTGCTATAAAGAGTGAAAACAACACCCCGAAAGAAGTATAGCTGGCAAGGGAACTACTTCGAAGGGGATAACATTGATGTTTAATTACTTTTCCTCCATAATCTTGTTAAGGTCTATACTATGATATTGAGAAATAAATTTAAAGACCTCTTTAGTCAGCCCGATAGCACAGTTGATAGCTATACTTGATATTGTGCAATAATTTTGAGGATCACGCTTCATTGGGATTCGAACCTACGACTCCTTGGACTACCCATCCAAGGGGTCGTGGGGTTCGAATCCCACTGAGGCATGGTCCTTAATTAATCCTTAAAAAAAACAGTTTTCCATTCCATTTCTACTTAAATTTTCTCATTCAGATACTCTCAAATGTAAATAAAAAAAAATGCAAAAAAAATTAAGGACCTCCTCTTTTAATAGAAAACAGAAAGAAAAAAATTTAAGACCTCGAAAACTGGTTTTTTTTTCATAATTAAAGTTAACCTAAGTAAAGAAAATCAACTTTCTGAAGATGATTATCTACAGAATCCTCTTATTTTTTTTAAAGAATCTTTAATTGAGGTCATCAAATATTTCCTTAATAATTTGCAAAACCCACACTGAAGCATTTTACAACATTTCTAATAAAATAATAGGAAATCAATTAAAATTACAAATATTTTCAATATAAAATTATAGGAAATCAATTATAATTATTTGAATAAAATCACAATCGTCAATTAATAATTAATTAAGGGGAAAAAAACAAACATCGACAAAAGCTTATCCTTCGATAAAACGAATAATTCCACTTGCAAAATTATTTACAAATTTTTTTTCAAATTTTTTATTTAATTTGTAAAATTGTACATTTTCTATCTCTAATTAAAACAAATAATATTCTCAATGGTAAAAATGTTTTAAATACAATATAAATAAATAATTGATTGGTTTTTTTTTCAATTAAAATTGATTAAAAGTCGATCGAATTACAGCAAACGAATGTCGATAAACGTATAAAAAGTGCGGAACATTCAGCGTGTGCGGTTAAATGAAATCCGATAGATGGTCAAGATTGGGGCTATTTGTTTGGTTGGTATTTGTAATATGAAAATGGAATATTATTTCTAACCCCACCAGCAAGCTGTAGTACACGTTAATGTAATGGAAAATTTATTTTATTGAAGATTAATTACCTGGTAATGTCATACAATAATTATAACACAGGTAAACAGTAACGATTGAAGACTGTGCCAACAGTTGTGACTATATTGTAGTAAAAGGGGATGGTGACGATGGCGGTGGATAGATTTCTCAAGATGATAGTATCCAATCTGAATTGAAATCGTTCTTGTATCAATAAATTATTGCCGGTAATTACTCGAAAATTATGTGCTAAACAGCACTCGAAATGACGGAATCGTTCGCTCCATTGTTGTCGTATCAATTCCGGGCCCTTTGGCATGAAATTGTCACCGAACCCACCTTCTCTTCACCGTAATTTAACTATCCATAAAACTTTACTATTAGCCCCCTACCCCTACCCCCTTCCTCCTTTCTACACTCTTTTACAAAGCAAACCAATCATTCATAAGCGACATTTTACTATATACAATATAAGTTTTCCATCAAATCTACCCACACCTGGTTGACAGGTTGTAATTCGTTTTGTTTATTTGCTTTCGTCCATGTTTGCCCAAATATTTATTTTATTAATTTTTGAAACCAGATAGAATCAGCACTCGGCTATATAGTAATTTATCTTTATATTTTTTTTCTTTTTCGTTTCGGTTTTCTTTCTAATTTTTTTAGACTAAAACATTTTTAACGAAAATTGATTTTGATATTTTTTTGTCGAAGGTCAATAAGTGATTCAGTTTAGAAATAATTTCATTCATAAAACTTTAAAATAAAAAAAAAGGTGACAAAAAAAATTAATTTTTAATATTTTTAATTTCAATTAAAGAAAAAAAAACTTTTCGTTATGATTTTATTAAGAGAAAAGAGGGAGGAAACCCAAAATGGCTAAGTTTCTTTGACCTCAAATACGAAATGTGGCGGCGGTCTTTATTCAGAAAGTGAACTCACAAAAGTCAATATTTAGGATGATAATTAATATTTTGCAATATCGTAAAAATAATTTATGTAAACAAAATAGAAGAAAAAAAAACAAAATAAACACAATTTCTACCTTTATTTGGATAGTAAAAATTCTCAGCTTGTTGTGATTAAAAATTAAAAAGGAAAATTTATGTTTTTAACTTTTTTTTTGTTTGCTTTTAAACTAAATAAGAAATATTTTAAAAATTACATTATTAAAATAAAGTTTTTATGAAATTTTTATTGTTAAAAAAATGGTAAACCAAAAAAACAACCAATATTTTTGAGGTTATGTGTATACCAAGAATGTGAAAATGAATATTTTGAGGTTATGTGCTCGTTTTGGCTTGACGCCATTTTGAAAATTTCAAATTTTATCTTATGTCATTGATTAAATGGAATTAGTTTTTAGAGTTCTATTTGTAGATAACACCAAAATGGATTTTCACCAACTAAATGCGTGCATATAAAAATATAATATTTAAGATGGAGTAGTTTTTGCAAATACCTCTCTCAGTAATTGAATACATTTTTGTCTTTTTTTCATTTCATCTACATCTAAAAGTCCATATATATTATTTTGCAAGTAGATTTTCTTTCAATTAAATTAAGGACAATTGAAAAAATAATCTGGAAACAACTGCTGTTTTTATAACAACCACACCACGTTGATGAGTTGTTTTAAGAAAAATCTTAGAAGTTAATCAAAAAAAAATTTTATAACGAGAAACGCACAAATTATAAACTAAAAGAACTTTTATTACTGTTGATAAATAGTTTTATGATAATAAAAAGGAGCACCAACCATTTTAGGGGTAGTTTTTAATAGAATATATTTGAGATTTTTCAATTTCAATACTGTAAGTCCAGATGTGCTTCAAAACTGAAAGTTTTGGTTTGACCCATTGTTCAGTAGTTAGAGTAGTTGTTTATGCAAAATTTTTTTTAGTACACATTTGTAGGAATTTGGTATATATTGCTAGTAGGAAATGACATTGCGAGAGGTTTCAATTTCATATAGCATAGCATATAAAAGAAAGTAAGCTTTTAAGACCTCAAAAATATTTTAAAGGCGTCAAAATAATTTCAAAATATTAAAATAAAATACTTTTTTTTTGACTTCAGTTAATTTTTAATAACTCAGAAAATTTTTACTATCTCAGATAATTTTTATGACCTCAGCAAATTTTTAGGACCCCAGATAATTTTAAGACCCTAAAATATTTAACAAAATTAAATGGATTTTATATTTTTTTGGAATAATTAAACGATCTTTTTTATTTTACATAATTTAACTATTATTAGAAAAAAATTGAGACTTCAAAATATTTTCACAATTTATATATTTTTTTCTAAGACCTTAAAATATTCTCTAAAATATTGAATAATTTTTCGGACCCCAAATTATTTATTTAGAAAGAAAAGAATATTTATAAACTCTTCATAAAAATTATTTATTAAATTAAAAACTTCTTTTAGACCTCAGCTAATTTTTAAAACGTCAGCAAATTTTTAGGACCTCAGCAAATTTTTAAGATCTCAGCAAATTTTATCACCCCAGATAATTTTAAGATCCTAAAATATTTAACAAAATTTAATGGAATTTTATAATTTTTTGGAATAATTTTTCGGACCCCAAATTATTTATTTAGAAACAAAATAATATTTATAAACTCTTCACGAAAACTATTTATTAAATTAAAAACTTATTTTAAACCTCAGCTAATTTTTAAAACGTCAGCAATTTTTAGGACCTCAGCAAATTTTTAAGACTTCAGATAATGTTTAATTTTTAAGAATTAAACGTCTTTTTTTTTATATAATTTTAATATTATTAGAAAAGTAATAAGACTTAAAAATATTTTCAAAATTTATATATTTTTCTCTGAGATCTTAAAGAGATTTCTAAGATATTGGATAATTTTTTGGACCTCAAATTATTTATTTAGAAACTAAAGAATTATTAACTCTTCATAAAAACTATATATTAAATTAAATACTTTTTTTAAACTCCAGATAATTTTTAGGACCACTACAAATTTTTAGACCTCAGCAAATTTTTAGGATCTCAGCAAATTTTTAGGACCACAGATAATTTTTAAGACTTAGGCGAATATTTAAGACCTTACATAATATTATGTAAAATTAGGGGATTTTATATATCAACATTATCCTTTTCAAAGTATGTTAGTCGTGTTGAATGGCTTCAACTGGAATATCTTCAGCTCTTTGATTATACTCCTTGGATGTTATTAACCGTAACAAGATGGCGTCCTTTTAAGTATTTTCATAATTTGTGCAACAAAAAATGTCAATTGGGCTTAGTTCAAATGAATAGGGGAACTGGAAAACCATAGGAATCCCTTTTTCCGGTAAAAGCTTGTTGATGTAGAAGACCGTGCAATAGTGATGAACTTTTCAAGGACTTCTTTTTAGAAAAATACACTTCATATAAAGTAGTCCTTAAAAAGTTCCACATTCCATCAGCTATCGAAGTTGTAGGTCTCCCTACACGAGGTGCGTTTTCCAATTTCATTAATTTGATAGTTTTTTTTATTTATTGTGCATTATATAAAAAATTCCGTTTAGAGAAGTTTAGTTTTCATAAGTTATTCTTACCAAGGAACACATTCAAGTTAAGAGAATATTTTGAGGGACATTGCTTAGAAAAATATTTTTTTAATGAATTCTTTTAATTTTAAGAATCATTTTTGGTTTGATTTATTAACACAAGAAATAAGTTATTTTTAACCTAAAAGCAATCAGCACAATAACGTGAATAGATGGCGCCACTAACTAGAACAGAATTCTCAATTGTATGCTATCTTCAACAGGTGGCACCACTAACTGGTGAAAAGGAAACTTAATATTAAAAAAAAAAACCTCGAACGAAATAAATACTTAAAAAAAACTTTTTTTTTAAATTTTCTACACCAAAAATTAATAGGATTACCCAATTTTATCTTACGAAAAAAAAAAAGTTTTCTTTAAAATTATTATTATTATCAGATTTCAAATTTTTATAGCATAAGAAAAGAAATTTTTGTCCACCATCGTCTGATGCAATTTACTAATTTCCAATTTACTAATTCACCAAACAAATGAATCCTAAACTCTTACTAATGCCATAAACCTTAAAAATAACCATAAAAGTCACCATAAAAAAATTATTTGAACAATAAAAAAAATTCAAAACTCCATCAGATAAGAGAGTATATTCGATAAATCAATTTGATTTTCTACATAAAAACGATAGCCAAACATAGTAAATATTAGTTAATTAGCAGTCATGACAATATATCGAATTATAAGCGCTAGAAAATGTTTACGTTAACAGTTGGGAAATAACATAAATTCCATCGTTTAGCTTACTATGCGTTGGACACCCCACATTTACAGGCAACCGATTTGTTGTCATTTCGAATATGAATGAAAATATTTGAAGTCCAAATGAAAATTACAAATAAAAAGTGAAAATAAGTTTCAAAAAAAAAAATAAAAGAAAATGTTAACGTTTTTTACTTTTAAAAAAATAATACAATAATAATAAAAAAAATCTACTTAAAAAAAATAACCTCAAAATTCCCATGAAAATGCGAAAATCATCAAGAGTAAAAAATTACAATTTATTTTTATTGAAAATCTTCAGATAAGCTTCTTAACCTGAAGTATTCGTGTGAGTATTTCTTATGTAATAAGGAAAATTTACGTTTATGATTTTATGAAATTTCTGATAAAAGAAAAGAAAAAAACGCAGATAAACGAGTACAAAAATCTTCAAGAGTATACAAAATGGAGAAGAGATTAAAAGTTACCATTCGAATAACGAACGGATGAGTTCAAAGCCTCTTTCCCGTTTCGTTATCGTGAAGATACTGCCAAACATAACAGAGCCTATAAGAAAACTTTCCCCCAAAACGAACCGAATAAGATAATATTCGTCATAATGTATCGTTTCCGACATAAAATTCCTTTGGCGTTTGATAAAATCCATCATTTACCAATCGGTGTAAATTTAATCAGGTAATCGGGTGTTATGTCATTGCTTAATTACAGGTGGCAGATTGAATCTTTCGCAGCATTAAATGGTGTTAAGATGTGTGTTAAAACTGGTTATGGAGATGCTCTGCAAGATGATTCATGCTGTTGTGTCGGAGATTATCTTAAGCTTAGACGCTGGTCTGTACAGAAATGCAACGATTTAGTTGTGGTTGATTGCTCCGTGAAGATTGATTTGGGGTACAGGTGAATGGGTAATTAATTCATTAAATTTGAGTTATGCCAAGACGATTAATTACAAAAGATGAAATTTTTATTAAACTTCTGACTTAATTACAATTTTTCTGTTTCAAGAATAAAAATTATGTTAAAATCTCTACAAAAATGCTCCAATTTCAGCAAAACCCAAAATAAATCCTCTCGTGTAAGCAGTTGTTATCATTAACATAAGAAAAAAAATCGTCAAATATTCCTGGCTTAGAAACTAATTTCTAATTGCTCATGACTGAGCAAACACATTTGGTGATGCTGACAAAACTATTTTTCGTATAATATTTAATATATTTTTATCATTTATGCATCAATACCAGACATTATCAGTTTAAATTATATTTTGCTTATAACTGAGCAATCATTTTCTGATTAGGCAAAATTGAGATAATTTTAATTAAAATAATGTGCTTTTTCTTTAAAACAAGAAATTGATTATTAGCAAAATTCTGAAAGTATTTTCGATATTTAGCTCATAAATAAGCAAATACCACGTGATATTTTCTCAATATTATATATTATTTCATGACCTGGTATTCAATATTCAAATTTTTGTTTTTAAAAACTGACAGAATTCCGAAAATATTTCGATATTTGGCTCATAACTGAGCAAAACATTTTTGATCAAGTAAATGGATTTTTTTAAGATAATTTTGATTATATTTATGAAGTTTTCATAATCTTACTGTCAAAACTAGAAATTAGGCATGACAAAATTTTTAATTCTGAAAATAGTTAAATGTTTTGCTCATGCCTGAACAAATTCTACACAATATTGCGTTGGTATTATAGATCATTTCGATATATAAATTTAAGGATCTGGTATTCAGTATTAAAATTTGGTTAAAAGGAAAGACTATATTGCGAAAATATTTCAATGTTTTACTCATGACTGAGCAATTATTGCATGGGCAAGCAAATTTTTTTTAAGGATAATTTTTATTATTTGAATGTGCCTTTTTTAATCTTATTATCAAAAGTGGAAAATGACAATAGTAAAATTTGATATTCAAAAAATATTTAAATATTTCGCTCATAGCTAAGCAAATACTACGTGATACTGTTTTTATTTTACAAATATTTTTAATGTATTTTATATGCTCTGGCATTTAGTATTAAAATTTTGGCATAAGAAAAAACTGTATTTAAAAAATATTTTGATATTTTGCTCATCACTGAGCAAACTTTTTATAATCATTCAAAATTCTTCATATTTTAGCAAACTTTTATTATGATTTTATCATTTTTTATGATCTAGTTACCAATAATTTGATATAAGCCATAGTAAAAATCAAAATGCTCGACAAGTTTTGACATTTGGCTCACAACTAAGCAATTACTTCAAGACAATTTCCATTGTTTTGTAATTAACAATAATGATATAATAGTTATAATTTAGTTCTTAATGTTAGGAATTGGCTATGAAAAATACCTAATTCTCTAAATATATCGATATTTTGCTCAATACTGAGCACAAACAACTTTTTACAGTATCTGATTACAGTACATTTGGTTAAAAATCATGTGGATACCTATTTACGTAAATTTTTATGTAATTCAATATTTTTTTAATAATTTTTGCCAAATAGTAGAATCTACTACTTTTTGACCTCTGCTCGAAACAATCCCAAAGAATTGCTTCCAGATGGACCTATTCGGACATTTCGTTTTTCTTATTTCTAGAGCAATTTCTGTTATTTAAATTATTTAACATATAAACTAAAAATCTGAACTATTAATTTATTATTTTTGTACCTAACAAGACTGTCGATCTATAAGAAACAATTTTGTTAACTAGGGTCCTAACAATCTTTGAACGCCTTCAAATTCAGAAATAATTTTTATTTTAGTATGATAGAAAACTTGCTTTAAGGTCTTTACAATTTTCACTAGGTTAATCAGAAACAACTTTTTGTATCTTACGAGACTGTCAATCAACGAAAAACTATTCAATTAGTTAATTAAGGTCCTAACAATTTTAGAAACTCTTCAAATTCAAAACAACTTTTAGTTATTCATATTTGGGTCGATATACAGTTTTTGTACTCTAAGAACTTTGTACGTAAAAAGAAGGTTTTTTTTATTTGGGGTCCTAACCATTTTCGAAACTCTCCATTTCCTATTTGATGAGGGTCCTAGTAGTAATTTATAAAATTTTCGAAAATGATCGGCAATTTTCTAATAAATCTTAAATTTAATTTAGAACCCCAATAATATTTTTAAAATCTCGGTCATCTTTTAAAAACAATCTAAAAAAAAATTGATTATTTTTATAAAAATTTGAATATGAATTTTGACAAAATTTCTGTTCAACAAGCTTACAACACCTGTGGTGGTCGCCAAGCGGTCTTGAAAGTTTGCAATTTTCAAATGGCCTTTGGCAAATTTCTTTTCAAATCTATTTTTAGTAATAAATATTATAAAAAAATAATAAAATTAAAAAATAACAAATCAAATCAATAAAATTAATTTAAAAAAAAAACCATCCATAATTTGATCATCAATGCCTGAGAGTGGAAGATCCGCCATAACAAGTTTGGTTGCATCTATGCGGTCATAATTTATGTTTTTCTTTACATTTTTATTATAATTTTTATTGGATTTTAAGGAATACTATATATAATCAATAGAGTATAAAAAAAATATTATTTAAATTATATTTAATTTATTTAAAAATTGAGGTCTCAAATTTCTATCCTCGAAAATATTCTAAAAACGAGACTGACCTTCAAAAAATCAGATGAATTTTTAGTAGTTTTTTGTTTTGTTTTCAATTATGACTCATTTTATATCTTTTAGGATTATAAAAAAAAAGTTATTTAACTAAATAAAAATAAACAAAAACGTAATTAAAAATGTCGTAAAAAAATCAAAGAGTTTATATGATAAAGAAAAAACCACTTTTGATTTTTCTTTTTATTAAACAATTAAGAATTTCTGGTCACATTTACGCAGGCAAATTATTTTTATCAAAGCCTCGAAAAGTGAAAATGTAAAAAGCCAAAAGCTTTTATTGCAAAAATTTTAACGGATTAAAACTAAAATAAAATCTAAACGGTTTTGATCATAAAACTTAAGAGCTTCTGAAAGCATCTTTCTTGTATTCTCTACACTTTTTACGAGCGTTTTTGAATACATAAAAATTCTTCAGTATAATTTTAAGGTATTTTAAAACTCTTTTTGTACTATTTTCGGTATTTTGATTATATGTTATAGTCAAAAAAAAATTATGCAATCCTATTGATTATCGGAAACAAAAGGTAAAAGGAAAAATTCAAAATATTGAATAACCATTTTTAATAATTAGTAATTTGAGCATGAAAAACGTGGAATTTATTGTTTATTTATTAATAAAAGTGAAAACCTCTTCTAATTTTTTTTGTGAGGAGTTTCTCTTAAAAAAAAAAAAGAAAATTATTAATAATAATAGAAGAAAAAAACCAACTACAAAAAACTGGTGGCCATATTTGCTTTTGATTAGACTAAAAAGATTTTCTAAATTTAATTAGGACATCATTAAAAATAATAGTAAAAAAAATCGAACTAATGATTTTTTACTATTATTTATATTTTTACCCAAACTTTAATAGCCTTTAGTCATCTTGAAGCAGTAATTATATAAATACCAATTGCTATATTGACTGAAATCGATCATGGAAACTATTATTCTCAGAGTTGAGGTCGTGGAAATTTATCTAAATTATTAATTAAGATAAAAGTGTAAATAAAAACAATTTTTTATTTTTAATTAAGCAAAAAAAAAAGTGCAATGAGAAACGATTCGTGGGAAACTGATTAATTTAAAAAAAATTTTTGATAATATTTTATTTTGACAATTATAAGAAATACATTTTATGACCTCTCAGAAATTAGTTGTTTTTAAAAATTACTGAAATAATTTGAAATTACTTTTACCATAAAAATGTTTTTTTCTTTGTCTTTTTTCAATTTTGCTTATTTTTTTATTGAAAATATAAATGGAAATCGCCATTTTGTCAATTGGAAACCGCCATTTTTTATTAGAAGGCGCCATTTTTCTTCTTTAAATCGCCATTTTATCTACTGACAATCGCCATTTTCTACTCAAAAGCACCATTTTTCCACTGAAAAAAGCAATTTCTTCTCCTGAAAATTGCAAGTTTTTCTTCTACAGATCGCCATTTTTAACTGGAACGGTTTACTCAAAATCCGAATTTTTTACTCAAAATCCAAATTTTTTACTGAAAATTGCCATTTTACTTCTAATAATCGCCATTTTCTCTACTGGAAACCGCCATTTTTCTATTGGAAACCGCCATACTAGAAGTTATTATTTTTCTTCTAAGAATCGCCATTTTTTTTTACTGGAAACCGCCATTTTTTTTCTAAAAGCCGCCATTTTTCTATTGAAAATTGTTTTTATTTTTATTAAAAATAATAAATTTTTCTACTAAAAACCGGCTTATTTTTCAAAGACTATTAACATTTAAAGAGTTTTTAAAATAATTTCCGAACATTTTTTTTTATTTATTGCCACAAATTTTTAATTTTAAAATAAATTTTAAAATCAAATTTTTAAAAGATTTCAAATCAAATTCATAGAATCTTTTTTAGAATTTTATATTTTAGTTGCTGCTCTTGGTTGTCTTTTCGTGTACTATCATTTCAAGTGACATTAGTCCAGAAATTTTCTAAGCATCATGGCACTAAAAATACCATTTAGCAACTTCACGCGATGTTCACAAAAAGCCACCCGTCTAAGTACTAAGCGCGCCCAGGGCAGCTTAACTTCTGTGATCGTATGGGAACTGGTGGATCAAGTACATCTTGTATGTATATATGAGATGCTGGATGGCCACCAAACCTACCCACATGGTGACGTATCCAACTGCTCAAGCAGAACTTTCCTCGTTGCTTTCATGCTTCATTCTTGCTTCATTCCTGCTTAATTTCTGCTTCAGTCCTGCTTCATTTCTGCTTCATACTTGCTTATTAAAAATCATTTTGGACCGCCCTCGTTCCTCCATGATTTATTCCATACTTCATTCTTGCTTAATTTCTGCTTAATTGATGTTTTATTTCTGCTTCATTCCTGCATAGACTTTTCTTATTTTGTCCATAAAACATAGACCTTTCTTATTGTATCCATTCTTCATACCTGCTTCACTCTTGCTTATTAAAAACTATTTTGGACCTTCTTTGTTACTTCCATGCTTCAGTTTGTGATTTATTTCTTCTTCATTCCTGCTTCATTCCATACTTTAGTCTTGCTTCATTCCTGCTTGATTTCTGCTTTATTTCTGCTTCATTCCTGCTTCATAATTTCTTATTAAAAACCGTTTTGGACCGTTCTCGTTGCATCGATGCTTTATTTTATGCATCATCTCTGCTCTATTCCTGCTTCATTTCTACTTCATTTTTGCTTATTAAATACTGTCCTAGATCTTCCTCGTTGCTTCTATGCTTCATTCCTGCTTCGCTCTTGCTTATTAAAAACCATTCTGGACCTTTTTCGTTGCTTCCATGCTTCATTTCTGTTTCATTCCTGCTTCATTCCTACTCCATTTTTGCGTATAAAAACTATTCTGCTTCATTACATGCTCCATTCCTGCTACATTACTACTTAAGTCTAAATTTTTCCATAATTGCGTGTAATTATTAATCTTTGTTGGTTGTTTAAAAATTTTAACCTTTATTGGTTCAGCATTCATACCAAATAATATTTTGCTCAATTGGAAGTAAAACAATTGAGCAAAATATTATTTGGTTTGTAATTTTCCTATATTTTAAGAATTTTTAAAAGCAGTGTTATGATAATTTCAAATATAATACAAAATTTAAATTTATTTCTTTATCTAAATTAGATCCATCTCATAAAAATGCTCCAAAGGAAGCAAAAATGATTTTTTTTTTTGATAAAAAATCCAGCGTAAACAATTTGAAAAAAAAACATATATGAAAATGAATTATTAGTAAATTATGAATTGCTAATGAGTCACATTTAAATTATTCTAAGACAAAGGAAAATAACACGAAAATGCTCAAACAAAAGCAAGAACTTTCCTAATAAGTAAAACCATTTATTTTGTTTATATGAAAAGAAATTTTTAAAAATCCATCAAAATACAAAAATCAGCAAAAATATTCAAAACTATTAAAGAAGTTCAAAATATTTGCTCACCTATGTGCAAAATTATTAAAATAAATAATATTAAAAAATTTGTAGAGTTATTTTAAAAACTTTTATTATATCGAAAGTATAAATATTATAAATTCTTCATAGTTTCTTTTAAAACAATAATAAAAATAATTAAAAAAAATATGTTGTGCTCAAACTTGAGCAAATCTTAGAGTTTATAAAGTATCGGCGGGTTTTCAAGAATTTTTAAAAAAAATTTAATCAGGTTAAAATTTTTAAAAAAAATGAGGTTAAAATTTAAAAAAAATTAGGAAGACTTTTAAGTAGATTATAGAAATTTTAATTTAATTGAAAAATAACGAAACCAATAGAATTTTTGGGTATGGCAATTCTGGAACATCTGCGTTTGGTACGCACGTTGTACATTTTCTTAAATATATAATCAGGAATTTATTAAATAATCCACACTAACCAATGGAGACATTGAATATTAATTTTTCAATAACAATAATACAACCGCAAAAGTCAACGCGACCGCAAAATTCATTTCAAGAACTTGATCTCAACTAACTATAAGAGAAAAAAAAATATTGGAAAAAAATATTAAAATATTGATAAATGCTAGAAAATTATTTTGAAAAAAATATAATTAATACTATGCGCACAAAAAAGCTTAGATCTATCGTCACAAATTGTATTAAACAATAAAAACTTACTCAATAGTGAGCTACAAAATTGCTCAAAAATAACTCTTTTATGAGAATTTTTGTACTCGTATCTAAATAGATTGAAGAAATTTTTTAATTCTTTAGAAAATATAATGGAAGTTAGTCATAGGCTCATTGTGATTCTAGAATATTTACTTGACCTCTTAAGGGTCTCTATTTTTGGTTCTATATAAAATTATATTTCTAAGCTGGTAACAATGCAGAAAAATAAAAATCTACTTAATTATTCTAGTTTATATGTACTTTGTTTTTGAAATAATATTTTGAAAACAACAACCAAACACTGCTTAGACGTCAACGAAAATTATTTCTTTCAATAATGGCAGATCGTATACTATTCGTCGCCAACACATGACCACTCATAAAAGGTAAATCCAGTCAATATTCCACCTACACTATCGGAACGTAAAGAATTTTTATATTGTCAGTTTGGTCAGTAAATCGATTACAATAGCTTAAAAAGTATCGATTTGGAAATGGAAAAAAAACATCATTTTAATTAAATAACAACAAACAACACCAAAAACAAAACCAAATCAGCAAAAAAAAAAAATTGCGTAAGGAAATGAAGATAAAATTTGCCCACAGAAAATATGTAGTTTTTTGCAAATACTTGACACGTAATGGAATAATAATAATAATAATAATAATATTAATAAAAAATAAAGTTAAAAATGATTTCATGTAGGTTGAGCTGTTCTAGATAGTCCAATAAGAATATAAACAACTGCTAACATAAGTTTTATAAGCGAACATGAGGGAAACCTGTATTTTAATGAAAATATAATCATTCCAAGATGAAATGCTTTTTAGAAGAAAAAAACAAGTGAGGGTGGAGCATTTGAAAATATTTGCTATATTTTTATTTATTATTTGATGGTATTTTTTGTGGAATAAAAATTATAGTCAAAATTTAATCAAAACTTTTCTCACTAACCTGAAATATTTTTAAAAAAAACCAAATTTTTGCTCCCTAAAAAGTAAATTTTTTTTATATTTATTTTTGTATTGTGTTTTGCTCATAGGTGACTACTTCAAAAAAATGTTTGCTCTTAAGTATTTTTAACAAAAACTCTCAAGTATTATTGATCTTGAAAAGATTTTTAATAAATTATTAGAGGATGCTCAAATTTCAAAACACTCTCAAGTATAAAAAATCCTCAATCCGAATGCTCAAATATAAGCTAAAATTTACTAAAAATGAATAGATCAAAAAAATAATTGAAACATTTGCTCACGTTTGAGCACAAATAAAAGTAATTTGCTCATACCGGAGCAAAATAACTTATAAGTAAGAAATTTTAATGCAATATTCAAATTTTAACAATAAATAAAGACTTATGCTTTTAGGGGTTTGCCAAATACAGGCATGTACTTTGACAGCTGTCAACATAATATCTGATTCGGTGCTGTAGCAATAGGCTTTGGGTACTGATTTTTCCCACAACTTTTGCTTCAGCAATGAGACTCATTTTTGGTTGGTGGATATGTCAATTAGTAAAGCTGCCGCATATTAGGGCTCTGAAAAGCCACAAATGACTCTAGAGAAGCCATTGTATTCTTGAAAAGTGACTTTTAAATGTGCATTTTCGTCTGAATAAGTGATTTCTTTAAAAATGAAGAAGAAGAGATAGTTATCGTCAATACTTAGCGCCACGACCATCAGTAAACTTGAGGATTTTAATCTGAACCATAAGGAATTTGAACAAAATGATACCACAAGTGATAGTACAAAACAAATTATGGCTTTATTACACAAAAATTTTCCCGGACGCATAATTGATGCCAATTGGCCACCAAGATCATGCGATTTGACGCTGTTAGATATCTTCTTGTAATAGTATATAAAAAATAATATTAATTCACATCATTTCTTAAGTTCAGAGTATTCAATGGTAATATTTCGCAAGTTATATCCTGAAATATGCAAAAATGCCCTTAAAAAATTACTTTTAAAAAGATAAAGCTCTGCAAGAACTTTTTTGACCATAATTTTAATAAAAATTATATTTAATATAAAATGACAAAATTTAGTCAATATATAAAAATAAAATTTTTTTAAAAATTTATACCATAAATATATGTTCTAAAATTTTACTTTCCGAAGCACTAACTAGATAACCCTTATTATTGGGTTGATGCAAAAGTTATGACCGTTTTTTATGATCCTAGGTAAAAAAAATTTTTCTTCAGAAATCTTCTTTTAAATGATTCCATTGTATAAAGGATGCTTTCCCTCTATTTTCTATTTAGTTTTGGCCTGGCCAGAGTACAGTGAAGAGCCCTTGTATTTTTTCAAAATGTCGGTCGATAAAGTGCATTTACGTCATTGTTTACTTTATGAATTCCGTAAAGACAATACCGCGAGTGTGGCAACCAAAAACATTTGCGAAGTGTATGGAGCAGATGTCATCAAAGTTCGACAGGTACGAAGATGGCTTACTAAATTCCGATCTGGGGATTTTTCACTAATTGATAAACCACGTACCGGGCGGCCATTGAAGTCTGATGACGACAAGTTAAAAGTTAACGACAGATGAGAAATGGGTCGTGTTAACGACAGATGAGAAATGGGTCGTGTACAACAACGTGACAAGAAAAAGACATAGGGCTATACCTGGACAAGCCCCATTAACAACTTCGAAAGCCGAAATCTATCAAAAAAAAATTTATGCTTTGTGTTTGGTGGGATTGTTAGGGTATTGTGTAATTTGAACTCTTGGAACGCAATCAGACAATTACAACAGCCCACATGTGGCTATGATTACCCAACATAACCTAAATGAGTTGAATTGGGATGTTATCAAGCATCCACCGTATTCTACAGATCTTGCTCCTTCCGATGTTCATTTATTCCGATCAAGGCAAAATTTTTTAAATGATAAAAAAATTGATACAATAGAACAGGTAAAAACATCCCTTACTACATTTTTCGCATCAAAATCCACGGAATTTTACACTTATGGTATTAATAAGTTGATAGAAAGATGGGAGAAGATTATAAGAACGGATGGAAATTATATAATTGATTAAATAAATAATACAAATCTAAAAAAAAAAAAGTGTTTAATTGTATATGTAAAAAACGGTCATTTACCCAATATTATATGATTAAGGAATAAAAATTTTTTTAAGAATTATTATTTTAATAAAATAACACATAAATTTTTAAACTATAAAATATTTAATTGAGTACATTAATAAAACTTTTCCGGAATAACTAACAAAATGCCAGAACAAGAAAAAAAATAAAACCTTAAAAAAACACCATTTTTTAGTAAAAAAAACTTTTAAAAATTAAATTTGAAAAGAAAAATTATTAAAAAAATATTACTAATAATAGCAAAAAAATTTTTTCTTACCTAAAAAAAATCTTAATTCCGTTTGTCTTTTATTAATTCTTATTTTTTGGAAATTTTTTTTTTTAAACCCAATATAAAAAAATATTACTTATCCAACAACAAAAAAAAAAGAACGTTCAAAACAAGCACGTTTTTCGTAAATTATTTCACATCAAAACTCTTTTTCACAATAGAATTTTTTAACAAAAAATTTATATTCACACAAAAAACAGTTAAAAATAATTTTTGTAAATAATTTAAATATTAATCATAAAAAAAAGTTCAATAAAATCAAATCAAATTTTTAATAAAAAAGTTTTAACAGAATAGTCTTTTTATTTCTTTATTTTTATTTTTTTTGCACAGCTTATTTTTTTAAAAATATTCAACTTTAATTTGAAATGAAAAAAAAACTCTAATTAAAAAAAATTTCGAAAATAAAATGTTCCCAGTAAAAAAAAACACTTTTAAATGGAAAAAAGTTGAAATTATAAAATTTCTATTTAAAAAAAAAAAAAAATTTTATTTAATCAAAAAAATTCACAAAAAAAAAATTTTCCAAAACTTTTATTAACAATTGACGTAAGAATGTTCAGGCAAAACACCTGTAACCACACTCAATTCAGTTGCTGACTATCGGACAACATCGCACAGGATCACGACCAACCTAATCGAACGGATCTCAATGCACCTTATTGGATTGTACAAAATAATTTCTTGTAATTTTTTAAGGGTTATTCGACAGTTTTGCCTATTTTTATATAAATTTATTTAAAGAAAAAACTTTACGGTGAATTTATTTATTTTTTTAAATTGATTTTAACACTTAAGCAATTATCTGTCTAAGCTCATATCCTGAAGTTAAAAATCCTTTTTTTCTTTAATTTGTTAAGAGAATAAAGTCAATTCTGCTTACAATTTTTTGCTCCAAAAAAAAAACCATAAACAATCGAAAACCAATTATAATAATTAATGAGGAAAAAAATAAGCAGTCACTTATTCACAACTGATTGGAGTGATTAACTTTGATTAATAATTAAAATCAGTTAAACTCCTTTTTTTATAAAAGGAGGTTTCGACCAAAAAATTCATTCATAAAAATTACTGAAATAATTTCTTCTTAATGGTTTTTATTTTAATTAACTTTTGAACAACTTTTTTTTTAATCAATTTTGAAGAAATTAAATAAAAAAATTTTTATAGCTATTAAAAAAAATTAATTTTTATTATAAAAAAAACTCTTATCGCGAGAAATAGAACCACGGAAAATCCTTTTTGGGAAAAACTCTTTTTAATCAACACGTTCTTTTCGGCATTGTAAAACTCCAAAGTCCAAAGAAAAAAAACATTTTCGAAACTTAAAAAAAAACATTTTCGAAAAACATTTTCGAAATTAAGAAAAAAATCTTAATTTTCGAAAATTTAAAAAAGTTCCTTCGCCTTTATTAAATCCTTCAAAAAAAATACTCTCGAGAAAATAATGTTCCCCAAAGAAAATCGGCCAGAGGAAGAAAAAAACTTTTTCAAAATCCAAAAAATTTAAATAAAGCTCCACAAAATCTTATCAATCAGTGGCGAAGCTTTCTTCTCAAAAGGAACACATCCTTTTAATAGGAAAACTTTCACAACTTCTTACTAAAATCTGTCAACGTTCTTCTTCTTCTTCTTCTTTTTTTGTATTTATTCACCCACAGTTGTTTTTTCAAACTTTAACATATTTTTAAATTAAACAATTTTTACACGTATTTAAAATTATTTTTAAATTTACCAAAAAAACAAAAAAAAAAACGAAAGTAAACAATATTTATACCACACAGAAAAAAGAACTGGCAACGATTGGCAATAACAAAAAAAAAGAAATCCAATTCAAAAGCCCGCGCAAAAGTCAATGTCGCTGAGGTCGCCGCCGTTTACGTATTTTCCTATTCGAACACTATTTGTTTTTTGGGGAGTTTTGGGGTAGGCTCTAAAGTTTCTATCGATGTTAACCGTACAAGTTTCGCGTCACGACTGATTCGCGTTGGTCCAGCGCATCGTTCCATAAACAACAACATCCAATCGGGCGCCATTTCTTCGGATTTGGATTCTGCTGCTGCTGCTGCTGGTGCTGGCGTTGCTGTTGATGTTGGGGCTGCTGTTCATTTGTACACTTGCGCCCGTATGTCATTGTAGCTGTTCACGTTGTTGTAGTTGTGTAGCCAGTGCAGTCAATAGTGGCGATTACGTTCGTAAACAAGCTCGTCCGACTCCACACTCCAAGTTGGCCCCAACGGCTCTGACTCTGCCGACTCGAACAGGTGACTTTAAAGTCGTTGCTGACGCAGTAAAACACCGGCTCATCTGATGTAGCACACCTGCAATACAGCGTAATGTGTACGATTTACCTGTGAGATAGCGAAGCATTTGTTTTGTTGCCAGAAAGTGTCGCGTTGCGTTCGTTGTTCGGATGGACAGATGGACTGTGGCGATAGTTGCGACGCAGCGTTCATCAGCGACAGAAATACTCGTGATTACCTAAAAAATTGAAGTCACTTTTACCAATGACGGCGGAATCTGCTGTGTTGCGTAGGGGTGGGGTATTTAGATAAAATGTTTCCATAAGTTTGGAATTATCCAATTTGCATTTTGGAAGATAAAATTTGAAAAAAATTACTTTTAATTCGGATTTTTATTAAATTGTATTGCTCGGTTTTTGCCATTTTGTAAACAAAACAATACTATACTAGTAAATATAACAAGAATTTTTGCAGAATTAAAATCTTGTGTAAAAATGTTTAATAAATTTTTTGCATATTTCATATCGTAATTCAACCATTACTACTTCATGCCAGTTTGTTTTTTAAATTCTCTAAAATTGAAAGATTTATTATCTGTTTAAACAAGACCTTTTATATATAATAATTCTATCAGTAAAAGTCCAATGGCCTCAAATTTGCTGATCTTGAAGACTTTATTGAAATTACTTGTTCTGGAAACTTTTTTTTTATCATATTACGTGGCTTCTAATATCGATAAAAATTGTCATATTACATGGATTATAATAATATATAAAGTCCAGATTAAAATGTTTAAATTCAAATCAACAACAAAAAATGTGAATTATCATTAAGTTATCATAACGCTCAGAGTTGACAGTAACGGACCAATGACACCTTCAGACCAAAATGCACATCAGACAGTTATTTTTTATGAATAAAGGGTGACTTATAGATTTTTAGAGCCTCATATATGGCATTTTATGCTTATTATCATATTCACCAAGCAAAAAATGAGAATTATCGCTGAAAAAAATTCTCTTTCATCCATGCCTACGGCAAAACTATTATATTTATAAAAAGTTTAAAAAATATTAGCACAATGTTTGGTTAAATAAATGATCTTTAAAATAAAATGGCAATTTGTATCCTAATCAAAAATATTTTTTATAAAAGAAATTTATTTAGCAACTGTTAAATAAAAATATTATACTTTCCGAATGACAGAATTGATAATCTTGTATTTTGAAATTTTTGCAGCAATTTTTTTTTTCTAATTTTATTTTTATACCAATAATAATTTTTTTTTAATAATTTTTTTTCTAATATGAATACCTCTAAGGTGTGACTGTAGCAGAAACTTTCAGGGTAGCATTTGGATCATGATTGAAATTAAGCAATAAAAAAGTAGTTACTAAAAAGGGAAGAACTAATATTTCGAGTGGGATTTGGAATAAAAGTTTTCAGATTTCGACGAAATAACTAGAATATTTTGTGGATTTGATAATTTTGGAATAAATAAAAGTTAATTTTTAAAAGGTAAAATGCAGCAAAATTTAACACATACGACAGAAGTGGTTTTTGCCACAAAAACAAAAAAACTATTAAAAAAAAAAAATTTCACGATGATCAACATAAAAAGTTATCCGAATTCTTTTCAGCATTCCCGGTGAGGTTGCTAAGAGGACTGGTTGATCAGCATGGGGTCAGTAAGATACAAGAAATAGTGGATATCTACCTTCAAGCACAATTAATAAAAATACAGAATTTATTTACTAACGACACAAGTTGGGGACAAGTGTGAATTTCGAAGTTTTACGCATTTCACAGAGGAACATTATCAGTGAGTGAACTTTTGCATACATTAAGCGAATGTTGCACTTGAAAAATAATCGCTGCTAACTAATATAAAAAATGCAAGTGTAAAAATCCCTGCCGATTATTAATATTCTTTCTTAGGAAATAAATAAAAAAAAATTAACAAAAAAAAAAACTTAAAAAAATCTGAACTGGCAACGTCGTTTTCTTATTGATCTTCCATAGGCTTAAGAAATTTTCAATTAGTAAAGCTGCCATTTGACGCTATCTAATAAATTAAAAATAGATGAGAGGAAAAAAAAAACAGAAAATAATTTTTAAAAAATTGAACTTGACAGCATGTCGGACCTACTTTTTGGTGAGTACAATGCACGATTTTAAGTTAGCAGCTCTGAAGTTATGATGAACTGGACACGATGTGACTATGGGCGAGGCATACTAAATATGAGGTCCAAAAAAGAAAAACTTACGTCCAAATCCATAAACACCCACTACTGTGCCGATATTGTGAATATTTCATAAGTTTTACAAGAGGTTTTCGCAATTTTCTTTTTATTTTCTTTTAGCAAAACGTTAGGCTTAGTTGGTGTCATGTGTATTTTTTGAGGTGCGCAGGTTCTCACAAGTAATACGATACCGAAATTTTGGCTGTCTTTCTTGATAATCTTGCAAAATAAAGTCACTTTTATAAAATTACGTATGCCAGAATATTGTTATCGATTCAATTTTAATTTTAAATATTTTTTTCAAATTATTCAAAAAGTGTCATACCATTTCGAAGCTGGTCGAAATTAATGTTTCAGAACCAAATAATAGAAGATAAACTGAGACAAGGTAGGGCATGGCACAGGGCAAGGCAATTGAGAATGCGCTCTTTAAACGTGAAATACTTCATTATTCGGACTCGATAGACTATCTAAACATATTAAAGCTTATATATCCGCCCGAACATACTCACAAAGTCAGTTCGATAGGTTTTCGGGTAATTTAATTGCGCAAAATGGTTGAAAAGGAAATTTTTCATCTAAAATATATAGTGTAGAATCTATTCGAGACAAACGTGTGAACATTAAACGGTAATACTGAAAATAGATAGTCTAGGCTGCACCTAAAAACCGAAATTGTGTCCACAACAGTATCTGTACTGAATAGCAAGTTTCGGACTACTACCTGACTGATGACGGTCTTTTCGGTGTGATTTATTTCCTATTAAACCTGTTCAGATTCGGATTTATTTCCACAATTCATGGCTGTTAAGTCAATCAAACGATTATCTTTTTCGTTAATTCAGTTGATAGCTAAATTGGTGATTTGCTGTTTATTATAGAAATTCCAGTTGACTTTAGGGGAGAATTAACGAATAAATTGTGTCCGTTGCAGACCATTCCGCGTTCCAATTGTCGGTGTTTTTATTGAAAATTGTAGTTAACGTGATGCATTAGCGTAAGTAACGATATCTTTTTCTGTTTAGTAGAATAGTTGAAGAATTCTCATAAATCACTCAAAAACCATTCATTGGATTTGTTATAAAATAAATTTCGTAAATCTGAAAATTCAGAAACCACAAATTCAACAGAATATTTTTTTTTTAAAGTGTTCATCATAAAAATATTGATTTCGAATTAGTTTTACTCCGAAAATTTTTATTCCAAAAGTTCTAACACCGAAAACGTTTTTTTCCGAAATTTTTAAAACGACCATTTTTAGTCCGAAAATTTTTTCTTCGAAAATCTTTACTCCCGAAACATTTTACTTCCGGAATAGTCTATACCGAAATAAATTTACCCATAATTCTTAAATTAATAATGTTTGTCCAAAAAATTTTAGTCCGAAAATTTTAATCTGAAAATTTTTACACCGAAAATTTTGAATTTGAAAAGTTTGACTCCCAAACCTTTTACTCAAGAAATTTATTTTTAATCCCAAAAATTTTTACTCCTAAAATTTTTATTCTGAAAATGTCGTCTTCGAAAATTTTTCCACCCGAAATTGTCCACACCGAAATAAATTTATCCATAATTCTTAAATTGACAATTCTTTCTCCAAAAAAATTTATCCGGAAATGTGTTCTCCGAAAATTTTTAATCGTAAAAGTTTGACTCCGAAAGCTTTTTGTCCAAAAACTCTACATCTTGACAAATTTTAAATTTAAAAAAAAATTTAATCTGAAGGTATTGATTCCGTAATTTTTTACTCCAAACATTCCTCCTTCGAAAATTTTTACTCCGAAAATGTTTACTCCCAAAATTGTCAACATCGAAACACATTTACAGGAAATTCTTAAATTGACAATGCTTGCTCCAAAAATGTTTACTTCGAAATTTTCGTTTCATAATTTTTAATCCGAAAATTTTTTACTCGAAAAGTTGGAGTTCAAAACCTTTATCTCAAAAAACTTTCTACTGAAAAAAAAAATTGAATCTAAAAAAAATTAATCTGAAAATGTTGATCCAAAAATTTTTACTCCGATAATTTTTACTCCGAAAATTTTTTCTTCGAAAATGTTTACTCTTGAAATTGTTTGCTCCCAAAAATATGTACGCTGATAAATTTTATATATCAAAAAATTTACGCTGAAAAAACTACGAAAATTCTTAGCTTAAAAATGATTGCTCTAAAAACTTTTACTCCAAAATTTTCATTACGAAATTTTAACCCAATAAATTTTACTCCGAAAATTTTCAATCTAAGAATGTATGTTCCAAAAACGTTTTTTTTGTTAACATGTTTTAATCTAAAAAAATTTATTCTGAAAAGATTACTCGAAAATTTTTTTATTGTGAAATGTTTGCTCCAAAAACAGTAACTCCGAAAATGTTATTTCATATTCAAAAAAATTTCCACATTTACTCTAAAAACTTTAATTTTGAGACCGAAATTTATTTCTTGGAACATTTTTAATCCAAAAATTCTTACTCTGAAATTTTTAAACCAAAATTCTTTAATTCAAAAATGGTTTCGAAAAAATGTATGCTTTGAAATATTTTACTCCGAAAATTTTTACACTAGAAATAATTACTCCGAATATTTTGACTTTAAAAATTTCTCTTATTTGATTTCATTGAAAATTTTTTATCTTCAAATTTTATATTTGAAAACCTGTACTCCGAAAATGTTTTTTTGATCCGAACAATTTTTCTCCAAAACTGTTAATCTGAAAATTTTTACTCCGAAAATATTTTCTTCAGAAATATTTCCTTCGAAAATAAGCACTTAAAAAATTTTCTGCCTGAGAAAAAGTTAAAATAATTGTTTGCGATTTATCGGAAATTTTTAGTACAAAAAGTTTGTCTGTTGGAAAATTTTTTATCCGAAATTTTTATTTCGGCCATTTTTACTTTAACCGGTTTTGCTATGAATAGTTTTTAATGTAAAAATCTTTCATTCAAAAGTCGAACGCCTTTTTTTGCTTTTAATTATTAATACTCCGAAAATTTTTATTCGAAAATATTCAATCCGAAAATATTTATTATGCAAATTTTAAATTGAAATTTTTTATGCGAAAATATTTATTCTGAAATGTTTACTCCGAAAATTTGGTCTCGAAATCTTTTTCTTTTTAAAAATCATTGCTCCGAAAACATTTATTCCACAAATTTTAGCTACGAAAATTTTTAATTTTTGCTAGATATTTCTACTTAAAAATTGTTGGTCGAAAATTTTTGCTCAAAAAATTTTTACTCATTTGAAAATATTTAATTCGAAAATTGTCTTACTCAGCAAATTTTCAGTCTAATTAGTTTTACTCTGAAAATATCTACCGAAAATGTGAAAATTTTTGCTGATAACTTTTACTAAACGTTTTTGTTGAATATTTTAATCTCCATGAAATTGTTGGCTTAAGTAACGCAAATAGGCTATTCTTACCGAAAAATTATGAGATTTTTAGTTAAAATTTATTAAAATTTTTACACGATTAGTTTCGCAATTTTCGCCAAAATAAAATTAACAATAATCACCAATCAAGTTAGTTGAAAAAAATATTATTTATGAAGATCAATATCAAAAATACTGTAAAATAATCAAAGTTTCATTACAATAAATATGCGCAACACGATCGCCACAATGAATACTGGAAGACGCAATCGATCACAGCCTATGTCATCTCATCAAAGTCCGCTCGTTTGTTCCTATACACCTGGGCAGTCGTCCTTCTTCAAGTCATCGCCATCGGCGTCGCCATCACCTATCAAGTGACCATCAAATTTCCTATTTTTCACACCGAATTTTTCGAAACCAAACAAAATACTTTATCGGCAATTTTTCTTCACCAGAAATGGTTTTTTTTCTTCACTCAACACTGTTCAAGGTGTACAAATTTTGCCTGCTAATTTTCTATTCGTCTTCGATCGTCTATCGATAATTGGTAGGTTGGGCCTCTTGAAACAATATGCCTTGAGGTTTTCCAATATTTTCTATTTTTCGAAATGTTCATTTTATAGAGAATACTCAATCCAAATAGCTGAGGATATACACCAACAAATGGGTGAGTCTAGAAATAAAATTGAAACTTTTCTGCTAAGCAAATCATCGACAACACCGGCTCCATAATCACTGACACCAAAACCATCATTGCCGTCTCATCATAATCGCAATCAAGTTCGACATAATCCATCATAACAAAATGGCAGTAGTCTGAAAAGTTCAATAAGAAAATATTTAATTTGGCTTCCACGGTTTTCCACAAGACCCAGAAGACCCAAAAGGCCAAAAAATCAAAAAAATACGAGGTCAGGGTCGTCGGCTATGTTCGACAAACCAAAAAAAAAAAAAAACAAGTAAGAAAAAATCATATCGACTCAATAACAGCGATTTTATAATAACTGCAATAATAATAAAAATAATAATAATAAGAGTAGGTCGCGATAGTGAAATTTGATAATCGCTTTCATTGTTAAGGTGCCTATGCCCATTTGATCCGCTTTTGTATTCATGTGAGAACACCAATTAGCACTTGAATGAATACCTACCAACCTCAGGTAGCACAGGTAATTTATTGTTGGTGTTTTCTCCTGTTTTCTTAGTTGTATTTTCATTTCATTTTTTGGTAATTTTTCTAATGCTGACAGTGGTCAATTTTCCTCACGTGCAAAGGTTATCAAAACGATTTATCATCTCGATGCAAATAAATTCCACTTTTCATGTCAGTATTTCCTAGCTTCAACCTCGTCCTTAATCATCGATTCTCTAATAATTCAAATTTTTCCTCATTTTAATTATCGATCACCCAACTATCTAGGAAGGCCTTCGATTCTTCTCCCAATTTTCAATTTGGTCTGTAATTTACTGGAACCTCTAATCATTGTTAGATGGACTTTTCAGGTGCCTTCAGGCTTCTCTCCTCTCGATTAGGTGTCAGTATCGGTCAGGTGGAACTTTACCGAAAATTATCATTTCAATCACGCACAGACAAACACCTGATCACCTTAACATGCCAATGCCATTCATTATTCTCGGGAACACAATCTGGTGTCCACGTAACTGCCGCATACTCGTAAAAATTTTTAATCGTAAAAGTTTGACTCTGAAAGCTTTTTGTCCAAAAACTCTACATCTTGACAAATTTTAAATTTAAAAAAAAATTTAATCTGAAGGTATTGATTCCGTAATTTTTTACTCCAAACATTCCTCCTTCGAAAATTTTTACTCCGAAAATGTTTACTCCCAAAATTGTCAACATCGAAACACATTTACAGGAAATTCTTAAATTGACAATGCTTGCTCCAAAAATGTTTACTTCGAAATTTTCGTTTCATAATTTTTAATCCGAAAATTTTTTACTCGAAAAGTTGGAGTTCAAAACCTTTTTCTTAAAAAACTTTCTACTGAAAAAAAAATCTGAATCTAAAAAAAATTAATCTGAAAATGTTGATTCAAAAATTTTTACTCCGATAATTTTTACTCCGAAAATTTTGTCTTCGAAAATGTTTACTCTTGAAATTGTTTGCTCCCAAAAATAAGTACGCTGATTAATTTTATATATATAAAGGTTATCAAAACGATTTATCATCTCGATGCAAATAAATTCCACTTTTCATGTCAGTATTTCCTAGCTTCAACCTCGTCCTTAATCATCGATTCTCTAATAATTCAAATTTTTCCTCATTTTAATTATCGATCACCCAACTATCTAGGAAGGCCTTCGATTCTTCTCCCAATTTTCAATTTGGTCTGTAATTTACTGGAACCTCTAATCATTGTTAGATGGACTTTTCAGGTGCCTTCAGGCTTCTCTCCTCTCGATTAGGTGTCAGTATCGGTCAGGTGGAACTTTACCGAAAATTATCATTTCAATCACGCACAGACAAACACCTGATCACCTTAACATGCCAATGCCATTCATTATTCTCGGGAACACAATCTGGTGTCCACGTAACTGCCGCATACTCGATGCATTTCGAAAAATTAAACTTTTCCCTTGACCTTTTTTGTCTATTTTCAATTTTATTTTCCAAAACTTTCTGAACACGTAGAATAATATTCAATTTCGATTATTATTATTATAACAATTCTAATTTTAAAAAACTTTTAAATTTCTTCCATTAGAAAGTCTACCGGAATTTTTATCGAAAATATTTACTAACACTTTTTACCGAACATTTTTATCGAAAGATTTCACCAAAAATTTTTACCGAAAATTTTTACTGAAAATATTTAGCGGAAATTTTCACCGAAAATATTTTCCGATCATTTTTGCCGAACATTTTTACAGAAAATTTTTACCGAAACTTTTTACCGAAAATAATTACCGATAATTTTTTGGTACGGTAAATATTTTTTCCCGAACATTTTTACCAAAAATATTTTAAGAACATTTTCACCCAACATTTTTACCGAAAAGTTTTACCGAAAATTTTTACCGAAAATTTTAACCGAAAAGTTTTACCGAAAATTTTTACCGAAAACTTTTACACAAAATTTTTACAGAAAAGTTTTAGCAAAAATTTTTACCGAAATTAATTACTGAAAATTGTTACCGAAAATTTTGACCGAAACATTTACTGACAATTTTTACCGAAAATTTAAACCAACAATTTTTTACCTAAAAATTTTTTAAATGAAATTTTTAAAATGAAATTTTTACCGAAAATTCTAAAAATTTTATTAAACATTTTTACCGAAAGATTTCACCAAAAATTTTTACCGAAAATTTTTACTGAAAATTTTTACCGAAACTTTTTACCGATAATTTTTTGGTACGGTAAACATTTTTTCCCGAACATATTTACCCAAAATTTTTACCGAAAAGTTTTACCAAAAATTTTACGGAAAGTTTTTACCCAAAATTTTTACCGAGAATATATTTATCGAAAATTTGTACGGAAAATGTTTACCGAAAATATTTACTGAAATTTTTTCCCGAAAATTTGTACTGAAAATTTTTACTGAAATTTTATTGAAAATTTTTACCGAACATTTTTGCCGACAATTTTTACCAAAAAGTTTTACAAAAATTTAACCGAAAAATTTTACCGGCAATTTTTTGGTACGGTATATATTTTTACTCAATATTTTTACCGAAAATTCATACGGTAAGGTTTTACCGGCAATTTTTACCGCAAATGTTTACCAACAATTTTTACCGAACATTTTTACAGAAAATATTTAGCGAAAATTTTCACCGAAAATATTTACCGCTCATTTTTGCCGAACATTTTTAATAAACATTTTTACAGAAAATTTTTACCGAAACTTGTTACCGAAAATAATTACCGATAATTTTTTGACACGGTAAATATTTTTTCTCGAACATTTTTACGGAAAATATTTTCGGAACATTTTTACCCAAAATTTTTATCAACAATTTTAACCCAACAATTTTACCTAAAATTTTTACAGAAAATGTTTACCAAAATTTTTTACCGAAAACTTGTATCAAAAATTTTTACGGAAAGTTTTTACTAAAAATTTTAACCAAAACTTTTTACCGAAAACATTTACCAAAAATAATTTCTGAAAATTGTTACGGAAAATTTTGACCGAAATATTTACCGCCAATTTTTACCGAAAATTTTTATCGAAAATTTATACCGAAAATTTTTATCGAAAATTTATACCAACAATTTTTTACCGAAAATTTTTATATGAAATTCTAAAAATTTTATCGAACATTTTTACCGAAAAAAAACATTTTTGCGATTTTTACTATTATTGAAAATTTTTATTGAATTTCTTCACCAATTTTTCTATGTGAAAATCTGTTCCGTGAATTTTTGTTTACACGTTCTTACTTAATCGTCTATCTAATATTTCTCAGCATTATTATATAAAAATTTTACGAAAACTGTTAGAAAAAATAATATTAAATAATGAATTTTTCATTTTGGATAATATTCGGAAAAATATAAACATTGGCGATAGTAAAATTCTTTGTGAAAATATTGCGCAATTAATTTTCATAATGCCATGTGACAATCCAATGCAAATAAACAAACTCATAAACTCTGAAGGCAGTTAATTAAAATACCTGCTAAAGAGACGGACGGACTTGTGTTGAGCAAATAATGCAAAACCATTGAAACAACAAAGGCGTAATTTGCCAAACATTGACACTGCTCCACCTTCGACAAAACGCACCAGCATTGGATCGCTAAAACGAGAAAAAAAACTCCATTCAATTCTGTGAATTGTTGTGGCAAAACGTTCGTTTAATGTGCCTTTGTTTGCCCAGTGCTCAATGCTATCGTCTTTTCGGACATCTTCAATCATCACGATTGTCGCCATTTCAATATTGACAACGATTGATGGCACCATTTCGTCGTCTCTGGCAGACCATCAAATTCGACGAAACAGAAATTTTTGACAAAGTGTCCATTTTTGTGGATCCAAATAATCGTTTTGTTTGTTTTTAAATTCCATTCGCTACTGCTAATTTTAGAAAACGTTCCTCAAGGACACCAAAATGGTCCACTCGACCTTATGATTCGGCCAGAATTGGTCTGAACGACTCCCCAAGAAAGGAGCGAGCTGCTCGCGCAACTAATCTCACTATCGATGATCTCTTGTAGGATGGACCAGTTCGTGTTTTTGAAACATCGTCAACTATGAGTGGAGAGTGGGCAGCAATTATTCGATTTATTTTTAATCGCATTCTGCTATTTCTTATCCGATTAAACATTGTTGCGAGTTCAAAATAAAGTCGAACGACTGAATTCAGTGGCCGTTCGGTTATCCAAACTTGCAATGTGGATATTCGGTAGCCGCTGGACAAGTGCATAGATCACTGCAACGTGGACCAGACCGATTTACCTTCAGTAGCCAAAACCATTCAGAAAATTCACTCGAAAACATCAATTAAGTACTCAAAAGATTGGCTACCATTCATTAGATCGCATTCGGGACGAGAATAACTCCCCCGCTTCAGATTGCTTATTTCACTTTTTGGTGACATAGACGACCGCCAATTTTTGTTTTTATTTCGACAATAATTTATGCGTGGGCTAACCGCTCATCTCAAACGACCTGTTCGATTCCAATTATTTTTTATCCAAATACCAATAACAGTGACACCCCAACAACCCCCGAAAAGTTTTAAGAAACCGTCCATCTGGTCTTTATGATTGAAGTTTTTCTCTTTTTGGAATTGATGGGTTTTAATTTTCCTATCGAATTACATCACGTCGTGGTGCTTCTAAATAACGTTTTACTATTTATTATTTTTATGACGCCTTGTCGAACCAGTTTTTAGAAAATTGCTAACCAAAAAAAAATTAATAGACTACAATCTAATCGAAACAACGCCTAAGTAACTTTATTTTGTTAACGTTTTAAGGCAAACCAGCCTGCAAATATGGGCAAGAGTGGACATTCACACTAACCGGGGATATGCCAATCTACAATCGCCGAGCCCAAGAGATCTTCGTCAGCCGATGCAAGACATAAAACAAACAAGGTCTAACCACAATAAAAAATGATTTATTTATTTTCCTGCATTGACATCTTCGATTTTCTTAACTATTATTCCGCATACTATAATATTTAGTTGTTGTTGTTGTTTTTTTCTTTAAGACATTTTGCTGCAAAGTTACTTAGTATCAGTTTCTCGTTTTCTTCATTGGAAAAAAATAAAATTGTAATGAATGCCTAATTAAGACTATTTTTTTTTTCGTATGATGAAGGTTGAAATAATATTGATTTTTTATTCATAAATAATATTAAAAGTAAAAGTGGTAAAAAATCCAAAATTGCAATTATTTCCAATTAACAAAAATTTACGAATCGCGAGAAATGAAAATCTTTCGTAAAAGTCGCTTTTGGAAAATGCTTCTGCAACAAATACTATTCGAAAATGTTTATAAACAATGTCTAGAAAAATAATTTCAAAATGTTTCTGAACCTTCAGTCCTTGTTGAATTTTTTTTTTGTTGCTCTAAGGTGTCTGGAACAGGAATTAGAGGCTATTTTGTAGCGCCACTAGCATGAGGTCATTTGGCGACTTCGTGGTACGTGTGGGATGGCATTACCAGCTTACCATTGGTTAAAAATTAGTTAAAGGGAGTAGACTTTATTTGTTTGTTTTGTAAGTTAAGTCTCTGGAACAAGACCAATTTTGTAGCGACACAACAATGAGGTCATGTGGCGACTTTGTATTACGTTTGGGTTGGCATTGCCAACTTACTACTGGTCGATAGTTACGTGCAGGGAGTTGAAATTATTTGTTTGTTTTGTATGTGAGGTCTCTGGAATAAGAGCTAGGGGCTATTTTGTAGCGTCATGATAATGAGGCCATGTGGCAGCTTCGTGTTACATCTGAGCTGGCATTGCCAGCTTACTACTAATCAATAGTTACGTACAGGAAGTTGAAATTATTTGTTTGTTTTATATGTTAGGTATCTCTAATAAGAACTAGAGGACATTTTATAGCGCCACAACAATGAGGCCATGTGGCGACTTCGTGTTACGTGTAGATTGGCATTACTAGCTAACCACTGGTCGATAATTAGTTGGAGGGAGTTGAAATTATTTATTTGTTTTATATGTAAGGTGTCTGGAACAAGAACTATTTTGTAGCGCCACGACATTGAGGCCGTATGGGGACTTCGTGTTACGTGTAGATTGGCATTACTAGCTTACCCGACCGAATTCTCCATGCCCAGAACTTTGGAATGGTTTTTAAGTATACTGATTTGCTGAGGATTGGCCAAATAATATTCCAGCGTTGCTACAGTTTGTTTGGCTACGCATGGCTTAAGATGTTAAATGCCATTTGATTAGTAGGTGCGGCAAGTTTGGAATTTAAATAGGAACAGGAACGGTAAAGAACGTCCCAGCCAGCTGATCAACCCTTTCTCTCATTGCCCGTAACACCAACGTGATCGGGAACCTAATGCTTTTCAACATTTTGAATGTTTAGCAACCAATATCGAATGCAGTTAAGAATTGGGTTAACGGAAAAACTACAAATGGTCTCCTAGACTACGAGACTGTCAGTAAAATTTGGTTTCAATCCAAATTTATCAGGAAGATCCTGACCAAAAAATCTACGGTAGCTCCATTTACGGTCCAGGGATACGAGGTAGACTCTGATTTATGAGCCAGGATACCGAACGATATCAAAAACATGCTGGGAGTGTGAAATTGGAAGATCCCAGTAAAACTGGGATATATGTAGTTCTTTTATTCAGGTGGCCTAGATCGGTCTCCTGGTTGTTGCGCTGTCGATAATGATTACTGTTGCAACTGCCATTCTAATCGCACACAGTTCTCCATGATCTCACAATATTCACCGGCAGCAAGCTGGATAACAAAAGAATATTTTGGAGTTATCCAAAGCAGCTATTTTGCATAGAAGTATAAAATTACCCAATCGATGCACTAATATTAGGAGAAGGTTCCTGAAAATAATTGGATTGGTATTTGCTTTAGGAGAGAAAGGACAAATGGTGAAAATAACTTTTAGCTAACATATTTTACAAGGGATAATTTGGGAAGCAAAGGCTTATTAGGTTAAGTAGGACTTACAGCGATAGTGCAAGACAGGGTTTCGACCAATATCAACACAGGGTCTACCAGAGAATAGAGCTAGTCAGCTAGGGTAGTTACCCACTGCTTGAACATGATTTTGATCTAGTCCTGCTATTCTGACGCACAAGTGAATAAGGTGATGGATAATTCGGAATCGTTGGGAATGCCGTTCTTGATCATATGACAGCAAAAAACCACAGAGTCTACGTTTTAAGTAACAGGGGCGGATCACATTTTGCTATTCTAGATGCATAGTCAGAGTCCCCCTGCCGAACCTAGAGGCATTTTGAGGAGGGGTGACCTTCTTGTCAAGAATCTGATTCAAACCGGAGTCTTGGAAATACAAGGCAATAGAGATATTGGCCTGTAATTGTTAGCCGCAGGTCGATCCTTTGGTATAGGAGACTCTACTGCTCTTAGGATAGCAAACTAGCTCTGCTATAATCCCTAATCTGTGCAGAAAGTTAAAAAAAAAAACTTTTATCTAAGATCAAAAAAGATGTTAGAACAAAATCACTTTTGCAAAGCATCGCTGAAAATTTCAAGAAATTAAGGATGTTCTTTAAATTAATTTTTTTTCTTCTAAAATATTTATAAAAAAATTAGGAGTATCCTTTCTAGTGACGTCCCCAAATTTTTGAAATTACTTCCCAAAAGTATCAAAATAAGACTTTAGGAATTTTATAATTTTGAGAAAAAATTTGCTCAACATTTTTGCTATTTTCTTAATTTTTGAGACTTGACAAATGTTTATAAACAAAAAGCTCTCAACATTTTTATAATTTTCCTTAATTTGTTTACATAAAAACATATAAAATATTACCTAAAATATTTCGTTTAAAAATATCTTAGCAAACAGACATCCTCAAGCAACCATCATAAATGTTTATAAACTTTTGGGACTTAAGTCTACAAAGATCTGCCGTACTCGCACAATGTTTATAGATAAATTGATTTTGTTATTTGGTATTTTGGCAAAATATTCAAATGAATTTTACTAAAGTTGAAAATCATGTTAAAATTTACATCCCAATCACACAATATCAATTTGTATAAATCCAGACATTATCGTTGTCGTCATCGTAAATTTGACCACCAACAACTCCTCAGTCACCGCCATTACTCTAGTCGGACTATAAAGTCATAAAAGGTAAATCGAGTAGCTCCTCTGGTATCCTATAAAGGTGCATATGGGATGTCAATACGATATGGCTCTGTTTGGAAGTGAAACTCAATTCATTCGTCAGACGTGAAATGTGAACATACTTGGCCGTTGGACTCTGGCTGCCAGTCTGCACTAGCAACGACCAGGTATGCCCTCATGTGAATAATTTCGTATCCAAAAATGGTATAAACAAGAGTGTTATTCTTTTCAATTCGTGCAATCACTTTTCCGATTTTCACTTTTTTCCAATTACTTATCTTTCCGACAGTACCATTTACACCTGAGAATGGCCGGTCAACTTACTGAGGAGCTCTCTTTGCGTACTTCAACGAAATACTTACTTGTCATTCACTCATTCTTTTTGTAACTTTTTCGTTTTAGTATTTTTTTCCCCACTTTTTGATTTTCCAGCATTGACAGTAAATATTGAAGACAAATTTTTTGTCTTATTCCGAATCGAAACTGATCATTAGTTTGTGGAGGACTAAACTCGTCAAGAGCAAACAGCCACTTTCAATGACTTCTGGAATTTCGTCAAGATTTATTTCCATCTTGTTTATATACAAACAATGTGCTTTATGTGCAACATGAAAAAGCTGCACTCGTACTCGAATTGAACCAAAACCTTGAATATTTATTTCAAAAATCTCATTATTCAGCCAACAAGAGGGTCACTTATTATTATTTGTAATTATGACAGACATACACCTTCATTTTCATTTACCTTTTTTTTGATTATGAGTAAAAACAGAATTTTTTGAAAAGCCAAAAATTATTTCCATTCATATTTTTTTTGTTGAACTTTTTCGGTCCAAAATTATTATTTCTTTTCTGCACAAAAATTCATTAGTTGTTAATACTTTAATGGTCCTTCTGGAAATTCACAAAGCAAAGATTGTAATAATTTTTTTTTGGTTGTTTAATATGTATTTTTTTTTAGCTTTAATTTTTTGAATAATAATAAATATGAATTTTGTCTTTTGTCACTTAATTTAAATTTTGCTTGAAGAAGGCTGTTTGGAATATTAATAATTAAACAATTGGATCGATAACAATAGTGAAATGTGCAGTGAAGTTGAATTTTTCACCTCATTACAGATGCTGATTATACGAATAATAATAAGAATAAGTCATATTTTTTAGTATTATTTTATTAGAAAAAAAAATGAACAAAAATGGGTCAGTAGAAAAGTAAATCAACAAAAATTTTAAGAAAAGTTATCACCCAAAATGGACAGTATCAAATATGGGCAGCAGAAACACTTAATAAAAATATTTGTAGCTGAAATTGTCAGCAAAAATAATCAGTTAAAAAACAGTCAGCAAATATTTTGTAAAAAAAATGTCAGTAAAAATAATCAAAAGAATTTTTTCAAGAAATGTATTTCCTCTAAGAATTTTCAGTAAGAAATTTTTGTAAAAAACTTTTGTAAAAATTTACATAAAAAAATTTGGTAAATATTTTCAGTTAAAATTTTCGGTAAAAATTTTTGGTAATAATGTTCGGTTAAACTTTTCGATAAAAGTTTTCGGTAAAAATTTTCGGTAAAAGTTTTTGGTAAAAAATTTTCGGTTAAAATTTTCGATAAAAGTTTTCGGTAAAAATTTTCTGTAAGAATTTTTCTGTTAGAATTTTTATGTAACAATTTTCTGTAAGAATTTCAGTAAAAATTGTTGGTCAAAATTGTTAGTAAAACTTGTCGGTAAGAATTGATGGTCACAATTTTCATGTAAAAAATTTTTGTTAATATTTTCGGTAAAAATTTTTGGTTAAAATGTTTGACAAAATTATTTTTGTAAGAATTTTGAGTAAGAATTTGCCGCTAGAATTTTTTTTATGAATGTTTATGTAAGAATTTTGGTAAATATTTTCGGTAAAAATTTTTGGTAAAAAATTTCGGTAGAAATTTTTGGTTAAACTGTTTGATAAAATTTTTTGGTAAGAATTTTTCTGTAAGAATATTTGTCTAAGAATTTTTTTGTAAGAACTTTTCTGTAAGAATTTTTGTGTAAGATTTTTCTGTAAGAATTTGCTGTAAGAATTATCTATTAGAATTTTGTGTAAAAATTTCTGTAAGAGTTTTGTATAAAAATTTCTTTAAGAATTCTCTGCTAGAATTTTCTGTAAGAATTTCGGTAAAAAATTTCGATAAAAGTTGTTGGTCAAAATGTTCAGTAAAAATTTTCGGTAGAAATTTTTAGTAAAAATTGTTGCCAAAATTTTTTAGTAAAAGTTTTTGCCAAAAATTTTTGCCAAAAAATTTTCGGTAAAAATATTTTATAAGAATTTTTCTGTAAAAATTTTTGCATAAGAATTTTTCTATGAAAATTTTTATGTAAGAATTTTAATGGTACAATTTTCTAGCTAGAATTTTTCTGTAAGAATTTCATTTAAGGATTTCCTGTGTACATTTTCTGTAAGAATTTTCGGTAAGAATTTTTTTTTAACAGTTTTTCAATTTTCTGGAAGAATTTTCCATTAGAATTTTCTGTAATAATTTTTGGTAATTTTTTTGTCTAAGAATTCTTGTCCAAGAATTATTCTGTAACAGTTTTTCTGTAAGAATTTTTTTCTAAGAATTTGTCCGTAAGAATTTTTCTGCAAGAATTTTTCTGTAAGAATTTTTCTGTTAGAATTTTTCTGTAAAAATTTCTGTAAGAATTTCTGTAAAAATTCTCCAGTAGAATTTTCTGTAAGAATTTCGGTAAAGAATTTCGGTAAAAATTGTTGGTCAAAATGTTCAGTAAAAATTTTGGCAAAAATTTTCGGTTAAAACTTTCGATAAAAGTTGTAAAAATTTTCGGTAAACATTTTTCTGTAAGAATTTTTCTGTAAGAATTTTCCTGTAAGAATTTTCCTGTAAGAATTTTTCTGTACGATTTTTTCGGTAAGAATTTTTCTGTAAGCATTTTTCTATAAGAATTTTATGTAATTTTTTTCTGTAGGACTTGCCTGTAAGAATTTTCTGTAAGTATTTTGAGTAATAATTTTCTGCAAGTACAAAGAATAAATTAGAGTTTATGTTAAATAATATTTAAGGCATTATGCGAAATTTGAATTATCTTCCACTGAGTCAACACACAAATATTTAACGGCATTTTGAATTAAACTCATAAAAAATAAATATAATTGAAATAAAAATAAAAACTTTATGGCAAATTGACTATTTTAAGAATTTAAAAGTTTGATAAACGTTCGTCAGTCAACTATGACCATATCTGTTCAAATAAATCTTCTCGAGTGAAGGTAGTGAATTTTCGTTTGAAAATTATTTCACAATCGCCAACAACTGATGTCATCTATAAACGTATGACAACGTATTTTATTAAAATTCCAAAAAATCATATTATTTGCCGAATGACTTCATATGATGGTTAGCCTTTAAGATCAAAGATTACAAGATCGACTTGACCACATCTGCACTTAGATTGTGTAACATTAAGGTGAGAAATGAACCTGCAAAATAAAAATAATAAAAAAACCTTAAAGAGAAAATGTGTGAAAATATTGAAAAAATATTTGGAGTCTAGAAAAACAGTAAAGGCATCATAAACTTCTTTGAAGTCTACAAAAAATAACGGCTATAATTGAGAAAATGAGATACCTTCGAAGATTTTATTTTTTGGTAGGAATGTCGTCAAAATATACAGCAGCTAATAAATCACTTTAAATTTTAATAAAAATTACTTTATTTCAAAAAATACGAAAAATATCACATTTGTTTTTAAGCAAAACCGCCTTTTCAGTCAATTTCTTTGCTTGAGTTCACCAAAATGTTACTTGAATTTTAACGAATAAATTTTGTTTCTGTGTCACATGAAGAGCATTTTAGTTTCTGTGGTCTTAATTTATGTGGTGTCCACTTTTAACTTATTAACTGAAAAAGATACTCGCCAAAATGGCTAGTCAGTTTTTTTTGTTTTTTTAGTTTTTTCAATTACGATCTGATCACATAAAATCTTTTAGTTTCTATTATTTTAAATATTCAGTTTAGCTATGTTCATAATTAGTTAATTTTCAATAATATTTTCTGCTTTCTAAAATACAAATTTTTCCTTCAAACTTTAAATAAAATATTCAGGCGTTGTTATAATAATTTCATTTCCGGTTGATTTGATCTTGAAATTCTCTTTTTCCTATTCTTCTTCTTTTTCATTATAATAATAACAACACTGGTAAGCTGACATCCTATAATAGCGATTAAAAAATTCAAATTCCGCCTGTTTTCTTGCAATCTTCTTCTTATTTTTCTTCTAATCTTCTTCTTATTTTTTGATGCTATCAAAAATATTTGCTTCTCCAAATCAGCACTAATTATTTTTACAAGCAAAAATGCCTGAACATTTTTTGTATTGTTTTCATTTATTGTTGGTAATTAATAATTGCAAATGCGTTTAAAATTAATGTTCAGTTAATTATCATATTTACATAACAAAATAAAATTCTAGCAAAAAAAAATCTGTTGAATAATTTTGAGTTAATAATTAATATGTCGTGTATGCAAATTCAGAATTGTGAATAATATACGCCAACGCATACATTTTTTGCTCTTCGCTTGAATTGGGAGCTATAAAAAATTATGTTTACGTCTTTTTTCCTAAGTTAATAATTGACTTTATTGATTTTAATGCCTGAATATGAAATTTGTATTATTTGACAAAAATTAATCATCAAATTTAATTAAACACATTTTAGTAAAACCGATTTCTATGATAATTTGTGTTAAGTACTTTCTTAAGGGTTTTCTGTTCAATTTCCAAGTGCTTTCTGTAAAAATATTACACCAAAACCTACAGTTTTGTATAAAAATATATGATAAGAATTTACTGTAAAAAATTTTCTGTAAGAATTTTTTGGTAAGTATTTTAAGTAAGCATTTTTCTGTAATAGTTTTTCTATCAGAATTTCATGTAAGAATTTTCTGTCAAAATTTTCGGTAAGAATTATGTATATGAATTTTTCTGTAACAATTTTGTTGTAAGAATTTACTATAAGAATTTTTCTGCAAACATTTTTCTGTAAAAATTCTTCGGTAAGAATTGTTCTGTAAAAATTTTTCGTAAAAATATTTCGTAAAAATTTTGTGTACGAATATTGTGTAAGAATTTTTTTGTAATACTTTTCCGTAAGAATTTTTCTGTAAGAAGTTTCTGTAAGAATTTTTATGTAAAAATTTGTCTGTAAGCATTTTTCTGTAAGAATATTTTGTAAAAATCTGCTGTCAGAATTTTTGTAAGAATATGCCGTAGAAATTTTGTGCAAGAATTCCGGGTAAACATTTTGTATAAGACTTTTGTATAAGAATATTTTGTAAGAATATTTCGTAAGACTTTCGTGTAAAAATTTTGAAATTACTGTAAGAATTTTCTAGTAAGAATTTTCATAAAAGAATTTTATTTAAGGATTTCCTGTGAGCATTTTCTGTAATAATTTTGTGTAAAAATTTTGAGCAAGAATTTTCCGCTAGAATTTTCTTTTAGAATGTTTATGTAAGAATTTTTCTGTAACAGTTTTTATGCAAGAATTTTTCTGTATGAATTTTTTATAAAATGTTTTCTGTAATAGATTTTTAGTAAGAATTTTTCCGTAAGAATTTTGTGTAAAAATCTCCTGCAAGGATTTTTGTTAGAATATTCCGTAAAAATTTTGTGTAAGAATTTCGGGTAAACATTTTTTGTAAGAATTTTTCGTAAGAATTACGTGTAAAATTTTTATGTAAGATTTTTCCTGTAAGAATTTACTGTAAACATTTTCTGTAAGAATTTTCTTTTAAAATTTTTATGTAAGAATTTATCGTAAAACTTTCGTGTGAGAATATTTTGTAAGAATTTTTCGTAAGACTTCCGTGTAAAAATTTTGTGTAAGATGTTTCCTGTAAGAAATTACTGTAAACATTTTCTATAAGAATTTTCTTTTAAAATTTTTATGTAAGAATTTTTGTAAGAATTTTGAGTAAGACTTTTCTGCTACAATTTTTTTTAGAATTTTTCTGTAGCAGTTTTTGTGTAAGAATTTTTCTTTTATAATTTTTCATAACATTTTTTCTATAATAGTTTTTCAGTAAGAATTTTTCTGTAAGAATTCATGTAAAAATTTTCAGTAAGAAGAATTTTACTTAACAATTTTGTATAAGCATTTTTCTGTAAGAATTTTCTGTCAGAAATTTCTGTAACAGTTTTTCTGTAAGAATTTCATATAAGAATTTTTATGGAAGAATTTTTATGTAAAAACAAAAATTTGTAAAAATTTTGTGTAAGAATTTTGATAAGAATTACGGGAAAACATTTTTTGTAAAACTTTCATGTAAGAATATTTTATAAGAATTTTTCGTAAGACTTTTGTGTAAAAATTTTATGTAAGAATTTTTGTAAGAATTTTGAGTAAGACTTTTCTGCAAGAATTTTCTTTTAGAATTTTTATTTAAGAATTTTTCGATAAAGGTTTTTCAGTAAGAATTTTTCCGCATTAATTTTTCCATATAACTTTTTCGGTAACAGTTTTTTAGTAAGAATTTTTTCGTAAAAATTTGCCTGTACCACTTTTTATGTAAGAATTTTGTGTATGAATTTTGTGTAAGAGTTTTCTGAAAGAATTTTCTGGGAAAATTTTCTGTAAAAATGTTTGTATGTATTTTTAAAAAAATGCATGGTATAAATTTCAATCCAAATCAACTGTTTTTATTTTTTCCCTAACATTTTTTCAGTAAACTGGAAAATTATAACTTAAAAAGTTAAGTTGGTTTATGGAGTTTGTACTTTTTTTTAATAATTTTTAAGTAAGCCCACAATAAATGACAATCGGCCATTTTAATTTTGCTATAAATTAACTATAGTATGAAAGCAATAGAAAAAATGCAAAATAATAAATTTTCAACAAAAAAAATAGTGAAAAATATTAGAAATAAAATAATTGCAAAGTTTAATAGAAAAAGTTACTAAATTTTTAATATTATAATCCACCTCCACTATTTGCCATAAATGAAGAGAAAACTAATCGAAAATGCTATAAAAAGTTTCCGAAGTAAATTTTAGTAAAATTTCATAAAATCAACTCCACACCATCCCGTTACCCTTTGTCCTCTAACCATCCTGCTAGGGTCATTGGTAATCACATTTTGAAGAATTCGGTTTTCACTTCATTGTTGTTATTTTTGGTAAATAATTTTTTGGAAAATTAACCTTTTCCTGTACAAATGAAATTAAATTTTACCAGAAATGTATGTGCAAATAGAAACTTTTTCAACCAAAAAATACATGCTATTAAAGGGGAGAAACATCGTGTCATGGATCCCAAATCGTTTTCGGTTATCCAAACTTACCCTATTACGGAGACGAGGTAGTTGGAGCTTCACAGAACTTAAAGTCGTCACCACTCACACCTCCGGACGTTTGGATAGCTCGTTGGATTAAAAGTTCACCCACATATTTACCGTAATTGCCGAAGACAAATCTGCCCAAAAATGTCTAGACTTGTGGCTATGAAAACAATAATCAACACGTGCTCTTTAAGTGCTTAATGGTGTGCAGATAGTAAGGATGGAGGCCGAGCGAAGGGATGTGAATTATATTAAAATGTACAATAGAACTGAGACTAGATTTAGTTGCTAGAGTGACATATGCTCATGGAGACAAAGAATAATATTACCAAGAACTCACACACATGAATTGGGAACCAAACTTAAGCGAGGACGTTTGCTAAAAATAATATTTTTTTTATTTTATTTCCGAAAATAAAAGCTGCAGGAACGGGTGTATTGGTAATCAATACAAAAGCAGACTAGTTTTTTTTTCATCACCCGGAATGGATCGGAGGCTATAAAAAAATACCCACGAAATTATTATTGTCCCCAAACGAGGGGTTGGGAGGGGATTCGTATTCATATTCGTCGGATTGATGAGAAACGGAGTATTCGTAAGTGGAATTCCCAAAAAAGGGCAATGTGGTCGGTGAGATATTGTCTGCGATTCTTCAATTTCTCCAAGACCATTGAGCAATCGGCCGGTTTGCTCATATTCCATTTAGTTTTTATTATTATTTCTTTTTTATAGCCAATCAGTAAAAATTCAGTTTTGATCGAATGCTTGCTGTTAAATTCATTCATCGCATGATGAATAGGAAAATCCCGCATCGGCTTATTCTCAAGGGAATATTCAGGCCCATTTTCGGAGAAGAAATATTCTAGCCCATTTTCGGAGATAATGATGGCTCTAAAAATAGACCCGATCACGGAGTAATCTTATCTGATCAGATCAGAATGGAATAAACAAAAATTGTTCATATTCGAATTTGTTGAAAAGATTTAAATTAATTAAAATTCGAATAAATATTATACATTCGGAAAGAATGTAAGCCTTTGTTCGTCGATGGTCAACAATGCCGACCTGCATTATTACAAGTTGTCAGTTAACTACATGGGATGATTTTCTACTGGTATATCGACCAGTTACCATAAAAGTGTGTGGATACCAACACCTCAAAGCAAGTCTGAAAGTAGTTCCACAAAGGTGAAAAGCTTCTGAACGTTCGGAGATCTTTGCTTCACGTTTAACTCCGCAGTCTAATCGGCATATTCAAAGTGTGCATTTCATGAATTTGTTTAAATATAAACAGCGGCAAAGTCTGCTTGTCATTGGTCTTTGCATCTATGAGCAGTTTTGAGGTATATTCTAGAATCGCAGGTGTATTTAGTTTTACCAACTACAAAAAATCATTGACAATAAAAGGGATTATCTTAAGCAGAAATCTTTGGCCGAGCATATTGGTTGCTGAAATGTATATTCTTAGGCCACCCCGGCTATGCCACTAATTTGAATAAGCTCAAGCATCCCAATGTCGCAAAATTCAGCATTTTTTGATTAAAAAATTGATTACTTCTGATCACCAAGGAGCATTTTGTTATCCACAAAATATATTATTTAATATTTAATTATTATCGCAATTAATCGATAACATAAAAAAAAGTGTTTGTGACCTATTCTCCTAATTAAAGATATTACAATTTTTTTTTGCTTTCTTTGGAGCAATTTTTTTCAACCAAATTTTTAGTAAAAAATTATTTTATTTTAAGGAAACTCCTTTAAAATTGCTTCTAAAAATTCTCCATTAAATACTACGCCACTTTTGGCATAATATCGTTTTGCTCACTTTTGAGCAAATATACTTCGTAATTATTTTGATGATATTTTCATATGAAAATAATTAGCAGCCAACTTAACTGCTTATGGACATATGTGAATACATTTAAGACCGCCAATTAGTAAATTTTCACTTTTAGGACCTCAAAAATGAAGTAAGTTTTTCAGAAAATTTTAGTTAAATTAAAATAAATACAATAACACAAAACCCTTTTAAAAATTACTAAAAAAAAATTTTGTTTCAACCAAATTTTTAATTAAAAACACTAAACCATTCAAAAATGCCCCTACAAATTCTCCATTAAATACTCCACCATTTTTGGCATAATATCGTTTTGCTCACTCTTGAGCAAATATGATTTTAATTATTTTGAGAATATTATCATATGAAAATAATCAGCAACCAACTCAACTACTTATGGACATATGTGAATACATTTAAGATCACCGATTGGTAAATGTTCACTTTTAGGACCTCTAAAATAAAAAATGTAAAAAAAAATATTTTGAGGATATTTTCATGTGAAAATAATCAGCAGCCAATTCAATTGCTTATGAGAATATGTGAATACATTTAAGACAGTAAATTTTTTCACTTTTAGGACCTCTAAAATAAAAAATGTAAAAAACCAAATTTTTAGTTAAAAATAACTTTTTTTAAAGGAAAACTTCAAAATTGTCACTAAAAATTCTCCCTTAAATACCACACCATTTTTTGCATAATAACGTTTTGCTCACTCTTGAGTAAATATTCTTCGTAATTATTTTGATGATGTTTTCATAAGAAAAATTTTCAGCAACCAACTCAACTGCTAATGGAAATATGTGAACACGTTTAAGATAGCCGATTGGTAAATTTTTACTTTTAGGACCTCTAAAATAAAAAATGTAAAAAACCAAATTTTTAGTTAAAAATAATTTTTTTAAAGGAAAACCCTTTAAAATTCTCACTAAAAATTCGCCATTAAATGCTCCACCATTTTTGGCATAATATCGTTCTGCTCACTCTTGAGTAAATATACTTCGTACTTATTTTGATGATGTTTTGATATGAAAATAATCAGCAGCCAACTCAACTGCTTATGGGAATATGTGAATACATTTAAGACCGCCAATTAGTAAATTTTCACTTTTAGTACCTCAAAAATGGAGTAAGTTTTTCAGTTAAATTAAAATAAATACAATAACACAAAACCCTTTTAAAAAATACTAAAAAAAATCTTGTTTCAACCAAATATTTGGTTAAAAACAATTTTTTAAGGAGAACCATTCAAAAATGCCCCTACAAATTCTTCATTAAATACTCCACCATTTTTGGCATAATATCGTTTTGCTCACTCTTGAGCAAATATGATTTTAATTATTTTGAGGATATTATCATATGAAAATAATCAGCAACCAACTCAACTACTTATGGACATATGTGAAAACATTTAAGATCGCCGATTGGTAAATGTTCACTTTTAGGACCTCTAAAATAAAAAATGTAAAAAAGACTATTTTGAGGATGTTATCATTTTAAAATAACCAGCAGCCAATTCAATTGCTTATGAGAATAGGGGAATACATTTAAGACAGCCAATTTTTTCCCTTTTAGGACCTCTAAAATAAAAAATGTAAAAAACCAAATTTTTAGTTAAAAATAACTTTTTTTTAAGGAAAACTCTTCAAAATTGTCACTAAAAATTCTTCCTTAAATACCACACCATTTTTTGCATAATAACGTTTTGCTCACTCTTGAGTAAATATTCTTCGTAATTATTTTGATGATGTTTTCATAAGAAAATTTTTCAGCAACCAACTCAACTGCTAATGGGAATATGTGAACACATTTAAGACCGCCGTTTTGTAAATTTTCACTTTTAGGACCTCTAAAATGAAAAATGTTAAAAAACCAAAAATTTTTTGTTAAAAATAACTTTTTTTAAAGAAAAACCCTTCAAAATTGCTTCTAAAAATTCTCCATTAAATACTTCACCATTTTTGGCATACTATCGTTCTGCTCACTTTTGAGCAAATATGATTTTAATTATTTTGATGATGTTTTCATACGAAAATAATCAGTAAGCAACTCAAATGCTTATGGGAATATGTGAAAACATTTATGACCACCGCAGTTTCACCGATTGGTAAATTTTCACTTTTAGGACCTTAAAATTGAAATAAGTTTTTCAGAAAATTTAAGTTAAATAAAAATTAATTTCGCGAAACCCTTTTAAAAAATACTAAAAAAAATTTCTAACAACATTAAAAATAATTTTAATATTTCAAAAATTGAGACACTTTTAAGCAACCCCTTATTTCCGGACTAATTTGTTTCTTTATTACCAGGGGATATTCTCTCCACTTCAGTGAATTTATTTGCAAAAAATTTCTCTAAACCATACACAATTAGTCTAACTAGCCCACCCCACGCCCTTCACACCCCAAACGATATCTTTTAAAAATTCAGTTTGCAAATATTTATGTCTGACCCTCAGTTTACACAATCTTTTATTACTGAAATTTTGGCACGAGTCACTATGGCCATCAATTTAACGTACCCTTTTCGAAAAAGTTCCCCCTTTTTTCGAGTTAACACTGCACCTAGAACGCATAGCGAATCGAGTCACTGCATAAATCACAACTCATTAAATCGTATTGAAATGCGAGGGCGGCCATTGAGATAATGTGAAAATTGGTAGAATTTGAAAATGAAAACAATTCAACTTCAAAATAGGTCGATCACAGATGTCAGCTGCCAAAGTGGCCGTTCAGATTCTCGTTGAGGACTTTGCTAATCTTTGTAATAAGAACGCAACTTCAACTTAAACACGTCAGTAAATCAAACTAGAGAAGCTGAGGGGAGTTCAACAATGCAAGTTGAATGTGAAATTGGAGACTACGGAATGAATGCGACAGGACGGATGGCATCCAAGATAAGAGCGAAGACAAAGAATGGAACGAAGACGATGACGTCCACTCAGACTCGAGAATCAATAGTGCATCTTCGAGTGTTGCTTGTGTGCACTGAATCGCAACATAAATTTCGTATGCCATGGAAAATATCGCAGAAACTAATCGGTATGAAAACATTTCGAATCTGTTTGGTATCAAAGTTGGCACACAGCACTCACTTCACCGCGACTCAATGCGGTACATTTCGGAACGAGCGCGCCGAGGAGCAACGTGACTACTTTAGTACTTGGGAGACCACTGTTGCCCTTTCATTGCGGCATCCCACAAAAATAACAAATGCATCCATTATTCATGTTTACACGTCCGAGTGCACTTGTGGCAGACATCGGTCCAATACTCCATGCGACTGGAGATTCCCAAATGCAGGTCATTAGGTGATGGTGCAACTGTCGACTGGACGCCATTCGTTCGTTGCCGTACCAAGCCCTGCTAGGAGCTATACTCTATGCGCTATTTTGACACCGACACACCGTGCTATGGTCACTGTGCTAATTGAGGTCCATTCATGTGCAAATCTACACCGTGCCCACATACCATTGGGGTTTTCGTTTCTACTCACAGTCGAGCATATTCACGCCAACACAATAACATGACTTTGGAATGCTTTCTAGTCCCCAACATGAATCCCCGTCGGATTTGTTATTTTCGAATTGTCATTGTCTCTACTTACAAGTAGCCAGATTTACGGAGATAACCAATTAGTAATGACGACAATAGTTTTGGCCCATTTGCACCATTAATAAATAACTTCAAAGCGCATCCCATCCAACAATGTTCTTGCCAACAAATTACACTAAATCGAATTTAAGAGGGTAAAATTTTTTCAGTTCTATGGAAATTTTGATGAATGTGCAAATTTCTGCTTTAGTTGACTTCTTTCGATTGGAAATAACATATTTTAGCAAAAATTCTGCTCTGTCTCAAGGAAGTTTCTAAGAAGTTAAGGAATGAAAATTTTACTTTTTCGAGTTGAATAATGAAAAGTAAAATTTAATAATTTCAATTCGATTTTTTCCTTGAAGACAGTTGAAATAGTGATTCTTAGAAAGAAAAAATTAAAATTTTCGAAAATATTTATAATGTGAAGTATAGAAAAGCTGTCTGTGCTCACGATGAAGCAAAAGCACAAGAAAAGAGGCCAATTTAGGTGTTGATTCAGTTTCATAAATGATGCCAATTAACTTGCTTTAAGGGAGAGTTTGATGACTTTGGTTGATATGAAGCGTAAATGAGCCTGACCTATTAAAAAGGTAATTAACTTTCGCTTATAAGAGAGATAAATGACCTGGACTGATGGGAAAATTGGATTGATTTGACTTATGGGAGGATTGAGTGACTTTGGTTCATGGAAACGGTGAATAATTTTGACTTATAGAAGAGGTAAATGATCTGGACTCATGAGAGAAGTAGATGACATTTACTTATGGGAGAACTTATGACCTTGACCACGATTCATGGAAAAAAATGAATGACCTGTACTCATGAAAAAAGTGAATAAGCTTTATTTATGGGAGAAATTAGTGAATAGCCTTTACTTATGAGAGGGTTGACTGACCTGTATTTATGGAAACGGTGAATAAATTTAACTTATAGAAGTGGTAAATGACCAGGACTCATGGAAAATGTGGATGACCTTTACTTATGGGACTGGTGTATGACCTGGACTCATAGAGAAAGTGGGTGACCTTTACTTATGGGCGAGATTAATGAACTGGACTCATGGAAAATGTGGGTCACCTTTACTTATGGGACTGGTGTATGACCTGGACTAATAGAGAAAGTGGATGACCTTAACTTATGGGAGAGATTTACGACCCTCGCTCATAGAAATAGTGACTGGCTTTGACTTATGAGAGGGTTGAATGACCTTGACTCATGGAAAAACGGAATGACCTTTACTGACGGGAGTTGGGAATGATCTGGACTCATAAAAAAAGTGGATAAGCTCGATTTAAGGGAGACGTTAATGACAACGACTCATGAAAAAAATGGATGATCTTTACTTATGGATGCGATTAATGACCCTCGTTCATGGAAATAATAGCTGATGGCTTTTTCAGATGGTTTTTTTGCACTTTTTATTCAGGAAATAATAACGGGATAAGGAAATTAAAGTAGAATAGAAAGTAAAATTGTTTTTTTTTTGGGGAATTAGCGTAGGTCCATGCCTCAGTAGAATTTAAACCCACAACACCTTGGATGGTAGTGTAGAACGCTAATGACTGTCCTACTCTGCGCCTTGGAAAGGGTGAATGCCTTTGAATTTTGGGAGCGATGAATGACCTTGACTTATGGAAAAGGTGGATGATCTTTACTTATGGGGCTCATAAGCAAAATCAATAATCTAGTCTTATAGAGGGACAAGAATACTCGATTTATGGGTGATGTCTATGCTCATGGACTCGACTTATGAAACCATCTTTTTTTTTTCTTTTTTTCATAGACGAGATTTTAACATCCCTAAAACCTAACCTTGCTCCCGGAACGATGGTTCCCCGGGGGTACTCTTTCTAAATACTACTTTGCCGGGGCGTTCTTATTTGTCTTATTGTTCTTATGCGATGTTCTGCATCTTCAATCATATCGCGGCAATGATGACAGTTTAGGGAATCAGTTCTCTTGAATCTATGCAAGTATGCCCGAAAGCATCCATGCCCAGTCAAGAGTTGGGTGATGTTATACCGGACTTCCCCGTGCAGGCGAGTGACCCATTTGGTGACATCTGGGAGCAGCCGATCAGTTCACCGACCCTTCGTCGCGCTGTCCCATGTCTCTTGCCAGAGGCGAAGACTCTCGGGTCTCTCCTCTTCACAGAGGACCTTTCGCCGCTCTTCCTTCTTCCTACGATGTTGGCGTTCCCGCTCTCCTACCAGGGTGTCGATGGGTGGGCATGATGCCACGACGTTGACCGCATCGTGTGATACCGTTCGGTATGCTAACGCCACTCTGATCGCTGAGAACCGCTGGACTGATGACATTGTCTTGCGGTATGTTGTTAGCTCTAGCGATTTCGCCCACACTGGTGCTTCGTATAGTTGCCAGTAGTCGTCTTCGGATTTGCCTGGGGCCTCCGATATTGGGCATTATCCGCGAAAGTGCGCCCTATACTGCTGATGCCTTCCTGCTGACGCTGGAGATGTGCTCCTTGTAGTTGAGTCTGGCATCCAAGACCACTCCTAAATACCGGATGTTGGGTAGCGCCTACGCTTATGGTGATGGTCTCCATTTTATTACGGCTACTCACAAGGAGTGCCTCGGTCTTATGTTCCGCCAAAGACAGATCTGCCGATGTCATCCACTGTCTTATCCTCCGGATGGTGGTGGAGAATGCGGCTTCCAGTTTCTCAAGGTGTTTGGCTACAAGGACAACCGCTACGTCGTCCGCGAAAGCCACGAGTGTTGTGTTCGTCGGTAATTCCAGATGGAGTAGGCCGTCGTACATGACGTTCCACAAGAGTGGCCTCAGGACAGAGCCCTGGAGTACCCCTCCCGTAACTCCATACTCCGCTGGTCCATCCTCCATCTCGTAGTGCAGTAGTCAATCACTGAAGTATGATCTGATCATCCTCCGTAGGTAGTAGGGCACCCCCATGTTCTCAAGAGCCTCCAAGACTCGATCCCAGCGGGCCGAGTTAAACGCATTTTTGATGTCCAGGGTGACAATGAGGCAATACTTTTTGGAACGGCCTTTCTATCCCTTTCCTGAGATGGCTTCCTTTGCAATGTTCGTGACGAGTTCGAGCGCGTCGATGGTCGATCTCCTCTTCCTGAATCCGAATTGGAATTCGGAAAGTTGAGGATCGATGTATTGCTCCAATCTGTCGGCCACTATCCGCTCCAAGTTATTCCCGTCCGAATCCAGCATGCAAAGTGGACGATAGGATGCTGGTTCGTCCGGTAGTTTCTTCCCTTTTCTGGGATAAGAACCAATCTTGGTTCCTTCCATCGAGTCGGAAATACACCTTTCCGCAGGCAGGCGTCGTACATGCTTATAAACATGTCTGGGGCCTGGCGGCAATTGCACACTTCAGTGCGATGTTTGGTATGCCGCTTGGTCCTGGTGCCTTGCCATTCTGCAGTCTAGTGCAGGCCCTAGTGAACTCTTCCATGGTCACTCCAGGAATTTCCACTTCTTCATTCTCCGGGTGGTAGTCGGGGGGTTCTGGTTTCTCCGGGAATAGATAGTCCGACTTATGGGTCCTTAACTTATGGAATAGGCTTATGATCAGAACCCGTGGTAGAAAAATCAATAACCTGAACAAATGGAAGAAGGAAATGACCTGTATACATTTTAAAGTTCAATGATCTGAACTTATAATCCTGACCAAGGTTTTGATGTGCACATATCGGCTATGCCAAAATTTTAAAAATTTCATTGTTTAGTGCCTGATTTTTTTTAAGGCTTATTTTGAAGGTAAAGATGGTCTTGATTTAATATTTATATGGAAATATAGATGCCAGCACGCTTTTATGGCATCTGAATTTAACAGTAAAATTACTCGTTAAAGGCCTAGTGTTCCTGCAAAAAAAAAATGACTTTGATTACAAGATTAAGGTGACTGGTAACCTCTGAGCAGAGATCCCAAATTCCTGCAAAAAGAGGAAACTATTTTCCTAAAGATTTTCATATTTACAAAAATGGTTTAAAATAGCCACAACTTAAAAGTAGAGATCGCCAAGGATCCAATTTTACGCCTACATTTTGTTCCAAATATTTTTTTTATCTTATCGCTTTAGTCTTTTAGATCAGTTCACTTTCACCGATAATTTCAAATTTGAATTATTAAAAAATGGATAAAAAAACCAAAATTTAAAAAGAAAATTGTTCCATCTTTATTAATTCCTATTCATCCAAAACCTACCGTTTACATACAAAAATATATAACAACTAAAAAACCCTAAATTTTATATAATTTTTTTTATCAAAAACTTTTTTTGTTTTTAAATTCCTACAAAATAGTTCAACTAAAAACCAATAAATAAAAATTTCCCATTTAAGAAGTAATATTTTAAAACTAACAAAACTATTTTTGGTTATTAATATTTTCTTATCCAATTTAATTCACACGTGCAAGAAGAACAGAAATTTATTGTTCCACAAATGTCCTTTTTCCGATATAACTTTTGTCTTCTGTTAATTTTTTTCTCTTCATTTCAATTCTTTTTCTTCGCATCGATACGGACTTCAATTTGCATATTTTTATAACGTAGAACAGACAAATACGCATTGACCATATTAACAGCATAGGTTCCAACACATACAATGCACAAATCGTCAAGTACAAAATACAGCAAATACGCTAAATAGAGTGACAGAAGATTCGAGATTGCACAAAGGATTACTTGAGCTTTTGCTGTCTTCAAATTGTTGCAAAAACCTGAAATAAAAAAAAAACTCCATTATTTTTTTAATAAAACAGAAAATATGCACGAAAAGGAAAAAATATTAAAAATAACAGCACCAATAGTTCACAGTAACTTAATCTCAACACACACAAAAAAAGGACTACAAATAAACAATCATAAAATATAATAGAATAAAACAAAAGCCGACTCTACAAAGTTACTCTAAATATACTCGTAATGTTCGTAAGGGATGCAAAAAAAAAACACACACACACACACACACTCTTCGACAAGAAACATGTAGTATAAGAGCGTGTCGTAAGTTGACTTAAAAAAGGATAACATACAGGATGTGTGCTCATACATAAAGTAATGGCAAAATAAAAGCAACAATAAAATAAACAAAAAGAAGAAAAAAAATCCCCGTTGTCATTGTTATGATGGTATAATGGTAAATAAGAAAAAAAAAAAACAGGACGAGATATCACATAAAATGCAAGGATAATAGTTGCAGAAAAAAAAAACATTGTAAAAAGAAAAGGAATTAAATTGAAAAAGGTAAAAAAAAACCGAAGAAATAGAGGCAAAAGAAAAAAAATCATAAATAACTTCAGGTTCAGGTTAGAATGGATAGGAGAGATAGAAGTGTACAGAGAAGGACGCTTTAAGGACAGTAAAGGACTCTACACGGAAAAAGTTTCCAACCAACTTCTGAAAAGCTACTACGGCCGCACAGCTACGACTTGAATAAATCTGTCTACACGATAAGTAACAGAAGGATTTTTATTAGAACTTGGATGCAAAAAAAAAAGGAGTACTACAGGAAATGGGAAAAGGAGACTTTCAGGAGAGTTGTGGACACAGTAGAGGAAAATGGCAAACGAGCACATAGCATAAGAGCTAAACAACAAGGGCTGGCGGAAATAAGTGAGCCAAGAAAGTTTTCTTTACTTTTCCCATGATTAAGGCTACACTCGATGGTATCGAAATAAATTTTTTCTCGTCCTTTCATTTTTGTTTACTCATTTTTCCAATGCTCCTATTCAATATGATATCTACCTACTTTTTGGGCTTGCATATACATTTCAGCAGCAATCTACCCTCAACCCTCTATTCGGTGCAAAACTGTTCCCATCAATACAAAATTTCCGTAAAAATATCTTCTTCTTATTTTCACCAGCAAAGCCATTTTGAACTTTTTCGTAGATCATTTGTTCATCCGAGGATGTTGATCCAAGGATAATGCAGAAGATTTTCGATAATTCAAAAGTTTTCGAAAAGTCATTTTTGGGATTTTTTTGTTTATTTACTTTTTTTTCTTCTTCATTATTATTATTATTTTTGATCTGATATCCTTTTCTACTTAACTTTGGGCCAGTTATCTTTTTCGTTATGGTCTATAAGTGGTAAAGTGAAAAAAAAGGATGAACTTTTCTTTCACTTCCTATGGCAATGGTAAATTTTCGGAAATTTCCTATTCGAGAATGGCTGTGGGAAATTAGAAAATTGTCGTTGTTAGGAAAAAAATATAGTGACTGGAATGGAAATTTGAATCTAGTTTCGTAAAATTATTTGATGAGCATTTTTTTTTTGTTTTTTTTTGTAGAAGAAACTTTTTTTCAAAATAAGGCGTTTTAGGGGTGACATTATTTTCTCATCTTCAAGATGGAAAGAGGAGTGAAAAAAGCAGAAATAATACACGGAAAATTTTTGTAACAATTTATATAGTCAAAAAAATTATTTTTTACTCAATCAATTTCTTAAAAAAGTGTAAATCCATTAAACTCGGAAGAGGTCTCAAAAAATATCCTCAATAAAAAAATTATTCTACGAATCCTTTTTGCCAAATATCCTTAAGGAATTTTGTAAAAGCATTCTCAACCAACCAAATAGTTACATTAAGTTAGGACCTCAAAATACTCAAGTTAAGTAAGTACCTCAAAATGGTCACGTTGAATAAGGACCCCAAAAGAGTCAATAATTTTGGTTAAAATCAATTTTTACCTATCGATAAAACCGAATATTTTCTACGTAATTGAAAGTGTGCCCTCAGAAGGAGTGATCTGGTAATATTGCGGACTTCCCCTCAACACAGCTTGTGCATTAGCACCTCCTAGGGGAAACGATGCGCCACTAAATTTTGGGTAAAGCTTGTTAAATTCACGAGTATAACTTTTGAAAAGTTCCAACCAACTTACGAGGAATATTTTTAGAGGGTTCAGTAGCAGTGGAAGACTGACCTCGCTCAACTTCGAAACAGATGAAATTATTGAACATTTCAAGGACTTATAATATAAAGAAGTTGTTGAAAGGTTCAGAAAAAGGATTCTTTCCATTAGATTGGATATTCCAAACATTTGGATGACTCACAATTCCTACGACGCACTTCACAGGATCATCTCTACAAATGAGTTTTTCTCAGAAAAGAGAATTACAGTGGTGCGCAAGCCCCCATCACCCCAGGAAAGGACGTCTTTTCTGCACTATCGATAAGGTACTGTTGTTTAACATGGCATAGCTATCGTTAGACAAAATATCACGGGCTGCCTTCTAGATCCAGCTGACTAGATCATGGCAGTTCCACGCATCTCAATCTATATCCTGACTCGCTAACCAACGCTTTATGTGTATATGCCCGGCTCGCTTAGCCTTCTCATGCATGGAACATTCTCTCAGATTTCCCCCGTTTTCCTATTTTCCTCTTCTTCGTTATCGTCTTTATCTTTTTCATCTTGCTCATCTTCTTCTTCGTCTGCTTCTTCTCCATCTTCTTCATCTTCTCCATCTTCTTCATCTTTTTCATCTACTTCATCTTCTTCATCTTCTTCATCTTCTTCATCTTCTTCACTTTCTTCATCTTCTTCATTATTTTCTACTTCTTCGTTAACTTCTTTATCTTCTTGATCTTCTTCATCTTCTTCACCCTCTTCATCTTTTTCATCTTCTTCATCTTCTTCATCTTTTTCACTTTTTTCATCTTCTTCACCTTTTTCTTATTTTTCTTCTGTTTCTTCTCCATTTTCTTGAACTTTTTCATCATTTTCGTCTTCTTAGCTTTCTTGGTCTTCTTCAACTTCTTCTTCTTCTTCTTCTTCTTTTTCTACTTCTTCGTTATCTGCTTCATTTTCGTCATCTTCTTCATCTTCTTTATCTTATTTATCTTCTTCATCTTTTTAACTTATAATTCTTCTTCTTCTTCTTCTTCTGCTTCTTCTCCATTGTCTTCGACTTCTTCGTCGATTTCATCTTTTTAGCCTTCTTGGTCTTCTTCAACTTCTTCTTTTTCTTCTTCTTCTTCTTCTTCTTCTGCTTCTTCATTATCTTCTTTATCTTCTTAATCTTCCTCATATTCTTCTGCTTCTTCACCTTCTTGATCTTGTTCATCTTTTTCATCTTCATTAACTTCTGCTTCTTCTTCTTCTTATGCTTCTTCTACATTTTCTTCATCTTCTTTATCTTCGTCATCTTTAGTCCTTAGACTGTACGTGCGATGTACGTAACAACCACAGTCACCACGTTTCATTCAAAGGCTCCTCACCTTGGCTGAGCGTGGCAGACGACCCATCAAAACCGCTGTGACCCCTTTGCAAGGTGTACTAGCTTCCAGCACTGCTACAAAAAATGGAAACAACGCCTCAGCCGAGTAGATACATTTGCCCAAAAAAAACTTTTTTTGAAGCGGATATCATTTACGTATAAAAATAAAATAAAATTGCAGCAAAAAAAAGGGATCAAACTCATTCCATTTCTGCCACACCTCGTATAACACGTGTTCGTTCTGTTTATTTTTAGAAATTTGAAATTTTTTATCCCGGAATTTGTAGACCTTCGTTAGCAAATGCTTTCTATTAAAATCACTTTAAATTTATTTAGATAACATTGACACCACTTAATCAAAGATCAATAAATTAAAAACCAATAATTCTATGTGAAATCTGGAACAATACTTGATCGAATTCCAGTTGACGAATAATTTCAAGGACATTTACCAATGAAAGAAAAATTATTTTTAAAATAAACAATAGCACAAGAAAACCCTTTTAGAAAAATTTACAACAACAAAAAAACTAACATTGTTAATATTATATTTTTAAATGATCTTAGAAAAAGGTCCTTTCGAAAATTGACTATAATATATCAGCAGAAAGAGAGCAATTTTTTCGCAAAGAAGACTGAAAGGATTAAGTTCCCAGTTATTATTTTCACTTAATTTATTAGTATTGACCTTTTTATTGTCAATATTTATCTTCACCTGTTCAATTACTTTGGTTTTTTTAGCATTCTTTTCCCCTAGCCCCTCTGCTATGATTTGTTATACTAAACTCACTTCATTGTAACATTAAAAAAAAACAATTTTGTTTATTCGATTTTTTACTCTATTCAATATCATCAATTGAAATTTAATTCGTTATTGATTTTGAATTAATGGAAAACGATATAGTCCTCAATACGAGAGGGATAAGCTCCCGAACATAAGGAGGGGGTCGAAAATTTCACACAACAATAGTTTTCTTCTTATTCAACAAAACCGTTCACAAGCAGTCGAATGATAAAAAATTACCCCCAAAGAATATGTGCGTATATAAATACAAAGGAGAATCTCCGCATATACGTAAGTGTATCCATTCCATGGACAAGGTCAGTTGGTAGGTCCTTTTCTAAATTTCTTTCAGCTTTCAGTTTGTTAACATTTTTCAATAAAATATAAAAGTGCCAAAAAAAAAGAGGAGAAATAATATAAAAAGGACTTGGTGACGATACGTTTTCCCTCTTTTGTAAAATGAAAATAAAAATAAAAGTTAGAAAATAAGGCAACAAAAAAAACAAAACAATAAAAGAGAAAAAAACTATTGCCTATTTGACATTTTATCGCTATTATACAATAAGAAATTTATAGGATACGATGTCCTTTCAAACATGAACATTAACAAAAGTGCCTGTTTTAATCGAGAAGATAAATGGACGATGACAATCTCTTAATCCGGATATGGCGGGTTTAAGATAACAAAAAAAAAAATCGGAAAAAGGAAAAAGAAAAAACCAAAAAATATAAAGGAAACGAAAAGTAAAAGAAGCTTTCGTCCTTTATGGGAATTTATTTTTATATCATAAGTTATTGATAATTTGCTAGTGCGTATTGTGCAAAAGAAAAGAAAAACTTAATAGAGACTATTTTATTGTGTCCTTAATTGTTATAAAAGATTACCTACATACGCAGAAATTTACTCGAAACTCGATGGCAATTCATTTAAAGGATATCGAAAATGCTACGATATCCTTTCTTTTTTTTTATACTCGTAAAATACCCATCGATCTTATGAAATAAGTAACATTTGAAAAATTGCTATTTATTTTAACGGAATCATTTTTTCATAGTAAATTTTCAATTTTTGATTTTACGGTCTTTCAATTTTTTGATTCTTCGATTATTTTGTTTTGTTTTTTTTCAACTTATCATTTTTTTTTAATTTAATTTTTCGATTTTTCAATTTTTTGATTTTTCGATTTTTTGGTTTTTAGATTTTTAGATTTTTCGATTTTCCGATTTGCCGATTTGCCGATTTTCCGATTTTTCAATTTTTTGATATTTCGAATCATTAATTTTTCGATTTTTCAACTTTTTGATTTTTTAAATTTTTGATTCAATTTTATCAATTTTTTCTTAATTTTTTCGATTTTTTTTGTCTTTAAATTTTAAAATTTTTTTATTTTTGAAGTAAATGGTTTTTCGGATTTTTGATTTTTTAATTTGATTTTTTTTTTTTTTGTTTTTCGAAATATTTCATTTATTGATTTTTCGAAAGTTTTGTTTTTTTTTATTATTATTTTTTTTGTATTTTGATTTTTAATATTCAAATTTTACGATTCTTTGCTTTTTCATTTTTAAAATTTTTGATTTTTCAAATATAATTTATTGATTTTTCGATTAATCCAATTTCCGATTTTTTGATTTTTCGATTATTTAACTTTTTAATTTTTCAATTTTTAATTTTGCAATTTTTTTTTCGATTTTTTGATTTTTTAAAATTTTGATTTTCGATTTTTGTATTTTTCAATTTTTTGTTTTTTTGATTTTTCTATTTGTTCAATATGTTAATTTCAATTTCCTTGTAAATTTTTCTTTGTTGCATCTGAAAAACTGAATCAGAAAAAAAATCGATTTTTCATAAATAATCAAAATTTCTTTTAGATTAACCCTTTTTGTTGCTTAAATATTTCTAATATTTTTTTATGTTTTAATATCACAATTTCAACAAACCTTCCCTTGACTTCACGAAACCAAATATTTCCGATTTAATTTTATATAGAAAAATAATCGACTTTTCACTTTAGGATCATAACCAATTTATAAAATAACAAAATTTAATTGAAAAAAAAAACAAGTTTACCGAATAGAAAAATTAATTTTATTCCACAAAAAATCGATTATAGAGAAAAATCGACTTTTTCAAACGATAAGTTTTATACTAAATAATTTTTTCCTAATTGTTTAAAGCTCTCAAGCTTTTATAGAAAATAATTGAATTTTTATAAAAACTACCGAATTCAGATTATCTTGATTTGTAGAGTAATTAAAAAATACTTCAGGTTTTTGCAGTGAAAATCGTAAAATTATTGTTATAAATATCGTCAGATATTCCGATATTGTGGCTCTTGATTTTCATTTTTGAATATCGGTCTTTGTAATTGCCTTTAAGCATAAACAAATCGATTCTTAAAAATATCGATTTTTGTAATTGTTCATTTTTTCGGACCGTCGACTCATAAAAAGAATCGATTCTAAAAATTACCGATTTTTTCTAACAAAAAAAACTTCAACTTTTCTACACTAGACATTTTTGTTGTAATTACCAAATCGTTCCAAATTATAAAAATTTTCGTAGTTCTGATAAAAATATTTAGAATTTCTAAACTTTAAGCAACAATCAAAATTTATCGATTCTCAAAAAAGCGATTTTTTTTTCAAAACTTTCAAAAAATCGATTTTTTTTAAAGAAGTGAATAAATTTTTTTAAGGAACGCTGGAGAGGATTATTCCTGAACATTTATACTATACACTCAAAAGATAAATCCATTTTGAGGTACAAAAAACCATTGCCGCAGTTAACGTCCCCAAATAACTGCCTGCGATGACTAAAAGTATGTAGGCACCCACCTACCTTTCGTGTCATCATGTTTTTATGGTCACCGGAGTGACTTTTATTTATTTAATTTTCGGGTACATAATTTCGGGTTATTTGCCTTCAAATTAACTTTATAGTCGACTAATTATGGTTGATGCCATCACAATTGAATTTGCTGTAACATTGCTTCGAACAAACAAAAAAGCAAGGTTGGCAATTTTGTGACTAGTTTTTTTTTTATGACAAAAATTCCCACGACTTTTTTAAAAAGTTTTTAAGAGTTTTTTTTTTTTTTACGAAAACTGCCTTCAATAGTTTTTTATGTTGAAATTCATTTTCATTTTCTTTTGTCTTAAGAAATTTTTCTTTACTGTCGATTGTGTTCGATGCAAACTGAACAAAATGCCTCCAAATTGGAATTTTTTTATCTTAAACGTGGGTGGGTTAAGCTCAACTTTAAATTGAAATTGAGAGTTTCATTCTTCTTAAGTATTAATTCAATTCAAGGTCGTCCAATGTCCATTTGTAGGTCATTTCCAATTTTCATAATAGTCCCTTTTGAGTAGAAAATTTTCTCATTTTTCATGAATTTATATAAAACGTTCACAAAAAAAAAAGGTTCGACTTTATTTATTGCGTTTGTTTGAATGCACCTTTTTAGACTGACGAACAATACTCAAAGCGGTCAATAATTCGAATTTATGAAGGTTATGGTCAACTTATGTAAGATAATCAATGCAGTATCGATACTTTGGTGGTGATGACAGAACCTTCAATGTTGCGGCGTTGACTTTGAACAGCCCATCGATTTATATTAATTGAAAATTGAAATTGAACAATATTGAAGTCTTTCTACAGTTACAAACTATAACTGAATCAGCTCGTCTAATGTGGGATATACACATCACTTCACTAAGCCAATAGAATTCTAAGCATATCACCGCAACCTTGTCTTCGAAGCAAATCAAAATCAATGGAGAAGTAGAAGTGGTGATCGTTAGTCATTAATCGAATTGAATCGAAAGTTGAAATTTTGATGCTAGCTAGTTTATTATGATCAGGGGTAAAGTAATTTCATCTAAATCACTAATGACAGAATAAATATTCACAATTAATCGGATTAAATTTAATTTTAATCAAAAGGAATCTAAACGGATATTTTCAGTTCATGCAAAACTAACGAACTTAATCAACGATTAAGACTTAAACTAATGAAACTTAAAGAAAATCATATAATTTAAGATGAAATTGGGTAAAGAATAGTTTAATTAGCATGAAAAGAAAAAGTTTTAGCCCAAAAAAAAAAAAAAAAAAACAAATGAAATATTTAATGAATGAACTGCATTATCGACATTCACTTTTTAACTGCAACCTGGAATTTTTTCGAATAATTTGCAAAACTAAGCAAAATTTTCTCATTTCTGTTACAATATTGTAAGTGACTGATAATGCAGTGCATTCAGATAATGCAGTTAAAAGATAATGCAGTTCGAAAATTCTTTTTTTATTCTATTTCGATGCTAAAACGGATATGATTTTCCCAAATTAAAAAAAAATATATTTTATTACAAAAATAAAAATCAATAATTTTAAACAGAAAAAAAAACCAAAAATTCAAATAAAAATTTCTTTACTACTCACTCAGCATTGCAATTATGGCATAAAAAGCCACACCAAAAAATCCATTTGGTAAATTCATCAATGAATCCTCACCGAATATCGGTCCTATTAGACCAAAACCTTTTCCATATCTATAACGAAAGAAAAAAACCAATAAAAAACCAAAAGCAAAAATTTAAATAAATTAAATTAAATTTAAACAAAAAAAAATTATTAATTAAAAAAACAATCTGCATCCGGATTAAGAGTGAAAACAATTGGAATTAATAGTTCATATTTAGTGGGAATTGTAAAAAGAAGGAGGGGGGGGGGGGGGGGTAAAACTGCAAAAAAAATAGCAGAGAATCTTTAAAGGACAAGAACGGTGGTGCTTGGTTGATTTTTCTAGTGGCAAAGATTACATGAAAAAGTTATAAAAACCGGAAAGCAGTGATAGTAAGAGAGAGAGAGAGAGAAAGGGATAGAAAAAATTTAACTTACTTGGATGAAAAAACTTTTGTGCAGCTAATCCTCTCGCTTATATCGCACATTGCCTTATAGTCCTGGTCGACTTCGATATGCAACTCAACAAAAACAGTGTACATTGACAGGATAAGTCCAATCAGACAGGACACCGTTAGTCCGGCCACGTATTTGCAATTGCAGTTATCAGCCATATTTTTTCCGAAACTTTTAACAATTCACACACACACACACGAAGAAGTCAAAAAATCGAGTACACGAATACCAACACGAAACTGTCAACGTAAGCTATCTGTTTTTCCTTGATGAACTGGATTTGTTTCTCGTTCCAGTATTCTCTGTACCTTCGAGAAGAAAGTTTCCCAATGAAAATCGATCACTTCTGAAACTAGTCGATTTTTTCCCAATACAATCTATAAAAAAAAAAAAAAAAAAATTTTTAAGCACTTTTCTTTTAAGATTAGCACCAGATCTAAAATTTAAAAAAAAAAACTCTACAAACTATAAACTAAAAATAGAATTGAAAAATAGATGATAAAAAAAAAACTGAACAAGAAGAAGAACAACAAAAATATGAAATATGAACAAGGACACACGTTTTGTTTGGATTTCAATTGCAGTGCTCAGTGCTCAGGTGAGAAACTGACTGGACTCGGCTGTGACACTACACGCGAATAACTAAATCTGTTTAATATCGCATATCCTTGAAGCAAAAGAGCAGCTAGCTGGTGGGGGTGGCTGTGAAAATATCAGCAACACCACTAAACTATCTCGTGCAGCAAAAGATTAGTTGACGTCGTGTCCTGTGTATCACAGTTGCTGTCGTTGCCTACCTGTGCAAATATTTACAAAACGGATAGAAAATGTGTTCGTAAACGTGCCAAACTAGGACGAGTGTTGACTGTGGTCGTACAGGGTTTCGTAGAGATGTATGAGCGCAAGGATTCTGGGGCCCTTGTGTGCTCGGAAAATAATATAAAATTTTAATCGGTTTGTAACACCGTTTGTTTGGGTAGCTGGAAATGGGTGGCCACAATGAAAACCAACCCATAAGGTGTCGATACATTTTCTCCAAGGTGAAATTCAATGTGTGGGCGGCGCGCGTTAATACTCCCAACCATTAATAAATAATCTCTGAACGTTAGAAGATTTTATTAGTTTTTATTTTGTTTTATTCTTTATTTAATCCCAGAACAGAAATTTTTGCACTTTTAGGGGGGATCTTTTTCTCATTTACTTGTGTTTTTGTTTTTTTAATGAAATTTCCCAACAGATGGCGTTAGTGATTGATGACTAGTGTTTGGAAGAATTTTTAACAAAAAAAAAAAAAAATTCAATAAAAACAGGCGATCGATTTGCATAATAGCTGATGGGAAGGGAAGAGAAAGAATAACATCCGATAATAAAAATGGTAACAGGAGGTAAAAGGAGAACAGGAGACAGACTCCCTAACCTATTTCTTAGCGATTTTTAGCTATTGTCGCGAAATTAATCGATGTTGATGGCTGAAGGTCGTTGCTGTAATAAATAAACTTCTAAAAGCGTTGAATTTCTTATTTTCAAAAGGGACTACGTAAAATTTAACCTTTTACATATCATCAATAAAAAAAAAACTGATTTTCTCACTTTCTTGTCCCCACGTGAACTGATTTCATTTTCATGATAGTTTGTTTGTTTACTTTGACGACCGATTTTGATGACTTTCGTTGTAAGAAAGGTTCTATTTACAAATTACTTTTAACCTTTCTTGCTATAGTTTTTTGTTTTTGGTAAAATAAAAAGAAAACATTTTAAAAATATTCTTTTTTACCAGGGGTATAAGTTTAAATCCGCTGTTTTTTAAGTCAAAAAAACACATGTTTTTTTCATAGAAAACAAAAACAAATTTATTCAAAGTACTTGCCCTTGCTAACTATATATTTTTCCCATCTCTCGGGCAATTTGTGGATACCACGCCAAAAAAAATTCCTTCTCTTTCGAGGCAAACCACTCATGAAGCCATTTTCGAAAGTCTTTGTAAGAATCGAAGTGCTGCTCAGCGAGCGCGTGGCCCATCGACGAAAACAGGTGGTAGTCGGAAGGGGCCTGGTCTGGTGAATAAGCGGGGTGGGGTAGCACCTCTCATCTGAGTGTCTCCAATTAGTTTAGGGCCATTTTTTACGTGTGCGATGGTGCGTTGTCGTGGAGGAAAATCAGCTTGTCATGTCTTTGCTGATAATCCGTCCTTTTTTCACGCAGAGCATGATGCAATTTCATCAGTTGACGGTGGGCATTGACAGTTTTACCAGGTTTCAACATCTCATAGTAGACGATACCCTTCTGATCCCATCAAACGCACAGCATCGTCTTCCGTCCGAAGCTATTTGGTCTTGGGGAAGATGTTGATGGTTGGCCGGGATCAACCCAGGATTTCTTGCGTTTAAGATTCTCGAAATATATCCACTTTTCATGGCCTATCACAATCCGATGTAGGAACGACTTTCTTTTTTGTCTGGCGAGCAAGCTTTCGCATGTGTTTTGGCGTCGCTCCATCTGCCTATCGTTCAATTCATGCGCAACCCATTTGCCGATCTTTTCAATCCTCCCCATGGCACGCAGACACATGGAAATGGCTGGTTGAGTAACACCCAATTGCTCCACGAGCATTTTTTGGGATTGGGTATCGTCTTCGTCCAAAAGAGCCTGCAGTTGATGGTCCTCAACCTTCCTAGGCCGATTTTCACGCTTCTTGTCCCACGAGTCAAAATTGCCGTCTTTGAACCCACGAAACCAATCTCGGCACGTTGTTTCCGATAAAGCACTATCACCATAGGGCTCCATAAGCATTCGATGCGATTCGGCAGCCGATTTCTTCAATTTTGAAGCAGAAAAGCAGAGCTTCCCGCATATGCTCTTTTTCTGGCACAAAACTAGACATGATTACCAAAGGAAAAATGTATGTTGTTGAACGAAATTGCTGACAATGTGCACTGATTAATGTTGACACATGTCAAACTCATAAAAAAAAGTATGGCAAGCCTATGGTAGCTTAATACGCTCATGCACGCCATCTATGACCAAACAGCGGATTTAAGGTTATACCCCTGATAAAAAGAGTGATTAATCAGAATTAAAAGTGGTGTTTTTTAATGGTATTTTTATTTTAATTTTGACAGTAAATTTTTTTTTTTGACATAATAATCCAGTTTTAAGCAAAAGTAAATAGTTAATGAATGAACTGCATTATCGACATTCACTTTTTAACTGGAAGTTGGGATTCTTCGAATATTTTGCAAAAGTAAACAAAATTTTCTGATTGATGTGCAAATATTGTGAGCGCCGTTAATGCAGTTCGTTAATATTATGAAGTTATTATGATAATGCAGTTCGTTTCTTCCTATTTTGTTTTTGATGCTAAAACGGACATAATTTTCGCGAATTGACAAAAATATATTTTATTCTTCCAAAAATAGAAATAAAAATTTTGATAACTTTCGTTACAAGAGGTTTTATTTACTTTTTTTGTGATAAATTAAAAACAATTTAAAAATATATTTTTTTTTTTTAAATCATTAAACAGACTTGAAAGTTGTGCTTTTTTACTGTGTTTTTACTTTAATTTTTACAGGAAATTTTTTTTTTGACATGATAATCCAGTTTTTATGTAAGATACAAATGTGGACGACACGTGCTTTCAACAAGATGGTACCACATGCCGCACAACCCGAGCCAAAATTCAATTACTGGATGAGTCATTTCCTGGTCGTGTAATTTCTCGTTTTGACGATCAGAACTGGTCGTTCAGATCATGCGATTTAACACCATTGGATTTTTTCCTTTGAGGTTTTTTAAAGCCTAAGCTTTATAACAACAAGCCCACGATCACCTACACCTTAAAGGAGAAAATTGAGCGCCGTATCAATAAAATTTTCAGCAACATTTAAAAAAAACGGTTATGGAAAATTTCAACAAAAGAGTGCATATGTGCCAACGAATTATATTTTTTTTATAATAAGCTAAAAGTAAGGTTTTACTATTAAAATTACTTATTGCGTCTATTTTGTGGTAGCCTTTACTTTTTACCAAAAAAATTACTCTTAGCTTATTATAAAAAATATAAAAAACAAAAATTATAATCAATAAACAAAAAAATATTGTGCTTATTTAAACATTTTGATTGTTCAAATATTCTGAGATATTGTATATCCGTGCAGGTGTGCCACAAGGTACGAGTAGTATCATTGGTCCTTTATTATACAAAATCTACACTCATGAACGGCAGCATTATTCCACCAAAAGATGAAGTACGTTATCGAGAACTAAAGTTTGACAAACGATTAAGTTTAAAGCTTACAATCGATAGCAAATTTGTACTCTACAAAACAGTACTGAAGCCAATCTGGACGTACGGACTTGAACCTTTCAACTCCCACCGAATCCAATCATCAATGTCGTTGGGTCTTATCTACCGTGACCTAAATATGGACTGGGCTTAACCAGTTACGAAACATTTCATTCCCTATTAGGAAACCATCATAGTCTTATTGTTAAAAATCTATTCTCAACTACACTCGCAAAAAACACCCAACGGCGTCTTAAAATAGTTTACTCCTTCATCATAATTGCCACTCAATGTGTCCCCTGTTAAAACATCTTAAAAAATTTTAAAAAAAAAACCAGAAAATTAAAATTGAAAATATAAAATTTTTATGTTAAAAAAATTTAAATACCAAAAAAAAAAAGATTTTATCAGAAAAAAATTTGACCAGAAAAAAAAAAGTACATACAAACAATACAAATATATTTGCGCCTGTTAGGCTGGCAATTTACAATTTTCTCACAGCTCATGCACTGATCTGCGGTTTATGGGAAAAATTCCACCGATCATAAGCGAGTACACGAACCGAAATGGCATATTTCCTCTCGCAAATCGGAGAGAAAGAGTAAAAAAAATTCCCAACTGTTATTTATGCTGTACGCCTGGTACGCTGCAATCGATCGCAGTCATCTTCACGTTCAACTAAGGAACGCCATTTTACTGCATGCGTTAATTGATCTTTCATGTGAAGTAACGCCAAAATGACCGGCAGTGTGGCCGTCGCGTCGCATGGTTGGAATTTGTTCTTTTTTTTTAAATTTGTTTTTAAGTTTATAAGAAGATCTTAGGTTGTCGGTAAACCTAACAGATGTCGCTAATTTTTTTCATTACTGTCAGTACTAGAGCTGTTTGTTTATTTTTATGGATTTTACAACAATTTGAAAATGGAAGAACAAACAATGCATTTTCATCATATTTTATTGTTTTAATTCCGTAACTATGCAATTTTTATACATTTTAACATCCCAACTAATCCCAAAAGGGATACATTTAAATGTAAATTAATAAATTTTTATACGAGGTCCGCTCAAAAAGTATCGCGAATTTTGAATTTCCGCGGGTTACGTATATTTGATTTTTTTGTGGCGTTATGTTGGTACTCATGTCTTTCACTTATGCCGACAAGTTCGGCCATTTTCAATGTTCAGTTAATTTTTGACAGCTGCTTTGCTTGCACGTGTTTTGTCTTTCACTTATGCCCAATTTTCGACCAAAAACAGCATCGCATTAACATTGCTAAGGAGCTGTTGGGCTCTGTCCGCGACGACCCAAATTTGCTCCAAAGAGTCATAACTGGTGACAAATCATGGGTTTATGGTTATGACGTGGAAAACAAAGCTCAATCATCCCAATGGAAGCTGCCGCACGAACAAAGAACGAATAAAGCGCGCCAAGTTCGGTCGAATGGGACGGTTTTGCTAACAGTTTTCTTCGATTGCAGGGGCTTGGTACATCACGAGTTCTCGGCACAGGATAGCACAGTCAATAAGGAATATTTCCTGTAAGTTATGCGCAAGTTGCGCTAAGCAATTCGCCAGAAACGGCCCGATTTGTGGAAGAACAAAAATTGGCTTTTGCACCATGATAACGCCCCTGCTCACGCATCGTTGCTTGTGCGCGAATTTTTGGCCAAGAACAACACACTAATAATGCCGCAGCCACCGTATTGCCTAAATCGCCTAGATCTGGCGCTCTGTGACTTTTTCTTGTTCCCGTGACAGATTCTTTGATCCTTTTTTGGAATGGGCAAAAATCGAAGACGAACCAAAACAAATGCAAGCAAAACAGCTGTCAAAAATTAACTGAACATTCAAAATGGCCGAACTTGTTGGCATAAGTGAGAGACATAAGTACCAACATAACGCCACAAAAAATCGAAAATCAAATATACGTAACCCGCGGAAATTCAAAATTCGCGATACTTTTTGCACAGACCTCGTACATTTTAAACTTTTAAAAGGTGGACCATTTAAAAGTTGCATTTTAAAAAGTAAATAAAAAAAAACTAGTGCATATTTTCTTAAATTTCCGGTTTTATTAGAAAGATTGAACCTTGAAATTTAAGAATGAACATCATTTAAATGACTGCCACGGCTGGCGTTACAGTACCCCATTCGCTCGACCCAATTTTTAATTGTCACTACAATTAATTGTCTCAGGATAGCTTGCGTAACATTTATCCTTAACGGCTTCCCACAGAAAATAATCCAACGGGCTCAAATCACAGCTCCGAGGCGGCCAATTGACATTAGAATTTCGGCTGATTATTCGGTTTTCGAAAGCAGTGCCCAAAAGTTGGATTGTTACGTTGGCTGTGTGGCAAGTGGCCCCGTCCTGTTGAAACCAACTGTCTTCCATGCCATTGTCTTCAACTTTTGGAAACAAAAATTCGTTGAGCATGCCACGATAGCGCTCACAATTGACCGTAACGGCGGCTCCTTCATCGTGGCTCGTTGTGGATGCATCGGCTTTTCCATGGTGACGTATGGATTTTCTGAGCCCCAGATGCCACAATTTTGTTTGTTGAAATACCCACCGAGGTGGAAATGGGCCTCATCCGAAAAGATGATTTTTCGGTAAAAATGCTCATCTTCGGCCAATTGATCTTGAGCCCATTGGGCAAACCGAAAATGCCCAATGGGCTCGATGGTCATGCGGCTTTAGTTGTTGGACTAATTGAACTTTGTAAGCTTTCTTACCGAGGTCTTTTGGTCGTACGCACTGTATTAGAGCGGGAACGAGTTACTTTGGCAACTAACAAACCAGTTTCGCGAACACGCTTCACGAATTTGTCCACAAGTTGACGTGATGGCATTCGGTCTTTGCTCATTTTTTTTTTTAAATTTCTTACAGTTTGGGTTGAAGACTCACCACTATGGAAGTAAGTTCTCAATATTTCCCAGTTTTCTTCAAGCGTATGGATTACCATTTCGTAAAATTCAGACTTTCAACTAATAATCTGTCAATTCGTGATGACATTTAACACTCTAGTACTTCAAATAAATAGTGGTTCAAAATGCAACCGCTAGATGGACTACCCTATATATCTACCTACCATTTGCATCATCCCATTCCAATATCAAAATCGCTTCCAGAAACCTATTATGTTATTTAACGTGACTTATTTGTTATTAAACATAAAACCACAATTTGCCTACGACCATAGGGATTGAGTTACGCTCAATCAACGCATCACCATTACTGGCAGTTTACAATCAGTAACTAGTTACGAGCTGATTACTCCAACTGTTAGTGTCGAGGCCTATCTAAACCTCTACTGTCATAAACAGTGACAGCGCCCGGGATAATTACCAGTATCTCTCACCAGCGATCCGGAGACCGTACCCGCGATATGGGTAGTAACAACAGCCACCACATTGCTGCCTAGAAAAGGGCGTGCCAAGACCCGAAAGTACAATCGGAATCGATTCTGAGCTGGCCTAGCGGTGCCTAGAAAAGGGAATCTTGTAAATCCCTAGGCACCGCTAAGCCAGCTCAGGTACGCGGGCTCGCCAAGACCCGAAAGTACAACCGGAATCGATCTTGGTCTTTCACCCGGTCGCAGCCATTTACACACTCATTCACCCACCATTGTCGCTCTCCTATCAAAAAGTGCCACAGCAAATCTATTGAAATATTCTCTCTCATTCATTACAATTCCACATGCACTTAGGCCGCCCCACAAGGGCATCTAGCCTCCGCAGTCAGTCCACCCCTGTACAGGAACAGACCCATTCATACTGTTATGTCCCGTGAGTAAATACCTAAGGAACAGACCAAATTCAAATCCAGGCGCAGACACAAAACACATTTCCGAAAATAAAATGTGCGTCCATCTGCCATTGACACTCTCATCCCATCGACGTTGCCAAATTTCATACATTATATTCAGGACAAGTACATGCCGCTGTCGTGGACTAAGATCCTGAACCTCTCCATTCATAACCGGACAACCAGCAAGCGGGATTCCCCACCGTAGACGGTGGTAAATGCTTCCACGCAGCACCTCCAGGTCCCATAGAATTTCTCCCATGAGAAGTAAAAGTAAGGTATAAAACCCTTCACCCTTTGCAAAGGTCACGGCATCAAAAGACAAAGTACGCTGTCTGGGGCTAAATCTGGACATATGACTTACTTGGAACCCTCTTACGACATCAAAAAAAACTCTTTAAACTACTGGACAATCGATCAAAACTGACATTAAAAAACCAACTTTTAATTTACAAAACAATTTCGACAAGCGATCTGAACATACGGAATTAAACTCTGGCAATCTTACTAAGCGTTCCAATTCCCTCTTAAATTCAATTCTTTCAATTCAAAATCTTCCAAAAAAATTATTAATACTTATGCTCATAGCGAAGCTATTCATCGTTACCTAAATATTTCCATTAATTTTTTTTATAACGAGGGTTTCTCGTTATAAAAAGTTTCATTCCCAATTATCCCTCATTAAAAAAAATTTCATTCCCGATTATTCTACCACTATAATCCTCTTGTTACTTTCTCCCTAAATACTCATCGGCGTTTAAAGAGAAATTTTCCAAGAGATTTCTTGAGGCATTTAACATGACTCGTTAGGTAGAGAAACGCCAATGGGTGTTTATTCTCACATGTATCTGTCCTATATAGTGTCTTTGTCTTAAAATCTGCTTATTACACTGTTTATGTAGTTGTCGATAGCTAATCAAATAATAGAAAAAGAAAAACTCGCGAAGGGAAGAACGCTCGCGAAGCTTGTGAAAAGTTAATGGTAACAATTTTCTACAAGAGCGTCAGTGGACTTTAATATCAACGACGATCTTTAGTCAGAAGGGCTAACTAAGGTTAACGGCAACAAAATAAAAGAACCACAACCTGAACAAGCTGGGGTACATAAGCAAGATCGATATTTTGGTTCCTCACGCATTAAAGAACATTTGCGTCATGCTCACTAAACGTGAGGAAATTGATCCTTTTTTGAAGCGATTGATAACTGGAGATGAGAAGAGGAGACTGTTTACAACAATGTAGCATGAAAATGATCTTGGCGGATTATAAGAGGGAAGTAGTCCTTATCACAGGTAGGAAGAGTGGAGAGAATATTACTATTAGGATTGGTGAACATGAGGTGATCTTGGGACCATCTCGAAAGTACCTAGCGGTGATGATTAATGCTCGGCTGCCCATTTAGGAACCCCTATTATACGTTGGTATAAAGGCTACGGGAACAATGATGGTGCTGATATGCTCAATTCCGCATCTTACACATAGGAGACGCAGGCAGAGCAGGAGAAACCTGTTAGTGACCGTGATCGGGTAAATCCTGCGGTATGCTTTGCCAATTTGGGCGGAGGGCTTTTTTTTGGAGCAATCTACATACGTGGGAGTACTGGCAGATGAGCGGCAGAGGCTTTTTTTATGCTTAGATTAATGAGGTACAGGGGGAAACCTTCAAAAAGTACTCGCCTGGAAGACCTTTTTCCTGCCAGACGAATTATGCGGGATTTTTACCTCGCTTAAACCTAACCTGTACCTCTTACCTTGCTCCCGGAACGATGGTTCCCCGGCAGCACTTTTGTAAATACTACTTCGCCGGGGTATTCTTTTTGATGTTACTGCTATTCTGATGTTATGACGGCTCGCGGCCTATTCTTCGTACGTGGTAACATGTGTTCTGCATTTTCAATCACATCGCGGCAAGGATGACAGTTTGGGGAGTCAGTTCTCTTGAATCTGTGCAAGTATGCGCGAAAGCAGCCATGCCCAGTCAAGAGTTGGGTGATGTAATACCCGACTTCCCCGTGCAGGCGAGTGACCCATTTGGTGACATCGGGGATCAGCCGATCAGTCGAGCTGTCCCATCTCTCTTGCCAGAGGCCAAGACTCTCGTGTCTCTCCTCTTCACAGAGGACCTTTCGCCGCTCTTCCTTCTTCCTACGATGTTGGCGCTCCCGCTCTCCTGCCAGGGTGTCGATGGGTGGGCATGATGCCACGACGTTGACCGCATCGTGTGATACCGGTATGCTGACGCCACTCTGATCGCTTAGAGCCGCTGGACAGATGACATTGTCTTGCGGTATGTTGTTAGCTCTAGCGATTTCGCCCATCCTGGTGCTCCGTATAGCAGGACGGAGCTAACTACAGTTGCCTGGGGCCTCCGATATTGGTCATTATCCGCGACAGCGCGCTCTATACTGCTGATGCCTTCCTGCTGACACTAGAGATGTGCTCCTTGTAGTTGAGTGAGATGCTGTGCCGCCATAAAAGTAGGTGTGACGCTGTGCCGCGACCATAGGCTCGTACGAAGAAAAGAAATGAGTCGAAGCGGAAGTGGAAAAATAATAGGTATAATGCCCCCGGTAGCAGATGGACCCAATTGTTGATGGGACACCGATATTTTCTGGCTCACCAATACCACTTTACATTGGATTCAAGATGGATAATGCGAAGCACGTGGGCTTTTACTGCTCCCGATTCAATGCGGAAAGAGAAGAAGCTCGGAAGTGTTCTGGCGGACTCCTGACACCGGAGAATGTAGTGGCGCCGTTGTCAGACTCAAAGACAGCTTGAGAGGCTATCAAAGTCGTTACGACAACAGTCCTAATAAGACTACGCCTGGTTTAGCGTGACGGAGAACTATAATAATAATTGCCCAGAGTAGTGATTTCGATTAATCCCTGCTCCACTCCCGGTGGTTCTTTGGGGAAATATAGAAATGTGGTAGTTTTAGTGGGTTTAAGTCTCACACTTCGATAATGTCCACTTTTCTATAACAAAAACAAACAAAAAAATACCAGACAGTAACTTTTTTAGGATACAATCTACTTCTTCACAGCAACTTGTGGTTTTTTAGAGCCCCACATACGAAAATTTTACTTATTGACGTATCCACCGAGCGAGAAAATCTCAAAAAAAAAATATGTTTTAAAAAAGGCTATTGTTCCAGCATCCAATCAGCGTATCTTCTGTACATTTTTTTAGTCTTTAAACTATCCATAAATTATAATGGCAAACTTAATGTTAAATAAAAACTAACTTTTATGATTTAAAAATTCAAATTTTAATTAAATAACAGAGCTCTACTTTCCGTGCTACAAAATGGATAACCCGATAAAACTATCGTTGGTATTTTGCATACCCTTTTTTTTGGTACTTTTTACCGATTCTTTTAATTAAGTTTAAATTTTTCCCAATTTAATATATTTTTTTTTATATTATTAACAAACAAAAAAAAAACTAAGAAGAAAAATTTACAAATCTACCCTCTCCACTTCACAACGTCTTTTTTAGTTGCAAGGACCTTTTTTTTTTATATGATTAATGAAAAGAAAAACATCTTTTAATGTAAATGTTTATTTGTATTGAAATTATATGCAAGTATCAAAGGACTTTCGACTATTTTGAAAATGTAGAAAATATGCCCAACAATTTCAGAAGACTTTTGAGTGTATACGAAACCCCATGACGCTGTTCGACTCAAACGAGGTGACAAGGTTAAAAATGCGACAGGAAGGCGCACATTGAAATGAGACTTCCTGTACAGTTGTTCCCTTATTTATTTTCCTTCATTTTGTCCTTGATATAGATATTTTTTTCCCTTTATATTTCATGACGGTTTAGAATTATTTTACAAAACGAAAGAATATAATTTCCAGTTTTCATGGGAATTGTTTTTTTTTTCTATGTAATTTTCCTTCTTGACGCCGGTTTATTTAACAAAAGAAAAAATTATAATAATCCATAGAGCATAGAAGAAAAAATGTATTTCAACTGAACTTTCCAAACAATAATGTTCAAAAAAAAAAAAATAATAAAAAATTTAAGGCAAAAAAAATAAGGATAACTTAAGGAAAATCCAGTAAAATTTGCTTTCAATTAAAATTTAGAAGAAAAAAAATAAAAGCAATAAATTAAGTGAGTGATGTCCTTTAATTTAAATTATTTTTATTAAATTTGTATACCTCAAAAAAAAAAAAACGGTATAGAAATAAATAAAAATTTATCACCTTTTAAGAAAGGAGCTTCAAAATAAAGGATAACGTAGAAATTTTATCCATTTTTTTTTTTTTTTGAACCGTCAAATTAAAGTCAAAATAAACAATTTCAAGGGTGAAAAGTTCTCTTTAAGGCAGAAAGGAAAGGAGAAGTGTAGAAAAATGGTGGGAAACGTGAAAAGAAAATATATAAAAATAGAGTAATAAAACAGACAAAACCGAAAAGGACAATAGGAAAAATCTTTTCTAATTTGTAGTCGCATACACGACACCAACAGTTCCACTCTTACAAAAATTTCTAGTAAAGTTTTTTCATTTAAAATTAATTGTCTCCGCAACCAAATACCTCCAGAGTCACCACCACCCCCCCCCCTCCCCTCCTCCGTCTCTTTCCTTCAGGGAATAGATCTAATTTTTTGCACAAATATGGATTCACGCATACCAGATAATAGTTGTGCGTAAATGTACACCCTTTTATAAATCAACCCCAACCGAAGAGGAATCCGAATAAAAATGTTTCGAATAAAATCTGTCCACCCTAACCGTTTGTTCGAACCAATTAAATGGTTCGGTACCAGACTTTCGAGGCTAGTCCTACACAAATACACGTATTTACTGATAACGGTAGAGAGAGCTAGCCAAACCACAAAAGCACATGATTTTAAAAAGAGTTTATACTTCATAGTAACTGGTTTGACCATGTCACAGCTCACACAGGTGATGCGGCGACTACTTTTTATGAGTGCGCATAAAATCAAAATACTGTAAATAAAAATACATAATAATAAAAAAAAGGATATTTTCGTCCTTTTCTAAATTTTTATGGCTGTTTTTGTGAAGAAAAAAAATTTTTATTGCTGCTCAATTCATTTGGTTAAATATTTTCTAATAAAACAAAAAGTTTGAGTGTATCTGAAAAATTACTTTTTCTTTTGTTTTTTTTTCTTCTAATAATTAATTCCATATGGTTTCCTATGTCTTCTTCCTACCACCCCCCCCCCCCCACTCACAAATAATTTTCTCTTTTAAAAAGTATTTACCATAAATAGAAAATTAATTATTAGAAGAAGAAAAAATTCAAATTTATTCTGTATTCGTTTTTGCAGAAATTTTGTACTAAAAACCAATTTGGACTTAGAATACAAAATTTTAATCGAAAAATATGGACTTACAACCAAAAAAAAAAAAAAAACATATTTTATGAGATTTTATAGTTGTAGACAAATTTAAAAAGAAATTCATGACAAATAAAAATAATAACTCATTTTCCCTCTAGTTCATTTTATTTAAAAAATTATTAAGAAAATTTAGAAAAAAAAACCAAAAGAATGGAAAGTCAAAATTTTTTTCTTTTATTAAACTGCGATTCGAGGTAAGAATTTTTTTTTTGAGTAAAAAACGTACAAATTTTTGATAGAATAATCGAGTAAGTGTATAAGAACCAATTTGGACTTAGAACACTTAATTTTGACCGAAGAATATGGACTTTTATCTGAGAAAAAACTCACATATTTTATGAAATTTTATATTTTTGATAAAAATTAACATAAAAATTCATGAAAAATAATAATAACTTCGTTTTGTTATGTAAACTACCGCACAACCCCTCGCCCAAACCCCCCAAATAAAAAATTTATATAATCAAATTTGCTCCAAAAAAAACCTAAAATCAAGAAAAGTCAATTCTTTTTTCTTTTAATAAATTTAGATTTAGGGTAGGAAAATTCTTTTAAGAGAAAGAAGAAAAAAACCTACAAATTGTCGATAGAATAATTTAGGTGAGTACATAAGAACCAATTTGGACTTAGAGTATCGAATTTTGAGGGAAGAATATAAATTTTTATCCAAGAAAAAACTCACATATTTTATGAAATTTTATATTTTTGATAAAAATTAACATAAAAATTCATGAAAAATAAAAATAACTTCGTTTTCTTGTGCAAATTGCCGCACATCCCCTCACCCAAAACCCATTAAAAAAAAAATTTATGTAATCAAATTTGCTCCAAAAACCCTAAAATCAAGAAAAGTCAATTATTTTTTTTTTTAATAAATTTAGATTTAGGTTAGGAAAATTCTTTTAAGAGAAAGAAAAAAAACCTAAAAATTATCGATAGAATAATTTAGGTGAGTACATAAGAACCAATTTGGACTTAGAGTATCGAATTTTGAGGGAAGAATATAAATTTTTATCCAAGCAAAAACTCACATATTTTATGAAATTTTATATTTTTGGTAAAAATTAAAACAGAAATTCATGAAAAATAATAATAACTTCGTTTTCTTGTGCAAATTGCCGCACATCCCCTCGCCCAAACCCCACAAATCAAAAATTAATGTAATCAAATTTGCTTCAAAAAACCTAAAATCAAGAAAAGTCAATTCTTTTTTCTTTTAATAAATTTAGATTTAGGTTAGGAAAATTCTTTTAAGAGAAAGAAAAAAAAACCTACAAATTGTCGATAGAATAATTTAGGTGAGTACATAAGAACCAATTTGGACTTAGAGTATCGAATTTTGAGGAAAGAATATAAATTTTTATCCAAGAAGAACTCACATATTTCATGAAATTTTATATTTTTGATAAAAAGTAACATAAAAATTCATGAAAAATAATAATAACTTCGTTTTGTTATGTAAACTACCGCACAACCCCTCGCCCAAACCCCCCAAATAAAAAATTTATGTAATCAAATTTGCTTCAAAAAAACTAAAATCAAGAAAAGTCAATTATTTTTTCTTTTAATAAATTTAGATTTAGGTTAGGAAAATTCTTTTAAGAGAAAGAAAAAAAAACTTACAAATTGTCGATAGAATAATTTAGGTGAGTACATAAGAACCAATTTGGACTTAGAGTATCGAATTTTGAGGGAAGAATATAAATTTTTATCCAAGAAAAAACTCACATATTTTATGAAATTTTATATTTTTGATAAAAATTAACATAAAAATTCATGAAAAATAATAATAACTTCGTTTTGTTATGTAAACTACCGCACAACCCCTCACCCAAAACCCCCCCAAAAATAATTTATGTAATTAAATTTGCTTCAAAAAACCTTAAATCAAGAAAAGTCAATTATTTTTTCTTTTAATAAATTTAGATTTAGGTTAGGAAAATTCTTTTAAGAGAAAGAAAAGAAAAAAAACCAACAAATTGTCCATAGAATAATCGGGTGAGTGTATAAGAACCAATTTGGACTTAGAATATCAAATTTTAATCCAAGAATATGGGCTTTCGTGGAAAAAAAACCCACATATTTTATGAAATTTTATATTTTTAGTAAAAACTAAGACAGAAATCCATGAACCATAACATCCCATCCCCTAATTGGAAAACCATCTCAGCAAATTTTAATTTTATAAAAAAGTTTATTTCTTTTAAAAACTCAAATTTTTTTTCCGTTAATTAATTTTTATTCAAGCAGGAAAAATTTTTAAGGGAAAAAAACCTATACAAATTATTGATAGAATAATTTATGTGAGTGCATAAGAACCATTTTGAACTTAGATTATCAAATTTTAATAGAAGAATATGAAATTTCCTACAAGAAAAAAATAACAGATTTTTGGAAATTTATATTTTCGGCAAAAATTAAAACAGAAATTTATGAAAAATAATAATAACTGCTTTTGCTTATACTACCTATCGCAATAAACCCCCTTCCCTCCCTCCACCCGAATCACCAATTATCTTAGCGAAATTTAATTTTATGGAGAAAATTTTCTTTAAGGGAATTAAATCAAAATTAATAAAACTCAAAAGGTTTTTTCTTTAATTCAATTTTGCAAAGATAAAACTATGGACGAGGTGGAAAAAGTAGTACATTTTTTTAGGACCATAAACGTGACAAATTATTGATAGAATAATTCAGATGAGTATATAAAAACCAATTTGGACTTAGAGTATCGAATTTTGACCGAAGAATATGGACTTCCCTTCAAGAAAAAAAAACATATTTTATGGAATTTTATATTTTTGCTAAAAATCAAAGTAGAAATTCATGAAAAATAATAATAATTGTTTTCTCTTATACTAGCTACTTCAATACCCCCTACCACAACTCCCTTCTCACCCTCTATTTTAGTCAATTTTAATTTAATGAAAAATTTTATTTAAAGAAAAAAATCAAAAGTCAAAACGTTTTTTCTTTAATTCAATTTTGCAAAAACAAAACTAAAGACGACTTGGAAAAGGTAAGAAATTTTCCTACAAATTATCGATAGAATAATTCAAGTAAGTAAAAGGATAATAGAAGATCCTTAAAAGTATTTTATAATAATTTCTAGTAAAATATGTGCACAACAAAATTGAGGCGTACACATTAAATTGCCATCATTTGTACATATTCTGATGTGAGCACGTTCATCTAAATATGATCGTATAAATGCCACAAAATTTATTTTACTTGAAAAAGAAGCGAACATAACAAAAAAATAAACATAAATAAAACGAAACGAACAGATTTCCGTGTGCAAAAATGGAAAGATTTGTAAACCTTCCACGTAGTATCGTTTAACTTCACGATATACAAATTCGCATACACACACACAACACACACACACAACACACACACACACACGCAGACACACACACACAATCAAATATGAGGCAGCCAGCCCTTATGTGGAATTTATTTATTACCTTTTCATGAGAGTATCAACCAGGACTGAGGGCCAGGAGCTGACGAAGTGACAGAAACTAGAGAGCAGCAGCAGCAAAAGCGTGAAAAGGAGCTTGTCGCGAACATTTATGTTTTGGCAAATTGAAGCAACTAATGTGCGCATTCTATTGTCCCCATCCTCATGCTCATCTTTGGACAGCCACATTCTCACCATCAACACCGTCATAATCATCATTCTGACTACAGTTATTACCGCCTTCTTGTTGCCAATTTTAGATGGCCGACCCACGTCTAGTCAGCATGATTGCTGACGTACTCCTCGCCTATGTCCTTGTAGACATTTTTCCGTTTTTATTTTTGTTTTTCTCTATTTTTAGTCCTAGTCATGTGACAAAGCATTTGATACGATTTAGACGCGGCAAATATTACCGATAAATTTTATCCTTTTGTTAAGGGAAAATTTTCAGAGTCACTACGGCGAATATCCGCCCGCAGTGCATATTTTATTTCACACAAAACGAAGACCCTCTTTTCCCAAGAATCCTTAAAACCAATTGAGTATATGAAAAATAGCTCACAACATTGCCAAGGACAATGCTAGGACAATGTTTCTAAAAGAAAATCCTTTAAATTAGTTTAGCGCATCACCAAAGTTTATCCAAAAATTAACAGAAAAAAAGGCTATCAACGTTGTTGAAGACGATTACCAAAACAGCGAATACCCTAAAAGGATCCTTGGCGCTCCTAGCGTACTCAATCAACACTGCTTCTAACAGAGAGCACTTCTCATACTCACCATAACATTCTACAAAAGAGAGCACTACCAATACGTGACGACTAACCGCTTCCTTCCGGCTATTCGATTCACGGAAGCGACCAACAAAGGCTCCTAACAATACAAAATTATTAAATGCGAACGATACGATACTATCTGGTAGTTGTCCTTGGAAGTCCTGGCAGTTCTATACGTAGTTTGTGGGTATTTTGTGAAGCTTCTGTCCAGTTGGTCCAGTTTCTATTTCCCATTTCTTTCAGAATTAACCAAATTGTAATGACTTTCCCCACATTTTTATAACGAAATTCCACTGTCAATAGTGGGCCTAGTGAAAAAATTAATAAAATCTGAGGTCTCAACTTGAATATTTACATTACAACTCTCAAGAAACTCTTAGCATATATTAGCTTCGATAACTAGGCTTATTGAACCTCCAAGCAATCATGGTGACATTGATGACCTCCGTACTTTAGATACAAACAAACTCAATTTTTTGAACCTCAAAATGCCCTTAGGTCAGTGATGCGGTTCTTACACAATGTAGATGCAGTCCAAATTGAGTAATTCTAAGTAGAAATAAATAAAGAGCAGGTATCTCTTATGTAAAAAAAAATCTAGCTCATTGACGACCTACACAATTCTGGCTACAGCAAACCCAAGGGTATTAATGCAAACATAACCCCAACTACATACGGACCAAGGTCTTTGAGCTCACACACAATAATAATATTATAGTAAGAAGTAAAGGTCATTGAACACTTCTATAAGGCAATGTCAACAACAAGATTTATTCACATTTGAACAAACGTCAATAATATTACTTTACACAAGAGATCAATAGTCTTGGTTTTTGTGGCCGTGAGATAACGTGAGTAGTTAATGGCCTTGATTTGTGCGGTTATTATGACATGGATGTGCTGTACCTTTAGTGATGGAGTAAAAAAAACGTTATCAATATTCAACCACAAATATCCTCGACTTTTTTTTCAAATGTAAGCAATGACCTACTTACGCTTAACGTAGACCTAAAATAGACCTAATTCTTTAAATGTAACCAAAGTTAGGTTACGATGTGAGAAATTTTGTGTGTGTTATTTTCAAATTTCATAGAATTGACCTAAAATGTGAACGTAACTCGATTACAAGGTCATGACGTATACACATTTGCAATGGACCTAAAATATATCAATTTTTTTCAATGTAAACTAAAACCGGTGACGAGGTCATAATTTTTGTTTGTAACCTATATTCCCAGAATCGACCTAATATAGTCATGACAATTTTTTGCGATCTATTCACGCTTGGTGTTGACCTAGACTGCACCGAATTCTTCAGATGTTAACGAGGCTCAACAAATTTTTCGCGTTACCTATTAGCGTTTAGCACAAATTTAGAATCGACCTTATATAAAAACGAAGGTCTGCCATGACGTCATTTTTGCTGTAATCTACTTACATTTGGCATGGACCTAGAATAGGCCTAATTTTTCAGATGTCGACAAACCTCGACCAAGGTGACCTATTTGCATTTGCCATGAACCTAAAATAAGTCTGTAACCTCTTTGCATTTTCCATGGACCTAAAATAGATATAATTCTTTAAATATAAACAAAGGTCGGCCATTAGGTCATGATTACTTGTTTCTGTCGACAAACGTCATGATTTTTTTCTATGACCTATTTTGGTTGAGCATTCACCTAGACTTGTCAAAGTAGGGCCTTGAGATCCAAATTTTTTTCTGTGCCATATTACAGTTGGCATGGACCTAAACTAGATCTAATTTCGCAAACGTCAATAAACCTCGATTTTTTTCAGTGACCTATTTGTGTTTGGCATGGACCTAAAGTAGACCAAATTTTTCAAATGTAAACGCAGATCGTTCTCGAAAACATCATTTTTTCTGTGACCTATTGTTTTGCACTGAACTAGAATAGACCTAATTTTTCAAATGTAAAATGATGTTCGGTCAGGAAGTCATGTTTATTTTTTCTATGACATTTTTGTTCGGCAGTCACCCAAACTAGAGAAATTAGGGCTTTGAGGTCCAAATTTTTTTCTGCGTTATATTACAGTTGGCATGGACCTAAACTAGATCTAATTTCTCAAACGTCAATAACCCTCGATTTTTTTCAGTGACCTATTTGCATTTGGCATGGACCTAAAGTAGACCTAATTTTTCAAATGCAAACGAAGATCGTTCGCAAAAACATCAGTTTTTTCTGTGGCCTATTTTTTTTGGGATTGACCTAAAATAGACCTAATTTTTCAAATGTAAGTGAAGTTCGGTCAGGAAGTCATAACTATTTTTTTTATGACCTATTTTGGTTCGGCATGAAACTAGACTAGACAAAGTAGGACTTTGATGTCCAAACTTTTTTCAGCTTATTATACCATATAATAGGCATGGACCTAAACTAGATCTAATTTCTCAAACGTCAATAAACCTCGATTTTTTTCAGTGACTTATTTGTATTTGGCATGGACCTAAAGTAGACCTAATTTTTCAAATGCAAACGCAGATCGTTCTCGAAAACATCATTTTTTCTGTGACCTATTGTTTTGCACTGAACTAGAATAGACCTAATTTTTCAAATGTAAAATGATGTTCGGTCAGGAAGTCATGTTTATTTTTTCTATGACATTTTTGTTCGGCAGTCACCCAGACTAGAGAAAGTAGGGCTTTGAGGTCCAAATTTTTTTCTGCGCCATATTACAGTTGGCATAGACCTAAACTGGATCTAATTTCTCAAACGTCAATAAACCTCGATTTTTTTCATTGACCTATTTGTATTTGGCATGGACCTAAAGTAGACCTAATTTTTCATATGCAAACGAAGATCGTTCGCAAATACATCAGTTTTTTCTGTGGCCTATTTTTTTTTGGGATTGACCTAAAATAGACCTAATTTTTCAAATATAAGTGAAGGTCATTTTTCTGACCTATTTTTGTTTATTATTCACCCAGACTAGACAAAGTGGGCCCTTGAAATTTTTATTCTGCACCATATTACAGTTGGCATAGACCTAGACTTGACCTAAGTCTTCAAACATAAATAGCAACAAGGTCATTATTTTTTGTGTGTTCATTTTTCGTTTTTGGCTAACCCTCGTTTAGCTTAATCTCTATTATAGGAAAAGTTACATAAAAATTCAACTGACAAAGTCTTTATATAAATAAGAATATGATGCCTTTGATTTTAACAGACCACCACTATTTAAATAAAAAAAATTTTGACAAGAAATTTCCTTTTTGTTATTTAAAAAATCAAAGCTTTTATTTTATTTCAAAATCTCTTTTTTGTTATTATTTATTTCCAATTTTCCAAAAATTTTAAGGCCAAGAAATTATTTTTTCTTGTACTACGAGTACTTGAAAATAAACTAAAATTCCCAAATCAATGCCTAGCTTAAGGGATTTTACTATTTTCCCCAAACTATAACTTAGTCGGTTCCTACCAAATTGTAGTACAAATTACAAATCGGCCATTTTCACCATCTAACTTTCTTCTGGTAAATATGTAAGCAAGACTAGTGCACAGTTTAAGGGCTTTCTACGAATTTAAAAGTACATTAGAGCATACACACATAGGGAAAAATGCGCTGATAGAAAATAGGAAAACTTTTACTCATTCAAAAACTTTTATCCGCAAATTTGAAATGAAACTTTTCCACTCACATCCTTCTATGGCCGATAGATACACTAATCCTTTCTAGATAGTGTAATTTTTTTCTTTTTTGGGGGGGGGGGGGATAAAAATTTAAAGCTGAGAGCTGTGGTTACACAGGATGTTGATAGTACAACGACTGGTATGCACTGTAAGCTTTTAGATTTTAGAAGGACATTGTTATTAGGACCTCGGATTTTTCCCTTTTAAACTTGCACTGAATTGGCTGGAATTCAAGCAATAATCTACTGGTCTATACTCAAAAGTTGAGAAATCGAACAATCAAATTAATTTTAAAATAAAAACAATAACAAACTATTAAATTAGAATACAAATAAAATATGCAATCCCCCTTCAAGTATGCAAATACGTTTGAGTAGAGTTCAAATAAAGTTTTTATAGTGCAACAAAAATTAGTACCGAAAAAAAAATTCAAATAAAAACTCCGAAAGAAATGTTGTACAAAAAATCACTTCGACTATCCTTTTGAGAAAAAGGATACACATTCATATACAAGTAAGTCCTTGTTGTTGAGTAGTACCAACGATGTTATCTGTTCGTATTCGTACGACTGTTCAACCCGGAAGTTGGCCAGATAAGTGGAAAATATTCGAAAGAAAATTGCACGTTTTGTGGGAATAGTAGAAAAAAAACAGGACCTTTTTTTTGGTGTCTTTACTCTTTCAGTTGTGAAAGTTTTTTCTCGTTTTGGTTTTTTGTTTTTATGGAAAAATTATTTCCAACAAATTTGAAATGTGTGTGCACTCATAGTGGGCGGGGGTGGTTTTATGACTACTACAACAAGAAGAAAATTGCACGTATCATGTTATTTGGTGATTTGATAAGTAGACAACTATCAGAGGAGCAAAACAAATTTTTTAAAAAAAAAATTTAGGCAAAAATGAAAAATATCCTTTCAAAGTGTAAAGTACTATTAAAGGGTGATGGCAGGAAACAGAAATGGGAATAACTTAGGGGTAAATGGAAAGCTTCTCCCAAAAAAAAACCCAAAAGGAGTGAAAAGTTTCTTTCCTTTCGAGAAATACAAGTAGAACCCAGAAAATAGTGAAGTGATTTGAGGTGTTTTTATATATTTTTCTCTATCAAAAATAAATTCTAAATTGAATAAAAAAGAAATTGCGATTTTTTTTCATGTTCCGAACAATGGTAAAAAATGTTCCTTTTGATAGTACGTACGAGTATAAAAAAGTTGGACAGTATAAATTGGGGATAAAGACGATACCATCTTAAAATACCGAGAAAAAAAAACTTTTCCCCACTTATATTCTTATTTCATGTTATACTAAAAGTTATCCACTTAAAATTTCTAAAAAGATTTAAACAAATACGAAAGTTTATCTGATTAGATTTTGAACGAGGAAAAAAATGATTTCGTTTTTAATTTTTGTTATGCGAATATTTATTAAGCATTTTATTTGCATAATTTCCAACAATAAAAACAAAATTGATTATGACTTTTTTACTTTAATCTACAATAATTATGGTATTTATATATTAATAGTAAATAAATAAAAATTGCAAAAAAGATATTTTGGGTTTATCGTTTTAAGATTTAAAAAAATTATAGTCAAAAAATTCAGTCTCAAATTAAAAAGTTTTAAAAGTTTCAAAATAACATTATAGGTAATTATCAATAAAGTGATAATTGTAGATACTGCAAAGCAATAATTTTGGGTGTCCTGGTTTTATCTTTTGCAATTATAAATATTTCCTATTAAAGACTTTGCGTCAGAACTTTTTCTCCTAAAAAAGATGGCAACCCTTTGATCCTTATTTAGGTAATGTCACTGCAAGATTTCATTAATGAACACGAGTAGGAATTATCCAATCTCACAGAGAGAATTCAAATATTCTTAGAAAAAAAATCTAAAATTTTCTTGCGATGCTGCACGTTCTAAAATACACGATGCCTTGGTTTTTTGTCAAAGAAGCATGTTTCCAAATGAGTTATTAGAACCTTGGTTTTTGTCAAAGACGCATGTTTCCAAATGAGTGATTAGTAAGCCAAGTTTTCTTGCAAAGTGTTTGTAAACTGGTACCACTACAGTTTTTCGATGAATTGAAGCTGCCAAAAAATACTTAAAGACTGATAAAGCCAAGGTTCCCCTACCAAATACTCATGCTTCCAAAGAATAATGAAAACTGGCAGAACGGATTCTCTTACAAGGTATTCAAATTTCCTTAAAATGCGTGAGGACTTGCAACACTAAAGTTGTTTCTAAGGATTCAAGTTTGCAAAGAATACATAACGATTAATAAAGCCAAGGTTCGAGCTCAAAATTCACGTTCGCAAAATAAACATGACAATTGGCAGCAGTACTTTTCTTGCTAAAAATACACATTCACTAAAGATGTACGCACGGTGGTAACACTAAACTTATATTTATAAGTTCCGATTACCAAAGAATATTTAAATACTGGTAAAGCCAAGGTTTCCCTGCCAAATACTCACGCTTTCATAATAATAATGAAAACAGGCAGAACCGATTCTCTTACACGGTATTCAAATTTCCTTAAAATGCGTGAGGACTAGCAACACTAAAGTTGTTTCTAAGGATTCAAGTTTGCAAAGAATACATAACGATTAATAAAGCCAAGGTTCAAGCTCAAAATTCACGTTCGCAAAATAAACATGACAATTGGCAGCAGTACTTTTCTTGCTAAAAATACACATTCACTAAAGATGTACGAACGGTGGTAACACTAAACTTATATTTATAAGTTCCGATTACCAAAGAATATTTAAATACTGGTAAAGCCAAGGTTTCCCTGCCAAATACTCACGCTTTCATAATAATAATGAAAACAGGCAGAACCGATTCTCTTACAAGGTATTTAAATTTCCTTAAAATGCGTGAGGACTAGCAACACTAAAGTTTTTTCTAAGGATTCAAGTTTGCAAAGAATACATAACCATTAATAAAGCCAAGGTTCGAGCTCAAAATTCACGTTCGCAAAATAAACATGACAATTGGCAGCAGTACTTTTCTTGCTAAAAATACACATTCACTAAAGATGTACGAACGGTGGTAACACTAAACTTATATTTATAAGTTCCGATTACCAAAGAATATTTAAATACTGGTAAAGCCAAGGTTCCCCTGCCAAATACTCATGCTTCCAAAGAATAATGAAAACTGGCAGAACCGATTCTCTTACAAGGTATTCAAATTTTCTTAAAATGCATGAGGACTAGCAACACTAAAGTTGTTTCTAAGGATTCAAGTTTGCAAAGAATACATAACCATTAATAAAGCCAAGGTTCGAGCTCAAAATTCACGTTCGCAAAATAAACATGACAATTGGCAGCAGGACTTTTCTTGCTAAAAATACACATTCACTAAAGATGTACGAACGGTGGTAACACTAAACTTATATTTATAAGTTCCGATTACCAAAGAATATTTAAAGACTGGTAAAGCCAAGGTTCCCCTGCCAAATACTCATGCTTCCAAAGAATAATGAAAACTGGCAGAACCGATTCTCTTACAAGGTATTCAAATTTTCTTAAAATGCATGAGGGCTAGCAACACTAAAGTCGGTTCTAGGGATTCAAGTTTGCAGAAAATACATGACGACTAATAAAGCCAAGGTTCAAGTTTAAAATTCACGTTCCCAAAATAAACATGACAATTGGCAGGAGCACTTTTTTTTGCCAATAATTTACATTCGCTAAAAATGCATGCCAGCTGGTAACACTAAAGTTATATCTATGAGTTCGGGATGCCAAATAATATTTAAAGACTGGTAAAGCCAAGGTTACTGCCCAAGACTTCCGTTTCCACAAAATCCATGAAAACGTGCACAACAAATTTTCTTGCAAGGTATTCAAATTTGCTTAAACTGCATGAGGACTGGTAACACAAAATTTAGTTCTAGGGATTCAAGTTTGCAAAAAATACATGACGATTAATAAAGCCAAGGTTCAAGTTTAAAATTCACGTTCCCAAAATAAACATGACAATTGGCAGGAGCACTTTTGTTTGCCAATAATTTACATTCGCTAAAAATGCATGCCAGCTGGTAACAATAAAGTTATATCTATTAGTTCGGGATGCCAAATAATATTTAAAGACTGGTAAAGCCAAGGTTGCCCTGCCAAATACTCGCGCTTTCATAATACTCGTAATAATGAAAACTGGCAGAACCGATTCTCTTACAAGGTATTCAAATTGTCTTTAAATGCATGAGGGCTGGCAACACTAAAATCGGTTCCAGGGATTCAATTTTGCAAAAAATACATGACGACTAATAAAGCCAAGGTTCAAGTTTAAAAATCACGTTTCCAAAATAAACATGACAATTGGCAGGAGCACTTTTTTTGACAATAATTTACATTCGCTAAAAATGCATGCCAGCTGGTAACACTAAAGTTATATCTATGAGTTCGGGATGCTAAATAATATTTAAACACTGGTAAAGCCAAGGTTACTGCCCAAGACTTCCGTTTCCACAAAATCCATGAAAACTTGCACAACAAATTTTCTTGCAAGGTATTCAAATTTGCTTAAACTGCATGAGGACTCGTAACACAAAATTCAGTTCTAGGGATTCAAGTTTGCAAAAAATACATGACGATTAATAAAGCCAAGGTTCAAGTTCAAAATTCACGTTCCCAAAATAAACATCACAATTGGCAGTAGCACTTTTTTTTGCCAATAATTAACATTCGCTAAAAATGCATGCCAACTGGTAACACTAAAGTTATATCTATGAGTTCGGGATGCACAATAATATTTAAAGACTGGTAAAGCCAAGGTTGCCCTGCCAAATACTCACGCTTTCAGAATAATAATGAAAACTGGCAAAACCGATTCTCTTACAAGGTATTCAAATTTCCTTAAAATGCATGAGGGCTGGCAACACTAAAGTCGGTTCTAGGGATTCAAGTTTGCATAGAATATATGACGATTAATAAAGCCAAGCTTCAAGTTCAAAATTCACGTTGCCAGAATAAACATGACAATTGGCAGGAGCACTTTTTTTGCCAATAATTCACACTCGCTAAAAATAAACGCGTGCTGGTAAAACTAAAGTTATATCTGTGAGTTAGGGTTGCCAAAGAATATTTACAGACTGGTAAAGCCAAGGTTCCCCTGCCAAATACTCATGCTTTCAAAAAATAACGAAAACTGGCATAACCAATTCCTGTTGGTAAGAAAAAAGTTGTTTCTATAAACTCAAGCTGCCAAGGAATATTTAAAGACTGGTAAAACCAAGTTTCTAAAGAATATTCAAATACTAGTAAGACCAAGGCTCCAGCCCAAGATTCATAAACCGATTTAATACAACAACAAAAACTAGCAGAACCAATATTCTTGATAAGGATTAAAATGTTTCCTTAAAATGCATGAGGACTGACAACACTTAAGTTTTTAGTTAAAATGCAAGATCTTAATCCAAGATCCACGTTTTCAATGATATTTGTTATGTCAAAAAAAAGTATGATTTTATGAAAATTTCCCATTCAAGAATAATAAAATCACAAAATATCTTTGCGAGCATAAACAAAAAAGAGCAAAACTAACCTTGAATTAGCAAAAAATTCTACAAAAAGTAACCTAAAAACTAACCTTGAATTAGCAAAAAATTCTACAAAAAGTAACCTAAAAGAAAAATGTTCTTCATCTTCTTCCTTTTTTTCATCTTCTTCATCTTCTTCATCTTCTTCATCTTCTTCATCTTCTTCATCTTCTTCATCTTCTTCATCTTCTTCATCTTCTTGATCTTCATCATCTTCTTCATCTTCTTCATCTTCTTCATCTTCTTCATCTTCTGCATCTTCTTCATCATTTCCTTCTTCTTAATTATCTTTCGTGCTCCTCTTAACCTTCCGTACAATTCCAGCGGTACGCGGTCTTAATCGACAGACTGTTCCCTCATTACTCCACGCACATTTGTCCTGCTCCTAACCAGCTCCATTTACCACAAGTAGGTTCATTTGCTAATAGTCAGTAACCAGTTACAAGCTTGTTACCCTAACTGTTGGTAGTAAGGCCTACCTAAGCCTCTGCTATCATCTGCAGTGACTCACATCGGTCTGGCACAGCAGACGAACGACCTTTAGGCCCCTGACCCCCGTAGTACCAGTCAGTTCTACTTTTAAGAGTACCTGGTAAGTACTCTTCGCTCAAAGATCTGCAGTAAGAGAACTTGTACTGCTAGCCCATCTCAAAACAGCGGGTTCGCCAAAACCCGTACGCCACTTATGGTATCGATCCTATGGTACGGATCTACATCGAAAAATGTCCCCTTTACTGATACTAGAAAAATATATAAATTCCTTGTTGAATATTAAAATTAATAATAGTAGAATCAACTGGGTTTTTTTAAAAGTATAAGTGAAAACGTAAATATTTTAGCTGATTTTCTGGCACGTATTTTGTGAACATAACAAAATTTTCAATGGGAAATAAAACCAGGAGTCGCTCAAAAGAAAACGTTATCGCCTCATAAATTTTATAAATTATTCTTCCGAGTTTTTCCATGAATTCAGTGGTTCAAGGATAAAACCTAATGGCTTTTAAAAAAAAAATTCGAATACAATGCCGACAAAACGCATCGTCACCTAAAACCACACATCAATCTACAATAGCAAAATCCATAAAACTCGGTTAATATTAAATATTATCACCCTATCGCCATATAAAATATTCATAGTTAAAAAAAAATTATTACCAAAAGTTCCAAGTGCAAATCATACAAAGAATAAAATTAATTTAATTGCAAAAAAGTAGAAACCACGAATAGTAAACGAATTTTTTTTATTACCGCCAAGAAACGATTTCTTTTTCGATTTTTCCATTGCTCCTTTTCTACAGTTAACTCCCATTTCTGATAAAGAATTTCACTCATCCATAAAATGACAAAATATCCTATTTCCTTATTCCTTTTAAGTTTAATTGTAGTTTCAAATAATTCCGAATAGTTACGATAACTGCACACTGCAATATCGACATTTATTACTATTGCTGCACTCTAACCTTCTCGTTTCGCGGTCGTCTCTTGGAGAGTAATTCGGCATAATAAAATATTTTGTCGTCCTTTTTAACGAATAATAAAAGCTCAGATCAACAGTAATATCGGTTTATATCTGATTGTTAACATAAAACAATTAAAAATTTTACTACTTTGCCGCCATAACATCGAAACGTTCTGTTTGAAAGGAAGTGAAAAGAAAAATATTCGCGTTATTTTAATGGCGTGAAGCGGACATTTTGGAAGAGGGTGTGGCACAATGAAGATAAGACAGTGGCGTTCTTCTAACCATAAATGATGGAAATTTTACTAGATGGGCAAAAAATCTATTTTTTTTAAAAAAAATGCAAATACTCTTCAAAAAAAGTAATGCCACTTCAAGTTAGATAACAGAAAGGGTGATAAAAAGACGGTATAGGGGAAGGGGGGAAAGGGGGTGTGAGAAAGGAAGTTACATGAGATTATTCTTTGTCTACAATAAAAAGCAAAATGTCAAGTGGAAGAGGGAGAAAAAACCGAATTAAAGGACAGTGACGTGCTCATTATAGGCCCCAAACCAGTAATAATCTTTATCCTCTTTATCGTTGTCCGCCGTAAAATACAATATTTTCCTATAAAAGCCAAGGGGATGGTTGGGAAGTGGGTGGGAATGGGATGAGGATTTACGTTTTGTAAATTTATTATTATTATCTTTTCTCTCTTTTAGCCAATTCTCTTCTATTTCATTCGATTTTTCGTAATTTTCTTTTGTAATTTTTTTTTTTTTTTATAGTCGCCTATATTAAAGTGAATTTGAACTGAATTAGTCCTAGATAAGGGATAATTGAAATTTTATATGCGATTTTTATGGCGACAATAATAACCGCATTATAAGTGCTGTGCTGTTGTTCACAACACTTTGTAACGCGAGAATATGATTGTTGATGGTGGTCGGTGGGAGGAGGGTTGGGATTGTGCTAAAATTAAAATGGGATAAGAACTTTCTGGCTTTTGAAATACTTTTTTCAGAACTATATAGCCGAGGGGGGGGGGGGGGGGGGGGGGGGGGTTAAAGGGGGTTGAGAGAATGAAAAGATATCCGTATCTAAAAGGAACTAAGAAGAAAAGGACAAGAAATTAAAACGAATGATAAAGGAACATTGCTGGGGGGAGGGAGGGCTGGAGGAAGGAATGGGACTATATTCTTAGTAAAGGTAAAATGAGAGATTTGCAAATATTCTGATTGGGGTTGAAATTTTACTGATTTCGTAATTACAGAAGATTTATTTATTGCAGCATCTAAAAAGTAAGTGCTTAAAATTTATGAGCTCTCTTTTCTTATTTTACAGTTTCATCTTCGTTTCCTTTTAATTTTTCTATTGTTTCATAAAAATAAAAACTCCTCCCTTCCACTTTTTGTGTGTAACACTTTGGCAAATGGGGCTCAATCGAATTTTATAAGAAAAAAATTATATTGTAATAAAAAAAAGAATAATAATTATGAAAAAAGTCAAATTTCAAAGTTTTTTAGTGAGTATCCTTTTTCAAATCTAATTTCCTTTTTCTCTCAACCGATATAAGCATTTGTTTTATTTGAAAATATTATAAATAAGAAATTGCGTTATTATTTGATGGGAAAGGGGGGGGGTGGGTTTGAAGTATTGGAAAAAATAGTTGTAAATTTTTATTGATTCCTCTTAAAAATTGGATTTTTTAATGGCGTATGAAAAATATTCTGTTTTTAATGTCTACGAAATATTGTGGATTGTAATAAATATTTTTATACCCATAGATACTTCTTTCAAAACCATCCCCTACCATCTTCCGATCAAATTTATTTAGGAAAATATTATGAAATGATCACTATTTTCTATCTGATATCAAAAAATATCCTTTTTAAGAGTTATCTATTTTATGATACGGAAAATATAGCTCTGCCATTTGACAGCTGTCTAATATAATTTAAATTCATGATAATATTTATTTAGCTCAAATAATAAAATGTACATCTTGCCTATTGGGTAATGGAAAAACCGACCTTGGGCGCTGATTTCTCGAATAAAATTTAATTCATCAATTATATTGTAGGATATATCCAAAAGCAAAATTGCCATACAAGGGGCTCTAAAAATCCACAAGTCACTATGGAGAAGTAATTTTGTCCATACAAATGGAACTATGTGGTGTGCTGACGCCAAGCCCGAATTAGTTTCGAAATAAAGAAGAAGACATCGTTACCGTCAATTATGATATGAAGCAAAATTGCCATACAAGGGGCTCTAAAAATCCACAAGTCACTATGGAGAAGTCATTTTGTCCATAAAAATGGAACTATTTTGGTGAAGCTAACCTTGGCGGCCCGAATTAGTGTCGAAATAAAGAAAAAGACATCGTTACCTTCAATTCTTATATGAAGCAAAATTGCCACACAAGGGGCTCTAAGAATCCACAAGTCACTATGGAGAAGTCATTTTGTCTATAAAAATGGAACTATTTGATGAAGCTGACCTTGTCGGCCCGAATTAGTTTCGAAATAAAGAAGAAGACATCGTTACCGTTAATTCTGATATGAAGTAAAATTGCCATACAAGGGGCTCTAAAAATCCACAAGTCACTATGGAGAAGTCATTTTGTCCATAAAAATGGAACTATTTTGGTGAAGCTAACCTTGGCGGCCCGAATTAGTGTCGAAATAAAGAAAAAGACATCGTTACCTTCAATTCTTATATGAAGCAAAATTGCCACACAAGGGGCTCTAAGAATCCACAAGTCACTATGGAGAAGTCATTTTGTCTATAAAAATGGAACTATTTGATGAAGATGACCTTGTCGGCCCGAATTAGTTTCGAAATAAAGAAGAAGACATCGTTACCGTCAATTCTGATATGAAGCAAAATTGCCATACAAGGGGCTCTAAAAATCCACAAGTCACTATGGAGAAGTCATTTTGTCCATAAGAATGGAACTATTTTGGTGAAGCTAACCTTGGCGGCCCGAATTAGTGTCGAAATAAAGAAGAAGACATCGTTACCGTCAATTCTGATATGAAGCAAAATTGCCACACAAGGGGCTCTAAGAATCCACAAGTCACTATGGAGAAGTCATTTTGTCTATAAAAATGGAACTATTTGATGAAGCTGACCTTGGCGGCCCGAATTAGTTTCGAAATAAAGAAGAAGACATCGTTACCGTCAATTCTGATATGAAGCAAAATTGCCATACAAGGGGCTCTAAAAATCCACAAGTCACTATGGAGAAGTCATTTTGTCTATAAAAATGGAACTATTTGATGAAGCTGACCTTGGCGGCCCGAATTAGTTTCGAAATAAAGAAGAAGACATCGTTACCGTCAATTCTGATATGAAGCAAAATTGCCATACAAGGGGCTCTAAAAATCCACAAGTCACTATGGAGAAGTCATTTTGTCCATAAAAATGGAACTATTTGGTGAAGCTGACCTTGGCGGCCCATATTTGTTTCGAAATAAAGAAGAAGACATCGTTACCGTCAATTCTGATATGAAGCAAAATTGCCATACAAGGGACTCTAAAAATCCACAAGTCACTATGGAGAAGTCATTTCGTCTATAAAAATGGAACTATTTGATGAAGCTGACCTTGGCAGTCCGAATTAGTTTCGAAATAAAGAAGAAGACATCGTTACCGTCAATTCTGATATGAAGCAAAATTGCCATACAAGGGGCTCTAAAAATCCACAAGTCACTATGGAGAAGTCATTTTGTCCATAAAAATGGAACTATTTTGGTGAAGCTAACCTTGGTGGCCCGAATTAGTTTCGAAATAAAGAAGAAGACATCGTTACCGTTAATTCTGATATGAATTTGAAGATTTTATTTGATCTAAACTAAAAGATTTTAATCAAAACTATATGTTATATCAATAATGAAGTACCACAATCCACACAACACAACAAATTTTGTCTTTATTTTGCGAAAATTTTCCAAAACGCATAATTTCCAGATTAGGTGATGTCAATTGGCCTCCAACATCTTACAATTTGACGCTGTTTAAGATTTTTACGTAAAGCTATGGAAAATATCGTATTTATAGAGATAATTTTTAAACTTTAGAGCATTTAAAAACCAACATCCGCCAAGTAATAACCAAACTACAACCCGAAATGTGCTAAAAATATCATCAAAAATTATCTTAAAAGGATCGAGTCCTGAAAGATTTAAATAATTTTATATTTGATGTATAATGGCAAGATCTAAAATATTTTATAAAATTAATATTTCATAAAAATCTAAGATTTACGTACATTCTATTTTGATATACTTCCGGAAATGCAAATTGGATAACCCTTTATGAAAATTCTTATTGTAGATGAAAAGGGACTCTTAGAAAAATTCCACAAAAGGACATCAAGAGTTTTAGTTCTCAACTATTAAACATAGGAAAATTTAAAAATTTTCCAAGGTCTTAGTACCGAAAAGATACACTTTTCTTAAGCATGACCGCTTGTCAGATAAAAGATCTTCAACTCTTGTTACAGCGTCAACCACTTACAATTTTTATGGTATTTAGCTACAAAAACGATTATGGTCATAGAAGTACTTTTAAATTTTTCTTTTACAAAAAACTTAATGGGCAGTGGATCATCCTCATCATAGACCTACTGAATCAAAAAACTCCAAACGTCCCAGGCTTTGCGCTGCGGTCTTTCAGTTCGATATTCCTAGCATGTTTTTAGAACCCCGGCTAACGCTCGGCATATTTGGTCTTCTAGGACTATAAATGGAGCCACTGTAGACTTTCCGGGCAGTATCTTCCTCATCCATACGGATTAAGTGCTCAGCCCAACACAGCCTATTGAGCTTAATTTCACAACTTCTTATTTTTCTTGAAACTGTCGACTCACCAAAATTTTCCAGCAATAAATCGATTGTGGCGTGGACTGTGAGGCACGTATGGCCGTCTTGTTGTAACCACATATTTGTTAAATCAATATCTTCCATTGTCATCGATCTGTATAGCTCACCATTCACAGTAACGACAACTCTTTCCTCATTTTTGATGATGCCACCATGTCATAAACCACACCAAATGGTCACTTTTTTGGAATGTAAAGATTTCTCGTGAATTATTTGTGGATTGGCTTCAGTCTAGTAATGACAGTTTAGTTTACTCACCGATCCAGAAAAGATGGAGAAGATGATTTTTTTGGAAAAAATCAGCATCATTTTCAAGTTGAGCCAGTGCAAAAACAGCAAATTCACGGCATCTGCGATGATCCAACGGCTTTATTACTTCTGTGATAAGAATTTTATAATGATACGAGTATAAGTCCAAATCCAACTAGTCCCAAATGTTGACAACGGTTTGAAATCGATAAATTTGAATCCTCATCAACACTTGCCTGAATGGCAGCAATATTATCGGCACTTCGATTGGATCTTTATCTTACTGGTATGAGAACACTGTATCAAAAAAGATCACCATCAAAACTTTCCACAGTTCGACGAATAGCGAACACACTCATCGCCGATTATAGCGATCATAAATTGGGAGAATTGCTCGATAAGTTGCAATAAAAGAATGATTATTTCAACAACAAAATTATATAATTTCTATACGTTTTGAAGGCGTGCATATTTCCATGAATAAATTGTAAACTTTACCGAATACAACAGACAGTGACAGACGATTTTGAGATTTTAAATAGGGCAATACCGTCTCTTTGAAAACATATAATTCATATTGAAAAACCTTTTAATTTATACTCACTGAAATAGGGTCTGTTGGCTTGTAGCAGCCGTGCGTGTATTTCTTCCTTCATATTGTTATCGGCTGCTACCGTTGATCTTACGTTGATTCTGTTATGGTCCGATAGGGTAATATTGTGGTATTATTCCTTGGGTATTGGATTAGAGGTGAGGAAGGTATAAAAATTGGGAAATTTACGATCATACTCAGCGAACACCTTCCTTTGCTAAGCATGCTTGATGCTGGCTTTATGCGGAGATCGTGCGGAAGTTCTAAGTTTATGCAAAGAGGAATAAGGTCTTTTGTGGTGAATAACCCTAACTTGGATAATAGTCATATTGAGGCTTTTGGTGAACCTCAATATCATATTGGTTGATAGGCGAAGAATCTCGTACGGATCAGAGAGTTCCAAGTCAAGATGCCGAAGTCTCTGGTGGACAATGGCCTTGCAATCGTAGAGTAGATGCTCTGACGTTTCATCCTCTTCGAAGCAAAAACGACAGATTCGCTTAACTTATTAAGATAATATATTAACAGGCAATGGCCACTGAGTAGTCTTGAGTCTTGTTTGCTGAGTTTAATGACCTCTGCCGCCCTTTTTTTAGAAAAGGCGATGAATTTTTGAGTGATTCATGCCCACGTACGCAAGCCTCTATAATGGACCCTTTGGATAGCCACAGAAACATTCTGGGCCAATGTTCGGAGTATTTGCTCTCCTTTTTGCTCCCCTAGTTCGTTACCATCATGACCAGGCGCCCTCAATAATATTACTTTTTTGTTCTAGCCAGTTGATTTAGGATCGTGAGGATATCCCAAACTAGCTTAGAGTTGACAGAATATGAGACAAGATCCTTCAATGCAGCTTGGCTATCTGAGATGATGTAGATCTTGTGCCTGAAAAGTGATTGGGGATTTACCAAGAGTCCTAGATAGAGGGTAATAAGGTCCGCCTATGGACCGTCTGTGTAACAGATGGAGTAATGGACCACAACACCCCCCCCCTCCCCTCTGAGAGATAGAGTAACGACCACTGCCTTTTTTGAGTAACAACCCTAAATATTTAAATAATCCCCAAAAAAGCAAAAAAAATATTTCACAAAAAAAAAAAAAATACCAACTATCAAAAGTTAAATGAAGTCATTTGCAGAAGCAGCCATTTTTTTTCCTCCTGATTTTGCCACAACTGATTCAGAAATCATGCGCAAAATGCAAAAGTTAGCGCCCTCTAGTAAATAATTTCAAAACAATAAAATCAATAAGAAAAAAATACACTTTCAATCCAGTTTTTATAGATTTTATTTCCGTTCAATAAAACTGAGAAAAAATTAGTAAAAAAGAAAACGAAACACTTTATAATAATTACAGACAATTGGATTACAAAACACCAGACAGTTAGGACCCGCGGGTACAATTTCGAAAATTAAAAGGTTTGCACATGCAAGATGAAAAAAAAACTATCTTTTATTTTGCAACGAAGATATCGAGAGGATCTGAGGACAAGGACATAAACGCAACGAAAAGTTTTTCTTTGATTGATTGAAGGGCCAAAATGCAGGTGCAACTATCAGTTCTCAGGTAAGCAATTTGGTTGTTTTGATTTTTTTTTCTTTTACCGCCATTTTTTTTTTTTGGTTGTGTGTTTGTCTTTGAAAAGCGATTCGCGATTTGTTCGGAATAATCTTTGATCTTACTTTTGGCGTTTCTTTTTTCTCATATGAATTTGTTTGCAATTTGCATAAAGATTTTGGGGGACAAGAGGTCAAAGCAATAGCACGAGCCGAGCCCTTTTTTTTATCTGAACGGGAATCGGAAACTGTGAAGTGGAAAACTTCGGAAGTGTTTATGTTTGGACTGAAGCTTTGAGCCAAGGGATGTGTCAGCTTGTGCGGAGGGTGTTTTTTTTGTAACTAGTTGGAACCAGTTTCTCAACTCCGAATGTGCGAGGATGATGCCTTTCGAAAGAGTATTGCAGCATCCCTCGTCGTGAGAGCGGCTGCGGGCTGGACTTACGACCAAGCGATGTAAATACGAGCGCGCGTCACTCGCATACAAAGTATGGATTGATGAAGGGAAGATTTCCCTTGATTTGATCAGCTGCCCTAAATAGACCGCAACTTCCGTTCGGCACTCGCATTTTATTCATTTCTATTGGTAGCCATTGTAACTCTCCACCATTGATGTGAATGCATCTCACACGTGTTCTCAATTCGTTTGGATTTTTCTTTTGCACTTTTTTTTAAAAAAAGAAAACAACAATTTATGGTTTTTTTTCCTGCCATTTGGTAGCACTACAAAACTAAACGTAGCAGATGGGATTCATGAAATTTTTTTCATGTCCTTTTTTTCAATTCAACGCGGATTACTTTAGATTATTTTCTGTCTTTTTTATTGGTTCTTCTTTAAATTAATTTGTTTTTCTAGATTTTTTAGATTTGTTCAAAAGGAGCAATCGGGAATTGAGAGAGGAAAATAAAGTTAACGAATTAATTACTACCAATTGACATCACCAATTCTCAAAATTTAACGCTCATTGAATATGATTTCTAATAAATCGATTGTTTCGTGGGTAGTGTGGCACGTAGCGCCACAAGTGGTCGACATCCATGTCATCAAAAGTAGGCTATAAAAATTTGGATACCATGCCTCATGAGCATAATCCATTATAAGTTTTCGAAAAAATCCGGGCGAACGATGCCTCTAGCCGATCATAAAGCCGACCATACAGTGACACGTGATCAATGTAATGATTGTTCAACAACTACTCTTGGATTATACACTAAATTCAACTACTCTTGGATTATGCATGTGTAGACTCAAATTTATACACCAAATTCTTGATTGCTGGCTCAGATGGACGGACGATCATTACGACCAAAAATGTTGTGAATTTTACGAAATCTTTCTTTAACAGATCGACCATTTTCGTCATGGATTTGAATTATTTTAATAGGATTTTTGAGCAAAACTGAAGACAATATAACAAATGGTAAAGCTTCTTTGTGAACTTTTTAAAAAAAACTGAATGACATAATCTGTCAACATAGCATATTTCAAACCTATTGCAAAAAAAAGTTCTAGATCCGTTATTATGGTAGCGTTAGATAGGGTGGGGAAGGGGGAGGAGTTTCGAAGTTTGCAACGAAAGTGATCCCAGGCTCACACTAAAAAAAAATTATGCCAGATCACCCAAAGTTTAAACTAAAGACCCCTAAAAATGTTAAATTCTCCAAGGCAAAAACTAATGCAAAAACAAACATAAAAAAAAATTATTTTTTAAATTTTAGGCAGGCTACAGGACGAAAAAGAGAATGGTTTTTAAGGGTATACAAATTAGGGGTACTCTAAACAATTGATCTAGAAGTGTCATGGGAGGTTTGGGACCAAGGGCTAGCGAGAGAGAGACTCAACACTTCAGCACTTACCCAAACTCCACAAATTGTTCTTTGTCTATGAGAATTTTTAGAAAATATCCACCAAAGAACATTAGAAGTTTTAGTTCTCAACTATTACACAGACGCAAGTTTAAAAACTTTCCAAGGTCTTAGTATTAGGCGAAAAGGCCAGTGAGGGTCTTCAGCTGTTTCTCAACTCCACAACTATTTTTTTTCTCTGACTTTTTTTAGGTTTCTTTATTTTTTTCCCTGACTTTCAAGAAATTTTGAAAATTCCAAACGCAGCAAAACTTTATGTGCTGCCAATTTAACTTCAATCAACGAACAAATCTCCGAAATTAACAGCACGTCTACCACAGCACATATAGTATTGTAATTTGGCTGGAGGACTTCCTACAAAAGAGTCAGAAATTAATTTTGTAAAGCAAAACGGCAAGGATATCTTATTTGTCATATTAATATGTGCAGACTCCCCTAATTATATGATCAACTATAGTCCATGTTCTTCAGTTCATTTTTATTTATTTTCCTGGAATTTCCATCTCCTTTTTTCGATTTTTCAAATTTGATTTTGAGACTATTTTAAGATGATTAAATTTTGAAGAAAATCCTCTTTGAGTCGCTTCAATACAATAATGTGAGGTTATGTCAAAAGTTACGTTATAACATCTAGATGACTTCTTAACCAATTGGAAGCTAAAAATGTTTAAAGAAATAATCATAAACCTGCAACAACAACAAAAAATCATGAACTATTTCTATATTATGCGTTAGCAAGCTTCGAAATCATATTACATTAAGGATTAGTAGATCGAAAATTAAAAAGGACTTTGCGTGTAGCTTATCTGACCAGACGGATCTGGGTGCCATTAATGTGCGTTTAAAAAGAAAAATTAATGATTAATTTCGAAAATAATCAATTTAAATAGAATTTCTTTGACTATATTGTGATAAGGACGATTTTATCATTTCACATCTAAAATTTATGTTATCATTAATAATAATGTTGTTGTTAGTTTTTTTTTCCCCGATGAGAAAAATCGTTTTTTTTTAAAATAATTTCGTCCTAATTTTTTTTGGTTTTTTTCTTTTATGATAAAAGAAAAAAGGAAAAAGAATTACCAAAAAATAAAACAATTAAATTTCCTAATTTATACGACAAAATCTATAATATTTATGGGCCTAATAATTTTTTTTTCTTCTTCGTCTTCTGCGTTTTAATTCACAAAAAATTTTGTCTGAGGAGATGCCGTTTCTTTTGGTAAAAGTCTCGTTATCTTTAATGATTTGTTAAAGTGATTAGTAAAATGAAAAGAAAAATGATTAAGAAAGAAAGAGAATAAAATAAAAATAAAAAACAAATAAAGAAATCTACAAAACAATCGGAATGGTTTTTATTGATAATTAATTAACTGCGATAATCATTTGTGATTTGAATTTGGGGCTTTATTCAATGTCAGAATAGCGTGAAAGTTAGAAAGTAATTAGCTGGCTTCACTGAATCGACTCTATTCTAGATCCTTTTTTTTGTTGCAAAAAGTAAGCGGAAATAATATCCTATCTTGAAAAAAAAAATTCATCAAGTGTCCCTTTGGAGAAGAACTTTTAACCAAAAAGAAAAAGATTTGACAAAAATAATACGCCTGTTTTAGAATAAAGGACATTTTCAAACAGTTGAGTGAGTACAAAAGGAATTATCAGACTAGAAATATTTTTGGCGGTAATTTTTTATGTATTTCGTTTTTTTATTATTTTAATAAATTTATCAATAATAAAATAAACATAAATGCAAAAAAAAAATATGTTAATCACAAAGGGTTAAAACAAAAATGGCCGACACAAGATGTTAAAAAAAAAATGACGGACACAACAGGTTGGATATAAATGGTTAAAAAAATGGTGCGACAAACGGTTACAAATAAAATGGCGCGCACAAACTGTTAAAAAAACCGGATAGAAACGGTTAAAATAAAATGGCTGACACAAACGGTTCAACAAAAATGGCGGACTCAAAAGGTTAAAATAAAATGGCGGACTCAAAAGGTTAAAATAAAATGGCGGACTCATAGGGTTAAAAAAGAAAACGGACACAACAGGTCAAAAATAACGGACACAACAGATATAAACGGCTAAAAAAATTGCGGAATAAACGGTTAAAAATAAAATGGGAGACACAAACGGTTAAAAAAAATGACGGAAACAACAGACGGTTAAAAAAAAATGGCGGACACAAAAGGTTAAAGTAAAATAGCGGACACAAAAGGTTAAAGTAAAATGGCATACACAAGCGGTTAAAAATAAATTGTGGACTTAAACGGTTAAAATATAAATGGCGGACTCAAAAGGTTAATAGAAAAAGACGAATGCAACAGGTCAACAAATTGGCGGGTTAAAACCGTAAAAAAAAATGGCTGACACAAACGGTTAAAAAAATGACGGACACAAACGGTTAAAAATAAAATGGCGCAGACGAACGATTAACAAAAATGACGGACGCAAACGGTTAATAAAAAAATGACGGACGCAAGCAGTTAAAAAACAATGGCGGAAATGAACGGTTAAAAAATGGCGGACGGAAAATATTTTTAAAAAATGATGAAACTGAAAAGGTATTGTTTTTGGAGATGGATTTAAAGAAAAAAATTTTTAGGGTTACTGTTCTTTTGGTTTTTTTATTAGGTCCTAAATGCGTATCCATAAGAACAGAAATCTTTATACCAGTAATAATTGAAATGATTTAATCGATTTAAAAAAAAGATAAAAAACGGAAATTTCTTTGGTCATGAATAGTAGTATTTTTCAAGAGGAATATTCAATAGTATTTTTTTTTCGAAAGATTCAAATGACCTAAAATTTATTTTTATTTTTGAATTTCTTCTTCTTTTTTTTCTTCGAAAAATAAGTTTGAGACTATTTTCTATATAAATTCTTGCCAAAATCCTTAACAAACTACTTTAAGATAAAGTATTTTTCGATTTCATTAAAGATACAAATTAATGTGAAAAAATATTTTTTTAATAATTCTATTATTTACCCATACCGCTCCTCTCACCCCTCCCACGCCACAACAAAACCAAAAAAAATTATGCACATTAACAAATCTATCAAAAATGACGAATTCTTTTTATCAATTAAAAATTTCTTGATAAAATTTGAACAAAAAATTGGAATTTTTTTGATAAAGATTTTGAATTCGATTTGATATGTAATAGTTAAAATTACTTAATCGCAAAAACAAAAAAAAAAAACTACCAAAATGAGTCAGTGTGTCAAACCTTACTTAAATGTTTCGGTGAAAAAATTTTAAAGATAAGATTAAGAAACTTCTAACAACTTCTCCAACAAAAATGATATAATTTTTTTTTTCTATTTATAGGGTTGGTGATGATGAGGTACGTAGGTGAGATGATCTTAATATAAAAACCAGCCATAATCAAAAATAATTTTATATATTTAGTAAAAGTAAAAAAAAAATTCAAAAATAAAAGAAAACATTTTCCTCACCATATGCACTAGAGTCTCCCATAAAAGATGGGAATACAAAAAAAAAAACTGTCTTTATTAGCTAATAGGAAAATGGATAGAATATAAACAAAATTATCTAATAAAAAATTATAATAATAAAATAATGCCCAAAAGGTTGTGACTTTGATAAAAAAAAAAAAAAATTAAATCAAAAAGAAACAACCGAAATTTTAGGCAAAATTTTACTTCGAAAAGGTTACCTAAATTTACAAGTACATCCTAGACTCCCCCTTATACCCCTTTCCGCAAAAGGCAATTCTCTTCAGCAAAAACTCTATTGTACTACAAGATTCAATGGAGTCCAATACGAGTTTATATATATATAATATGAATTGAATTAGAGCCCCAAGAGAAGTTACAAATCTACACCAATGTTTTACACCGCCGCACCGTGCGTGCACACACAAGAAAACAGTTTCAAGTCAGAGCGTCAGCATAACCAACCTGAAGGGATGAAAATTCCGTACCATCAGCCAAATTAATTATGGAAGATTTTTGGAATACCGAACTGACACACACGCACACGCATGGACGCACACACCTTTGCTCACACAATTGCACACACACACCTCAACGGTAATATCGTGTATAGACAATATCGGAATCGTAATACAATCGCAACAAATTCTTTGTTCACCGCTTAACAGCTTAGCCGCATAGGCAAGCAAAGAAGCATAAGAAGCAGCAGTAGTAGTAGAAGGCGATAGACAGAAGATGTGGGCAATGCAAGCGGTCCGACAGAAGAGGTGAAGAGTAAATAAGCTTAGGAAGAGATTGGCATGTGTATACACCAACGAGTATGAGGCATGGACAAAACAGGAAGGAGTATTGGTAGTCGAGTGTTTTATGTACATAAGATGGTGCTGATGATGATGATGATGACGATGACGATGATGATGATGATGTTGATGATAATATTGTGATCGAATTGCAAGATGTTTTTGTTGGTTGATTATTCGCAATGAAATTGATTATTTTCGTCGAAATTTAATTTAATCGAAAAAATTTATGTTAAATGAATAAATGAATGCGAGCGAATTTGAAAAAAAAAATTTTAATAAACTCTCGTATTTACCCGTTTCAGATCGATCAGTAGTTATTTTGTGTTGTCTTTTGTAGTTTTTGATTATTTTCGATGTAAAGTTCAGTAATAAATGAAATGTTGCCGCTTCCAAATACTACTGGCACGGCAATGTTGTCGTCCTCGTTGCTGTCGTTATTGTACGTTTACGCCGCCAACACCGTCACTACTGTTGCTGCTGTTACTACTGTTGCTCTTCGTAGCTGCTGCTGCTCTTGCCGCTTTTCCTGTGCTCCTGCTGTACGTGTTCCACTCCAACGGAACGAGCAAATTTCAATATGTATGTCGCGGCTGTATAAGAAGAAACGCTCTGACAATTCTAGCAAAAGGTGACGCCCGTGCGACGATTGGCAACAGTGCTCTTGCTGCTCACATCTATGCTGGCGCGTACACAAATACACCCTTGAACAAAACATCACTTTAGCCCATGACTACTAGCAGAGCGGATGAAAAAAAAATTTCTCACAAAAAAAGCCTTTTTCCCAACTCCCTCTCGCAGTTTGATTCAATGAAAAACATACGATAAACTCTCAAGAGTCGTCAGCTCTTTTTCTACTCACTCTCAACCCTTATATGACTATTTGCGCACACTATCATGCAAAAATGTATGCAATAGGAGCGGAATTTTCGTTATGTGGTAGCAGCTGGTTCTTTTTAGAGAATTAAACTTATTTGCGGGGGGCGCACAGGCACAAGGGAGGAAAAAGCCTGGCATTGCATTACGGTGAGTTACTCACTAGTTTAGTAGTGTATGTGCGCTCACGTGTAGGGACGTTCATACACCTTCAGGCGGGTTAGAGCAACTCTTGTCAAAAGAGACTGGTTGCGGGAGAGAAAACCGACATCTCGCCGATAAGTCCGATGTAACGAATGTATTAAAAGCAGTGCCACCAACATCAGAACGCTCAAACCACACGAGACGAGAGTTTGTTTTCGCCGAGAGCGAAAGGTGGCCGCCGTATTTGTGTGCGTGCTTGATTAATGTTGGCCGAATGAGTGAATGCGTACAACCGATTCAGTGAGGGAGCAAATGACTGAGCGAGAGAGTGTGTGCGACAATCAACTAGCTGCTCTAATGCATTTGAAATTTTCAGCCGCTTTCCGTTTAGCACTTAGCATAGGGCACTAAACTCATTCCGACAAGAGAGTATGCGGTTGTCATACGTAACATACACTAACGTTTCCATTCCGTATGCTAACAGCGTTTTCAGCATGGCGAGAGCCATTCACAAAATTTTCATCTCAGCATTCAAAGTTTATAAAAATTCGCCCGTTCAACAGTGGTGGTGCGATTGTAGCGCACGTATGCCGGATCATTGAAATCATCCATTTCTCTCTGGGTGTGCGTTTGTTATAACGAAATATAAATTTTTCAACTATTAGAAAATCATTCATTCGCATGTGTGTGTGTTTGCGCGAGCATTTCCAACGTAGTGGTGTATTTTGTGTTTCGATAGATTTAATGATTACACGTTCTCCTCATATAATAGTGGTGTAGTAGTGGGCAAACAATTTTATTGAGTTGGTAATATTTTCGATTTGCAAGTTGGTAGTGTGCGCGCTCTTTAGAAGAGTGAATTGCCATCGGAGTGTGATGTTGTGTGTCCGTCATTTTGCGAATAAAATTTCAATGTTTTCATTTGTTAATTGTATATAAATAATCTAAAATGTATTATTATAAATTAATATAGTATCGAATTTTAATTTAATCATAATTAATCATTAAATATTTGGTGTATATTGTTAAAATAATCGAATAAATGAGAAAATAATCATCATTGTGAAGACGAAAAAAGAAAAAAAAGAAAAGAAAGAATAAAAAAAAACCAATGCCTGCCTCTAATATATATCTGTACGCATAGTGGAGTTATATTAATGTTTTAATGGAATAAGTGGAGGCAAAAAAAAAAAAAAAATTAAATAAAAAAAATTAAAGTTCTGCCTATCTTTTTTTTTTGTGTGGATTATTTTGTTGTTTTTTTTTTTTCTCTAGTATAAATAATTGTGATTGTGTGTGTATGAATTCTTTTTTTTTTTTTGTGTAACCTTTTTTAATAATATTAAAATATTTTTTTGATACATTAAATTTTTGTTGTTTGGGGTATTTTTTTTTGTTGATTTTGTTGCTTGCTCTTTATTAAATCGTACCGAGAGAAAAAAAAATCAAACGTTTCGTTTAGTACAATAAGAGTGACAGAGTTGCACACACAGTGACAGAGAGGGAGAGAGATAGAGATAGACATATAGAAAGAGAGAAAGAAGGAACAAAAATAAGAAATGAACATACACACACACACACACATACATAATATAGTAACATTAACTAAACGGCTAGTAAGAGTGTTGCTTGTGAAGTTTTGTATTATTAAAAGGGAGATAAAAAAAAAATCATAATAATAATAATAATAATAATAGTATGTGAAGTGTAGTTTGGTATATGGAAGTACATATTGTCGATAAAGAAGAAGAAGAAGAAGAAGAAGAAGAAGTGGTAGCAGATGAAAACGAAGTATAGTAGTAGTAGAAGAAGAAGATAAGAAGAAGAAGAAGAAGAAGAAGAAGAGTTTCAATATACCTCGTCCCGTCGTGTTGTTTTGTGAACAGTCGTCGTCGCCGTCGTCGTCGTGAAGGGGTTGATTTTTCACATTGTTTTTGTAAATTATTTCGGAATATATACTCTCTTCTCTATTTCATTAATTAATAATCAATAATAAAGTTTATAAAAATCCAAAAAAAAAAAAAAATCATAAATTTCAGTCAGAAAAAAAAATCAACAAAAACAATAAGGAAATTTCTTACATTCTAAACTTGATATGTGTGAGATCTTTACACGATATAGGATAAATACAGTTCAGTGCAAAAGTTGTGTGTTTCTTTTACAATTTTAATATATTATTAAAGAAAATATCAATAGAGAATAAAGAGAGAGTAAAAGAAGTTTGTTCAGTGTTAAAATAGAGAAACAGCAAAGAAATAAATAATAATTTTTTTTTTTATTTATTTCTTTCTAAATATGAGAATAATATGAATGTGAATCGATTTATCTCTTTCTGTTTTGTTGTGTTTTTGAGTGTTTTTTATTTTATTTTTTATTTTTGCGCTAGTGTGTAAATTTCAAATACGAGAAAAATAGTGTAAACGACAAGGATAAGACCAACGGGAATGGAATACGCTATATTGAAGAATAGTTGTTGGAAAATGTCAGTGTCAGAAAGAGATAAAAACCAATTATTTCAATAAGATCATCCAAACACAACACACACACATGGGTTTGCATTTAATAAATGGCCATGATTTGTGTGCGAGTGTGTGTGTATGTCAGTCAGTTTTGTGCTTATACGTGCAATAAAGATGGGAAATAATTAAGTTTATATTATTCTCCCTTTAACAAAATGCTGTATAGCAAATAAGAGATGAAAAGAAAATGAAAAAGAAAAAGAAAATAAATAAATAAACAACAACAATAATAATAATAATAATAACAATAATAATAATAATAATAAATTGTTATTGTAATAAAAATAATAATAATTAAGTGATAAATATAAACAAGTTGATATTAATTAATTAAAAAGTAAATTATTTTCAATTATCATATTAGATAGAAGAGAATTTTTGTTTAAAAAGCAACTGAAAAAAGAAGTTGACAAAAATATTATCGGTAATATTTAGAAGAAAAAATGGTCATTGGGTTTTTATTTTGTTGTTGTTTTAGGGGATGGGGAGGGGGGGGGGGATGACATTTAATAATTCATATACTCTTGTACGGAAATTGTTTCTATTACAAAATTAAATGTTTGTTTTTCTATTATATTTTTTTTTTGTTATTAATAAATAAGGGTAAACTGCCTTTTTTTTTACTGATTTTTGGTTTTATTTTCATTTTAAAAGTGCTTTTTTTTTTATTAAAAATTTGTTAAAGAATATTAATAATTAAGAAAGAATAATTGTTATAAAAATAAAATATTAAGAAAAAAAGCCTATTTTTAGAAAAAGGAGTTTTTTTTTTATGTGTGTGTGTGAATTGTTTGTTTTTTAAAAAAAAAAGAAAATTTTAATTTAACAAGAAAAGAAAAAAAACTCATATAAAAATTTTATGCAAAATAATTTACCGATTGAAGAAATATTGTGTGCAAATGTTGAGAATGGATTAAAGTTACAAGGATTTTAATGGGATTTGGTTTTTTTTTATGAGATTGAAAAAAAAGTGTCAATAATATTTTTTTTTTTTGCTATTTAAATTAAATCTTTTCGGTCCGGTACATCTAACGTCACAGCGTTATATGAAATTTGTCGTTTTCGGCTGTCGTTATCGTTGCGCCGTTTTTGTCGTTCTAATCTCGCCGTCTCGATATATGTGTAGTTAAGATTGTTGCCGCTGTCGGAGTATCGTCGTAGCGCCGTATAATTGTGTGTCGGATATTGTCGCCGGCGTTATAGATGATGATGGCCTGTCCAACTTTTGAGCGACAGAGACTTTGAAGCTTGTTGTTGTCGTCGTTATCGCAATCGCAGATGTTACAGTTGTCGCCGCTAACAAACCGTGTTTCACATCCAACGTGGTGCTCCTCTCTAAACTCTTAAACTCAATGCAAAAAAAAGGATATTCTTGTTTTTCATAAACTATACACACTGTTTCTGAGCAGAAAGAAATGTAACAACAAAAAGGATCAAACGATTACGTGATGCAATTGCAGTGTGTGTGTGTGTGTGTACGTTTTCAATAATAAATTTTTTTTTCACCTTTCACTTAATTTGAGTTAATTAATAATTAAAAAAAAAAAAAAAAATTCAGTACATTTTGTTAGAAAGAGCATTTTTTTAAAATGAGAAAATTTTTTTTTTTAAAAATCCTTAAAAGTTAAGAAAAAAAAAGAATTGTAAAAACAAATTAAAAAAATGCAATGGAACTTCTTTATTTTTAGGTGCTGTTTGTGTGTGTGTGTGTACGTGGTTTTTTTTCTACTTCTTTTTTGTTTGTTTGTAAGAAAACGTCAAGGATTTCTTGATACAAAATTTATTATATGTGCACACATAGATACTTATCTGTACATGCATATGTACTTACGTGCAACTACCATGCCTAAGAGTATCTTAAGGCTCTCTTGTGGATTATTTTCCTATTTGGTGTTTTTATTAATTTTTTTTTTGCTGGTTTTCTTCATTTCTTGGAATTAATTCTTCTGAAAGAAAATTTATGAATAACATTTTGAAGGACCAACAAATTTTGTTATGGGGATTTTTTTAAATTGTTTTTTTTTTTTTTGCTAATTGGCCAAAGGATCAAATTTTATAGAAGGTCGATTTTATTTTAAGTGTTTTTCAATTTTTAGAAATTGATAGAAAATCCGTAAAAAAATACGGTTTTTTTGTTTTCTTTATTGGAATTAAACAAAATGCATCCTTGACAAGATAAAATGTCAGTTTTTTTTTTATTGGCAAAAAAAAAAATTTCTTTTTATTTACGTTTAAGAAAATTTCTCTTTTCAAATTTGGCAGTACTTTTTTCAGTTTTAAGAAAATTGAGACAAAAGAAAATAGAGAAAAAAATATTCAATATTTTCTGTTTGAAAAAATAAGGTGTGAATATCCGCGGCTTGATGAGGAGGAATCGAAGAAGAAGAGAAAAAATTTCCGTTTAAAAAATATTCGATCGAAACGTGATAATGTAAAGAATTCGGAAATATCTTTGAGGAGAGACAGTTTTTGTTTAAGGAAAAAAAACCTATGCGCTGGTGTATGTGTGCGTGTTAAATAGTGAAGTATTTCTCTATTCATTGCTGGCACTGTTGGCTGCTGCTGCTGACGCATACACATGCAGTCGCATCGTTGCTGAAAACGCCAAAATATGCTAGCCACGAGAGACGCTGCCTGGTGTGCAGAATTGTGAACAGCAGGAGCAGGATTCTAAGCAAGCAGCGGCGAGTCGCACGTTTTTTGATAGGCGACAGTGTACACGCATCCGTGTACCGTTGATGTGTAAAAACGGTTGCGTTTTGTTGCGTACGTGTACGTGTCACAGATGCGAGTTTCTCGGTGGTGTAAACATACGCGACATTGTCCGAAGAAACGAAATAACTGCCTTCATTTGTGTATTCGAAATTGTGAATAAATCCATTTTCTGCTATTGAGAAAGTTCTAGCATTTTTAAGTTTTTGGGCAATTAATTAAAAGTTGTCAAATTGCACGTACGTAAACAGTTTGTAAATTGAAATAAGTCTGTACATGCTTTTAGAAGTTACTCGTACGCGTGTTTGCGTATGTAAATATGCTGAAAACGTGTATTCAAATTGGATGCGTTGGCATTAATAGTGTGCGTATTTGCGGTAAGAATGGAGATAACCATGCTGTGAAAACAACGCAAGCTTCAAAGCAACGTCACTCAGTCGTTCGGTCAATGCGCGCCCCCCGATACGAATGTGTGCGACCAAAAAAAGAATTAAATTGAACAGTGTGTGTAAGGGTACATGGTCGAAACGCGTTCGATATTTACGGGAATAGTGTGAAACTATAGAGAAAGAAGACGAACAAGAAATGAAAGAAGAAACACGTGTTTCGATGTGTTTGTGTGTACGATAGCGCACTCAGTTCTACCCCAAACAGTTCGCCCTCTATCGATGCGATTTGATTTGATTTGATTTTTTTATATTTCGCTCGCAATTTTTGTTTCGTTCTCTCTACACTTTTCGTATGATGTTTTGTTTCGTTCCTTTTAAACTGTTCTTGTTGCTCTCACGAAAATTGGAATTAAAAGCAATGCAATTAGTAGTAGAGCAACAACTAAAAAGAGAAAAAAAAATATAACAAAAAGAAATGAGAAATTGAATAATAGAAGAATATATCAAAAAAATTGTTGCTTTTTATTTTTTGTACAATATCTTCAAATTTTCACCCAGTTTTATGGCATTACTACTATATGACAGATAAGGGATGTTTTTTTCTTTAATTTGGTTTTTACCTATTTTTCATAGGGATTTTTTTTGATTTTTTGTCTTTTTGTTTAATAATTAACTGATGATTACACTAAAAGATGAATAAAAAAAAAAAAATTAAAAAGATTTAAGCAAATTTTTATCATTAAAAAAAATGTCCTTGGCAGGTTTTTGAATAATTTCCGGAAATTTCCGAGCATAACATTTTCGTAAACATTTTTTTGTCCATGTTGTGATTTTTTATTTTAATAGAAGAAAAAAATTATTTATAGATATTTTCATGAATAATTTTTCACCAGAGGGGTGGATTTATATTTATTTTGAATCATACAAATTATTCATTAAGCGGTTGAGGAGGGGGGAAGGGGGTGAAAGCAACAGACAAATAAGTACAAAAATCTGAACGAAATTTGGCATAAGTTTGCATTCGTTTTAATTTAAAATAAAACAAAAATGTTTTCATATAAGAAAATGTCCTTTTATTTTTGATGGAAAAGAATTGTTCATTAATTCCTTTTTGTACTTTTAAAATTATAAAAATAATTCTTCAATTATTTACACTGCAAAATGTCATTCAATTTTAGGAGAAGGGTAAGGGGGTGAAACTTACGGGAACTAATTTGAATCTGTTTTTAAATAATACCCCAAACATTTTAGAAAGATATAAAAATTCACAAAAGGAAAAATTTATATAAATAGCCATAAATATTAAATAATGACATTTGATATAGAAAAAATTCACAACAATAAAAATTATGAAATTATAGCAAACTTTTAAAAAAAACTATTTGAAAAAAAGAATTTTTGTCTAAAAAAGGGGAAAAGTTATTGCCATAAAAATGGCGGTAAAAATTATTTTTTTTTGTCTTGAAATTAAAGAGAACAATTTCTTTTTTGCAAATTTTTTATAAAGACGGGTCTAGAATTTTAAGAAACCTTTTTTGCCGTAAAAAGCCATAAAATTTGTTATAGAAAAAAATTCAATACAATCAAAATTTTTAAATTATAACAAACGGCTTTCAGAAACTATTTGAAAAAAAAAAAGAATTTTTGTCTAAAATAGGAGAAAAGTTATTGCCATAATGAAACAATTTTTTTTGTCATGAAATTAAAGAAAACAATTTCTCTTGTTGCAAATTTTTTATAAAGACAGACCCAGAATTTTAAAGAACCTTTTTTTTTACCATAAATAGCCATAAAATTTGATATTAACAAATTTAGTATAAAAAAAAATTCAAAACAAGCATAATTTTGAAATTATAGCAAAAGTTTTTTAAAAAAATATTTGAAAAAAAATTATTTTTTTAAAAGAAAGGGGAAAGATATGACCATAAAAATTGTGGTAAAAATAATTGTTGGCTTTGAAATTAAAGAAAACAATTTCTCTTTTCTAAATTTCTTATAAAGGCATACCCAGAATTTTACAATAAGAAACCTTTTTTTTACCATAAATAGTCATAAAATTTGGTAAAGAAAAAAATTCAAAACAATTAAAATTTTGAAATTATAGCAAACGTTTTTAAAAAAAAATATTTGGTTTAGTCTTGAAATTAAAGACAACAATTTCTTTTTTCCATAAATTTTTTATAGAGAAAATACTGGAATTTAAAAAAAGAACTTTTTTGTTGCCATAAATAGCCATAAAAATTAAATAATGACAAATTTGATTTAGAAAAAAAAAGACAAAACAATGAAAAAGCAATTAAAGAAAATAGTTTTTAACCGTACATTCTCTTATTATAAAAAGATGCCATAAAACAAATTACTATAAAATTTATTTAAGAAGGGTGAGGGGGTGAAATCGAAATGTATTTTTATTTAAGGCATAGATTAAAATTAAAAAAAAAACATCTACAAAAATTTCGGATCACCTTTTCTTTATTGTTTTTAAATTACCATAAAATAAAAAAAGACTGTTTTGATATAAGAAAATCTTCCTATTTTTTATGGAATAAATTATGAGTTTTCCATTTTTTTTTAAATACAATAAAAAGGTAGCAATGATGAAGGAAAATAAATTTCCTTTTTAAATAAGAATCCTTTTTATATAAAAAATAAAACTAAACTCTTCAATTATTTACATTGTAAAAATACCTTTCAATTTTATTGTAAAGAAAAAAGTGTAAAAAATTAGGGAAAAATAAAAAAGAAAAGCCTAGAAAAAATTTGGACCAATCTTCGTTTTTTTTAATTTGAAAGGAAAAAAAAACCTGTTTTAATAAAATATTTTAACAGTTAATTTCGTCCTTTTTAATTTGGAAAGGAAAAAAGAAACAGTGTTAATAGTAAGTAATTATAATTAAAGAACTTATTTGGTTAATGAGGGGGTTGAGGGGGACGGAAGGGGTTAGAATATAGTATTTTTTTTTAGCGAAATAACTAAAATGGTAGTAGTGTGACTAAAAAAAAAAACTTCATGAAATGTATTCTATTCGTAGTTCGTTATTTTTAGGGGTTAGTAAAAATTAATTAGGGTCTGTAGGGGTAGATTTTAAACATAAAAAGTTATTAACACTAAGCCTATATTGATTTAAATATAATCAAGGGTTTTCTGGTCCAATTTTCAGAGAAGAAATAATTATTTTTTTTTTAAATTTTCAAAACGGACAATTTTTTAAAAACTAATTTTCCTTTAATCTTAAAAATTAAAAAAAAATATATTTAGAATCAAAAACGATAGTTAATTTTATATATTGTAGAAAATAATGGTAGTCTATGGTTTTTATTAATTGTAGAAAAAGGATTTTTAGGTTGTAAATTTGATTACTTTTCTGAAAAGTTTAGTAGGCCTCTTTTCTTCATATAAATGAACGGGGATTAATTTTGAATTGCTCTCATGTACTCTCACGTGTAATAAGTGTATAAAAGAAGATTATTCCTTATTTCTAGTGGCAGATATAATTCTTCTTTTTATTATGATTATTTTCCTATAAATTGTCTATCGTTTGATTGCGATATAACCTCAAAAACATTTTGTATACACTCTCGACAGATTCACAAAATATGCGCACGTCAATAAAACAAATGAAGAAGAAGAAGAAGAAAAATAAGATTCAACTTCATTTCCACATACACATGCACATCCACAGTTGGCAATGAAGTAACGTGCGCGCATGGCCTCACTCTTTTATGCATTCATGGCAATGTTTTCTGCTTTATTTCTTTTCTTTCTTTCGTTTGGTATTTTGTTGTTTTTGTTTCTGTCATTTCTGGAGTACATCTGTTGTCAGTGCTAGTTTTTCGTTAAGTTGCACGTACGTAAAAAGTTTCTGACGCGTGCAAACGTATTCACATCCGTGCATCCTAAGCACAGTCAATGGCAGTACGGACTAGTTGTGTGTATTTCCACCGATTTTCGTGTAAAATTTGTTGGGCAAATTTAACGCATTCAATCGAAATGCATGCAGCCTCGTATAGGCACATACTTACACCGATTGTATTGGGTCAATAGAAGTTTTCTGTATGCATTCACAATAGAATAACTTTTGCAAAACAGCAACTGATTACGAACACTTTGAAATTTGTGCGCATGCATAAAATTTTTTAGGGGATTCGAAATAGTATTTTTCCTGTTCTTTCTTTCAATTACTCAAATAGTCTCCTTCTTACGCTTCAGTTTCATGTATTTTCATCAATTTGTTTATGCACGTACTTCTGCCTCTCTCCGATTGTCTTGTTGTTTTTGCAAAATGCACACGTAGAGAATAGTTAAAATCGGATAGCTCTCAGCTGATTGAGTTTTCTGACATCATTTGAAAAGGGCAGCAGGCATCAAAGAGATTACGAAAATAATATTAATTTAAAAGAAGAGGGAAAAAAACAAAAACTCAATTAATAAAATGCAACAAAAAAAAAAGGAGAAGAAAGTAATAGAATACAAGAGAAAAAATGACAGTTAAAAAAAATGGCGAAAATATGAAAAGTTATTAATCCTTAATTAATTTTTATTAAAAAAAACTGTAATTAATTATAATAAAAATAAAGGGTCCTTTTTATACATTAATTCTCGTATATTTTTAATTGATTTATTTCTATGAAAAAAAAAAAAGTAAAATTTATTGGGGATTTTAATAAATTTCTTGCGATGGTTTTGAAAAATGGTGTCATTCGAAGGGAGTGAAGAAAGGCGTGTAAATTTTGCAAATTACAATCATTAAATGAGAAATAAAATTCAATTCTTTTCTACTTTCGTATTTATTTCAAAACCCCCACCCCAACCCCGTCAAAAAAAAAAAACCAAAAATTTGTTATTTATGAGTCTTTAGAATACACATTTTTCTGAATAGCAAAAATTAAAAGTCCTCAAAATTATAAAAAAAAAATAATTGTTTTTCTTAATTAAAATTTACTTTAAATTATATTTAGCGGAATAATTTTTATTTATTGGATAAATGTTAGAATATAATAAAAAGATGGTTATAAATTACTTAAATGTTTGGTACAGAGGGTATAGGAGGGGAGAGGGGGGAAATGTTCAAGTAAATAAGGAATTATTTAAAACGAAAACCAATCCTTTTTGATAAATTTTCAATAAATTTGTTATAAAATTTCAAGGTTCTCATTTAGACTGCAGAAATTATTTTCCTATAAAAATTACCATTAAACATGAAAAAAAGGATATTTTATACTTTAATTAAGAGGAATAGGGTTAATAAGCCATAGAATTACCATTTAAGGAATCCCTCTTAACTAGATTTTTCATTAGTACAATATATAAAAATTATAACAGAATTTTTATAAATTGGTAATTTTGTTCCTCTTCAAAAAGAAATCCAAAAAACAAAAAAAATTTGTGCCATAAAAGCAAATGCTATAAAATAAAATAATGCGTAAAAAAATAATTGAGGGTGTCCTGATCTAAAGAAAATATTAATTTTATCAACTGTGAATATTTTTTATTATATTTTTTTTAATAACGTTTGCTATAATATCAGATCATGACACCACGAAAAAATTAATTAAGGGTGTTCTGATCTGAAATTATAGCAAACGTTTTTTTAAAAAAATATAGTAAAAATTATTTTTTTTTGTCTTGAAAGTAAAGAAACAATTTTTCTTTTGCAAATTTTTTATAAAGACAGTCCCAGAATTTTAAAGAACCTTTTTTTTAACCATATATAGCCATAAAATTTGGTATAAACAAATTTGGTATAGAAAAAAATTCAAAGCAATCAAAATTTTGAAATTATAGCAAACGTTTTTAAAAAAAAAAGAATTTTAAAAAAAAAGGGAAAGGATGTGACCATAATAAAAATGCTGGTCAAAAGTTATTTTTTAACCTTAAAACTAAAGAAACAATTTCTTTTCCGTAAATTTTTTTTTATAAAGAAAATGCTGGAATTTTTAGGAATCTATTTTTTTCACCACAAATAGCCATAAAAATTAAATAATGACAAATTTGATATAGAAAAAAGAAGACAAAACAATGAAAAAGCAATTAAAGAAAATAGTTTTCAACCTCCATTCTCTTGTTATAAAAAGATGCCATAAAACAAATTACCATAAAAATTTATTTAAGAACAAAAAAAAGAAGTCGAACAAAAAAGAAATCGAAATTGATCTGCATAATTTTTCTAATTTAAATGATTATAAAAAAATTTTATGATCATTTTCTTTTTTAGTATATATTCACCATAAAAAACAAATTGGTCGATGGGGGGTGATGAATAATTTTTTTTTTTTTTTTTTTTTTTGAATATTTCCAATAAGAGCAATAATCAACATTTCAATAGAGGATTTATTGAATTTACTATAATTTGTTGATTGCTTATTTAGAATTTTTCATATCCTTTTTATATTAGTGACATACTCCATAAATGATTTATTCATTTAATGAGCAGAAGAAGAAAAATATTTGTGTGTATGTGTGTATTTGGTTGCGTGCAATAAGGATATGCGCATAAAAATGAAAATAGTTTTCTGGTGTTTTTTTATTTTTTGATATTTAAAACATGTGAAAAATATTTAATAATATTAATTAATATAATAATAATAATAAAATCGAAAATAATAATCGTAATCGAATGGAGTGGATTTATTTCTGAAAAATGTTCTCTACATAAAAAAATATTCGAATAATATAAGTGGTAATAATAATAACAAAATTTATGCATATTTTGTTAATATTATTATTATTAATAATTAATAAAAAAATTTTTAGTGATGGTGTTTTAATAATTTTTATAGGAAAATAATGTGTCTCCTTTTTTTTTGTATATAATTAACAAAGAAAAAAAATTGTTTTTTGTGTGCAAAAAAAAAAAAAAATAATTTAATAAAATTTGTTTATTTTTTTCTCGATTGTTTTATAGTAAGGAAAATTTAATATTTAAAAAAGGAATAAAATCGAAAAGAGAAGAAATTATTTAAGAATGTGTGAAGAAGAGAAAAAGTGTGTGTAAAAAAATAATTAGAAAGTGAGAAGAAAAAAGTTCACAAGAAAAAATAATGAGCAAATCGAATTAAAGTGAAAATTAATATTTGGAGAGAAGAAAGAAAATGCTCTTCAAAAAGTTTTAATTAGTATTATTATTTTTAGTATAATTTAATATATATATAAAAAAAAATCTTATATAAAAAATAAATCAATTGTAAGCAAATCGGCGTCATTTCTTTCATACACAAAAAAAAAATAAGAAAGAAAGAAAGAAAGAAGAGTTTTTTTTTTTAGTTAAATTTTATGTTGTTTTAATTCCAAAAGTTTGTTTTTATTATAAAAAATAATAAATAATAATAATAATAATAATAATAATAAATGCTTTTATGTTAAGTGTAGTGAAAAATATGAAAAAAATCCATTTAAAATAGTGCTAAAAATAGTGAAAAAAAAAATTTAAAAAATGTAATAATCATGGAAAAAGTTTGTTGGTGAAAAAAAAAAAAAATCAAAAATTTAAATATTAAATAAATTAAAAAAAAAAAGAAATCCAAAAATAAAGAAAGCAAATTCGTCACATTTGTTATATGGAAAAAATGCTTTGGTTAAGGGTAACGAGGCGACGTATAACATGGAAACGGATTTGAAATCGACGACATCCTCAGCAAAAATATCAAAATCATCGAATACGTCCGGTAAAAAAAATAATAATAATAAATCGTCCGGTATTGTTGATAGTAAATCGTCTAGTTCGTCGATAACAACAAAATCATCAGCAACAGCAACAGTAGCTGTAGCTGGTAGTGGTGGTGGTGGTAAAGTTACAAAATTTAGTACAAGACAGCAACGTCAACATCAACAGCAGCGTAATCGTCGACGCGAAAGGGCACAACGTATGCAGGCCGAACGTGATAGTCGGGAACGTGATGGTGGTGGCGCTAGTGGTGGTGCTGCTAGTATTATTACAAATAATAATAATAATAACATAAATAATAGTAATTCAAATAATCATAATAGTAATAATAGTAATAATAGTAATAATAATAACAATAGTAATAGTAATAGTAATAGTAATAGTAATAATAATAGTAATAGTAATAATAATAATAATAATAATAATAGTAGCAATAATAATACAACAAATTCAAATTCAACAATAACTAGCTCGTGCGGTATTATTAGTGGTGGTGTTAATTCGATACAAAATAATTGTGCAACAACAGTAACAACAATAGCGACAATAGCAGCAATAGCATCGCCAACAATAACAACAACGCCATCAGCAACGGCGGCATTAACTTTAACAGGAACAATAACAACACCAACAATAACAACGTCTAACATACAAGAACAACAACAACAACAACAGCAACAAATCATATGCCAAACAGATGGCGTTAGCGATGCCGAAGATGATAGCATGGATGAGGATTTGTTGTCGACATCATCATCGTCAACAATGCTCATGCCACGCGACAAATTACCACCACGGCCACCGCCACCTATCCGACGAAAACCGAAACCGATATCAAAGGATAATTCGCCATTACTTGAAGAGGATATTATTGATGGATTTGCGATACTCGGATTTAAAACTTACGAGGATTTAGAGGTGAGTCCTGCTATAATTAATTCTATCCAAAAAAAATTTCTCCAAAAACCAATAAAAATCGAAATAAACACGTGGATATTTTTTGACCCTCAAAAAAAAAAAAACACTTTAAGGATCAACTTTTTCTAATAACATCCCTAAGAAGTAATAGGTCTGTAAAAAAAAAACATATTTTATATTTACCTGTAAATTATTTGAAGGTATTTATTTCTCCAGATCCTTGTAGAGTCCTAAAGTTTTTCGAGGCAACTTAAATGCATAAAAAGGATTTGGTTATCTGCGTTTTTTTTTTTCAAAATATATTCAAAAGGTCCTATTTTCGGCAAAAGATTTGTTTTTTCATAATTAATAGTTTGGGCAAAAAAAAAATGGATATGTTAGCAAAAATTTAATAAAAATTGTAGAAAACATAATTTTTAGAAGGTTTTGATGTGTCCTATTATGGCTGTCATCCAATCTCTTTACAAGCTTCTCAAGTAAGCGAGAGTCTTTTGTCGCTCAAAAAAAAATGATAAAAGGCACCTCCAAAGCGTTGGTTCTTCCATAGAACTTGTATGCATTTTGTAGGTGATAATTTACCTCTGATAGTGTTGTACTACTTCCGGTTTATAGCAGTGGAATTTCGTAAACAATATTTAAAAGAAGGCGTTGGTTTTTTTCAAAATATTTTCAAAAGGTCCTATTTTTGGCAAAAACAAATTATTTTCATAATTAATAATTTTGGTAAAACGAGGCATAATTTGGGAAAAAATTTAATAAAAATCGGGGAAAATAGACTTTTTAGAAGGTTTTGCTGAGTCCTATTATGGTTGTTATCCAATCTCTTTACAAGCTTCTCGGGTAAGCGAGAGTCTCTTGTCGCTCAAAAAAATGATAAAAAGTACCTCCAAAGCGTTGATTCTTCCATAGAACTTGTATGCATTTTGTAGGTGATAATTTACCTCTGATAGCGTTGTACTACTTCTGGTTTATAGCAGTGGAATTTCGTAAACAATACTTAAAAAAAGGCGTTGGTTTTTCAAAATATTTTCAAAAGGTCCTATTTCCGGCAAAAAAATTTCTTTTCATAATTAATAATTTTGGTAAAACGAGGCATAATTTGGGAAAAAATTTAATAAAAATCGGGGAAAATAGACTTTTTAGAAGGTTTTGCTGAGTCCTATTATGGTTGTTATCCAATCTCTTTACAAGCTTCTCGGGTAAGCGAGAGTCTCTTGTCGCTCAAAAAAATGATAAAAAGTACCTCCAAAGCGTTGATTCTTCCATAGAACTTGTATGCATTTTGTAGGTGATAATTTACCTTTGATAGCGTTGTACTACTTCTGGTTTATAGCAGTGGAATTTCGTAAACAATACTTAAAAAAAGGCG